>JAVFKF010000019.1:29870000-32370000 GCA_036926295.1 Pachydiplax longipennis
AATATCGACTTTTTAACAAAAATAATTCTATGGATTTATTAGAGACTTCCATGAATTTTATTTTAAAACGAAGTGCTTTATCCTTATGGTTTTTTACTTTCACGAGCGCCCATGCTCCAATGAAATAATTGCGCTTGATAATATTTTATATGCAATGAAAAAGTATGAAAAAATTGTGATCAGAACGTATAAGAACAAAAGATGCTGCTCTAATGAAAAGTAAAAAGACCACGAAAAATATTCAACAGAAAGTATTATGAAAAGCAGATTGGTGAAAGGAATTCTGGAAGACCAATTATCCGTTGAAGATATGAATATGAATATCTGCCTGGGTATTATAGTACTTGTTCAAAATATGGGATACCTATCTGTATATAATACTTATCCATACTTCTGTTTATCCTAATATCACAGATAAGGCTTCAAAAGCTTTAAACTGGATTTCAAGAAGAAGAACTGTGCAAAAAAGTTGACTCGTTTGTGCCTCAAGAAATTTTGGTAACTTATAAGTAACCTAAATAAGTAACTTATAAGTAAGTAATATTTTGGTAACTTATTAGTAACTCAGTTAATAAAAACATTATACAAGCTCTACATTCCCAAGATAAATATAGTTGATATAATGATACCCAATTGATAAGTAAATCTAAATAGAGAAGTACGGCTATACACATTAATTTTGAATATAATGGAGGAAAATTTAGCTAAAAACCCTCAAATATATATAAAATAGAAGATAATCTTTATGTGAATCATTTAAAAACCCACACGTTGTACAGTTTATTTTTTGCTTTTAACGGGATAATTAAAAATTTGCACCGAATTAGGTAGACAGGAAATTTCTTCAAATTGCCCATTTTAAAAGTTTGTAAAACGTTAACCTGAAAATACTCGTTAGGTTCTACCTCCACTGCGATTGGAAAAGAATACAATAAGATCCTTCTTTTAATGATACGGAGAATTTCCTCAGTTATCATAAAAAGTAGCTTTTGATATTTTAAACGGTAGGATTATGTATATTCCTCCTGGCACACTGCGATAGGCCGTTTGAAGAGCATTAGTGTAGATAAAGAGAAAAATTACATATGCTAATACCATTGATTAAAAATAATCATTCTGCGGCGAAATATAATAGATGAGAAATACTAAGCCATGCAGGATATTAAAATATATGTAAATTGCAGGTATCGCATATGTAGGCTAGTTCGTAGAATGGAGATTAAAATTTCTTTTTCCGTTAATATTTTACAAGCAAACAGCATCCTGCTTATTAGGAGCTTAATTTTCAATTTACTGAATAACATAGGGATATTTTAGTCGTTATTAAGTACACAGAGTGAAGGATTGTGAAAATAAGGAAATAGAAACACAGTATGAGGTTAAATAGTAATTGACTGCTAGCAATTATTAAAAGCAATTATATTTCATATTTCATTATTTGCCGATCCTAGTATATCTATGGTTCGTTACATCTTTTAATAGATATTTTGTTAGCCATGAGATGCTTAGAAAGAGAAGAAAAATGAAGCCAATGCAGGCTGCCATTCGCTGTAAAGTAACATGAGCTTACGTGGCATATATAAGTATTTCCATGATTTTCCATCGTGTTCTTAAATAACTGGAACTGATTTATAAAGAAACAACTCACTTTCATAAAATAGTTAATCTTTAAGTTAATCTGGGACGGCTGTACTTCGTGAAACGCCATTCTGAATCTTGAAAATGGCCATCATGGCCGAAACCGGTCGGAAAGAAAAAGGGAATTTTGAAGCATAGTAACTCTTGCTGTCTTTACTTGTTCAAAGTTTATCTTGTTTCATTGAACAAATATTGGTTTCACCTCTTTATTTTCATTAGTTATTACCATTAGGTTAGATAATAATGGACTACTACTTTATATATGATTGATTATCTCAATGAGGTTAAATAGTAATTGACTGCTAGTAATTGTTAAAAGCAATTATATTTTATAATTCATCATTTACCGATCCTACTGTTTCTATGGTTTGTCTCTCCTTTTAATAGATACGCCGTTACTCATCAAATCCTAATAAAGAGAAGAAGATATGGAACTAATAAAGGATGCCATCTGCCGTAGAATAGCGCGCGTTCTTTTCGGAAAGCAACGTCTCGTGTCTATGTGAAAGAATACGCCCACCACCGGGCTATGCGTGACTACGGCGAAAGTCCCTATCCCACATAATGGATCGTAAATTGACTAATGATTCACCGGAGGGCGAGAGAAACATATTCCGTTTTTTTTTTCGCCTTCGTGAATATGCATCAAAGCTCTTAGCCCTTTGATACGGCGTGGGCGGCCGTTAATTTACACCAAAAATTGAGTGACGTCATAATGGCTTCCGAAGAGATCTTCAGCAAAGGTAACTTGGCTACGTCATAGGAGTCTTTTTAGTTATGACAAACCACGGAAATAATGGCAGCAGTATGCGGGTATACGGGGCGAGCCCATTGTGCCGAACCAGATTGATGGAGGTGTAAATATTACGCTGAATGCTCGGATCTTTCTCATCTTGCTGATATCGCGGCGGTTGTATGCGTAACTACGCCTTTCCTATAATTTCCTCTGCGGCAGTTTCTCTACTCAGGAAGGATATGCTAATGTACGCGAGACACATGCAAGCACCGGCACCGTTGCTATCATAGGGGTTTGCGTTTATTCTCGGCTTGATGAATGCTTTGTTTTCGAGTCGTCTTTGATATTTAGTCGTCATAGAAACTCGGAAGCTATCGTTTAATCATTATTTCAGTTATACCGAAGTTAACTGTCGGTACTTACATGATCAATATTTATTGAAAAATTTCAATTCAAAACAGCCTTAGTTAAGAGTAATTTAGTGAGATAAGCTTCCCCGTACATTATTGCATACGGGTAAACCTCGAATTTAAACCAATTTCTACTTCCTTTCGTGCTTACTTTCCGCCATTTACAATTTTCGGTAGTAATCTTAGTGCATGACTTTGATAATAATTATTCCGATAATTACAATTTATCCATCGTTTTGATATTCTAACAGATATTTTGCAGTTATACTCTCACATGTGGAGATGAGATATAATGCTATAAGAAGACGTAGTAGAAATTATTATTAGAAGGATTTCTCTATTCCGAAAAGACCAACATTTTACAAAAGTATGACGAAAATGCACACTTTCTTGTTTAGCATTGCCTCGCGGACTCTCTAGATATTTCATCCCCTATAGCGGCAATAAAGAAAACTAAAGTAGACCTCATTTTTAAGTGCTGTGAAGCACTTATTCCTAAATTTAAGAACCAACATACCTTTCACTGTGCTTTCTCAACGCACAAGAAATAAATAGCTGTTTTATTCCGGTTAAAAGGCTAAGGTTTTCAGTATCTATGTATCTATAGAGAAAATATTTTTATTAGATTGGCTATATATTCCTCACCCTTATATGGACATTATTGAAGAAACTATTACATTGAATGTTGAATTCTACGTGAGCAAATGCGGTACATTAATCTTTTTTTAAATTGAAGTCGATTCAATTGCTTATTTTTCGTAGAATTAACAGAGAGACATTCTTAAAGTATCATTTAGAAAAAATCCCTTCTTAGTGTGTTTTTTCCTGCTGTGGATCTCCTTTACTAAGATAATGGTTTTGGATTCTCTTAATCCACTCCTAAAATTTTCCACTCCATTCCTATTTACACATACGTTATTTATGTTTTTGTTGATTTAGTTGACTAAAGGTCAAGGAACTTTTCAGTTTTTATTCGCCTAAATAAACACTTTTAATAAAGACCTTTTATACTACAGATAGACAGTACTGAAATTTCAATGGCACAGAACAAACACGAAAACATTCCATCTCATTCTTCGGTATATTTCCCCCTCTTTTGTTATCTCAAAAATCCCCATCTTCCATCCCCCTTTTAGGAAGCCCCCTTGTATACCTTCCTCCTCCCCTCGACTCCTCTTTTCTTCCTTTTAATGATTAGAAGTGAAGGCAGCTCTATTAATCCTCTTTAGGGCGTCCGTTGCGTACTATTGATTCTCTCTATGGGGCGAGACGACGCAATTTTTACCCACCGATTACGGCTTCCCATTAGCTCCGCTCCGGAAAGTCGTATATCGTCGTTTTCTGTGTGACACGTGCGGAAGTTCCTCGGCTCCCGCATTACCAAGTTTCGGGGATAAGTCGATCGATTCGCGAAACAAGAGAGAGAGCCTTTTTCTTAGTCATCATAGCCTATATATTTCAATAAGGCAGTCGCTTTTGGATGACTATGAAGTGAGTGTATCAGAGCCGAACTCGACGTGTGACGGACGCATGGCGGGGCTCGTTTGTTTCATCCAGGATGGGGAAAAATGCGATGAGAGAGGATTGATGCTTGAAGAGAAAGTCGCGGATGGGAATTGAAGGGAAATCGTTAATCATCTAATTGCTAGTCTTTCGGACTAATATTTCCAGACTGAAACCTATTTTGAACTGCGTGTTGGAGATACAAGGATGGATTGCACGGAAAGGAAAAGCACGTAATGCATGGACGGTGTAGAAAAGTGAATATAGGGCTGAAAATTTCTTATTTAATTAACAAGCGACTGGTTATGACGCAGAGTAATTACAAGGAAAATGATTCGCATTATAGTGATCATGTGTGCTCTGTGGATTCAACAGAACCAGGGGTTTGGAAGCTTAGTAGTAACTTATTTATCTCTGTATAAGAGATTAGAGAGATACATAAGTTAAATTGCACTTTACTATTATATAAGTAGCAGTATTGTTAAAAGTGCTTCGACAGCTGAGGTCTTTCATACGTGGGCTCTCACTGAGAACCGAGCCGGGACCGCTTTCATTAGAGTCGAGCGCTTGGCTATCCGTCAGCCCTTTACTATCATACTATTTACTTTTATCTACGATTTAATGATATCGAGATCCTTTTACATATATAATACAAAATATTTATCCAATACAATTTAGATCTCAGCTACGAATGTCATAACGTCATTTCAACATATATTTAATGATCCATTTTAAACTTTAGTGAATAAAGCAATGGATAGTTCTACGAAACTACTTTCTTAGATAAATATATATGAGACTAGATGGATTCAACATAAGATAAATAGATTTTTAATTTTGAGATATAATATATATGCGTGCTTAAACATTTCCCATATTTTCTTACAAAAACCATATGTAATGATGATGGAACCAAGATTATAGTTATTAAATAAGAAAGTTCCAGAAATGTCACATGGCCTGCTCGCTATGAATAAATAAATTTAGATAGATATTTTAATTTTCAATTTATATAGAAAAATATTCAAAAAACACATGTAAAGATAATGGAACAATGATTATCATCATTGAATTCAAAAGTTCTAGAAACGTCACTGCTCACTATGACTTTATTTCTTTCCGATAAAGAAAAGATAGAATTTTTAATCTTTATGTTGTATACGATATAAAACGTTCAAGAACGAAAAGCAATAAATTTAATACTTTTTCATAAAGGAGTAATTCGATGCCACTTCGCAAGGAAGCAGATTCAAAGTCTTGCCATTCTATTAAGTTTTTCGTGCGGTTATTGATTCTCATTTTGTCGCGTGAAATACGGCGCAAAAATACTTCAAAACAACTTACTCACCCACTTGGGAAAGTCCTCCGTGGAAGTCTTTTTTCTTTGAAGTTGAGCAAGAGTAACGCCTCCATGAACTTCGATTTATTCCTTCAGGGGAGCCAAAGAACCTATTTGAAGACAAAGTTATGTACTTTTGAATGGAAAAGGTTGTCGAGTGCTCAGCCAAAAGGGATTCCGACTTTGAATCACGATAATGCCTTAATGAATCTTCGCGGAAATCGCTTTGTTAAATGTGTTTCTAAGAGAAAATAAAAAACTCTCTTCTTACTCATATGTAGAAAGTTTACAGGTCGTAGAAATATGTTACCGAAAGAATCTGCATTATTCTGTCTAAAATAAAATCGTTTGTAAAGGGAGTGAAGATAAGGTTTTGCAATGAGTCCACTAAGAAGTCGTCTTTTCACAAGCGTCCACACCCAGGAACATTCCCTCGTAAAAAAGTAATAAAAATGTCTTATTGTAAGTCAGAAATATGCTATTTTGGGAAAATCTTTAGACAATCATACTTTCACAACCTGAGTAAACCTCTTGAGTAAATCAATTAGTTATAGTTCACATCTGAAAAGTGGAAGATCTTGGTTCGAATCCCGTTACTGGCACATTGTTTCACATCCATTAATCCTTGAGAAAATTACAACTATCTCAGTTTTTTTGCTATTCTCTCTAATGATAAGAGATATAGATGTTCCCAAACACCTTTTTGGGAGATTAGCTTAACACCAAAATAACTTATTATCCTCTTGGTACACCGGGGTTGGCGGCTTACAGGATATTAGTGTAGTTGTAGAGAAAGGTTACATATGCTAATACCATAAATTAGAAATAATCATTTTACAGCGAAATATAATAGTCGAGGAATACTAAGCCATATAGGATATTAAAATATATGTAAAATGCAGTAATCTGAAATGTAGGCTATTTCGTAGAATGCAGATTAAAATGCTTATTCTATTAATTTCGTACGCTGCAAACAGTATCCTGTTTAATAGGAGCTTATTTTTCAATTAGTATAATAGGGGAATTTCAGCCGCTGTGACCTATATAGAGTAAAGGATTGCGAAAATAGACACTTTGAAACACAATATGAGATTAAATAGTAAATGACTGCTAGTAATTGTTGAAAGCAATTATATTTCATCATTCATTATTTGATGATCCTGCTGTTTGTACGGTTTTTACGGGTATGTTGTCATCCAACAAATGCTAATTATGAGAAGAAATTACGAAGATAATAAAGATTACTATCTACTATGCTACATGCTATATATTTACATATTTACAAGATCTTCCATGATACACTTAAATAACCAGAACGAATTTATAAAGAGATAACTCACATTAAAAATTATATTTCTTACTAAACAAATCACTTTGTTTTCCGTCTTTATTTTTATTTATTCGTTCCCAATTTTGCGTTCTGTAACACATTTAATGCAATGATGTGTATCTTAATATGTTCTTAACTACAGACACAAGGAAAACTTTCAAAGTTTGCCGATAAAAGAGCGTTTGAAGATCAAATTCACTGAGCAGTATCTATTTCCATAAGTTGGACTAAATAAGTTAATCTACAGCATAATTATCGCTAAATCGCTCGATAAGAAATTGTGAATTTGAACCCAACTGAATATTCTCAGAAATACACCTTGAAAGTTTATTTCGGATCGCATTCATAAAGATATGCACCAATTTTAATCCCCTTTAAAAATTCCCATCTCAGAACTACCACGTGAGTTTCGCTGGCTCATTTCAAGTCCACTTCATTTATTCACCAACACTAAAAACTTATCTCGACGAAATTCAAAGCTCGATTCTCGAGGGTCCTTGGGAAAAGATCAAAATTTCAAATATTTGCGACGAATGTTATTTAAAAACCTGAATCGACCAAAGAAGTCTAACATTATTAAGGATAAATAGAGGTTCTCAAATGTGTCACGCATATTTTTGTGACGAAATTTTCATATATACGGCGTATTCAAAAGTCTCAATAAAGCGTGAAGCCGTGGCGCGAAAACTCTCCTGTGACCTAAATATCATTGGAGGCTTCTCGTTTATGAGAGGGTTTTTGTATCCTGTGCATCACCACCTTAAATTCTTTAACCTTTATCGCAGTTAAAGTTCATGCAGAGAATTCGAAATAATGGGTGCAATGTAAAAGAAATGTTGGGTAGCGTAACAGTATCTTTCTACATCCAGCTTTATGGAATATAAAGGAAAATGATGCCCTCCGCGAGTTTTTATCGCGACATGCACGCTTTAATGAAGTGTAAAATTTAAAGCGCAGTCAGAGAGTTAAATTGTGACCGATTCTTAAATGTAGCTACAACTCCCCGTTTAAATTCCACACTTATAATTATGTAATGAGATAAAAATTGATTTATAAGTGCTAATATTTTATCTAGCGTAGGGTAGTCGAAAACTACTACTATTTTTGTATTTACTTTAAGGATTTCATCGTAAATGTTTACGTTGGAGATAGCTAGAGGCACCAACAGTTGCGTCCTTCATTACGGCAACACCGTTTAGAGGTAGCTAGACTCGATAGTCGTGCACTGTAATATGTCTTACGTTAATGACTGTATGTTCCTTATATTACACTCATAGCATGAAATATATTGCAACATGAAACTGGTAAAGAGTTTGGTGTTATGAAATTCTTTCCTATAGCGTATCCTCTTAAAAGTTGTTGTTGGAGATGACTAAGAGTTCTTTCGAATATTATCCTGCAAAAATGTTCTCGAGAAATGTACCTCTTATAAAATACAGAAAAAAGGCTAAGCTTAAAGCTTTTACATCTACCATGATTTCAGTTGAAAAACTGCAGCTACTCTTGGATAATCTTTTATCAATCGAAGTTGTAATGAAATATCGATTGATATGATATCTACGGAGCCGAATATAATTTTAAGCCCAAAGTCACAAAGGTTAAATTTTGATTAGCAAAGGATAAGTATATCAAATTCATTTAGTTATGCAGAAAAACTCGAGACTTCTAATGAAGTGTAACTTAAGCGAATTTTTAATGAATTTGTAAATACAGTAAAAATATGTTTTATTTTTGTGGAGTAAATAATTATTGGATACAGAAATTTACATACTTACTCTTAACTTAAAGTTATGACAATCAAAATCAGATTAAGGTTGGATGGAACCTTATGCTACTATAATGTAAGTGATGGTACCATTAATATGACCAGCTGCCCCTGCCAAATGACGAATCGTCTTTAAAATTGACATTCCATTAAAATTATATTTTTATTACAGGTGAAATGGTCTTTGTATTGCAAAGTTCGGGCTGCACAACTCTGCATAATAATGCATAACCACATAAACAGAGAAATTAGAAAAATCCGTAATCTGGAAATTCTGCTTATTAACCCTGAAAAAAATTACTTGAGAACTCATTTATAGATTTACTTAACGTTGGCTTGTATGGGTGAGGGTATTAAGGTAGTTTTAATATATATGTGATGTAGTGATGTGTATGTGATCTTCATATGTGTGTTCATAAATATCATTTGTCTTGTATTGTGTAAATAGTTCATTCTTGTATTGTAAAATTAGTTCATGTATCATGACTATGTAAGATGCTGCCACCTGGCGAAAGTCAACTCGCAGCGTGGAATAATAATAATTATTATTATTAAACGAAGTTTTCCCATTCTTCGGATTAACAATTTCGAGGTAAATGGAAGTATAAGAGATCGAAATCAAGAACGTCTAGTTTCTCAGGCAATTAGGTTAGAAATGCATCAGCACAAAACCGCTCTAAACCTAACACTTCGGAGAGAGGGAGAGGGTCGAATTAACGTTATTTTCTCCTTCTTCCGGAAATGCCCACTTTTAATTTTATATTAATCCGTTGAAATGCGCGGGATCGTAGATCATGGCGTCTGAGCAGTTGGCGAGAAAGTGGGTCGCGGGCTCGAACGCCGCCAGCGGTAATTACGCAATTGGTGACGTAGGTATTCGAATTTAGGGCACTCGGATGGAAAACAAGGAGAATTGTAGGGGACCATAAATGTGAATTATAGACGATAATTCCGCGATATGAGCCATTCATTCTATTAAACGGAGAGTTGTGGGTGGTCAGTGCCTTTCTAGATTAAGCAATTTAGTCGGCCTCGCGAACCATAATTTTGTAAGTGTATTCATACCTTTGTTTTATAAAAATTCACTTGGAGAAAAATTTCGCTAATTGGAGACTTGATTGTTAATTGGGAGCGTTGCTACGTTGAGGGAAGAGAAGCGAAAAATGGCCGGAACGGCGCTACAGTTGCCCTTCGTCGGGTTTTCTCGCGTCTACGGTTTTCTATGCTTAGTAGAATATAAAGTGGAGGTGAATGAATGTAAAAAAGTCATTTCTCGTCTTGAAATGAAAGAACTTAGTAACTTCCACAGAAGATGATTAATGCATGTTTCGTTTGACATTGACGTTTTCAGGAAGGCCACGAAGAAATATAGAATACTTATACATCCGATTATGCATGTATTGTGTTAATTGTGCATATATGAATTATACATACAATAAAACCCGGTTAAGACGCTTTCAGGGAACTTAGCGAAAGACGCATTATAAGCGGAATGGCTTCATAACCGAGTTTTGTAATTATCGTTGCTTTAAATAATTTTTTGGAAGAATGTTATATTTTTCGCACAAAGATAGAGTCTTAGTTACTTAATTTTGGTAATTTTTCGCTCTACGATGAAGTTGTTTTTACCAGAAAGACAATCAAGGAAGGATAACAATTTTTGCTGCTTTGGTGAGAGGACATCTCACCGACTACGATTGATAATAGAAAGCAATACAAGAAATGAAATATAGAAATCTAGTGTAAGGTTTATTACTATATAAGAATATTATAAGAATTCCAGTATGAATGATAAGCTAGAATTAGATATCTCATAAAATATTGTTTAGATTCTGAAGGCAGAAATATTCATGTGAGAAGAGCAACCATTTGTAAATAATTAAGGTAACGATAGTGTTTATTTACTAGTTAGAGATCGAAGGATTATTTTGAATATAGCCCCTTTCTCATCCACAGAATTATAATTTCCCATTGTACATTAAACAGAAGAAAACACGTGAAATTCCTCTCTTTCTTTTGTAACGAAAAAGGAAAGTTATTTTCAGTATTCTTTGGAGGAACATAAAAACTTATTTTGCCGATGATCGTTTGCATCTAGGTTAATTTGTAGTATACTACACAGAGGTATGCTGAAATTCAATTTTCTAGTTTCTAGTGATGAAAACTGTAGTTCTGATGATCACATCTTTTTTGTACCATTAAAGGTGAACTATTCATATGTTCACAAATTCCATTCGCTATAATTTTTTATTGCATTAATAATTTATCGAACTAATTTTGACTAATTAAAAACGGTTCATATACTCCACTGGGACCTAGTCTGAGTTAAGAGGAGAACACCTCAAAAAATCCCCCGCAGGGAGCATTAAAAAATGAAATCCCGTACGTATAAGAATAATAAATCAACTTGGCCCTTTATTTTTGGAAGTTCATGACAGGATTTCACGGCTACCTCAGCGACCACAGGAAAAAGTCCACACAATACGTCATTCGCTCAACCCTTCCTCTTGAGTCATGGTCACCGCTGCTGTACATCTCTTTGTGCTTTCCCTTTAAACCGCGTCAAACTGTTTCCTCAAAAGGCTTTGAAATTCCGAAAGAACTATCTACGTTACTTTGTATTTCTAAATTTTTCTGTTGAAAGAATAGTATTGGGCAATTTTACTATACTAATTATCTGCAGATGTTCATCATTTTTCTAAGGTCCATTTTGTAGAGAAACTCGCTAAATTCAGGTTAAACGCCATGAAATCTCATACTTAAATTTACTGTTATTTTATTAATCAAATAAAAGAGAAAAACTTAAACACTACCACCAAATGTAAAAAAACACATTAATACGACCGGTTTTGGTTTATTTGGCCATCCTCAGGCCTTTGTCACTGATGATGTCCGAACATGCAGAAACCGGTTGTGGGGATGTGGTCTGTTTTTAATATCGGCGAAATTTATTAGAACTTTTTATATTAATTTGTAGATAAAAAGTATTAATTTAAAATAATTTTTGTTGATATTATCAACTTCCTCGAGCATTTTTGGTACTCGGGAGATATCTCAAGTTTAGTGTTTTCGACACATCTAAATATTTTATCCGATATAACATTCCCTTAATTTACAAGCATGGTCAGAATATTCGAAGGAAATCGTCTTATTTCATCCAAAATATTACGAATACTAAATTCCTTCCTTTAAAGAATAGATAAATTCATATTCAGCCTAGATTATTCATCACTACGATTTCTGTTGATGAATTTCTTCACTACAACAGGAACGCTACCTTGACTATCGCTGCAGAAATGCACCGAATAGAAACTTCTATTAGAGCTTTCCAGGATATTCTGAGATGAGAGAAAAAGAGATATCCACGAAAGAAAATTCAGCACAAACTCTCAGCCAAAGAAGTGGAAAAAGGCTCAACTTTCAGGCCACTCCTAAATGTGAATTTATGCCGGGAAAAGCGCGATTTTGCTAATATTGAAATCCTGCTGCACCAATCCGCGTAATTTATATTATTCGGACCGTGAAGGCGCATGAAGTTCCTCCGGCATGTTCGTTAACTGGGCGAAAGAGCTTCCAACGACCGAAACTTGAACCATTTCGAGCGAAAACCTCTCAAGATGAAGCGAAAAATGTGGGATCTTTAAAGTTGACTCGAGGGAAAAGTTGGAGGTTTAGCCGAAAATTTCGAGTATTTGTAAGATTGGCTCTCTTTCCTCGGCGGCAGTGTTCTCGCAGACTGGTTTTCCTCAAGTGAAGAGTCTTTGAGGGGAAACTCCGCCAAGCGAAAGAATGCATAGTATCATTCAGGTAAAGGACTTGTGTCGGAATAGAGTGGTGCATGAGGGAACGTAATGGAAACGTGCAAATGCGCAATTTCTTGTGTGTTTTATGAATGATTCGAGCATTCTCGAGCTCCTCAACATATTAAGGGCTTTATAAAACATTTATGAAAACATACTTCGATGTTGGAGGGTATTTAAGGCGAGAAATTTTCCAAAATTATTTCTCGAAAATTATCCCTGAGACTTGTATGCGATATTGTGTCCTTTGATATCGTGTAGTCGATTCTGCGATTGGAAAGCGACAATATCGATACATCGAATAACCTTGATCGATTATAGTATATACTCATAAAATATGCTGAAAAATAATTATTCATTAAAGAGAATATTGAATCATTACAACCTCCCTTCCTATCGATTGACCTAAATACTTTTTTATAGTACCTCAGCTTTACAAATTATCTCTTTTGACACCTCAAACTTAGTCTAAATAATACTTACTCATCATTATCTAAACCTATTCGTTAAACATTCTCTTACAAATTACGGAACCTTGAATCGTATCTCTCAATCAATATCGTATATTCCTATTTCCTAGTTTTCAGTTATCAATTCTCTTGTTTCCCCGAGTAACTTCACATTGCTCACATTTTGCTGCGCCTTGTTTAACTTGTTTTACTATGCTATTTCCCATGTTATGTCCCTTAAATAATGCAGAGGAAGGTTAACTATTATGATCTCATTTAATTTTTCAAAATTGACCTTTACAACTCTTGCTGTTAATGGCTATGTTCGCTTATATAAACCTGTTTTATCTCACCGTTCTAATATTATAATCAGGCTTATCTAGCTGCTGTTTACCTTTTTAAATTGCAAAATTATTCACCTTGTCCTAACTGTGTGATTACGTCTTAAATTTTAATATAGTGAATTAAAAATAAAACTTATAGCTTTCCTGTTTATCATTATCATTCGACTATTTATGGGCAATATGAGACCTGGTGAGCCTCACTTCCACCTAACCTTATTTCTAACATTATATTATGCAGACAAGAATTTCAGAAAAGAAAATAGATATGCAGAAAAAGGTTTGTGGATATATATCTCTAAAAGTGGCTGGTGGATTAAATCCTACTTTGCAGAAAAATTTATAGAAGTTTACCTTCAGTACTCAGTCTCAATCTGTATCATAGGGTGAATGTATACGATTTTTGGTCCATCAAAGAAGGCGGAAGATCGGCAGAAGCGGGTTGCTGAGTATCAAAGCACAGAAAAAATCCGCCTTATAACTCTGAGTTACCTGAGTATCTTAAGTGATATTTTTTACCATGTGTTTAACGTAAAATTGATCTGCAACACGAGAAAATCGCCCATCAAGTGGACTGGATTGATCGGGATTGTATTTAATGTATTTCTCCGCCGAGTATATTATGCAACCTGCAATGACATGTATGCAATGAGTGTTGCCTAAAACACAGGGTGCTGAGTTCTGTATATACAGTAAAACCTGGTTAATACGTTTCTCGGGGGACCAAGGGAAAACGGAAGAACGATACTACCGGGTTATGAAATGCTGGTTGCCCTATGTAATTTTTTTTTGAGAACGGTCTGCTTTACGGAGCGTCTTACTTATTTACATAGTTATAGATTAACTTTCATCGCAGAAAAAAGAAATGGATTGGTACTTTTTCATTCCTCCCTTCAAGTCTATTTATCTGTTCCTTAATGGATTTCCGCAACACCTCGCATGATATTGTGAATTTTATAAAGTGAGCAGTTTGAAAATGAGCATCACGAATCAAGTCATCGGAAATTTGTGATTCATAAGGAAACCCCATAGAGCAACGTAGAGGAAAGAGAATGGAGTTACGGACAATTTTAATAAAGTAAAAAAATTTCGGTTCATCAGATAAGGCGGACGTGAGGGTTGTAGCGTATCTGAGGACGGACAAAATTCGCGTCTTAAGCGGGAAGCAGGGCGTCTCAACCGGTATTTTTACTATGTGATTCGTGGGTAGGTAGGTGGTAGGGATCGGAAGAAAATTTCGCCTTAAGCTGAGTACTGACATAAGCGGGAGTTTCTCGAACGGGTTTTACTGCACCTGGTTTAGTTTCTTGATCAAGCAGAAGTTCAACTGAGGGCCCACATCTAGATTATCCTCTTCTACTTCGTTTGTCACTGGACAATTTAAAAGTTCATATTTGGAACATTTCTTCTTAGATTTCCTGTAATAATTCGCTATTACAACCATTAATTTGCCTGTATCAATAAGGGATATTTTACCTCGAATGATACCGAATGTAACAAGCATGAAACAAAACTAACTTTCCCTTATTGAGTATGTATTGGAAGAGGTTTAAGGTAAATTAGCACATAAAGGCGTGCATCCAGGAAAAAACACAAGGATAAACGGACTCGAAAAATTTATGACGGGACCGAGAATCGAACCCGGGAAGATTCAATGATATGTTCTTAACACCACTTTGTTTAGCCGGTGGCTCTATGAGGTCCTGAAGAGAAAGATGCCGGACAGGCGAACTGAAACACACTTACTGTTGCCTAAAAAGGACCCTAATCGACTTTTGAAAATTTGCTGGTTTAATAGCTTAGTTGGACAAGGCAGTCTCTCGGCAGGGAAAGGTCCTGGGTGTGATTCCCGGTCCCGTCATGCTTTTTCACGAGTGTTTTTCGTGTATGTATAGCTTTTTACACGTGTCGGAGGCAAAGAATATATGTATTCATATTATGAATACTAAGTTTTGATAAATGAAAATCAGATCTCACAGTTTCCGTAATTGCGGATAGTAACTGTAGACATTTCTATCCCTCATTTGCGGACGCTCAATTACCATTACAATGTGTTTGTATTCATTCAGATAAGATTTTCACAGTTTTACTATGCTACCAAACCCTTGAACCTTGGGTAAGATATTATTGAACTGCAAACGCGTTTAGTTTGCAAGATTACCATAAGACAAAAGTAATTATTATAATATTGGTTATTTAAACATCATTCCGTTACAGTAGTGTATCCTTATTTAAAAATGTGTTGTAGTTTTCTCCACTGAAGGCCATTTGCATCAGGATTTATTCGAGGAAGGTGAAAGTGTTCCGTAACACCATTCAGAGAACGCTGCATTACAGAATGTCAAACTAAGTTATCCGGAATTCCGAAATGTTCATGGACGAGGAGAGCTTAAAGTGGCCTGCGACAGCCGTGTGAATGATAAAATCACAGAGTGAGAAAACCCGCTTTTCCACAACCCTTGTGGTGAGTGAAAATTTAGGGAAATGATCAAAATGAAATACCCACTCTGATAAGTATGAATAACAGGTATTAATAACATATGCGGGAATATTATTCATAAATTTCTTGAGTTTATTTTAAATGCAATTAAATTTACAATACCCAGACTCTACTCAAGAGAACTTAATGAAATCTAGGCAAAGCAAGTCTCAAATTCTAGGTCGAAAACCATCATTTCAGTTACGCATAGTTGGAAGAAAATTTTCCTTCAAGTATTGCAAAAACGAAAGAGCCCACTCCAGGGAGTGGATATTTCATTACATCAACAGCCAAAATTCAACAACTGAAAATACTAGAAATAGTATTCTTAACATTGCTTCGTCAGCAAAGATCATATCGAACATATGTATCAATCCCCACTAGGAATCAATCCTGGGATTTCTTTCACGAAAGTTGAATGTGCTATCCAAGGGCCAACTGAGAAATACATAAATATGATTGATAGCCCCTATAGATTAACGTAAGAGATCTCATACGCATCCAAGAATCCCTGGATTCCACTTCCCTTCCCGGGAAAACATCGGGTTTTAATGTTGCAAGTTATAAAATTTTGAATGTCACGTTACCTTTAATATTCCTTCATTTTACCAAAATAAATAAATTTAAGTTAAATTTTCTTTTTTCTCGATTTATAGTTTTTTTCAGTATTTGTGCGAAGATAGATTGTACTGTGCATTTTTACTATGATTACGTTATTCTGTATCCCCCTGCTGCGCTTTCCCCGAAACGAAAGTTATTTCCTGGTAACCCATAAGCGTATTTCATTTTGTTTCAAAGTTCTTACGCATTTCGAAGTAAAAATATTTCAAATTAAAACCATCATGTAGATGTGTCTTAGGAAATATACCTATTCTCAAGCTTTAAATGTTAGATTACGTTAGATACGAGGTTGCGCTTTCTGTTTCTATTTTGTTTTGAAGGTAAATGCAAGCTTGTGCCGCTTGAGGGACTAGGAATATACCTCACAATACCATGAACCATTTCCAAGGCAGAGCCCTGACCGTGCTCACAGCTGGCGAGACTTCGGCCACGTGCATTCAACGAGTCGCTGGGACTGACTGGATCATCGCAAATATGCGGAGAAGGTTCGTTGTTTATAATCTCTATTCTATTGTCTATATTACCATCAGTGTCGATCTTTGCAGATGCATACTGTGAACAATTTGAATATAATTTCCGCGCTTACACCGACTTCAATTGCTAATGCTACTCGATTTGATTAAGTGAAATTTCGTGAATTTTCCTCTTTCTTTACCATTCGAAATATTGACAGTGTTTTCTATGCTATGAGTAACGTATCTCGATATTTCTAAACCAGTTCCATAGTCGTTCATCGGTTGCTATCAAACTGTTCTCTTTATTAGTTGTTTCGTATTGGACTAATTGCATTTGACTCGGCAAGATATCTGCATATATAGATGGTGCAATTGACCACGTATTTCATCTTATTTGCTTGATAATTTTTTTTGCATCCCACTTCTCAGTAAATCTTTTCCTGTACGAAGGTTATTTCCTTGTAACCCTTGAGTAATTTCTGTAATTTCTCTGAATATCTGTAATTCAAAATCAAAATCCTTGAAACATTAACAACCACGTGGACATCTGAGGATAGTTACCTATTCATTCAATGCTTAGATTACGTGATTCGTAATTGTGCTTCTTGTTTCTATTTTGTTTTGGAGGAAGATTCCAGTTTATGCCGATTGAGGGACTCGGAACATACATCTCATTACCTGAACCTCTCCGAAGGCAGAGACCGTGCCTGCAGCTGGAAAGACCTTGGTGAGGCCACGTGCAGTCATCGTGTAGTCGGGACGGGCTGAATGATCGCAGATATGAGAAGCAGGTTGGTTGCCTATTATTACCAACATTACTATTGATCTTCGCAAATGAAAACTGTGTGCGCTTTTTCCTAGCTTATGTGGAGAATTGTGTTACTCGATTTTATTTTGTGAATTCTCGTTCCTCATTCGTTGATATTTGAAATTACGCCAGTGTTTTTGATATTGATGACGTAAAGCGATTTTTTTCTCTACCAGTTTTAGTGTCAAATCGGTTGCCGGCAAGGCGTTCTCCTCCTCAGCTGTTTCACCTTCTTTGATAAGCATGTGACTCAGCACAATCTTCGCATTCTTTGATGGTGGAGTGTCTCTTATGGAACGTACCGCGTATTTCATCCAACTTTCATTGGCACCAGAGAAATCGTGAGGTAATCGGCATCAATAAAGCAATCCATAATTCAGGTACTGGAAATAGTGATGAATGAGTCGTATGAAGTCAAGGTTACATTTAACTCTGGCGTTTCCTTTCAACACTAAACAGGTTCACGTGGGGCTGGCTAACTGCTTTCCCGACGTCTTTCAGTCAGCAGGTGTTTCGTGAAACCTTTTGCCTGGCTTAGGGATTTCCTGCGCTCGTGGCTTCAACGAATGCTCAACAGAAGTCCAATAGTGGAACGATTTCCAAATTAGTATTTTCCATATTCCTATGGTAGAAACGTTCCTGATGTCTTATATAGGTAATGGAAATCTTATTTGTCTTCAGGTATTTAATAAAATAGTAATAGGATAGTTTTTAAACCTAATCTTACTTTTGTGTGTTTTTCATTGACTGAGGTGATATGGTATGAGCAATTGAAGCATCAAGGTGGGGAATAATTATATGCTACTTCGCTTATCCTCACTGAATTTTATACAATTCAGGTACGGTAAGTAGTAAGTAATGATTCGTGTGAAAGGTTTACGGATGACTTTCATGATTCCTTTATAACACCAAACAGGTTCCTGAGCAGGGAAACAGCTACTTCCCTCTGCTTTTCCGATGTCCTTCAGCCTGCAGGTGTTTCTTTCGCCTGGCTTAAGAATTTGCAGCCCCTGAGGTCTCAATGAGGATTCAAGGAGGTCAAAAAGTGGATCGGTTTGTAAATTTCATGCCTCAGTACTAGTAAAAACATTCTTGATCTCTTATTTTAAGAAATGGAATTATATTTATTTTGTTTTAAGATAAGAATACGATAATACGATAGAAAAACATTTAATTTTTAAGTTCACTTGAATCTCGGTCTTTTTCTTGGCTGAGGTGATACGAAAGCGACCAAGGTCAAGTGGGGAATACTTACCTGCATTTTCCTTCCCCTCACTGAAAATTATACGTAGTGTTTGAATTCATTATTCAGTACGGGAAATAGTATTGGATGATTCTTGTGAAGTAAAGATTAAATTTAACTCTGACGTTTCCTTTTAATACCATGCAGGTTCACGGGGGTTGTCTCACACTACGATGTCAGTCAACCAGCCGGTATTTCTTGAAACCTTTTGCCTGGCTTACGAATCTACTGCACGTCATATCCCAACGAGCATTTAGCGGACTTCGAACAGCGGATCGGTTGGTGTATTTCATACTATGGTACTAGTAAAAACTTTCTCATATTTGCAAATGGAATCCTAAAGTATTACGGTATGAGGTAAGAAAATGATAATAGGTTGGAGAATAGTTGGTTTGAAGCTTACTTTTATCCGTCTTGTTCTTGTTTTTGGTGATACAAATGTGTTCAAGATATCAAAGATGGCACATATTTCAGTTTATCCTCTGAAAGTTATAAGCAATGTTGCTTTTTGGGTGATTGCGCTGCACTTGCATGAACTATGTCAGTTCATTCTGGGTCAGCCGGTAAAATAATAGTAATAATAGTCAAGCACTTCATTTCTCATCTTGTCTAGTAATTATCAATCAATATCCAGAGCTTGTAGTAACTCTTACTGGAAGGACTTAGATTCATACAATTTTCGATGTCTTTACTGACATATTTCACGGCTCTTATTTTTATTCTTGTCGACTAATTTCTCACTGTTTACGTTCAAGTTTTTCAACTAGAATTTGTAGTGATTGTTGTAACCACTTCATCTTAGAGTAACATCGATAATGTCATAGAATTATGGCTGTAATTAAGATTGTCATGTATTTAAGATTGTCGTCTCTTCTATGATGGAAAATATTTAGACGATTTTATAAGTACTTCCGGATGTCGTAATTTTATGATTTCCTTCTAGCTATTCACGTACTTTTTCAAAATATGAACTGCAGACTGTTATATGGTAAATAGTCAAAGAATTCAAATTAGGAATAATAAACTATAATTTGCTGGATGCATGATGAAAGTTTCTACATCTGCCGTCTTTGCTCTAATAAGGAAACTATCTATACATTTAAAATATTTCGTCCTTCGAAAAGTTTCTTGCATGAGAAGGTTAATTGCAGGGCTTTTTTCGTTTATTCTTATCGGTATAGCTATTCTCAAACTTACCAAGAGGACTCTTGTCCATCCACATAATCACCTCCTGATTGTGGGATTCCGTTGATGTGCACCATATAGAATGAGGGAGGCCCATATCAAAAAGACAGCTATTTTATTACTTAGATCGCAAAAAAATTGTTGGAGATTTTGTTAAATATGCTTTTACGTTAATTTTTACTTTTCTTGACAGAGTTCGCAGAGACTGTGGCCAGATGGGAGTTCGCAATTGAGTCTTCCTCGGTGGATGTCTGGTCCTAAATGGATATCTCGTTATTTGCAATTACACCGTCTGAAGTTCGATTCCAGGTGCGATTCGTTATATTCACGTAAGACTATCAAACACGGGATGAAATGCACTTTGTACTTATATTTCTAGATCTTGGTCTTCTTTATATTTCTTCATAAATTGAAAAGGATACCTCATATTCAAAATTCATCAGAATTTTTTTTTTTAGATATGCTCAGTGAAATCCCTTTTCATTTTTATAGCTCAGGAGTTGGGCCGGACTCGTCAGATTCAGTACCTCTAACTTTTGTAAGATTGCTAAGGGGATATCATAAAAGGTAGCCATAAATATAAACCTTAGATACATATTTAATACTTTCTGATATCATTCGAGTCTGAATTAATGCACGAGTATTAAGAGACCGAAGAAAAGTCTGATTTGAACCTTTAAGAAAAATTTCCTCTCAGATCGCCCTTCGTAAGTTAATTTTAAAGCTATAGTCAATTTCAAGTTTTTCCTGCTCGTTTCATATACAATATATGAGGCATAAATGCATATTTTTACATAAATTTCTTACAATCCTACATAAATCTAGCGAAAATTCTAACCTTTAGCTTATTTTTCCTGCATTTAACTCTTAGTATTCAAAACACTATGAAACAGTGCATCCCATACATCTTGTATTTATTGAAGCAGAATTTTGTAAAAATGAATGAAAAATAAATAAACTAAAGTATTATCACTACTTATTTAAATGGATCAGATTATTCAATGAATTTTATACCAATGGTGGATTACTGTAACGGCTTGGTACTGTTTTGGTACCATGTTAGCTTGTTTAAACGATAATGCTTTCTAAGTATAAAAATACAGTTTTAACTGGTTATTTTAGAAATATCCATAATATAAATTAAGTTAATACACCATTACGTGATTAAACATTCACATTTCATTATATGAAGTTTGGAGGTATAGCCTCATCCCATTATACTAATAATGAATTTTGATGTGAGCCTAACTCGTTAACCTTCTTTCAATTGTTTTCTCGCCGACGTGGAAATGACTATTACGATGACAATGATTTCGGGGATGTTTACAGATTATTAAAATGTTACCCCTGGCTGGAATCATCCTAAACTGTGCTCCGATGCTAATTTTAATGAAGTGATTGTTATTTGAGTTACATTGGTTTATTTGAAGTTTGTCATTATACCTGTAATTTTCTACCTCTCTAATATTTGTTCTGTGTTATCAGCATATTTCAATTATTTTCTTTCCAAATGACTTATCTTCTTGTAATATTTTATATTTTCTTTGCATATTTTACTTCTCTGTGGATGAATTTATTCCACAACATAGATTTATTCTTTGTCAATTTAAAGCTTCAAATATGAATTCCCATTCTATACTCCTTTGTTTTTCATTAGTAATTTTTTGTAACTTTAAAGGTGTGGAAGAGAGACCCACCTGGGCCTTACCTAGCTTAACTACCTTACTACTTGTATTACGTCGATGCAGATTGTGGTGAAGCTGTAAGCAAAAAGATATCTGGAGACTGCTACGGTAGACGAAGTTCGACATCGGCTCCGGAGCAAATGAGGCAGATACCTATGATCGGCGACTAAGAGAGAGGGACAGCTTATATGGATCATGGATGATTGTGCAAATGAAGTTCTCTATCCATTTTATTGATGAAATGTTTCAAAATGTGTATTTCTGATTCAAATAAAATTAGCTTGCTTGCTGAAATATGCTTTATTTGAGATGATACATGTCCTCTAAATCCTCTAGCCATTTCATTTTGTAGTTGCAAATATTTCTACAATCATCCACTGATGTTGTCAAATAACATTTGCTGATAAAGCTGTTTAATATATAGTAGTTACTGTTTGTCAACTCTTTATTTAGTATTCACTGACTTAAGATTGCTACTGACATTTTTACAATTTATTTATGATTTAGAGAGTGAGAATCATTAAATTGATATTAAAATTGTTCATGGAATATTCGATTCTTCTCAATTTAGCAATAAATATTGTGCAAGAGTAAAATGGCTTCAATTGAAAAATCAAACGCTCCAATATTCCTGCAGCTAATTAAATGTCGAGAGAAAATATGAGATATAAAAAGACCCTCCTGATAAAAAAGTCTATTGCTAAAAAAGCGATTGGGGCAATTGTTTCTACTAATTACAAATTTTATACGTAAAATTAAAAAAATAAATCAACGTTAAAATATTTCCGAAAATTATTAGCCTTACTTGGGTGAAATTAAGGCTCATCTAGCACTAAAACAGCCATCATACCCCATCTATTTGCAAATAATTAGAATTAAATGAGCAGTAGGTTTACTGCCCTCTACAGAGATTTACGCGAAACTTCTGAAAAAGTGCCTTGTGACGTCAGGCCATCATCGAAATTTAAGGCCGTTTGAATTGCCCGCCTACCCACAATGCACCGTGGGAAAAAAAAAGTTGGGAACAGACCTTCAAACCTAGAATTTCCAAGGCCCCTCACGGCCGAACGGCTGGGTATTTCTCAACTAAAACTAGGAAATAGTACTTTTGGGACTCTAGCTACCTATTGCCTGAATCTGAAGGGCCCAGAAGGTCTTTTGGGGCCCTTTTGTTCTTGGTTCTCGTGGAGAAAGAGCCGATATAAGGGCTTTAAAAGAAGAGAAGATGGATTTTCTGGTATGGAATAACTTTGGATAATGTTCTCCTAATCGTGTAGGCCCATCATTTTCTTTGGGCCTTCTTTTACAAAGAGTTATGAGGTCTTTATTACTGTCGGGGCCAACCCCTGATAATTTCCAAGTCCAACGCGCTTAAAAATCATTCAAACATGAACCGTTTCTAGTATACTATTTTCAGTAAGAGCCTGTTAGATAAGTGGATATTGAGTCTTGTTATATGGCTGGAAACTCTGTTTTGGACAGTTCGAATCCTGTTAGTTTCGTTTTTTTTAATCAGCATATAATTATATTTATAACTTAAAATTTTCTCGCTTGATCTTTTCCCCTTATCTACCAAAGATTAAGTGGTTTTTAAATAAAGTAAAACAACCCATTTATTTGTTAACAGGATTATATTTCTTATATCTATATATTTTATTATATTCTTATTTATGTCAGATTATATTGTCCTAAATAGTGCATCAATATCTTCTATGGAAAACTTTCTTGATGATTCCATCTCCCTCAACGCTTTTCTTCCCTCAATTGATCAATTAATTCTGTATGAGATGAATAATTAATATATCAATATAGTTATTTAAATCGTCAAAGTTTGTAGCCAGGAAGTGGGATCGTCTATATAAATATCAACGCTTTGAAAGTAATAAAATATTAGCGAAAAGAAAATTAATATATAGCAGAAAAAGTATATTGAAAAAAATAAAACAAAAGCAACAGGATTCGAAATCAGAGAACGCACGCACCTACACAGACTTTCTATCGACTGAGCCAACATGATCTTATGAAAATAGGTGCTTGAAAATATTCTTATTTGCACAATTTTTAAGCGTGTTGGACTTGGAAATTATCAGGGGTTGGCCCCAAGAGTAATAAAAGCCTCACAACTCTTTGTAAAAGAAGGCCCAAAGTAAACGATGGGCCTACACGATTAGTAGAACCTTATCCAAAGCAATTCCTTACCTAGAAATCCATCTTCTCCGCTTTTAAAGCCCTAAAATAATAAAATTTTCCACTAAGACCAAGAACAAAAGGGCCCCAAAAGACCTTCGGGGCCCTTCAAAGTCAGGCAGTAAGTAGATGGAGTCCCAAAAGTGCCATATCCTACTTTTGGTTGAAAAATACCCAGCCGTTCGGCCGTGAGGGGCCTTGGAAATTCTAGGTTTGAAGGTCTGTTCCCAACTTTTTTTTTCCCACGGTGCATTGTGGGTAAGCGGGCAATTCAAACCGCCTTAAATTTCGATGGTGGCCTGACGTCACAAGGCACTATGTCAGTAGTTTCGCGTAAATCTCTGTAGAGGGCAGTAAACCTACTGCTCATTTAATTCTTATTATTTGCAAATAGATGGGGTATGATGGCTGTTTTAACGTTTATTGAGCATTAATTTCACCTTGGCGAGGCGAATAAGCTATAGAAATTTTCGTAACGTTACTTGCTCCAAAACTTTTTTTTAAGTTAAGTATCTTATGCTAGTTCATTATAATCATTGATATACTTATTGGTATCTTATGATTTATTTATATCCTAAACGTTTTTAATACAATGCATGCAGGAATAGTCTGGAATTTTATTTCTTAATGGAGGCCATTTTATCTTATGTATGTTTTGTTTTATTAAGAACAATCTAATACTCAGTTTTAATACTTATTTATAGGTACTCTATCCTTGAATAATAATTAAAAAATTAAAGTTGTACAGTCTAATAGTGAAATTCTGTGCATAGGAAACACTATGACAAACATGGTTATCAAATCATTCAGCTTTATTGATATTCTAATTTATACACCACCTGTGGATAATTGTATGATTTACATCTAAGAAAAGGAATTGGGGGAGAGGGTTATAAGGATACACATGTATAAACGAAAAGTATATCTTAGCAAATAAGTAGCTTTTATTTTATTTAAATTGGATATACACAGTATTAAATATTTCATCAATATATTTCATTAAAGATCTCTTGTGATTAATCATCCATTGTCCATATAAACAGCCATTCTTTACTACACGCCGCTCACTGGTATCTGCCACATCTTTTGCTCCAGAGCTGATGCTGCAATTTGTGTCCCATAGCAGTCACCAATTATCTCTCCCCCTACTGCTCCACAGTGGCTTTGATCTGCGTATGAGACAATGTGTGCGAGGTGGTCCTCTTTTCCGCCTAACCTTTTTAGCTATAATAATTGTTACTACTAAAAAACAAAGATTACAGTCAAGGAATAGGTTAAGGTGAATTTTGAACGAGATACTTACAAAGGTCTCTATCGTCGGGCGAAATTGAAACTGTATAGTTCTCTCTTACAAGTAACCCGTTAGAAACACATGAAAAAAACAAGGAACAAATACAATTATGAAATTTTAGTTTTGCATATATGAAGTTATAATTCATTGCAAGTTGAAAAGATTAATTATAATTTAAGAAAGTTTATTTACAGCTTAATAATAATTAAAAGTTTAAAAGGAAAGATAGTAAGCTCGGAAGATATATTATTTACAAAGAAAAATAAAAAATAACGATTTAATTAGATATCGTGCACCCAGGTAAATTTCAAGGAAGAATATAGTTTTGGATATACATCTTTGAAACTTTATATTGATAAAGAAATCTTCGCTTCGTATAGAGATATCCACAGAGAAGGGAATGTAGTAAAACATGCTGACAAAAGTATGCGAAGGAAATGAGAATTTTTAAAGTTACTAGAGAATTTTTAATATGGATAAAAATAAAAAGAAAAAAGAGAAAAATGACCGAGATGGGCATAAATTTAGTCCAAACATTAAAAACGTTAAAAAACAAACTAAAGCAAATGAAATAATAATCACTTTATTTAAATTAACATCCAATTAAGAATGATGGCGAAGTTATTGTGGTACTTAAACCATTCGAATCCGTATAAGACTATTCAGATAAAATAATTATTACAAAATCAAAAGTATTATCTTGATATAATGATGGAATGTATGTTTAAGTGAATAAAAAAGGAAAACCCTATTCTATTCTCGACAAATGTAAAAAAAACTTTTTATACATTAATATTTTGTTTTGAATTCTAAGATTTTAACACAAGATGGTCGAACTAAGGTTTTATTCTTCGCAAAGTAGTAATATAGTAGATATCTTATGAACGTCATGCTAAAATATTCAATAATTCCATGTATGTGACAGTCTATCAAGTAGAGCAGGAAGCACTTGAGGTTGACAATTGTTTAAGACGTCTTATGTGAGGTGACCAAAGAATCAAATTTTCTTACTATCTTTCACCCTCATTTTAATACCATTGCATAAAATTGGGCTCAAATAATACCGGAGGGAATCGGATATGTCTTTCAGGTTTATATTCAGAATTTTTTTATGGCTTTCCAATCTCCACCTTGCAAAACTTTGAGGTAATGAGTCCAAGTCCAGAGCATATCCTCAGCTATTCAAATCAAAAGTAATTTAACTGCACTGAAGAGTACATACGAATAAGATGCATATGGATGAAAAAGAACTAAAGATTTGCGAATATGGAGTATACTTTTTGATTAAGAAATGTAGAGATTATGACTTACATACTTAGGTTCAAAGTGCATTCCATCATTTTTTTAAATATTACGTATATTTAATATATCGCACCATGAATATAACTTCAGACGGTGTCAAGATGGTTGTCAAATAATAATGAGATCTCTATTTAGGACTGGCCTAAATGGACCAACTGAAGTACACTGTTGAGAATTTCCATCTGGCCACAGTCTCTGCATATTCTGTCAAGAAAAATTAAACAATATTAATGCATACCTGACCAAATCTCCAACTTTTTCAATATACAAGATATAAAATAATTTTATTTTTGATATAAATCAAATCAAATATTAAAAATATCTCAAATAATTTCACTGCACCGACGGGAAGCATACTGGATAAACAATTTCGAAAGTTGCAAATATAAGATATACTATTAAATTGATAAAGTAATATAAAGACGATGATTTGAAAACTTAATTACAAAGAGCATTTCATGATATGTTGTAATCCTTACGTGAATTGCGAATTTCCATCGTACCACAATCTCTGTGTACTGTCAAGAAGAAGTAAACTATATAAAATCTTGCTTGATGAAATCTCAAAACAATTTTTTTCCATCTATCTAATAGAATAGCTTTCATCTTAATACGGGTCTCCCTAATTCTATACAGTGTGCACCCACAGAATCCAACAATGATTCTGTGGATGGACAAGATTGTGGATGGACAATACCATTGCGAACATATATTCGGTTTGAGAATAGCTACTCCGATAAAAATCAGCGAGAAAGAGCTCTGAAATCAACCCTCTCACAACGGAGATATTTTGAAAGATTATTTAAAGTTATATAACGTTTCCTTGTAAGAGTAAAGACTGCGAATATAGAGAGCTTCCTCCAGTATTCAGCCCATCTTAGTGTAATATTTCAAATTGGAATTCTTTAACTATTTACAATATATCAGTCTGCGGCTAGTATATTGAAAGAGTAGGTGAATAGGTAGAAGGAAATCACCAAATTCCGAAAGGTGAAAGTACTTGTGAAATAGTCAGAAAGGCATCTCGCGAGAAGTTGAATCCCAGCCTCTAGAAAGAGCATCTATTATCATGGATATGGAATGGTATTAACTGGACAGGATGAGAAGCAGAACTTTACTAATACTTTTCTCGCTGACCCAGGATGATCAAATATAGTTCACGTATGTGCAGAAAATAATTCTACCTACAACGCAGGGTATAAAATTCAGTACGACAACCAAAAATGAATGCAATTATTCCTACACTTAAGAACTCTATCGCTCTCATTTCATGTAAGGAAATCCAAAAGTGAATGAAATTCTTTCACACTTAAGACCTCTGTCCGTGGCATTTCATCTCACAATGAGTCAAGAAAAAGACTGAAATAAAAGTGAGTTTAAGATTAACTATTCTCTAACCTATTACCATCTTCTTATCTTATACCGTAATACTTAAGTAAGATTCCATTAATCAAGATGAATATCAGGAACTTTATTACCATTACCATAATATGTTTTCAAACAGATCCAATTTTCGACCTCCCTTGAATCTTCGTTTAGACCTCGGGTGCAGCAAATTCCTAGGCCGGCGAAAGGTTCCAAGAAACACCTGCAGGCTGAAGGACATCCGCAAAGCAGAGGGAGGCAGCTCCATGTGAACCTATTTGGTGTTGCAATGTGAATGTCCGAGTCATATATAAACTTGTTTTCACACGAATCATTTTTTACTACTTCACGTACCTGAATTGAAAAATCAAACCTTAAAAATTCAGTGAGGATAAGTGGAAATGCATGTAATTATTCCCCTCCTGGATACCTCGGTTGCTTTCAGATCACCTCAGCAGTGAGAGAGGCTGAGATAAAAATGAGCTTAAGATTAAATTTTATCTATCTTATCATTTACTTAAATACCAAAAGACGAATAAAATTTCAATTATCTATACAAGAGAACTGAAAATTTTTACCAGTGCCACAGCATAAAATTCACCCACCGATCTGATTTGTGACGGCCGTTGGAAATTCGTTGAGGCCACAGCTTCCTAAGCCAGGCAAAAGGTTCCGAGAAACACCTGCAGGCTGACGGAAGTCGGGAAAGCAGCATGAGGCAACCCTCGTGAACCTGTTTAGTATTAAAATGAAACGTCAGAGTTAAATGTAACCTTGACTACACACAAGTCCTCCTTTACTACTTCCAGTATCCGAATTGTGAATTCCTTTAATAATGCCGAATACCTCATGATTTCTCTGGTACCAATGCAAGTCAGGTGAAATATGCGCTCCGTTCCAGAAGACTCTCTCTACCGTCTGATCATGTAGAGATTGTGCCGGGTCAAATGCTCACAGTCGATCCAAGGCGAGACAGCTAAGATGGAGGACGCCTTGACAACAACCGGTAAATGACACTGGAATTTGTATAGAAAAAATCCCCTTACGTTATCAATGATATCGGAAACACTAGCATTATTTCGAATGGTAATTTCACCAAATTAAAATGAGTAATAATTATCCTCGATAAAAGCTCAGAAATTAAATTTTAAATCACTCACAGTTCTCATTTGCGAAGATCAATATTAATGTTGACTATAATAGACAACCAACCTGCTCATGCGATGATTCAGACCGTTTAGCCAATGCGATGAATGCACGTGGCCATACCAAGGTCTTGCCAGCTGTGGGCACGTCAGGGAATGGTTCAGGTAATACGGCGTATTTTCAGAGTCCCTCAAGTGGTATGGACGACGCTGAAACTGGCAGAGAAAAATCGCTTCACGTTATCAATGATATCGAAAACACTGGCGTAATTTCGAATGTAATGAATGAGAAATGAGAATTTCATTAAATCAAAACGAGTAGCACAAGCAATTACAATCGTCATAAGCGCGGAAATGTTATTTGATAGCACTCACAGTTTTCATCTATGAAATTCAATAGTGATGGTAATTATAATTTATTCATTACATGAAAATCTACTATTACTCGTTACCTAACAAATTATACCCGAGAAATATTAGGCACAATAGTAGGCAACTAACCTCCCTCTCATGAGTGCGAAGATCCTGTGCGTCCCGGCAGCAAATGGAATGCACGTGGCGAAAAGGTCTCCTCAGCAGCGGTACGGCCTAAGCTTTGCCTTCGGAATGGTTGAGGTAATGCGACGTATTATCTCAGTCCCCCAAGTGGCACAAATTATAACCTTCCGCAAAAACAAAATAGAACTAAAAAGCACATTCACTGACTACGTAAGCTGATAATTAAAACTTGAGAACAGACAACTTTCCTCCTATATCCATGTGATAGTTTTAGTTTTTAAGTTTTTGATTTTGAATTACAAAAATACTTCGAAACTACATAAATTACTCATGGGTTACAAGAAAACAACCCCCGTACGGGAAAACATTTACAGAGAAGTGGGATACAAAAAGTTACCATAATAAAATTGTACAATATTACACAATGACACAAAAATATTGAAAAACCAAGAAATGTTAGAATATAGGAATTTCACAACACGATTCTATAAAACAAAAAGGAAAATATTGTTACTCAAAAATGGAAAATTATAAACATCATCGTATTAAATATTTTAGAAAGTAAAATAACTCACCCGATGTTTTCCGTCAAGGGTAGTAGATGCCAGGGATATTCAAGGATGTGTTCTACATGCGAGATCCCGCACGAGAATCTGTATTGGCTAACAAGACATATTTACGTATCTCTCAGTCGGCTCCTGGATAGGCAAGGCATGAAAAACACGGACAAAGTTTGTCTTTAACACCTTCTCTCACACGTATGCCCTTTTCCTGCAACCTTAGCCCCTATAATTGCCTAAATTTAGTTCCGAATGAATCAGCAACCTCAAAATTAATTCTAAATTTGAGTTTCATCTTGACCTCACCGTAGATAGAAAGAAATCAAATGTTTTTGGTTTACAACATCTAAAATTTAGAAAAAATATTTTGGTTAACAAAGTCTGTTCTACGAGAACGTCACATTCGTTACTATATTAACTATTATGCTAAGGTAATTTGCTTTTATAGCTCGCACCTATTAATTTTCAAAGGTTCCATTGCAGAGAAAATGAATCTCATTTCAAAGGTAACTGGAAAAGAACGTCTTTCATTCATTTTTGAGCAAATGAAGGAGATGGTTAAACGATATAATTTATATTTTTTTCTGTTAAATAATGTAAAAAAAGGTTCAACTCCCCCATTTTTATTTTTATTTATTTCCATCAACTCCCACCTCTATTTTGATTACTAGAAGATAAGACCCCTTTAAGAGTACAACTGCAGTACAGGACAGCTGCAGAAATGCTGTTTATGGTCCCCGTATGACCAGTTGACGTGACACGTGTATGATTTATTCATTATCTAGAACCAACAGAAACTTGTCGTTTACGTCAATTAAATTATCACTATATGTTTTCAATAAATACGCGGCCCGTTTTGGCATGTTTGCATCATTCCGATGAAATGCAGACAATTACAGAGGGACCGTTTTTATCGCAGACACTTTCTGCACTTACGATAAATATTTAATCAAACGTTCAATTTTCAACTGTCATTTGATTAGTTTATTGAGTACTGCATCGCGAGTTAATATTGAATTCTTGTTCATCCTATTAACGAGCGACGTTTCTCTACTTCAGGTATATCGATTTCCATGAATTTTTTATGTTATGCATATTTTCAGGCTTCCCGACAATCATCACAAATGCGTAACTCAGTTTGTATTCGATGATTTATTCAATTGGTCACCGATGCAAGGGGTTATATTCAGCTCTGTGTGAATTTCAAATGTTACATTAAATAGCACTAATAACGATTTTAGCCTAACTTGCCCCTATTTATTCGGAATCCCCTTAGGAATTATTTTCAGTGTAATTAATGAGGTAGGCTTTCTGATTTTGCGAATAGATTCGAGCCGATTTTATTCATCTCTACGGACAAAAACATTGCATACATTAATCAGTTTTTTCAATTAATAAATAACTCCTTGATATAGATAAATTTATAAAATTTTGTATGCATTAAGTATTTCAAATATATATTTAATAATCATATCATATTTTGAAAGATAACAGGAAAATATGAGTTAATACTTTACAATTATATATGTATAGATTTGCATCGAAGTACAGACTAACGTAATGTAATGTTAAAAAATAGTATAGCAATGGTAAATGTAACTCGATGATCATCTCAGATAACCCATGCTCTGTTAGTGATATGATCAACTAAATTACTCTATTAGATAAATTATCTATTATTAGCCGGTTATCAATTTAACATCAAAGTGTAGTCCTCATATATGGTCGACATATCTTACTTTAGCTCATGGATTACAGGTTTTATATTTATGCTATTTCCGCATATTATAAATTAATATTTACAGTTTTGCAATGCTGCAAATTAGGAAGTGGAGAATGTAGTTCATCATAGCTATTATAATGAGGATTGCTAGAGCTTCGGTATTGGCTAGTTCACTACTCTAGCTTAGGCAAGAAAAATGCATGCGAAAACCCGTGCAGAATTTTTTTGCTCACAACAAAATTGAGCTCAAATATTTAATTAAACCTTTGAAGTGCTTGCCAGATAATTATAATTGATGACAATGGAATTTATTCATGATGCATGAATATAGAAATCGTTCCTTGTTCAAAGGTTTCCTTTCTCGAATATTTTTTATCTCCAAAATGTTGATACTGTGTTCATTTCCTTCAAGTTTTACAGCTTTGTGATCTATTTTCAGTATATTTTAGCAAATCATATGATCAGGCATAGATAAGGTGTATAAATCAATCGAAGCTATGAAAATATTAAAATTGTAGGTGGCTTGAATGCTTCTTCAATTGAAATTCTGTTTGACTCGCTCATGAAGTAATGATACAACCGTATCACTTGTAAAATCTTTTACATTAAACAACGTCAAAGGTTGTCTTTCGGCTTTCAAAGCTATGTTTTTGTGCTAATTTGTGAATTTACGTGGTGTTTATACATAAAACTACCCAATTTAGATCGATATCAACATTTTGGGTTCGCCTATTCCTATTTATAGCTGCGTCATGCAGTATCTATAAATTTTTATCTCCTTGTTAACCTTTTAGTTTCCATCTTATATTGAATTTCCTCGCATTTCTACAGTCCTATCTTTCGCTCAAATTTAGAACCCGATTTTCACGCTTACAATGAAGATTTACGTTAACTAAATTAAAGCCATTCACTTTCCCTACGTCTTTCTCCTCTATTCCTTCGGCGTTCTCTATTCTATCTTATCCTCTTTTCTTATACTCTTATTTGCTCAGCACATGTTACACCCAATCCCTCCCTTTCACGTTCCCCATAAGAATTACGAGCGCAATATTCCGAACGAATGCATCTGTTTCTCCTACACTTTCTCCCTTCTTCCCTGCAATGATGAAGCCACGAGAGTTTTCTTCGTAACAACTTTAGCACTTTATTGCATCACGTTTCCGCTTCCACAAACGTGGCTTTTTCGCTGAGAAAGTAACGCGTTTTACTTTTCTCATCCGCCCTGAAAGTAATTTATTGTGAATAGCCGTAAAATCTAGAATTTACTGGGTCTTGAACTACTTAGAGTAGACGCCACTTATGAGGTACAGGATAGTTTTGGAGAGAAACTTAATCTATATATAACACATGTATTTATAGCCAATACTGAAAAGATAGTTCCTCTCGGTGAAGCAGTATGATTGAAAGTATAATTACTGCTATTACGGAGGTATAAAGTTTCTCATAAAACTTTACACCTTTATGTACGAAGTTGGGGTCAATTTTATATCTTGCTTAAAATCTCCATCATTCCGAATTATTCAACAGTAATGGGAAATATATAAATATTGTTTCAAATCTTAATTTCATTGGATGCAATATTTTACCTGACGAGATATCTAGCCCACGTACTCCCTATATAATCGCTTAGATCATTTGGTTGTTGTATAATGACCTCAGATTACAATATCTATAATGTATAGCACTCACGATTATCTAAGCCAATTAAATGGCCGTAGTATGACTCATGGTCATGGATTATTTGCGTTGTATTATAAATTAATAATCTTGAATTCTTTCTTGAAGCATATTGAGGAACCAAGATACTCAAATTAAAGCAAGGTATATTCCCTTATAAATCTATATTCAGGAGGGTGATGAATTTTTCAGGTTTAAAAATCTTTCGTTCGAAATCCTTTAAGAATATAATTAGTGGTTTATATCTACCTTTGCGTGTCTAAAATTATAGCAAAGTAATGTTTTGGCTCTAAATCACTGCACTTAATGATCGATCAAACGATTTATTTAAGTATCCACATTATCAACAAAACTTTTCTAAAACTTTCGAATGTTTCTTTTTAATCAAAATTGCCTTTTCTTTCATACCAAGCTATTGAAGACTTATAAGAATAAACTTATCTACTCCCAAGAGAGAAACTACCTGAAATCGCAGCCAGTGAACGAAGTTTTACAGAATTGCAAGAGCCATACATGATAACCGCTATAATTTCCCCAACTTCATCTCTATCGCAAGACTCTGATCCCGCTCTAATAACACCGCGGCCTACATCGATAAATCGTAGAATCTTACGTAGCCTTCCCGTGTGATCGAAGAACCGAAATTTTGCACAACGTAGCACCGTCATTTGATACGAGAAATAAATTTACAGTTCGCCGAGCACCGCCGAGTATATATTTGAATGTGAATCTCTGAAAACCATTCTGAAGGCGGCGGCGAACTTTTGCTGTTACCGCTGGTTCCGAACATACGTTCTGCAGGTAAGGAAACTGCAGACTCGGATTCCATGAGAATCATTACGACGGAATATATACCAGGCTTCGGATGGGAAAATATGTCAGCCATTTTGTCCATACGGCGCGCGAATCTTGACCTACATTCTTGGGCTGCTGCGTTCCTTACATCCGACGCTCATGACCCCATTTCTGGTTCACGTCCGACCTCTCAAATGCGATTCTCTCAAAGAAAACGCCGTCAAGTGGAATTCTCACTCGGGCATTTCAAAGCGGCGAATCCCTTGAAATTAAGGCTTCATAGATCCGTTCTTGTCGACCGATAAATATTGCTTGTCCTGAAAAAACCCTCGGCCGTGATTTCATCGCTATTCGATCCGTATTCTGACTAAACGTCTAATAAAATTTATCCTCTCTCTTGGAAAATCGGTGATATGTATTTTCTCTGGTCAAGCTATCTTGAGATATAATACATCAAAGAATCAGTAGCAGTCTAACTTTAAGGAGCATGTGTTATATACTATTGCACCCAAAAACACACAAAGGACATTAGGACAAATGAAGTAAAAAATCGGTTATTAAAAGCCACATCATCAAAGTTTTTTGGCTGAAGAATACTTATAAATATTATATATTAGAAAGTATTCAACATGATGATGATACTGTTGTGTTGAATCATGTTTTTCGGTTACGGAATCGAAGTATTCTCTAGGGAACAGTATTAGTTCAACGTAAGAATGAAGTGGGATATTTTTTCTTCTAATGAATATAAAACTCAGTTAATTCAACATTTTGCCATGTTCTTCCTATAAATTTCACTCAAAGCTTATTCCTCCCATAAATACCGAAACTTTACGTATGCAAACTAGATTGTGTATCCTATTAGAGTATGAAATATAATAGAAAGTATGATTTTCAGAATCAACACCATTTATCAAAATGTTTTCTACAATGAGAGGGATGATGGATCATTTTCAACGTAAAGTTGTCGCCAAGGAACAATTTGGGGAAGGAAAATTATATAGGAGAAAGAAAGTAGGGCCGGGAGTCGATCCTCTGCCTGCTGGATGACTTAGCTTGGTAACCAATTGAGTCAGCTTGCCTACATAGCTCTCCCGTAAACGGGATTACTGGTAAGATACATCAATTTGTTAGTGGAGCACTTAGTGCAATGAATGCGCTCGAGTCTCAGTTCTGTCAGCAATTTTTATGCCCTTTTTTCCTTGGGTTTGTTTCTAGAAGTACAACGTTACGATCAAAATTACCCAACACCATTTTTGGTCCTGTCAGACATATTTATGTCCGTTTTCCCTTGGGTGATTTTTTCCATCGAATCCTTCAATGGGTATATTTTCTAATGTTTATGCTTTGACTAATTTATCAATAAATGTCCACAGAAAACTTCAAGCTTAAAGGAAAAGTGAGTTTTCTCCATTATCAAAATAAATTTCCATCATTACAGCAGTTAATACTTAGAAAAACAAAGTACGCATTAATGTAACTTTGGCAAAAATGGGTAATATAAACGATATCGTAAGGTAAAACTCTGCAAATATATCCTATCACTAATGCTGCATACATCTCTCCTCGGCTGTGACGTCTTTAGTTATGAATATGACCTCTCATGACATCTTACGAGAGATATTTCCTGAAATGAAATTTACGGACGAGAATATTTGGAATAACTTTTTTTAAACTGCTGGTAAATGTTATGAGTAGATTTTAGTAGGCAAAACCGAAAAAGGAAATTGGCGCGCAAAACTTAAAAATGTAAAATTAATATTAATTTTCTCGCAAAATAGTAATAAAAAGATTTTGTACACCTCCGCCAACTTAAAAAAAAACGCAATGCCACGACCGGTTTCTGCTCGTACGGCAATTTCCTAATGACCTGAGGATGACCAAATTTTTTAAATGAAACAATATTAATTTTATTGATTTTGGACACATTATTCATGCAATTTATGAATCTGTAATCTTAAACATTCCCAATGGGCGCATCTAATGATAAACGCTGCCGAATATACCGATTCCACCATAAGCACCAAAGACGGATCGTCTCACAAGTATCTTGCCTTGGCAACCCCGCGAATGGCTGTGGCAATTTTCAGTAAAACACCTCCGTCGTAAAAAGCAGGCAAAGGCGGGTTAAGGCAAAAAAAGCATTTCCCTACAAATTCGCCGGGAAATCCTAGTCCATTCAATGCACGCATCGACGGCCGTATTTTCACGAACGCTTTCCCCATTAACGCGATCCGCCGATTCGAACACATTCTCGGAACTCCCACACAAAGATTCTTATTCCGGGAAACACATTGGAGAAGAATCGAATTTTCCTAAGAATAGCCCTCTTTTCTCTTTAAAAGGCATCATCGTCACGAAACGGTGCAATCGCCTCTATTAAACGTTTCATTCTTTCGCCCAAAGCGTTCGCCTTCGTTTCAAAAGCTTTCCTCAGCGCCACGCCCACATTCTCTTTCATATGGACTCCATTTCACGCACCTACTTTTTTTTGCTTTCCTCTCCACGGCACCTGCTACGTGGCAGTTTCGTACCTTACTTTGCTGAGTTTATTTTCCACCTCTCACCTTTGGCTATCATCCTCAGACTGTTAAGTTGCACGAATCCCCATGGCCGAGGTGCATCTTTCCTTGATTTTCCCTATGGTAATGAAGAAATCGCGATACATTGCCGAATGTATGAACAGTTGAAAATCAGTGCCACACCTTTTCATGCGTTTTTTTATATCTTCGTATTTTGGTAGGTTATGTTCTCTTTCTCGGGCCTTTCAGAATAGTTTCCTTAAGTTTAAAACTATGGTGATGAAGTAATCGCGATGCATTGCCGAATGTATGAACTCTTAACTATTGAAAATCAGTGCCTTATTCTTTAATCGTATACCAAAACACACATTTTCATGCGTATTTTCGTATTTTGCTTGTTTATGTAATCTTTTCTGGTCTTAAAAATAGCTAAGTTTAAAAATAAGGTATAACGATCAGTAGATTAGTAGGATTTCTATAGCTTTCTTGTGGGTGTTTTCCAAACTGGGGAAATTTTGGTTACTATACATATTATCTATAATTATATGATTGTGGTATTATAGTAATGATAACAATAGCTACAGCAAGTTTTAGTCTTTGGAGGCCACTCATATAACTAACCCATTATTTTACAACACAAGTATCCTAAAACTATATGCGGGATTTGAGCCCGGGACCTCGGGGTTACTCGGCTGTCAATCAATTTTTTAGTATTAGACATTTATTTGATCACATTTCACTCTTAAATACATTTCGTTGGAAGGATTCACTTTTATAATCAAATACTACTTTGGATCATTGCTTTCTTTGCGAACAATGCGAGTACATAATAGTCTCTGATCTTTCCATAATACCATTCCCCACAAGGGCAGTACGGATGTGTGATGCATAATATAACAGATGAGAAAATTTTCAATCCATGTAATTTTCACACACTAGTTTTATTAGCGTGCTAGCAGACTTTTCAAGCAGGCAATTTCATCGAGTTTATTTTATAAAATACTATAAAACTCATGGACGTTAATGATCTTTTTCAAAATAACCCTATTTCCCGGAGTTATTTTTATCCAGATGTGTGTGTTAAAAAAGGTGACATCTGTGTTGATTCTAGCTCCTCACTCGATGATTGCATAGTTTGCAGAGACCGGCTGTGTGCGTTTCAGCTCTTGCGGAAAATTTATGCAGTAATTTTCTCTTCATATACATCATTTTCAAACCTTTATCAATTGATTCAAAAAAATAAGAGTCTTCTGCATTATTTAGCTTACCGCCAGAAGATATTAAGAATCATTTAACTTCCCTGATAGCACTCATGCATATGTGTAGCTGTTTAACGTTACATTCTCACCTCCTGACTTTTATTTGATTTTTATCTTCTCTGCAAAATTTATATATTCTGCGAATATTACGCCGCGGAAAGGTTCGCAGCGGCGTATTCCTAAAATGTTAAATTCAGGAAATAAAATGGATCCCGGGAACGGCTTTTGATATAAATCTGAATGGAAATAAAAAATGGCGAAGTGTTACTAACTGTTGGATTTACAATTAAACTGTAGAGGCACGGTAATTTATGTAAATTGAGCAAGGGAACAGAAATGTTAAGCGAGGAGGAGGGGCGAGGCGGACATGGGAAAAATTACGATCCGTTTTATGCCTGCTGAATTGTGTTTTATGGCGGCGTTTCGTTGCAGTTATTTTTAAAGTCTAAATATTCGCTAAATGTCCGGTTCGCTTGATTCAAAAACGCCGTTGTGTAATGTAAGGTTAATGCAGAAGTAGGAATGTTTTTTTGGAAAAGGTTAAGCGTATTAATGTCAACTGCAAAAATTAACCCGTGATTTTTTATCCTTCTCGCGTTTAAAAATTCTTGCTGCGGCGTCGCACCCTTAATTCCGTGGGTATTTCATTAATTATCGATATGTGAGTATATGCAAAATTATTTACGGGACATAATTAGATAAATTTACGGATTTTTACCTGTAATAGAATTTTAAGGATGGGGAATCTTAACCAATGATGATAATTATTACAGAAAAAGATCAGAAAATCTCCCAGAACAAGATTTACCAACATGGTAGATATGACTTTGTATTCTATGTTTTATTATGGGGAACGGTTATTTGTGTATAGTGTTAAGGATTGTAAATGGATTGTGTAAATGGGTAATATCTGTTTTATATATATATTTTTTAATCATATAAGTTACCACTGGACAATTGTCTACCTGTAACTATATAGTAATTAAAGAATTATATCATCTTTACAGTTAGACAAAAGAAATGTAAAAGTATTGCTACATTAAAATAACGTTCAACGTTTAACTATACCGTTACGTCAAAGTTTAACGTTATCGTTACGTTAAGGTTATCGTCAAGTTAACTTTATCGTTATGTTAACTTTATTATTACGTGGACGTTTTCGTGTCTTCAACGTTTAACTTTATTGTAACGTTAAGGTTAGCATTACGTGAACGTTATCGTTATGATGAGGTTATCGTTACGTTGACATTATCTTGACGTCAACGTTTAACATTATTGTGATGTTAAGATTAATGATTAACATTACGTTAAGTTTATCTCAATGTCAACGTTATCTTTACGTTGAAGTTATCATTACGTTGACCTCTAACGTTATTGTTACGTTAACGTTCAGCATGATGATATTATTTTTATATATCACACGTTTGGCTGTCATATTAGTAGAAATGTTAGCTGTTGATAATCTGCCAATTATAAGAGAAACCTAAAAAGGGATGAGATAATAACAAAGATATTAATCATTCTCAAACTTTTTCGCTTTTAAATGTTATAATATAACAATAGTATATAATAATTCATTTCTTTACAAATTCCCATAATCACCATCCTTTGAGTCTTCATTGCTTACCGCCAAATTTAAGACCTTGTTATTGCAAATATCCTTCACGAAACATTCTCTCTTTCATATCTTTCGGCAGATGAATCTTATAAGATTAATTACCGCGGGTAATCCGACCCCTTTAATATTCACATCTGAATCAAGTCATTTTTTTCCTCTCCCTCGATACAAAAGCTGTTTATCAGTTGCTTTTTCTAGACTCCGTTCTAAATCTCCTTCTTCTCCCGGTTCTCCCCTTCACTTGATTCTCCCGCTTCTGTTTACTTAAACTCCTTCTCATACTCTCATAAATTGCTCTTATTGTCTTTTCCCCCGTCTCTTCCCTTTAATATCCGAGAGAAGGCAAAAAATACGATCCCATTTTCTCATCCAGTGGAAGGAACACGCGGTGGCCGCCATTTTGCCGGAAAATCACTTTGCAATGTGAAAGTCCTTATTTTTACCTTTCACTAATCTTCTCGATTTTTGGCCCGTTTCTTTCCGCGGGCACGCTGTGGCCACTTGTGCTGCGATTCTTTTCACAGCAATAACTTTCGACTTACTTCACCGTGATTGCCAATATCAAAGAAGTATCGGTCTCTAGCATTCATCTAGTTCGCCCAGGATACAGGCAATTAATATAGATTTATCGCGGAAGAATTCCATTTGTACCCAGCAAAATTCAATTCACAACGCTCACATGTTGCTAGAAGAAAGAAAAAAGGAAGAAAGAAAAGGTTGGACCCCCATGAAGATGGAAACATTGTTTCCGAGATGCGCATCGGGATTCTGAATAACTGGTGACCGCTACACGATTATCCGTTTCCCGGGAATCGCCCTTAGACGGTCGCCGCTGTCGGCGCTTGAAGAACCTTTGTCTCTTAACTTACGCTCACGTGTGTTGAGTACTCGTTGAATCAAGAGGTACAAGCTGATACGAAAGAAAAACTATGAATAAGATTGTAACCATCCTTTCAGCTGATTGTGAAGTTTACAGGTGAGGTTAACTTGATGGCTTGGTTTATATTTTTATTGATTTTCCTCTCTGACAAGATTCACTAATTGAAAGTGTATTCATTGGGTTTTAGCAAAAATATAACAAAGTGAATTGATAAAAAAAGTTAAATGCATATGTTCAATTAAATAAATGTGACCTCCGGTAATTAACCTAGCATTCATTCTTAATTAATATCTAATTGAATGTTTAATTTAATTTTTGATTTAATATTTAATTCGATACATAATTTTATATTTAATTTGGGCTTAATAATATTTATTAAAATTCACATATTTCACATTATATTTTTTTGGCGTTTACGAGGTGGATTCCAATAACAGTGATCTAAGGGTTTCATGCATTAATACTGAAGGTGAATTTTCAGCAAAAATACTGTATTTTTTAAACTTTTGAAATACAAATATTTCCCTTAAGAATCGGGAAATTTATTGAATTGACTGAATTCTCGCCAAGATAAGAAAGGGATCATTTAAAGTACTCCAAGAATCGAGCAAACAGTCACCCAGTTTAACTTTGGCATATGGAATAAGCTAAAAACGTAATATACAAGTTACGTTTAAAAATGTAATATATAAACTATATTAAAACGTAATATATACGAACGGGCGTTTCCTTCAGTATTTGATTAAAATTTCCCAAAGTTTTATGCAAAGTGAAGGAATTCATGGAAATGCATTGATTTTAATACTGAATGAAGAATTATTTAGTGATCAATACCCATTGAATTTTATGCAGTTGAATAGCCATTGAACCGTTATTTTTTCAGAAATCTAATACAATATTATACATTATTGATCTTCATTCTCAGTCTCATTATTGAGTAATCTCATACATATTGTTTGAGTGAATATGTTCAAAGCGATAGTGAAAAACCAATCGTGCTACACGTATACTCCTAAAGTAAATTTATAGCACTGGCATATGCAGAAACAGTATCTGACGAACACCGATTTTGCCCTCTAGTAACGCAATTTCCCAGGTGACTCCAAAAGCAACACTGGAAATTGAAGCACTTTGTCTGTGGCGTAATTTCCTTCATTTGATTGCAATATCCGGCAAAATCAAGTCCAATTACTACATGTCAATCCCACAAAATTTTACATATTGCAGAAGACAAGCGAATGTGCTGGTTGGAACTACAAATTTAGATTCGCTTTTCCCAGAATTCTCGATGATTCTGATCCTAGTGAAATTAGAAAGCATAGAACCTCAAGTTTTACCTAAGTAAAAATAATTTTTCAGATCTCATATCGAAAAGTTAGTCTTTAATAAAAGAAAAGACTAATCTGGAATAAAAATTACCATGTATTATGCACCGAAAATATTTTTCTTTCACGGAACAACATCTATTTTCTAGCTTTCATATAAATATTTCCTTCAAAATAAACTTAGATCCTTGTCAATGATGTCCATAAAAAGAATTTTATTACAGCACTACACAATTTAATTAATAACACCCTCTTTAAATTGTGAATTTCCTTCTCCCAGATTGCTAATTCACTTTATGAGCATGAGTAAAGAAAATATATCTCGAGAATATTTTAGATTTATTAACATTATAACAAATGAGCAAAGGACTGCAAACATTAATGCTTTACGGTCTGTCTAGTTTGACATCCTCAAGAATTCCCATCCGGTTTCATGCAGCCATATCCAAAACATTTTATATTTTTCGAATATAGCAAGAATTTTGAAAGTTCTCTCTTCGGTAGTAAAAGAGGGATAAATGCGAGAGAGTTCCGGAAGAGGAACTGAGTTTTAAAATCATCCCGGAGAAGTGAAGGGAACCACGATCAAAAAATTGGAGGAAAGCCAAGTTAAAACTACTTTATATAGATGTTTCCTGTACAGAGTCTAACTATAACGTAGCGATAAGCTTAATAAATGCCATCTCCAAAATATGTACTAGATATTCGGGAAATGCATGTATATAAATACACTAGAGTTAAAAACATTCGCACTCAGGAAAGCAGTAGAAATTCAAAAGAGGGTCACAACATAATCAGAAGGGATGACTCCAAAACAACTGATTGCTTTGTTGTTTGGAGACTCGTATTTTCTGCTTCCTATCATGAATCAGCAAGGAAAAAACCTTTGAAACATACCCTATATCGGTTAAATATGTAAAAATTATCACCCCGCAGTGGGATTTCAATACAAAAATACACTTTTGGCGCAGAATAAGTTGTAATTCTTTTGGAAAAAATACGCACTTGTCCGAAGGGGTGGGATAAGTTACCGAGAATTGACGGAGAGGGATCTGAATAGGGAATGACGGGGCACATGAACCTACCGAAAGGTAGACTTACAAAAAAAATACTTATTTCTTAAATTGGTGAATGATTCCACAGATACATTGGCTGTTGCAGGGTTATCCATATGGGCTACGGGACAGAATGCGGCCCGCTGAAGGTTCTACAGGGGCTAGCTAAACTTCAGGAAGTACGAGGGTGGTCCGAAAAAATTCCGACCCTCAGAATCCCGAGATTCAGAAATCTTCAGAAAATTTTTAAAAATTTTCAGAAAACATGTCGAGAAATGGCGAAATGTCGGAAAATTTTTAGGCCAACGCTGTATATATCAAAAATAACTATGTAGCTATATAATAACTAACTACAACTAGGAACTATATATCAGTAACTTCTTATTATGCACACGCTCAATACGTAAGCAGATCAGTATAAACTAAATAAATAAATCAGCATTACTTTTATAAGTATAATATCAGTATATAATGGTAAATATGCCATTTTATCACAAAGGTATGCAAAAAATTAACTATATTTCAAAGAATATGATAGAAAGTACACTACCTGAGAACTCTTTCTTTACCATTCAGGAAATTAAATTACTGTAGTACGAACATCGAAGAAAGAATATTGGATACTGGTTGAATTTACTAAAATATTGTTCATAGCAATTCTTCGAAATTCATCAATGAAGGTTATTATTGCAGCTTTATAATAAAATACTCCTGTGATATGGAATACTAAATCGGTTTGCTGTTCCACGATTGAAAATATAATACGCGGCTTTACCCTCTAATTGACAAATTTATACCCAGCGCTTTGTTTGTCACTACATTAATTATTATTTATAATATTTATCCATAATAAACTCATCGTTACCATTGAATATCAAACAATTCTATTCTAAAAATTCGCGTATTTTTCTTTTATAAATTATTAAATTTTAGTGACCAAAACACCATTGCTGATTCGCTATGAGAGAAATAGAACTGCATAATAAAAATAGCGTGGAATAATTGCAATTTAAAATTATACTATGACGAATGAAAAATTTTGTAAAATAAAATAATTAGAGCAATTGGAATTTTCTGGAGCGAAAGTTTACGATTCAACACCCTGTGAAAACAAACAGAGCAGGGAAAAATAGCGAAATATCTTCTGGAGGCAACATTTCCTGCCGTGATAAAAGCTAAATTAGGTCAAAACCTTTAAAAGTAACTATTCAGCACATAATAGCTACCTTGTATACTCTCTCAGAATTTCTTCGAACCTACAAGGAAGGAAGGGTATTACTTAGCTTGTAACGCAATTTCAAAGAAGATGAATGAGGAATCATATACGAGAAAGCAGCCCTTAGAGAGTTCCCGTTTTTCAGAATCCGCGAGGTTCCTTAAAGGAATGATTATTTCTCTTCAGAAAAAGTATTCGGTAAATTTTAGTTCCTCGGAAAACACAACTTAAGGCGTCACGTCAGGAATCGCATCGATTCAATAGCGAATATCACCCCACTCACGGCGACAAATTAGGAAGGCTAAATTCGTGCGAAACTAGGTCGCTAGTTCTCTTTTCCCGGGAAAACGAGCCTACCAAAGCCGAGCTCATAACGAAGTTAAACCCGTGACATTCTAGTGATGCGTCTCAGATCGAATATGAACGCCATGCTTATGGGGCCGAAGAGAACCTGCCCAGAAAAATGGAATTTCGCGAGATAATATATAGCGATAAATTGGCGCGGGATTGGATATTCCCCCAATATTGATATATATAAAGTGTTCTACCTTTCGGTAGGTTCATGTGCCCCCACATTCCCTATTCAGTTCCCTCTCCTTCAATTCCCGGTAACTTATCCCACCCCTTAATTCGTCTAATAAGTTTTGTCTTTGTCTTCCCCTCTGTCTTTTCCCTAGAATTCTACCCTCGATCGCTTTCAACAATCCTTCCCCTCTCAAAATTTGACCCACCCATTTCTTTTGTCTATTTTTAATTACTTCAATCATTACCCTTTTCTCCCCAACCATCTCTAGAACCTCCTCGTTCGTTTTTCTATCGACACAACTTACTTTCTCCATTCTACGCCATACCCACATCTCAAAAGCCTCTCTTGACATCCTCCTTTCTTAACGTCCACGTTTCACACCCGTAAAACATTACACCCCACACCAAGGATTTTACCAATCTCTTCCTGATTCCTTTATCAAGTCCCTTTGTCATCAGTTCCCTTCGTTTCATGAATGCTTCTTTCGCTAGTGCTATCCTTTTTCTAATTTCTGTCGAACATCTTCCATCCTTAGAAAGAAGGCTGCCCAAGTATGGAAATTGATCAACTTCCCCAATATTGAAACGCATTAAAAAGAACGGAAACATAAGGTCTATAAGGTCTTTATTTAAGGCGAGATTGAGACTGAAAGTCTCTTCTTCCATCTAACCTTTCGTCAAAAATAATACACACATAAAACGTTCTGTGTAGGTGAATAGAGAAATAGAAAGCAAAAATTTAGGAGTGGATTTAAAAAAAACCTAAGGTGATATCTTCTGAAAAAAAGATCCACTGCAGGAAAACACCCGCAAAGAAGGGGGGTGTGAAAAACCTGCACAAACCTACTGATAGTACAAGCTAAAAGTTATGAAAGAAAACTGTGTATGAATAGAAAATTACAAAAGCAGTACTATAAAGAAATTACAAAAACAATAATAAAATAAAATCAGAAAAAGAAAAAAAATGCAATAGTAAACAAAGTAAATAAAAAAATATGATAAAAACATAAGATAAAACATTCAAACTAAAATACAAAAGTAATAACATAACAGCCTTTCAAATCACTTCACGGGGGGGGGAAAGTGGTCGTTAATATTTGATTGCAATTTAAACTGTCTCCGTGGAGGGTGGGACAAAGGAAAGGAAAAGAAACGTCCCAAGGGTCTCATTGATCAGGATTCGAGGTGACGACCGGAAACCCATTCCGAGTCTGGGACAACCGCAAGGAAAGTTAGCTGGGAAAGGGGGATGTTTGACCCATTGATAGTGGCGCATGCGTGATAGTCGACTGAGATATTTCGCGCGGCGATTTCCCCTTCGAGTTCCGCTCCGTCGCCCCGTCCCACGCTCATCTGCCTCCGCATCCATTCTCTCTTCCACCCCCGCTTTACCGCCCTTTACCTATTCGCCCCCTTTATTTTTATTATACGTATATCCTGCAGTTGGGCTACTGACAGGTCACAGCTCCTATACATTCGAGTTAGACTCACACAATATATATAAACACTCCACAATCTCTGATACTAGAAGTTCTGCAAGTACCAAAATATTCGTCAAAAGTAAGGCCTTAAAAGATTAACATTTTTACTATATAGTAAAGACAATATATACAAATACTCCGCAATTACTAATACTAGAAGTCCTAAAAGTACCAAAACATTTGTCAAAAGTAAGGTCTGACGAAATTAACATTTCACCCTTTAGTAAATTTTAAGTTTATTATGAGGAAAAGTTAAAAATTTCGCCCTTGAGATAAGTGCTTTTATGTGTCTGTTCAATAAATATCTAGTATGCTTTCGTACACATGATGTAGCAATTGAAGCATTGGAGTATTAAAAGATGGCAGAAGAGCTTAACCGTCCGATATTACCCGACTCTACCCTAGGCGTGGGTATAACCTGAGAAAAAAAATTGTATTCCGTGACGAATTGAAGCTTTCAAGCATTAAATGCATGATTACACCAAGTACTAGGGACATATTATGCTATATATTATATATTTATGCTTATACCATATATTTACGTTTGTTTAACTACTGCCAGGTGGCAGCCCCTATAGAGTCAGGTTAGACTTACACTATGCATACAAACTATAGATACAAATATGAATACTATACATACAAATATATACTCCACAATTCCTAACCCTTGAAGTCTCGCAAGTACCAAAATTTTAAAACAGCACCATAACCACAAACAGTATCAGAACACATATAAAAACAGTAAGACTCAATCCATAGATAATCCTCACCGGTATCCACCATCACAGTTACCACACAGTTAACATCTACTCTTTGGATGCGTCATTTACACGAAAGAATTATCAGAACATAGCTAAACCAACTTCCATAACATTTTATCCAGTACAAAGCACAACAATATTAATGAGAGACCCATGAATGTCACATGTACACAATACCAGGACACAAAGGAAAACTCTCAACCGTACACACCAACAATGCACACATTAACAGACACATACCATAATTAACCTTTACTCATATTATAGACTATAATATGCAATAGCTAGTATTATTATATTAGGTAAATTTAAGAACATAACGAGTTAGCCTGTCGATAAATGTCTATCAGGAACCCTGAAAAATATCACAAGATCTCTCCAATCTCAAATTTTGATGACAAGTGTATTATAATGTGGATTTGTAGCTTTGACTATAGTATTTATACTATGCTAAACACTGCCACCTGATTGTTAATCCACCTGTAGTGTTAAATAAATTAAATAAAATTGAATTGTATAATAGTATAATAATATTAGCACAGTATTATTTACATTATTACATTCTTACGACAATATTTACATTTACTTATCTCATTATTTACAGTACATCATATGTATATGCGTAACATAGTTCTATTTTCAAGTAAGGTTTTTCAGGGCTCCTGGTAGGTCTTCACAGCTACCATAGCGGTCCTGGGGCACATATTCCCTGCCGTACTTCACCCTACCAGGATTCGCCATACCAGGATTTCATTCCTCTTCCATTCCCTTTATTCTCCCCCTTATCTCCCTTCTTCTCCCGCCATTTCTCCCTTTATCGTCTTTCTTTCACCCTCTTCGCGTCCCTTTCCCAACCCCTTCGTCCTTTTCACCCCATTTACTCTATTCGCCTTCTTTGCTTTGGGCGTAACAAACGACTCTAAAGTCTCAATTTCCGTCTTTGAATAAAAGTCGTTTTCTCGCTAGGTCGGCCGTGAAACCGGAAATTTGTAAACCGGCCGAGGGGTCAGAACGTCGTTAAACAAGCATTGGTCCGAAGCTACTTTCCTCGTTCCGATGCCGTAAATTCATTTATTTGATTTTGGATTCTTTTTAGATTCAAAGTGAAATGATAATAACGGAGGAAATAATAGTCCCCAGGGGAGTCACCAAAGAGTGTAATGATATATAAACGAGTTTTACTACGGCGAGATGGAAAATGATCATCTTAATACTTTCGTCTAACTCTTTATTATGTAAAAGTTAATGGAAATAGACTCCTGGAAACAAAGGAAATTGAGGAAAATTGCTTTGTGTGCTTGAAAAGCTAAGTTAAATATGAAAGAATATAAAACTATAGAAGTAGTAGTAGTAATAGTGGTAGTAGTAGTATTACTAATAGTAGTATTCTGAAAAAATCTTCGACGTCTAAGGTCATTTCGCACACATCAGCCTCCACCGGGAATCGAACCCAGGACCGCCATCACAGTTAGGGAACGCGCTTCTCCCTTGGGTATCAGATAGCTCGTTAAAAGTAGATGTAAGAGGAAGGATGTATAACAATATAAATTCCACACCAAACGTATCTAAATAACCATGGAGACATTGAATTCGATTGGAAAATGAAAAGAATAATGGGAGTAAAATTTAGGTTATTCATAAAACACAAGGATACTGAAAGCTTCATAAAATTACCGATTAGAAAGACTTAGATTTGGGAGGGTGTGTGAAATAATGGCGAAGTTTCATGGCACCAACCGAAAAATGGATGGAATTTTTTTGCGATTTCGATAAATACTCAATATTAACAGACTTTAATGGAAGTATATTCGAACCGTAGCAACTTTTCCAATAAATTTTATTCTATGTAAAAAATAAGGAGTCAAGCGACACTAGAAGTGAGGTCGTTGATTCCTTTGCATACTTTAGATACAGCCTGTTCCCCCTTCCTTGAAACAAAGACGTTTATATTATTTTCTGTCACCCGTTAATGAAATCAAGAGAAGTTAAAGTATAAAATGATGAAACTCAGTTCTGTTCGCTTATAAATTCTTTTTCTTATCTACGAGTACGCTGTTGGATTCAGAATGTATTCAATGCACCACTTATGTGCGGTGTAAAGGTTTCTTATGCGAGGGGATGGTAATACATGCGGCAGATGAAAAAAGGTTCCCCGCATCTGCTCTACATCCGCTACAAAGCGGTATTCCTAACAGGTTCTTCGAACTTAAACATGACATTTATTATCCCCAATATTGGTTTTATAGTGCTCTTTCTATACACATTCGTACATAATTAAATTCGTTGTCAGTATACCTTTCTAGTTAACCCTCATAACGACTCTTTTGGTATGTAATTACATACTGTCTTCACCCTTACGTTTGCTTCGTTTTTGGAGAGTTTTAAAGGCTTCTTAACTTTGGCGTTAGGTTTCTTTCACTATCTTTTGGCTTTTGAAGGATCTTTACTCCACATATCTGCAGGGGCAGGACGTTTTTGTCCCAATCCAGCCCGTTATAAGTGTACCTGATCCCAGATCGAATGTAATGATCGCATTTTATAGCGCCAAACCGAGTCAGAGCGTGACAATACCGCACCCAAGTCTGCAGTTCATACGATATCATTGCTCAAATGATTCTGTATTTTCATTGATTACCTTAGATACCTTGATCAGTCTGAAAAAGCGCACTGAAGGATTAATTTAAAATAGAACTCGGAATATTTTAATTATAAAATGATTTCTAAGTTATGCCTACGAAATAAGAGTTCCGATGAGAGTATAATGGAGGAAAAATACATGATAAACGTCTTAGTAAGACATCTTATTTAAGGCCGTACTCAGGAAATATAATTTTAAAAATCAGTGCAATCACTTTACAGTAAACATTCAATCACCCCTACAGTAAACATTAATAACTTGTAAAATGCCATATTTAAGGGTTATCTATGCTTATTGTTAAGTGATCACAATAAATTATTTTGTCGATTGAATTCCCCAGTGTATCATTTGAGCTGTTTCATTTAATTTGTTAAATTATATGCAAATTTTTAAAACATTAAAGCATGGATTGAAGAAAGTCGGTTTGCATTGGGGTACACGATAACTTAGTCAAAGAATGGACCGTAAGAAAGCTTAATAAAGTATTGCTATAGACCAAAATAATACGCTGCATGAGCCATATCCTAACGCGTGCTTAAATTCTGGTTCTCACATGCTGGAGACAACACCGCTTTTGCTTCGTTAGTAGCCCATGAAAAGGGGTTAATCTTTTATAGAGAAGTACGAATGGTGCCAGATATTACGTATTTACTGTAGTGCATGGTACACCCCGTATTCCTTTTCTATAAATTTCAGTTTCTTATCTATCTGTAGGTTTCGCAGGTTTTTCACACCCTCTTCTGGGGTATTTTCCTGCTGTGGGCTATTTTTCCTATCCTATTGGTTTTTAAGCTCACAATATATATTACTTACGTGAATTTTTTTTCTATCTCTTGACAAGTTGACGAAGGGTTAGATGTAAGAAGAGACTATTCAGTCTCATTCTCGCCCTAATAAAGACGTTTTATTATTATTATTATTAGGTTTGATTATATATATATGAGCCAGTCGAACAAGAAGATAAACTTTGATGTCCGTCCTGAGTCAGTAGAACACTTCATAATATTTTTTAATACATAAAAAACCTGTTGTTTTCCCAAATTCAATCGTAAAATACCTTCATATAACACGATGCAATTATTCTTGACATAAATCCATACTTTTCGTTTTTCATTTCAGCAGAAAATCATTCACCCTAGCCACAATTTTTAACGAAGCAACGAGTCAAACCCGCGCTGAAACGGATCAATTCACAGAAATTAGTTCCTTTAAGCTCCATCCACAAACCCTATGAACCGCACGAAAAAAATCGTCAATCCCAGATTTGGGCGGCCATTACCGAAGAAAACATTTCATAGAAATAAACTCCACGCTCCAATTTTTAATTTCCTCTCCGCGCTCAAAAAAAGATCGAAAAACGTTAACTGGATTCTGCGTGGAAATTCTTTCGAGGCGTCGTCCATCCGGTTTCGTTCGGATGCCCTATTTCCTGCATTCTCAACTTTCTCGGCTCCTTTTCCTCTCCCCACTTATTCCCTTTTCTTCACCCTCTTCTGCAGCCACTCGTATATCCCGCTGCACCCCCAACACCCGCTTAGCGACGGGATAATCAATTTAAGGTGCCGGAAGCCGTGTTATGCCGCATGTGGACGTTGGATGTGGACGTGTGTTATTCGGCGATTTTTCTCTCCCATACCCCTCTCTTATCGCTCCCCGCGACCTCTCTCTCGGCCCGCGAGGACTTTTGCCGCCGTTATGTGGCAAAAGATCGAACTTTATATAAAAAAAACCCACAGCGCACCGTACCAAAGTATTATTTTTTTCAATCTTTTTGCTCCCGGAGAATGAGGGAGAGAGTGAGATGGGGACGACTGAAGGGCAGGTCTTTTGGAAAGGATGCTTCTTTTTTCCCGAGGATCCCTTTATCTCGCTTTCTCTCTTCCTCTTGTGGTCGGATGATAGAGTCTGTGGCTTTTTTTTTACGCTCGTGTGGGGAGAGAGGGAGCGTTTTGTGCCCCGACGCGAACTTGGCTTAACGTAGCGATAATTCCTCCGTGAAATATTTATTTAGGCAGCGTGTCGGATGAATGTAATTTACTGGATGCGCATAAATAATATTCCGTCTCCACGAACCAGAATTATTAGGTAAGGGGAGGCAAATTGTTTTTGAATGAAATTTATCGGAATGAAGAGACCGCACGTGAATGTTATATGGACGGGATTCGGAATGCGTGAAGAAAAATATAGCTCTATGCTTAGTTAAAACGGGCTCGAATGCCGCTATTTCGCGATGGAGGAATTCCGCTATGGTTCAGAGGTCCCGAAACGATCGCGTAGAGTGGGTGTGTATTTTTCTGGGAATCGCTAAACGCTTCTATCTGAGGAAAATCGGTAGAAGTGGGGATAAAGGCGATGTATTCACATTTTTATTAAAATGGTGCGTATGTGAAAAATGTGAAATTAACGCATAGGCTAAACCAGGGTTCCCAAAGCTATTGTAGATGCAGTTAAAACTAGTGCGTGGAAAGTGCTGGGAGGGCTGGGTATATAGTAGCATTTATTTACTTTTATTCCGATTTTTATACATGGGTGGTCAGAAAAGTTTCCGACATTTCGCCATTTCTCGACATGTTTTCTGAAAATTTTCTGAAGATTTCTGAAAATTTTCTGAAGATTTCTGAAAAATCTGAGGTCGGAAACTTTTCAGACCACCCTCGTATTAATTGTAGTACTCTAAAAAGAAATGAGTGATGCAATTTTTATATCCAATACAAATTACAAATAATATGATCGGCAGTATCTAAATAGGAACTTCACAGGCCTCATTATCTAAGGCTCATCAAGAGTGTGCCCAGAGAATGAAATACTCATAATGCCGCATAAAATCCTTTCACAGGTCATAGTTTAGAGGCCTCTTCACTTAATGACTGATTCGTGGTATCTCTGGATATTCTATTCATAAGGAAGAATCATGCCACCGTTATGTTTCCAACGAGAAGATGGTGAATTGCGGTGAGTTTTTCTGAGCGATAATGTTATGAATACAATTTTAAGGAAGGACAGACAGAACATAATTATATTTATGAGAAAAACTGTTCTTAGATTAAATTGCAGTGAGACTCTATAAACATAATTTTCATTCTAAGAAAAGGTATTCTTCGATTTAACTGCAGAGAGACTCGTGAGAATTTAAAGCTGGGTGGCGTAGAATGCGGATGTTGGAATGTTTTCTAAATGTTTTCTCGGAGAATGTGTAAAAGACTCTCGGGATAGAGAAAACATGGAGCTAAACAAAGTGGATACAGTTTTTACTTATGTATATATCTTGAAATCAGGGAAAGTATGCACATTTAAAGAAGGATGTTGATGAACATCAAAATTTGTTGATACCAAGCCACGACTCTGTAATATTTATGATTTACTTAAAATTAGAGTGCATAATTTTTTAAGGATTTCGCGTTTTGTTGATTCATCATTAAGGTTTTCTATTTACTGAAAGTGACGGTGAGTTCCCAAGGGGAAAGGGGCATGAAATAGACATGACTGGGACTTAAACAGATTTCTCCTAATTGCCTGTTCATTGCTCTGACCATAAACCATCCATAGCTTAACCGGAGATTAGTATAGGTGACCTATTTATCCTAAGCCGGATAGGGCAATACAGAGTTCCGGGTTCAAGTACCGGTCATTTAAAGATTTCTCATGCCCATATCTCCTTGGGAATTTTCCTAGGTGTACAACTTTATGTACATGTTTAATCACATTAATCTTTCTTGGTGATGGTAAATATATTTAGTTAAAGAAGTTAATCCTCGGTGTTGGTCTACACACCAATATCAGTATAAAGACAATCAAAATTCAACCTTGATGATGTTAAATAAATGAGTCATTAAATTACTTCAGTGCGTAAGCACGTATTATTATTAAAGAGAGATATTTGATCTAGTTTTCTATAAAAACAGGGCAGACCTTTAGTATTCTACAGTAGAATCATCTAATAAGTGTGAATTTCATTGATTGCTATTTATACTTTCAACAGAAGCTCTGAAAATGCGCAATTCCCATCAATTTTTCACCCTAATTCACCACTCTTATATTAATCACATTATAATCTTCCGAAAGGAAATAGGAATTCTTGCTCCATTTCTTTCCCTGCAGTTTTCTTTCACGAGCCGAGGATGATAAAACAGACCCCGCGAATGCGTTTCCAGAAAGCCCAGCTAAGTTCAAGACGACTGTAGGGGAAGAGAAGTCGGAGGCAATCGTTAATTTCGAAAATGACTTATTTCGATTAACTCCGGGAATTGCAGAGAGTTCCGGAAATTTCCGACTCCACAAAAGTTGGAGGAATAAGTTTCCGCTCTTCGTCTGCTCTCTTCAGCGCCTGTTCGATGGTACGGCTGCGCCAATAAAGAGACCATTTCATCCTCTCATTCCCTCTTTGCCATTCTTTCTTTTCACCTCTCTCGCCAACGAATCTTCTTCCGCCTTTGTATTTGACCCCGATCCGGTCAATTGTGACGCCCCGTGGACCCTATCTCACTTCGGAATCCCCCTTCTTTCATTCCCGCCCCTACTTTTCCGCTCCCACACCTCCTATTTCACATCGTTTCTCTTTTCCCCCCTATTATTACACCGGAGACCCATATCCCCTGCTGACAAGTATTCCTTCCGTTAATCTCTTCCTCCGTGTAAGATTTATACGTTACCGACACGTGTACGTCTGCTTGTGTGCATGTATATTATCATCGTCATCATGAGCCGTTTTCAGTCCGACTTAGGTCTCCCAAAGCGCTTTCCAATTTCCTCTATTCTGAGCTCTTCATTGCCAAGTTACCCGTAAGTATCTTATGTCTCTGTTCCATCTGTCCTTTGGTCTTCTTCTTGGTCTCTCCACATCTCTTGAGGATTGCTTATTTCCAATGGTTTTAGTTTCATCGCCACATGGCCAGCCCACGTCCATTTCAGTAATCTTACTTTATCTATGATGTCTGTCACTCCTGTCCCCATCCTCACCCAGGTGTTGCGTTCCCTGTCTCTTCTTTTATTCTCTAGCATACAATGTTCCATTCTCTTTTGCTTGGCTGGGTTATAAGTATATATAATATTATTTAATTACTTTAGATAGAAATATATTCTCAGACTACCTGAACAAAGGGATTTATACTATCTTGTTAGACATGAGCAAGCTGTTATCCATTTCGACTATATTTAAAAAACCGGGCGATCTTTAAAAGGCCCACTAATTATCGATTTTCAAGACTAGCCTCGGGCAAAAACATATCCTTAAAAATGTACAAATTGGTTGTTCTATTTGCATTTTGAATATGTGTTATAATGAGCGATTCATTTGCCAATTGATTGGTTATCTCCGTATCATTCAGAAGAACGATAGGATATTTCTCCCATCTTCGATAAGTAATTATTATCTGAAACAAAATAAATTAGTTAGTATAATAAAAATTTTCGAAGATTTAAAGACAGAAATAGATTATTAATGGAATACGATTGTTCGTCAATGACTTGCTTAAGTCATTGACGAACTCTTTTCTCGCTATACATCCGTGACAAAGTATACCCTATCTTCGGAGCTTAAACGACCTTTTCAATCAGCATGTCTATCCCTGTCAATTGCTCAAATTAATATCCTTGAAAGATTTCATAGAAAACCCAATTGATTTCCTCCAGTCGTTCAAAGAATTTACTCGTCCAATCTCAACACGAATTCTGCGCGTCGAAAGCCTGAATAGACAGAGAGGAAGCCGCGTGGGATTAGATATAAAGTGATTTAACTAATGGTCCTCCATTCCCAGATTGTGTTTTGTTCACCTTTCGCTCCGTCTAATTCTGTGAGGCGTCGTTGCCAGTATGTGCTCTGCTTCGTCTCTAATGGGAGGTAACGCGCCATATGAAAGCTTCTTCGGAAGCACTTCCCTCTGGTCCAGAAGAATGGCTTGTTTTCTGCTGATGAATTTAAGTGAAGGGGATATTTATTGGATGGCGCTGAAAGGAACTCGGAGAAGATTGCTTCCAATTTTCTTCGCCTTCTGCGATGAGAACGGAGATATCTTTGCTTTTTCTCTTTCTCTCTCTTTCTGTATTGCCTACCTTTCGTAATGGTGTGAAAGGAGAAACCAGGGTCATTAACCGGAACTCGAAAATTGATTACTAGTTTAATATCTGCGCTTGAATTATGGATGCCATTTGGCTATTCACCTGAAATCAACCGTATGTAAGATCACAGAGATTGTTATAAAGGGTTTGCCGTTCCTTTGTGCTCTTATTAGTAGAAAATGTACGTCATTGTTTTACTATTCCATATTAATAATGCGATTATTTTCTCCATTTCATAATGTATTCATTAGACTAGACTAGATTAGATTCACTAGAATAACTAAATTACCTCAATTAATTCAATTTCTTGAAATTATTCTCAACTAGTAAAACAACACTTGACTGCAATAAATCTTTCTCGCATGCTGTTTCATTAAAGATAATGATAAAATAAGCATTAAATTCTAACAAACAAATTTCTGCTTGCACTACCTTTATTAATATGTGTTTAAATAATTAAAATCTCTCTTAGTAAAGCTCTCCGTCATTTATGATACCGTGATCATATCTATCTTAGAGATACCTTGGAGTTGCTTATGGTAGAGAAATGGAGAAGCATATGATATCAGAACTTTCTGCCATAATATTAAAGAATTTTGTTTTACTTTATGGCATACTCTCTCGGGCTAACTATGATACATCTTTCATCACAGTCGTACGGCATAACAAATTCAATAGAGCAAAGTCAGCCTTTAATTTTAGGTGACCTCATTATTTTTTCCTACAAATTTTACCATTATTCACCAGTTAATTCAGCACCTTAAAAGATGCTTCGTCTATACTTTGAACCGAAAAATGATTTTCCAGAGAAAAATATTTGTACGCGATATCAAAGAAGTACTTACGTTTTGTTAGTAAAAGCAAAAATGATCGAGATCCAATTGAGGAATATATTCTCGATCACCTTATTCGAAATATTGATATAGTTTTGCATACAACTTAATAAAGGAAAAAAATTAAATATTTAGTGAATATTACCACTGATTACCATATTATCCCTTATTTTAAATTGAAATAATATATAATTATTTTAGTAATTAACTTATAATGGTGTTAAAAATTCATATTATTATTTGATAGATTTTGGGACAATGGTTTGGTTCTTATCTAAATTATTATTATTTAATTATTAGTTGTTATGTTTCTTGTATACAAATTATATTGTTTTTAGTCTATTGTTAAGGCCTTGCGCTGTTTATGAATGCATATAAATAAATATAAATAAATATAATTATAAATGTAACATGCATACACATTTTTACCTGGTAAATCAATAGATTTATTTATTTATAGTTAAAACATTTTCATACTTCCGCATTTATATTTTTTACATATTAAAGCAGAAGTATGAAAATGTTTTTTAATATGAAGTCTGTTTTTATATAGAGACACCTCGGTTTAATTTAAAGTTTTGGCGGAATGTGACGATTGTAAGTCGGGAAATACCGTATGAAAACAGTGTAAGCGCAAGTAGAATAAGAGAAAATATTCAATCAGGATTTCAAACGTAGAATTAGAAACCTCTATGCATCCATTGACGTAAAAATAAACATCTTTATCTCGGGGAACGTAATTCTAGGCGGGGAGGTATTGATTAACAGGCTGGATTGAAAGATTAAGCAATTAAGACCCTGCTGTCGAGCACTTTACCTCGAACGACCAGTAAAGTTAGAGGCAGCAAAAGCGGCGGCGAGGGATCCGCTTGGAATCCAATACAATCTGATAATTTAAGCTGCGAGAGGCAGGAAACGTCTATTTCGCTTCAGCGGCCCTCCCAATATCCGGAAAGATTAGAATCTCAATGTCGACAGGAAGCGGAACACATCCCAAGTTCTCTGGGCTATTTACTCCGGAGTCGATTCAAGGTAAAGCGCGTTTACAAAACGCTGGGAGAGAGCTGCACGCATACACGTGTCTCCTTTAGAATTCGAATAAGAGACGGATTGGAATCTAATGGCACGGAGAAGGGAATTTTAACAGGGGCTCAAGAGGGCGAGTTCTGGGTCTCCTAGGTTCCTCGTTAAGGGGAAACAAATTTGGAAAAAAGGCTGGTGTATGGAGGGTTTTTCAAATGCCTGACATTTTGGAACCCTCAGGAATCGAAATTTGCGAGGATTTCGAAATTACCGGGTTAGAAATGTGTATTTTACCTTCGCGTATTTCAGTAGTAGAGGCCTAAACTTTCTTTTTCCTCTGGGGTACATACATTCCCCGCTTAATTTGTGTTCTTTTTGGTCTACTACCATCGCCAAAACATTGTACATTGTAACAAATTTGTAAACGGGAGGAATATAGAATTATTATTATTATTATCCATTCCATAACTGTCGTTTTGTGTTCACTGTAAGTTTTCGTTGATTTTGGTTTCTTTCTTTTTTATTGTAATTTCAGCACTTTTTGTATTTCTCTTGTATGTGAGCCTTATTATTACCCCCTTATTTTTTGTTCATTTTGATCTATTGTATGGGCAAAAGATTGTAAATTGCATCAAATTTGTAAAAAAAAGAAATAAAAATTATTATTAATATTATTTGTTTTTCTAATTATTGTTAATACTCTATTGTACACATCATTGTAATATTTGTGAAAATGCGCAAGTAAAAGTTGATTATTCCATTTTGTTATATGATACAATTATTGCTATAATTAATACTATTATTATTATTACACAATAAAATATTAATCAAGTGCATATTAACTCCGGGAGAGATTCCATAGCGCGTGATGGTGGTGCAGTTTTGCAGATGGACCGAGAACCAACTCTGTATAGTTGAGAGCACGATGGCTGATTGGAACCTATATAGCTAACTATAGAAATCTCTGGAGGGGAATTTAGGCATGATGAGGAATGAGATGGCTTGCCCTTGCGCTCCTCATTGAAACAGAATGCTACGAGTGGACAAAGTCTACATGAGCAGCACGATGGCCATGTGAAAACGCTTTTCGTAGCGTTCAATAAGTGACGAGGTTGAATTTCATTGCTCAGCAGTACCCATACCATAGAATCTTACGCATTAGAACAACGATAAAACAAGACCTTTGAACTGCTACCATATCCGGATGAATGAAATATTTTTCATCTGTTTTTCGGTACAGGATTAGGGAAAAATGTGCCTTTCATTTACTTTATTCTCAGTCTGACTCATGGCTATGACGACATGAAAGTTGTTGAGCTATGAGTGATTCTGAATAACGGCGTTAATTAAGGTTTTTCCTGGAATGTTTCTGGTTTTTATGGAATGCCTCGAATATTATCATTCCTAAAAACGTAAGGGCAAATTACTCCTCACTATTCCAGTAGCCTCATTCCTCTCTTCAATGTTTCTTATTGTAGGAGGAGGTTTAAGTCAGTCTTCGGGTTGAAAATAATAATAATTTTTTTTTTTAATTATAATAATAATTTATAATAATAATAATAATAATAATAAAACGTCTTTATTCGGGCGAGATTGAGACTGAATAGTCTCTTCTTTCATCTAACTCTTCGTCAATTTGTAAGAAAGAGATAGCAGAAAAAAGTGCACAGAAGAAATTTATACTGTGGGCTTAAAAACCTAGGATAGGAAAAATAGCCCACAGCAGGAAAACACCCCAGAAGAGGGTGTGAAAAACCTGCGAAACCTACAGATAGATAAGAAACTGAAATTTATAGGAAAGGTTGGATTCAAAAAGCAAGGAACATATTTAAACTTCAAACTGCACATAGAAATAATCCATATAAGAATGACAGTTAGTAAAAAGGATAACATGAGATAATAGTACATACATAAGAACAATACTGAAAGAAAATGAGTCAATAGTAAGCATTCTTCTCTATTCTGTCACCAAAGACAAGAAAATATTGCGTGCGTCTATGTGTGATACAGCAAAATCATCGAGCTTTGAAACTTTCTCTCAGTGTAATATAATAATTCTTTGAGTTGCTATTATTTTTACATCGAGCACATCCATAAATCTATTCACGTACACTTGTTCACTTTCTATTTCCTAAAATGCATGAGTAAATAACTTGAGAATATCACCCTTTGTACCCATCAACATTTTATTTTCCCCCTGTAGATTGTTGATGTTTATGTTCCCGGGTTCGAATCCCGGCTGATTGGATTTTTCTGGTTTGTTAATGGTCGTATGAGTCCTTCTATTGTTATTAGCTTTCCTGTAATCGTTTATAAGTGGATGTTTGTGAGGGTATCAACTAAATTTATTTATTTTATTTATTTATTAGTAGCATCAACATACAGCAGGAGGCCAATTACAGCTGACGATAAACAAAAATTAAAAACAAAATTATAAAATAAATTCAATAAATGAAATGAATAAAATTAACAATGTGAAAAACGACGAGAATAAATAAATAATAATCGATAACAAAACGAAACAAACATATAAGATGAAATTTTCCATGTTACTCTTTCGCAACCATATTTAGAATAGATTTTGCAGATAAGAAGAAATAAATAAATGAAAAATAAGGATATTTTAGCAACACAAAGCTGTCAACTTCTGCAATACGAAACATAGAAACTACTCCGAGGAACATTACCTACATCGCAGATAAATTGACTTTAGATCACGAAAAGTATTTCAGGGAAACAACGCGAACAATTCGTTGATTCGTCATTCCAAGAACTTAAATAAGCGATTATGGCGGTATCCCTCCCAACATTTCTCGGGGACGAGGAAACGCACGAAATTTCCTGGGAACGGGAATCCCCACTCGGAAACCCTCGATGCGTGTATGTTGCGTGCGTGTGTTAGCGCAGTGCAATCGATTCTCGATTTGCCGAGAAGAATTCCTCCTCCCGAAGAAAAACGGCGGAGGACGGGCGAGGGGTTGCGTAATGGCGGAAAATGCATAAGAGAAAGGGCATTACTGCAAAAGGGAAAATAAAATGGTAATGAGAAGGAGAAATGGGGGAAAAATAACGAAACAAAACGTCGGGAAAGAGAGGGAAGTTATCTTCGGGTAGATGGAATTCCATTTTCCCTTTTAGTACCCCGGCGATATAGAGGACCTCGGTCTCTTTATGGATGTAGGTCATCTCGTTCCTTTTGAATTCCCTCTCTCCCACTAATATTTACGTTTTCTCCCCCCGACGGTCCGCACCGGCGTGTAAGTAACGTGACTCGAACGATAAATGCACGTGCGTTACGGATGAGAATGATCGCGGAGTGGAAATGAAATCGGGAGCGGATGAAAATGCTTTCGACGATCAAATGCTGCGTATAAGAGAGGGCGCTTCGGTTCGAATCCGCGGAATAACCGGCATTCCGACGGGAATTAAAGCGAAAAGGGCAACGGTTCGTGCGAGAAAAATCGACGTGCTTCGGTAGCTGTGAGAGAGGCTGCGGTAGGGGAGTTATGTTCGTTAGGGAAATCTCCTAATGTAGCCCAAAACCAAGTATTAAATCTAATGTCTACCGGGAGGTGAAATTATTCCGATCCACCTTATGCCCTTCTGCAATGCCCCTCACCTATTCATTAGTAATAATATTACAAACGTATTTATTCTGGCGAGATTGAAACTAAGAAGTCTCCTCTTCCATCTAACCAATTGTCACATTTAATACATTCATAAAGAAAAAAAATGATAGGTAGATATAAAAAGCCTAAGATTTTCTTAGGAAAATTATCCCCTGCAGGAAAACACCCGCTAAGAGGGGGGTGTGAAAAACCTGCGCAAACCTACCGATGATAATAACTAAAAGATACAATAAGAAAATGATACAAAAATACAATCAAGCATAATAAAAAAGCAGTATAATAGAAAAGAAAGGAAATAAATAAATTAAAGTTATATCAATAGTACGTTTGATACATGAATAAGTATAGTCCATGCGTTATGAAAGTACATTTGTACAGTAAAAGGTACATTTATATAATTATCACCATGTACATACAAAGTACATTTGTATAATTATCATCATGAAGAATCAATTTTAAGTATACCACACTCCGTTATTCGTTTTCCGTGATCAGCCTGTTCTAGGTACCGGAGCACTGAATAGGATCCGGGCCTTCCCCGGTACTCCGGTACCTAGAAGATGCTGGCCCCGACAAACGACTAATGAAGAATTTCAACCACTAATTCATTAACAAGCGTGTCCCAATTTATTTCATCACATGATTACGTCAACATTAATTCAGGTAATATATTTAGATAGTCATACTTTATAAAGAAACAGAATTTATATAAATGAGTTTTACTCTTCTACACAATTTTAACTGGAGATCATGCTGGAAAAAAGTCAGAAATAAAAGACACTTTAAGCATAAAAATAATTCATAAGATCTCCAGTCACATTGATAGGATCTTGAGTTATTTCACGATAGTACAATTGCATACATTGATGTGCACTTTTTAAAAGATTTTCTCTTGCTTAATTTCTAGTGAGTAACTATAAAAAATTAAAATAAAGTTGTCTAAAAAGTCTATTCGTGTGATTTATGATTCTAATAGCACTTATTATCTTATTAGTCTATTATATTAGTTTTATTTTTTTAGTTTTTTCAGAATTATATAAAAAAGGTTTAAACTCTACGAATTCATTAAATATTGCCACATTCATCGGAATTAGTCACATGAAAACACCCTACAGCATAGTGTAGATGTTATGAGATCGAAAAACTCTCCGTAAGCTGAATTCGTCAATGAAACGCCGGGCTTCTTCCCCGAATTGAGGAACAAAGCAGAGGATTACTGACCTTCCAAGAATCATCCATTGCGCATTTTGGTAGCTATACTAACATTCTCAACGGAGATAGATACGCAATACATAAAGTGATTCTCAGAAGGTTAGTAATAGGCCTATCTCGTCTGATTTCGGGGAAGAGGCCCGATGTTTTACTGACGTATTCGACTTACAAAAAGTTTTTCGGCTTCTCATTCATCAAAAGTCGATTTCCAATTTCTCTTCTTTATCGAATAAAGGGACAACAGAGAATGAAAGTAATGACTGCATAAAAAAGGAGAAACCAGAAAAAAGCAATTCGGTTTTAACACCAATAATTACAATATTATTTTACGATATTTAAGCCCTTATTTTTTTCACAACCCTGAATTTTACTTAAGGCTCCAATAAAAATTCTGAGGTAGTAATTTATTAACTTCCTTGTAAATGAAACTACTGATGAATTTTCATACTATAATCTTCTTGATCTTGGTTATTACAACTAAATAAGGGAAAAAGAAGTTGAGTACTAGGACGAGTGAAGTATATACTTATCGACATGTCAGGGGATGATGAGTACCATGCGAAGTACGGAATCTCATTTTAGATTTTTGGTACTTTATTTTCTAAAGTCAACTTACTCAACACAAACATAGCTTCCGATAGTTGAGTTTGCAGTGCAGTGACTTAAATTCATAAAGAAGACAAAGTACCTGTTTTTATAATTTTCGGATTCAAGAGAAGAAAATAAATGAAAAATATTAGAATGGATGTTCTCAACTTCTTCCTCTGTAGTTATTTTCCGTATAATGTAAAATAATTTGCCACGCATGCGCATGAGAACTGTTTTCATCTCATAATTTTCCGGCAGAAAATGTGAGCTGGGAATGCGAAAGATATTTAAAGTTTACGTTTCTCCGCTTCATGAATTTTATTGCAACAGGGCAAGTCCTCATTTTTCCAAAAAAAAGATAAAAGTTTCCAAATTTTATTTCTCTGTTTGTTTGAATTTCCTCTCAAATCTTTCCAAGTTTTTAATATAACGTTCTGTGAAATTTACATATCTTAGCTAAATAATGTAAGTTCTATTATCAACTTATTTTGCTATGAGAAAATAAATTGGGGATATAGAGTCAAACTGTACCGAAGATCATTGTCATTGCTATGCTTTTCAAGTATAGCATTCGAATATTCGCTTCCTTCTTGATAAAAATTGCATAAACATGAAACAAAGGAAAGAATAAAACACCACCTACAACTTAGCAGAATATGAACATGGCAGATTTCGGTGATACATGGTGGAACTCCATGATCACACACAAAGAAAACTCACTATGTAGAGTCCACAAAAACTTTTATTAAACGACCTAGGTTTCGTTACGGAGTAACATCATGATGATGTAACTGATGATTGTACTCCGTAACGAAACCTAGGTTGTTTAATAAAAGTTTTTGTGGACTCTACATAGTGAGTTTTCTTTGTGTGTGATTAGCAGAATATATCTTGATATCAAGCTATCCTTTAAATGTTATAATAACAAAAGATGAACTTTATTTCGGCGAGATAGATGTCCCTTTTTCCATCCAATCCAGGGGCCCCAATGCCTTGTTATCTTATATTTTTATTATCCGTTATCTTATGTTATTATAAATTTCTCCTAATGTTATCTACAACCCACAGTTGTACTCTTGTTAATAGTAAAATTTCCCTACCGTCTTTCACACTCTATTCAGTGCTCACGAAAATGACTTTAGAAGATGTACACGTAGTAATAATGTTAATTGATGCAATTAATTTACATAATGCATCCATTTGAATATTTTCCCTCAATTGCATCAGTGCCATTATACTTTTATCGTCCCTTTCAAACATCTAACCACCCACGTGAAAATATAATTCGCCCACCTGAAAACATAAATCTTCTACCTGAAGACTTAAATCGCCCGCTGGTGGGCGTAACAGAGCAGGTTTCTGATGATGCAGCCCAGTTTTTCCCAAAATTGTTCATGACACCGCCCACTTGGTTCCAGGATACACATAAAACCGCCCATAGACCGTCATAAATGAAAATTATCCGAAGGATATATGTAAAATAAAAGTACAGTGATATAAATTTCAACTTGATCACTAAATGGCAAATTTCCGCTGTCTAAAATCCAGTAAAATTCGGTTGAGGGAAAGGTTATGGGTGATGGAATAAAATTATTCCGCATCAAGCGTCTTCCTATACTTCGTCCGACGTCATGAAGTGATCATATAAATCATATGGCACCGAGTATTCCTTATGGGAAAATGGCGCGCGCTGTTCGTACTGTTCCATCTAAATCAGTTTTACTCCATGCTGAATGTTTCAAAATCAAATTTCTTTTCCGATGCAGAATTCGCAACAGATCGCACCATTCCCACGTAAGAAATACATACATACAAACGTCTTTATTGACGAAATTGGGACTAGACAGTCCTATCTTACATTTAACCAATAATGCAAACATAAATACAAATGAAAATAAAATGAAAGACAATAAAAATTGCAAATAAAAGTACAGGTAAGATACAAATAAAAGTACAAGTGAAATACAAATAAAGTAAAAAATAAAATAAAATGGAAATCGGTCAAATGAAGAGATAACTAAAATATAACCAATGCATACAATAAGAGAAAAAATAAAGAATAAAGAGGGGTGCTCAGTGTTAGGAAGGGTTAAGTTGTAATTTGGCTGTGTCAGTGGAGGTTTGATTTTGAAAGAGGAATCGGTAATAGTGGTTCTTAAATGCAGGTAGTGATGGGGAGTTTTGAATGTCTTTAGGGAGAGAGTTCCAAAGGTTACAGACGGAAACATGAAAGGATTTGTTGTAGACTTCGGTTCGTTGTTTCGGTATTTGAAGTTGATGGTTATTTCTGGTGCAAAGGTTGTGTATGCTCTGCATGGTATGAAAGAGGCCTGATAGATACTGGGGTAAGTTATTGATCCTTTAACACAGAGAATTAATACAGAGGGCCATAAGAATTACATGGTCCATTCATGACGCTGGATGAAATATAGGTGAATTCTCCGTCCCTGTAGGAATGACCTTCTTTGGGAATCACTGATCCAAGCCATCGCTATTTTTAGTAGTTTTTAGTTTCAAAGTTCGAGGAATGCTAGAAGAAAACGTAGAGTTAAACGTGGTGATTGTGGACGCAAGAATTTCCGGAAACGTTTGGGGATACGCAAATAGTAATCCTGTAGTCAACTCAGAGAGTTCGTTTACGGCTAATGGCGGCTATTTTTAGCCCATTATATAAGATCGGTGGACGATAATGAGAGTAAATTATGCGACTGGTGCAAACAATGGCTTTGGTGTTTGAGTGACTTCATTCTTGAATCGGTGCAGTTAGCCATTGAATCAGTAAGCAAACCTCAGCCGAGCGGAAAAAAAGTTCATAATGAGATGCAAATACAATGAGTGCTCATGCGCTCATCAAAATTCCCATTAGCTAACGCAATTCTCTTTGGTCCCCCACCCACGCGAAGATCAATTGCCGGCAAAACAAATATTGCCCTTTCGTTAACAAGAAATTGTGAGCCGAATTCCGTAATCAATGGTTCGAGATATATTTAATTGTGTCGAAAAGAGTCGCACTCTCCCGGACTGCTTAATTACTATGCTAATTTTCGGCTCGAATTTATATTTATTTAAACCCTCCGCAGGCCGCGATATCATCTCTGAATTTCACAAATGTTTTTTGTGGGGCTACATTGCTATAGTTTGTAGGATGGAATTCGAGTTCTCTCTGCCTTCTGCTGTCCAGAAGACGTATGATTTAGTAACATTTCTGTGGTCTTGTAATCTACAGCAGTCAGTACTTACAATATAAAATATCTGTAAAGTACCGTCAGTGCATTTGATAGTTGATTTGTTTGATTTTTCATTGGATAATAAAATTTAGATATATAATAGCCCAGCATCAATTGAACTATTCGTGGAGAATTTACACTCAAATTATTTTTATAGATTTAATCTAGGATATCATAGAATAGATCTACATAGCAACCACTCAGCTGCTGCAAAGTATTTCAACATTTTATGTAAATTTATTGATATCTGAATAAATTATGAGGGAGTAATATTAAATATGACACCTTAGTATGTATCAAAATGCGACTTCAAATTACAGTGCCATTAGCCATGTCTTAGGGGGTATTTTAACCAGCGAAGGATGAGAACGGAAAAATAATAATAATAAATAATAGTAAATAATAATACATAAGTAAAATTTGAAATACGTAAATAAAGTAAATAACAAAACATTAATAATCCAAATAAAAGGTATCGGGTTTCTAAAAGCAAACGATTCATCATATATTGTCCCCAACCTCTTGATTGAACACCTTTCAGCATTATTAAGGATTTGAATGTAATAGCAAATGTAAAAAAATATGAAAAAGTTAGTAGTAATGTACCTCATTCGGCGAGGTATGATTTCTGAGAAGGTGAATCCGTAAAAAAGAACCATCTACAGTTGATTCCTGAATTAAAAATAGAAAAACGCAAATATAAAAGCGGTAGTTAAGCCCTTATTTTCAGTTATCTCCGGTATCGATATATCCAGCCAAATGATGAAAATTGGCTAGAGAAATGGCAGTCAGCAATTAGACAAGCATTCAAGACATACAATCTCATTTTTCGATAAACCTATTGAGCTATTTTTTTCGTTATCATCCCTGATTCTTTTAGGTTATAGTTATGAATGTGATCTAACTATCTAAATATTACGATGTAAAATGTTTAAACCAAATTAAATTTTAATCCGGTCCCATTTCCGTTAAGGTTTCTATGAAGACCACTCACGGAAACCAATATTTATAACCAAGGAAAATCCGAAAGCAGAGGAAGAGGGAGACCCTCCCGTATAAAATCATCTCACCAGAAAGTGGATGTGATCAGATAAAACAAGACTCATGAATATTAACCTCCTGACCCACATTCCTTTTCACCACTTCAGAACTTCCCAGTCCATGAAATTTGAGTCTCGCCTCGATATTCACACATAAACTTCCCTAATAAATTGCGTGCGCCGTTATCGCCCGCTTATCGTAACTCAAATTCCACGGAATCGCCTATCTTTCCAAAGTTCGGCTGTCCTCCGCAGAATATTTCAGCCTCCCACGCAAGTCTCTTCCAGAAGACCCGCCATCAATCAAGCGCGGGATAGTTTAAGAACCCTAAGAAAGATGGGACGAGATTCTTTCAATTTTTGAACTTCCGAATTTCTCGATTGCCGTTAATCTTTGGCGGGCAAACTTGAACAGTTCCATATCGATGATCTCATGACTCGAGAGCGACCGACTCATTGTTCAGAGCGCTCATTCCAACACTACCCCCCTCAAATATGGACCCTCAACGCAACCCCTCTCGTGACCCTCCTCCCAATGCACCGGCCATCGATTTCACGTTATAATATCGAACCTAAATAGGAGGCCCGAAATTTATAGTTTGGCGTTCCGCGAGTTTTGTGCGTTCCTGGCTGTGGATTCCGGTTGGGGACCGCACATTCCTGAGAGTTGCGGCAGGGGGGGTAAAAGGGTTTGGGGATGCGGGACAAGGGATTTGGCGGGAAGGGTGAGGCCAAGAAGGGTCCGGGAGGAAGGAAGGCCGGGGTAGTGTTTGCAAGAATATTTAGGGAAGCTCGGAATGGAGATATTATAGAGGAGTGGCGCAGTTGCCAATTTAGCGATTCCGCCGATAGATTTGGGTTATTATTTTTTCTGCTTTTTATAGCGAATTTCTCATTTTAATGACATTTCGCAAGCTTGGCAATTTTCGCGGAATCTCGCGATTCGGCCATTTTTTGGTAACGGGTAAATATCTAGAGAGATATGCACCGGGAGAAATGGATCATAGCTATGAAATTTAGGGCATGCGTTTTTCCAAATTACGGACTGACGAGGCGTGATGTCCCATTTCAACTTTAGGCTGCTTCATCTCTGACACAGCTTGTTCAGCAAACTTATATTTCTGAAGAAATCCTTCCAATTCTTACTAATCATCGACCGGCGAAGCGGGGTATCGAAGCTTAAATTTAAACCATTAAATTCCTCAAAAACTGATCCTTCGCAAAAATTCTACGAAAATTAAATGTTCCATATATTCACGGATGGATTTAGATTCTGAGTGGCAACTTGATGATTAAACGTGAGATTAAAATATGGTGATGATTAATCATATTAAAGTGTACGACATATACCGATATTATGGCTCTTTCAAATATCTTTATAATGAGAAAAAGAAGATGATTGCATGGGATCTGCTTGAAGCTATTAATTAATTTTTAAATCAAAACAGGTGTTGCTGTTTATTTGACATATTTTACATGAAAAGAATTTAAAAAAAGATAGTCTGTCAAAATTTTTAAGGTGATTTGTCAGAATCCACAGAAATAGGTTTTCTCTAAACATATTGCTGGTATTCAGTATATCATAAGAGATGTAAAGTGTTAAAGTGGCACTATTATTGAAGTAAGAAAAAGCTAGTAATATAGAGTGTTTGATCAGGAAGCTCAAGGAAGTATGAGAGAACACATTAAATTTTGGACTATCGGATCCGAAATAAAATGTAGTAAAAGAAATATAGTTTTCGATACATAGGCAAGACGTTGGAAATACATAGGAAGCGTGGGGAAAGTAAAGTAATGTTCTGTCTAGCAGAGAATTTTTCTGAAGAGTCATCTGTCGCGAGATGGCTGAATTGAAGTACAGTGCATAATTAGCTCTTACCAAGAATGTTTACTAAATAATTTCGTTATCAATCGTACAATAAGCATTTTAAAAATATTTTGAGATTTAACAGATTTTGATAAAATTTGATAAAAAAAGGTTTAATCAAGTATTCTCAAGGTTAATTTGTCTTTCCTTCAAACTTAAGAATCGCCCACTATGCGATATAGGCAACTTTAACTCGACTTCAAGAGAAAACTTAGTGATGCCCTTAAAAATCATCAAATGGTCTGAGTGGTAGTGTAAAGGAAGCACGATGAAGGAGAAAATGAGTGGGCGTCGAACTAGAAACCTGTAAGAAAGAGGAAGTTTCTGGGAAGTAAAACGAGCGACTCTGAGAAGAGCGAATCGTAGCCAAATTTAACTACGGAAAAGTTAGACTTCGTTCCATTGGCAAAGGATCTTTCCTTGTGCCACATTGAAATCCATTCGAGTTTACTTGAATCCAAAAGTTGGTAACATCTGATTAATTCCGATTAGACTTGCGGGAGATGCTGGGGTGTAATTAGCTGATTAGAACCGTTTCAAAACCAGAACTAGGATTCTGGGGAAGTTGCCCAGAAATTGAGCGAGAATGAATATGAAAACAACTAGAAAATAAACTTAACAGATTCAGGCGAGGTGTTGTGGTAATCCATAATGGAAAGGAACTATGAAAGATTTGTACTTTTACCACAAAATTTTATTTTAACAAAAACAACCACTACAGAGTTTTTAGAGTTTCTTCACCAGAAGATGAAGATTAATCTTTGAAACCGGTCGTGTAGTGGTTGTTTTTGTTAAAATAAAATTTTGTGGTAAAAGTACAAATCTTTCATAGTTCCTTTCTACAACTAGAAAATTTAAGATGGAAACTTTTATCGCCGTTAAGAATTCGATTGAAGCGAATTAACACACCGAATCGTAAACATCGTCCTCTTTAAAAGAGATGGCCATAGAAAAGGCCATGGAAGTAAAATTTAAAAATAGAACCTTGTATAAATCAACAACTTTTACTTAAATTATGGAATTTTCGACTTATTCGTAGTGACAAATGTACAATATTCAAATTCAAATAGCAAACAAGGAATGGGTGAAGGTGATTTTGCACGAGATGGCGTGCACCCAGGGAAAATCCTAAGGAATAATGAGCTTGAAAAAAGTCCGACGGGATCGGAAAAGTTTCCCGAATAGCTTGAGAGAATATTTCGAAGAGATAGCTCAACGGATAGAGCACCCGACTGGTAATCGGGAGACCCAGGTTTCATTCCCAGTTCCGCATATTATCATGTATATTCTTCCTTAAAATAGCACTAAAACGTTGATTCAATAGCAAATAAAAGGTTAATAATAAATACGAAAATAAGATTTATATTATCAAGCAGAAAGAGGTAACAAAACGAAGGAGATGAGCCATTTCACATCAGTCTCAGTGCAGAAAACTTAAATGAATTTTAAACAGCTAAATAACAAAATATAAATAAAAATTTTAAAAACAAATAAATTAAACTACAAAATATATCTACGTCTACATAAATACCCTTCAAGCTAGTAGGGATATTACAACTTTTTATTTATTTTCCTGAACGAGAGTTTACAACGAGTTTTACTGTACTATAAAAAAGTAATTGAAATATTGTTCGCTAAAAAGGAAGAATTATAAACTTTTGTATCGTTACTAGATATTATCAACTGAAAAATAAGAAAAAATAAACAATTTTAATCCTAATAGAAATAGTAGTAATAGGGGTCTAGTTTAAAAGCACAATGGAAATAAAAACGCATCGATTCCACGCTGTAATCTTAAGCTATCCCTCCCCTAAAGAAACCCACAAAAGTAAAGAAAATAATCCGCCCTTCGCCCAATAATTATCGAAGTCATCGCGCCCCTCGTAACATCTCTCCCAGCGCAATATCACTTCCCTAATCACCACTTCATAAAAACCCTTTTTAAGAAACCTCATCAGCGCGGTAGACTTCTTTCTTCGAGCGAAATCCTCCTTTGTGCCGGATATTTTCGGACCGATAATTTAAGCCAAAGAAGATATTCCCCCGTTGCGATTCCCATCCTCCGTGACCGTTTTTTAGGAGGTTCCCTCTTAAAAAGCATCTTGGGTGTGGGAGCAACTTCCATCTCTAAGTCAACCCCTTCGGGCCTTTATTCTTCGGACCCCATTCGTTACAAAGGCGAGGATCCCCAGAAGGGCGTTAACGAGATGGGAGGATTCCCTCCGATCAAGATATTCTCTCTCGAACCCCTTTTCCGAGCTATTCTCGCCTTTTTTCAATCGGGCCCCCCTTACAAATACCTGTACATCTCCCTCAATTATTCTCCTCCTCATGTCCCTACACGCTCAATTGTTTCCGTTTTCTGGGAATCCTTCCGCTTTGTTACGCCTTTTCTTGTTTGTGTTTCGACCGACGCACATGCGCGCCCCCCCGCGATGTTTTTGAGAATTCGGAGGGAAGATACGGCGACTTGGGGAGATATTTATATAAGACTAAAGACTTTCACGCGTACGTAAGAGGTAGAAAAGTATAAAATATTAAAAACTGCAACTATAGTTAAGGAGAAATGACGTTTTATAGTTAACTATGTGTATTTCCCAAGCCAAACATGTCTACTATATTGTTATGCATCTTTCCCTTTATTTCACTCCTTTCTAGAACACTTGCAGGCTATTTACATCCCCTTCTTTCCTTGGTGGTGATTTCCTTAATGGAAAGATTTCAATATTTTAAAATGAGAAAGAGTATCACACTTTTTTCCACGAAACCTTTCTTTCTACACTTATTTATTTTCTATTACTAACTCAATGAATGATGTTTGCACTGTACTAATTAGCTTTACTTATTGATGCTTGCACTGTACTTAATCGATCGAACGATCGTAGTAACATTAGGACCCAAAAATCTTTTACTGAGATATCACACGTATGTTACTAGTATCTTACTGATACAGCAGGGGATCCAGGATAGCTAGGTGGGCAGCGTGTTCGACTACGATGAATGCGGTCCCAGGTTCAATTCCCGGTCGGAGCCCATGTGCGAAATGACCTCAGTTATTGAAGCACTTTTAATAATGTTGCCACTATTATTATTTACTAAGGCAGAATATCGTATACGATTCAGTAATCCTTGTTTATAAAATTCACTAAGCTAGAGGAATCAATGGAAGTATGAGTAAGCCTAAACGGGCATTTTCTATAATGTTTTTTCTGTAACGCAAGTAATTCTTCCTTTATTCTTACATTTCTCGTACTTTGTAGCACACCGTATTGAAGGTAACACTCTTAAGTCATATTATCTATACAAATAAAATTCTGGGAATTCCAGAATGATCGATATCAAAAGATTCATAAAATTTTGATGCACCCTTATTTTTCAATTTTACTATTTTTACTCACTTTTCTCCGATTTATAAGTCGATTGCTATACACAACGTATATACAAGTATTCCAACACAATAAAGATTTATCCAGACTGTCTAAATTATTCTGTTTGAAGCGTAGTAGGCCGTCGCTGCGTATATATTCCCTGTTGCTGAGTATGCGGGTTTCGTATCGTCGTCAATAAAAGTCGGCAAAAAGTCGAAAGATAGCGACAACAAAGTAAACCACAATACCAGTAAACTCAGCACAATCACATCTAAAAAAAATTATGTTTAAAACTTAAAATTGATTAAGATTTAGCCACACAAAAGATGATTTATCTATTAAAATATAATATAATAAATTTATCTATCTTTATTTCTACTCGTGAAAAAATAAAAATAACCTTCAATTTATAAAGGGATTCTTCACTCCTTTAAAAACTTTAACTAAGCCAGCAATATATGAATTTTAAAACACATAAATAATCCATTGCTTATTTTTATCAAAATAAAGAATGCATTACCACCAGATATCGCTCTAGAATATTCATCTTATTCATTCCATTATGAGATTATGGATATTCCTTCCCGTTTAGCAATTACAAACGATATAATGAGCATAGTGAGGATAGCACAGATATAATCAGCCCCCTTTTACATGTGATCTCATTCGTCCTTGGTTTTAATTCACGAACTGGAATGCTAAAAACGTGAAAACATAGATCCTCTGAATAGGCAGATCAAAGCAACCCAAATTCATACTCCAGAAGAGAAGACGAGCCCTCTTGATTTCGAACGTAAATCTTCTTAGGCGAAAACTCTTTAATGAAAACGATAGTTGCTACCATATTCCTCTTATTCCGAGAGAGCAGGAATCGTTGCGCGCATAACTTAATTAACCTCCGATATCTGTTTTTACTTAATTAAAAGCGGAGACCCGTATTTTTAGGAGTAAAGGATCTCGCTCCTCTCCAGTAGAGAATCCTTCCTCTTAATAGTAGCGCTTCCTCTTAATTAATTAATGAAAATATAACGCTATGTAGAGGAAGTTCCATTAGACGAAGTGTAGAGGAAAATGTCTGTATCATTTGCTCACTTTCACTTCCTTAAGAATCGGCCGCAAAGGGTCTCCCTCATAGCTCTCACTGCGCTCGGCGTACTTCTTTTTTTTCCTCTCTCCTCCCACTACTAATGATTTAATGGACGCCTTTTTCTCTCTCTCCCTCTCTCCTCCTCTTCAATTTAAGGGTGTAATTCGACCTTGTGATTAGTGGTCGCCTCCCACGAATCCTCTGTTCTCCGTCTCATGGACCGTATTTATTTCCAGGCGCCTGTGCCAACGGATGGATTGGAAATTAAACTACCTCAGACGTTCTGGGAGGGAAAGTACACCAGAGTACGTCGAATATGTCTCCAGTACCCTGTATGATCATGTGTTCAAGTATCAATATGTCATGCACTACAGTATTTTGTTTCTCAGATTATACCCATACATATACGAGGGTGGTCTGAAAAGTTTCCGACCCCAGATTTTTCAGAAATCTTCAGAAAATTTTCAGAAATTTTCAGAAAACATGTCGAGAAATAGCGAAATGTAGGAAAATTTTCAGTCAATGTCAGAAACTTTTTATACTCATACATATCTATTATGTTTGAATGATAGTTGTTTTGTCATTACTATTTTTTTTCCTTCTTCTTTTGGGTGAATAATTGCAATATGTCTATATTTTTGTTCTCAGATTATACCCAATCATATACTCATATATATGTAGTACGTTCGAATTCCAATTTGTTTGTCATTACTATTTTTTATTCTAATGGGTGAAAGATCACAATATGTCTATTTATTGGTTTCATTTTATGTAACCTATGCCATATTATTTGCTCTTGTCATGATCATTGTGATACACTGCTTTCCATTTCATCTTTTAGCTTGTACTATCAGTAGGTTTGCGTAGGTTTTTCACATCCACTTCTTTGTAGGTGTTTCCTGCTGTGGATCTTTTTCCTAAGATAATACCTTAGGATTTTTTTAAATCCACTCAGAAATCCACTCTTTCATTTGCATAACTTAACACAAACAATCAATTTTTCATTCGCATTATACTCCGCAAAATTACTTTTGCAATGATCACTAAGATTATAGAAAATAAAGGAACAACATAAATATAAAATGTTTACAGGTGTTGATAAATATCAGCGAGATACCCAAACGTGCGTACGAGCATCCTAATCTTCATTAGCAAGAGTGTCTTCAAGTTATCAGGGTTATCTTCGGGCGGTTCATTCCTCAACTGTAACGATAATCATACAAAAGAATGACTCTTGAAGTCCCACATACATGCCACCAAGAGATGGAACAAATTTAACATTATTATTCTCGTTTAATATTTAACATATCCTTTAAATTTTGAATGAAGGCTCGTTGAGTACATAAGGTTCCGTTTTATTTTTACTTTGCAATTCATCTTCTTCATTAAGCCCACTCAATGTCACTCTTTTAAGGGAGAATATTCCATTAATTTTTTTAGAGCTTCATCTCACTGCTGCGAGAGTAATTTGAGTTTTAAGTCCATATGACAATGAAACAAGCGAGAATTTCCATAAGGAGTCTACAGCTTTTACACGAACTTCACCTCTTACAAATGTTATCTCGCCTACGTAATAGTGTTCTTGTAATTTACGTTAAACATCAAAGAATAAGCTGTGCTGAAACGTAATAAGGAAATAAGCAAAAATATAAAAAGCCTTTAACTCCTTACTTGTATTTCAAATACGGTTGGATACATTCTTGCGTATATATTTCTATCAAAGGTGAACTGATAAAAAGCTCTGAAGAAAGGGTAACAAATCTCATTAACACATTAACTAGTTATATAAGCCAGGTATACGGCTGTGATAAAACTTTTGTGCGATGATTATAATGGAATAAGTTACGTTCAGAAAGAAAAGGGATACACGATATAAATAACGATGTTGCATAACAATTTACAAAATAAAAAATGAAGGAGGGGAAAAATCATGAGGGACAGAGGTAAGAATAAATGTAACTTTTTACATTACGAAGGATTTAATTCGAGTTTTTTTTAGTATCAATAGAGACTTGATGCAGATAAGTTCCTTGAAGTAGTGGTTATAAAATACGTTCACTGTGCTGGAATTTGGAAAATTTGCCATAGCCTACATGCAAGGTTTTATTAGAAACTTCTTTCCCATGTATTAGTACTTGGAAATGTTGAATGCCAAGTGCAAAGTGCAAAGTTTGTGTATTCTGTGAATCTTGTGGAAAAGTAACGAAAACGAAGTAGTATTCATGTGAATTGAACTATGCAATCATTGCACATAATGTAGCGAAGTACAAAGAAATCGAATGGAAATCAACGTGGAGCTTAACGAAAATCTTTAGGCCATTAATTCTCGTGATAAGTACACCATTTGAGTTTAAATAGATAATTAAATCACTTCCCTGAATGTAAAACAAGAGTGGATTCATCATTCCAAATCAATACAATAACAATTCCAATACAATACAATACACTATAGTAAAGCAGCCTTAACAAATCAAGAAAATTACTCAGAATGTAGAAGAATGCAGGTTCAATTCACCGATATCCATTTACTTTTACAGCAACCAGTGCCATTCGTTGCTCACGTAGTCGAATTAATCGGAAAAGCTGAGATTGCAGTCCTTCCAACGTAATTCCATAAACAGCGCTTCTATCCCTCGCGAACATTTGAATCAGCGAAAAAAACGGGCATTGCAACCTTAACCACCGTCATTTTCATAATCATCATCAACATCAGTTTTATTGGCCCCTCGCAATACATAATACATCCCACGGAACGATATAATTAACATGAACCCCATTAAAAGGAAAAGATAAATAGAGCGTTTGAATTCGAAGTTTTACGGCGAATCTCTTTATGCACCGTATAAAACGATAATAAAAGCTTTATTGGAGCCAATAAATCAGCAAACCTCTCAACGGCGATTTTTTATCCCGGATCCTCTTCAACGTATTCCGTATCGGAGGACTACTGCGAAGGGCTAAAATACCGATCATTAAGCCGCGAAAAAATTGCAAAGAGCTATTAAAACAGGTTCGAACGCTATCGGATCGTACTTGCGCTAAGTACCCAGAAGTGGTACCCGGCAAAGCGACCAGATCAACCCGTTTTGATAGACCATTATTCGCAGTAATAAAACTTTTCGGGTTGTAAAAAGAGGAACGCGAGAAATGAAGCGTTTTCCGCGTGTGCCCCTTTTCAAAAGCGATCGAGTATATAAAACCGTGGGCATAGAATGAGTTGGGTAAACGTGCGTTTTGAACGGCGGAGATTGTTGGGGAATTAGCACAAAAGGGGGTCTAATTCGGAGTCCGATTGGCCGCATGCTCTACTAAACAGTTTTACGGGAGTTAGCTAAATCATGTACTCGACTCCCGACCGCCGCTTCCCGTCCTCTTTTTACCGGGCTTGTCTCGTTTTATATCGGCCGTCGATCTCGCTCTAAACGGCCTCTCCATCCCGGGGCACGCGTCCCCTTTTATTTTCGGCTAATTCATTCTAAGCCGTTTGATTTTTTTATGCGGGAAAACTGCAAATTGGCCGCCCTCTCGAATATTCCCGGATCTCCATTCCCATGTTCGGAGGATTGGAACACCCACGCGACGGGAGACGAGGTAAGACGGTGGCGCCGAAATTGTGCAGCGGTCGCAGATGGACTCTCGCGTTTTTGGTTTTTTCGAGAGCGTGAAATTTATACAATAGAGGGCATCGGGAAATAAAAAGATTTTTTGAGCATTTGCATAACTGTGTGCCCGAAAAGAATATCCAGTTCGACTCGCGGAATAAATATTATCTGTATTTAAATTGAGGCTTGCGAATATCAGCTCGATGGAGTCATTCAAGTAATTTTGAAGGAGCGGTTAAAGGAAGGAGTTCCAATTTGCGGGCTTTAGCATAGATTTTTGGGCAACATTGAAAGGACATAAGTTCATTAGCGTGAGGATTCATTCACATACTTCCTTCAGTTTACTTGATATCTGTAAATAACTGGCAATTTTGTCAGAGATTTTCATATGGGCAGGATTTCATCATTTTTATCTCATCGGAAGATAATCTATGGTTGGACTTCATCATGGGAAGTTATTTTAGATTGAGACACTTTTTAGATTGCGCTTAAGGAAATGATGATGCAAGTTTTCATAAGCCTCGTAAAAAGGCGAAAAACATTAAAGAATAGGTTGAAGTTGAGCCACGTTCGCTTGTGATCGACTTCAATGCATTCCCTGTTATAAATATCGGCCGCTAAAATCTTCCCCACTTAATTACTATGCCTCTCCATTGAGGTTGGAACACTTAGGCCACCCACCACTTCCCAGGTTGTCACACCAAAGGTGATTGTGTGTTTTAAGCAGTTCTTTCAGCGTTTAATGCCACTTTAATACTTAATCAGAAACCTTTCATATTCCACGACTTCACGGTCGATTCATTCTCAACGTTTCAATCATCGTGGAGGTGTGAGAAGTTAGCATAATATTTCTACTGCAATGAATGTGGTATTAAGTAGTAAAAATATAGGCCGTCTCCTATAAATTAAAATCCGAGAAAGAGATGCTATAATAAGGATTTCCCATCACTGAACATAATATCCGTAAAGAATTATAATGATTAAGAAGAAAAATCACTTTGAGTTAATATCAATCTGAATCTTTAGGTAGCCTCTACTTTATCATTTCATCTTTATTTATAGAAATTTGGGAAAGAAAAGTTAATTTGTAGTCAAAGAAGCACAACGCTAGAAATAAGCTCAAGGATTAAATAAGTTTAATGCCAACGAGTTGATGAAAAACATGTTTCTTCCATCTTATCGCTTAATATAGTTATTTTATACTACGTAGTAAAATGGTAAAAGTTGATGGCAACACTTCCATACTATACACTTTTATACTTATATAACTGAGAATTTTAAAATATCTGAATCATTATGGGACTCATCAGAACATAATCAAAAATTCCTACTGTACGTACCATTCACAATTAGTCCATATGCATATTAACATTATACTATGCAGTATCATATAGAATAAATTATTAATATGTGATGCATACATTATCCTCATATTCTAATTTAAAACTCATATAATTATAACTTCACGGTCCACATCGCATCGCTCTTAAAATCCGACGTAACCACGGAAGGTAAAGTAAACTATGGTATTTGATAGAATCAAGAAATAGAATATAGGACATAGAAAATGTTATCACAATTTTCAGGAATAGATATCAAAATCTTTAAAATCGACGTTCGGTCACGATGTTTCGACTTTTCTACGTGGAAGACAAAGGGGCAGCTAGAAACCTTGTACACTTCAAAACGAACAGTTGTTTGCAACCGGTTTTGGTAACAGAGTATAATCATAATGTTTCCTGAAAGACAAGTGGATAGTGCGTCCGACTTTGGTGAAAGTGGTCCGGAGTTCGATTCGCGGTGGGGACGAATGTGCAGAATGAAGTAACCAAAGCACTTATTAAAATTACTTCTTATTCTGAACATTACTGTGGAAATTTACTAACAATCTTTCTTCCGTGAGCAAATTCTTTCCTTTATTACAATTCCTATCACAGATGGAAGATTAAAGGGAAAGTTATTTTTCCTTCATTTTCAAAATTCCACGGGCAGTGACGTCGAATTCGAATGAAACACAAAAAAGTCCCGGAATATCATGAATCCTCAAAAATCACGGACCCGGTGGTGCAACTTTAGGAACCAGAGACATCGGAATATTTCAAAGATTTCCTAGCGGAAAAGGAGAGGAAATGAACTTCAGGGGCGTAGAATCAATCGCATTCAGAGCTATCCGAAAATCGTCCCCTTCTCCCGGGAACATTATCTTGCGAGGAAAGGAGCTCTTGTAACTTGTCAAAATTCGAGCCCCTTTATATCTCCGATTAGAATGAACTTTCAACGTGGCCCGAAATAGCCGAGGCACGAATCGCTTCACCTTTAAGTGCTTCGACGCCTGTGTTGGTCCGCGATCCCTTTCCCTAACGCAGCGATGGTTTGCTTCGGTGAAAGTACCTCAAAAAAGAGAGAGAGATTCTCTTTTTTTACCTCTCATCCTAATGGAATTGAGAGGGAAACGGACTGAGAGAACCACTTCGTGTAAATCCGAAGGGAGAGAGGGAACATTCACGCGGATTTAGTGGCAGCGCTGATAGTCTGATACGTTTCCTTTTTACGCATCTGTTTTCCTTTCTCTCTTTTGCAGGACTCTTTTCCACTCGTCGTCCTTATGTGAGCGAGTGCTCTTCGTAATTAGTCCGCGAAAATAAGCGGTGAATGAATTCCTTCTCTCACCACCCTCCGTTTCGTACCCCTCCATCTCCGTAACCATTGCCGAAAATTTATGTTTTCGTTCAGCGTGCGACTGAAACAGTTCTTAGTGAATCTGGCACTAAAATCCTTGTATATTATTTCTAAACATCCGTTTTCGGTGACCAGCGATTTTCTCCATTCACAATCAATCTAAACATAGAATGATTCACCTTTTTAAAGAAAAAGTTTCCCGTTCCTTGCTAAAAATGGTAAATCAACAAATGAATAATGCACTGGTTTGTCAAAGATTTGTACTAAAATTTGAATTTTCCATAGAGTAGATATCGATATATATCAGTACGAACGAGGTATATAGAATCGGACACCAATACTCTAATTCCCCACCCACATATATTTCAGAAAACACTCTAATCACTACAAACGAATACACAATCACTAAAACATACCTAAAAAACACATCTTTGCGTATAAATAATTCAATTCAATGGACCTCACTTCAATTACTTTCAATTTGGTTGGGCGAAGTTTTCGCACGGGACAACTATTTGGTAAAAATTTTAAATTTTATAATGATCTATTTTGCAACCCTCGCAATACCCAACTAGTCAGTGTGCTAAATTTTGCTTAAAGGATTCGCACTGATCGGGCGTTATTCACAAGGAGGATCTTCAAAAGTTTTTCGAATAATTTCAACAGAAATAGCCATGTGGCGATACTGAATGAACTATTGAAAAAGGAGGGTTGAAAAGAGAAGTAGGATGAAGTTATCAGAGAAGTAATTTTTCAGGTAAGCAAGTGCTAGTAAGTTAACTAGAGTTATCTGATAATCAAGTCCGAATTTTTTATGTTAGACATGAAATTACGGGCGGTGACGGACAAATTGGTCTAGAAAGAATCATCTATTACTAAATAAATTAAAGGATATTATAATATTTTAAAGTTAGAAACTGTGGAATTGATGGACTTATTGTAAAGAAGTTTAGATATTTCCACAGGAATACGATATAATTATTCGTGCGATTTTTAAGTTCATTTATTCCTTAAGTACTACATTATCGTTCATAATATACCTTTCTGTTCCAACAATCATACCTTGACGAATTGAATACTTAAAATTTCTCTTTTGATAGTAGAATGAAGAAATTATTTATATTTCATTTACTTTTTCCGAGCTATTTAAATTGTTAATAGCAATGATCATATAAAAGCCCTTGAGGTGTGAGAGATGCTGAGCAATGGCATTTATCATCACCACTCCCAATTCAGTTTTATTAACTAATATTATTATCAATATGTAGCATGTCTGAATTTACATGGCCTTTCTCCAATTACAGCATTTTATTCCTGTGAGATAAGTGAGAGGAAACTATTTAATTCCTTACTTTCTCTATCAAGCCGCATTTCCCCTTCAAAGCTATGATGATGAAAGAATTAAGGTTCGTAATGGCCTCAGGGCTTTAAAGATAGTTTAGAGATAGACTGTGCACTACTATTACATTTTTATCTATATCAATATTCTTCTATCTTACCTCTGTTTGTTTATTCCGCTCCATTCAGCAAAAATTCTTTCGGATGCCCTCCACTGAAGAATTCAATTAATAGCATAAACAAATTTTTCCACATTTATTATGCTTTTAGGCAAAAATAGGTTTTATCGGATGAATGGCAAATAGAGAATTTCACAGAGATTCAAACACAAATCCAAAGTTCTCTTGAGCTAAAATCAAACACTGATTTGGTGACATAACATACATCCAAATTCAGCAACAAAAGATTTCAACAACCTTTCTCCTTTTTTTGCCCTAAAGGATTTCTCTATTTCTACAGTAAATATTGGCAATTTTTCTCTCTCCGCGTTATATTTTATCCGCAGCTCAAAGACGCATAAAAACCTGATATTTCCACTTACTTTCTCTTGAGACCTTTCACCAATTTTCTTGCCATTTTTTTACTAATTTCACCTATAACTGAAATTCCCCAATAGCAAAAAGGGGTAAGAGGAGTATTACCTGAGCCTTTTTTTAAAACTGTTGACTTAGTCCTGAAGTGGGCAACTCTTATAACGCTTACGAACTTACTACTTACTGGGGTCCTTTGATAGCCAAGTGGGTAGCACGCTCGACTTCGGCGAAAGTGGTCCCGGTTTCGATCCCCGATGGAGGCTCGAATGCGAAATGATCTGAGCTTTCGAAACACTTTTAAAATTTTTAATACTGGTTGTAGTTACAGGCTTGTAAAAAATATCAATAAAAAGATTTTTTCGTAAAAATCTGTCATAGTATTTTATATTTAATCAGTTTACATGATTTACATATTCAAAGAATTGATAAATAAAACAAAGTTTAAAAAAACAATAACTTTAGAGTAACTTTTACTTTAACAAAGTAAATTTACTATTGTTTGTAAAACGTTGTTTTATATAACGATTCTTCGATTATGCCGGAATTCCACAAATTTCAGCCTCATGAATTTGATTTACATATGATCTACTGTAAATCAAACGCCAAGATACCAAATCATTTGTTCTCAAAATTTTTTTTGGACAAAGGAAAATGTTTTGCCAGAGAAATGGCCGATTTTCGTACACACTCTCTAAAAGGTTTTGAAATCGTGATTCAGCCCCTCACTGGCTTTCCGTGAATATCTGAAGCACCCACATGATGGCGAGCAATCAAAAGTCAAATTTACTCAGAAAAATTTTTAAATACAGCCGTCGCGTACGTTATAAAATTATCATCCCAATTATTCGTATAATGCAGATCAAAACGATTTTAAAAACCCTCTTTGAAAAGAAAAATATGAATCCGCTGCTTTTAATTAGCTGCTGAAAATCACGAAATATTCCCTTTATAAAAAGTTTCCAAAACGAGGACAGTTTCTGGTACAAAACAAGGATGCCCGAAAAGGGGTTACATATTCAAAAAAGGAATGCAGATGAGCATTTTCATTATGTTTACGGAGGCATTGATACGTGGCTCATGAATGAACGTCCTGCATCAGCCGGAAGGTGGCGATTTCTACACGCTTCCAATGTAAAGGCCATCAAAGGGAGTTTATATCTTTGTTCTCATAAAGGCGCCTCAGAACCAAAGCGACACCTTTTCATTCAGTGCAAATATGTAATGGCTGAAATAAAGCGCGATTTAAAATATTTCTCGCGAATTCCTCCCAACTTCGTGTAGTTTGACAGCGAGATTGCATCCTCGTATTTTTGGATGTAGATGAGAATCCGTAATTGAATAATTAACATGATCGTAATGTCATTGTATTATAATATAACAGAATAAGAACTCTACTTTGTAGTAACTGTATGATTACTAAATAATACTCCAAGAAGTCAACGATCATTGCAAATATATTGCTTAAAATGTTTTACGTTAATTTGAAGCTGATGTATTTTTACTCCAATACAATCTTAGGAAAATAAATAAAGACTAAAGTATTGCTGTGCTTAATGCTTTTGATTGAATGAGGTGAAGGATTTTGAAGGCTTTAATTCTCTTTTTAATTTATATTGTATCGTGCTTGGGATCACAACGCGTGACACGCGAAAAACGAAACATAACGAAGTTAAAATTCAGCGTAATTCTGCCAAGAAATTTGAATATGAAAATTTTGGATTTGAATGAAAATTAAAGGTTTGCCATTTTAATTTGTATTGTATCGTGGGTGGGCTAAGAACGCGTGAAAGGCGACAAATTTAACAGAATGAAGCTAATATTCATCCAAACTCTGCCAAGGAATTTGAATTTGAAAATTTGAGATTTTAGTCAAAATTAAAGGTGTGCATTGGTGCGAAGACGTATACTCTGCTTAATCATTTCTGATCACATCAATATATTGATATTCCGAAAGGAAATCGCATTATTATTATACATGAATTTGTGTGAATTTTGAAAATATTAGTGCTCTTAAAAATAATTGCATTTTCATTTCACTAAGAATAATATGCGTAGGAATCTTTCGCTATCTTCTCAATACCACATATCTCTTTGCACACCCTTTTGATTAGTCCTACAGAAGACTCAACTCCTTTCCGTTGAACAATATTCGGTTGAAAAAGTCATCAAGCGCCCCTCAATTCCATTACAGCAACTAAAGTCACTGCCCTTTTCCCTCAGTATCGCAGGCAACTTAACCCCAATACATCACCGCAAGGTTGCTTCATATCGATTAAACTACGCGCACTAAATTTCAGTGACACACTCCGATTAGCTCGACCCCTAGGACGTAAAATGGAGATTTGAAAAAGGTGGCTTAGCCGTGGTCAAGAACAGAGTCACGCTGTAGATTTGGGCCGCTTTCGACGGGTGGTTTCTATGGGAACTCCCCTCCCCACATCAAATGAGCAGGCTAATTCGATAACCCCTCAAACGACTGCAGCCGATATTCAATTCATCCTCTCCTGGGGACACGTTCCCCAACATCGCTATTGATTTGATTTCACCAGAACCACATCTCCAAAAATAACAAGCGATAATTCGGAAAACAATACTAAGCGTGGAATTGAGCACATCTCTGAGGAATGTTTCTGAGACGGGTGACGCACATTGGAGGGAATTTATGTCTGCGGTTAACCGAACGAGAGGCGTTAATGAAATACTCGACACTGGAAAGGTCATCAATGTATGTTTCATTTTAGCTTGATATCGGGATGTATAGCACCCGCTACATCACTCGGTGGAGGGTGGAGAATAATATATATTGGAAATATTATTCGGTCAAACTTCATTAGATAATACAACTCAACATTTTATTCTCCATGGTATGAAATAGTAATGGAGACTTTTTACTTTCTCCAGAATGCTATTTTAATTAGTCAGTGCTAAAGGATTCTTTATCTAACCTAATAAATAATCGTCGATTTTCATCAAGAATTTGGTCCAAAATTAACAGATTTCCTTATCACTGGTTAAATATTGAATCAAATCTTTTTACTTGTATTTTGGTACGGAAAAGAGAAATTATCTTTGATTAATTTTTTCTCCGTCCTATTCGTAGTTGCTCAGGAATGGGTGAAGTTGAGTTATGCACTCCAATTCATTGTTAATTGTTATAAAAAGTGTTACTCACTGAGCCATCTCATTGGGTTATGAGGATGTTTTCACTTATTAAATCATTGCATTATGAGGAAAGCATGAGGAAACTATATGATTGGAAGTATAGAGGTAGCTCGAATGTATATAGGGTGAAAATGTTTTAAAATTTATATGTACTTCAGGAAGAGCAAAGAAAATTGAAGGGGAAAAATTGCCTATTGTATAGGGGTAAGATGATTTAAACCCAAAATATAATTAAATAGTAAATAGAAGGCTTATCCAAGCTTTCACCAGATTTAACAATAGCTGTGCATTACTGCCCTGGATATTGATATCGTCATCCTTAATCTTTCTTTAGTAATGTTTATGCTAAATAGGTGAATCTCTGCTGGGAGGCCATATTTCCCCGTATCGTAGAAATTACTCAACATTCATGAAATGGTGTCTTTAAATGTGCTTCGAAAGCTGCACTTATATGCAAAGAAAATCGAACCCGGGACCGCTTTTATCAAAGTCGAACGCTCTACCCACTTGGCTATCTGAGAGCCCCACTATATTTATTACTTAGTCGTTAGTTATTCGATACCTTATCTTATACCCACCCATGACCTTCGCATTATCCATTCCAGCCACAGTTTACTCCTGAGACAGGATCAGCAAAGGGTGTCTTCATATTTTCTCTTTTTATAATGCGTCTCGTACGGCTGATACATTCAGAAAAAAGTCCCATCCTGTGTTCATAAGAAATCCTGGTTCATAGGGATGCGAATGTATGCAAAAACCATCTAGGGGCATTTCCATGTGTCGCTCTAGGTTGCGGCTGACGATAAGGCGCCCTAAATAAAAAGCCACCCCTTCCCGCATATTTTCGCGTATCGCTTTTTCGAGCCTTGGGCCATTTGTCGAACATCCGACGCCGAAGGCAATAGCTCTTGCATATTATCCGAGAAAATATCGATGCTCTTCCAGCTCAATAATATTCGCCGAATCATTTCATGCCTGTATTCACTCGCGTATTACTTCGGAAATGTATGGCAACCATCATACGTTAGCATGTGTGTTGCAATACAGTGAATCTCACACTTGAAATACACTTCAATTTTTTCGCATGAACTCCCAAGATGTGATGCTGCGGTGGGATGGTTTTTGCCGCCAACGAATCCAATACGTGGTCGTTGGAGCAATTTCGTAAACATACATAATCCAGCTGTAGCTGAGTAGAACTCCATAAAAGTGAAGACAGAAATAACAATGTCCTAGAGATTTGAGCATTATTTTAATCTTATTATTTATTATAAAATATATTACAAGTTTCAGAACCCCACATTATGATGGCACTTATCTTACCGTAGCAACATATGTTAACTTATCGTGGTGTACATATGATTCTTCTAAGCAAGGAATACAGGAAATATAAGACCATGAACCTGTGATATACATGGGTGGTCTGAAAAGTTTCCGACATTTCGCCATTTATCGACATGTTTTCTGAAAATTTTCTGAAGATTTCTGAAAAATCTGGGGTCGGAAACTTTTCAGATCACCCTCGCATTTCTAATGTGGGTCTAACTTCTCCATATATTCTTCCGGGCAAATGCACGAGATAGGATTCAAAGACCATCTTGGTCGTCAGGGGGTTGTTTACTAACGAAAAAATTCGTTCTTATATACTATGTTTCGTTATTTTAAAATGGTACTGATATGTATGAAGAAAATACATTAAAACACGTTTATTTTAGCATCCTAAGAATATCTTTTTCGTTATCGGTATACATTATTGAAAAGTTTCCATATTTTTTATTATTGACTTTTTCCTTTGCATTTTCTGTTTGTTTTTTATTTGTATTATTATACTCTAACTTTCATCCAGCTACTGTATTCGTTATTTACTGAGATTCCGAGTTATTATGAAGTTTAGATCCTTATAAAATTATTCTCATGTTGCTGTCATAGAGGTTGCTACTGAACCAAGCTAGTTAAAAAATATCGAATTCATTTATACCTTTGATTTTCAAATTCTATTGTCACACTCCTTCCACACTCACATTTATGATTACACTCTTCCTTACAAACTGATCAATTTTTATGTTAACAATGTTGTTTCCTGCGAGTTATTGGAGTATGGAAGTTAGAAATTGAATATTCGGATAGTGAGGACAAAGGAGAGTGAATTTTAAATATAAAGAAGAAAGATTATACTTTCATTCAAAATTTGGATCGACTTTTAGTACTTTGATAATTTAGTTTCAAAATAGAAATTAAAAATCCAATTACTTTTAAGAATAGTTTTGATAAAAATAAACAGATAATCGTCATCATTTTCTGCTGTAATGATTTTTTCGCAGATATTTCCTTTCAATTACCTTATTTTGCAATTTATCGTCTATACAATGCAATTTACTCCTATGATCAAGATATTAATGAATATATTTTCATTCATAATATTTTTTCTAATTTTTTTTCTTTTTTTTCATTTCCATGATATCGGTAAGTAGTTCATGGAAAATATATTGACGATAAAAACTCTTACGAGTTAAAACAGCTAGAAATACCAGTACCTACGTGCTATCAGAGACTGTATGCAGTCGATTACCATTTCACCTTTCCAAAGAGGATTCTAAGGTACCCCCAACACCAAAATCGCTATTGGATACTTGTATTTCGGAGGTGGATAAGCCTCCTTTCACGTGTTTGCAAGAAATTTAGACCCTCCCCTGAAATATTACGCCGCGCACCAGCGAAAAAGGTCTACTCCAGCATTCGCTAGACTACTTACTTCCCTAGAACCCATTTTCCTTAACGCTGGCAGAGATGACTCAACCATATCCCACAGCGGTCTCTTATTGGAAAATATTCAAACGAGTAGGTTATTCAGGTCGAACATAGAAAGCACAATGCTAACAAGCTTATTTAAAAAAAAGTATCCCTTCTTAGATGGGGGTATGCAATATCCTTGCATAAATACGACCTCCACAACCCTTTCTCTAATAGTATGGATCGTCAAGTACGTTAGAAAACATCTCGAGAGCAAACGATGGAGTGAAGGGGAAGAGAATTCTGGAGTCATAACGAGAGTGGGGAGCAGATAAGACTTTGTTGAGAAAAAAGAGGAGGCGTAGGGGAATAAGAAGCAATAACTCAGGAAACTTTTGGGGTTCAGAATGGGTCCTCGTTTGTGAAAAAGGGATACCGAAAGGAAAGAGGAAGGAAAAGATGGAAGGAAAAGGAGGGAAAAGAAGAGGGTGCCGATCAGCCCAAATGGAGCAAAGGGAGAGAAGGATTGCAAAGGAAAAGAGAACCAATAGGGACTGATGAAGGTTCAAAGAGGAAATCATTACCGATTTTATGGAGTTTCTTATTGTATTGCATATCCACGGAGATTATCACCGTGTTCTCTGTCGGGTATTCTATACCTCGAGGGTTAATATTACTGTGGGGTTTTATGTTCTTTAACGTATCATTCATGGACGCAATGAAAATTATATAGCCATGGTAGTATAATATATCAATCCATCTACTCTTTTGATAATATTTCCCATTTTTAGAAATCAAACCAAATCGTTACTTTAATCACGCAATTTTTCTGCTGGGATCTCCATGATTTTCATTCTCCTTGGAATCTTTTAATTTGTTCTGAGGCTTTAACGGGGATTCAGTCATTATTAGTTTGATTAATAGCAAATTCAAAGGTATTCTGAAATTCTGACGGTATTTTCTAAATATGAAAATTTTCTGTTTCCTTACATATTCTTAGGAAAGTAAAGATTGATTTTGTTTCTGTTTTTCTTTCTTTATTTATTGGATTATGATTCTTATCGCTATTACCATTTCAATAGGAGGTTTTCCAGATTGTGAACATTCAGAAGGTTTTATTTTGATATAGAAATGAGTTAATCTTTTTATGGCCGATAACTATTTTTTTAAAGTAGATGGTTTGATTTATCAGGCTTAAATGGTTCTGCAATTAACCTTCAAAGATAAATGTTGCTGAAATATTTGGATTGAATGTTTCGTAAGATATTTTACTTCAGTAATGTTAAAATATATTCTTCACCCACAAACATTAAGTGGTGAAAAGAGATATAATGGTGAATAATAATCCAAAAAATTTTGCAGTTCTTCAAAATTTTAGTATTTAGTTAAATGCTGCTTAATGAGAGCTGTGTGAACAGTAACTGGTAACATGAAAATTTAAGCAATGAAAAATTTTCCGAATATTAGTACTTGCCATTTTAACTGTTCCTAGTTAGTCATTTATTTAACAGTGCTTCGACAGCTTCATTTCGCACGTGAGCCCCCATCGAACCTGGGACCGCAAAGTCGAATGCGTTACCCACTTGGCTATCTGGAAGCCCTTCAACTGATCTATAAGATTAATTCTTGTTAATAATAAATAAATTTCAATAAATAATAATAATAAAAATATAAATAATTATGAGAAATAAATATTGGAAGATAATTATCGACGACTTAGATCGTAAATAGCTTCTCTGAATTTCTTTATAATTGCTAATGTTGTAGTATCTATTATTTAATACATGCTTTTCTAAAAGTAAACGTATTATAAATGCGGCCCACCTTCTGTACGGTTCCTTTTCCAGTATGAATGCATCTGGAACGGAACCAAATGACGGAATCTTCCTTCCCTTAGCAGAGGCATAATCATGCATAGTCGAAAAGCAGCGGTTTAAAGTTAATAAAGGGAACGAAGAGACGGGGGCATTACGTAGGAGTGTTTTTCGTGGAAGGAAAAGGGCGGAAGATGGGGGAAGATAGGAGACAATGTGGAGGGAGGTCGTTGAAAGGAGAATTAATGTGGACGGAGCGGAAAAGAGGATTTGTTTATACGATATAATATAGAGGAGATAAAAACGTAGGAGAAGAAGACAACGGTGAGAGGACGGAATGAGGTCATAGCTGCGTGTGGGAAGGAGAAGGTGAAGAAAGCATTCGTCCCGAGAGGAGATGTATAGGGCACTTTAAGGAAATGTGCCCCTTCATAAATATTTCAGAAGTGTTTTCCCCGACGAATAAAATGTTTCGAGCGATCTGATTTATAAAAGGAATATTTTACCGTTTAATTTACAATTTGAAGATGGGAAAATAAGTTTAAATGACTTTCACTTTCTTCGAGAGAGAGAGAGAGAAAAGGAGATGATTGCGGGATGTTTCTGCTGATTTTGCCGTGTGGAACCTGGACGAGTGTTTTCATAAGTATCGACCACATCGTAATCGTGTATTAAGATATCTGTCCGTATGCATTTTTTAAATATATATATATATCTGTAAAATGTTCATGATGTTATATGTATATTAATCGTGATTAAGATCAATATATACTAGTTTCCCCGTGCGAAAATTTCGTCAAATAAAACTGAAATAATTGATTTATACACGAAGATGTGTTTTCAGGGAATTTTTACTGATGTGTATCCGTTTTTAGTGATTTAAGTGTTTGTTGAAATGTATTTTGGTGGGGAAACAGAGTATCACTATCCGTTTCGATATGCCTCGTGTCTATCGATAGATTACGATATCTACGTATCCAGTGACGAAACTCTATAGGCAGATTCAAATTTTAACTCAACTTAATAAAATGATGCATTTTTCATTTGTTAGCCTATTTTTAACAGGATGTAGGAAACTTTTCTTTAAATATGTCATTCATAGGTTTTGATGGAGTATGAAGGGAGAAAAGCGCTGTTCACCAAAAAAGGATGTTTAGAAAATATATGCGAGGATAGTGATATATAATTATCACAATCATGGTTAGGTAACCCTTTCAAATAGACTATGATTAGACTATTTTTCTCATAGCTGCTGGAATACGTATTCTTTATTTCCCACAATTCCAATTAACTTTCTTTCGAAAAGATTTTCTTTAATTCTTAAAGACGATGTCAATAGCGAAAGAAGTTATAGGAAAAAGGAAAGCATGGAGAGAAACAGAACTGAGCATAAATGAACTTGCTTTCTTATTTCTCTCAAAACCCATTTTCGGTGAGTTTGAAATCAGTTTACATAACAAGGAATTCAAAATCATAATTGAAAAATCTTTGAATATAACAGTCTCCAGCTCTGTTCAAATTTCAGATAGATAGATAATCAGCTAGATGAAGCCAATTCCAGAAAACAGAATACAATTTCAATGTATCTTAGGAAATGAGCTTTGGAGATAGAGCAATACGAATAAAGTTCGTCATGGAACAATGCGCTTAAAACAAATGACCCGAAAAGGAATGTGAGACTTGATACCTGGTGATAACCAAATAGAGGCGTCTCAAGACCGTGAACTCGGAAATATTTCGCGAACGCGGAGGAAGGTACGGATTATTTTATTTTCGGAAAACAAGAACGATACTCAAGGCGCAAATGCCGGCAAAAAACGCCTAAAGTAGGTGCCTCATTCTAGAAGGAACTGAATAAGCAAAGCGTCCTTACATTAAACATAAGTCATATTTTTCCGAAAGGGGCAAGGAGTGAGTTTACCGAGGAAAGGGAAGCATTAAGGGAGAAAAGAAAAAAGAGCGGCGTGATGATAAGATAGTGAAGGAAGCGCGGAAAATATGAGCTTATGCAAAACCCGGGGAAAAAAAGCTCTCGGCATATTTCTCTTTAAGATATCGGTAATGGCGGAATAGCGAGAAAATGAACGAGTTGGGAGGAGCGGGTGGTGCAGAGGTGTTGATGAGGAGTGGAATATAAGATTCGAAGCGGCGAAAGAGGAATAAAGAGAGAAAATAACAAGGGAGGGAAAAATAAGGGAAGAGAGAAGTGGTAAGAGAAACAAAACACGCGTAAAATGCCTTCAAAGACCAACTCTCTATGTTGTAACAAGAAAAAAACGGGCTGAGAAAGACAAAAGTTAGTAGTTGGTTATGTCTCGACATACCGCACAAAGCGCCTCATTCTCGGAACGAAATTAGATTTAGGCAGATATTTCGTTTTTTCTGCGTTCAATTCCCGTGGAAACACGGCGCATATTGAGGTCATATATTAGGGGGCATGTTTGACGTCAATGAGAGACGCATTCCTAATATTAGAGAGAGCCACATCATAATTAAATAGCATTAAATGCACTAATTCAAATTTAATTCCATTTACATAGTTATGTACTCTACATGGATCCTATGTAATATGTAAATTATACATATATTAGAAAATATAATTAAGGGAAAAAAACAAAATAACTATATCACGAAAATAAATATTATACAAAAATATTAATATGAATTACAGAATCAAAATTTAACACCACATATAATAGCAGTATGCAAAGGACTATGAACAAAATAGTAATAATATTTTAGCTCCTTGATAGCCAGGGGGTAGTCCGTTCATCTATGGTGAAAGCGGTCCAGGGTTCGATTCTCGGAGTGGGTGCGAAATGACCCCAGCTGTCGATGAACTTTTAACATTACAATATTAGTTAATAGTTAACTTAATATTATTTTTTGATAAAATTTTCATTATCCAAACGTTGGAACATATCCTTCGGTCTAGCCTTACCGATTTGGGGCCTTATGCACCACAAAATTTGTTACCTTAATATTACTTCGTTGAAAGCAATTCTTCCAATAATTACATACACATACAGTAACGACAATCTTATGGCATAGAAACCGCAACAATGAGAGCGAGGACTTAGTAAATTAAAGTCATAACCATATGACTTACATCAATATTTTATAACCCCTTTAAAGTACACAAACGATTAGCTATAGTGAGTTGCAGTGCATCTCGGGACGGGTCAAATGGGAAGCAGAGCGTCTTAGACGGAATCTATACTATGTATTACTTTATGTGAAAGTCATGAAAAATTCGCGTCATACGTGGGAGTGCTTTATGCGAGTTTTACTGTATATGTCAATAATACACGAATTGAGCAAGTGGTTACCTTTAAGTCCTAGCACTAGATAGTATCACACAATATCGTTTAGATTTATAAAATTCCGTCAAATATTTCTCATTCCAAACAGGAATCGCATTGGGTTTAAAATCGCGAGAATTGCGGTAAATTTAACTCAAACCGACGCTGCGGAAGATGGGAAGGGATAAGTCGAGTAAAGGATTGTTTAGGGTAGAGATGTCGCAAAAGGCGAAATTTATTCCCATTCGTCAATGTCCTTTCTCCCAAATCTCATTTCCGTCCACTTTCTCACTCAATCCACATTTCCGCATTTCCCCAATCCTCTCGCAGCACCTACGCTTTCACGTCCTTTTTTTACGCAAAAACTCCCCCCCCTTATTCCCGATTTCCAGTCAACCCTAGCCCATTATGTTGCAATCCCTTCATCCTCCTCTTTATCATCTCCTGCCTTCCATCGCCACCAATCCTCTGCCTTACGAATCCTTTGTGCGAATTTCATTCAATAAAAGGACTCCGCTCTCAATCTCCCATAAGTTTATTTTACTGTTCACACGCGGCGTGTTTTTGTGTGCGAGGAAGCGTGTACGCAAATGCTTTCGAGAGTGTATCGTATACGTTCCAATGGGAGGATTTCTTTTTTCCCGGAGCCCAAGTGTTGCTTTTGTGAGGCGACTATTCCTGGACTTTCCATTCCAATCGCAAGGAACAGGCCTAGTTGTTTCGACGCTCATAACTATCGTGCCGGTATGTTCGCAAGGAAAAATACAATTAAATTACGTGTTCCCACGCGTTTAACCGGGCACACTCCTGCTTTGGGCGTCCCTAAATTTCCAGGAATCAAGGTTCGCGCCTCCGCGATACTTTAGAACTAAATGAAAAGCTGCCGATGTTGTGGGGAACATTGGTGCAAGGGCTTGATGATGGTAATTCGGAATGTATTGTACACCTGTGAGAAACATTGAAATGTGATAATTGCATTTTTTGGAATGAACCTTTTTTGGGAAGAAAAAAAAACATTATTTTTGTGATACTATTCAAACCTCAATTAATGGTGATACAACTGATCTTTTCATTGATTCCTCTTTGGCGAGGAAGAGGGTTATGGTGATTTTGCACATAAGTGAGTGCACTCAGGAAAAAAGGAATATTGGACAAAAGTCTGTCGATAAAATTTAATAAAAGTTCGTTGAGACTTAGAATCGAACCCGGGATCTTGCTCTATCCATAAAGTTGCTTAATCATGCTCGGAAGATTAGAGAAAGATCCTAGGTTCGATTCCCGTTCCCATCCGACTTTTTTCGAGACATTTCTTCCTTGGGATTTTTCCTTTTGGAAGTTTTCCCTGTATATTTTTCGGCAATGATATCAGCATCCAGGGGACCGTTTTTTAAATAGGTCTGAATTTTATGAAATTTTAGAATATTTTTGAAATAAGTTCCGTAAGGCCAATTTTTAAACAAAACTATATTTTAAAAATTAGAATGTTATTCAGTTCCAAGATTGCTTTGAAAAATATTCGTTAAGTCCGAATTCTAAACAAAACTGTACTATAGGAAGTTATTCATTTTAATAAAATTCACAGTCTCAGGCGATGTCTTGTGGAAACATTCCATGATGAGCAAGAACAATTTGTACTTTTTCCTCAATTTTTTTATTATAAAATATGTTTATAAATATGTTTATAAATACGTTTATAAATATATGTTTATATTATTCTTAACGGTTTTGCTAGGTCACTTGATGATGGAGATCAATCTCCGAAACTAGTCGTGTGTTTTATACTGTCTTTTATTGTTTATAATAAAAAAATTGTGGAAAAAATACAAATTGTTCTTGCTGATTATTCATTCTTTTTCACGAATCCTCTCTAGCCCATGCATCAATTCTTCTGAATTTAATACATAAAAGGAAATACATATACTGAATAAATAAATAGCTTGAAATTCATGAGAATGTATGCCTTAATCTCGTGCAGAATTTCTCTGAATGATCAGGTTTCGAACCTGGGACTCCCAGTGAACAAAAGGTAGCATATTCTATGTGCAGTGGCAATATCTCAGAATGCGGAAAAGCTTGTAAATTTTTGCAATTTCTAGTTCTCAAAGAACTAAGGGTTAAATAAAAATTTTGCCCAAAAACCTTGTATGAAAACAATTTGTCATTCCCTTCATATACGAGTACACATACAGTAGGAATATACACACAAAATTACTACCTTAACAAATTTTATTTTTCTCAATACCTGAAGTACTATCATTCAATCACATATCTTCTAAACTCATTCGAGAGAACCCCTTATTCCACCAATTTTCTGTATCCGAACAGCGTATAGCGCCGGTAAAATTTCAATTTCTCCGAATGGTCACAATTTTATTCATATTTCTCAGAGCATATTTCTTCATTCGCCCTTATATTCCCGGAAAATATCTAGAGTTTGATAAATTTACGACAAAAACTGAAAACTTGTAAGGTTTTTATTAACAGCGTATATAAAAGCGCCATATATTCGTAGAAGCCCTCCACTACGCATAAAAATGTTTGCAGATATGTTTCGACGAAACTTTCCCCCAAGTCTTTCTTATGGAGAAAGTATAATGAAATTCATGGAGATACGAGAATGTTAATCTTTCCGATATCTCCGGATGGGAAGCATATTGGACGGTATATCCTAGCTTTAACCGCAGCTCTACTCCCGGTAAAATCTGGCTCTGACGCAAAGACTATACGAGCAGGAGATTTCATCACCACTTACGCTAGGCTTTGTAAGATTGCAGACCGCAGCACACATTTTACCAGCTATCTGGTTTACAGTTGGATCGTGACAAATTTTGCGCTTTGCAAAATGTACGATGTGATCATGGCTTTTAAGGCTCCACTAGAGCTTCAGATCGACTGAAATCGTTGTTGTCATAATACCGGTTTGCGAAGTTTGATGAAGTTTTTGCGATAAATCAAACAGAATTCAAGGGGCTATTATGTTGCTGCAGATTTACTCCTGCGAAAAAACTAGTTCTCGTAGTTATATAGCTTTTAAGTTTGTGGGAAAGAATGAAGCAAACCTCCTTCCTCTGGAGATTTTTACAATTGTTGGAAAAGTTTATCGTAAATTCTTACCTGCCTGAAACATAACGCATTATTTAGGAGCGCTGTAAAAGAAGTTGTAATAATTTAAGTTCGTAACTATCCCAAACATAAATCCAAAGGCTAGTAAAGGTAGACTTAGAACTTTATCGTGGGGATTAGTTATCTACTAGGCGAGTACATACAATCAGGCGTGAGTGTATTCAATGAATTTTTAAGCACAAATCTGTCATTAATGATGTTAACCTTGGCATAGGAGATAAAATACTTCCAAAAGTAACTTACTGTTGTGTGAATTTTTAATATGACTGATGAGAAACTCTTGATAATTTTAAATAATAATTTTTTAAAGATGTTAATGATATGTATCCTTCTGTATTTCAATTTTTCTACGTTAATACACTACTAGTATTACTATTAGTATTGTATGAAAGTACTTAGGAAACGAATTTTTTCAAATTAAAGATATTATATAATTTTGTAATTTCATGAAATATATTCTAAATTTGGTTCCCATAGAAATAATTACACTATCAAGACTTCTCGAAGGAAAGCGTAGTTTTGTGGAAACCGATGTAAAAAAAAGGGATTTACAATACATATCAATGGAAAAACAGGGATGTACTATTTCCACAAGTTTTTATTTATTATATATTTTGTATTTAGTTCATTTAGCAAATTTAGATCAAGTCGATAATTCGCTGAAACTAGTTGAGTTTAAATAAATCTTTAGAAAAAGTACACCCCTGTTCCTCTATCAAGATTCTGTCATGAATATCATCATAAGTTGAAAATGTTGAGGTTACTATGCGATAATAAATTTTAAGGCAGAATTATTTTTTCAATGCGATTTTTGACTTGACTGGAGAGTTAATTGCGGGCATAGTTCATTGAACAATAACCACCGCATAAACAAATAATAAATAACGTCTTCTTCTTCATCGCTCAATGAATAGCGTAATGCATACTTCGTCTTTAAAAATTATGAGGGATCTAATACTTGTTTTTCCAACCTTTAATTTCACTATACACCACAATGCTTTAGGGTGATCCGGATTTATGTAGTATTAATTTGACCCATACAATTCTTTCCCTCATTCTATTCGTTTTCATGATATTTAATTTTCTCGTATTTTCTTTCTGATGTTTCTCTTTCTCCTTCCTAACATTTCTATACGGATTTATTTCTCTTTGGATCTTCATTCCTCTTTCCCACAAATTTTATTTTCGATAACTGTGACACCCGCTTTTATTGTTTTCCACATTTCGCTACGGTATTGCAAGAAGGAAACAAACTAAAAATTCAGCAGGCTTTAATACCAGATGATGTGGAAAACAATAAGAGGAATTCAAATTAAATTTTCGGAGTAAGGAAATAAATGATATAATAAATAATTTAATTGATAATATAATAAGCAATATATTCATTAATTTAATAAATAATAAGTTAAATAATGCTGTAAGTCATACAATAAAAATAAGATTAATAATTTTATGATACATAATATAGTAAATAATATATTAAATAAAATAATTAATAATATGATAGATAATATAATAAAGAAAACGATAAATAATATAATTAATAATATAATAAATAATATCATAAATGATATTATAAATACTATAATAAATAGCATTATAAATTATATAATAAATAATAAAATAAATAATAAAATAAATAAATGTGATTCTTAATATAATAAATGATATATTAAATAATATAATTAAGATTATGATTTATAATATAGAAAATAATAATATAAATTATATAGAAATAGTACGATAAATAATACAGTTATTAATGTAATAAATGATATAATGAATAAATTAATAATAAGAATTTCAGTGATGTCATCTCTTTAATAAGAGATAAATATCTGAAGATGAACTTTAGTTCTCTCCAGTATTTACGATTATCTATAGAAGTTTCATTTTGCCCAAAAATCCTACTCTATATTGCTACATTGGAAGTCTTTGGTGATGGTATTCTTCCTTCACTTTAGTGACAACTTGTCAAAGAGGCACCTTGTGATAAAAAAACCCCCGCTTTGTGTCGTGTCTCCCCACGCCCCTAGACTACTCTCTCGTACCTGCCTCATCCGAATATTCCGCTAACAAATCCCTAGATGTCCTTCCCTGCGCTCGCAATCCGCTCGGATCACAAGTCCGAAGCACTATCGATGTTCGCCGTTGTGTTTTCTCCGATGAAAGGATCGCCTCGCCGCCGCCATAAAACGCTGTACTGCGCCAATCTGATAACGAGTCTTCGCCGGTGATTAACTGCTCCGATGGAAACATAGAGACGCCCTGGAAACGACGCTCAAGGAGACTACTCTGCGGACGGAAAGAGCTCTTCATCTTTATACGACTCTTTTAATTCCAGATTGAAGAATACTGGAACGAGCTAAGCGAGAGATTGATCTCTGAACTTAGAAGAGCTTACTTCCTCAAGGAATGAAATATACGTATCTATTTCGGTATAACAGTATCGTCAGTAACAGTATCAAACAGCATCTGTTTATATATTTGTATATAATCATGATTTATTTATTCTGCGTTTATATTGAGTCCAAGGGTAGCCTAGTGGGTAGCGTGTTTGCCTTTTTCGATGTCGGTCACGGGTTCAAATTCCGATGGAGGTCAATTGTATGCGACACGTACAAATATTAATATAATATGTAATTATACAATAAAATATAATATATAATAAGTGATCTCCAATATTGAAGGATTAAAAAAGTATATAGCAATGTACTATAAGCAAATATAATCACTTTTTCACTGATAGAATTAATAGATGTAATCACTCTTGGAGTTTATGTCAGTATGTAACTTAATATATAAAATTTTGTCAAAGTTACGTATGATTAAATTGTAGAGTAAGACTCGTGATGCAAAAGAAACAATCATAACATGAGTTCAGTTGCTGAAATAGAAATCTTAATTAGAGAGTTTTGAGTCGCTATTGGTATATATGCACTAAGAGATAAAGGTTCTCCAAGCGCCGAAATAGCGGCGACCGTCTAAGGGCGATTACCGGGAAACGGATAATCGTTTAGCGGGCACTGCTCCTTTAGTCCTGAGTTCAAACCAAAGATTGATAGAGTATAAAAATCGGTTTTGTTAGGGTTTAAGGATTTTCATTTATCGGTATCGGCTCGGTTTTCACACTGCTGAAGGTAAGGCTATTTTTAGATTTTGCTCTCGGTTCGGTTTGGAACTGAAATCTTACGAATATCAACCAGTTAGTAGAGTTCTAATATTAAAAAAATGCTTTGAAAATGAAGATCAATTGCGTCGATTTCTATTATTTTACTTTGCTTCTCAGATTAATTGATACAGCACAGTAATAACAATTGGATCCTCCGAGAATGTACTTTCTCTAAAACTTAATAATAAAAGTATATAGTAATAATAGTAGTGGTAAATTTTCAAAAGATCTTCGACAGCTTAGGTCATTTAACATGTAAATTTCCACAGCGAATCGAACTCGGGATAGCTTTCTGTTATCTTACTGATAATTATCACATGGTACTTAATTTTTACTTTAACTTTTATTTGAAGGGTTTGTAAAACTACATTTCCAACGAAATACAAGCAAGGCAGTTAAACATTCTTATCTAGATTTCACCATATGTTCCACTTAATATCAGATCGCTAAATCTCCAGACAGACTTAACCCAGAAATAGATCAGTCCCTGTCTCTTTTTACGCTTATTCATTGTCTATAAAACTTCCTATCAAGTCTGTCATAGAGCTCACATAAAGCTTTAGGTTCTTTCGTCTTTCACAATCTTAACATACTCTTTAGTCAACAATGAAAAATGAAACATTAATACGAAAATTTATTATTTCTTAACTTCTTAGTGTGACCATATTCAACTTCTTTCACTCAGTACACGATGGTAAATGAACGCTCACTTAATATTTTGTGAATAGATGTAGATAGGGGTGAGCCAAGAGGGAAGCGCGTTCACCTGTGATGAAAGCGATCCCGGGTTCGAATCCCGGTGGGCCTATATGCGCGAAACTACCTATACCTATAGTAGATGTCGAAGCGCTTTAGCAATACTATAGTACGACTACGAAGTAAATATATTTGGAAAATCTTTCAATAACTCTTCTTCCATCGATTTTACTAATGGTAATGCCAAAGCTGATTGCACTCGGGATGATTGAATCGACATTTCATCAATGAATATTTCAAGCCACAAGTCTACTTGTAAAAGGTATCCATAATATTTCCGCTATTTCCACCTGGTCTCAATGCTCCAAAGCATCTCCAACACAGAAGTAACGAGGCACCATCGCGTCCGGCGGATCATACCGAAAAATCTATTAGGACAGAATAACAGCGATACGATCGTAGGAAAAATTCCCATTTATTCGAAATGCATAAAAAAAAACTTTGGAGATGAAGGAGGAGCTCCGAAAAAACCGGAACCCATCTCTTCGGCTAAGTGCTTGGTCCATATGCGCAGAAAGAAGAGGAAAAACATTTTTCCCGGCGTCCAGAATATCCAAAAATAAATGACGACCCTCTCGGAGGGAAAACGCGTTTTTGATAGTTCTAAAAACTGAATTTGGATACTAATGAGATGAAAGAAAGCATCCTCTCAAAGTGATCACGATTCTGGTTCTTTTATGTCTATCCCCTTTTGAAGCTGAGCATTGTCCAAGCTGCTCGACTTTTACGTTTGTTTTTGAAGAGTTACCTTCAATCGAAACGTGAATCTGACGAAATTTATTTCCGACGAAAATTCGCAAAGGTCTCTTTCCCTACCTTTCAGCTCCTGCCTTTATTAAGTACTTCTCTCAGTTTTCGAGAACTCGTTCGAAACTGTAGAGAAAAAATGCCACGGAAAAGTTTTCAAGTACTTATTTTTAGTCATTCCTTCAAACTGGATTATTGTTCCAGTTGTATTATTTAACCACCATTAAGCATTTACAATTACGAAATAAGCAAATGTCATATCGGATAATATGAAAAATTAAAAAATATAACCATTATCAGGAGGAATTTTCATTAAAATGGACGTTTAAGAGAAAGAAAAAATTTCTCACCAAAATTATTAATTCCAAAACTTCATTATATTACTTATTTAGCTATAGCTTATATACTTCTAGATAGGGTACTTTAGTGGTTATAAAACCTGCGGGATAATGGGAGGCCTGGGTTCGAGTCACTGTCATTCCGATATGTTTCGCATCTATTTCTTCTTGAGTATATATTATTAATTTTGCAAGGAACCATATCCTTTGTTAAGTTTTCTATAATTTGAATAATAGTGTAGATAAGGCTTCATGAGTAATAGTAAATCTATATTTCAGAAGCATGATATAACATGATGAATATAAAGGAAAGAGTGCAATTTTGTATCCCTGTATTGTTTATGATTCAGGCGATATGGAAAATCTTTCAGTTTGGTGAACACGATTAAATGTATAATAAAATCATTACTACAGAAGTGTTTCTAAAGTGCTCGTTTTTGTGATTTTCAATGGTAAGAAAATACGGAGACTTACTTAGTGAATAACTTCTAAAACAGTAACAAGACAAGTTGCCTTTGCGTTTCACCTTTAGCATTGAGAACTTAACATATCTTCCTTAGAATAGATCTTATTACTATAATTATCAATACTCTGCATTAAATTAGACTGATGTTGATTTTATAATTTCCTTTTGGTTGAGGAATAAAGGGGTAAAGATACAACAGGAACAATAATTACGATGCAATTGATTATCCGGTGGCAAAAATGTCTAATTCCGCTGACTTCCGAAATATTTTTCCTTCGCCCACACGAGACGAGCTTTTAGTGAAAAGGAATATGGCCTCAAATATGGGCGAGATCAAGAGTTCAAGAGCGTAATCCGGTTGGGAAAAGAGCTTGGAATAAAGGGATTAGCGGCGTTTCCCTAAGGAGAACCTTTGCAGGAGGAAGTGAGAAAGACAGATGTAGGATGCTATGAGGAAGAGGGAGAAACATGGAGTTATGGATCGCATTGAGAATGAGAAAGAGGAAGAGAAAGATACCTGAGGAATGGAAGGATTTGTTGGATGCCGAAAGAATCATTTCCTGCAAAGTTTGTCGCTAAATTTAATTTGATACACATTAATTATATCAGTACATCAATAATGTTTCAATTAATGTCAACTTGATACTTAAATTCAATTACTGTGGACTTAGAAGAATAATTTTGGAATCGCTTAGATGTATTTTCCTTTCACAATCGTTACCTATCGAAAAATATGTAAAATAATTACTTGCAATTATTCGTACAAGTGCATTCAACAATTACATACGATATTTAATTGTATATCATTCGAGCTTTTACACCGTATTTATATCAAACAATGACATATAATTATGAATAATATCAAAAAACATGTATGATCATGAAAATTTAATAAATTATATATAGTTATCGTGGTGAAATTCTGAATAATATGTAATTGATTAGCAACAAGCTCCTCGGAATCCTACGTACCAGAATTGAACATTGATTTTACTAAATATATTTTCATGATTTCGTTCTTTACAAAGCACATCTTCGTCCATATATTTTTTTTGGTGCATAGGCATGGTTCAGTGCATTTCATTCCTTTAAAATTATACTTAATAAATTAAAAGAACTGGTATAGAAAAGAACAGACGTATCTCTCCTCCCAATTTTCATAGGAGGAAAGTTATAATGTAGTCACAATCCCTATCTATGATATATGAGTACAAATTAGTGGTAGTCATTGAGAGAGGAGCACTCTCTCCTTATAACGACGTCATAAACTAGCACATAGTAAATACTTTGTCCCCTCCTTTCACTGCCACAATTCATTGGCTTATCGAAGTGGATGCATGTGATTTGTAGCCCAAGTAAGAAGACTTTAACTATATCTCCGGATGAAGAGTGAAAGTGGCATTCGCTAATCGGTATTATGGTTAATAATTCTCCTTTATTCTCCAAATCTTACTTCAATTTTCAGGATGAACTTCTGCAATGGATATTGAACGGGTGACAGGATTTATAGATAAAATTGATAACCAAAATATATGAGGGAAGGTCCTATGAGGAGAATAAACGACTACCTTTGGACATCAAAGCTTAAATGGGCACTAATGTTTGAATAGACCAAGAAGAAGACCAAATAGCAGATGGAACAGTAACATCATCTTGTACGTTGGGGATCCATGGCAACGAGAAACTGAGAACAGATAGAATTGGGAAACGCTTAGGACTACTTCCATCGACGAATTGAAAGCGTCTGATGATAATTTTCAATGAGTGCTTAAGCTAAATAATATTTCATCCTCGATAGCCGTCTTATATCCTCATAGCTAATGAATTTCCACATTTTCCCCATAAATCTTTATCTAAAGTTTCCCCAAGAAGTGACGCCGCCCTGCCTTTTTCTTTGAAAGCTTTTCGAAATCATGGGATTGAATTCTTTTCTCAAATCTCCCAACTTTCGCTTAAGAGGATGAAAGCAATTAACTCCTTCATAAATTACCTGAACCAACTTCACTAAAACCGAAGCTCTCTTTTGGAACGCACTTCAGATACCTATTTTCCCCTAAGTCAGTGATTTCTCTTCGGAATATTAAGCTTGATTTAAGGGATCGTAGTTATAAGCTGCATTCACGTAATTATAAATTCAGTCATCATTCAAACTCTCGAACTTTTCTGAGGAACCTTAGATTTATAAATTTCTGCAAGTTTACGTTTGAACTGTTATATGGCGAGTTTTTGCCAAAACTTACTAGTTCAAATATATTATATAGTGTATTTTAGATCTCGCCAATAGCTTTTCACCAGGTCTCTCGAATTTGCTAAGCGATTTTAATTCGATCTTTTATTTAATTCAATTTTATCCCCTGATTTTTAACCCAGGGTTTTCTTCATGGATGATTTTCATTTGACTATCAATCGATTCAATTCAATGTCAAAGGAAACTAAGTTTTGTTCGTTAGCTATCTACCAATTGTATTATATGAACTAATATAACTACTCCTCAACATAATAATCTTGTTTTCGTAAATGTCAATTCGGTAGAAAACATTTCGATGATTAAGAAATTTTACCTTAGGTAGATACCGAATCTAACGAAGTGAAGTTTCCTAGTGGATTAGCGATTTAAGACGAGATCCATTTAGCGTAACATCTGTTTACGAAGCGCATAGAATTGAATGTAAAACATAACCGTTTCTATCCTAGACGTTTCCCTCGACTACTTCGCAAGATGTGGTTGTTTACATATACCTTCATAAGTAGCAGATTATATATCCGCTGCTAAGCTTCTTCGCAGCAAATCAGTGATTACGTCGCGGCAACTCTCCGTTCATATTGGCTCCTTGGGTTACGCAGAGATCGTGGCCTATTCAACGGGCTATTATTCTCTTCGTTTAAGATATTATTTAATAAATAATATTTGCCTTTCATAAGTGAATACTGTAAATCAATCAGGAATCACAGGGATAACGGGGGTTTATACCGTTTTGTTGACCGTAACCGACTTTGCCGGCTGCTGTGGCGGTGCGGTTATCGTGATAGCGTAGAAGTACTATAGTAGTAAGCCCTGTATATAAAAGCAAAAAAAACACAAAAAATGATTAGAATAACTGATTCACCAGCGGGGTGGGGGTCAGATAAGATAAACTGGCAATCCTTAAGAGCGGAGGCAGCCATCTTGATTATCGACGTCGCAGGACCTGAAAACTTTATTTTCTGAAAAAAAATTTTCTTTGGACAGGATTTGAACCACTGAGGATAAACTTTTGGAGAATTTGGAGAAATTAGGAAACTTGAACAGACACTAACCGCTCGGCCATTTTGGAGACAACGAACAAGCAGATTATAATTCAGTAAAAACGCTTTCTGAGTAGGCTACTGTTTGCTCGCGCCAGATAATGACATACATTTAAATTTACATTAATACTCCGCGAGCCGTCGTATGGCAGGGGTGTGAATAGCGACAGATAGTAAATAGGTAATAAAAGCTGCATTTCTAATTTTACCGCAACAAAATTTTCTCAGATCTACTGAATAATGTCTGTTATCTGACAATTATTGGTGCCTTTCCAATAACCGGCTGCTTATTACGTAAATAAATCGATTTAGCCCCTAAAAATCGCATATAGTATTTGTAGAGAAAGAAAGCCTGGCAAGGAAACTCTCGACCTTCGAGTCATGTCGACCATGGCAGAATGGTATCTTTGGTATGTCCACGCAGTGTGGACACAAACACTTTTGAGCTGCTTATGGAGGTAACGTCAAATAAACTTTCCAAGCGATTTATTTAACAGCAAACTTTTGGCTGTTCTCATCTCTTTAGGAATTCCATGAAACCTTGAATGCAATGGGAGAGCAAGTGCTTATCGAGTGACCTATCTTAAGCATGCTATGAGTATGAGAGACTTGAGAGGGTAAAACCTAGGCTAGTTCCTGTTGTATCAGTTTATGAAGTGGTTTGGCTATAGATATACAGCGACTAACTGTGCTTAGAACTTCAAAGTGACATTTAGAACAATTCAGAGTTAATAATTGATATTCGCTTCAACTAAACTTCTCAATCAGCCACTTATGCGAACGTGTATAGAAATTGCTAGGTTTATGGAGGATTGATTTAACCATTTATTGTACAACGAATAGTGATTACAAAGAGGCCATGGTGCACACATTGAGTCAGCCAGTGACTAAGATAAAAAGAAGGTACGTCTGAAAGGTTTGATTTAATGCAAATATGTTGTAAAAATTTCACGGAATGCTTGTTCTTACTCCTAAGATCCAAGAAAATGTTTCTTTAAAACTCTCCTTATAACTGATGAATTTAGAAGTCGTACACTGAATTCAGTATCAGAGAGCAGGTGTTTGTAAAGTTTTAGCTGAAATTCATTTATGTTCCACCATTTATTTCTAATCTTAAAATATGATTCAGAAGAATTCATAAATAATCATTTACTTTCGGAGAAATTCTATTCCTAAATTTGAAAGTATAATTAGATATTTTCTGTGCCCCGACAGTTTTCTCGCGTATTTGATCTGTTGGCTGTTTGCGTATTTGGCTGTTTGAAATTTTTCAACGCTTGAAACTTTGGACTGTAAAAATCCTGGAAGTGAAAAGGATACCTTGGATTGCTGAGGAAAGAAATCATTGGTGAGTTACAACTAAAATATTTTTTTATTTTCAATGTCACTGTATTATATACTGTACAAAAACCATGAGAGGCGATATAAAGCAATCAGTGCTCCATCTCTTAAATATCAATTGTTTTATATTAATTTATATTTACCTGTTACGAGATCGTCATTGCTCTTAATAAGTTTGCTCCACATGGTGAAATACCAACGGAACGGTTGCGTAGTAAATACATTTGAACCTAAATTGCTTTCTATCAAAAGTTAATTAACTAACTCCAGCGATGCACCTTGAAACTCATCCATATTTAAATGAAATAAATTAGCTAAACTTGACTAGTTCCATAGAGTATTCATTTGAGTGCTACGGTTTCGAGTTATTAGCTCATCTTCGGGCAACCAGAAAATAATTTTTTCAATATAATCATTTCAAATAATTGCTTCTATTAAAACATACAATTGCCTCTATCCAATCTTTGCACATTAGACCTCCGATACTACAAATTTATCTTTACCATGATCTTCACTTTTATATCAACTATAGATTCTTCTCTCGCGCTTAGCAAATCCTCACATTCTGTAACCCCTCTTTCTGCCCAAGGAGCCACTTCTTTTCCCTCCAATTTTCTTTCCCAAACTTTCCCATCCATTCGCATTCCATTCTCACATACCGAACCCACTTCACTTAGAACGCACCTCGAGTTTTTAAATGGTCCAAGGGTATGAAGGGGAAAAGATTGGTAAGCAAAGAGAGAGAGTGAGAGAGGGGTTTACTGGAAGATAATCTTCGCCCCCGCAACTCCTTCCTCCATCTCACAGCTTGGAAGACGTTTCCTAATATCATTAAGGCGATTTACTCCAGCGCTTCCCACACCTCCATCTACCCAAAGGTAAAAACTTCCAGCATCAGCCCTCTCTCTCTCTGTTCCCCTCAACCTCTTTAGTCTGATTGGCAGAATCCCTATGCAAAGTCTTGGAACGAAGCAGCTGAATTACACGGCAAGGGTGTTTTTAGGCGGAGGGATGGGATAATTCGCTTGGATATTCTTCCGAGCTCGCCATAGCGCAACACCTTGTTTATCTTGAATTTTATGCTCGCTCAGCCATGGCGAGGGCGGATTTCTGTGATGATTTCTTCCCCGGGACCAAAACCTAATTATGTAGGATTACAAAAATGGGAATGGCGGAAAAAATACGTTCTTAAACTGTAGCGTAAACAATTTATACGGGAAATTATTTTGCGCCCGCTCTTATTAAATCCGGGAAATATATCACGCGAAGTGTTTCTTAATGTATAACGTATACGGCGCGATATATACCGTGGATATTTACTGCTCAAAGTCCTCGCTATGCATACAAAATTTTAATTTCTCCATGAAATTGATGTTTGTAGTTTTTCTTCACTCGGGATGGTTAAATTGAAAAAAAAAACTCTATTTAGTAATCTTTATAGTGTGTACCTTTACTTAATCGGGACAGTTTTTTCGGAAGGTATTTCTCGATATCGCTTGCTTTTGACCTTGACTTTGAAAGTGGTAAGCTTCATCTACATCGTAGTGCACCAAGTGAACTATCTTATAATTAGTAAGTTTTATAACAATGCTGGACTTTGATGGGGTGAATAGCGTTAAGATGATAGGATATAATCGTAATGGCATAGAGCAGAAAGAAGGGTAATTTTGTACATATTTTCCCGGTTCTGTCAAACTTCTTCATATCCGTTTTCCTTGGCAGATAAAACAGTATTCTGAAGTATAATCTTTCATTGTAATAGTTACGACCCTTCCAAGCCTAAAATAGGCATTTGAATTAAAATAACTATAAAAATATAAATTTCGAATTCAAAAAACTTTACTTAGTTCAATTCAAAATTGGCTATTCTTTTCATGATCATCTCTAATAATGATCTGCAACATGAGAAATTTATGTATTTATATTATACGTTATTTGAATTTCATATAGTATATTCTTTGGCTTTTCAAGCACTTGAGCTTGTGATCCAACAAAATTAAACGCTAATTCTGCTATACCCCCTAACTCTCGTAGATTTTTCCTATAGGTTTTTAATTCTTACCTAAGTGCAGTGAGGTTCGAGCAACTCACATATTTTTTCCTTCTTTTTGTCGCCATTTTGTTCAACTCACAGCAGTTAATACTTTAAATGTACTCGACAGAAGATTAGATGAAAAAGGAGACTATTAAATCTCGCCCTTAAATAAAGACGTAACATCTACATCTACATAAATACCCTGCAAGCCGACTTTCGGCGTGTGGCAGGGGGTATAAACACCGAATAATTGAGCTAATTTTAGCCTATTATTATCGCATATTGTTCGCGGAAAGAATGAGTCCCTAAAACGACTTGTTCTAGCGTCTATTTCTCATATTTTGCTCTCATTATGAAATCAGCTGAACATCATTAATATATGCAGTTCATTAGTATATTTTACTGCAATAATTGTACGCTAAATAGCTTAAATAAGAACACGTTTACCTTGAGGTCGGTAAAGAATTAGATTTTTAATTAACACGAGAAAAAACATTAAGAATTATAAATCAAAGAATAATTAGCAGCTTATTTCTATATCACACCCTTCCGTACGATAATTTCCAAAGTACAAAGCTTTTTTCTTCGTATTTTATACATTAACCAGATATGCTCAAGCCATCAACCTCAGCGGGGGAAAGGAGAAAATCTATAATGAGGATGATTTCCTTTTAAAAACTGCTCAAACGTTCAACGTCTGTGTTATGGATGAAGTAGAAGATTAGAGGGATCTGGAGACAGTCGATCCTTAGAGGAACAACGGCTTGGGGAATGATTAATTGACTAATACAACGGAAGAAAGGGATCGAAGACGGGTATATTAATGCGTGATGAAAGAACCTGTTGAGAGATAAACTTTCGTTTGGGATTCACATGAGGAAGGCTGCGAATAGATTATTGGGAAAGATAAGATTGAATGGTGTGGGTGGGTGGGGGAAAGGTATGGGATGAGGGGGGGGGAGGTACGGGTGGGGGGGGGGGGGGCGCCGAATGGGTGGTAATCGGGAGTTCAGCAACGAAGCGAAAATTGCGGCCCCACGGCGTTCCTGAACGGTAAGGGAGCGGAATTGAAGCAGGATCCTGGCCAATTCTAAAAGTTTGCTCGCGAAATTCGATAAATTACGAGCGAATTAGCTATATTAAAAGTGCTCTACGTCGCAGGAAACGTGGGTGCTGGAGCGAGTGACGGGGATACATCTCTAAATCGAATGACGAGAGCCTAAAGTTGGTAAATTTGTCCGGTGAAATTTATTTTTACGCAGTTCTTGGTTAGTGTCTATATGTGTAAGTGTTCTCTCGGTAGCTTCATGTGCCCTATTTAATTCCCTCTCCTTCAATTCTTTGTATCTCATCCCACCCCGTAATTCGTCTAACAACTTTTTTCTTTGTCTTCCCCTTCTGTCTTTTCCCTAGTATTCTTCCCTCGATCGCTTTCTTCAAAAATCCTTCTCCTCTCAATACTTGACCCACTCATTTCCTTTATCTATTTTTAATTACTTCAATTATCACCCTCTTCTCCCCAACCATCTCTAGCACGTCCTCGTTCGTTTTTCTATCGACCCAGCTTACCTTTTCCATTCTACGCCATGCCCACATCTCTAATCTTGTGACATCCTCTTTCTTAACGTTCGCGTTTCATACCCGTAAAACATTACAATCCAAGGATTTTACTAATCTTTTCCTGATTCCTTTATCAAGGCCCTTCGTCATCAGTTCCCTTCACTTCATGAATTTAGTTAGTTAATGAGGTTAGGCTAGTGTCTATACGTTGGTAATTGAAGCACCTAACTTAATATATAATACATGAACAGAAGGTGGCTTTAGTTGTTACGATATAAGATGTTTGCATACCGATTTTATTCATAACTTTTAGGCAATTTCTCAAAAAGCTAAACACATCGTTTGCTCGCAGTGTGACATTAAAGTCATAAGACCGAAGACTGGTTGCATCCTATACCCCTCTACAAGTAGCAGCCAAAATCTAAGGAAGGGGAATGAGGCTTCCAAGACGTGATGGAAAGGGAGGTGGTTTGCCCTTGCTTTCGTTCTTCCGAGTAGAAAAAGTCTACGTTAGTGCAATACAACAGGGGCAGGTTTTGAGTTCAACCCCTATCATGATAACTAAAGAGTTCAACGATATATCCCGAAAGCTATGCAGCTAAAATATTTGAATATGTTTAACTAACATAAAGGAGATATCATAACACTTCCGTAAGAATAAAGATGATAGTTTCTCTGAAGCGGTAACAAATAACTATTCTACACCGAGCAAACAGAAAGGTTAAATAGTACAATAGTCCATCTGTTACATTCGAATTAAATTTTGGGTGCAAATTAATACACCCCTTGATAGTAGGCACATTTGTGTTGTTTGGATATCCCTTAAACTATTCCATAGCCAAATGTTAGCCACATCCCTTAATATGAATAACAACTTTTTGACCATTGATAAGTGACCGAAACGAATGAATGTAACGTATATTGAATCGGTTTAATAGCTTCCACTAACCAAGTGTCAATACTTTTATGAGATACGTCGGGAGTACTACTGTAGATTTTACAAATGTCATCGATTAAAAAAATAACCAAAGGTATGTTACATAATACTACCTAAGAATTAAATTGAAGCTATAAAATCGGTAATCCTAGCATATGACCTATAATTGGGGTTATATGCCACAAAATAAAACCAAATGCCCGAAGATGATATTAAATAAGTAAAGGGAAATATTTTGAGCAAGAATATTAATGAAATTCTTATTTAATGTTCCCTAGGGAAGGTATTTGATCAAAATTTTTGAGCTTTCTTAAGATATGTCGATGTTTCTATTGCCCCATAATACTGCTGGGAATTGTTCTCTTTTCAACTCGATGGGTCATGGTCAGCCTACTTTTATTCATCACCCCACTTTAAATGACTCTTCATCACTTTTTATTCCAAATGCTCTTCCTAAAACTCTTGTTGCTTTAGGTTTATTCATAAGCTTCTCCTGTAACGCAAAACTATCGGTATGAAGAACTACATTTAATGCATTTCTCATTCAAAATTCGACTCCTTTTCAATTTCTTTTTCATCATAAAATGATTTTAAAACTTACGATAGTTAACTCCAGCATCATCGCCACTGTGAATTTTTTCATAAGTACCTCGGGTTACCTAGTGCTCTAATTACATTATCAGGAACTGCCAAGTTACGGTTCGATTGTAATTCTCAAGAATATCAATCAGTAATCTCATAAAGAAGAAATCAGTAATTTGAAAATCGCATCGATATTCACAGTGACGGAAATTACGGTCCTTAAATACTCAAAACCGATTTCGGGAAAAATATAAATCACCATTGTAACAACTTGAAGATTTGCCGAGACACCCCCGTTAAGACGCTTGCGGATGGGTAATTAATGCAGACTCTAAAAGTGTGTATAGGGCCCTTGGGAGGATATAGCGCGATGTAAATAACAGGATGTCCCTTGGAAATGAGGGAAGAAGGAAGGGATGGGATTAGGTGAAGGTGCAGCGGCAGTTGAAAGATAAGGCCCACGGAGATGTTTATCTCTTAATACGATACCCATTTGAACGTTTGCGGACCGTTTCGCCTAAGTCTTCGGGATAAGAGCGGAATCTCCTCTGACTTCCGCCTCCACTTCTTCACTTTAATTGGAACTGCTATTTCATATCGTGACTAAAGTTCAACAGACTATAGAAAAGGCTCTTAACTTCCGATGGTAAGAGAGTTACGATTCGGTCCGTAAGGACGTCGCAATTCAGTCCTAGACGAAGATTTGGTTCAGAGGGATGATGTACCATGTTTAATTATGGAGGAATGATTGAAATCATAAGTAATTCTATCGTAATAGAGATATGTTTGAAAAATTGATTTTTGAAGCATAAGCTAATTTTATGAATCCTAATTCAAAGAATTACAGAAGTGAAGTGAAAAATATTTATTTATTTATAAATAATTAAATCGAACAACAGCCATGACTGGCAACTTACATTGGATGCAATAAACTGCGGTAGAATAAATTAAAACAAAAACAAACAACATAACAAATAAAAATACGATTGGATGATTAAAGATTCGAGCTATGGGTGTTAGTTATAATATCGACATGGATGGGACTGAGACTCAAATCTAGGTAGTTTCCGGTGAACCGCTGTTGCCTACCTCACAAAACATCCTATGAGTAGTAGAGTTGATTCATAGTAGTATCGTGGACAATTCTTCTACAGCGAAGTTCTTTTCGCAGATATTTCACTGCCTTCGGGTGGTTTGGGAGGTTTCTAAAGGGGTTTTCCTCACGACTGGGGTGAGTACCAGGCAGGAGTTTTGTTTTTCTATTTGCTCCTCAAATAACTGCCACCAGGCTACATACTTATTAGCAGTCATAAAATATAAATATATCAAAGCAAATTTTAAAATGACTGTTTTTATTTGGAATTCAGTCACAGTAAACTATCTCATAAGTAATATATAAGAAGAGAATCATTACTGATACAAACATAAATACCAATTAAAGCCTCGGAGAGGGATTCATATAACTGTTGTGGAGTTGCGATTTTAATATAAATAATGAGAGGATTGTATCTAGTTTTTATAGTATGATAGATCATACAAAAATAAGGAATGTCTCAATAACACTTGGTATTTCATATGGAAAACTCTGATGCCAAATTTTTTTTTATAATTCCTGATTGATTGAAAATAAGGACTTTCGGAGCATGTATCCCACTTAGCTATCCGGGAACTGATGTCGGCATGGTAGTTTAATAGTTATAATATCTCCCTGGAAAGTGGGAGTCTTGATATTCTTCCATTTCTCTTGGAGCTTCAGGACCCATCACGAGAAAATTTGAATATATTTAAACTCAATTAGCTCAGGTTTTACCTCTTTGAATATCATATTTAAATGAATATTAATTTTATTCAAAAATGAAGGATCCATCCATTTAATAGCTTTCCCTCGTCCTAGTGAATTCTAACTCCTTGAAAATACAGTTATGTATGATGCGTTAAATTGATCGCTTCTAGACCCTTTCCTAGGAACTCTAAATTTCGTAGGAACATGTCGAAAGCCATGGCACGCGGAAAGGTACAAGGAATCGGAAGAGGAAATTCGAGGGTAAATTAAGGCTTGAGTAAAACATGGCAAAGCTGTGTAATACCAACCCGAACCCCCGCCGGGAACCCTTTTAAGAAAATAGCGAATAGTTCCAACCTAACTTTCTCCACTGCACGTGTTACGTGGTTTTACCTAATACATAGTCGAAAATGTGTTTTTCTTTCGAAATGCATTCATAAAATTTTGAGCCATTGTTTTTGACCCTGGAGTTGTTTTCTAATCTTGTGTCAAATTGTGGAAATATAGGGTTGGTGTGTGTTGACTCCGTTTATGAAGGGAATGAGAGGGGGGTGTGTTTCTGTTTTGTATTCCCTGCGGGTGGTTTCTGGGAGGGTTTCCCTCGCCTTTGGGTGAACGGGGTTCAACGTACCTGTCTCAAGGTTATTTTATGAGGAACATACACCCACCAGGCCCGACCAAGGAACACGAGTAGGTAAATATATATAAAAATACTTTTTTTTTCAATAGGAAAGAATAAGGAACGACTTCAACACTTCGCCATATCCTTATCGTCGATATTTTTCACAAATTTATATTACTATTTTCCAAATATTCGTCTCACATTCAGGAAAATTTGCAGAGAATGATTTTACCAACGCTTTCTATTAAATACTCGCATTGAACTTCTCAATATCATGTATACAAACTATATGATGCGTTATTGCTAGCTGAAGTGCCCGTTTTTAAATCTTTAAACGGGGAAGATAAAGTGCCCAGTAACATTATTTTGAAATAAGATTATCTAACACCTCTCACGTTAGGTTTATTCTATGGGACAGGTTATCCAAAATGAAAATTCGAATCGAAATTTTTCATACTCTGAAAACGAAATCTAAGATCGACAATAAGAATGAGAAACTTCATTGAATATCCCTCTATTTTGAGCTTGGCTCCGTTCATCCGATGATTGTTTTTTACTTCATATATATTCACATAATATATTAGATTATGTACTAAATCAAAAATTTATTTGTACATTCTCTTAAATGAGGGAGAAATCCACAACGTATAAATGTAGGCAGAGCTGTGAATTTAACCGTTTAAGTCAAAAGGTTACTGTAAGTACTACTAATATAGTGCGTTCCATGTTTTCTGAAATGAAATCCTACGTAATTTTCTCCGTATTAAAAAAGAACAGACTCATTTCAGATTATGTGTTGGTGATTTTCCTCGATCTGACGAATTAAATTACGATTCGTAGTTTACATTAGAATATTTAGAGTGCAGTTATTTCTCAGCTATCGACCCCACTAGAAAAACTTGAAAACCGTGTAGCAGAGCACGTATGTTAAATGTAAGCTAGCTTAGAAATTCACATACAGCTACACTAATGATAGCCTTGCCTATAGATAGCTTTGCCGGATTTTTCATGAAAGAAAAACTCAGCTTATTGATATGAAATAATAAATACCAGTGGAAAAGTAATAAAAAGAGAGGTAAGACACCGATTAACCGCCAAACCTTAATTAGCTAAGCCTTATTTAATACCATGTATTACATAATCTACTGGGGTCAAACGTGGGACATTAAGAAACGATTTCATTAATTTTTTAGGTTCAGAACGGAAGGTCGCCGCGCTTCCGCATTGTTTTCATGTGTCGGACTCCCACGTGTGCCCTTTCCTGTATCTCCTAATCCCCTCCATAACCCCTCTCACTTCTTACCTTACCCGTAACCCAGAGTCAACCGCATTCCCCACCAACACCACTATCCGTACAAACTCAGCCGCCGCGGCCTCCTTTCCTGTCAACCCTTCCCTCTTTCACTACGTTTTTAAGGCACCTAAACCCTCGCTCTTAATTGAAACCGCGCCAAAATCCCGCAGAACCCTTAGGGATACACTTTCCACCGAAAGGAAATACCCGCCCATCCTATTACTATATCAAACTGTCGCCGCCCCTCCGTGGATCAGTCTCGAGTCCATTTATGCAGCTGCTATCCCCTCCATCTGCTGGAAAAACATACCTCTGCCCTCCTCACGCCGTTGCAGAATGACTGGAGGCCCTCCACACTAATCCTTCCGATCTTTCCCTTCAGCCCCCGGACCGCTTTTATTGATGGATCCGCGTTTTAATCGCGAGGCGCTCGTGAAATGGTATCAGCATGGTTAGTGGGAGCTTTTCGTTCCGGAAGATGATGTGCAGAGACATCAAAAGGGGGGTTTTTGAGAAAATCGCGGAAGAGCGGTCGTCACGGGGTGAGTGACTTTGGACGGTTATGCCCCGTTTGTTTGCCCAAGTACCGATCGGAATTGTGATTCTGGACGATGTTCGGTGGTGAAAGTAAAATTATTTGGAATTCAGCCCGGCCGTAAAGGGTCGTTTGCGAATTAAATGGGCTTTGGTGACTTTTATGCAGCATTATGCATTAAAAAATTCAAAGATTTCGTGAAAATTTGATGCCAATCTTCCCGGTTTGGAATAAGTGTTTTTCTCTTCCTTACCGCAGTGGTTAGCGTGCTGGCGCCCTAATCCCTAGTTCCCGGGTTTGAGTCCCGACAAGACGGATTATTTCGGTTAAGGATTAGTTTTGTACATTTTACTATAATAATAATAATAATCATTAAATGGATGTAATTGGGGTTATATACCTGCTTTCATCAAAGATCAGTTCCATTTTTTTCTTTAAATAAATACAATTTTTGATATTTTATATTCAGTATCACTCTTTATTTCTCAGGGAAAATTTTTAATAACGTTCATCAGAACTGGCCTCTACTCTATTGAGTTTGTTTAATTTATTAAATTTATTCCCTAAGCCTTCTATTCTACGATTTCCTGATTTCGATTTGAATAAGCTAGATAAACAAGGAAATTCTGGTGCAAATACGAGACGAAAGGGACATTGCAAATATTTCACTTACCACCGTGTAAAAGGATTGATTCCGAAGCTTCATTTTCGTCCCACAGGGAGGAAATTAGTATTAAAGCACGTCCTCACAATGCTAATAAAAAGGAGCAATTTACCTTCAAATTGATTCAGGATAATTTACTCATAATCATATAATTATAAAATAGGAAATAATTTAGAAAGAAATTAAATATTTTGCGGCATATTAATCTTTAATTTTACTTTATAAATGAAAGAAAATAAGAAAACATAAATCTCCTTCAAGTAGCATGGATCTCATATACAAAGCTTTATGGATGATACATAACGAGCTAGTTCAAAGCAAATTTATTACTCATCTACTAAAATTTTCCGTAAAATTTAACTACCGTAATTTTCCTAAGCATACTAGAAATGTAATACCTGAAGGACTTTCACGCAGGAAAACGAGAAATCCAACTTCTCGTATAAAGCGATACTAAAATAGAATAGTGAAGGACTTCATTTTGTAGATCACTGCAAGTAATATGGAAACTTTGGTTTGCAAACTTTTAGAGCCAAGGAGGAATAGACGAGAAAAAAATATAGACATGACTTTGACTCGAACCCTAACTCAAAGTCATCCTGTCCACAGTGTGATAGAGTCTCTCAGTAAGTATGTAGTTTCGATTCCCAGTCATGTCGATAACATTTCACATCTGTTTCTCGTTGGGTTTCAACCCCCCTAAGTTAAACATCTTTCCCTCAAACTTTTAGAACTTTATTTTTTTTAATTTGTATGTATCGAAATGTCCACTCATAGAACCCTCATCTGGCAAAGTTTGCAAAGTAAACCGGCCTACAACACTTAAAGCAGTCCAAAGGAAATTGAAGGGTGAAATATGAGGTGGACATGAGGAATAGTCTGAAAACTTGAAGGGTAGATGGTAATGGGGACGTAGAAGTGGGCGAATGTATTAAAGTAAGTGTATGGCAGCATTCAAAATACATATTTGCGATAATTAAGGTATAGATTACCGAAAATATCCACTAAGAGCGTTGTTAAACTGCGACTGATGAGAATTTTTACGATATTTTCAGTGCTACTTCATTATGCCGTGGAGATATTACTATTTTTTCAGTATATAATTACGCAATCAATGTTAAATTTGCAATTATCAACTTTGTAGGATTTACTGCTTTCTAAGCGTATTAAATGAAATCTTCACCAGATCAACATCCTGGTCAAATAATTAGCGGAAATAATTAGTCAGCCATCGGAACTTCGACCACTAATTATTTGACCTGGTGCAAATCCCGTGAAGATTTCACAGATAGCAGCATTGCATTTGGGACTGAGTTTAGCTTTGTTGGGTAATAATTTACCTAAATCGAGAGTTGTAGCAAGTGCAGCTTTCCGCGGGCCACAGCTTGGATTTTCCCTTCAGCTCACAGCTTGCTAAAGCCAACCCTTATGGCACCCAACGGGCACCTCGATAAAAATTCATCAAGTATGAGAACTCAATTAAAAGGATCATGCACTTAAAAACGATTAATAATCTCACGGATTCTCTTAGTACGTCTCTTATATAAGGAGGCGGGATCTTGGCCCTAAAATTTCGCTCCCGATTCCTTCATTTCTGAGGGATAATATGAGGATGTTGTAGGATTAGGGTCTGGATCCTTGTCAACGCATAATCTCGGATAGAATTTCACGCCCTCCCTTTATACTTGAGGCATCAAGGCGTAAGTCCAAGGGTGGGATACGTATTGGGAAGAGGAGACGCGGGATCGGAAGGGGGTATTTTACAAAGCAATTTATGGGGACACATTAAGGCGACCCTGAGGATCCTCGCAAGATGGGAACGCCAAGAGAGAGGCGGATACCGGTACTTGATTTTGAAACGACTTTACTGCCGTTAAAAGGGAATTTTAAGAACTCATCTCGTTTCGTCACTCCCTGAAAATCCATCAGAGAGAGCCCAAACCACTCCGAGCGACTGTGGACCTGAGGAAAGGAGATCTTTTTATTTAATGGCCGATTCCAGAAGGGAGAGATGCGTGTGGATACACCAAAGAGAGGATTCGCCCCCTCTTAAACCTTTCCCTTGATCCAGATTCGTTCTAATGGCACGGAAGAATTACCCACCGCGTCGACGAAGAGTGGATTTTTTTAAAAATCCGTTACCACTCTCGTATCGAATTTTCCGCACTAGTCCTCTTTTTGCCAACTCTTTTTTTTTTCCTCGCGAAAAAATAGCCTCCATTTTTCCTTTCTACGTCGGAACGTCACGATGAATCAAAACTTGTATATTTCCCCACAGAGAGGCGCTGGAGTTTCGGGGTCAATGCTGTCGCGGCGGAATGATGGGCGGGAGAGAAAAGGATGGCGTAAACATATCAGAGAAATGTGTCCTTCCATTTTGTGTATGTTGCCCTGAGTGAATGTGTGAGAGTTTTTGAGATGGTGTTATCGGGTCATTCATCATTTTCCCTGCCTCGGAGTCAGATGGAGCCGCGGCCGCTGTGTCGATTCATCGAACACACCAGAAATTGAAGGCGAAGTGTGACTTTGCCATGAATGTGAACCCTTGGTGTGGCGGATATCGGTTAGTGGATATCGTGCTAGATGGAGAAATCATGGGAGATGCGCTAATTGTTTTGTAGGAAGCTCGTAATGTGGATTTCACCATTCGGTTCATTTTTCGGTTCGATCTCTTAATGTAAATACAATAATAATCGTAAATGTAGAATCGAAAGCCGGCTACTTAAAAACTTAAGAATGTATATAAAGAGTTTTAGATCCAATTATTAGGAATCTGTGTGCTTGGATGTGATTTAATTAAGCCAAATCCGCCTTTTTGAATAGCCAGCTATCTTTCCGCATAAACATTTTTTTAATTAGGATCGATTTAAATTTAGATATAAATAGAGTAATAAGCGTAAAACTGAGACTAGTGTTATATATACGTTATATACGTTCATATACGTTACCCTCAAAGGAAAGAAATCAGAAAAATTACGAATGAAACTTGTTGGCTTTCCCATACCAGAAAGGAAGTAACATAAAAGGTCTATTTGAGTATTTTGAATGCATACCTTCAGATGTACTCCCGGATATCCAGGTGGGCAGCGCGTTCGACTTCACTGGAAGCATTCCCAGGTAGATTCCCGTTGGGTATGTGCGAAATGACCTTAGCTGTCGAAGTGCCTTCAACAACACTACTACTAAGGACGGTTGCTGTGGTAGTTAATCACCAATCTACCACATGACTCCCTTGCAAGGACTCGCTCTGAAGGTTCGCTCCTCGGGTTCTACGACTCAGACGTCCATGCGTCAAATGGTTTGGTGGCCAATGCGAAGAAGGAGGATCAGTCGAGGCCAAACGGCAACCGGCAAATGGGTAGAACGGCCCTTCGTGAGCCAAGAAAGAAACCACTAGCAAAAGAAGCAATCCCTTGAAAATGAGGTTGAATCATCCCGTTTTTATTCAGTTAAATGCTGCTAATTCTTACCGTCAGTACTCTACATTTTAACCCCTCAAAGAGGGAAGACGAGTTTACTATACATAAGTAAGTCTGTCTAATAAATAAATATATTAAAGAAGTGCGTATTATATATAAAAATATTGCACATGGTATATTAATCTAAATATATTATTTATATCCAGCCTGCCGGATCAATAGTTATAAAAATTAGTCAATAAGGAGAATGCTTAGTTTAGCTAATAACATATTAAAAGAACTGCGTATAGTGGACATATGTTTATGTTGACTCCTTAAGAAGATCCGTAATCTCCTATTTTGAGTACAGAAATAATTTATTTTTAATTTTTTGTATGCATTTTCATATTGACTTGTCAACCCCTAGTTGACATTTTGTCTTTGTTTAACATTTTTATTGTACATTTTTACTGTATACTATTTGTTATATGTTTTATTGTAAGAATTTAATTCCATGTTTACTTTCTTAATGGCCATTATTTATCATTTTTGACTAAATCATTCTTTTGTATTATTATAACTAAACTTTGTGGACATGAACTGTTTGATTTAAATAAATAAATCGAACCGTCTGTTTTGTATATGCTCCCGAATTCGTATGAATTAAAATCCCCCACACTGAGAGGTTCATTACTAAATACCTCACTGAATCTACTTTGTTTCAACGGTATCTATCAGTCAAACATGTTCTTTTCCCGTTATTTAACATATCCACCATGTATTCTCTCATCAGATTTGGAATTATATCCTCCTTGATGTTCCTTTCTAAAATACTATGATTCCCATAATTTTTCTCTTAGTCCTCTGAAACTCCACATCAAACTCACCGCAGGATAATCTCATCCGGTTGCTTCTAAGTCCTTCTTAGGGACATACAGAACGACCACCATCTCATTTTTGTCCCCATCTATGCCGTTTGTCTTTCATTTTTATTTCTGTGCCTTGTTTAAAACTGACGTTTTTTCTAATTTTTGCGCTCCAAATAACTCGGATCACCATCAATCTTTTGCCAACGATAACCGTGCTTTTATCCCGCTCATCTACAATACAAGGAAGACCAATGCAAATATTGCCAATTATGAAAATTCTCCTAACTATTTTGTATTGCAGATGACCTATGGTTTTTAATCTCATCTTGAAGGTTGGTGTTGAAAACTGTGATTCATAAAGTCGTTCAATATTCCTAGTTCAATATCACATATCATATGCTGCATTTTAGCCATCATTACATATATCTTTATTCTATATGCCTGTATTAAATATCAAGCTGCTCTAAACATTTCCTATTAATAGAATATGAACGGAATAAAAACAGAAAAATTCATCGTAGTTATTCTTTGATTATCGTCATCAGTTTAACTGAGGTACATACATACAGTGTATTTATGTGATAAGTAAAGGTGTGTACATCACCAATAATCTTGGATGATTTATATAGCTAATGGAGGAACAGGGTCTAAAATTCTCATCGACCTTTCTATACCTTATTCAGATCTATCCGGGAGCCTAATCTTTCTTGAGCTTAGTAGTTCCTATGTAAGGTGTACTTGCAATTGATCCTAACTTGAATATGACGATCCATTCTTTGAATTTAGTGTCAAATATTTTGGGAATTTTTTAATGTTTTTGCTTATTTAATTTTAGGATAAAATCTCGAAAAATTTCAATTTAGCCTTCAATTTTAACAGATAAGACACGTCTGGTTGAGCGAGTAATCGTCATCATCCGGTGTAAATCATTCATTTTTCATTTTTTTTAATTATACGTTGTGAAAAAGTATAATTTTTCGAATTTCTTTCCATGATTAATCCCCCAATATATCGCTTGATTCTGTGAAGTTTGTTATTGAATTCTGCTGCTATAATTGAGATTAATGTTTTTATCAAAAAGCCTCTTTTAAATATTGACTTTCTTAACGACAAAATGTATTTAAAAATTTGAAAACTTTCATCTATCACTACATTTTAAAATTAACAGACTACGATGGTCTAATATTGCTTAAAAAGTTTGATGCAAGTCGCGACAGATATTAAACCACTCTCCGCAAGATACAAGGATAGAGGTCTCCGGGCAGACATTTCCCAATCACGAATCACGAAATACAGTGTTCTCGGTTGAATACTCAAATGCAGATACACTTTAAAGAGCACCGAATGAATAAATCGATCAGATACTCGGGAGCGTGCTCGGAATATGAATTTTATAATACAGAAATGACGCGCCGCAAAAATGAAAATCATATCACTTTTCAATATTGCTCCCAAAAGGTTTGCACGGCAAAAAAAGGCTAGAATTTTGCGCTCCAGCACTCAGCCGCGGGATATTTGGCTGCTGGAAGTTAGAACGAGAAAGGAAGATATGGAAATATTTACTTTAAATTCCTCTTTTAAAATAATTACATTTATCCATTCCAAATAGGAGAGTTTTTGAGTCCTACCATAAAATGGAACAGATGAAGTGAACTATTTTAATTAAGAGAAGTTTAATCGAAGGAAATTGAATAATAGAAGTTGGCACGAGTAACGAATAATGAAATTCGTATTCATTCTGGTTATGGAAACAACGTTGCGGTTCAATGCTTTCTATTGGGAGCGGTTATTTTATGTATATACAAAAATGCCTTTCTTCACCATAGAAATACAAAAAGTTGAGTACAGTCGAAATAATAGCTGAAACCACTTAGTGGCATGTAGGTTCAGATTTAGATACATATGAGCTAGAGCTTTTTATAGAGATATATAGCATATTAGGTTCTTCTACGAACGATACCTTTATATGAAATTCTTTGAACCATATGCAGTGGATATCGGTTAACACTAAAACGGATAAGACGAAGTATCGGTTAACAGGATCCGTTCTGTCTCCTACAACTCTTGAAGTGTATCAATTCATAAGGGCAAGGTAGTGGTGCTCTACTTAGTGGCACCAACCACCACCATAAAATCTCACGATTACAGAAATGAGATTGAGTGGCTCGGTAGTTCAATCGATATAATACCTGCCAGGAAAGTGGGAGACCTGGGTTCGAGTCCCAGCCAAGTCACAATTTTTCACTTTTTGTATAACCTTGGTTGGTCGCAAAACTTAATGTGCTAAGTTAAAATTCAATTCCATCGTTTGTGTAAAAAATTGTTGAAGACATAAGGAGGCACAGACTTCGACTGATCACGCCCCTTTTACGGAAGAAAGCAAACTTCTTCGCGTAGAGATACCGTCTCGCTAATGATCCGTCGCGGCGGCCTTTTGCCAAAAAACCCCACCGAAAGTAATTCCGAGACGGAAAAAAAGACCGGCGGAAAAGAAAGGAAACGAGAGAGAATATCCGCTTACTTTCTCATTCTTATCTTCACACGCAAAAAATGAGTTCCCTCATTACTCCGTTCATGAATAAATCCCCGATAAATAAGGCGAAATTACCATGCGCGAGTATATGCGAGGATTTTCTTTATACGGGCGGCATACTGTTGGGTGGGGAACGAATGGAAGGGTACGTGATAGCGCGCGGACAGGGGAAGACTCCGCCGGGTTCAACTCGTAAGGGAAAGGTATGACGGAATTATGCTAAGGAAGATTGGTTACGGATAAGGAAAATAGTTGAATGGCGAAAAGAGCGTTATGGCGGCACAAAGGCGTCCTCCTGAGAGATATATAGTGCGGGGGGCGCAAAGTGGCGCGGGAGAGGTCATGGAGCAGATAAAGGGAAGTATGGAACTGAGATAGTGTCGGGACGGTTTAGTAGGGACGGCTGAAGAGAAAGGGATGAAAGTAGGACGACTTAGATAAGGGCATTTCAACTGCGGAGGCGTCAGAAAAGGAGAAGGAACTTGTGGAGGTGGAAATCGAGGGGAAGGGAAAAAAGGGTTAAGGAATATCCCGTGGCCTCTATTGTTCTGCCATCTAGGAAGAGGAAGAAGTAGAGAAGGGGTCCGTTGGTAAACAGAGGGAGGGTTCAGGAAGGAATGAGTTCGCAAAGTAAGCAAAAGTGGTGCATTCACGGGGTTCGAGATGGATAAAAGGGATTGTGGTGAAGGAAGGGTTGAATGTAAAGGGGGATATTGGAGGTGTATGGATTCACGGGTGGGAGCAAGACCGGTGGCCTAATTATACGGGGAAATTGATACTACATTTCGTATGGAAGTATGAATGGGTATAATACGACAGTCTTCAAAATGATATGTACCGCTAACTACGGGTGCCATTTCTTTCTGGATAATTACCACAATTTCAGACAATACTCAACCTCGACTGTTGTTGATACAGAACATATCAACTGAGGAAGAGACAAGCATATGACATCGGCAGCTCATTATATACTTACATTATTATACTTATGTCATTACTCCATTTTTATTATTTTTTAAAACTTTTTATTATTTATTATTATTATTTTTACTTTTTTGAATTTTACAAATTATTTTATTTATTATATGTTCTCACTGTGTTTTCGCGGGTTTTTTTCGCCCCCTTCTTGTGTGGGTGTTTTCCCGCACTGTGGTTTTTTTTCTCTATCAACCTTCAGTTATGGAGATTTTTTCTCACAAATCAAATCTTTCTTTTTCGTTTTTTTCTTACTCTTTTTTTTATTCTCTTAGTATTATTTTGAATCTTTATAACCGTGTATCTTCATACGAGCTTAGGTGGAAGAGAGGCCCATTCGGGCCTAACCTCGCCTAATAAAGGGTCCAATAAATAAATACAATAGAATAGGGGAATAAGATGGGTAAGGTATGGTGCAGAATGAGGTGATATTTTTCCTTCGTTTAAATTGAGGTTGATGTGTGCGTAAATGTTACCTCAACTCAAGAGCCTAATTATTTCCAGTTCGAAGTTAGCAACTCGAAAATATCCTGTTTCGAAACCCAGTTTTTCATGATATCTTTCGGGTTTTTCGGTTCGTTTCTAGATATTAAGTTCGTATCTAGAGATCAGAATGGAGCAAAAAAATTTTTCTTACGGAGATCGCTTGGTAAGTTGAGATGTCACTTTATATAAATACACCTTGTTTCGGAGATATCACTGAAACAAGTTTGATAAGATTTGCTGACAATGGTAGTAAAATGAATAGGATATCAGTTGCATACGCTGATTACTTATGGGTAAATGAATTCTCAAGATGCTACGATATGCTACTTTAGCTGAAACATACCACCGTCTTCACTTTTTAATTCAACGGATGCCATTTAATGAAATTTATAGATAGAACACTGGGAGAGAGAAAAAAACAATGTTTTCTTTACGAGTCTTAGATTTAGTTAGAATTAAGTCATAATACAGTAACTCATATTTACCTTGTTAAGTCTAAGGTCATTCACTTGAAATTTAAAAAAACTTTCTTCAAGCACAGTCACACCCTGTAATCAATAGAGGCCATTTTCTTATTCAAACGAGATATTTTCTTTACAATGGGCAGAAAGCAGAGCAACTATGAATCTGTAGAGACAGAAACAGAATACGCCCCTATTCTAGACAAGGAGGTAAGCAAGTTATTAGTACCGGTAAAGTAGAACGTATAGTACGAGTAAAGCAGAGAATTTACCGGGTATTATCGGCAGAAAGAAGACGGTAGTAGGGAGACTAGGGAACTTTACCCGGGAAGTCGAAGAGTTATTCCATCGGAGCAAATGTTAAATGGGATCCGAGAAGACATTCGTGGGCTGGATGACTTTCTTCAAAGGGGACAGAGAAGTCGCAAGTGCACGCTTTGATAAGGAAGTGATCATGGAGGAGGGATTTTCCGTAAAGAGAGAAAGGTTGAAGTTTATAACAGGAGAAGGGATTTCGGAATTGGAAATTGAATATGCGGGTGACGGAGTTATGGATCCAGAAAATTGCTATCGGTGATCCCCGAGGAAGTTGCGAAAATGAAAAATTCGAGAGCCCTTCCTTTTTCTTTCCTCGTTCTGTACGAGTGTAACGAATGTGAATCTTTGATTCGTAGGTAACACTTCGCTCTACATTAACGTAATAAGAACGCGCTATCGTTTAATATTTTCCATATTTATTTTATACCTAATTTAAGAGTTTATTGCTAGAGAAAACGTTTTTAGTTTCTACATATTCTACACTATCTAGGAAGTGGGAAACGTTAAAAATCACACTATTTTCATAAATTTAAAATTTTAATTTTCAGCCGGAGTGATTATGTTGACAACTTCTCTCAGATTAATATTACAGTTTTATTGGTAAATATTCGGATTATCCGAGATTTTATTCCTAATATTTCCTTGCAGGTGTTTAAAAGTCGCTGATGTGAACCAATGCCTAGAGAGATTCTTATACAGGATAAACATCAAACTCATGGTGGGTCAAACTATGTTCTACTCATATTTAGTTTAGTTTTAACAAATAAATTCGATTTAGCGATATAAAGTTTAGATTATCTTTAAACTGGTTCTCAAATTTTCTTCAAATTCATCTTCAACTTAAGCTAAAGAGATAATTTTAGAGACTGTCAAAATTATTCGTCTTCATAATAAATATTAATTGACGTGAGTGGATTAAAGGCTTATATAGATTTTTTGGCCTAGCTAAATAGGCCTTTGTCCAGGGTTCCTGTCTAGGCTAACTTTCTCATTTAATATTAATAGAATTATATTTAATAACTATTGAAAACCCCTTTCAAAAATGACGGAACTCAATTCGAATTGATTGTGAAGCCAACAATAATAAAATCAATAACTTATTCCTACTAAAATAAGAATCTTGATTCAATTTCCGTTCTTTAAGTGCTTGTCTCGATTTCGTGGGATAATTATTTCTAATTTAATTTTGTAAATTAAATGAAGCCTGAGAACATTGAAAAATAATGAGAGATGAAAGTCTTACGGGACTATTTTCAAGTGAAGCAAATTCTAAAATATTGCTTCAGTCAGTCAATTTCTTGGGTAGGGTAAATCTATAGATATAAACAAAGGTGATTATTGTAATTGATGAGTACTATAATTGTGATAAATAGTAAAGAAATCAAGCACCTGAAATAATGAATAGAAATGCATCGGAAGGAAAGCCTCTTTTAGTTGAAATATAAATTTATGAATAAATTGAAAATAAAGAGTAAGTCCCACCATTACTCTCTTACTATCCTTCGCACATTTATATGTAAATTTGAAATGGAGTTATTATTCCATCCTTGGAAAATAATGATAAAAATTACTGATTATTTGGCATAGGTTATTAATGCATAAGCTCATTTTGAGTAGTGAATCAAGACACACAATTACGGGATGTATGCTAAGATAGTTAGTTACCAAATGATTTCCCACATTTTTAGTGGAGATATGAAAAATATATATAGCATTACATTGCACTACATCACCGCAAATTCTGATATCAAATCCTCTATTTTCCTAGAAACATGCAGTGAAACATGTAAAGGAAATGACTGTGAAAAGATAAGGAGAGAAAATTAAGTGAGAGTGAATTTCAAGTCTGCTTTTCTGGCACGTTTTTCAATATCGGCAGACACATGTCTATTCTATTCGATTATTGAACATTTCTGGAGAGTTTCCGGGAAAATGCAGATCCGCTAATCTATAAATAAGATTTGGTATTCCAACTCAATGGAAAGAGAATGCCTGTTTTGAATTTCTTCGGTCGGAGGCTGCAAAGAATGACAGACAAATACATATTTATACGTCTTCTGTCTTTCGTAGCTGAAATATCTTCAGATATTTTTGTCGATCCCTTCCAAAGACTCACATTTTCAAGAACCTTATGCCGGAAAGTGTATCGCCTTAAGTATCTGAGAGTCCTCTCAGTAGAAAAAGCCATACAGGTTCTTAGTTTTAAGTATAAGGAAAACTCTCAAGCACTTCGTCTTGGAATGATTCAGGTTTGTACAGCAGCAATGTAGGAAGAGAAAGGCAGAAGAAGTAAAATAAATTCTATGATATAAGCAATAAGGAAAGAAGCAAAATAAAAATTGTTTACGATAAGCAAATATTCCTGAATCTGGTACTTGTCCAATAGCTAAGCATTAAAATTACTCAGGAGCAACGATTAGTCGCTTTCCTTAGGTAATATTATTTTATCATACAGAAGAAATAGAAGATGTTGAATAGAAAAATGTAGAATCAGTTCGTTACAGCTGCGGTGCAAATTGCAATATGTCACTCTTAGAGATTGCCATTCATACCAACCTTGTTAACCCACGGTAAACCAATAAGCCGCACTTTTCTATTCAATTCAACGAGGCACATTTTCATCTTTGATCGTCTCTTGATTCTCTGTCTTCTTTGTCATTCCTTACTTCGACATCTAGAGACAATATTGGTAACTTCATGACAGTGATACGGATATTTTTTGGGTTTTTAATACCTGACATGTTGTAAAATTGGGATAACCGAATACTCACAAGTACTAATGTAAGTTTTATGTTAATCAGATGGACAAGTTGTACGAGCTTTTTCCAATCAATGCTTTTATCACTTCAATCAATACTTTTATGTGACTCGGTTATCTAAGAAATCCTCAATTAAATTGAAGATCAACTGTACACTTGTAAAATACTGGTTAGCATAACCTAGGGGTTGATACTACTATACGAGAGTGGTCTGAAAAGTTTCCGACCCCAGATTTTTCAGAAATCTTCAGAAAATTTTCAGAAAACATTTCGAGAAATAGCGAAATGTCGGAAACTTTTCAGACCACCCATATGTATAGATAGATTCATCGTTTGATATAGAACGATCATTTATTATTAATTTTAAAGAAATGCAATGACTGATGAAATTATGTAGAGTTATATAAGTTGTATTAACGTTGCCACCGGACAGTTGTCTATGCAACCTATATATCTAATAACAATTATAATTCCTTGTTACCCGTGGCTCCAGAAATATATCTTTCCTTTACCTTTCATATACATGGGTGGTCTGAAAAGTTTCCGACATTTCGCCATTTCTCGACATGTTTTCTGAAAATTTTCTGAAGATTTCTGAAAAATCTGGGGTCGGAAATTTTTCAGACCACCTTCGTACATATTTCATTTCATACTGATGATTGAATTACGAAAGATTAATATTTTGATCATGATGGAGCACAAAAAGAGGTACTATGTACGGTTACAATATGTAATTGTTTTATTTAGGTTATAAAAATGTTTCAGTAAAATTTTAGTTCGTGAAACATGGTTCGCATGCACCCCTAGGAATATTAGCGATGTGAACTACGTAATGTGAACGACTATAAAAATTAGCTTCCGAGCCCATAATGTAATCCGTTCTCCGTCGGCGAAAGATGTAGCATGTACTACGAACGGAAGCAGAATGCTCGAAAATACGTTTCAGCTCATTTCATGCATTCGGAGTGGAAAAACACAATTTATATCGCTAATGAAAAGGGTCACGGTTGAAACTTGCAGCGTATATCACTTAAAAAGATTCCCGGCACTAAATTCAGGAATGAAGAACTGCTCACGTGGAGGCCAATAAATAAGAGAGAGTTAAGGTCGAGAGAATCTGCAGATTCCAAGAAATACATATACAAAACCTCCGGAGTGAAGGAGCGGAGAGGGGATGGCAAATACCTATATATTACGGGATCGGGAATCCTACGGTGAATAGGGTCATGACATCTTGCGGAAAAAAATTGAAAGTGATGGAGGAGTTGTGGAGATTTACCGACTGCAGGACACAAACAAAAGGAAGAAATAAAAGGAAGGGTTTGGAGAGGGAAAGAGCGCTCGGGAGGGAGAAATAAAGAGGATTTGGATTGAGCGGAGCAGTAAAAGAATTGCAGAGACCGAAGAGAGATGGGATGAGAGACCTTTGGATAAAAAAGGCGGAATTGGTGGAGAAAGGGAAAAGGATATAGAAGAGGAGAATAAAGCACAAAGATGGATAGGAAGTTTCTTCCCACAGTCACGCACTCGCCAATCCTAATGCTATTAACCTTATAAATTTAAATCCACGTTTCAGAATAACCGCAAACCCTCGTATTAAGCGCACCAGTTTCAACGCAGTATTAGATCAAAGAAACGTTTATATTGACGTGCATTCCTCTAAAATGAGGACAAAGGATGGGAGAAAAGTAGAGATATACTGTAATAATTTTCGTTCTATACACTTAAAGTTTATTTGATGCTTTATAGCGATATCTGGTGGACCTTTTGCATAATAAATACGAATAAATATATAAATTTATGGAAGAAGACAGATTGTTTCCTTCGTATTGATCACTTACGGTTTGTAGCAGCGCTTTGCCGGTTTCATTTCTTTTACAGACTAGAATTATAAATTATAGATCTAAAATAATTTATAATTTAGATCGAGAAAAGCACCAAACGTAAGGAAATGTAGTAATGAACCTAGTTTTAATCTTAACGAGTATATTGTGGACAAGTGATGAGAGAAATTTAGAAATATAACTAACTATGTAAACAAGGCTTAAAAAGATTAAGTTTTAAGACTAATATTTGGCCAGTAGAATCAAGATCTTATATAGTTGAAGTGAAAAATTCTAGTTTGCTTTTTACACTGGAAAAATGTTAACTAAATTAAAGATAAAGCATGGAATGAGTGAAATTTCTAAATAAATATTTCTACTTTTCATACGTATCCGTTTAACCGTGGATTTTCATTAAAGTTGTTTTTGAATTTATTATTTCACTTGTCCTGTGTATAACATGATTTCAGGTTTTTCCGACTCATTCCTCAGTTACTAGTTACTGCCAAAGTTATTTCAAAGGATTAGCCTTGATTGCGAATTACATCCATATTTTCTACTGTAGCAAGAGTTAAAAGAAATGGGAAATAATCGAATATCTTCATCATACAGTATGATTTGTTCAAGTTTTACAACTTCCGTCCAAGTCTTGGTGTATACGAAATTATGATCATATATTTCCAAGCTTCGAATACTGAGAAGTGGGTCAGATTCGATATTTTTGGCCGTAGTTAATCGGTATATTTCATCTCTACAAGCTGCAGAACACGAAATTATTTACTCTGACGCATATTAATTGTCATGCGATTATTTCCTGGTAACACTTTTCGTTTTCTCTCGTAGCTTGCAAACGTTATTAACTAGAGTAACAAAAACAAATATCTCGTTGACGAGATCTGTATTAATAAATTTTTGGTTAACGTTGGTAATCGAGCCTGTCCTTCAGCGAATCCCACCTAAGGGACTCCATCATAAGATAGGTAGAGAATAGGTCTAGTTTACACATGGTCATTAACATACCGTGTTAACAAATTCAAAAAATCTTATTAATCTTTTCTCAAAGGTCTATCCTTGTCGTACAAGCCAACCAAGGCATAGAAGTGTTATTAGTTGTAGTAATTTAAGAATTGCTTGCAGAGCTGTGGTCATTTTGCACGTGACATCGAATCCGGGACTACTTTCATTGCAGTTAAACGCGTTGCCCACTTGGCTATCGGGAGGTCTGATAGAAGTGTTAATATAGTTATTATAAATTAAGTGGTCAAATGACCTTTTGCCGCCTTTATAATAGGATATGAAAAATACCCCAGTAGCAACTAAAAAATTTCATTATTTCATACTAAATTTAGGAGGAGAATAGACAAATTCATTAGGTTTCAAAAGGCTTAAACATGTTTTCATTGAAAACTTATGAAGTTAAACTCGAAAAACTATTTTCGCCACTTATAGTTTTCAATTTTGGGAACCTGCCGACAAAGCTATAGTCTGGCAGGGCCCTTATGACGTAACTTCTATAGTACTTTTCTTCTACTCTCTGTGCAATTCATGCAATAATTCTTTTTTCTCTAATTCTTTGTATGTATTTACTTACATTTATATCTTTTTCTCTTCCTATTATATGATTATTTGCAATTATTTAATATTAATAAAAGTTTAAAAAAATAAATAAAATAAAAGGGTCAAAGGACCACCACCGTTCTCCTAGCGCTAAGTTGTTTCGCATTTCTATGTGTCAAATTAAAAATTAATAATAATAATAAAACGTCTTTATTCGGGCGAGATTGAGACTGTTAAAGTCTCTTCTTACATCTAACCCTTCGTCAATTTGTAAGAAAGAGATATTAGAAAAAAGTGCACGGAAGATATTTATATTGTCGGCTTAAAAACCTAGGATAGGAAAAACAGCAGGAAAACACCCCAGAAGAGGGTGTGAAAAACCTGCGAAACCTACAGATAGATAAGAAACTGAAATTTATAGAAAAGGCTGGAATCAAAAAGCAAGGAACATATTTACACTTCAATATAGAAATAGTCCATAAAAGAATAACAGTTGGTAAGAAAGAAAACGCTGAAAATACAGAATGTCATAAATGGAAATGGTATGAATAAACTAGTATGAATACAGAATGAAAATGGCAAATTAATTATCAATTATCAATTAATCATCATTCAGCAAATGTATTGCATTGAAATTTTCCCCTCTCCCTTCCCGACCACTCAGCCCTCCGTATCTGGACTGCCGTGCGTGCGGCTAAACGCGTATCATATTGAAAATGATCGGATAAAGTCGTCGTGATTAAAAACGCGGAGAGAATATCTGAGGAAGGGCAGGGAGTGTGTGACCACGCGATAGCCAGAGGCAAGAGGGCTGTCACTAGGGCAGTTAAGCTGTTTGGAATTGAGTGAAATATGGAGTTATGGTGACACCGTTGAAAACTCGTTATTTTATCCCGTGGTGCAGGTGAAATTAAAAGAGGAGTGAGAAATGGGAGAAACCGAGAGCGATGAACTTTTCTGTTCCTCATTTTCTGGGGAAGTATTTATACATGAATAAAATTGTCGAGGATATTTGTCCATAAATGAATAAAATTTGTCGAGGATATTAATACTGAAATGAATAAATGTTGTCGAGGACATTTGCCTATAAATGAATAAATGTTGTCGGGGATATTAATACTGAGAAGAATATAAGTTTTCGAGGATAATTTCCGTATACGAAAAAAAGTTGTAGAAACGGTGTGGATATAAAATACATTGGGATTGCCAAATAAAGCTGGGTTAGTGAATGAGTTTGAGGAAAACCGTAAGATGCTGTTATATTTTATATATGCAGTAGTCCCGTCTCTGTTTTGTCAAGAGCAGTGGCTAGTCATCCATAAGATTACCTCCGTGTTTCACAAATTGAAGAAGTCATCGTTATTGATTTTTAAAATAGGCTTTAAATATTCAAGAACATTGACAATAAAAAAGGAAAGAAATTAGAAATAATTTTTTAATGAATAAAAGGTCAAAAATCTCTTCGTAAGCCTATGAAACGATGAGCCTCTTCCCCGATTGGAAGAAATACCGGTAGAATAAGTTAGCCAAAAGTTATCTCTCAGATGACGCGCGACCGTTGAAGGGTTAAACTGTAATAAGTATTTTCAAGCTCGATGACTTTCACCTAGATATTCCGTCCAATTATTAAACGAATTAGCAATGTTATGATAAATGCCCTCTCCCTTATTATATTCTAATGTAGTAGTGGTAATTTGAATAGTGCAACGACAGCTGAGATCGTTACGTACACCCTTCCGGGAATCTGGAAGCCCCACTTGGCTATCCATTCCTATCGCAATGTTTTTTGTACGTCTTTCGGCCAGCATCAATAAATAACCATGCATTCGATACCTCAAATTACTTTATATGGAGAGGAAATTTAATTCAAATGCTTTTATATGATTTGAACTTTAATTCAGCGCCATAGTTCGTACGTCTGTAACATTTATTGCGGGCAACATTATTACGCATTTATTACTCGTACAATGTATTTTACATCACATTTTCGTCAGAAAACGGAGATATCAAACCCGTGTTGACGTGGCTTTCGGCTGCGGGGGTGGTGGACTCGAGATACGCGTGACCAAAGTGGCACCATGGGAATTTTTCCGGCACGCTAAAGTCAGACCTTATACTCAAAGGTGTATTCCTCGCATGAAAAATATTGACCCTAAACCAAGTAAATGTGAGTTGTTTTTATTCAGACAGGTAATCATTAATTAATTCCGTTAATAATAACTGCCTAAACCCGTGGTTGATGTAATAAATAGATAATGTTAACATCTCACGCTAAGTTCCAGCTTAACATTTGCTCGTAAGTTTTGAATGAAAGAAAATAAATTGACATTCTTTTATTTATGAATAAGAGGTTTGAAAAACTAGGAAACGTCGTCTCAGAAGGTCGGTGCGGTAGTCCGCGGTTTTTCTGCTCCTATTGAGGAATTGACCCGACTGTCACCGTCATTTTTAGCGATGCAGAGTTTTAAGAACCGCTTAGGTAAGTGTTTATTAAGCAATCTTTGACACAAGCAATCATTTTATCAAATAAAGCATTTCTCTACGAAAGATACACCATCCATTGTGTATCACAACCAATATTAAGTTAATATTCAGCCAGCCTTTACAAAGAGATTCAATTTCGAATAACAAGTACACACTAGGATTTGGAAGCCATACAAGATACGCAGATGGAAAAATGTACTTTTATTAAAATGTTATTGAAGATCTCATGACAAATATCGACTGTTTCCACTGACGTGAATGGGATACTGGGAGGTCTCATTGAAGTCCGTTCATTTTATCAAACTGGAATTAATTGGGTGAGACAGGATGAAATCTATTCCCGTTATTCAGTCACAATTTCCGGTTATGCGTCGCAATTTTCCGAAAAAGAATGTATAAAAATCCAAATTTCATGTGAGACAACAGAAGGAAATAACCTTGACAAATTGAATGAGACCGAAATAGCGCCACCAACAAAGGATAATGAAAACAAGAGAGAATTCCTCGAGTTTCGCCATATTTAGGGGTGAATTTTATTGCGTTATGGATAACGAAGTTCAATTGGAGGGTTAATTTGAGCTGGGAGCAAAATCACAGAAACAACATCCAAATGGGAATACTAACTTTGTGAAGGTTGAGGAAGCCATTAAGTTAAAATGGCTGGGAATTCCTGAAGCTGTACATCGTTCTTGGTGAATGAATATGAAATCTTGACACGCACTGTTAAAGCTACTTTGGAGTCATTTCAGATTTCCTTGGGAAGTACTCGTATCTCCGAAAAGAGTTGTTCAAACTATTACGTAAATAATAATTATTATGAATTTACTTATATTAACAACAAATTTGTACCGTTTCAAGAATTTACTTCTTACAGGATGTTGTAGCGTATCTTAAATCGTCTGATTTTCGAATTACCTTTTAAAAATTCATTAATTTAATATTTTATACCTTTAAAAAATTTATTAAATTATTATTAAATTGAAATTATTTTTATCGCCGTAATATGCAGGAGTTCCTTAGTAACACAATAGGCTCCCTAAGGACACGCTACGTCACGAAACATCTCATGAGGACATTCACTGAAGCAATATAGTACGAGTATGATGTCTGAGATTTCCTAAGGCAAAACTGACTTGTAAAAAGTGTGACAGAACCAGGGCTCGAATCCGAATCTTTGACTTTGACATGACATAGAAAAGTCTTCTGAGAGTTAGCCGAAATATCTCTTTTCACCTTTATATAAGAGACACTTATCAAGAAGTTTCTGTAGTTTGGCGCGTTACAAAATATAGCTAAAGGTATGTATAAAGAGGAGACTTTGAGGTCATAAATTCACAGAAAATAAACATTTTTATTCATGATACTAACCTTATATCGGTTGTGTTTTTTATGCATTAAAGTAAATTACTACATATAAATCTTCAGAAAAACTCTACAAGCCCACTTTCTGTCTGTGGCACAGGTTGTAAACATAGAGCGTTCGAACGATTTCTTCTACTTCTTATTGCATACCGTACGTGGAAAGAATAAGTCCTAAAAATGAAAGGTTCTAGTATCTATTTATCTTATTTTACGCTCATTGCCAGATCGAGCAAGGTGGCATAATACCGATAACGTCTTCCGAAAGCATACTTTCTTTCAATTTATAGATGAGTCGCAGCCTAGCTTCTAATATCCTTTCTCTTAAGGATTGTTTCTTCCCAACATACGACTGAAAATATTTTGGTAACGCTTGTTTTATAGGGGTTACCGACTAGCCAGGGCAGCGTGTTCAACTTCGATGAAAGTGGTCCCGGGTTCCATTCCCGGCTGGTACCCACATGAGAAATGATATCAGATGTCGAAGTACTTTTAGCAATACCATTGATGCTTGCTTTATATTCTTTTTATAAATTATATTTTTTATAAAGTTAATCTGAATTGGCTGTATTTCGTGAAACGCCAATCTGGACAAGTAAGAAGAGCAAACTTTGTATGTTTCACAGATTTAACAGAAAACTGAGAAACATACAAAGTTTGCTCTTCTTACTTGTTTACATTTTTTTTATCTGTATTCTTTACAAATGATGGAGAAGCTACGACATTTGCTTAAGTTTCCACTCTTTATTATAAATGTTTATATCCTCGAAATAATAAACTTTAAATAATATGATTGATAATATATTAACTTACGAGATAATATATTAATATAAACCTACATTATTTCAATTCGTCAAACGATCACAGCCTTGCTTCTAATATCCTTTCTTTAAAGAAATCTCAATTTTTTGGAAGCATTTTCGAAATCCTTACTTTTTATCGCAGTGTATTTAACAAGCGATGAGGGAAGTCCGGCACTTATATAAAATGTTCACGCAATGTTTGGTGCTTGTTTTCTCGAAATAATATCCCATAAAGATTGTATACACCCAGATACTCGTGCATTTCCACTCTGTAAAGCGCTTACTTCAAATCGCACGACATGGAATATTTTTACAACTCGCGACATGGAATTCCCTCCCCCATTTGTACCCGATTCGCAGCATTGCGTGTATACGATCCAGCATTTCTTTCACCGTGAAAAAACATCGTTTTATTACGAGAAATTATCAACATACCTCCAGCGTGACCGAGAATCGCCACCGATCCTGACATAATCATCGGAGTCGTTTGATCATTTTCGCTCCGCAACTCGATAAGAAAGGCCGGAACGGTCTTTTGTATTTCGGCGCATAGACTCCGGCGACACATTTGCGGGTCCATTTGAAAAAGAACGGCCTTGGGGCGCGAGATAACGAGTGGGCGATTAGGAAGGCCGATAGAGAGAGCTGAGGGAAAGTGATTGTGGTTTGAAGTGAGTGAGACGTACGTCGTCACAGCCCCTAACTTGCCTTATTTCGGCAATGCTACGTTCCTTCAAGGGCGCAAATTGAACTCGATAAAGCGTTATAAACATACGCGAAAGCGGGATTACGACAGTAATACAAACTGATAATGGCCTTGGGGGAAATTTTGAGAATGCAGTTACGGTTCCCTCCGTCGTGATGTGGTTTATTAGCCTTAATGTTTGATGCGCTAAAGTTTGGCGATAAAAACGTCAAAAAGTCGCTCGAGATGTTTACGAGAGGTTGCGGATTCTGGTGCTGAAATGGGTTGTGATATTAGGAAGGGAAAGAAAGGAATATCAGGTGCGTATTTTGGTACATCAGTCGAGATTTTATCATATACGAATTTTCACAGTAGCAGGTAGACTTTAGGATGGTGAGGATTGTCCAATGATTTTCATTTTGAGCTTAATACATATTACTTCAGATGATTTTTGTCACCTCTAATTGTAGGAGTCGGAAATACCTGATGGTGAACTTAATCTTCGTCTAGAAGCGTAAGTCTTAATCCGTAAATATAATACTTTCATGTCTGTTTTTGTAATTCCTTCCTCGCAATTCGCACGTGTTTTATTCATGCCAATAATAGAGATTCCGCTTGTTAGAATTAAGCCTCTCACGCAGGCTTTTATTTATTTAACGTATTCTATTTAACAATCCAAGATATTTTAGATTAACTAATGTACCGATTATAATTGTTATCATATCAGCATAAATTTTATAAGATCATAAACTTAGTTCATATGTGAAATGATATCTAAACTTAGATAATGATATAAATTTCCTTGGGAAATTTTTCAAATACCATTGTTTAGTTAAGATATGGAACTTGCGTATCACACCTTTTAGTCATCCAATCGCAAACACTTTTATCTAAACCAGTGCAACAAAGAATTCATAAGAGGTTATTGATAAAGAATATGGACTATAAATAATAGGCTTAAGATTGATTTTTGTGGAATAAAACTGAAATTTATAGAAAACTATACATCAAGAATTGAAAAACTCACATGTGAACGGTAGTGTAATGTATCTCCGAAAAACATAGGAAAGCATGTCTACACTGGAAGGCTATAACGTAAAAAGATGAAATTAAGTTTTAAAATCATCGAATCATAGACACCCATTGGATTGAGTAACGGTGTCGTTGTAAACCAATTTATTAGAATACTTATCTTACTTATCTTTAAACCAAATTCACACGCAAATCCCACCCGCACCCCGAAAAAATTTCTTTTATTTAGAACCTAAAGTAGGCGATCAATATTCTTCTTGAAAATGACACAAGAAGTATGAAACGGACAAGGCTCAACAAAACGTCGACAAAAAGGAATTCGTCACTAATCCACTAATCCTTCAATCGCTTAACGATTCATAATAGCTTTTAAACTGTAGTAGGTTAACTACAACCCTCCAAACGACATTTGAGCCTCTTATCAATACCTTTTCCGAGAAAATTTTCATCGAAACGCCATTTAAGAAAGGGTGAAATAAAAAAAGAGTTAAAATGGTCGCGTGATATACGGGGACCAGAAAAACGCTTATCTTCCACCGAATTCAATCGTTCATCTCCACGCTCGAATAAGAATTACAGTTATAATCGAGTCCGAAAGTCGTATAAAGTGGACTGAAAGCCGCTTAAATCCTCAACCCTTCAACCCCAGCATTAGATAAGAAAAGGCGTTAAAGAAAAATGAGACAAATTAGGCGAGATGAGGACTGAGATAGTTTCCCTTCACTTTTCTTACTGAAACTGAATAGTTTAATTGGAAAAATTCACGCCTTTGCTCCACTAGACTGTAAATATAAAAGTTTTCATAGAATTCAATTAGAAGAATCCTAGAAGCATATCATGATACTAAATCACTTTTACTTCAATATTTTTCATATTACCACAGACATGAGGGAGATCCAGTGAAAAACAAGTTAAGGATAATTGTTTTTAGCCTGTTTTTAAAGACAATCAATATTTCATACGTCAAAATATTGTGACAAGAATTTTCTTCCTAAATGCATTTTCTACCAGCAAGTAATAAAAATCCACTAGATTCTCTTTATTATTTACTTCTTTTGATTGAAGGATCAAATAAAACCGATTTCACGGTTGAAAGATAGCTATAAATCATAGTTAAGAATCTAGCTTATAAATCTAGTCAAATCAATAAATTATAGTTAAGAAGAGTTCTCTTATTCAGCAACTGATAAAACTATGCTTCCAGTCTCATTCAGTTTGAGTACGGAATTTTTTTATTCGAAGACTGTCTTGATTATTCCATACCGAGTGAAATACGAATTGAAATAGTAATATTCAGAAGTTGATCGCATGTTGGAGCACCGCAAGCAATTGATACCTATTTGTGCTAGAATAAACTTCAAATTTAATACTAATAACTATCTGTCTATAGGGTTGGATTTCTCTAACCCATACGTTCTTTTTAGATTTTTTAAACGAGATTTAATCTTAGAAACAGGTTCCTAGATAACTAAACGGGCAGCTTTGGCAAAAGAGGTACCGGGTTCGATTCTCACACGCCAAATGACCTCAGCAGTTGAATTACGCTTAACAATATTACTACTGTAATCTTAGAATTCAAAGTGGATCTTATAAAATAGAAATGAAAAGTTTTTTTTACTAATGATAGCTTATTCATCCATTTACAAATAACCTTGCGCGTGATTATTCACTCAGCTGTGGATATTAGGCCTTAATAGAGCCTTTTGAAGGTTAAGAACTATATTCCCTAGTTTCATGCCAATTTGATTAACCTTCACAGATAAGGTGATCTGGAAATTAAATAAAATTGCAATAATACAGCCAAATTGGGGTTCGAATAAAATTCCAGTTATAGCCAGAAACGCTGAATTGGTCTAGAATAAAAAAATACCTCTTATCGCAGCCACAACGAACCGGAAATTGACTCTTCCGGCATTTTCACATAGTAAATAATGTCGTTGACGCCAAGGTTAAGCGGTGGCGTGATCGCCGAACAGAAACTAAGAGTTGGGGCACGCGAAGTCGTCCTTTTATCATGGACCCATTATTCAAAGGAAGTTAAGGGTCGGCCCAGATGTCACAATAGAATAGCGTGCGTATGCGGGCTGAGCGCCGAAAGGTTCTCTATCCCTCTATTATATGCCACAAAATGGGACCTCTTTGAGAATTCTAATTCATTATACATCTCCCCAGTTGAGAACCAAGATATAACCTTTTGACGTCTCCTCCTTAATCTTCAAACTATGCTAAGATTCCTTGAAAAAGTGCCACTTTTCGGCGGCTCGATGAGTGATTGAACTAGAAAGGAAATGTTATTTCTCCAAGGTTAGAATCGGTGTGATCAAGCGTAAAAATGTGGTATGAATAGGCTCTCTAGTTACAGAAAAATGAATCCAGGTATTGAAGACACAGGAAACAAGTCGCAGAACGTAAAAGGAAATAGGAATAAGTCACCAAAAAAGTAAAAACGTAAATCTGACTCTTAGGATACCGATTGAAAAAGCTGAATATCGGATGGTCTGAAAAGTTTCCGACCCCAGATTTCTAAGAAATCTTCAAAAAATGTTGAAAAATTTTCAGAAAACATGTCGAGAAATGGCGAAATGTCGGAAACTTTTCAGATCACCCATGTATATAAAGACGCTCTACGTTAAGCTGATATCATTTTACCTTTACAGAAGTAACGTTCTGTTTGTGCTATTCATTAGATTTTACGTTAAATCGATCTCAGAACTATCCATTGCGTATCATTAAATCTTTTTCAAGTAAAATCAATGGTTGAGAGCCGCTGATTATGAGATATATTGAATTTGATAATGTACAAAACTAAAGAAAGATAAAGGAAAAGATCATCTACCAAAAAGAAGTCTATTATTGAGTAAGTAACACTGGGTATTATGAATTGGGATTTATATTCATATTTTCCAAATGCCCGATTTGAGACAAATAGCGGTGACATGTTCGGAATATTTCATTCAAAGGAAACGTCGATACAGCTCGCTTGGTAAATTATCGATATATCCATGAGTACATATCCGGATATAAAATTTTTTCCCATCTCTTCTTGCTATTTATTCTTCTCTATATTTTGTTTCCGTGCTTGTTGTCATCCTCATAACGATATTCATTCCAATGCTTTTCTTGCTTTTAATTCCAACTCGTACGCCGTTTGAGCCTCCTAGAATTATGTAATGGAATTTCGAAGAAACTCCCTACTTCCTGGTCTCAGATAACTTTTCATGTTTTCATTTTGCCTCTTCTCCTTTCACCACTCCACCTATATCCATGTTTAATTTGGTAGTGTACATTACCTGTGCAACTTTTATTTCTATTTTTTCTTTCTTTTCTTGTTTTACTATCTTTTAGTTAACTCTCACAGTAGGTATGTGCAGGTTTTCTACAAACCCAACTCTGTGGATTTTATCCTGCTATGTTACTGCTGTTATGCTACTTCAGTTAGGTTTTTCAAATCCACAGCTAAGGTCATAATTTGTCTATTAATATAAAATCACATAAGTAGTTGTCCCGTGCGAAAAATTTGGTACAATTGGGTGAATGCAATTTACTTAAAAGAAAGCGGTTGTTTGAACGAAATGACAATGTAAGCTGTTTTATAGTGTGACGCAAACAATCTTCATGTGTCTGTGTTTGTCGCTCTGCTCCCAAAAGATGCAAGATTATTATTGAAATGTTGTTGTGATCACGTGCGACGTCGTGGTATTCGTTTGTGGAAGCTATAATAATACTTGCGAAAACTGTTTCGATCATTTTAAGACGAAGAGTAAATGTCACTGTCCGATGAGAAAATTTATTTTATTCATTTACCACAACAAACGTAAAGCAAACAATAAACTAAAAACATGAAAACTCCGATAACTACACATCCAGTAAGGAAACTCAAAAATCTGTACCAAATGGTACATTTTTCAGTTGTCAATCTATTTTTAGTAGAAACCGGGAAAATTTATTTTCCAAATAGTCAGTGATTGATATATTTTGATGAAGTGCCAAGGGAGAAAAGCGCCGGTCACCGAAAATAGATTTTTAGGAAAAATATATAAGATCTTAGTACCTTTGACATAACTACTATGGGTTAAGTGGAAGAGGAGTCTTTGTAATCTCAATTTCGCCCTTAATAAAAATGAAATTTATCTCTATCAATTTATTTATTTATATTCTTGAATTTCCGTCACGAGTAAGTCCTATATCCCACCATTTTCACTATTTCTCCCGTCATTTGTCCTGCGTACATGGGGTCTTGACCAACTGATTAAATCTTAAGTAAGAAATCTGGCATCTCGCTGTCCTTGGGCACGTTCTCCGGTCACTTTGAGCCGTAGTAGCACCTTGTATGGAATATTAATTAAAAGACATCCGCCGTAGATGATTGATGCTAATACGACAGAGGGTCTCTCCGCAGATCCGAAATTCCCCGTCACGGTCCCACGCAAATTGCTACATGACCTTCCACCGGATATGCTCTCTATCCCACGCACTGTGGGTGGATTTTTGATGTTCTACCGTACGTAATATTTTAAACCCATGAAAAATTGATTTCAGAAGTTTTTATTTACGGTACCATTTTATCAATGTAACATTTTATATGACATTCTGTTTTTATTTATTGTCCTATCCTTAAATTTCCCTTCTCTTCACGATTTGTCTACAACAAATATTTTCCTTAAATAATAACAAAGATATTAAATTATAAAAATATCATTTTCTTACTTATGCAAAATTTTCATTTTTTATCATCATTCTCTATTAAATACGTATATGAGTACTATAGTATGTACTATTTTGAATAGTGCTTCGACAGTTGAAGTAATTTTGAACGTGAACCTCCACCGGGATTCGAACCCGAGCCCGCTTTCACCGAAATCTAACGGGTTACCCACTTGGCTATCCAGAGGCCTTGTTTATTTAAGTTTCTTGCCATTCGGTAGGTTCATGTGCTTTAATATTCTCAATTCAACGCCTTGCCTTTCGTTTTTTAGTTCCTTGAACTACCTTTTACATTTTCTGTCATTGCCTTCTTCCTATATTCTCCCTTACATTCTGCCATTCCACCACTTTCTTCAATAATTTTTTTCCACTCAATATTTGACACTACCATATCCTCTGCGACGCTAAATTATTTCAGTCCCCAACCAACGATCTCTAGCTCCTCCCATATTGTTTTTATATCGATCCAACTTAATTTTTCCTTTCCACAACACATCAAAATCTCGAAGGCCTCCAAAATCTTGATGTCCTTTCTTAAATACCACGTTTCTCACCCATATATCAAGACATCTCACACCAAGGAATTATCAATTTCTTCCGATCACTTTATCAAGAGCTCTCTCCATCAGTTCCCTTCGCTCCACACAAGATTCTTTAGCTAATGCTATTCTTTTCCGAATTTCTTCTGTGTACACTCCATTCCAAGAAACAGCACTTCCCAATTTCCGATCTAGTTCAAACGGATGCCTTTGCTTCTCTAATTCAAGAAACCGGAAGAAAATTCCCGCATTTATTTGAAACGAAACTTTTCTGTTTCCTCTACGATTACGATAATATTTATCCTAAGATAACACCGTCATATCCGGCATAACTTTCACTCAATATGGAAAATTTTGCGAAAAATTTTGCGAAAAATTTTGACTAACTTTTTTGAGCTTATGTCGCATCAACGCGCTATTTTCTTCCCTAAGAAAAGCAAGTGCAAATACATTTTAAAAGGTGCATGCATGATGGTGCTAAATTTAGCTTAACGCGGGATACGGTGTTTTGCGACTTTATGCAACATACTTATTTATCAATTTATCATATTCAGCTGCAGCCAATTTAAAGTCATAATATAAAATTTTTACAAACATAATGAAAACATTACAAATAAAAGAAAAATAACAAGGAGAGATATTAATAACTTAAGGGGTGGGAGAGGCAGTGAACTGTAGTTTTTGTAATTAGAGGATATATGTGATGTTAGTGTTATGGTGGGGGTGACAAGGAGGTGTGTGTAAACTAAGTCTTGATGTAGTGTAGTGGTGTTCGAATACTGTACTGCGTGGGTAGTAACGTTGATTATGGAATATTTATCTTTGTAACGTCTGACGTAGGGATTTGGGGTTTCAATTATGATGGTTATAGATAATGGTTGGGGCTGCCACCAGAAAAAATTCTACTAGCAGCATACCTACTAATAAATAAATAATTAAACAGTAGATAATAGGATTGCTGCATTAGGAAAAATCATCTAACGACATTATAGTACATTCGACTTTCCGATGAACAGAGTAACTCACCTTTGGTTCGAATTCTACTGCAATTAAGGTTAAATCAAGGCATTAGAAACACGAATTACTTTCAAATCGTTAATTTACATCCGTACGAATGAAATCCAAGTCCTGATTTGCATCCGTCTCCTCAGCGATGACTTTTCCATGGAAAAGTAGTTCAGCTTCCGACGCAGAGCTCGACCCCATCGATTGCGTGAGAACAAGTTTTTCAATTGAAAATTCCGGGGCAAGAAAATCTTCTAATCTCATATCCGCAGCAGTATCACGCCACCGCCACAGGCCCCAATTTCCTTCCCCGGCGTGAATGTCCCGTCATTCATTACACGCTTAACTATGCACGGCCCCAACTACACCAATCGCAGCATTGCTTTTGAAAGCAGGCGGTATGCATGTAAAATACGGTTCCATCTACTTAAAGGAGTTCCCTGGATTAATTCCTTTATCAGCTCTGAGTGGGGTAACCGTAAGGCCGTGCAGAATAACGAACAGAAGACGGTGGAGTGCATGCGGTAGTGAGCAATGAGATAAATTGGGGGGAGGGAGGAAAGAAACATTAGCGAGCCATGCTCTGGAGCCGGAGCAATTTCATTTTTGGCGGGGACATGACGAGAAAGCTTGAGTCTTCTCGAATAAGCCTAAGTGACTAGTTGATGCGAAGCTTAATATAAAGTTTAATCCATTCATCTCCTAAGCCTCATCGCTTGCTGTCTTATGCAGCTGAGTTTAGAAATTAGTGTGGATGTTGAGTATCGCAGATTTCCGAGTTTATTTCAGTGTTAGTAAATTCTCCTCGTGAGCTATGCTGTACTACAGTTTTATTAGTAGATTGTATCCGTTATTTTTTGTAACGATGTAGCAAAGTTTTTGGAGTTTGTAATTTGGTGTTTATTTCCTATTAATTAATTAAAATTGCAGACAAAGCGATTTCCAGTTACTTAATGCATAAAACGATTTGTTAACAATGAAACGGCTGTGACAGGAAATTTTGGCATTTGTAATGTATTAATATAATATATTATATTATTGTTTCTCATATTGTTAATACTATTTATTTATATTTTATGTAATCCCTTTTATAACTATCATGCGCCGACTTTTCTTAAATATGATTTATAAAAATCTATCGTGGTTCAGGCTCAACTTTTTGGAAAGGATTGTACTAAATAATTTGAAAAATCCTTGTGATTTTCACAGAAAACAAGTTAATTTGTTTCGAAAAATTAGTTTGAAGTCATCTGAAAATTTTTACTAGCAGACGAAAGAAATCGCTACGAATAAACTTATGTTATGTGGAAATGAAAGAGTTTCCTTTAATATATTAAGATAATATTAAAATAACTATATATTAAGATATTTTTAATGTAGCTTGTTTTAGTTAATTGTTTTATACTGCATTATCAGTTGGTTTGCGCAGATATTTCATACATCCTATCTATGTGGGTATTGTCCTGCTGCGGATTATTCCCCCCTGAGATTATACATTAGAGTTTATGTAAATCCACTCCTTAAGTTTTCCCATTCCGTTTCTATTCCCAAGTATATCATTGATGTTTTCGTAAATATCATTGACGACTGGTTAGATGGAAGAAGAGAATTTTTCGTCTATATCTCGCCTGAATAAAAACCTTTAAGATATTCAAGAACTTTAAAATTCTCTCTTAAAATATGGACGGAAAAATCGACTATTATTGAGGTAATTACGGTGATTCGATTAGGCTGGACCCTCTTTGGGGCTCTCTCTACTCGTTGGGACAGTTTGATTTTTCGGTCGTATTGACGAGGCAGTTGCTGTGGCGACGTCGCCCAAAAACTCTAGAAACAGAAACAACACATCCGAAGGACTCTGTAAAGGGTCGAGGTCACTCTTCATGTTTCGGTGAAAGTTCAATCACGTAATTGACTAGCCTCTTTGGAAGTTTCAAGGAAGGGTCGAGAGAGATGTTGCTAGATTCATACCACTTTCATCACTTAATTACATAGAGGTTCATTCATTTTGTAGCAAAAATCTTATAAACACTAAGGAACATCACGCTAATTATTTATTTGTTATCAAACAGCAGAAAAACTCTGATTTATAGCGATAACGTAACAGACGCAAACACTAGCAACAAAAATAATTACCTATTTATTAATTGAGAAATATCCCTTTCGGGTAGGCGAGGTTTCAAGGCCAAATATAGCATACATTTATGTGTTGGTAATCTGTCATGATTACAGAATAAACAACTTATAATATGATACTAATAAAATTAGACAATTCTACAATTATGTCAACCAGCCATATGAAATAAAACTGAAGACTAAGAAATTAGTTTCAATCTCTTCATTTCCCTAAACCTATTAGGGAAGGGCTCAATGATACTCATTGGGAGATTATTCTAGTCCCCTTATGTTCTTGAAATAAAAAATTTATTCCCCATGTCGGTTTTCTTTAATTTCGTGAATACCTTATGGGGATGGTCATTTTTTCAGTAAAATGTTGGGTGGTAAAAGTTTCTCTTTAATCTCGTTCATTACCGATTTAGTAGTGAGCAACTTGTAAAATAAATAAAATCTTCGGGTTTTTCTTAACATTTTCAATGATTCCCATCCCAAATTTGTTGTTTGTCATGTGAAAAAAACCTACAAATTTTGCTTCTGCCTTTTACTAGGTCATTTCTATTCTCCGTATTTATCCTTTATAGCAATGGTTCTACGCACTCATAAAGTACTCCATAATGGTTCTTACTATGGATAGTTACTCAAGCATTTGTTCACTATTTACTCAAAAGTCAAGCATTACTATTGCCTTTAGGAAAGATACATTTATATTTTATTTGTGATATCAAACTACATATCTTTAACTGGTTGCTAAGTCTCTCTCTTCACGTAAATAAACAGAAGATTAATTTTAAGTTATGTGGTTATCGCATACTTGTAATGTCTCAGCTGAGATAGTCGAGAAGCTGAATTATCAATCAACTCCTTGTATACTTATTCAATTGCTGCTTCACCGACTGAATTTTAACCTAACGTAGATTTCATTTTTCAATTTCTCACACAGAGATTTCTCAAATATTTCTTTTGAAAGCAAAATTGAGATAATATTCTCATCGGATCATTTCCAGGAACAGTTCCATTTGTTTCGTCAAAAGTTTCCTTAAAGACAACTTTAGAAATATAAGATGGATGTTTATGATGACAAGGTTCTACCTACAGCCGTTGATGAAATTTGACACATGGAATTTCATTTCTTTTAATTTCGGCAGGACTTCCTTATATCGGATAGGATAAAATGTCTTCTTCCATCAAAAAAGCATTTATTTCTGCCCTTTTCCACAAATTTTATATGATGGTGACAAAATGGAAATAAGTTATTGTAAACGCCCACAAACATTTCCGACAAACAATGAGTGAAATATTCATCACGTTCAGTAACTGCGTTAGTACAATTAAAGTTTAATCGAATTATGACGTTTTAACTTCTATTCTAATTAACGTAAAAGCAATATCTCTTGAGGTTTTACATAAACCACCATGTATATGAATCAAAATAATTTTATTAATAGTATTTACCACTTTTTCCCGATGTCCTATATTATATCAAATATATCGCATTTGTTTTTTATAAAAAGGAAGGTATTTTAAGAAATAACAAAAATGCAGTTTCAATGATAAATTTTTCTTGGCTGAAGTAATAGATATTTCAATTGATCTTGCATGAACAGGATATGTATTTAATTTTGTTTTTACTAATCATTCTGACGAAAGATTTAAATTTCCAACTTAAGCATATATTTAATTTTTTCTACTTTCAAATAATTTTCTTTCCTCGACACATTCAAATTAGTCCTGAAAAATATTCCCAAAATTAATATCCTTCCAATGCGAGCCATAAAGTTAATCTACAATGTACATCGTGGTAAAGCACCTTAAATGAAAATGATAATATCCTTTTCCTGGTAAATTTTACTTGAAATTTCCAGTATCTGTTAATATAGCCATTTTCTGATTAGTTTATCCGAATCCTGGGCATCAAGCCGCAACCGAACCGAAAATCGAAATCGGATAAAACCGGTTATTTATGCTGGAGTGAAAATCTACCCCGGAACGAAAAATTAAAATTCTAGTATCGGAACCGAAACGGTAAACCGTTATTGTTCGTGGAATAAAAATATAACAGTTAGATATCGTTTAGTATTAAGTCGAAATTTAAGCACTAATCACTTTAAATACGTACGATAACGCGAAGTTAAGTCAGTGGTTTAAAATCAAATGTTTCTGGCTGAACTTTGTAGAACTCCATCATAAACAAACTGAAAAAATACATAATTTTCATCGATTTAAAAAAAAATAGTGGAAACTACTAGATTTTTTCAGTTCGTTTTAGTCATTATTAGTGTTTCGGTCGGCCGCATGGAAAACTGGATTCAAGTACCGATTCAACCTGGAATACTTAAGCTTTTGGCGTACTAGAATTGATCATCATGATAACCATTGATCTATACCTATATATGTAACCTGTAAGGTTCCTTTCGGCGTATAGCAGGGAATGCAAACACCATGACTCTACTTCCCTAGTCGATAACTTTCGCGTATCGTTCTCGGAAAAAATGAATTCTTGAATCGACTATTTAGTTAGATTAATCGACTATTTATTAGACTATTTAGGTTCTAGCATCTATTTCTCTGATCTTTATCGCGGTATCAGAGCGGCCTATATAACAAGGAGGATGCATAATGCAGGCTACATCTTCTCTGAATGTACTCTATCTGAATTATCAAGCAAATTAAATCTCTGATTTATTTCTCTTTTGTCATCATGATGAGCATAGGATACCATTGTTTACTGTTGCTAATTAGAGCATTTCTTCGCGATATAATAATGCCATAATGCTCCGCAACGGTGAAAGAAAAAAATCCCACGATGATGCCTTCGTTGCATTTGGCATTCAAAACGGGAGTGAAATATCTTCAAAATCTCCGATCCCCGAAAATTCCGACACTCTGTTTGATTAACCGCTTTTGTGATCTCTCCCAAATACTGAGCGCTCGAATTACGTAAATTACATTCTGGCAGGTCAATTTCATTACTTGGCATTTCAATGCCAACGCCACAAAGATGCATTTGGTTTTAAACGCCGATTGTGACTCCCGCAATTTATATATTTAGCCGTCACCCGATGACAAGCGTTTCATCAACCCCCCCGAAAACACTTTTTTCATCAACTAACCGACAGCGATTTTACGAACCTTTTCGTCCCACGCGCGGCCTACTTCCCGGGGTTAATTACCCGAAGGCATTGAAAATTGTCGTTGTAATTCAAACTCCCCCCGCATTGTAGAGAAAAACAATGAGTTGTAAATGCATTCCAAGACGTGTGCGCTATTTGATTTAATCCCCGAGCAAGAATTCCTGGTGCGGATTCCTTGAATGCGAGAGAACATGAAGGATGAATGTGGAACCTAGGTTCCGAGCGAGTTTGTCGCGTCCTACTTGAAGCTGGAAACCTCTTAAGTAAATGTGAAATGCATATCTTGCATTCTAATCTGTTAATGTGACGTTTCTGGGAACTTTGAGCCAAACGGAATCGATACTCGTTCCGCATATCCGATGCTTTAAACTTCAAGGTCTGTTCCGTCCGGATGGAAATCAGGAAAGGTCGGGAAGAAATGTTCCAATCAACGTTTTAAAGGTTGGTAAGCCGGAATGCGGGATTATTGGAAGTGAGGAGAAAGAGATGGAGAAGGATTGGGTGAGAATAGAATTGATAAAGAAGGTACACACATACTTCCGATATAGACAAAAGAGGGAAAACAATCAGGGATATCGACAGATTTTATGAATGGTTTAATTCAATAATTGATAGAGAATACATGGATGGATGATCTAATGATGAAGCTTCATTATTTTTCCCACCAACAAATTGTCTTAAAACAACTGTTCGAAAGGATAAAAGTTGTTGCTTAGAGTGCGGCATTTTTTTCGTATAGTAAATCATGAAGTAACAAAGTCAATTAAGCAACCAATTTTCCAAATAGCCCATTGTAACTTTCTTCTGATTCAAATTTCAGTCGATTAATCCCATTGGAGTAATTCTTGGTATAAGTGGCTCGTATAATTCCCATAATTAGACGAATAAGGTATTCGCCAATTTTTTAATATAGAAAAGGTCAGAATCAATTGCAAGACCTATAACAAATCGAGAGGCGTGGAATCCTAATAGAATAATGAGGTCATTTTTTCCAGTTATTTTCTTCAACACCTACAATGAATTTGAACATTTCTCTTTATATTCCCATTTTGTTATATATCTTTCGGGCTGACAACCGAAGTGACAGAAAATGCAATTAAAAGAAAACTTGAATGCATTTTGAGTATTTTTTTGTAGTCCTGCTAAAATTACACATTTAATCTAAAAAATATTTCCCAAGGAAGAATAGACTTGAAAAAAGTCCGACGGGACCGGGAAACTATTTTCAAGTCTATTCTTCCTTGGGATTTTCCAGGGTGCACGCCCTAACGTGCAAAATTACCCTTTACCCATTGCTGAGAAATGTTTCTTAAGTACGATATTCGAAGAATAAGAATGAGGAAGTTTATTCTTATATTACACATATATAATGGATGTATAATATATATTCTCTGTTACTTTAAAAAAATATTTTATTTCCTTACAAACAAATTCAGCTCCCCAGAAGTACAAGTTTGTGATATTATCATTAATTCATGACTCGGTTAGTTACATAAATTGTCTAAGGAATTATTTAATATTTTAGAAGTGTGCCCGAGTATATGGAAAAAAATATATAAAAAGATTCCATAGTGGAAGATGTAAGAATTTCATGAAATAATTCTATGAAACTTAGGGAGGCTTGATTAAAGAAAGGCTTGATCACGGAGCAGTGATATAACGGAGAAGTGAAATAACGCATCAGATTTATACATGCTTTTCGCAATTAATTTGCGAAACATGAGGTATGCAAAGAGTGCAGGACAGTGAGATTTATGAGATACGTGATTGCAGTTGCAGACCCTAAAATAGCAGTGAAAAGAGATAACTGAACCGGCACAAAGGGACATAAATGGAATAGAAATTTAATCAAGGAAAGCGAGCTCATAAATTCAGCGATTATCATGGAAAGCTAATAAGGAAAGATTATTTATTTATGTATCTATTTTAATTTCTTAGATTGACATCGGATTCCATTTACAAAGGGTAAGATAACCAATAAGTATAAGAATTAAAAAGATCATTCATCGTTGTCCTGATAGCCAAGTGGGTAGCGCGTTTGACTTCGCTGAAAGCTGTCCCGGATTCGATTCCCGGTGAAGGCTCTCGTGCGAAATACCTCAGATGTCACGGGAATTATAATTATACTACTATTAATAAGGCAAATCATTAAATACTACAAAAGAAATTTAAAATAACGATAATCAGTATATAGTTCTAGATTATTATAAATCATGAACAAGAAAATGAATCAACAAATAGGACAAGTGATTGCCTATTACTCTGCTCACAAAGAGGAGAGTAGATAAAAGATTAGTTAATAATTCATTTAGAGGAATAGAGCGCAGAAAGAGCATACAAATAGAATAAAAATAAATTGACGAAGTACTAACATTTATATGGTGAAAAGTCAAGAATTTTTCCCCGTTGATACTTCTCATAGAAATTGTCGGTGTACCAATAGTATAAATGACTGAATGCTATGCATTAGGTATACAACTGTATCCTTAATGACTAAATTTTTAGTATTTTAGTTAGTAAAGTAATTTTTAGTTAGTAAATTATTCTATAATGACTAGATTTCTTCTAAAGTATAGCAAATAAAAATATTGAAATTCGCTTCGTTCACAACGTAGCGATACGTTACAAAGATTGCGAGCTGCCACAAATGTACGGCTGTGTAAAAATTGCAAAAGAGACTATCATTAGCTGCGTATCGCTATTCAAAATATTATCCTTACAAACCCACTTTCAAGGTTTCTTTTTGGAAATGCAACGTACGAGAGTAATCTACGCGTTGAAAAAAAAAATCCGCAACAGAAAACTGAACTACGTTTCAACCAAGTATATCCAAAGAGTATTTTCATATGCATGAGCACAAAGGCGAGGAAAATTGAAACCGTATCGCGAGCGTAAACGAGGAAATTAAATTAACAGAATGTAGTAATAAAACGATTTCAGCCGGTTAAAAATATCACTTAATTATTACACCTCCCTATGTGCATAAATTAACCGGAGGACGTCGTTAGTGCTGTAATTAGCTCAACTCCGATTCACACCGCAATGAATTTTAATTAATGAAGAAACGTAATTTTTGACGGCATATAAATAGAACCCATAAATTACGGGGACACAGCGTTTCATTCTAGTGAGTGAAAGATGATAGGAATCCTAATTAAAAACTTCGATTAATTCCTTCAAGTTCTTTTCGGGGCAATAACTCATGAAGGATCGGGTCCCACGGCGCTCGCTGCATGTTAAGGGGGCGGAATGCAGAAAGGGTCGCAAAGAATGGGGGGCTAAGGCGCTTATATATGGAAAGCCCTTTCCGTGAGGGGCTCCATTAATTTGGAAGGGCCCCAAAATGATCCCAGCATTCGCAATACCCCGTAAGACCGAGAGTTCTCGCAGGGCAAGCGTCTGCAGAGGCGATGGAGGTCAGGGAGGGATTTTAACCCCGCCGGTGGGGCCTTGGTCAGTCACTGAATATCAAATCACGGTTTTCTGGAGTGCACGTTCCAGACACTGGAAGAACTCGGCCCTACGGGAACACATAAAACGCAGCAGGATGGACCTCCTGCTTCCTCACCACCATCTAGAGATGGGAATTTTTTTTTGGAGTTATATCTCCGTCGTTTTCTCCCAGGGATACTGCCGGGCACGGGAAATAATTCCGCAAATCCTTGAAATATTGAAAATAAAAGGGCGTTAAATTTTGCGAAATTAAATAATCGACGAGTTATGCGGGGATTCGTTATTTATTTTTATATTATGACCGGCTTCGTTAAAGTTTCAGTGAGCTACGTGGGGATGTGGTACGATTTTTATCTCGTGATCCTCGCGGAGAATCGCAGTTCTTGTGACATCGACTTTAAATTAAATCTTCTAAAGATATACTTGTATACATATTTATATTTATGCCTACAATCATACAAAAATTTACGTATGATTTTAAAATTAATATTTCACCGTCATCTTCAACGAATAATATATCCCATTGAATCCACGATTTTGATGAAACTTTTTAAATTTATTAAGCGAATGATTGCAGAGTACAACATGAAATCCTTTTCAATTTTTCACTTCAGTGCTATTCTTCATTATTCTTCTTCCGGAATAATTGGAAACCACTCTTATGTGGTATCTGTAATAGCATAAAGTTTGTTTATTCACATTTTCATTTGCGCCCATTCGTACGACCCTCTTGTTAATAAATTCCCTTTCCTTTATGTGTTGTAAAAATTAATCCTGATAAGATTTATCAACTTTTAAGACTAAAAATTTAAGATGTTTTCCTCATTGATTAACTTTTTCACGATTTTTAGATACTTATTTGGAATTATATACGTGCTCTCATTTTCTTGAATTTGAGGAAAAACTCGTAGCTTTTTATTTAAATGTGATGGGACGTGAGGGAGAATCAAATTAACTGAATATTTTGCATTAAATCTACGAAATAATCCTGTTTCTCGTATAAGATTAAGTCTATTGAATGTTGAACTATAATATTGAAATCTACCATTATATAATTGAGCCACCAGCATGTTTCTTGAAAGTAGGAATCTTATAAATTACATCTTTGCATTGTAAATGGAACATGAAACTAACAGTTCATACGTAAATTAACGAAAAAATAACTTTATCCTAGTATCACACAACATAAAACCATTTCAATTTTGTTTTTTTGTTACTTTTTGTTGACATTGTTTGTTAATATTTTTATTATTTCGTATATTTATTTCGAAATCAGTCGCGAAATAACTTTCTTCTTACTTTCTGCAATAAGATATGTACCACCATTAATCACAAATACATTTGAGACATATGGAAAGGAAAATAAATATTGCGTAAAACTCCTCCTAAGGTGTATGTAGCACGGATTTTGGCAGTCCGCCAACCATTGATTCATATTCTCAAATTCTTTAGTTATTTTATTCAATTAAGCAATTGATAAGACTCACATGAATTATTTCTTCATAAATTTAGCAAAAGTACTCTTTCGCCGAACTTTGGAACATAAAGAATAATTACAAACATATACTAACCTAATAATCTGTCTTTATGTGCTGACGCTATAGAAGAGCCAAGGAATTTTATCATCTCCCTTCACTTCTAAGAATGTCACTTTATGATTAAGTGAGTAAGATTGTATATATTGAACGATTGTTAGAGGAAGTTGAATATAATACAATGTGCAATTTGAATCATGAGCAGGGTGAGCTGAGTACTTTGCGAGATATTCTAGTTGCGAGTCCAACACGCAACATTACGCCACACGTTATTCTCTCTCTCCGTTGTCATGCAGAGTCTGTAACACGACGCTGAATACCGGCTTTTGTTATTCGCGGATCATTAGGCGACAAACTACCCGAGTATTCCACTAAGAAATGCGCTATATAAATACAGCATTCGGTTCCACCTCCTTAACTCTCTTCCTGAATTTACCTCACTTACCAGAAACTCTCTCGGCTAACAGCAGTTTTCAGACAGAAATAGTATTGCGTAATATCCATTATATCATAACCATTGGTAGTAGTATTCATAGGATTTTCATACTTTCTAATATTATCCCAACCATTTATGTTGATAGCAATTCGTTGTTTGATTTTAAGAAGAAAATAGTGATAACTTAAACATTTGCTATGAAATACTGATAATGGTTATATAGAGTAAAATCTGGGATAGAATTTCAATTTGAGGCTTTGATTTTTCACAATTAATAAAATACCGACCAAACTCAGGCGTGAAAATTGAATTTTTTACTTAAAATTGTACCGTTTGCGTATTTTTCATTCAGAAATTCAGAAATCCCCCCGGTTGCTATAGAAAATACATTTATAAATATAGATAAGTCGATTTTTAGAACTTCGAATCTACTACAAAGGCTAAATCATGTACACCGTTTATTGAACGACAATTCCAGGCGTTTATTCCTTGGACCATGGTTCTGAAAGCTTAGCGATAGATTTCAACGAATTTATAAGTATTGAATAAAAACATAAGAAATTAACATCGTGCAAAAATTAAAACGTTTTTCTTTGGTAGATTCTCCGGAATTAATATCCGAGAAAGTGCCATTTTTCGCACCCGTCAGGGTGGCCTACCCCCTTACGTATGCAAACATTACTCGCAGTTAGTTAACCCGAATAATCTTGAAGAATCATGGAACATAACTCCCACGAAATTATCAAATCCCCTATGAATCAATGACTGAAAAGTTTTATTTAACGATAGTGAGATTGAAACGGCAAAAATTAATATGGTAGCCCTAAAGATACAGAAATAGTTGTATAGTGGAATTCCTTTGCAAGCCTGACACAGAGTTTCGTAGAATTAATCTTCCTCATATTTACTTAAGTTAACTCTTTGAAGGAATGTCAGGATAGTTTATGCCTTAGGTCTCATCAGTGCAGAGGTTTGAACTTGGATGTTGATTCAGTGTAATTGATACTTCCTACTAAATCTATTTAATATTAAATAGGTTTGGATAATAAGCTCAAGTGTTGCAAGGCATACTTTACTTATAAATAGGTGGCTCCTTCATTTATTTTTCATAGCAGTAGATTTAGGAAGTTCTCTCTATCAACGAAAAATGATACCTGCCCTTACTTAGGTATTTCTGTATTTCTCCTTGAAGTATGAAAAGCAGCTAGTTAGTATCAATTTCAAAAGCAAAGCGCTAGAGATATAAACATGAGCTCATGCACGGGATTGGTTTAACGTTATCTGCTTCCAGAAGTGATTCTTTCCTTTCTGCCCTCCGTGAAAAATTTTCCTTTGACGGATAAGGTATCCCTTTAAGCGAATACATTTACATCAAAGCCGCTTTACTGAAAAAAAGCTTCGTCGGGCATTGCTTCCTAATAATATCCTTGCTTATATGGAACATAGAAAATATTTTTGACAAAGACCTCGTATTTGAATACCGAACCATTAAACGTTTATTCAAGATAGCCACAAAGCCTACTTCTTCGTGAAGGATACTTTAAGGGAAAATAAAATTATGCATGGCCAAAGGACATAAGCCCGGAGAAAATACTACTAATGCTTAAATAGGGTGATCTTTGGAGCTGTAGATTTATTATTTTATTCCTACATTTATATTTTTCTCTCTCATTTCAACGCTTCTTGAACTCTTGAATATTCGTTTTATTGTATCGGAAGAGAGAATTTCCTACGAATTTTATGAGTATTTTTTAAAATTTTAGTGAAGTAAATAACTATTAATGATATTAAACGCAAAGGTCGGAAAAGGTGATTTAAATGTCGTCATAGGCGTAACGTTGAAAACTATAACGCACAGTTATATATTCCCGCGACCTAGGACACGAATATCTATGAATAACCGTAGTTATGCTCGTAATCAATTCATGTAATGAAAATTCATAGCTTCGATGAAAACTTTTCTTGAGAAATTTATTGAAAAGTAGTGGAAGTAGAAATAAGATTAATTTTGATTCTTGCATTAATATTCCCAATTCCCAATCATTGAAAACAGGTAGGAACGACTTATTACATAAATTTAATAAAGTATCTTTATAGACTATAGAACAACAAATAAAAAAGAATAAGAAGATATCTAATGAAACTACACATTTCGGAAATCTATGACGTCATATCAGTAGACGTAGAGGTTGAAGTCGTGCTTGCTGTTCTCTATATTTGTCTCTTGGGTGTTAGCTATTTATCTCCAAAATAACTAGCAGTGCAATTTTATGATAAAGCTATTCCCGATTATTATTCTAGGTGATGGTATGCTTTAAACCTATCCCCTAGGTAGTAAATTAAAGTACATCATTAGATTCCCTTTAGAAACCGGAAATTAAATATTTTAAGTGAAAAAGGATTAGAGTAGGCTTTGAATAATGTTAGAGAATAATGAGCTACAGATATCGATCGCATTTACTTACTTTTATATTTAAAATAATCAAAAAGCTTCACTTCCTTGTGGATATAATATTAAAATTTTTCATAGTAAGCATTTATCAAAGAACAGGGAAACATACCACACTCGTACCAAAACAACCTAAGAGAAAATTAAAGTGTACATAAGTTACAAAATAGACAAAGAAGTAGGACTCTCTAGAAATTCTTTCATTGAATAGTAACATATTTTAGTAAATATTTTTTCATATTTTTAAGAAACCCTGAAAATTGACACAACACTTTTCTCTAAGTTAAATTAGTAAATCATTTAAAAAAATCATTTAATAAAAAATATATTTTCCATCAGCATAGGGAAATATTAACACACATCCTAACTAAACTCATTATCTCAGCCTAGTACAAAGTTGCTCAGTGTTAAGTACAATCTTTTACCTAGTATTAGCTTCATTTCCTCATAATAGTCAAGATTAGTATCCTCATAACGTAATCCCTATATGGATACGAAAAAAGTATAAGAAATGAATGACACAAATATTATTTGAAGTAATTTGCAAAGTTAAATCAGCTAAATACTAATGAAGCACTGTTACGCGAACGTCATCTTCAAGGACCTAAATATTGATTTTCGCCTCAAGTCTCAGAAGCGTATAACTCTTTGGTAATTACTGGAAGTTGTCTACGTACTGCCGAGGACTTGTTATTCTTGGGAATCGAGTCTCCGCTTGCGTATTTCCTTGTAAAGTCCTGAATTAACTTTGGAATCATGTTTTTCTTCGATTAAGTTCCTTTACGAAATAAGATATTCACCAACTTCAGAGACAGTTGCTCAAATAGGTTTAATCGCGCAGAAGCTACCGAGGATCCTGTAGGAAAAGCTATAGATTAAAAAAATTAGTGGTATGAAAGCATTTGAGTTATTACAATACTGTCCCGCGTGGTGAGGACTGTTATCCTCTACAAATTTCACATCCGCGCAAACACGACATTACGTCAGTAACAGCGCCCTATAAATTATCCATACTGCAAATACTCGTACGCGAGAAAAACGGCATTAATTATTCCCCTTATATTTTAATTTAGACGCGAATTTATATGACCTCAAAATAGGGAAGGGGCGCATAAAAAGCCATCCGCCCAGGTCACAAAAAGTTTCAAGTGGAGACCGAAAAAAACGCCGACACGACTCGCTCAGCCCAGGGGAAAAAAACACCATGTCATTCGCTACGGCCAAAAATCGTTGCCTTTCCTCCATTTTTATGTTCGAGTATTTGTACTCCGAAATTAACGATAACGCCGGAATGCGGAGATGTTGACAAATGCTTGTTTGAATTGGGAAAACCACCGCCCGCTGTATATTTAACGCATTTTTGAGATGGGTAAATGAAGCCCGGGGGACGGCGATGGGACGGGGAAGGGCCGGCGTCGGGTAAGGTACGGAAGGGCTGGCCGGATTCGGAGCGGGGAAGATTGGAGTATCAGGGAGAAAAGGCGATCCGAGTAGGAAGCGGCATTATGGGATATCCCGGAAAGCGGGAGTGATGATGCCTGATGCAGTCACAACGCGGACTGAATGTTTGAAGAGGTGCGTGGTGTGAGGCTGGAGGAGATATTACGCTCCGCTGCCAGAGTTAGGTTGTTTGGGTTGACATATTTCGGAAAGGCGGAGAAGACCGGAAGAGATCCCTTGATGCTATGGTATGTTCGGGCCTTAACATATACGTACGCCGCTCTAGCTTTTCGTTCTCGGCTACATTTCCTGCCGAAAAACAGACGAAGGCCGTCCGGCGTACCTTGAGGCATCCGTGACACCGTGAACTATGGATTTGCTTTTCATTTTCGGGATTCGCGCACGAGGGACTTCATACGTTTCCCATCATGCCGTGCGTTTTAATCGCCGCTATCGCTCTAGGGGGGCCTCTTCCTCGCTCCGTGATCTGAAGTTTGAAAATGTTTTCGGGTGCGGAAGGTGACTACTGTGCGCTGCGGGATGACTTTGTTGCTTTGCGGAGTTTATCTCGCGTGTCTACCTCGGAATGATTCGTTATGAAGGACGAATCGGGGGCACTTTTCCGGATTGTGTTCTCCGTTCCTCGTGCGGAATGAGAAGGGCGTTACTTTAACTACGAGGATGAATTACCTTGAGATTTTTTTGCCGCGAACCAATGCACGAGAGATGTCAAATGTATTATTGGCAGGCTTTTCTTGAATGTGGAAATTTTCTTTTGCTCAATTCAAATTTTTTATTGAGAATTAAAACTTTGTGATATTTAAAATTGTTCTGATATAACATCGCTATTTTTATTTTATTTATTTATTTTCTCATGTAAGCTCATACATAGGTATGTATTATAAAAACTAAAACGAGGGACAAAGGTTCCCCTTAGGATAATACCCTGCTTGAGGTATTAGTATTTTTCAACAAATTAACTCAATGATAGGAAACTGTGCTACAAAATTACAAAAATTTTCCTTTAGGGGAAGGAATGAAAAACTTATATTCCGGAAGACGTTCATTAGATATGGGATTTCTCCTTTGGTGATTGCTATGAATTTTTTTAACATTAAGGCAATAGAAATTTAAAAATATTCTTATATTAAATTGATATTCTAGTCACAGGTATGTAAAGTAAACTAATCTCTGAAATTTCTTTGAATATTGATTAAGAAGTTAAAAGATGAAAACTAAATATTCAAGAATTTGTTTTATTTTCGCTACAAATATTACTATCATCTCCATTAACGGATGACGATTTCAATGGAATACGGAATCATTACGGCCTTCTCTGAATTAACACTAATCTTTGTCTTTAATTATGCCATTGGATATATCACATAGGTATATGGATGTAATTCTGACGATATCAATAAACGCAACTTATTCTATTCTGTGGAAGTTATTCGTTCGCTTTTAGTAAGGGGCTATTGATATTAGTGAATTAAAACTAATTTCGTGGCATTTAGTAGGAAAGAAAATTTTCAGTAATATTTTATTGCTTAAAGGGCATCCAGTAGGCAGCACATCCAACTTCGATGAAAGCTGTCGAAGTGCTTTAAAAACTATTACTTGTACTACTTTCAATTCAATGAACAAAGAAATATTGGGCCACTCAGTAGATAACTCACGAGATAACACCATCCCCCCTGCCACACGCCGAAAGGCGGCTTGCAGGGTACATATGTAGATGTAGATCATATCTTTATCATCAATGTAAAATCTTTATCATCAGTGAACTAGAAAACCTGAATAGTGCTATTTGCATACACGTAGATTCGGTGAAAGTGAGTCGTAACATCGTACATAAAATCTACATTCTACATAAAATCTACACCTACATCGTATACAAATCTATTGACCGAATAAAATATTTAGACAGGTTGCTACTACAGCGACAATCTACACCGAAGGTTACATTTTTCACTAGGAATTAAAAGAATGATCTCAAAAGATACTTTGTACGCAAACAAAACCGGAGCATAAATCTCATAATTCCACCTCGGTAACAGAACCAGAGCATCAAAGCGAGCCACGCTGCACAAGTATGCAAACACAAGCAGACAATGGAATTTATTTATCTCTTGCATCGCATTTCCGCAGAATTTAGTTGTTGGTCCGCGTCACGTTTAACCTTCGTCCCCATCCCACTCGGCCAACTGTCCTTCTGATGGTGATGAATGATCAAACTCAACGTCACGTCCAACCTTCTCTCTCAACCACTCGCCCCTTTCCACATGGACGAACACCGTTCCATTTCCCTCTTATTTTTAATACTTATTTGGAACGCACCGTGCCGCCCTGACGCCCGCACCCGCGAATAAAATATGGTCGGGAGCAAGGTGTGGAGCCGAGTGCGGCTTCCTTCCGCACCCCTCCTTGCCGCGCCCTTATTGCCCGCGCCAAATGGCGCACCCCCTGCCATACTCTCGGCGCTGGATCAGACAGCAGATCGAAAAATCCCTCGGATATTATTTCTAACGTAAAGGTGAACCCCAACTCCATCGCGTGAAAACATAAGGACGGAGAATTTAGCGGTAAGTTGGGCGACTTTAAATTAAAAATCGCCGCTTTACTTTGATTCCCATCGGGGAAAAGGGAATTATGCTCGGAATTCGTCAATCCATCCGTAAGATAATTAGCCGGAAATGTTAGTGGTATGATGAATTCCTCTTCGTTAACCCCTCAAGATTGCATAAATTTCCAAATGCTCATTCTTTTCCCGGAGTTTTCATTCTTTCTTCAGTGTTTTTTTTTTCTCTATCCGAAATTATGTTGTTGTTGTGAATATTAGAATTTCTAAAAAGAGTACTCTTAAAGACTCTTTTCTGATCTCAATTTTCTCAGCGCTCTTATTTTTAACCAGTGAAAATTTACTCTTTTTGAAGTTTCTATAAATTTATATTAAGATCTGCTTTAATACACCTACAGAGTATCGTTGTTGATAACCTTATAGTCCAGGGATCAGTGTGATTGAGCAGTTGGATCGCTATGATAGATTTCAATTATCCTAAAGAGACATTTCCTATTCTTAAGCTTTCTGTTCTAAGAAAGCAAAGGAGAGAGTGAATGACACAAGTTCCAGCTTTCAAAATAAGAAAGATATATATGAGAGGATCTTTAAAATGACGGAGGCTATATAGGATTGTTCGATAGATTTTTTCAATAAGCTGAAAAAACTAATAAATAAAATTAATACTGATTTTTTCATAAAATGATAAATCGCGGTATTTACGTTATTTTAATATTCTAAATAACTCTTTTTATCATACGGCTTTCAGGGGAATTTTAACCTGAAGTAAACATGCACTCTGTATGCCTTGAGTTTATAATAATAATTCTTTATTGATGTAATCCGAGTACAAAAACCCTTTGAAGCAAGAAAACATGGATTAATTCGTGATGTGCCTGCACGATAAAGGAAAATAATCTGAAATTTCTGACACCAGGCGCGGAAAGTCAACAAAAAATTTCATAAAAAAAACACAGGGAACATTGTAACCAAATGGGTACAGAAAACAATAAACAATGAAAATAAAGAGTGGATGGTAGTAGATTTTACTGTAAATTATACACATGTGTATAGATATATAAAATTTAATGATGGTGTGGAAAAGTTATAATTTTTCAACAAGTAATTATATAAGATCATCTTAAAGATTTTGAAGATTTTCACTATTTTTTAATTCACCTGGCAGGGAATTACAATTTGTGGTGAAGTTTACAATAAGATATTTATGAAATGATGAAATTTTGTATGCGGGAATTCAAAGGTTGGACATGCTTCACATTTTTAGATGGCTTATTAGAGTTCCTTTTTTCTCGAATTAATATCTCGCCGTCAGAGGATTGTATTTTTTAAAAATCCTGTGTTCACCAATCTTTCATGTGACCTATAAGCTAAGAAAACATTTGATCTCAACTTAGCCTTATTAAGTTTTGGTATCTTGACTACGGCCAGAAAACTCACCTGTATGTCTAATTCTCTCTCTCTCTTTAAGCACACACTTTAGCCTCAATTCACCATTTTCTTAAGTTTGCGAAGTTAAATTAACAGGTTTTAGGAACTTAATGTTTATCATAGTAATATTTAACAAGATTAGCCGTTCTAACTTTTCCACTTCTCCAAAGTCTCTGCTTTTGGGTTGGATAGCATACGGCAGTCGCATCTTCTAAATGTAGCACACCCAGATCTAGTTAAGAGTATTTTCCACAGACGTTTCAACCCACTTACGGTAAATTTATTGGACAGAATTCGGTTTCTTACTCTTCCATAAGCGGTGTTAATAACAGATTCACATTTCGCCTAATTTGAAACACGAAAATCCTTAACAAAAAAGTGGTCGAGGGGATATATTTTCGGACTTTTCGGGAGAAAAGAAAACATTGGTTTGGTGACTTAGTAACAAAGAAAGTATTGATGGTATAATGTCAGCGTATTCAGTTTATATTACAGTTTAATTCGTGTAAGAGTTATATCATTCTACAGTTGGTATTTAGTAAACAATGGTCAAATTGTATTTTATATTTATTATTGAAGTATTTTATGCCGTTGAATAATGGCTAGGCAATTTTATAAGCCATAAAATGTAAATATATCCTACCACAGATTGACCGGTGGAGGCAATTTCCCCTCGGTTATTATTTTTTTATTACCTAAAGGACTTTGCTAATTACACAACTTTTATAATGCTTTCAACATAAACATATTTCAAAGCATACTTGAGCTGTATCATCTTTCATAGCACGACTAAACTGAATGGAAAGCGAAAAATTAAATACCATTGTATAATGCTCAATAAATTTGGCAATGATGACTTCTAATGGTTAAAATAGCTCATTCTTAGAAGTGCTCCAACGCTTAAAATTTGTCACGATGAATTTTCAAATTCTTTTATTGAACCCTTCTCTCTCTTTTGTCAATAAAATACCCTACGTTTTATTCTTTTGAGACCGGGTAATTACTGAGGTAGAATTCATTGAAGTCTATATTAATCTCACTCAGTCACGTCTGATAAGATTCGCCGCTTTAATCTGTAACGCTAATGCATCCATTACTCGCAACTCATTTGCTTCCATTTCAAGGACTTATGTGGTATATTTTCCTTCGCTTTGAGTTCACCATTATCCATCAACTTCTCGGATATTTTGATGAAAAAGAAATTAAGCTTACTGGTTAATAATGCTATAATCCAGCTTCAAAGAGTTTTCCGTGCGGTACTATTTTGAACACAATTAGCGGCATTAAGTTCTGCATTGGGCATAATTTCATGGTTATCAACTGCAGACATGTATCCTAATTGCTTTTACGACTTTGTATCACCGCTTTTCGAAAGATTATACGAATTGCATGGAAGGTTTAACTGAAGGGAAAATTAACACCATTAAAAATGTGAAGTATACGCACTTTCACTCTGTATGTACACAGAAGTAAAATAAAACAAAAAAGGTGATTAGAGTGTGATTAGATGATATAGAGCCGGCAACTTTTTTACTAAACTATCAATACTTTAAGAGAAACTGAATAAATAAAGCTTAGGCATTTCTCTTTATTTACTTCCTCAAGTGAAAGAAGCATTGTGGCTTCGATTCTTTTCTGTAGAAAACTAAAAGGTAATGGTTTTTCAGTTCAGAAGTTTAGTTTATATTTTTAGGAAGATCTACACTACAGTGAAAGTGAAATGCCCGAAAGAAAATTTTTTATATTGTTAGGAGACGTTGAAGAAATTACTACTTTGTAAAGGCAGAAAAACAGTAAAAATATATTGAAGAAAAATGCAGATAATTTAATAAAAGGATTACCTATACTTCAAGGAAGTGATAGTTCCACATTCATTCAATATAGATATATTTGTATCTCATTATAGATATATTTGTATTTCATTTTTTTTCTTTCTAACCTCGTTTGTAATTAACATATGTACCCATAATGGTTAGGTGTAAGAGAGGTCCTAATGGACCATACCTCGCCGAATAAAGAGTTTATTATTATTATTCAAAACCAGAAGTACTTTTGATTGCAAAAAGGGATTCATATTCAAATCTTAAGTAATATTTCATTTTACAATAAGAAAGATACGCAACATAATATCAACGCTCTATTTCAAAGTAAAATTAAAGAAAGCAATACATTGTTATCACTGTTATCACACATCGTATTCATTTCAGTTCAGGACCCCCGGTATTATGGCCTATAAGGTCGATAAGAATTCATATTACGGTTATAAATTAACTGAAAGAATCATTAATTACTCGCGATATAAGCTTCAAACACAATCCGACAGCGTATATCGCTTGTGATTGCTGCGAAGTTGACAAACTGACTGTAGCGTTGGATAGCTGGAGTACTCCACTTCAGTAGATGTGGGTCAAGGTCATGGATTATACACAGATTTATAGTACGTCCATACCGAGAAGAAGAGGGTGACATTAGTGATATACAAATTATAAATTTTCAAAATTATTACTCTTTTCGTGGAAATACTGACCCTGCTTCTTATCCGAAGAATATGGAGAATTCCGTTCTCCGACAAGATGACGTTTAGTGAAGAATATCTTCCGCTTTCATCGGCCATCCTCCGGATTCCAAATTCAAATTCCGTTTGCATTCTAGAGAAAAGCACTAGATGTCGTTCCCGTAAATAGACGTAACTGAGGACTTAGGCTGTAAGCACACAAGTGATTTAAATGGAACTAGAATCGTACGGATGGTCAAGAAATACGCAAGGAAATGCGTATAACGAAGGTTGTTTCAGCCACAAAAGGAATGTTGACGTGCATGAAATCTTTATGGTATCATTTCATCAATAACAAAATGAAACTCTAAGATTTGGTAAGTTCTAAACGAGGAGCTTGCATATACCAACTTTGAATTCAGATGTTAGAGAGAGCAGAGTCGATTATAGAGTGAAATATTAAGCTTTAAACGAGTCTACGAGTAGTAGAAGAGCTTATACAAGCCAGTATTATTTAAATAATTCAAAATGGAATCAAATAAATCGATAGAAGAGTAAACTAGCCGAACGGAAACTTAACTCCGATTAACAAGCATTTATTAAACTTTTTTGCTTAATAAATCACAAAAGAAGCAATAGAAGGAAAATAAATTTATATCAAGCATTCTATCCATTGAATATTTATTAAACTAAATAAAAAATTGAGATAATCAACTGAATCTTCCGAGAATAAAAATATTAGTAACGGTGTCGCACGAAATTACGATCTTTGCGAAACAGATACATTAAAACTCATTTAAAATGCCCCCTTAATATGCTATCGAGAATATTTGAGATCAATATTTGAAATTATTTCAAATACGCCATACGCATGTGAGATTGAGGAAAGAGAACGAAGTACTGACGCTTGTGTATTCACAGTGATAAGATCTATTAATTGCACTCCAAGTACATTTGAATTCACATAAAATTTCGTATTCCTTATTGCAATAGCTATTTTTCTGAATACACTTACAATTTTCAAGAACGGAAGTAAACATAAATGAATAATACTTCATTCAAATGTTAAAACGAATGGAAATACTAGCAAAAATAAATATGTAGCGGAACATTCTGCTAAATAGAGAAAGCTTTTATCTTGAAAATTCACATGAAAGCTTCAAATTTAGAACAAATTTTTCACTCAATGTTAGAATGACAATTCCATGCTCGGTGCTGGATAAAACTTGTACCATAAAATATTTTCGTCCCGCATTGCGTCGGAGTATAATTTCGTTCGCTCCACAACTCAAAATTAAAATCCCATAACTCCATTCCTACCACTGGTGCACTGGGTTTTTGAGTATTACGCCGTGGATTTCTTCAGAGAATCCTCACTTGGCTGCTTTGGACGGACGCATCCGCTGACCGCCCGCAATCTCCTGCAACTCTGACAAAACGTTATTACTTCTCGTCACCGCTCTCGACCTTGGGGGCGTAGAGGTTAACTGAATCGGGGCCCCCGGAGGACCAAGAGTGCCCTCCCACACACCACGCCGACGCTTTATCATTCCCTGAAACATCGCCAACGGTTACATCTGCCGTTGAAATGTATTGCGCGTCACACTTTTCCATGGGGTATTCACGCCACCGAATCCATCGAAGAATTCTAACAATTCTCGGACGACTCATTTCTGGAAATGCGGAAGATTTTCCGAGACCTATTTAATCTGTACGGATATTTACCAAGTTGTCCATCCCGTCTCTATTTACTTAGATATGAAAAATTATACATCTTTCCAATCAGTGCGGTCACTCCGTTTGGAGATTTCGATATCCCGGTCATCTTACGATAATTCTCCTCAGCCATCGCTCCTTCATTTGCCTGATTAAACTACTCGAAAATATTTTTCTTCCTATCTCGCGAATTTCATTACTTAGTCCGATGAAATTCAAAGCTTTTCTTCACAAAAAATGCGCCTCTAAGAAAGGGGCTTAATCATTTATTATGCATAGATCTCTAGATTGAATATGAAGACAATTTTGATTAATGATGAAAATTTGACTGTATTCAACGGTGAAAAAAGGTGAAAGAGGAACGCTACAAAATATCCGTGACGAATCATGTGAATGAATCTAATTAAACAAAAATATGAAAGCGTAAAACGTAAGAACATATAATAAAATAGACCCGTCAACGATGACGAAAATCGTATGTTATTTGATTTTGCATTTATATGTCACAATTTGTAGCTTTGTAAAATACCACTGATACTATTTATGTAAATAATACCACAGTAAACATACCAAAAACGATGTCGATCTTTCTATTGTATTTAGGTGACTTTATGACCTTCTATAAAAAAATCTTCAAAAATAATTGAGGAAAAACTAATCATTTCTGACACTTTTATGTGTAAAGAACTCCACCCTTGTTCTACTTATTTATTTATGAAATTATGTCAAACATGATTTAAAAATCATAAATGGCTGTTTATGCTTCTTAAATACTTTACTATATATTTATTTTCTATGTTTTTTACGAATTTTGCTATGAACTTTTAGTTTACTACCGTGGAAACAAACCATTTACGCTACTTACAATTCGTAATTATACATACAGTCATAATTATGTGCATAATTACTCTTCTAGCTACGTTAGCTCTTCACACATATTCTCCAATTAAACTTGAATTATTAGAAAACAATCTATCAATGAAACGCATGAAATCATTAAGCGATCCACTATGCGTCTCCAATAATCATTCTTTTCGATACGTCTGCAGTAGCCATTCGGTGATAAATTAGATAATATGTCCAACTTTGCATGTAGAATATTTCAAAGAGCAAGCTGAACAGCAAGAAAATTTGATGAAATAAACAGAAAAGGGACGAGGAAAGTGTAACATTTATTACTAATCCACGTCCTTCCAAGTCTACCCGTTCATGTAGAGTTAACAGCTGTTCTCCGCTGACGTTTTCACTAAATTATTGTGTGCGGTTATTCTGAAATGAGTAATCACGGAAGAGAATTGGGTTATGAACACGATTTTAACGGAATGACAGAGAAAATACATCAGCTTTGTGGATTTCTCCCTCACAATCCATCATCTCGCCATTATTTTTCCAAATAACTAGCATTTCCGTAATAAGTGTGGAGATTAATTATCAGATATTGTGCAATCATAGAAAACTTCTGTTTTTGCTCGTTGTTCTACGCTTTGTAATTTCATCAATCTTCGATCAAATTTACTCGAACGGTGTTTTCAAAATAAGATAAATATCTACTATTATCATATCTAAGTCCATAGATGCTTCTACTTCTCACTTAGGTGTTTATCTTATCATTAATTTTGTTAATGTATCTTTATATCTTTTTATTTTCTTTGATGAAAATTATATCACAGTCAATCATTATTTTACATTTCATTAATTGATTGAGAATAATGTAATAAGAAGATAAATTTAACTATTAAAACCATATGATGAAAATATCATCAACCCGAAAATAAATTAATATTTCTTTCAATTATGCGAAGTAATTGCGATTAATGAGAACTTAATGCTTGAAGGCCTTGGTTTCTGCGTTCCTATTTCAGAGATATTAATTTTCATTGCAGTAATTCAAATTGTCGCTCATTGCTGGAAAATGTGATTGGATGATTAAAATGTAAGGAATTTGCGTAGTATTTTAAATTGGGGTGGGGCTTATTTAGCTAACCGCTATGTAATTAAAGAATGTAAACATCTTATTTTCTCTTGATTTAATTAGTGTGACTGAGTGACATAATTACGCAAGTAGTACCTAAGTTGGTATTGTTTGATTGATTGAAAATTAATTTTTCTGTTTCCCTGATGCTCCAGCAAGAGGTTACATCGTGGATTATATTTGTACCAAAGAGTAGAGCAGTAGTACTTCTTAGCAAAGATGCGCAACCCTTACGTACTTACAAATAGAAAGTTTTGTTATAGCAAAAAATTATATTGCCGAAAACATTTACCTCAAATAAGACACTAATATATTTTGTGTATGGAGTGACTTAAGAATTATTTTGAAAATATTCCCCATTTTGCGGATTTTTCTTTTTACTGATTATTCATTTCCTAATTATTGCTCATTTTTCCTTTAGTAATTTTATGCTTCTATCTCTTCATTAATTACACTTTTCCTTAGTTTCACTATAATATTGTATGTTAATTATTTGTCGTCTCTTTTTCGTTGATTTTATTTTTCCTCAATTTATGTCTGATTTCCTTTTTTAGATGCTTTGATTATGCTTCCCGACGTATGGATGATTCTCATTATGCTTGCTGACGTATTATTTTTTCCACTTTTTTAGTGCTTTCATAGTCCCTTTACAAGGGTTTTCCTTACTACTGATAGCTTTTCTTGAAAGAATTTTCGGAAGTTTACATTTTTCAAGCATAAGAGGAAATACGTGGACTGGATGTATTCTAGATGTAAATAGCCCTATAAAACAAGATGGTTAAATTTTCCATTAGTTCTCACTTCCTCTTGAATCTTTTCTCGATGAACATATTTCAGAATGAGGAGTTGCAAAATACGGAATCAATACCTAGAAGCAGAGTCGATTACGTGTAAAATCTTACCATACGTTCTTATAAATCTTCTCCAAATATGTATTTACGTTCAACCAGTATATTCACCACAATCGCCCAATTTCTTTAATTTCCTTTCATTCGTCCTCATTATCAGTGGATTCAGTACTTTCATCACATACATGTAATTTCATTTCAGAGGGAGGTAAACAAGCCATCTCGATTTAAACCACCGTTAATCAGGAAATACACTTACACATATTTACGTTAAACAAACATCTTCGTCACAATCACCCACTTCCTTCTATTTCCTTTGATTCGTCCTCATTATCACTGGAATCAGCAACTCGATGAAATACATGGCATTTCATTTCAGAGTGAGGGAAATAAGCCATCTCGATCTAAACCATTCAGTTATTCAGGAAGTACACTTACATAACCCACACTCTAGTGCCACTTCCATTCCGTAACGTTTGTTACCCGTCTCCCACGAAAACACGATGCTGAGCGGAGATCGTTTCAAACAGGGCAATAAATACAGCTCGCCTTCCAAAATTCAAATAGTTCTACACGAAAAGTACCTCGGCTGCATCATATCCGATTTCACAGAACATTGACCTAACATAGCTCCACTCCAGCATTTCCGCGGCGATCTAAAGCAGCCCGTTATTTATTACGTCGAATTCCTGGGGCGTCTGAAGCCGCAAAGAGTGAATTTCCCCTCTCAGCCCCTTTCTGCGGCGTCCAGTTCTTCAGCGCCAAGGATATTCAAAGAGCACGTCGAAGGTGAGCCTTTACACTCGTCCAATGGACGGTCAGAGACAGGCGAAGGGAACTTCAAAGTGACGATTGATTGAAGAAAATAGAAAGCGAGCACGTTTGCTATGTATAACGTTCGGCTGTGAAGACGATTGGGAGAACGAATTTCGAAGGATGGAAAGCTCCCCTCGAGAGCTTCTGTAACGCTTTCCTCTCTGCCATTCCCTTCCTTTGCTGATATCTCTGTAAATATTAAAAGACATGTTTGCCGATGGTATGTTTGTGAGCGTGTGCCCGGGTGTTTATTTATATACAACTGACGCCTTAAGGAGGTTGATTTTTCGTGTCAATAGCGAAATTACATCAGCGAAAGCGTATGATATTGCTTTGCGGAAATTAAATGAAGGTGAAATTTCTATATGCGGCTGTCTCCGTTTGATTTAAGCGCGACCGTGATGACTATTGGAACTTCGGCTTGGAAAGTGTTTCCCCAAAAGATGTGTATGGCTTTGATATTCCGCCGGAGTTCGTTTTACAATTTTTTGGAGCGACTCGTGAAACGGGTGAGGTAGGAAGATCAGTTCATTTAAACTTTGGTTCGGAATTTATTGATTCATACGAGTTTAATTTCCTCTAAATTTAGGCTCCCAGTGTTTGTTTGGAAAATGGAAGATAAGGAAGCACATAACAGTAAAAATGATTTCTGGCTATCGTAGATATTTTCTGTTTATTTATGATCACTTTTTTGTCGATGCGTAAGATAATTAACACTTTTGTAGAAAATGAATATGTAAACCCGTTAACGAAACTAGTCCTGGTTCATAACTAGTTCCAATAAACCTGGATAAACGTGGAAATTGCTAATTATTCTTTCTTTCAACAAGAAATTATGAGATTAAGATTGAGTCAACATCAATTATGTTTCAAGCATTATATTTTACAGACTACCACCAACATTATATATGTCAAAAGCGTTTAACTCACCATAGATAATGTAAATATGTATGGGGTACTAATTTATCTAATGTATCTTATATCTTATGCAACTTACACCTGAATTACTATCTTATCATGATAAGACCCTCGTTCTGCTCTATAAATCTGAATATTGATTAGAATCATCTATCAATAATTTATTAATATCTTGGCTTAAATTTGACGCCACGTACACTTCATACAGGGCTCCAGCGGAATATGATTCAGCATATTTCTCTTTAGTATTTCTTTCTTATATTTGTATTATAATTTAATTTCTCTTTATATATCTTTCTATCTTTATGTAATAAAGTCTTGTCATGAATTCTTTCCTAACCTCGTTTCTTTAGTTGTTAACCTTAGCATAAGCAGAAGATGCATTTGTTTTAGTGAACAACTTGTCAAAACTAAACCACAGACTCTTACGAAGGAAACTATGACGTGTACGTATACATAGACTTATTGTTAGTAATTTCTATCGAAACTGATTCTTTGCTAATCGCTAATGCCGTAAATATTTTCTAGTTCCTTTGGAAAATTCGATCCCCTTTACTTGATATATTTATTCTCACTCGAATACGAATATTTTATGAGATTATAACTCCAGGAAGGAAATACACGTAGAAAACTGTAATGATATGGATTAAACTACAGACTTTTAGATAAGAAACTAAATCCCGTATTGACTTATTATTTTTACGGAATAAGTGTTCTTGTCAATCGCACAGTCAGTATTTGTTACTGTTCCTTTGAAAGTGTCTATCCCTATTTCCTATTGTATTTATTCTAACTAAAATTCGATTAAATTTAGACCTCAAGAATGTAAACATAAATAGAAAAACGTAATCATATGGGTTAATTAGCTCCTAATTAACGCAAATCTCGACAGGGTACGGACGCAAAGAAGATGAACGCCCGGGAACATCAGTTTTACCTGCGGGGCACCAGACTAAAAGGGAATATTCAAGGGCATCAAATGAATCAAACCGCCTTTCCGGAATCACTCCCCGTTACGTACTCGTCGCATTACATCCGTGCACCGCTAAGCCAACATCTGGGACCATATTCTTCAGCGGTAACGCGACCTCCGACAGCGGAACACTCGATCAATTCCGTTGACAAACTCTGGGAACAGCCCTCCGCATCCCTCACAATACATTAATCTCTAAAACAGAGTTAAACCGATGTATTTAATCTCCGGAACGCTGTTTCCGAGTCTTTTGACATCCGCTTACAGCCTTTTGCTGTCTGCGCGTGCGTATTCCTCAGGGCGTGCATGCGTGATGAAGAGGCTGCTCGTCTTAATTGAGCTCCCTTATCACGCGCCTCCCTTTCCCTCCGCATTCCAATTGCCGTCTTCAATCAGGGTGCAAGATGTCCTCATTTTAGTCTCGATTGTGTACACTCCAAAGGTGTGCACACGCTGGTTCTTATCGCGTCTCCATCGCGACCTCTCATACGGGCGCCAATTTTCCCTCCGCTCATATCTCCCCCTTATGTTCATCGCGCCGTATTTTCCTTAGAGATTACCCGGATCAAGCGAATTATTCTCGCGATGCGCGGAGTCTTTCGTCGGCTAATTTGTTTTCAAATGCGTTGCGATAAACTTTTGGGTTTGCTCGCTTCGGAACGCTTTCCATATGGGTTGCGCCGCTTTCCGAGGGCGTTTATCGATCCCGTTTTCCATTATGTGAATGTGCTGGTTAACTTTTATCTGCGTCGTACCTGTTCGTCGCAGCATCTTAAGGAGAATTAATTTTCGCCTTTAAGCTTTTCGCTTGTGACGTTCTTTCGTAACTGAGAAAAAGTCTAATCACATCAATTTTTCTGCTAAGCACTATGTCTGAAAGTAGTTTTTTTTCTTATTTCCATATACAGATTCCCAACAAGATTAGTTTTTCTTCCAAGAGTATAATTGTCTAGGGCTTCAATCTAAATATACACTATTATAAAGATTCGCCTTATTTAACTCGATGTAATCACGTGATTCTCTTATTTATATTATAGTAACATCTACGAATAGTTATTTATGAATAGATTTGTGGATAAAATAATGTATACAATAAGTATTAAGAAGATTGAATAAATATAATTTGTGAATGGATCACCTAATGGTAAAGATATTCAGAAGATTGATTTTTTAGTTAGAGAATAATGATGAAATACTCGTATTTCTCTACATTAGGTGGGATTGGCGAAACAATGGCGATCCATTGGCAATTTTGATATTCAAAGTGATTCTGAATTTCCCCAAAGCTTAGGAAAACTGACGGTAGAAAGGAAATAAACCCAGATAGAGTTTGGGTTAAAAATTTGGAACATCGTCAATATTTACTAAAAGTACTTTTAGGTCATACAATTATATTAGCCTAAGGTTCGTGGTATACGGATTGAAAAGAAACCCTGTTTCTTTGAAAATTTGATATTTTAACAAACCATATGCCGCACACAAGTATATCTCTGTGTTTCTTAAGCTCATGTTCACGTCAATTTTTACGAAAACTACTGTTATGACACACATTTATATTAGCCTAAGGTTCATGGTATATGGATTCAAAAGAAATTTGATTTCCTTAAAAAGTTGATATTTTCACATTACGCCGGTCACGAATACATCCCTATGTTACTTAAATTCATGTTCACGAATCAGGCCTGCTTTTATGGAAAAAATATCGCTTGATGGATGTCCTTATATTCTGTAATAATGACCACTGTCTCTCGCCGGTGAATCCACATGTAAACGAAGGAAACAATCACTAACCAGAGTACTGCAGCATTTTTGAAAGCGTCATTGTGTTCCTCCTGACCTTCCATTCGACAGCGAGATCATAAATGAGCAATTCCAGCCTCTGTTTCGGGTATAAAATTTTCGGTGGCATTCGAACGCTGTAAAATAAGAACTATTCGACCATTGTCGATTACCGCTTCCGCAGAATGGAGCCATTCACCATATCACTCATTTCTCTGCAAGGATTTAGGCTGAGATTAATTTTTTTCATCGACCAAGAGCCACAATTTCATGGTCGATTTGGCATTAATAAGCCCAATGAAGACCGGGATTAAAAATTCCATTCCACGTCGGCAAGCCTAGCGCCTTTAAAATAGGCCTTCTGTCTAATCAAATGCCGTAAATTTTAATTACGCAATTTTGGAATCTCCCCTTAACCATTCCGAATCCGGCTTTTTCGCAGTGAATAGAATTCTATGAAAATGAAGATACTGATTCGGAAAATGAACGTATTTCCATCCTATACATCAGGTATGACGAACATAGCAAGCCGGAGAATTGTTTAGGGACGCGGATGTGACGGAACTATCTTTACCCGTCGACGACAGTAGTCGGTCGAATAAAATTTGGTGGAAATTAATAAGGATCTTTCATTTCAACATGGGTACGTAGAGTCTACACATATACTTAGAAGACTTACTGTGATCGAATTCCATGTAGAAAATTCTTCTGCATGATACATAATGGTTACAAGAATACATGTATGCTACTCGTACAAAGTATACCACGTATACTGCTAGCTTCTTTAGTTGAAACATTTCGTTTATTTTGTTTGAGAAAGTAAGACGTCCAGTTTCCCTTCTGGAAAATGAAATAATATTATGTTTATACTATTTATCAGGTAACTTCTTCAAGCATAGCCATGAGCTGCCTGGGTCAAACGCGTGTACCTTTATAAGATAGGATTACAAACAGTACCTTAAATATTTGTATATAGATACTTATACGATTTCCTTTGAATTAATATGGACAGCAGTAGTATCATACACTTTGAGAACGCCAGCACCAAACGGCCCAGTTCCACCCACTAAAAACTATAGCATCACATTTTCCATCAAAGCTAAGAAAACAGAGTGTAACCGAGGCGAAAATTCCGCCGGTGTAAATCATAAGCTGTACTCGAACGATGATTATATAGGACTCATACTCGGCCCCTAAACATCAATATGGTTCCATACGAATGCTCCTGCGGCTTGCCCCAAAATATTCCCGCTCGGTTCCGGACTTAGGCGCAAACTAGACCAACCAGCGCTCTCGAATACGTGGCATCCACCTCAAAACATTCATCAAACAGTATTACTTGGAGCAGAAATTTTCACTAAAGTTTAGCGACCCTCCGCCGCAAATGAGCGAGCGAGAGAAGCTTTTAAGGTGCTCTAATTCTCTCTCTTTCTCGCTCACTCTTACCTTTACGCTTCACGAGATTTCGACCCCTTTTATGAACGGCCTGCTCGAGGTGAGTGGGCCAACTTCAACGCTGTGCCCCCCTACGCCCCCCTGTCGAGGACCGCAGAGAACTGCAGCTGAGGTCGTCTCCCGTTGAGCCTTTGGATTACACCGAGGGAATTCACGCACCCGCATGCGGAGTTCCTTCACTGCTAAAAATAACGTCTTTGATTCTTTCGAGCCCTTACGATTACAACTTCTTAGTCAGCTGGATGTTGTGTTGGGTGATTGGGATTGGTTGGTTGACCTTGGTGGTTTATCGATTCTGTTTTACTCTCATATTTATTATTATTAATATACGTTATCATGAGCATGCTTCAATTACGTTATATATTACTATCGTTACTAGCAATAAAATTTTACTGTATTTAACGTTAATAATATGACCGTGAAAAGCATAGATCATTCTCTATCAGACGCTGTTGATATTTTTATCGATTGTAAAATTTTTGTTCTTAGAAACATGAACCGAAATATCATCAATTTATAAAATCTTTAGTCTTGTTTATCAATTTAAATTTTTATATTTCCGATATTCTCTCTAGTAATATATTTTCTGTTCGTTTCATTTTATTATGCTTCATTAATTGTTGATGATCTTTCATTTTAACTATAATTTGTTTTATTCTTCTACTGTCAATGTTATGTTTCTATTTTCGTTATGATTCTATGTAAACTGGGCAGATCCCGCGTTCAATAAATACATAAATCAATGAAAATAAATTATCAAGCATTAGCTAGGTCTATAAATAGATCCTCAGTAACACAAAAAACATTGGAGAACAATAATTATTACAGTAACAGATGAGAATAAAGATTAGTAATTAAAAATATTTTACCAACCATACAGAGTTACCAGAAATAAAAATTTGTTAGCAACTACTCTATATTAAGTATATAGGTATCGCTGATTATATGCATAAAATGCTATAAAACTTAAGTTATTTATTTTTGAGTTTGTTTTAAAATATTGTAAGACCACAAAACTACTTAATGTAAAAAATCAAAATTTTGCAGAAAATAGGCCATTCTACAACCCTGTCTATTGAAATCAGTTGTATTTTACAAGTTATCAAAGTTGCTATGTTATTCCTGCGATACCGTACATCGAATTTGTATTCGTTTCTGTGGATTTGGGATACAATTTTGTCAAACATATCGAAACATCCCAATCTAATCACCGAATAAACTGATTGCGGCAGACTTGTGGTTAGGGTGAGATAATAGACTTCTTTCTTCCCCCAAATGATTTGTCCCATCGTAATCTGATGTTCCACTGATTCAAACCCCTCTTTCTCCCGTAATCTTATTTCGGACTTACACCTTCCTTCCTGTAAAGCTTTCATGCTTTCCTCATTCCCTCTTCTTGGCACATGTACTGTCTTTATTTCCGTGGGAATTTCCGAGACTAGAGGTTAACTCCTCCAAGGGTGTCAGCAGTCTTCTCTCTATCTATTTCCACTTATCAGTCCCAAAGTGTCCTAGTTATCTATCTAAGCGAATATATACGATAGATTAAAAAAAGGACGTAAGTGTTTCACGGGGACGGTTTCGTTTAATTTATACCAAAAAGACAATTATTTTGATAGAATTATCTGGAAAACCAAGACCGGAATATATCCAAGAGCAAAAGAGTAGACATCTCATCTGATATATAAATTCAGAAAAAAATGGTCCAAGTACTGAGAGCTATTAATTAAATTTCTGATTTCACTTGAGTCTAGATATACCCACAGCGATAAAAATATTTACTGTCATGTTTTAACCGCATACACATAATTATTTCAATTCAGATATAAGTTGCAATTAATTATATGTTCCCCATTACTCGATTGAATGAACAGGTAGAATTAAGTCGTATTAAATCAAACGAATATTCATGAATCGGATGTTAGAGACGTTAGAGAATTGGTGTGACCGAATGCATAGGGTAATGCAATGCAAGTACGTTGGGTTGCGGCGATCCAGGGGCAACGTATCGCTGGTTGCCGCTTTTACAGGGGCAAACGTAATAAGCAAGTATTGAGATATGAAGGAAATCGGATGATGTAAAGTAGGTTTAATATCGATCGAACTTTTGTGTAGCAATTAACAAGCACATACATGAAACATCTTAAGAGAAGCCATTTAAATACTTTTAATGCACAATATTTCAATATTCTCTCTTTTTACGGGAAACTTAAAATCTATCGTTCTAGGTGATTCACATATTATACTTTGAGAGATCAAACAATTTTTCATGACTATTAAATAAAAAGAGAAAAATTAGGTTTAAGTTAAGAGATTAAGATTTTCTCATTAGATTAAGAATTCTCATAATACGTATAATACTATTTTATGCTATGAGAACTCATCGGAAAAATTAATGTAAAGAATGTTAACATTGTTACAATAATATTCTTAAAAGATTTATCTGAACCGTTATATTGACAGAAAAATTAAATAATGGAGTAGATAATGATTTGAGTTACCTTTTAAGCGGATTGTATCAATGTTAATCTTACTAGTTAAAATCGTTCTACAGATCCAGCTTTAGAATACACATGAATGGACAATTTGAGGAAAGGTAAACCTCAATGTATAGCTGTACTTCCGGCTCCTTTCGTGGAACATTGCAATGTTGTGATTCTTGGTAATTTCAAGGTTTCCAGATTTTCGCAAATATGTAGCTTCAACGCTAGTAAAGAAAACGAGGATTCTTGATGGCAATTTAATGTCGAAAATAGTGTTGAAATAAGGAAAGGAATCGAGGAAACCATAATAATATGAACATTATTTAGATGAATAAAGATGCAATCTCGTTCCTTAAAAAACAGCTTCTCTGGAAATTCGAATTCGAAAAAGGGTATGGAACTGTCATGTGTTTAATTTAAAAAAATGTCTCTTGGGCTCATATACCCTAATTTCTTTGAATTTTTGCGCCCCTGTAAATGTGTATACGACTAATTAAAGTATTCAATGTTAATCCTAGAGCAGTAGTAGAACATCTACGAAATTTTTATCTTCTATTTTTTTTAAACTTATCAAAGTTGACGATATTATAATTACAGGACTTATTATCATAGGACGATATTATCATTACAGGTACATTTTAATTTATTCGAGTAATTACATAGCCTGGGGTCGCATTTACCCCACGCTACTAATTAAAAGTTCTGTGAGGCTTTTTAAACTAACTCTTTTGGCCCTTATGATTCCTTTTCAGTTTAGAAGGTCTGCTTTAGAGGATTCTAGGGGTTAGATTACAGGAGGTTCCTCAGGTGCAGAACCAACCTTACAAATCCCCATCCTCAACCCATGTCAGCTCCTGAAGGTACCAAACTTTTTCGAGCCCTCTGATTCTTGGTAATGATTCTGAACTTATTCTACCAGGATTTCGCATTTACCGAGAGAAGAGCGTCTTCTCCCACCGTTTTTAAATTACCCCACAAGAGTTATGTAGGTATTTACGTATTCCCATTTTCTTCTCGGCGTACCTCCACTATCAGATATAATCCTTGGAAAAGTCGTTCGTCTGTCTGTGCCAGTCCTATTGTGTCCCCCGCTTCCCCGTCCGAAAAACGCGTTAATCCCCAAGGCACGTATTCGCCAGTTAAGCTCTTTTCATTTCGGCCGGCGTTGCTACACCAGACCAAGTCTTCATTAAGAAGGAATTCCGTAGGGAAACTCCGTTTGTCCTTTTTCTTTATTCCGCGGAGATAGTGCGCGTGTTGATTTATTCCGCTATATTCGTAGACAAAGGATTCCGTGCTCTTTGTGCACTCTTTTGTTTTTGCTTGCCACGGGAGAAGTGATCGTTCGACCTGCCGTAACACGATTTCCTCGCCCCAATTCCGTCCCTGGCATTCACACAGTGTCCATTCCGAGCGAATACCGTAATTAGCGATAAAAACTACGCGCTTCCCTTAAACTTTTGCGAATTATTCTCGAGACGTTTTTAATTTTGAAGGAATTCAACTGCGTACCCTGAATTTTTAGAGCTTGCAAGATTAGAACTCTTGTTAATCTAGAGGCTTAATATTCGACTAGGAGGAGGTATTCGATTGCCCTTCGCTGTTTCGCTGTTTAAAGTAATATAAGTTGAACCTTGCAAAGAAATGCAAATGATCTCTCGTTTTAACATTCTTATCCTCATGTTTCTTCCCATCGCCATCCTTAGGACTTCATATAAAACGCAGTATATTGTGTGCATCGCTTTATCATTTGTACATCTACACATTGGTGCAATTTAGCGATTTTGTCGGTAGACCTACCGAAATTCTTCTTCTTTTAGCGAAATGTTTTTTCTGATTCAGCAACTTTTTTACACTCATTGGAGTATCTACCATTACGTCAACCCGCCTAAATATGCTAATAACGTAACATGTCTGATTTGTTTTTAAATTGAAATGCTTTAATATTCAGTTGAAAAGAGACTTAATATTCAATTGATACATTTAATTTGACCGATAGAACCGATATTCTGTTCATAGAAGAAACTTTAATTTACTTAATTTTTAACTAAACTTCCGCAATATTTTTATGACTTAGAGACTTTATAGCTACTTCTTAGGGTGCATCCACCGACATTTTGAGAACTAAATTGGCATCTTTCCATGTAGGAAGAGTTTTGGTTTATAGGTCAGCCATATACATGGAACTATGGGTGAATAAGATAAAATTTAACCGAAGGAAAACCCCAATATATAAACGGACAAGATTGAAGGGACGGGGCACGTACCCGAATCTTCCACTTTCCGGGCGGAAGGTTTAGCCAATTAAGCTACCTCACCGTTTTGGGTGACTTTATAGGCAAGGACTTGTCACAAGGTTAGGTACCGGTCCTATCAGACTTTTTCATCCTTTTTCTTGGGATATTTTTGGGACATGTGCACTCCCCTACTTGCATACATTTACCCTCACCATTTACGTTTAATTTTAACGCTGAGTTGATTTTGGAAACCTAATTCCAATAGAAAATTGTCATCATTAAATTAATTTCCTGATCTTTAAATTAATGAGAAATGTATTACGATTTTGCACCCGAATTTATTTATGCGTGGATTTTGATAGGCCTTCAGAGGGAGATAAAAGCAGAATAGAAAAGGGTGAAATCAAAAAATAATATAACAAATGCCGACAAAATGATTGAATAAATTTTAGTTATCAAAAAATCCAACTGTAGAAAAAGAAACGTTATTAAATTATTAACAGTAGATGAATAATAAAGTGAAATTGAGGTTAAATTTGAAATAAATCAAATTATCGTTATTTTGGATATTTTATCAAATTAAAATGATGAATTAAAATAAAAATAATAAATTTTAGACAAGTTGTGCTCCATAAATCTGATCTTCAGTCAAACAATTTCCGCATTATAATGAAGTAAAAAAATTAGCAACTTATTTTGCATTGCGATCACAAAACATAAAAACACCGCTTTACATCCGCCTAAAATTTGCTCTTCTTCCCCCGACAATAGGACGATATATTTGGAATCTCAGGACGGAAAATTTGTCGAATAAAAATTAGATTTAGTGCACCTCCTCCTCCTCATAGATCTCCTACGTCTATTCCCATCCCCGTTTATTGCTACGTCCCTCATTCCGAGTCATAAATTGAATGTTTTTGTTGAGTCTCCATCCGAAATATATTTCGCTCCAAGCAATCGCTCGCATTCAGCGCGTTTGGCACTTACACGTTCAATTTTCCTGCGCCATTTTGGAATGCATTGGCCACCAATGCCGCTCTGCCATTTGTTCGCGCCGATGAAAAAAATCGAACGACCCATTGTTTTCGAAAAACACGCAGTTTGCGCTCAGAGTATTCTCGGGCAATACTCATTAACATTCTTTCCTCGAAATATTCAAACGAAATTCATTTTCGTTCTTTTGCCCCCAACTAGCTGCGCTAACACGGGAAGTACGGACAAGATTTAAACGTGTGTCGAACTGATGGAATTTTCCCCTTTCTCGTAAATAAGCTGGATTTCTTCGTTGAAAACCAAATGCAAGTAAATTTATCGCGCCCGATTCCCTTACTTCATAGGTTAATCCCGGTGAAATACGCGTGTACTAACGATGGCACTCTTTCGGTATGCGTGCTCCACATTAATTATACATAGCATTTACATTTATAGTCCGGGATACTTCATTGAATCCGATATTGATTCATGGGGTTTTTATTTATTTATTTGTGTGGTCGCCCGGAATGTTCTGCGGCTTTTTAAATAAAGAATGCAGTTGAACATTTTGAAAATGCGGAAAAAAGATTAACTCGTAAAGTATTTTCCAATTTGATTGATTACATTTTGCTAACCTTTAGGTAATGGGTAAAAAATACTCATACAAGAAGTTTCTAATGGAGTTGTTCAGTTAAATACGTATCACTTGCACTAATTTGGAAAATGGAGGAAATTTCTGTAGAATTCTATAAATATAAAAAGAGCGACGTATTAAAAATACCAACAAATTTATTATACTAAAGTGAAAGCCAGGTTGTTCCTGAATATTTTGTCCTGAGAATAACTTATTAGACGGATGAAAAAATTTTGGAAAAAATGATTGTCTCTCTTATGAGCAATTTCTAAAATTTCAGGTAAATCACGGTTTTTCATATGCTTGTATTTGCAATTCATTTTTCTACAGTTTTTTACCGATACCTTAATATCTATATCTTCCTATACCTACATCTCCTTATATATAATAACTATATCTTTAATAAAGAGTGGGTAGGTTAACTCAATTCGTTTAAGGCTATAATAATAATTACACTTGTGACATATATTTTAAAAGCAATAATCATATAGAAAAGAAATAAGAGAATTGATAATATAAAAATTAAAATGCCGTATTCCATATGGAAAAAGAAAATCCTATTGTAAACAATTTCGACTAGAAAGTACCATCAACTCATTCTCATAAGTATATACACATTTTTAATGCACTGACGTATTAAACAAAATATCTGTTTTAAGAAAGCGAAAACATAACGCAAAAGAAAAGAAAAGAGGTTTTTATTGGAGTAAAATATTTTGTTGTTATTTGATTACGGAAAATATATTTCTACTGCAGAAAAATGCCCGCAAGGAGATGGTGGATATGAAACACCTGTACAAGAATGGGAGAAGAAAAAAGAGGAGAGTTATATTTTAGAGGACTATAAAAATCACAGAAGCTGCATATCAATATTTACAGCAGGTAATGAAACGTAAATATTCGTTTTCTGTGCAGTATGAATCATTAATTAATATTAGTTTACTCATACGACAATGGGTGAATAAAATTCTCATGAGTGAAAAGAACCACAAGCACGTGAATGTGATGCATATATTTTTCATCATAAAATGCACCGTTCAACATGCACTAAAAGGATAATTATGAAAGTTCAATATACTGGTGTTCGAAAAACATTTTCATGCCGCCGCTCCCTCTTCCCATTGAGTTATATCGAAAACAAAAATCATTAATGGCCGTATCTATCGCAGGGCAATAGCTGTAAATAAGAACTGTAAGGATAAATACAGTTGCCATCTCACTATGTCATTCTCTATGTATTTTTTAGTATAAATCAAATTATTCTCAAAACTCAGAAAGAAATAGATTAAGCTACCACAGGGGATAGAATCCCGTGGGTATAGACTCCATATCCCAGAATTTTGAGGGTTCTTAAGGGTGTGAATAATCATTAATAAGAAATAATCTTACATCAATCACAAAACACAAACAAAGAAACTACACCTTCTACTCACCAATTTTAAGAATCATGAGGAGTTTAAATGAACTTAGTGACGATATTGATATATATCATATTAACATAGAAACCCTCAGAAGAAGACTGCGATGTCAGTGATATTATTTTTATATTCTTTTACATTTCTCTGTTGTTGATTTCTGTGATTTTAATTGTAATTTTTCCTAGTTTTCAACTGCCTTGTTTTGTTCTGTATGAATTCTTGTTTAAATATGCTATTATTGTATGATTTTATGTTATATGTATATATACTTGCTAGAGTTTATGATGAAGATTAGACATTGATTTTAATTTCTGTTATTCTGTTACTGATTTTTGTAATTTTACTTGTGCGTTTATTAGTTTCTAAAAAAACCTTGGATGTGTATATGGATATAATTTATATTTATGCATTAATGTATGTAGTTTTATTTTTGTGACTTTTTATATTCGAAGACTGATTTATATAATGATTTATTTTTCTTTTTTGATTTTGTAAATGTGTTGGAAACATAATTTTCGTATTATGTATTTGGGTTTTAAACCCGTTATAAATTTATTATTAGTTGATATAAAATTACATCAAAGAATCTCACACAAGCACCTGCAAGCAAAGAACCTACTCACATAAAATTGGAGTAACTATGTGCCTTATTTCTGATGATTATAAAAATAACTAGACTGATCAACCATTAACTAATTACTATGTTCTGTACCAATTCAGTGTTACTTCGAAAGCTAATTGTTTTTACGCCTGTTAAGAATTCGAGCGTTTGCCATATATAATTGAGAAGTTGCAGGTGAAAACTGCGGGAAAGGTCAGGACCTAGAGCTGTAAGGGTACTCATGTAATTGTTTTTAAGGAGAGGTTTAAAGATGAATTTACGTGTAAAGGCGTGCACCTAGGAAAATTCCCGAGTAGATGAAAACGAATGACAAGACCGAGACTCAAACCGGGATCTTTCACTTGCATGTCGGCTACTCTAACCGGAATAAAGAAGTTCCCGGGTTCGACTCCCGTAAGCCTTTTTTTAAGTCTGTTTTTCCATGGGATTCCCCTGGGTGCTCCAAAAGTGAAAAGATACCTTAACCCCTTTTTAATACAGGATATCTTTCCTACTAATTCAATCGTCTCTGGCCGTACTTCGTGGAAAGACATTTTAACTAAGGAAGAGAAACTGGACATTAAAATACATGGGTGGTCTGAAAATTTTCCGACATTTCGCCATTTCTCGACATGTTTTCTCAAAATTTCTGAAAATTTTCTAAAGATTTCTGAAAAATCTGGGGTCGGAATCTTTTCAGACCACCCTCGTACTACTAACTAACTATCGATATAAATTTCCACACTATAAATCTTTATAAAACTATTTTAAAGCTATAAAACTATTTTAAACTATTTTTCTTTCTTGGTTGATTTCCTTAGTTAATATCTCTCTTGTCTAGCTACCCACATTTCCTACCTCCAACCACCTTACGTCAGCCCCTTGAAGACCATCATCTCCCATTTGAAACAACAGCTGTATCATTTTTCGGTAACATTAATTCTCGGATAAAGGGAAAAAGATCGCAATTAGGCAGATGAAATTCAAGTCCTCACAGAATTCATCCCGCGGCTCCCTCAACAGTGCGCCTATCTCGAGGCAATCCGTCCCTGAAATCTCTTCTTCCGAACCCTTCCCTACATTTCCCGCCCCATTCTCTCCGCAGCATCACGTTCAAGGGCCTCCGTTGACCCTCTCCCGACCCATATTCCCGCCGTAAAAATCCGAACCCATCGAAAGAAGACGTGCGCCTACGCGAAACGCTTTTCACTTCGTCACTTTCCGACTGCGAACCGCACACACACTCATCTTCGGCGCAAAAAACTCTCTCTAAAAACCTCTTTTTCTCCCTCCGATGAACCTTTTTCGAAACCATTTCCACGAATATGCTCCTCTTCCCCGGAGGAAAGCGAGGGAAAAAGAGAAAGTGAGAGAGAGGCCTACAGGAAGAGAGAAATGTGGGAATGGGAAGAATGGGACTGAGAGAGAGGTTTGGAGTAAGCCAAACTGGGAAGAGCGAGAAAGTTGACGGAGTGGTGGAGGAAGTAAGCAGAAAAAGCAAAAAGGAAGGAGCGTTTAGAGAAGATATGACAAAAAGTAGTCCAGACTCCAGATTGATAGGTCTCCGGAGTTTTCTGGACTTTTCCTATTTCTCACGCGATGGAATTAACAAGGGAGAATCAGTAAATAAAGTGTGCCTAGCAGAAAGAAGTTAACCAGAGAGATAATTCTCAACAGTATATAATCCAAGCTTAGGTCTATAAATATCTGGATAAATAGGCTGACCATATCCCATCTACTCGAAAACGGGACATCTCTGATCATAGGGTGGAACGAATTGTAATAGATTTTTACCCGCAATTTTTATCGAATGGTTTGTTATTGCTTCAATGCAGGTATTATGAGAAATGATTCTTAGACATATTTCGATGGAAAGCTTCTAAATAAGGGAAGTATCAGGAGAGAAATAATGGATATGATGTGACATAAAGGAAGGGAGAATTTCAAAAAGATAATTGGAAATAGCAGTTAATTCAAGCTTGGGTATTAGGAAAGGGTATATAAATATCGGCTTAAGTAGGTAGACTGTATCCCATCTAGATGAAAACGGGACCTTTCCAATCTATTGAACTAAACAAAACGGAGAAATTTTTGCTTGATTTTTTTCGAGGGTTTTTTCACAACTTTAATGTGAATTTAATGTATATTATGCGAAAAAAATTATTAGATATTTTATGGATTTTTTAAAATAATGGATGCATCAGCAGGGAAATAATATTAGCATGGTAGTGTTGTTAAAAGTGCTTCGACAGTTGAGGTTCTTTCGCACGTGGGCTCCCACCGGAAATCGAACCCGAGACTACTTTAACGAAAGGCCAACGCACTGCCCACGTCTGTCTGGGAGCCCTCAGAAAAAATAAATAGAATGGCATGAGCGAAAAAGGATGCCAGAAAAACAATTACAAACAGCCGTCAATATTTCTGTTAAAAATTTACAAATATATACTACTTGAATAGTAGATTAGTATTAATTAGAATAGTATTCTATTAGAATAATATTAGAACCACCCAAGGTAGGGTATTTTCGTTACTAAGACAATTATTTCTAAGTGAAATTATTTTCCCTAGGGGCATCTCGCAACTTTACCCTTTAGCATCGGTTAGACCGATGTCTTTAAATAACCTAGTACGTGCTGCAAAGATTATTATCATCCTTCAAACAAATTTTTAAAGCGAATAAATTTTCTTCAAAAATTAAAAAACTGTAGAGAGAGGATGAAAATAAAAGAGATGGGGAGAGAGAGAAAGAGATAGGGAAGTAGCAGAGAACAAGTAGCGAGTCAGAATTATAGTGAGATAAAGTATGTGGAAATGGTAAAACCAAGTAAAATTTTACCGCAGCTTCGTTGGGAAACCTATGAAATGAACGGCTCTCCATCTCGCCACTGCTTGAATATAATGGAAGAGAAGAGCAGTTGTACTATCTCCTACGATTTACCTCCAAAACGTTCATTAACTAGTCTGGTGTGAAATATACTGTGGAGACTAAAATCCTCCTTTCATTTTAACTGATTATCTACCTATGAAAATTATCTGCTTGGATAGTTTAAAGCTAATGAGGCCCTTGATTATAATTTTTCTTTAACGTTCGTTAATATCAAAGTAATTAATTTAAGCTAAATTGAAATTTGGTAGAATTTCATACTTCCGCGTAACAATGCACGAAAAAATACCTGAAAAATTATCTCGATACTACAAGAAAATACTATAGGACTACTATAGGAAATTTTTCAGGTTTGATAATCGAAAAGAGAATAAGGGTAGGCACGAGTGATACATTTTAATAAATTTTTAATCATATATATTTATAAATTAGTATCGTAAAAGTATTCCACAACTGAAACTCGAATTATTATGAAGTATTGTATTTTATTCCTTCTGATGAAGTTAACTGATTTATATCAGGGTGGCCAACAAGTAAATTGCGATTGGTAATTGAAAAATTAACCTATGTAATGAGATTTGTTACTTGAAGTATTAATCCTGATAATACATCTACGCTCGGTTAAATTTTAAATCAACATCCAAATATTTTATAAAATACAAATTAATCCTGGTGATAAGAAAATAGTTCTGTAAATAATTCTTCTCTCAATAATTACCAAATTTTGTTTCGCGAGTCGATCGCCGTCAAAAAAGTTGTATCAAAGTCGACCTAAGTAGGAATCAAGTAGCCCACCATTAGTCAGTATCAAAGAGTAAGATAGGTTGTGGAAATCACCTCGTAAAAGATTTTAGCTACTCAAAATCAGTCTTAAATAGAAGGTGCTACTGTTTTGTACTGAATCGTAGTCTTACAATTAATCAAAACATTAAATAAGACTTTGAAGTTAATACTTCTCCATATCGTATTACGCATATTATGCCCTTATTTCTATATTATATAACGCATTAGAATAGAAATTAACAAAAACAAAGCTTATGAACTGACACTCTAATAAACGGAAAATTTTACAGATCTAGATATTGTATATTAGTTTTATAAGTTTGCTAAATCCATTCCAAAAAAGGCAGTAAAAATCATCCGTCACGAAAGAAAGTAAGGGAATTTAACTTTAAATTTATTCCTGAATTCTGGTTTAATTCCTCAATTTCAGGAAAGGCTAAATTTTTAAAAATTTTTAGGGAAAAGGGTCAGCTTAGATTCAGGCCAGACTGGTGAAACTACAAAACATTTAAGTGCTATAAAAGCCTAACCGCGAAATTACAATACTAAAGATGAAAATTTAAAGATAAAGACCTCTGATATCTTCCAAAGCTTTTAAGATATTCTCTTTACTCACTCTTTTGTAATTTAGTGCACTTTGTCTCCGGGCCTCTCGTTGCGTAACTCTCTTAGGACTATTTTCATCTTCCGAATCGATCTCATGACTCTTCAGTGAAAATTATACTTTATATTGCGCAACCTATCTCTTTTTTTGCTGTATTTTGTAGTGCCACACATTACCTAACGCTACCTCTATAGCCATTTCTCATTGTATTTTCATCTTACAAATGTACTGAGTTCATGCCCTTGGACGTACTGCGTTCGATTGAGTATCGTCTGAAGTAAAATATTTTTAATAATTTAATACGTGATATCAATATGACTAAGTGAGAAGTGCAAATAAATAACATTAAAGGAGTAAAATATATAATCTTAATAATTGAAATCTAGTTGCCCTGTGCGAAAATTTCGCCCAACTAAATTGAGAGTAATTTATTTACACGCAAAGATATATTTTTTAGTGTTTGTGTAATCGTTTTTAGTGATTGAAGTGTTTGTTGAAATATATTTGGGTGGGGAAATAGAGTATCAGTGTCCGTTTCGATATAGCTCGCTTGTATCGATAGATATTGATATCAACACATCTTTGATCCACAAAGGTAACTTAAACTATCGTAACATATCCATCGTCGATTTCAAGTATGAATACCTTCATTTCGAGGAAGGATTTGAATGCTCTAGAAACTTTAGAATTTCGATGAAACTCTTACATTAATTTATTGTTGTACCCGCATTAGCGAGGTCGATTTATGAAGTTACTTGAGATAAACTAATCATCTTGCTACTTCTGCCGATCTGATAATGAGCAAAAAATAAGAGACATAATCGCTAGAAAAAGTAGTTTTAAGGATTCATACTTTCTATGAACGATACGCGATGATAAGAAACTAAAAAAGTAGCTCAATCAAGGTGTGCCCCATGCCACCGAAAATCGACCTGCAGGTTATTAATGTAGATATAGATGTAGAGGAAGCTATAACTAGGGAAAAGGAGTGGCCGAAGGAGATTGTGGGGAACAGCAATAGAATAAGGGAACGAGGAAGGGGTACGAGGGAATTGGAAGGAGAGAACTTAGAATGGGAACCACCGAGCCCCACCCAACATTTAATGCAGTCATAATAAGAGAGAAAGAGAGAATGGAGGTGGTTTTGTGGGAGGGGAGAGCGGGGCAAAGCCGGAGTAAGACAGAGGAAGCTTCGATTGTCGCGAATTGTGGGCCGGAGGACGTGGGCTGAATCTTGAAACTCTGAGGGGAGAGACACTGGTGATGACGGAAATGGATGACTTGGAATGGGGGGGAATTAGGAAGGTCCGTGGAACGGTATGCTATCGAGGGAGGGGATGGCGTATGCAGAAGCAGGTACACCGAGGAAAGAAGACCCGCTCCTCGAGTAAAAGAGAACTTTTCCCCGGCAGGAGATACGGAGCGAGTCGATCCTTTTTTTTTATAAATATGAATCTCTTTACCTGGGGTTTCATTGGATGTCCACTCGAAGGGAGGAAAGCGGAGCAACGGAGAAAAGAGAAAAATCTTAAATCTGGCGTTTTTTCGGGTCGGAGAGATTCCGATGCTTCTAAGGTTTCTTTAAGAGGAAAGGAATGAGGAGAAAAAAATAAAGGTGGAGCAGATGAAGCGAGATGGAGAGGGGGGAGTTTGCGAGTGTTAGTTTTAGAGGAAAAATAACTTTTTAGCCGAAAGAGGGGCGAAAGTTGGGTAAGCTGAGCTGTGTTTGGAGGCTGGAGAGGTAAAGTTTTGTGGACGAAATTTTTCTGAATTTCAATGACGAAAAAACGGCGATCTTCGGTCAGTTCTTCGTAATATAATCTCCTCGTGGATAAACTTTCTATGTTTGGCTTCTTAATTTATAGGGGAAATGGTGAACTGTACTATAATTGTGTTTTATATTTCAAATGGATCACTTACACTAAGCTTTCCCTCGTTGAGGAAGAATGAATTGGCCAATTACAGAAGATCACGTTACACGTATTCTAATATCTTATTACTAGATAAATTCAGACAGAATACGTTCATAGAAGATGTAGCCAATATTATGCGCCCCCTTGTTATGTAGGCCGTTCTGATACCGCGAGAAACATCAGAGAAATAAATGCTAGAACCAGTCGATTCAAGAATTCGTTTTCTCCGAGAACGATACGCGAAAGTAATCGACTAGTAAAATAATCGACTAGTCATGGTGCTTGCACCACCTGCCATACGCCGAAAGGCGGCTTGCAGAGAAATGAAGTAGATATAGATGTAGATTTATGTTCCGTGTTTACAAAAAATTATCCCAGATTTGATTTCTCGGGATATTCTGAACGTTACACCAAATGTAAGTCGCAGCTGAGATCATCTTCCATATAAAATGAATGTATGAAAATCTAAGTTATATTATTGATATTAATGAATATATGTAGATTTTTGTACATTCAGGAAAAAGACCCTCTAAAGATTTGCCAAAAGGCACGTTTAGGAAGAAAACTTAATTTAAATCTGATTTTTTTTCGGATAAATTCTGTATCCCTTTAGTAGGTATCTGAAGAATGGATAATAAAGGAAGCTGAAGTAATATTTATATAGAGAAAGAGGGTTTCTTTACTATTTTTCATAGGTTTGATAAGTATTCAAAGGGATCACGTGAACTACATCAGAAGTGCTTCCATTGAATATTCTTTGATGAAATCGGTCATCCAAAACCAGAGAAATATGGAGCTACAAAGCTTCTCAATATTCCCGATACTTAAGTAAGTTAAGAAATACACCATCATGATTGCCTCAAGAGTCAACTTGACCTTCCTCTTCTCAATTTTCTTTATCTTTTTCTGATAGAGTTTCTTAAGCCCAAAGACATTCATTGATGAAAAACTAGGAGCCATCAAATAAACTGCTTCCTAGAGAAAAACTTCCATTAGCTAAAAATAGAAATGAAGAACTGGTTACTTCAATATTTTTTCGATAAAATCATTGATGTCTCAATATCTATGACTCTCTGGGATGTACAAATATTTTCCGATAAGTTCCATTAAAAGGTAAGTTGATAGATATAGAAATATGCGTAAAGAAAGATTTCATGTTTACTCTTTTAGGTTCAAAGAAGCGCATGATTGCATCTCGTTTTCAAAATTATTTTCTCATAACAATTGACGAATAACTACTTCATTTAAATAAAACATTTCTAACCTATATTGTAAATCGACATCATGTGGATAGAATTGTAATTGTAATATGATGTTTTCTACGATGATGTGGCATATCCTGACCAGCATATATTGCACTTATCGGGATGAAACTTAGGAAAAACTGAGGAAACAAAGAACTGACGTTGCGTAGTATTTCTTTATAAATAGAGGGGTTAAAGAATGTGATATTTTGCCTGAAGAGGTCTTCAAACCCTTACCTGAAAATAGAAAAGAGTTCAAAAGTAGATGCTGTAGATTAATTAAATAAGAGGAGGGAGAATTGTTATCTTTTGTATTATTTGGTTGTTTGTAAAAGTGACGATATGAAAACGATTGACAATTTGCACTTAAAATTATCAGAATGTGACAGTAAACTGTAGTTTTTATAATTAGGGGATATATGTGGTGTAAATGTTATGGTGGGGGTGACAAGGTGTGTGTGTAAAGTCCTGATGTAGTGTAGTGATATTTGAATAATGTGTATTGCGATTGAGTGCTGTGTGGGTAGTAATGTTAAGTGTGGGATATTTATCTGTGTAACGTCCGGTGCAGGGATTGGGGTTGTAACTATGTTGTCTATTGATGATGGTTGGGGCTGCCACCAGAAGAAATTCTACCAGCAGCATAAATAAATAAATAAATCAGAAAACACCTAATCACAAAGACCTTGGCTTCGTAGAACATCTTCTTAAAAACCAAATAATGATGAAGCAACTTTATTTTTGTTTTTTTAAGTAATAATTGATAGAATCTGTTTCAATCACATCATTTTCGGGACATGAACATGTCAAAACCGGTGGTGGTGTCAGTTATTATTAGCGAAATAAATACAAATTTTGCGTGTTTTACGTATTAAACATTTTGCGCGTGCTATTTTTTGAGTAATTTTTATTCAAATTGAATATATACCTGGCGAATGAATAAAATATGACCGTTTATTAAAAGCTGGAATACTTTCAAAATTCGCACTCAACAAATATCTATTAATTACTAATCGCAAAATTGGAATTTTCTGTTTTTACACATTTGCGCGCCCGAATTATTTTCGACGAAACCCGAGAATCAACTCAAAATTCAAGCATCACATAATCGGGGCATTTACATCAGCAACCGAATATCTCTCGAAAAAGTCTCGCATACGGAATTGGCCGCATAATTTCCCGACACCGTAAATACCGATCTCTGAAGAATAAAATTTCGCGGCGAAAAAGGAGCTGCATAATTAACTATCGTCAAGTGAGTGCCACCATGCGCCCGAGAAAAATGCATCCAAGCCCTTTTATCACCTCCCATAATTAATAGAGCAATTAGCTGCGAAGTGTTATACTTGGAAAACTAGATTACCGTGGGAAAATCCAATTAGGGAATTCATGGGGGAACGAAGCCTTCGGATGAAGGTTCTGATGCAGCAAGAAGTTTCGCTGCTATTGTTAGATGAGGGTTTTGCTCACGCGAGTTGTCAGGTGGATTGGAGCAGGTCAGAGCCACCGATGGATGTGTGTTCACAAGTGCGCGCACGGAATACTTAAATGAGGATGCACTCAATACATCCCACGCTCAAAGGTTAGCTTTTATAACTTAAATTTTCCTCTGCCCTTTGCGGCTAATCCGGAATCTCCCTTTGCCCTCCTCTGCCTAATTTCTCTTCGGAATTTTCCGGGACTGAGAGTTGAAACCTCATTTACATAGTGCCGATGCATAACTTTTCTTTTACTGTTGCACTTGGTATGGGTCGAAAATGTATCTCAGTTTTAACGGGACCCAAACTATGGTATTAGTGTCGTGATAGCAGTTTTATTTTTGGCTATCCGCTTGTAGTTGTACTATTGTTTCAAAAATGTTTGCCTTCGTATATAGATTAGAACTGATTACTATTTTGCTGCATATTTCAGTTGTTGTCTCGTGAATTTATTGAAACTATATCTGATGAAACAGGTGCGATTACGGTGGAATATTTTTTATTTATTACTCATTAAAAATGTGACAACATACAGATCGAGGCCAGTCACAGCTGACGATAGAAATAGAAAATAAAATACAGAAGATCGACAATGAAACAGTTATGTAAAGTATAAGAAAAAATGAAAATTACAGAATTAATCACATGGATTAAGCAGATAATTCAGATCAAACAAATGACATGGACCAATCTCTTTCAAGTATACTTAAGATAAACCAATCAACCAACATGAATGGTACCTATTGACTACTTTTGATGTATAAAGTAGAATAAATAGATCATTAATCTTCAGTTATTTTATAAGTCAACAAATATTTTTAAGTTGGGTTAATTTTCGATATTTTCGGGGAAACTAATTAGCTGTACAGTTAAATTCATTCAGAGATCATTCTGCACGTAAGCTTCCACCGGGAATCGAACCTGAAACCACTTTCGCCGAAGTCGAACTCGCTGCCTACCTGCTAACCGGAAGCCTGGAAACTAAATATTACTGTGTATAGTTATAAGTATGCATATATTTACACGTATATGCATATGTATGTATATCTTCTCTAGAATTCCCATCCTGATTGTGAAGAATGTTTTATTTGTACGCGGTGATGTATGCATAAATAAAACCGCAAATAACTAATGAAACGCTGTTTGGATGCCGTGAAATATAGATGAAAATATACGAACAAGGTTAAGATAAGGTAATGCGACATTATTTTATCGAGGGATAGGCGATTTTAAGCTCACTTTCTTACGTTCATTCCTTTTAATATTCCTTTCCGTTACCCAAAGTTTTTCACCCTAGGATCATTTGAAATGGCGCCGTAAAATCGTTTTCGATTGAAACTGGAAAAAGTTGCCGCAATGCAGAGCGGAGCAAAAATGAGGGACCGACGAATAAAATCCGGATAGCTTTTACGTATAAATAAGTAAATAAAGTCGTAATGAAAAATTCACTGGCACGGATGACATGTCGCAAAATCGTAAAAACGGTAACTCGAAAATAAATGTCCGATGTGATTATGGAAGCATAATTTAACTTACAATTTTAAATACTTAACCGACGAAAAAAAAGAGGGAAATCGATTGCGATTGATTTTCTATGTACGCTTTCAAACATTCAAACGTAACGAAATACATTTCTGATCCCTAAAAAAATTGAAAGAGCTATAAATCCAGCTGTTTATGAAATCGATAAATACCTAGTTATTTTTGTTATGTCAAATAGCCTAGGGATGTTAAAAATATAGTCTAGGTATGAATGTACTCCTGTAAACATCCATAGACGTGTTGTTCTTTTTTTCACTATAAATTGCTTCCTAAACTTACTGGTGTTCATAAAATAGGAATATTCAGAAATTATCTAATAATGTGTCAAAAGAATTTCAGAAATCGGAGTAACTCCAGTTTATTGGAAAATATGCTGATTTTGCAAATCATCGAAGAAATCCGTGCATGAAAGTTGACGGTTAGATTGCAATAAGGGCAAAAAGAAAAATTTTATTGCAAATTGCGCTATTGTTACTACCTGTCACAACCATAGAATTTACAATGAGTCCGGTAGTTGTATACTAGCAAAACAATTGTCATAAGAGAGCCTATTAAACTTAGAAAGTACCATGCATATACAATCAAATGTCTCCTTCACAATAATAATGCTGGCAAATCATTTTAATGGTTTAAATTAGTATTGATGTCATATGGCATATCATAACCTATGGAGACTTATGGTGTATCGGGTATCTTTTAGACATTTTGTTTCGTATAAGTGCATTTTTTCAGGTAAAGTCAATAAAATTGTAAGGCAAGAAATAAATATTCAGTCCAATGATGTACACAGAAAGTATGGTATATTATTTTCTCGTGAGGATGCATTATTGAAAGGCAAATAACTGGGTAAATTATTCCGGTGGTGGTAGCAAGGATATAAGTTACTAGATATTTAAATTTCAACTGTTTTACGTAAATGATCAAGTATTTATTTATTATTAGTTACAATTTGAAGTTCGTCAGATGGCATCCCCAAATATTGTAAAGTAACACTTAATATACACAAATACTCCAAAATCCCTTGCACTAGAAGTCTCATAAGTATTAATATTCTGATATAAAATCACCATATCTACAAACAGTTAGAACACACAAAAAAAAATAAGAATTAAATTATTGAGCATCCCCATTGTATCGCTTCTAATACATTCACACCACACATATTCCATAATTACAGTTAAAACATAGTCACAGCTTAAATTATTCCTTTTAGTGGATATCTCTGATAATACTATTCATTTCTCAGTGCTATAATGATTGAAAACCACCCTCCGACATACATTATACTTTAATGGTACTCCAGTTAAGCGACAACAGCTGGTAATACATATTAGCATTAATACGCTCATTACCTTCCCATGCGAAGTATTATTTCGACGGTTTCTACAATAATGTACTTCAAATTGTGCTCATATTCATCATGATAATATTTCACCAACCGCTTTTATAATTACCGTGATAACCTCAACTTTAAATTGATTTGAATATGAGCTTACCGATGAAGCAATTTTAATATAAATTTGTTGACCAAATAAACGCTACGGTAAATGTGAAAAAAAAACTCGATTTTATATCCTGAAAAATGCGCGAAAAGAGAAATATATTCCATTTTTCCAATACGATTATTATTTCACCAAGCATAAATTTTATTCCTTGATGTGATATTTGAAGGCTAGCATGGAGGCAATGTCGTCTGACGTTGAAGCACCTTTTTCTGCTTGACCTTCAGCAGTCCCTTGTAAAACATATAAGCAGATATAAGGCCTAGAGGTAGCTGAAGGACGACTCTTTTTCCTCAACCTTTAGCAGTTCAAAGAGATTCCTATTCCTTACCTTAAACCCGAACCTCAAAACACGCTTTGTGAAATAGAGCTGAGCCATTTATTCATCATCTTTCAGCTATGCTTATTATAATGGCATTGAAGCCTACATTATCAAAACAGTTATCTGATATCGTCAGAAAAACTTTGCTATTCACTATACCAATGTACGTTATCATAAAGAATGAAAATAAATAAGTAAATGAAAAGTTTTAATTTTTGGTGAAATGGACACTTATCTTTTTTTTTGCTTTCATTTAACCCATCGTCGGTGTAAAAAGGGAATAATTAGTATGTAACAAAAGGGATTAATTTAAATTAATAGGAATAGGAAAAAATAGTTGCGAAATACTAATAATTAAGTATCAATGTTCCTAATGCATACTACTCCCATCTTTTGATAAATGTAAATTTAAAGTATTAAATAATCATGTATTACTCCAATTTATGTATGCTCTTTTAGAATCTCTTTCTGAATGTTATGAAATCACAGAGGAATCAACATAAAACAGAGATAGAAGCCAAGGAAAAATATCAAAATATATTTCTACATAAATATTAGCAGGAAAGAAGAGACTAATGGGTCTCATATATTTACTGAATATTATGATGTATGTGTAAGTCGGAATCAAATTTCAAAGAAACCCACTTGTAACAAAGCGGACAGTAAATTATATCAGGAAGGCAATGAAAAACATGCGATGATGTGCTCATAATTCAATGCAGTACTTATATAGGCCATAGATGGAAAACTACTGGCTGTAGGAATATACTGATGGTAGTAGCAAATGCAAATTAGAAATAGAACGGTAACTACTGCTCGATTATTCTTATCGTGCAATCAAAACTCGAACGCACTTTTACTTTTAGAATTAAATACATGATTTTTCTTCTATTAAAGCTACATTGATGGGTTGGACTTTTTGAAAAAATATTTCCGTTTATTAGGGGGAATTCTCCATACCACATTGATTAGAAGGTAACATTTTGCATATCACTGAGATTTGTATGACACATGATGCGAGGATTGACGAGTTTAACCTTTGCAAATTGACCTTCCAAATACGACCTAAACCAATCCATATTTAGCGCTCTTGTGACAAATAAAGGAAACATAAGGATTACGGTGAGATAAGATACGAAATCTCCCCGTTGAGTGAACACACAGTAACCCCCCGCAGAGCTTAAATTACTCCAGTAATTGCGAATAGATTTTACCCGAAGTTAATCCCTAGCGAGTAGTGATTTATCAGAAAATGTCATTCTCATGCGACCATCAATAATCCTCACATGCAAAAGGTTGATATTCCTTCTGCTGATAAAATTCCTAAGTCAAGTCAAATAATTTATATTTCAGTAGTGGTAGTAATTAGTCATGCACTTTCCACAATCCAGGATTTTATTTAGAGTTTAATTTTTATATTTATGTTGTTATAGTATCTATTTTTAGTTGTATTGCCGATAAAATTTAATTATTAGTAACTCAGTTTATGATAAGTCACTATATGGCTAATAATGTGCTAACACATTAGATTTTCATCTTTCTCACGAAAAAGTATGACAGAAAGGAGTATCAAGAAATATAAATATAATTTGGGGAGTACATTCTATGTTGTAATGAAAGTTTATAACAAATATGAAGGAAGAGAATTGAAACATTTTGTTCCTAAGTTACTCAATAAATTCAAATCAGAAATAGATGTCTATTATGGAAGAAGTGGTCTCAATTTCACAAAATCTATTAAAGAAAAGTTTCTGAATCATACGTCAGACGAGATTTAATGCACTGTTCTTACCTTATGTGATATATATTCCTTTGTTACAAGTTTTCATTGCAAAAAATGTAAAAATGCGAGCCATATGACGATTTCTGCTGTTACCTCATGTTAGGGTGAGGCTGCCATTATTTTCTTTTTTCCAAACAAACAAGCTGTATAAGATCTGTATGTAAACATATGTCCCGTCGACATGTATCTAACATCTGTATGTAACATATGCCCCGTTGCCTGATAGAACCTCAATATCGAAAATCAAAAATAAATAAATAAAATAATCGCTGGTAAATCAATGTCACATGTTAAAAATAAATAACTAAATAAAATAATCGCTGGTTAACAAAATAACTGAAATCAATCAAAACCCTCTCCTTTAACTCTCAATTTCGAATAATCTCTAAGGGTATAAACATGGGACGTACAATCTCTCCATCGAGAAGAAAAGAACTCCGAAAGTAATTTCGCAGTGCTTCCCACGGTTGGCGCTTCCAAAAACATCATCTCGAGCAGAGGGATCGCTCAGATTTTTCTCCAAACTTCCCCATTGTCCACAGATGTACCGTAGATTAAACTGTATTGAAGATATCGAAGTCACGCAACACAGAGAGCTTAGTTGTGCCTTTTCATGTCATCGAGTATTTACTGTTCATGGTCTTTTCTTTCGCGAACTGTTCCCTCCCTTATCTTCTCAGACCGCGTTTTCTACGGATCTAAAGCTACTGAAACTTGTTTTCACCCGGTTCTCATGATTTTCCACGAATTGATATCGCTAAGATTGTTTTTCGAGATGGATATCCTCTGATCCTCATTCTAAGATCATTACAGTTTTAAAGGGTGCTTCATTTATCAGGAGGAAATCCAATTTGTTCACTGATTGAATACCGTCTATGTATAGATATATAAATAGCTATGTGGATAGGGATACCTGCAAAAGTAGAAACTTTTATTTAGTCATTAATCAAAACTTTCTTTCGTGAAAGTATGAATTAAAATGGCTGTTTTTATTACTATAAAAGTACGACTTAAAAATGAGAATTTACTTACACTATGTTTTCTAATCAATTTTAATTTATGCTTTTATGCCTTTTAAGTGGGTCATATCCATGTTGTAGTATAGTATTGTTATAATAGCTTTGAAATCTGAAGTAATTTCGCTCGTGAACCTACACCTACGAGATTCGAACCCGGGACCGCTTTCACCCAAGTCGAACGCGTTACTCTCTTGGCTAACCGGAACCCACTTATACATGTTTGGGTGAAACGATAAAAAAGACTAGAATAATTCCATTAATATATAATAATCACAGTCACATATAATCGACACAGTTCTGGAAAGAACATCGGACAAGATCGAATATTAGAATGGAACGAAAAAAAGGCTTGACTAATTCCACTAATATATAATAGTTACATTATATTTTATTGTTTTATTATATTTTGCTAGTTGTATTGCCACTAAAATTTTCAAGAAAATGGCGAAAAAAAAGTTTCTAAGTTACTCAATAATTATAAGAAAAACATTGACTACTATTGTGGAGGAGGTAACCTTAATGTAATTACAAAGAACACCATTGTTATATTAAAATATATGTCGAATAATGTATTGAATTTCTCAGATCATGTGAAACCTACTGTCTCACTCTGATTCATTATATACGTAACCCGAATGTAGTACAGTCATTTGAAGGCTATTACTCGCTATACATGTTTATCATAATGATGTTATAACTTTGTAAATTCCACTCATATATAATAATCAAGTCTTGTTTTTCATTCCATTCTCTTCTTCGATCCCATCCAATGTTTTGTCCACAACTCTGTCGATCACCCCGAGTCCGGATGATCTCGTGTTTAAGGAAAGAGTGGAAATGGGAGACAGCGAAAGAGAAAATTCAATAAGTGTGGGAGGAGAAAGGGAGCAAATAAATAGAAGAGCAGCATGCGGTACGAAATTGATAAAAGGCGAGGGGAAAGATATTGCTTCTGAATGCATGAAGAGACTCATATGGCGGGGGTTTCTTATTTGATTGAAAGGAAAAACGGAAATATCTCAGAATGGAAGAGATACAGTGGAAAAATCTCGTCGGTACGTGAAGCCGAGTCCAATATGTCATGATTTGGTGGAGAACGAGTCCGTCTGCGGAGGAAAATAAGGAGACGGAAATATCATTCGGTTTCTTTAGTGTAACCAACCGTTAATTATGAATGTGAATGATAGTATGATGGTAGGGTCTTGTTTTGGTATTTTCTTCATTTTGATTAAACTTAATCTGCAATAACGATAAATATATATCGGGTTTTATTGTTTCGATATCTCTTTAATACTATATTTTGAATAATACAGCGGAAAGAAAACACCTCCTCAAGACAGCTTAAGTCCAACTGTTAATATATCAGTGTTTTCTGGAGTATTTTAGTAATGTATAGTTGCATTGAATTGTTCACGTCCTAATGCTATCCCAGAGTATAATGCATTCGCTAAATGCTTAGATACGATAGATGTTTATTCAAGTTGGATATGATTGCTTAATTTATACAATGCTTGATTTTTTCATTGCAATGAATAAATATATGGTTATTGTGCATGCTACGAAACACGTATTCATATTGTGCTGCTCTCACGAAAAAATTTGGAAAATTTATCTTTTATCAACTAAACTTTTGTTTCAAACAACCATAGTTTTTACTCATAGATTCGTCAGTTTCATGGATTTCTAACACGAAATCACGACCCAAACAGTCGACTCTTATGTTATTTATTTCTTTTTATTGAACTCATTAGGTGTTTCCTTGTGAAATACAAAAAGAGATTTTCCCATTCAATAAATCTAAATTTAAACAAGCTGAATCTCTAGATATATGACCTTTTACACCCTGAATTATAGATTCAAATCGTTGTAATCGTTTAAACCGTTTTAAAGCAATGATAACCTTTGTGATATTCAAACAAATATTTTTCTGGCAGAAAATAATAACTTATGATAAATATACTTAATATAACTTATAATAATAAACTTATTCCCTAACGACAGTTTTTGCTTTCAGCACCTACGCTTCCCAAGAGTGCTTGGCAAGCCTCACTTAAAATGAGGAATTAAAGCGAGAATCCAGAAAATATTAATTACACTGCTTGTTATGATACGTACTCCCTATTATCACTATTACTTCCGTATCACTGATATAAAATAACAAGCTATTTACATTGTTAAATTCCATCAATGAAGTAGATATCTGAAAACAAAATAGTACGAGAATGCTAATTACGGTAAAATTTTTAGTTCTTATTAAATTTTATGATGAGTAATTCGCTACCTAAAAAATAAATATGTGATATAAAATTTATTCATTTATAATTTACTGCTCTTTAAATCAACCCGCAATTATTAATGTGAATTCTATGTACTTTTTCATATTAACAGTATTAAGTATCGCATGATGCACATCACTGTTGACCTTCGCAAATTACTTTAGCGCCATTAGCTAGGTAACACATTAGAAGCTGATAATTCAGTATGCTGTTTCAAAATCCATCATCCATTAATTATGAGCGTTCTACTTCTATATTTCAAGTTCTCTTCTCTGCTCACAAAAAATTCCTAGACATCATTCTCTCATTACGGACTTAATTAAGAAATCTTGGGAAAATAATTCTGGGCCATTAAATTCTTAATACTGACAATACTCATGCTAAACTTTGGTTTCAAATTATAAAACAAATTATAAAGCAAGACAACAATTTGGAATATTCATTAAATTCTACGCAAATAACTTAAATTGCATATTTTTTATATATTTTTTTCAACCCAAATCAATATCAAAACTATAGGTTTCCCATATTTTCTACGTAAAATAAGGATAAATATATGGTATTATAGCAGGCGTATACCTTACAGGTAACGTTGAAAGTTAGATTTAAAAAAATCCCATTCCATTATGCCTCATTACCCGGAAATTTTGGACTATTTTCCTAGCTAGATTTTACAAATTTTAATAAACGAAGCTGCGAAATATGATCGACATGATCATCCTTGAGTTTTGCTAGAACATGTTTTGGCCCAAGAATACAAGACGCGATTTCGTACCTTAATTAAATGAAATTCTGGGAATTCGTAACTCCCGGATCGGATTCATCGCATCCCGACAAAGGCTCTTGTTAAACCGTTCGACTGAGCTCACATTTAATTATCAAGCATGATGTTGCATTCAAGCTCGACACTCAATCGAAAATTAATCAAAAAGGATCATTTCCGTCGAGATGAAAAACGGATAAAAAGACTCAAAAGTCTGAAAATTAAAGCCAATCGCAGCACACTCTCTTTCATTGGGATATAAATTTCAGCGTGAATCCCCTTTTAAATACAAAAATCCGATTCTAGTTCCTCAAGAGGGTGAAATTTGTAATTCGTTAAGAAGTTGGAAAGAAAATAGTTTCCCTCGACTCTAATTTCTCTCCCAAATTTTCTCCTCTAGTTCATAATGCATCCAGCTTACGCGGGCTTCATTTCTCTTATTTGCATATTTTCAAATCTCGGAAAAGGCGAGCCAAATTCGCCAAATCGCTTTACTGTGAATGCAAATCTGAATGATCAAATTCAATATCGCCAAGTGTAGAGAGATGGCGGAACAGGAGTTATTTCATTTCGGGGCTGTTTATAAGGGAAAAAAGCTAGTCCGAGAGAAAGAAAGAGAATCCGATAAGGGAAAAGGGCAGAGATAAAGGATGGAATTGGGGAAATGGTGAAACACGGGGAAGCAACAGGAGGAAGAGGGGATTATGAAGTGAACGGGGTCGCTGCAATAGACGCGAAAAAAGATGCGAGAGGATGATAGTGGCATGGGATAGAGACGGAGAACGGGGTGGAAATTGAATTAGGGAGTGCGAAAGGGAACCCGATTAAAGAGAAGAACAAAAAGTTTCGGGATTTGAAGAAAAAAGGATAAATTTGAGAACGGAACAAGAGGAAACTTTGACGCGGGGACTGAAGGCCAAGGTGAGTAAGGTGAGAGAACCATAGCTGGAATAGGTGAGGAAGAAAGTTAGAGAATGTGGGATGGGGAAATAAATGAAAGTGAGATTTGCAGAAGAAGTGGTAATTGGAACGGAGTCTGGATTATGTAGAAGCAAATGAGAGGCGTTTGAGTGCAGAAAGAGGAAGATAAGGGATTAAGAAGAAGACTTAAGTGGGATTAGATGCGATTAGAGAGAGTGTGTGGGTAAATGAAGCGGATGAAGGCGTGAAGAACGTAGATTAAAGAAAGGAGGTGGAGATGAAGATAAGACATTAAGGGTGAAAAGTGACAAATACCGCGGAAGAATACGGTGGTAGAGGAACGAAACTACGGCAGTAGACAACCCTCGAAGAAAGAGGTTTAAGGACGTGTATCCGGTTTTGTTCGTTTACACTGGAAAAGCCTCGGGAATAAAGAGTTATAAACAGCGTTTTTTGGCGTTTGATTAAAATATTTCGTAGCTCAGGTTATACTTCAGAGCGAGTCATAGAAGGTTAGCACATCTGGGAATGGTGAGCGTATTGTCTTTAAAGCGGAGACGTAAGTTGTATTTCTTGACTTACTCCTCACTGAAGATATAAGGGAATTTCTATTCTACTTTATCTTTTTTTTCTACTTGTTGCGGTATTCTACAATGCACATTAAGCCCTTATTCTGTCATATGGCCAGCAAGTTACGCATTCCTATATACTCAATACTTCGTAGATGTTCTTTGAATTAACTGTTACTACCTACCGGCAAATTCACCAATACAGTGCATTACATTAATATTAAATTATTTTTCTTTATATAACCCACAATTTTCACGTTTGAGTGTTATAAACATAATTTTTATCACATATCTGAATTTCTTTGTCAAAAATATCTTCATCGACCCACAAGCTCGAAATTAGTTTACCATTCGAAGTACTTCTAAAAAATTCTGCAAATACGATTTGTATTATGTTTGATATCCTGTTATCATATTATTTCAATTTAATGTTTGGAGTAATTTTGTAGTTAACTGAAGATGTTTCCTTGGAAACCTGTCGCACTGAAATAAATCCTGTGAACATTTTTATGATTTTGCCATTCCATTCCGTTCCCATATTGATATCGGCTGTTAGATATCTTTATTTCATGACATTTTTTCTGAGGTATTCGTTCAGTTGAATCATTATTTCTAATAATGCAATCTTTATACTAAAGAAAGTCTGATCAGAGTTATCTGCAATACTTTTAGAGTTACAACGATTACACATCAACCGCAATAGCTATTATAATACATTAGTTAATCATAATTTGACAGCTACATTTAAAAGCATCTTCACCCTAGTCGTTTTATATTTTTCGAAAATTTTTGCGAGTGATATAACAACATTCCGTTTAGAACATTATGAGGATTCTGTATAATTATATTGTAAGACGGATAATCTTCCTGATATGCTCCTTTAAAACCAATCGTGCCCAAATATCTGTAAACAGATTTCCGGAAATCACTTTTGAAAAACTGAAATGAAATAAAAACTATAATAAAATCAAATAAATTCTCATAAATCACCTTTACCACTTCTAACCTAATTCATAGGCCTTTTTACCCTAAGAAATTGAAATAAAGCTCGCAATGAGAAAATTGCTGGTAATCCATATTTATAATTCGCTTTTTATCACAACCGATTCTGCAACTCATAAATATTAACAAGGCATATAGCCCTTAATTGGGGAATACCCACTTTCAAAAACACTTTTATTCCATACTCTAATTGCATACGGTTGGTTTAAAGGTTTTACATTAGCATTTCCATCAAGAAGAGGCTGCATATTTCGTTTCTAATTAAAAACTTCTTGACGATAAATTATTAACGATCATTGGTATGCCAATTCAAGTCAAACAAACTTCGAATGAATGACAAATCTCTCGCACGAGAAAAATTCCACGAAAAGCGTAAGACGATTTCAAATCAACAGAAATTCTCAGAGTAATAGCTATTATTTTCAGCTTAGCCATTCCTTGTCTTCATTTGTACCCATTGAATTTAAAAATTAAAATATATTTTTCGGAATTTAGGCCCCTTGTAGCAACATCTAGCCTTGAGTTGAACGAGAAATAGTTTCGCACAGTTTCAATTAAATTTGCTCTAGTTAACATCAGCTTTACTCACACAGTAATAGAAACGTTTAGGTCCAGTAGTAACAATATCTAGTCTTAAGTTACATGAGGAATATTTTTCGTACATTTTCAATTAAACTTGCAGTAATCAACATCAGCTTTACTCGCATAGCAATAGAAAGGCCCATCGTAACAATATCTAGTCCTGAGTTGAACGAGAAATATTTTCGTAGTTTCAATTTAATCTGCTGTAATTAACGTCCGCCTCACTCGCATAATAATGGAAGTAGTTGTTCAAATGAATGGATTAAATTCAATCCAATCGGAGAATACGCGTGACACAAAAGGTTTCCTCCTTGCTGATGCGATTCTTGCTCTTATTTCCTTCTTGTCATTCTAAAGCACTTAAAGTGGAGGGCGAAGCGACAAGTTTTTTGCTTCTGCGAAGGATAGAGAACAAGAGACTTTCCTCTCGGGAAATGAAAAAGTGTGGGGCTCTAAGCTCGTGACCTATTTTGTGCAAGGGAAGGCTATATAGGTCTGAGGATTTAGAGAGAATATGTAAGATAGAAAGAGATAGAGGATAAGAAGGGACGTGGGTGGGATAAGGGAGAATGGGAATGAAATTGTGATAGATTGAGTGATCGGAAGAGGTTAGTGCAAGTGACCTTTTCACAACCTCAAGACGATATGAAATGCGTATTATTCAATATGAGGAAAGTAGACCTTTTCCTTAAGGAAATGCGTTAGCGAAGGACCATTATTGGTAGTTACAAGCACAAAATTAAAAATGTGAAAGATAAGGTACTTAAAATTAATATTGCAGGAACGTAATATTTCTTTCAAGACGAAGGCATTTTTGAGGAAAGAAGATGTAGATGGCGCAAAAATATTTTGAAGACTATTTTATTGCATAATTCAATTAACTTATTCTGTTATTATTTATGTGACTTCAAATTATGAAGCTTATCCAGTTTTGGACGCAATACCTATCACAGTCTTAAAATCTTGAAAATTTCTAAATTAGTACTCCAGATTATGATCATAGCTCTTCTAAATTGCAAAGAATATTTAGCGCTGGATAGCTACAAAATTTGCCATTATAACTTAAATAAGGAAATTGAATTCATAGATTAAACAGAAAACAGGAACTTAGTGTTGAGGAACATAGACATCTTTCTAATCTACCATGAAAACCACTAGAATTATTATGAAAAGCACGTTTCTGAAATCTTTTGTAAGACAAATCCACAAAATGTGCTCAAAGTCTTACATTAAATGTGGGAAAAGTACCAAATAAGAGTTCATAAGATCTTTAACATGTTCATAGCTATTTATACTTTAGTATTGTTTGAACTCTCCATAACAAAATAATAAATTTCGGGCTCATTTTCATGGAACAAACAACAAAATCGTTCATATAGGAAAAGAAACACAAGATATCAGCGGATTATTCATTAGAAATTAACTAACAACACTTACATTTTTAAAGTGATAGGAATATCGATTTTGAACCATAAACCAGTTGGATAAATATTGATAATTACTAATTCTTTTTATAACCTCCGTTTTATTTCCATTACCTACAGTTATACAAAATATTTTTGTGTTTCCAATAGCTTTCAATCGAATTAGTAATGTGCACAAAACATAAAGAGTATATTATTTAATTATGTCTATAATGGAAGAGTTTTATTTCTATATATTTTTTCGCTGTTAATGTTGATACGTTAAGAAGAGCTCCATCACTATGAGTCTAGGAGTAATTAATTTTTAATTTCCTTTTCTGCATTATCATATTTATATGTCAACCCTTATCTGTCATTATATCTTTGTTTATCATTTTTATTGTATGCTTTTTATTCTATGATTTTATTGTAAGATTTTTCTTTATGGATATTATTTATCTCTTTTGACCTAGTCAGTTATTTTGTCTAATTGTAACTCAACTTGTGAGCTAGTACTTTTGGGTTAAATAAATATATATATATATATATATATATATATATATATATATATATATATATATATATATATATATATACATGTTCTCTGAATAGACAATAAACTGCTGTGATGTACTGTTAATGAAGATACGATTGATAAATATCGAACTCAGCACATGATAGCGGTCTCGCGACGACATAAAGAGAATGAAAAGAAATGTATGACAAGGCGGAAACAGGATGAGGAAGGATCGATCGAGAAACCTGAAAGGGAATATGATTGATTGATGGGTTACGTATTTCTCTTATTTGGAGAGGATTCGGAAGAGATGAGAAAAAGAAACGGAAAACAAAACGCAGGAAGCACTTCATGTTCTTTTGGTACCGTTTGACTTGTATCTCCTCTAATGTCATATGGAGTCTGACATATGCAATGACGGAAATAATTTTCTCCGATCATGGAACATAGTTATTTATTTTTTATACAGATAGGCATACAGAAATACGCGTGAATATATCCAGTTTCTCATGATATAGCCTTTTAGGATTAGGACATTAATGACTAATTCTATATACAGTACTTTCCAAAATTTTCTCGTCCTAACATACATCCATTGCTTCTGCCACAGCCGTGCGTATTTTCATTCATTACCTTTTTAAATGGATTTTTTCTCTTAATAAATTTATGTTTCTTACATTTTCCATCCTCAACTCATCTTTAAAAGAACATAGAACATCCCTGTAATAATTATTTATAGTTTCAGTGGATTTATTTGCGATCCTCATTTTTTGATACCAATTTGTTTCCTGCGAACTTACGTAGCCCGTTTTGAGATAAGGGCACACCATCTTTCAGTTCACATTCAACCTTTAAGAGTGTTTAATACTAAAAAGGTAATAAAATATAAGTATCAAATTTCACTATGAATGTTGACGTTCCTCATGGAACTGTGATATCTTTATTAAATTATTATTTGTTGAATTCTTTTTATTCAAGTATTCGTTTAAATCATTATTTATAAAAGTATTTAAATCATTATTTAGAAAATTATTGAAATATTTATTTATTTAAGTATTTATTTATTTATTTAAGTATTTATTTATTTATTTAAGTATTTATTTATTTATTTAAGTATTTATTTATTTAAGTATTTATTTATTTATTTAAGTATTTATTTATTTAAATATTTATTTCTTTATTTAAATATTTATTTCTTTATTTAAATATTTTTTTCTTTATTTAAATATTTATTTCTTTATTTACCTATTTAATTATTTAAATATTATTTATTTACCTATTTATTTATTTAAAAATTATTTATTTATTTATTATAAATTATTTATTTATTTAAGTATTTATTTTTTAATTATTTTTGAAAATATTTATCTGCCAAATTAATTGTTTTAATCGCTCACTGTTTTCTATAGAATTAACATTTAGACATAAATTCATTCAAGCATCTTCGGGGATCATTAACTTCATTCACTAAGAGCTTAAGAGGAACGATCATGGCATTGTGTATTATAAAGGAAGCGTGGGAAGAGGAGAGATAAAAATAAAGCAGGAGAAAGAGGGACGAAGATCGGAGTGGAAGTGGAGAAGAGGCAAGAAATGAGAGATGTAGCGGAGATATGTACCGCGAGGAAATGGAAAGTTGAAGAAGAAAATGGAGGGAGACGAGAGATTAATGTACAGAGTACAGAACAAGATTAATGCAGGGGGCGATGGGAAATTAATGGAATGGGAAGAGGACATTAAAGGTGCGAGGACCCTCTGCTATCTTTCTGTGGCACGAGCGAAGGAAGATAAGGGGAAAAAACGCTGTGAGTGGTGGAAAGAATACTTCCTGAGAGACTTTTCGCCTCGTAGCACTCCCAGATTCCGCCGAGATATTATTGCTCGCACGCTAGGAATACTTATCTGAACCGAAATGTACTTGCTTTTTACGGTCCTCCGTTGCGACAGCCAAAAGACACACTGAGTAGGTTTTAACCTCCTCGTGCAGTTCACGGAGTGCTTTTTTTCCCTCTTTCATCCCTTCACATCACGCTTAGTGATTTAGGCTGCGTCTTCATCTCGGGAATATTTTATCTCCTCGGGGTTCTTACGATATGCCTGATGTAAAGCATTTTACGTGGGTTACACAATTTTGCCGGGTCTTGCAAGGAGCAAGATTCAAGATGCACTTATGAAAGAAATAATTAAAACTGGATTCGAGAAGTGCCTGCAGTTCTTGTAAATGACGGTGCTCTAGAAATATAGACGTGAGCTTTAATGAATGAATGTTCATTTACAATTATTTCTCATGAAATAATTTTAGTTTTCGCCTCGTTCTTTGCCGAATTCTCACCTGAGTCGTTGAGGCTCTTGGGATTTACTCCTTAGACTCCAACTAGTAAAATTAACTGCAAGTTAGATATAATTATGATGTCTCCCTTTTTTGGGAATCTATTTCGGGTGTTTCCTAACGAGAATCCACGGCCCCCATTCAGCGAATAAATTAAAATTAAGACGGAAAGTTATAGCTGGTTTAATAAAATCCTAATTTTCAAGTAATTATAAATATGAGTTCTATACTTTTATTTCTCATTATAATGAATGAACGTCTAGAAACAGAAAATGCAAATATAACAGTCTTGTAAATTAATTGGAATATTTCTGTTAGTCATCTTCTCTGTTATGATGCGAGGTAGTGTCAAAACAATACTGAAAAAAATGTAAAAAAATACAAAGGCAATTTGTAAAACTGGGTTATGAAAAATGTATATAAGCTACAATAAATATAATTATAGGATAAAATATTTCTAAGAAAACTCACTCGTCATAAATGAACTAATAAAAAAACATAAATGACGATGATTGGTACATTTTACTTGAATATGCCCCCCTGTCATGCGCCAGTGGCGGTTTGCAGGATTAAGATGTAAATGTAAAAAATGTAAATTTGTCACAAATGTTTCACCGATAAACAGTGAATATAGTGAGAAGGGGCTATAGAGATTAATCAAGTTCAAAATGGGGCTACGATGAAGGAAAACTTGATAACCAAACCGTGGTACTTAATACACCGATCCGTATCATACAGGGTTTAAAACATGGATCTGAGGAATCCCGGAACGAATCGCCTCACTCCAGAAACCTTACCGAGGAACACGCGGTATGTGATTCCACCAATTACGACAATTTTAGCGGTGTTGTTTTCTGCTTAGCGTCCCCAAGGATTGCCGCTTACTATGAAAGATCGCCACGCGAATGTTTCAAAAACCTCGCCAAAGCATCCTCGTTTAGGCAACCAAAGAAATTTTCCGTGGAGAGTCCGACTGCACGCCAATCAAATCGAACGGTGCATCGACTCTTCCCAGACACTCTAAGTGATCCTAGAAAGGGATTCTCACGGAAATCCAACCTTTAACTGCGGCTGTGAAAGAACTCAGCCACTATTTAGACAAACGCTAGTGCGGTCGCCCAAAGTAACGGCAGTGAAAGCCGAGGATTGGGAAGATCGAGAACTGAAGTGTGAAAACGGAAGATTACAAAAGAAAAAGGGACAGATTAAGGGAGTGATAAGCGAAAGCTACTGCGATGGCAAATTCGAAAGTCCGCACTCACCGCTAATGCTTAAGAAGGAAAAGAAGGTTGGAAATATTTTATGAGCCGGAGACAAATCTTATTGAGGATGAATGTGGTTGTATTCGTTCCTCTGTAATAAATCCCGACGGGATGTGGGAGTAGAAATAGAGGAGATAAGAACGCTGCCCTTGATACATATTCATCGGCTATAAAATATTCATAATACACCTATTCGACGACATATATCGGGATAAACATATGTGTATCGGGAGGAAGAGGGAAGAAGTGGATGCGTGAGTTGAGTATGTCCATATTGAATTATTTAATAGGATAATATTTACTCTTCGGAACGAAAACAAATTCTATTTTGATTACTCTTTTTAATTGATGAGAAACATTTATGCCTCTATTAGGTTTTGAAATGAGCTATACCCCAGAACTATTGCTACTTTATTAATTTCATATTTACTTACATAATGACAACTCATTCTCAACTAATTTGATTCTTATAGATACAACTATTAAAAAAAGTTCCACGCACCAAGATTGTAATCATGATACGTATAATAATGACAGGTATATACTTAGAAAGAATTCTTTGTGTATATAGAATAATTAAGTCTCCCATATTGATCAAGCTCCACGTGATAAAAAAGAATATATTTCATAACCTGTGATTATTTTTTCATGATTATCATATTATGATAGTTGGAGGTAACTTATTGAATTGGATAAGTTCAAATATCCTCATTAGACATAATTTTTAATTTATTATGGATTCATACAATAAGCTGAATACCTGCTTCAGGAAGAAAAAATGAAGGATCTTCTCATATGCACGTTTGAGAACCGTTTGCCTGGTTGAGATACACCTGCAAATACAATTAAACCAACCCACCTTGTGCAACGAGTAAGGAATTCCATTCGAATGTAGGTCTAAAAAGGAGCTGATGCGTTGACTTCTTCATTTTCTGAGCTTTTACAAGCCTCATCAACATTCCGTAGAAGCGTGGAGTAGTCTAATTTTAGCCCTCATCAGGATCTGACCTACTTGAATTAGGGATGTTTTGAGACCTTCTGTAAATACTGCTTTTGCTATAACATGCAGCTTTATTTGCACTTTGAGATTATAAAATAAACAGGGTTAAAAGGACTGAATTATGGATGGAATATACTGGATATAGTATTTCTTTCATCTTGATTTTCACCGCTGTTTCTCCTTGACTAATGTTTTGCTCTGAGCTCTATGTTATGCTGGCGTAAAATAAACTCAACTCCGGAGAAATAATCTATGTATTAAGTCTTATGGGGAATGTTACAAGCTAAAATGAAACTTTGAGAAGTTTTACTCTATCTTTGAGAAATGAGAAGTTTTTCTCTACACTCACGAGGAGCGTATTTTGCATGTGATTCAAGATTTAGTTTACCTGAATTACGAGAGTGTGTTGAATATTCAAAGGGATTTTATGAGAATAATAATACATCTAAGATATTTTCCTGTATGAAACTCTGAAAGGAGGTTTTGAAAATCTAAGAATACCTGGGTATAATGTACGATATTCGCATTTCAGGAAAGATGAGCATACATGACCAGAAATTAGAATAGAATACAAAATGTAGAAGTCTAAAAATTAATTTTCTACTCTTCCATCTTTTCTGACCTTTTTCTTTTTCTATAACATACGAATTATAGACTATAATACTATTTAGGTAAAAAATTTTCTCAATTAATATTGGTAAGAGGAAATATCGAACCTACATCAAAAACACCCGCATAAACGAATAAGATGATGTAGTATTTTTGGAACGTCGGGGAAGGTCGTGTTTTTAATTATAATATTTTTTTGTAAACTGAGCCATGTTTGGCCTTATTCGGGTGGAACAGGAATAAGTTCCATCGAATATCGCTAGAATTATTTGTCATTTAGCTAGTCAACTAACTCGCTTTTTTCAAAAAATCATACAGATTTGCGAGTAACTTTTTAGTATTTCATGTTAGGAGGAAAGAAGCAGAAAAGTTTGTCTCAAGGAAACTATATCCTGTTTTAATAACTTTGGAAACTACAGCATTGTATAAGAATGAACCATAGGATTAGTATCTACGATTTAGTTTCATCTTTAAGTGAGGAAGAGTTTGGAAATAAATAATTTTGAGAAAGCAGAATTGATGGTTTTCTGTGGATACAATTCTTTTACCCTTACTCCTCACTTTATCTCCTCAGCATTTAAAATTGTTTGCTCCTGGACTCTTCCTCACATGTAGATAATAATGATGCATGATAATATAATGTAATAATGCTGGAGAATGAAATTAATCGTGTGATATTTTCTAACGGTGCAGTACTTGGCAAAAGTATTAACACAAGATATTCCTTGTAATAAATTATTATGTTTATTTTCCTTATAACATGGAATATTACATAGTTAGTCCAAATCTGTGGAATTTATTGACAATAGAAACTAATTGTGTGGCTTGTTTTTACGGTGTAGTATTTCAGAAAGTTATTAAGGCAGGATATAATTCCCTCGCAAAAAAATCCTGATTTATTTCCCGCTTTGTTTAATCCAATCCATTGGTTCAGCCGGTCAAACAAGAGACAGCATGACGGACGGATACACAGCCGACCGAAGCAACTTCTTCTTTCGGGCAGGATGAAAGCATACGTCCAAAAAAAAACCAGATGAAATTTCTTTCACGGCAGTACTTTCACTATTCACCAAAATCTAAAGATAGAGGAGAACGAACGTGGTCCTTAAAGAAGAGACTCGAAGATGAAGAAAAGAGGGGAAATGCGCGTGGAAAAGGGAGAGTTGTAAGGAAAAAGGGGGAGAAAGGATAAGAGAGAAATGGGCTAAGACGTGGACTGTATATAAAGGGTGCTTTTGTAGGGAACAGATCTAAGAGAGAGAGAGAGATTTTTTACATTATTTTTCTCGACGAGTAGAGCGCCTTCAACGGGGATCCCTTTTTTTTATTCCGACTGAAGAAGCGAAGCGGAGGAGTTGAACGAAGGAGATGCCATGAAAAAGTTTCTGTGACAACGGGAAAGGGGGGAGGGGTGATTAGTGGGGGTGGGTAGAGAGATTCGTTGGAAATATTGACGGGGAAAAGTTTGGGGAGTAACAATGGGGCTGAAAGCGCCGAGATTAAATGGACGAAAAAATGTGAGGAAAAAGATTCTCGGTTCGGCGAGAGATAATGTTTTGATTCTTTTGTTATTCATTTGTTGTCGGGGGTTAGGGGTGGGGAGGGGTTTTTTTCGTTCTAGGAGAGGGGAGGGGGTTAGGAGGGGGTCAATTGGTGGGGTTGGATCGGGGAAAGAAATAAATTTCCGGTAGAATGTGACTGTTTTGATGACACGGGTCTGAGTGATCTCTTAGCGATCTACTCCTTCTGATCTACTGTTTTTCTTTCCGCGGATTCGTTTGTTTCGATTAATGTGCAATGTCGCGTCCGCCTGGGTTTGAAATAAGTTCAGAGGGGGTGTTTTCTCTGAAGGCGATTAATGACGACGTAAAGCGTTCGACGCGAAAAGGACAACTCTTTATTGGTGCTTCGGAGTCATAATTATAAAAGTGACCATCCTTGTACTCGCCTTGCGGTGATGGAAGTATGCATGCTCTTGAATAGCTTCCAATGCATTCAGAAATACCTTTCCGTTTGAAAGGAAAAAAGGAACAGATTCAGTTAAATATATGCTGAAATTTAAGGAAACATAGCTAATTTTATCCTAATTTAAAAACGTAAAGTAGGAGAATGGTTAATAATACGAATCATTATTTAAAGTTTTAAATACCCTTGGTTAATGATTAGCATTCTTGGCAGAAAGAAATAGGCATATAATTGTTATTTAAGAATATTTTGGGTGCGCAATGCAGCTATCTTAACATATTTTTCTATCATTCTAACATTTAGATCATAGCAATAGATATAAAAACTTTGCAACTTAAGTTTGAAATAGAAGAAACCACGTTGGGTTGGGTAAAATACGATTACCTGATTAATGAGCTTCATTTAGTGGCAATTAATAATGAACATGAAGACTACCAAGTTGTAATTTTGTTTTAATTTACATTAAACAAAATTACATACAATTAGGATAGGTCTGAAAGAAAGGTAGCGTTTATGAAAGTTTTGCGTTACAGCATTAATTACAGGTCATGTACAACTTGTTATCTTTATGTTAATACAAATTATCATTTAAATTGTGTTATTACTATACAGATTTCTCTTCTCAATTCTCCTGCTAAGAAAATAAAATAAAGCATTGAAACCGGGTGTTCTCCGCAAAATTAATCCGAACTTGGATTTCAAAATATGTGATGATGAAACGCATTATATTGCGATTATCTGATTGAACAGCCTATTGTGTTTTTAGAACAAATTTGAGCAAATTTTACGGAGATAATTCATAGGATTCGTTAAGATATACGAGGGTGGTTTGAAAAGTTTCCGACCCCAGATTTTTCAGAAATCTTTAGACCAAATGGCCAAATTGTAGCGATTTGACAATAAATAAATAATAAAATTTTCAGAAATTTTCAGAAAGCATATCGAGAAATGGCGAAATGTCGGAAACTTTTCAGACCACCCATGAATGATCAATGGATTTAAATGCAAACTACACAAAAGTCGTTTTGAGTATATTCTCTTTTACTTAATGCATTCTCCTCTTGGAAATCATCTATACTATACATTACCTGATAGTAACAGAAATATTCAGAAAATAAACTTAGCGTAGTGATAACACTGAAGTCATTTCCTAAATATTGATATATAATAAATTTTCCGTGCATTTTGTAAAATGAATGTAAGGTTATCGCGAAATGGTGCTTCTTTTCGTTAACGCTAAGTTCTACGCTAAGGTCTACACGAATAAAATTTATTAAAAATCTTTTCTCACCGCTCCATTAATTCCGATCTTTACTTTAATCTAACACACGGAGTATTCATTACGCCCCCATTCTTCCTCGAGGCGTAGTTCACCATAATAAATAAGAGATTTAGAAAGGTTTTAATCGCTCTACCCACGCCAAGGAGGGATCCCGCTGAATGGATCGCCGCATCAAAGCAGAAAAGAATCTCGAGTAATGTGGATCCAAAATTAAAATTGATTGAGCTCCGGGAGGAAGCCCTTTAGTTCGAATCTTGAAAAATCACTTCCTCCACAGCCGACATATCTGCGTATCAATCGCAGTCATTACGGACACAGAGAAGGAAAGATTAATTAAGGAACGGGGGGAAAAAGACGTAGGAGATAGGGAACAGGGAGGGACTGCGGTAGGATGGAAGTGGGTCGATGTTGAAGATCTTCAGAGAAAATCGCGCTTAATTTTTAACGACTATTCAAGGAGCTCAACCAATGAAACAGACATCACTACCTTTTTAAGTCCTCAAAGCTTCTTCTTTTAGGCTCTCCTGTCTCGAGAGATGATTGCTTGCTCCGAGTAACCACTCCTTCTCCGCCCAAGAAAGGCGTCCCACTATATCATTCCCGTTTTCCAATCCATTCTTTTTAATCTCAAGCGTGGTACTTCTTCCCTCCCACCGGCGATCTGGGCATCGATAAGTAAGCCCCCTTTGGCCATATCTATTCCTTCCCTTAGGGATTGCAACGTCTCTCTGCGAGGACGCATTTATCAGCATTCGTTGTCAATTAAATTCGGATGCGTATTTGATGAAAATCGCTTTCCTCGAGACATCTGCAGTACCCTCATACTGCGGAAGATTTCGGCCTCTAATTTCCAGCAGTGGATCTCAATATCGAAAGCCATCTTCTGATTAAAATTGATCGTCCGACTCTATGTATCTCGGCAAAATTCTTCGTAGTTATTCTCATTAATTTCCGAATCCTATTCGTGTATTTTTTGGATAGTCATTTCATCGGCGGATACAAGTCTTTGCGAACCGATTTCGCTCATTCATCAACCGACTGATATTTCTCAATCCCCGAAACTCTATAGGACTCTGCGAGATTTTGTAAGTGGTTTCGTAAGAAATGATCATTAAAACAGGGAAAAAAGGTAAGCAAGGGAGCATTAATCAAGTAGGAACAAGGAAAAGAAGAAGTATTTTGTATATTAGAATATTAATCCATCTCAAGAAGGCGAAATCATAAATCTAAAAATCTGAAACATAAGGCTCGTCCAAAATGATTTATTGTAATTAGTTTACAATAAACAGAAATAATTAATTAGAAGAATTACATTCCTTGTCCATCATCTTTTTCAATCATTATTTAACGCATCGTAAATATAAATAATTGATATATTTCTCTCTGAGGATTGTGATAGACTTATTCATAAATCTTATCGGCTTGACATAGAAATGTTTTACATTTCCTCTATTTGGAGAAATCTCACTAATATTAAGCTTAAAATTCCTATTTAAATACCTTGGACTATCGGCAGTCGATTATTTCATCCCGTAACGGAGTCATTAAAGACTAAACAAAGACTAAAAAAATATCATCAGGAAAAAGCAAAATTAAATCAATTTACATAAAGATGTGTAAAACATTTCCATGTCAAGCCTGCAGGACTTATCAATAAATCTTTCACAATTCTCGGTATAGAATTAATCGATTATTTAAATTTGCAATGAGTTAAATAATTATTTAAAAAGGTGACGGGTAAGGAATGCGGGGCTTTAAACAATTTTAAAATGAAACCTTAGAATAACAAACAAAATTTAATCAGTTTCCTCTGATCCTTTGATACACCCAAACAATGGAAAAACAAGCATTTGAAACAGCTTAATGCAGATTTGCTTCACGAGTATCCAGCTTCACCTGAATATCAATGTAATTTCAAGAAAATGAAAATATCATTTCACTCATCAAGAGCTTTTGCAAACGGGTCCTTTTGAATCTTAATTCCCTCAAAGGAGTCCGCGCTAACATTTCCTTATCGGCGAATCCGTCACACTTTCACACAGACATATTCTCCCCAGTTTTGCCATCTAAGATCGGGGGAGAGATATTCCACGGAAAAGATCGCAAAAATCTCATTAATACGAACGAATACAAAAAACTGCGAGGCCAATCCTCCTCCATCCATCTCTTCCGACCCATTCCATTCCATCCCATCAAATATTTCACTATCCTCACTCATCCCTCTGTCAGAGGCAATCTGTTTCCCACTCCCTTTCAAATAATGCCCGTCAAACCTGCTTTTGCGCCTTCGACTTCATTTGTTCTCCCTCCATTTCCGATACCTCTTTCTTTCCTTCATCTTCGCGATTATGACTCCCATCCGTCTCGTTCTTCCAAGTCACGGCCCAGGAGACTCCTGAGTAATTGTTCCTTCTCTCCAATTACAATGCGGTCTAATGGGTTTGGGCACATTTATAGCTAATGCTTCCTTCCTGCCGATTGTATTCATTTGATGGAGTCGTTTTAATGGCTGGAAATTGTGAGCTTAGGAGAAGTATAAGTTATTTCCGTGCGATGAATTATCTATCAACGTATTTACTCGAAATAATCGCCCCTTTTTTCCGAGTTTTATGTCCTAAGAACATAGGGGTGGTTATATTTTAATTATTTGTAATTACGAAATGTGAGTGAGTTTTTTGCCTGGTGGGGTGATGTACGGTGGGGACTTCGTGTGCCCCGTGGCCGCTTCGGTAGCCGTGAAGGCCTATCAGGAACCCTGAAAAGTCTTACCTGATTGGTATCAAGAAGGGCTACTGCTGCCCGAGGGTATTCTTTTTTTTTCATTTCAATTATGCTCATATTGTTGCAGTGATTTAAATAAGTATATGAAATATACCATAAAATATCATGTTTATGTGTATATATTTGTAAATTGAATTCTTTTAGTGTATAAACCAACTAGTGTAATAGTTGATGTAGTGTGTGCATGCTGTAGATGTGTTGTAATTCAATGATGTTTTCATTTACGGACTCTATATTGTATATGTCTTTATATTTGTATTGCTTATATATTAGATAGTGCATATGAAGCTGTAATGTATAAACGTCGCCACCTGACATGACGTCTATCTGCGACGGTTTTGTATAATAATAATAATAATATTCATGACATTCATTTTTCACACGCACTGAACATGGACCGAGAAGAGAGAAGTTACGGGCTAGTACGTGAAGGTATAATTTTTTTATGTATTTTTTAATTTTATAATAATTTTTTATTAAAGCAGAAAGATTCCACACCTCTTCTACCGATGAGCGTAATGTGCAGTGTACGATATAAAGGCCGACACACGCTACGTTTTGCTGTCCGTTTTGCCTGTGCAGTTTTAAAACCGCAAGCAAAACGGAGCGTATGTGGGGTAAATCCACACACTTAGCGTCTCTGTTCCGTCTTATGTTGGATAAATGATAATAGAAAACTAATTAACTTACTTACCTGGAGCAGTCTATCGGTCTAAGGGGCGCTAATATTCGCGTACTGATTTTTTCCCTTTTGTGGGCCTAAAATAAATTTGCAGTTATATTCGAGGGGCGGTTATTTTCGAGTGAATTCGGTATAGTGGTGCTCGAAATTTTACTGTACGGGCCAAATAGTACCAGGGCAGCGAACCGGAGAAATTTCGAAAACTAGAAAATAATCGAAAACCGGAACGGAATCGAAAGATCGGGACAGAATCAAAACCCGGTATTTTGGCCAGGTTGAAAACCGAAACCGAATGGAAAAAAACTGAAATTCTTGAATCCGAACCAAGACCCAAAACAGATATTTGTACAGCAGCCCAAAATAGTTATTTGTACATGTAAATTTGTATTTCTGGCTCTCAACAACGCACATTTTATTTCAGTCTAACTGGAGGAATATATATTACACACGATCACTACGATTTGCAACTAACTATGACTTGTTGTATTCTAAAATTTTGAGTGGTGGCTCAGATTACACTGATACAAAACAAACTTTCAGAAGGATATAATATTAAAATTAGCGGAGAGAAAAACGACGGTTCGAACCACTTCGACGTCGGCAGGAGCGAAACCGTGATTACCGAAATTCGATTTTTCGATTCGTTGAACCAAAAATACCGAACCGAGGAACAAAAAATATTATGGTTCGATGCCCTGGATAACACATTGATCTCGGACCATAGGGCAAAAGTTGCGGATATGTATTTCAAGATAAAAAGTAAAATTTTCATAATCCTTTCCTCTTCCAACTCCATTATTCCATATGTCTCCAGGAATTCATACTTTGATTAAATAATCCCTGCAATATCTGGTGGATATTATTCATGTTTAAGCGACCGGATTGCCATGTGGGCAGCGTTCGACTTTGGTGAAAGCGTTCCCGGGTTCGATTCCCCGTTGGAGCCCACGTGAGACATGACATCAGCTGTCGAAGCACTTTTAAGAATACTATGCTATATATTATTCATATTCATGTTTTTGTTTTGGATTCATACTATGACATAAAACAAGAAAGGCATTGTTAATTTTTCATAGTAATTCATAAGATTTATATGAGAGGAAAAGAAAGGATTCGGAATACGGCTGTGAATGAATAACAGCATTAATAATGCTCCTAATAGCTTGTTTGTGCACGGAACTGCGTCGAGACTATGGGTATGGAAGCAACCCTCCGGCAAAGGGTATGGAGAGGCCTGGTTTGCGACCTTCAAGGAATCGCCCAGCAGGTAAACACAACGTGGCCTCGAACACCTGCCGTCCATTCTGCACTCCTGGCATTTACCACTCGGCCAACTCTCTTGGTTTGGGATCATCTCATTCATTGCAGTACTTCCTTCGACATGAGGCTGAAGTTCCCGGATAGCCCTATGAATAGTGCGTTCGACTTACTTGAAAGAGGTCCCAGATTCGATTCCCGGTGGGAGTCCATGTACGAAATCACCTCAGCTCTTTTGACTGAACTACCGACATGAGGCTGGATATCTTCCACAGGCGTTAATCGAATGGAAAACATCAGAGTGAGTAGATATAATTTTATTTACAGACCCAAAACTATTTGTTCTCTATGATCCTACAAAATGCATAATTTAAAATTGGTCCAATTTGATCACCATTTTATTATCAGTTTTTCAAATGAATGGTCCTCAACTGTAGGGACTTCCCGAACTATTACTGTGCAAATGCAAGTATAACTTCTTTTGCTTTATTGTACCACGTAATATTCCTACAACTACAACTTGTATAATAGAATATTTTAATTCGTCTTTTGGTTTAGGATAGAGAAACTTTTGTTTTTCATTTACTCTTATCTTATCCTTGTTTATGGATGTGGTAATACGAATGTTATTATCTCATTGTCGAGAATTAATAGCGGTATTGAACAGGGTTCTTCTTATTTAATGCTATGAAAACTGTTATACATATGGCCATTGAGTTGTACCTGAACGAATATCTTTTCCCGTAATAGCATTCCGAGTCAGTGAGAAAAGCAAGGGCAAACTACCTCACTCCCAAGATTGCCTATTAGCCTAATCGCCTAACTAAACGTTTTAATCAGCTGATGTGGAAATGCATGAGAATCCAACCAACACTCCAGCTGGTTTCTTTTACGACACATACTATAATATATTTATTATCCTTATTCAGTGACTCGATACATTTGCATCCTTTAAAATTTTCTTACCTGTTAGCACCTTTGCATTCTTTTTTAAGCGTATTATAAAGATCATGAGGAAAACGGAATAGAGTTTTTATAGCTCACCTGTAATCTACCACGTATTTTTTCGAAAATAGAATTTCTCGTTCATAAGGTTGTATCGATAGGCCGTAACTTTTTGTATGGTATTTGTCAAGTTCCTACTTCCCACTGACAATGAGAGAAAGAGAATCTCCCAAGTCTCTCTCAACGTTTCGACCCCTAAAAGTAAAGCTTGTGTTGCTGTTTCCATTTAATTATAAGAATGAATTTATTGCAAACCGATAAAAAAATAACTTAGTTAATGGTGGTGATGTATTTATAGTAATTAATATTCGATTTGTATTTTTTGTATTACTATTTTAAAATCTTTGTTTCTAAGCCTGAAACATCTAACTTATAAGTTCTTTGCCTAAAGTTTTAAGGACATCTCTATTTGGTCATCAGGAAAAAATTTATAATTTTTAGTTCTTTTAAAGGTAGAGACGATTTTCTTGCGGTGATATTTTATTTTTCTCTGAGATTTATTTCGAGATAATCAAATGTAAATTTTGACCGCATAATGGAGAGATTTTCACTCCATAAACATTTTTCCTTCTTATGTCTAAGGACGTAAAATTGGAACCGAAATATCAAGAAAACGATTGAGAAGTCCCAATGGAAGAAATGTTACATTTTTCGTTTCAGCCTAACCATAAGCTGTATTTCCTTCATTAAATCATGAGGGGTTTTATGCTTTCAGTGATAAGCCTCGAGAGCGAGACTCGACGTAATTAATGTTTTAAAAGTAGGACCAATTAAGAAAGGAAATAAATCATCACATTCAATATCATCGAGATCGCAAAGAAACTTATCTAGAATTATAGAAGTACTATCTTACGGTGGGGTGATTCCTCGTTTTTTTCCTCATTTAATCTAATATTCATGAGTTTTTTGTCTCTGCTTGATAAATCAAGTGCAATACGTAAGGTTATGACGACATGTTCGGGGGAAATGAAACTAAATTTTATTGATGGAAACAGAACTGCAATAGTGATGATTGATGATATCTAAACTAGATCAGACTACGCTTAACCTGGCAGAACTAAACTTAAAGAGAAGAAAACTCCTTTACGAGAGGAATCCAAAATCTTCTACCAGGAGCGTAAAAATATAAAAAGGTATGTTTATAAAAATATACTTTTCTTATAAAAATTTCACAAAAATATCATATAAATTCCAACAAAGTTCCGAACAATGCATATCTCACTCATTATGATAATATTACACTATCACCATGTGTTTTACTGGCTGAAAACCGGCTATTAGGTGATGGAATATTGAATTTTCATATTGATTGGATTATTCAATAGTATCGTGCGATTCTATTGAATAATTAGACGTGAATTAATATTAATGAGGTAATTACATCGCCATGTAATTACATACATTACATCACCATAAAATGCTAAATACAGGAAAATATTAGCGTGTCTCTTTATAGCAAGAGGCTTGACCGTGATAATAACCACTCAGGAACGAATTTGTACTCTGATTGCTTTTGAGAAAATGAGATACTTGACGTAAATAATGTTTGGAATGTGATAATTTTTATTGTGCTGTGCTTTATTTTGATTATAGCGTTTAACTGAAGTTTACATATTTATTTTATAATATATAATAAAACCTTAGGTTAAACTTAATATGCTGGGTCTAATATAATAAATATTACCACGGCAGTTTTTGAACTTTCTCGATTTTCTACTTCCTTAATCGAAGGGACTGAGAATTCTTTTTGATTACGAGTATATTTATTGACCATTGAAGTTCACAGCTTCTAACAATCAGTGAATTTATTGGAGCATAATTACTTAACCTGCAATAAGCAATGATTTATGAAATGCTACAAAATAATTCTAGGCCAGTTAATTATTATAAACAGTAATTAATCTTATTCGGTCATGTTGGTATATTTAATGTAAGTGAACGAAACAAAACTAGTAATTTTCACAGAAATTTATTGTAGGCGCCTGGTTTTAATCTTAACGATCATCTTCAGGCTGCAGTAAATTTCTATGAAAATTACTAATTTTGTTTCGTTCACTTATGATGGCGTTCCATAGAGTTCGGTCAAAACTCCTTGATTTGACATTTTATGAATTATTACATAACATGAAACTATGCATATTATATTTACATATCAGATTTATTTTACAGGCGTTTTCATTTTTGAGCAATCAAACTTTTTAATTGAAATATTAAAGCTATGATAATTAACATAAACAGGCACCTCCTGCTGAGGCTATTGGGTCTGGAGGACCATAATTGTGATTCCGTAATTTTTTCATTATTTAAGGGTATTATTTTTTTGTTTTAGAAATGATCCACAACATTGTTCTATTCCAGGTAAAAATTGCTCTCTCTTGATAATTAAAAAAGTTGATTTAGGAAACTATATAAACTCTTATCTTTATTTCCACTCTTAAATAATCTCGACTTGAGGTTAATAGTTTTTAAGCATCCCAATACCTTCGCATTAAGGCTTGAGTAAAAGGGACAAATATTAAATAAGTCTCCCCGTTATATTTTAAGGGCGTCACTCGGAAGAGCACTTCGTGCACATGGAAATTAAGTGCGCTAGTGTTCGAACCGCTTCAAGAATTCCCCCTCCGGCCAATCCCGTATTAATTCAGCCTCTTTCTCCTCCCTGTCGCCAACCGATATATTTCTGAGGAAGGAAATTTCGCACGAACAACTTTTAACCTTGGGGGCACATTTTCTTCCCCATTGCACGGCGAGGGAACTGCGCAAACAGAAAAAAAACGTAATCAAATGCAGCGCTTTCTCATAAAAATGCCACTCCCCCTTCGTTTGCCGTTCCCTTAATTTCCCTGCCTTATTAAAGTCGCGTTTTTAAGAGCTGTAATGGTGCAGTAGAGGGGGAGTCAGACGGCTTTTCGTATGATACGCACGTAGGATAGCATCGGTAGCGACAAGAGACAACAGCCTCGTTCCGAATGCCATGAATGCAGCCCCGTTAAAAAGCGGAGCTTAATGCCCGTGCATTGTGCACGGAATGGCTTCGGATTCACGGCTGCAGAGGGCTCTCACACGTCGCTTATTTTATAACGCCTCCTTTTTTGCTAAGAAGGAAACAGGTTTTTGGGAGATAACGACGAACGTTGGCGAACGGCGACGTTATGGGCGCTTGAGCGAGATTCTCGCGGAGCGCGAGACGGAAAAATTAAATGGGACCCTCGAACTTTTCGCTTGGTCTGCTACTTGGGGGTGCTCAATATTGGTAGTTAAAGAGGGGTGCTTCATGAGGCTTACGACACCTCACGCCGTTTCTCTTCGTGTTTCAATAACGCCGTATCTCCAATCAAACGCTATGTGTCTGAGCTTGCCAAAAAAGCAGATTGACTGCTAACGCGGTGAGGTGATGATGACAATGAATGTCGCAGCTTGGCGATGCATGAATAATGATTACAAGCATCTCCAAGTGGGATTTTTTTTCGAACCACAGTTACGCCTCTACAGAGTGTGCCGCAAAATGAACAATGCGAACCCCAAATTCAGAAAGGGGAAGGTAAACAAGAGTGAAAGCATCATATCAATCCTTGGTCCATTCTGGATAGCGTTGACTGTAATCCAATGGAAAAGACAAATCGAATTTGATTTGAAAATTTCACGCAAATAATCAACGGTCAATGGTTAAATTGATTGTAATCGAACACTTCCATAGAAAATTATTCTGATTCTTTCGACTATTCAATTTTCAATGCGAAGATCAGGAACGATAAAACTTCAGGCAACAAAATTTGTTATGGGTTGCTATAATTGCCAAATTAGCGATTTATTGACTAGATATAGCGAATAATGTCTTTTTTCAGCTACTTCTAATACTTTTTAGAGTACATTCTATAACGTCGACTCTCCTCTACGTACTCTAAGGTCTAATACGTAAGGTGTCTGACTTATTTTATAATTTAATAGAATTTCAGTAAATAAAACCTATAATTATGAAATCTTTTCCAAACCGCAGTTATATCTCTCTAAAGTTTGCCGCAAAATGAATAATACGGACCCCAAATTAAAAATGAGCAAAGGAAACAAAAGCGAAAGCATCATTTCAATCCTTTGTCCATTCTGAAAAACAACTGAAATCGAATCGAAAAGACTAATCAAATTTGATTTGACCATTTCACGCAAAGTTGTCAATGTTTGATATATTAGTATATTGATTATAATAGAACATCCCCTGCGAAAATTATTATAATTCTTTCAATTACTAAGTTTTCAGTGCGAAAATTAAAATGTGAACCTCCTTAAGACAACAAGATTTGTCATGGGGCTATATTTAACAAATTTATCAATTTAGCAATTTGATCGTTAGAAATAGCTATATAGATATAATATCTTTCGTCATTCTAGCGACTTCTAATACTCTACAGAGCGAGTTCCATTACGTCTATTTTCCAGTGCGTATTCATTATATAAGGCATTTGACTTATTTAGACATTGTATAATTGTATCTGTAAAAATCTACTTGTAAGAGAAAAAGTACAACATTCATAATCGCTAATTTCGTAATCACCGGGCTGGAATTCTAATTTTAGATGCGAATTAATCTATTTCAGCCAATTTTTAGGGTGCATCCAATGACATGGTCGAAAATACATAAGCAACCGTGGGGGTTACAATAGAAAGGAATGTGTCACTGAAACAGCAGAGACACTGGGATGGTGCTGTTTAGAAATGCGACGAAATGATCGCAGATTATTATAATTATAGAGAATTCACAAATAAAACTGAAATGAAGGGACTTAAAGAAAATCTTTCGCAGCCGGAAAAATGACCATCCTTACAAGGTTTCCAATAAACTAAAGAAAAAAGATGTGGGAAAAATTCATTTGTCTCGAGGACGGGGGGGGGGGGGGGGAAGGGACTGGAACAACTTTCTCGGGAGAATCTTTAAGCCCTTTCCAAACAACTGTAGGGAAATGGAGAAGAGACTAAAACATATTTCCTAGGAGTAATTTATTCTTCTCTCTTTTCTTTTAGTAACTTTTTTAAGGTGGTGAGTTGCGATATTCTTTTATATAACCTTTTATAGTTCACTGTTTATTGTTTATACTACTGTTTACTTTTACTACTTTATATTACTGTTTATTTTTATTCCTATTCCATTGTAATAGCATATACGCATTGTATCGACCGCTACCAGGGCTTACACCTATCTGCATTGTATTTTTTTTAATAATAATTATTATATTTATTTCACTTTTTGTCACAAAATACAATAATAATAATAATAATAATATTTTTTTTCATTGTAAACTTTAAGGTCCCTCTGAGCCATACAAAGACTCGTCAGGAGGTGCCAGGTTTAGCAAAGAAAATAACACATACAATAAAAGATACAAGAAATTAACCGTCTACATTTATAACTAACAACCAATTAAATCATTTTTTTTTTTTTTTAATAAATAATACACTTTAATTGCACATTTTTACAAATATTACAATGATTTGTACAATAGAGTAATAATTTTTTTTTTTTTTTTTTAATAATAATAATAACTCCTACAGGTTTATTGAAAAATTACATAGATAGATGTACAGATTTTGAGGATATACATGAATTTTATACAATAATACATATAAAAACCATTATGGTCTCGCAGAGTCCATGTGTGGACTCGTCTGCAAGTGCCAAAAATTAGATGTACAAAATAGATATAAATACAAATTAGATACAAAAACATTATATGATCACAAATATATATTTAGTTATATATGTTTAGAATATAATATACGTTTAGAATTACATATACAACCAATCTTTAATTTGCCTCTTTAACACAGAAATTTTTGTAATGCTTTTTAAGTTTTTTGGCAAATCATTGAAAAGAATCGGAACCACAATTTGTAAATTTTGTTTTCCGTGTTTGTTGTAGTAATTTGGGATATTGTATCTTATATTTTGTCTTTTACACATTATATGGTCTGATGTCTTTAAATCTTTATACTTGTTTGAATAATAGTTATCTGTAATAAGTATGTATTTATACAGTAGTTTTATTGGGAGAATATTCAGTTTTTTGTAGTAATTAAATTCAGATATTTTAGTATAATTTTCATCATTATAAACATATTTAATAATTCTGTCCTGAATTCTCTCGATGCTTAGTAGCCTTGTGGATGCTGTTCCTCCCCAAATAGTTAGACCATACCTAATAACAGATTCAGCAAAAGCTGTATAAATAATTCTTTTGGTTTTGACAGGTAAAACATCCTTTAGATAGTACATTTGATAAGATACCTTTTTCAGCTTATTATTTACGTGTGTGATATGCATATTAAAGTTAAAGTTTTCATCAATTATTATCCCTAAATATTTGTGTTTTGAAACTTGTTCCAAATAATTGCAATCACACATATTATTTTTGTTAATATGAGGATGACACAAATGTAAGCACTCATGGCTATGGATTTTTAATGTAACGTTTTTTCTGTTAATGCTTCTATCAGTTATATGCATTACCTTTGTTTTTGAAACGTTTATAAGCAAATTATTGTCATGACACCATTTCGTAATTAAACTTAAGTCCTCTTTAATATAGGCCATCGCTTCTTGAAAGTCTTTGTGAGTGGAAATAATTACAGCATCATCTGCATACATAAGGACTTTGCAATGCTTGACCACTGAAAATATTTTATTGACATATAGTATGAAAAGTAGAGGCCCTAATACGGAGCCCTGAGGAACTCCACAAGCAATATTTTGGGAACCACTTAATTGATTATTTATTTTAACTGTCAATTACTGCTCATACAAATAATTAAAATATAAAAAATGAATTACAATGAAATGACTAAATGTAAATAATTAAATATGAGCGAAGAGCTTTATACTCACCTATATACTACAATAATCTATATGAAATACTTATATATATTTCATTTTTATTTATATTTTTCCTTGAATTGATTTCGTTAATGAATATTACCGAACTGTAAGATTTTCTACATTACTTCTAAATTCAATTTTTCAAGATTAACTTCGTCGAATTTGTTTCTATAGATAAAATAAAACAATTTAATTCAGCGGATTTCTATGAAATAAATAAATGGCAAAGTTCAACGCTGAAAGATCAAGCGCGGTAAGGTCGAAGAAAAATGTCATGAGTGGGTATTTAGACCAAAGAAAATTCGCAAAGCTTAGGATTTATGTAATTGAAAATAATACAGAAGAATAAAGAAATCAACAGAAATTTTTATGCCGAAACTGTCGAGCAAGACATTTGCTCTCTGAAGAGGAATGACGAATAGTGAAGACCATGATTTTTGCTGAAAGAACTTTTGCCCCGTCATTTAATTTTCCTCTTCTTGAACTGCAAAAGACACAAAAAAATGTATAGCAAGGGTCTGTAGAGAAGAATTCCATCGTGTTCACCGCTTATCCTTTTTCTCTATCCTATAACGAGTGAATTTAAGTTACATAGTACACCAAAATACAAATAAATGATGAATAAAATTAAGAATCGTAGAAATATTTTGGCGTTGATAATTTCGGGCTTTACTTGGTGGTATTTTAATTTTTCTTTTTTCCGATAAATATACTTTATTGAGGTAATAAAAATAAGAATAGGCTTCATCACAATATTTACAATGAAAGTAAAATTAGATACAGTTAAAATAAAATAGAAAATTTAAATTTTAAAAGGATAATTTTTTCATATTATAATAAGAACGCTTACAAAGAAGGATAGTTTTTTGTCATATTACAAGCGATATTTACAAAAGAAGTATTAAATTTACAAATATTTAGGTCTTTCAAAGCCAGAGGGCTTGTCTTTAGGCGCTTTGAGTAGAAAGTATTTTTCCAAAACAAATATAAGTTATAATACTTCCTCTCATGATACGATTATTTAGTTTATTTATCCATTTTCATGCCATAACATGCCAAAATAATATAAAACCATAGAATCAACAGTTTAATTTATAATAAAATAGAAAATTTAAATTTTAAAAGGATATAATTTTTTTCATATTATAATAATAACACTTATAAAGAAGGATAGTTTTTTTGTCATATTACAAGTGATTTTTACAAAACTAGTATTAAATTTACAAATATTTAGGACTTTCAAAGCCTTAGGGCTTGTCTGTAGGCGCTTTGAGTAGAAGGTATTTTTCCAAAACAGATTTAAGTTTTATTACTTCCTCATATGCTATTTTTATTTAGTTTATTTATCCATTTTCATGCCATAGTAGTCCATGAGAACATGAAATGATAGAATCAACACTTTAATTCATAAAATTTAGCGGCATTGTATATATTAAAGTGTTAATTCTACCATCTTAATCCGATTTTTCCGCGTTCCGCAGCACGTAATTCCCGAACCATGTCTTTGTCGCCTCATCTGAAGCAATATGGCACTTCTTTAACGCCCAGAAAAACTCTGTCCTTAGCAGGCTTTATCGATAAATGCATTCCGAGCGATAACTCTCCGGCGGGGCCATAAAGTAAATGAAGAACTGGGGCAAGAAATTGAGATTTTTAATATTCATCATTTTAATGCCTGGAAGTCATTTCCTCCGCGGGAATGAAAGCTAGATAAATTATTTGGGAAATAGGTCAGTTATCGGGGAGGCGATAAATCTCAATGCGCAGGTGAGCGGGGATATGTGACTTATCGAATGCGTTTCAAAAAGAACGCGTAGGAGATGGCGGACGGAGATAAGGAGCAGAAGAAGATGGAACTGCGGCGGAAATGAGAGAGAAATGGGCGGAGACGGTGAGAGTTCAGGGACCGTGATCGCGCATTCCAATTAATCTGGAAAATATCTTCGCGGGGAAATGAAATTGGATTTCAAAATGTATGAAATAAGAGCCGCAAGATAATTGAGGAAAGATCGTCCTTATCGCATATATAAGATGGGAAGAGGATTTTTCGCAGTTAAAAAAAGATTGCGATTAGCGAATCTCATTTCGCTGGCCGACGCCGATTTCATCAAGCGTTGGGAAAAAAGGGGGAAATTTGCGGATGCCGGATATGTTGCAAAAAAGAAGAGTAGAAGCTGGTTGCGCAACTGACGCATTCCTTTGATGACAATCTTATACGTCGTGATTCGCCCTAAAAAGAAGAAGTAAAAACATAATTACACTCATTTCAGTGATGAATCATTGTACGATGTATCGTATCGTATAAGTTGTCGCTGTCAAACCTTCCACATTTTAAAAGCCCAGGAAAAAAAGAACTACAGTAGTTTTGATACTAAAATTATACCTTATGCTAGAGTATCTCACAGAATTTATTTATTAATCATCAGTACACCTCTACATGTGATTCATTTGTAGCACGGAGAACATTGAGTCTGTATTCAATTTCTTGCCATATTCTTTGAAACATTTCCTCTGTCACTGTTGAAATTACAGCGATAGTTTGGCCCAAGTGCTCAAGCAAATTTATTTTATATGCATATTTAACATAAATTTGCTGGAGCACATTAATTACCTGTGCTCTCCGTGCTTCATTTCTCAATATATCATTTCAGTAGTAATTTTCTCGAAAAGCTAGTGATTTTCCAATTATGCTAATAAGGTCCATCCCGATATTTTTTTAATTTCAAACTTTTCGGCACTACGCAACAGTAGATGTCGCATTTCAGAATATTTCTCCACTCGCTCTTTGAAGAACCTCTTAATTTTTTATCTGTTTATTTTAAAACAGTTTATTTTTCCTTTTTTCACTTTTCTATACCACTAAATCTCTATTACATTTGATCTTATTTCTGCTACTCTACTCATTTATATTAAAATATATATTTCTATAACAATCTATATTTTATAGCCATACAAGAAGATATTCCATACAAAAGTTTTTTCTGATATCAAAGCCTTATTCGCTGTCCGAATTTGTTTATTCTGGTCGAGTGCCCACTTCGCTTGAGCAATTCAACTTACAATGTCTCTTTTGCTATTTCCATTGCTGGTGATCTTACTTCCTAAAGAGAATTCTTGAATCCGCTCAAGTGTGTCCATTCCTTGTATTACCCGAAAGATTTCTTCCATCTTTCGTCTCCGGTGCATCAATTTCGTCATATTTTCCTTACTTTGAACTTGTACTTCTTCATGCCCTTTTTCATGGAAGACAGAGTTCTCAAGTCCTCTTTCTTTTCAACGAGTATCCCTGTATGTCTGCAAATCGTTACATGCTGATTCTTTCTCTTTTTGTTTGTATACCTCCTTTTGCATTTTTATTGACCTCGTCTATTGTTGAAGGTAATCTTCACGGGCTGCTAACCGGGACTTCGTTTATTGTCTCTCAATGTACACGTTGAGATCGGCTGTTATAAGGATCATATGTTAAGCTTGACAGATATTTTAAGGGATTTTACAGAAGTTAAAAAATTACGAATAAGTGGAACTTGATCCCAGTTTTTTCATTTTACTACTGAACACTCTTATCAATTCTCTTGAGTTGTCTCTTGAGCAACTATTACAACGTGCTAACAAGACTCAACTCGCTTTTAGGGAAGCTTTAGTCTGATATACGCAGTAGATTAATGAACGAAAACATACGTCCGGAAAGTGTGACATCCTAGTTCCATTGACATATAACTTTTCTATATCTCTACTTTCCTTGGGACTTTCTTCTGTTCCACTTCGTGCAAAGTTAGTCCCAAATCCGTATCCTTGGGTGGATCTTTCTCAGTGCGGTGAATTTATTCCTGGGATATCATATCTTCATTTGCATAATTGTGATTAATGAGATCCTCCGTCAAAATAGACAAACCTGATGAACTTTAAAGTTTATATCTATTAAGGTGTGTATATGATCCTTATAAAACAGAAATCGTGCCATATTAGTCTATAATATTTTAACATATCCCTTTTTCGTCAGATGGAAGGGTGGGTTGCAATCACAAATTTTTTATTTATTTTATCATAATTTCTCCAAAGTCGAAAACGATATGAAGCAACCAAGAGGATAATCTCTATGCAGATTTTCTTATTTTGATACTTTCTTTTGACACTTCATTTCGTAGGACTAATATTTCCAACTTAATGTTGTAGAAAACTGAAGTCTGCGAGATATTTAATCGAACTTTACTAACGTACATTTCTTATGGCATTATCATTGTGAAAAGACTTGCAAGACTGAATAGTATATTCAAGCCTTCTTGAGTCGAATCCAGGACATTTTTGTGAAATTTGGAATGAATCAGACATTTCATTAATCCTTTACTTTTCGTACTTCTTTCTAATGAGGAGGGTATCGAATAACTTTTTTAACTAGTTTCTCAATGCAACTCTTGTGAGCGGTTCATTTTGTACACAATCGTTATTATATGGACAGATTCGGGCGAATACAATTCTCAGTAGTTATTTTTCTGTGCGAAAGAAAGAGAAACTTTAGCGCGGAGGGAGAGAACCCTACCTGGATAGCTCCGTACAATATGAGATTTCCGTTATTTACACTGGTTTACCTCAAGTATGGATAGGCTCTAAGATAACCTAATGTAATTCTTCGCACAGAAATTTTTTCTTTAAAAATTTGTTATTTGAATGCTCTCCAAGGCTATTCATGCCCTTGACGTAGGTAAAACACTAAACATTACGCCCTGGGCTGGGTAAAAAACTGGGGAAATTTGGACCAAAACGCAGAATTTAGATTCATAAACGTCGCCAGTATATTCCAACGCCTGCGGCACGCGAACAACCGTTCCGAAAAGAGAGGAAAACATCGCGAAAATACCTGTTCGCAGTTATTCCGCGCATAAAAATACCGCAACACGAACGGTTGAGCGATAAACAACTCGTCTCCGGAAGTATCCGAAGACGTAAAAGATATTAAATTGCACGAATCGCCTCCACAAAGCAAGGCGCTATCATCGATTTTTATGCCGCGTAAATCGAACGTCCTGAGATAGTCGTAATAAACGCCTTTGAGAAATGAAAACCCTCGTTATTTTCCAGACATTTTGCCAAAAAACCTAACTTTGCCAAAAAATCAGCTTTGGTAAAGATTAGGGGCTTGTGAGATGTGGGTATGGGGTAGAATGGAGAAAGTAAACTGGGAGATAGAAAAATGAACTAGGAGGTTGGGCCTTGATGAAAGAATCAGGAAAAGATTAGTAAAATCATTGGTGTGGAGTGTAATGTTATACGGGAGTGAAGCATGGACGTTATGAAAAGAGGACATTATAATATTAGAAGCTTTTGAGGTGTGGGTATGGCGTAGAATGGAGAAAGTAAGCTGGGTCGATATAAAAACGAACGAGGAGGTGCTAGAGATGGTTGGGGAGATGAGGGTAATAATTGAAGTAATTAGAGATGGACAAAAGAAATGGGTGGGTCAAATATTGAGAGGATTGCTGAAGAAAACGATCGAGGGAAGAATTCTAGAGAAAAGACAGAGGGAAGACAAAGACAAAAGTTATTAGACGAATTAAGGGGTGGGATTAGTTACCAGGAATTGAAAGAGAGGGAATTAAATAGGGAATGTGTGGCACATGAACCTACCCTAAGGTTCTTACCTTACATATATATCGAAATACATAGATCAAAGTTTCCTGGTCTTATAATTACTTCGTTCTCGCTTAGAAAAATCCTATATATATACTATTATATGTTAAAATATGTAGCTAAGCTAAATTAAGTACCGTCTTGATGCGGGGTTCAAAAAATTGTGATATATTTTATTCATAATAATAATATTAAAATAATGTTCAAATTTCTAGGTCATTGTTATATCTGTTCTCACTTTTATGGATGCCACCTAGTTATTGCATCATCCATTGATTTTATATGTTTACATTCAAACCCCGCAAACTGCCACTGACGCATGGCAGGGGGTGTAAAGCAGCGAAATCCTACCTACCATTGACCGCCTGTAAGTTTCTCTAATACGTCGTGGAAAAAATGACCAGAAATAACTATCTGTCCTGACAACTATTTCCCTGTAACGCTTCATCGTTTTCTCTCGAAGATCACGTACGTTGATAACTGGTATGACAATTTCAACTACCTCTTCCCCGAGATCCGTAGTGATAAATTTATTAAAAAGCTTCCCACGGTAATGAAGTCTTCTATCACTAAGCGAATCACAATCGAGGGATTCTATCATAGCTGAAACATTATGATTGCTCTTAAGTTCACATATTTGATTAGTAAGTGGCAAAAACCATTCTACCGCAGGATCATATCTTGAGTGTTCGCGCGAAAAAATTCCACCATTTCTTGTAATTCCGTTCCTACTCGTATACATTAACTTTGGTACAGCGCGGCGATATAAAAATGTCTCCACGCCGTACCAAATATGTCACGCGTTTTCATCGCCGACCCCTTTAACTCATCCACCCTCCGCACCGCGGCTCCCCCATCGCACACAATAAACTCTAACGCCATCTCCTCTACCCCGTGGTCGCACTTCGCTAATGAAATTTTAATGCGACCCTCCCCGAAAAACCTCTTATTTTTTACCTCCGCTGTGCCTACATCTCCCGCCCACGCCTCCTCCTACATCGGTTGTCGTAGGGGTCGCTCAGGGTTGGGTTTTTTTTACCCCCTGGGAAAGGGTTTAAGAAAGGTGTTGAAGGAAGGGGCGTTTTAAAGGTATGAAAAATGATCCTCCCACGGAGACCAGAAGACGATCCCGGGGAGAGAATGAATGGGACTCGGGTGTGGATGGAAGGGGGGGCGTCGCACCCACACGCCCACCAAATGCCTCTTTGCGTTATTTTTTTCCGTATCGACACGAGAGAGAGAGAGAGATGAAAAATTGCGAGATCTATGCGGTTTTGAGGCGAATGGAAGATAAAGCCCGAGGAGTGGGGACGTCGAAGGAAGGCGGGACGAGTCAGAATAAAAAAAAGAAACAAGGAATGAGACACTTTTATGACGGGCCGCGATAAACCACGTAGGGAAACACTTTCTTTGATATCTCAAAAGTGGCCGAAAAATTGGAAGCTAATCTCCCCGAAAGTTCCTTTTTTCCCCCCAACGGATTTTTTTTTATTTCAATCAGATTTCCCCGATATCAGGATTTTCCTCCGCCGGAAAAAAAACTTCGCCCTCTCTTTCTCTCTTCTTGATTAATGACATTCTCTCCTTTATTCAAAGTAGCCGTAAAGTTCAATAGCACCCCAGGGGACACCATTAAGTCCGAAACAAATTCCGGATCAAAGGTGTAATTAATTATTCGGCGAATGCGTTACTTTTTTAATTTGGGAATTTTTGAGAAAAAACTGTGCCAAGAAGTAGATACTTTTGATTTTGGGATCTCTGTGTCGCGCCTGCACTTTCGGATGATTAATTATGCTTCCTTAGCTACCCCTTGTGATCCGATAAAAGTACTGCAAGAGTTGATGCGAAAATTTATTTCCATCCGTCTATGATGTTTGGGGAACCGATGGCACGTGTACCCAATGTGGGGCGCGAGAGATACTTTTGAAACGCGGAAGTGCTAAAGCAATACTTATTATATTTTCTACACTTAAAAAATGTAGCCCCAGAGGATATAAATGTGAATCCTGTCTGTTATTCAGGATAATAAATGATTATATACGTCAATTACATCATTGATTCCATCGTTGGTGTAATAAAATCGATAATACAAGGATCCCCAAAAAAACTTCCAAAGTGATTGTTTTATTTTTTACTGGTACATTCGTAGATATTTTAAATTGACAATGTATATAATTGTATGTAAATTAGAATGGTATATCAATTGTAATTATGATATATGGTACAAGGTATTGTGATGTGTAAGGTATTATGATAATTACGCTGCCACCAGGCATAAGTCTAACTGCGGCGGAAATTCTAAATAAATTAATAAAAATACAAGAATCTCACTCTAAGGATTGGCACGAACGTCCTTTGGATTCATCAAATTTGGCTCTCTTGAAACAAATGATTCACTATCCCTTGCCTAGGACATCAAGATGATGATAATATTGATGTCTAAAACATTGCGTAGAATGAACCGAATCTTAAATATCTGAGAGATCGATTAAGAGGTCAGAAAACTCTCCGTAAGCCGAGTGCGTCAATGAAGCTCTTCTTTGAATGAAGAAAGAAAGAACCGTCGGATTACTAACCTTCTAAGAAACTCCCAATGGGCATTTCGGCGAATCCAAAGGGGTTAAATACACACTGAATGCGTCTGAATGAATCAAATGAATGCATCGGCAAGAATTCGGCATAATCGCCGAAATGCGCCTTGAGTGATTCTCAGAAGGTCAGTAATCCGTTGGATCTTTCTTTCACTATTCGAGGAAGAGGACCTTCATACTTCATGGACGCAGACGGTTTACAGAGACTTTTTCGACCACTTATTCATTAACAGTCGAGTTCCAATTTCTCTCCTTTCATCATTCGTAGGACTTTATTGTACTTTATAGAGACTTTTACTCAAAGCAAGCATTATTGAACTACTGAATGTTCTCTTTCATGTTGATGATTATCTTCTGCATCTGTTGAAACTGTATTCATCGAATTCGGAAGTTCCATGAAATGCCCACTCTACCGCGTTTAATTTGATACAAAAAAATTTTCATCATCGTATATACATTTTGCTTGTTTCGTTCTCAAAACTGATTTATCAGTGCATGATGTAGCGCAATAAAAAATTACACAGAGCTAATTTTGATAACCTTAGGACATGAGTTTGAGAAAAGTATCAGGAGTTGTAAATTAGTATCAAGTTATCTGTGAGCATGAAGTTAAATAGCTAAAAAAAAGTCAACTTATCCGTGACGTATTGTTATAGACACAGATTCTGCTATATTTTGATGTATGAATGTGGGGTATAGTGTGGAAATTGATGATATTGGTGAATAGATGGTTATATATATTTCATAATGAGGGATCTACTCAACATACGTACCCTACAAACCTCATTTTGCCGCATGGATAGTAACGATATGACGCTGTGTTTGCGTGTATTTTATTTGAGGTTCCCTCTAATGTATATGACTAAATAAGACCTTACTGCATGGCTTGTGGCATATTTGCAAGGATTTTAAATAATAATAATAATTTTAAGAATCTTGGATAAACCATTCTCAAATATAATAGTCACAAGATATGTTACAATCTTTGCGCGTAAGAATTACTTGTTAGTAATCTTTGGCTACGTTAGTTAAACATGCATTCAATTTCAATATAGAAGCAATAATTATTACGAGGTAAAAGTAATTACTTAAATTTAAATCAACTACAATAATACGCATAGCTACTGAAAAGCAGCATGATTCGTCATTCATCTACAAATGTCTCAACCGATTACGGCAAGAAGAAATTAAAAAAAAACTAAGTGAAACAAATGGCAAAGGAAGAATAAGTGTCACGCAATGACTCTCTTCCGATAATCAGCTTATATATGTAGAAATGATGACCTAAATAAATTACATTAATACTCATAGCTATTGAAAAAGCGTAATTCATTCCTCTGCTACAAGTATTTCAACCGGGAATGGCAAAAGGAAATTAAAAAAACCAAAGTGAAACAAATGGCAAAGGAATAATAAGTGTCACGCAATGACTCTCTTCCGATAATCAGCTTAAATGCCTCTAACGTCCGGATTGCATGTTTGACGTTGACGTCTGTAATTCAAAGTACATCTCCTTGAAAATGGCGTCTTCCTGAAAAATGTCTGCTTCCCACGATAGTGCCATTGATGGGCACATAAAGCATCTCCGAAACGCGAAAGGGCTTAAAAACCTTTCACTGCTTCGTTTCCAAGCTCTCTAAAAGTTTATTTCTCCTAAAAAATAAACATGGGGAATGCATAAAAACCTCTTCGCATCCTGGAAAAGCTGATTCTAAATTTGTCCCCGGAGTTCTTCTGAGAGATCATATATCAAAGTATTACGCGTAGTCGAGTTGAAGCGAGAGGGCGATTACGGGAGATTGAGGACTGAGGAAGCACACTGGGATTCTTAGGATGGAAACTCTTCGACGGGCATTCCTTAGCATTACTGTATCCGAGAATAACACAGTCAGAGGGCGCGAGAAAAGCAAAGGGATTCGTATTCCCCGACAGACTTTGCTTCCTTTTCCATTCCTAAGAGATAACGCATTTGTATTAAAGAATGCTGTCGCTATTGGAACGGAAATAACATAAATATATGACAATTTTCTTCATATACAAATTGAACCGAGAAATTCCACTATATATTTCATAATTGGTGAAATCACTAATGCATTTGTGAAAACTAAAGAGAGCGGCTTTCGAATTGTTCAATAAATACTGGTAGTGGGAGCTAAAGAAATTAACTCGGTTTTAGTTAAATAATAACTTTAGTTAAACAGTTAACTTCACTTAAACAATTAAAGGTCTTTATTAAGGGGAGATTCAGACTAAAAAAGTCTTTCTCCATCTAACCTCAAATTACACCGAGCATAGTAATTCTAAAAGTTTATGCGTTTATATTTACCTAAGGTTTCAGAATCATATCTTAAAAATATTTTGGTCTTCAATTTTTTAAATTGATATCCTACTCTCGTACCAGTATCAAGTGGAAGATATGGATTCAAATCCCCGTCTGGGAAGACATTTCTCAAGTCCATTTTCTCCTCGGAAAAATACAATCGTAAAAATATAAATTTGCAATTGGAATTTGCTAAGGATGATCATTGCCAATCCAGCGGGAGAATCAAAGAGCCCTGCAGAAATAATTCATATTCATCATCCGGGAGATATCTAGGGAAATGCGTTGCCAGGCAGAGGTGAGAAGGACAATAGGGACAGGAATGCAGGGATTGAATTACTAAGAAAGAGTTGATCATTACATAGGAAATGAAGCGAGAGATTCATAACGTGCTGTTTCGAGTATATAAGTGTCAATTAGGGCTGAAGTGTGTAAACTGAGCTATTGAGATTCAAAGATATTTCAATTCGAATCGATGGAGTCCATTGTATGGTTACGGAGAAAGATGAAAACTGCAAATTTGGTGGTCAAAGTATATATTGAATGGCAAACAACAGAGTTGTGTGGCAGTTATCGGTAATGCTACTGATGAAAACTAATTATCATTGCTTCATTATTAAGACAAACAAAATGGAAATATATACAGTATAGCCTGAATAGAAGCTTAATTTATTAATTGCCGTTCATGATTACTGAGCCCAAATAGTTTCCTGTTCAGAAGAGTGTCAGAGGCATTATTACCACGTTTACTGTACAAGGAAATATATTACAAATACGAAATCAAAGAATAAAGTATTCAATGAGGAGAAGTAAGGGTATAAAGTGTTAAAGGGTCATAGACGAAGATAAAAAAGGATCGAAGATGGAGGGGAGTTTAAAACGAAAATCAGGATGATACATGCAAAAGAGGAAAGTATTAGCTGAAGATAGGCAAATACCTTTCTGTGAAAAGAAATTCATTTCATTTTGTTATTTAATGACGTTTATTGTTAGCACAAATTATGCTTTTTTATCAAATTTTAGTATTCCTTATTATATTTCTTGTAAAAACTCAAGACTCTTACTGTAATTAAGAGTATGGAAAGGAACAGTTATGCAGTGAAATTCATTTCATTTTATTTTTAAATGAAGTTTATTTTTACCTCAAAATTATGCTTTTTTATCGAATTTTACTATTTCTTATTATATTTCTTTTAAAAACTCAAGGATTTTATTGTAATTAAAAGTATGGGAAGGAACAGCTAAGTGAGAATCGTGAGATAGCGATGACAAATTATGTAGCAAAAGAATTACCCTTTAAAATTTTTGTATCTGTTAAGTATATGTTTTCCTCACATTGTAAAGTGTAACATTCTCCCTCATCTTTTGCAATGCAATTGCTGCATTCCATTCGTTAAATAGCGTTAAAAACATCCTCAAATAGCATGTAGTTAACTACACCCCTGAAGAGAGGAAATGTAGCAGTCGTGTGTAAACAGAGTTAATAGAGGACCCACACGAAAACACGTGCGAGACAACAGGACGACGAGCTGACGAATGCGCTGGAATCAGAGAGGAAAGACCAAAGAGGACAGATGGATGAATATGCGGGAGAGAGGAGGGCGGAATGGGGAGCGGAACAACACGAAATCTATCGCATGTCTTGCGCCGGGGATTGATAAAGCGAGCCAAGCGGAAGAGGAGAGGGACGGATCTTTGTCGGTTACAAAATGGAGTGGCCACAAGAACAAATTGCGTGACGGCCATGCGAGAATCTCGCTCATTGGAGGAGGAGAGCCGAGGAGAAATATGAGCCGAATGAGATAAACGGAACGGAGGAGGAACGCGAAGAAAAATATTGCGAGGAACGGCCCAGACGAGAAGTTCTGTCGCCTCAAATGTTCCCCGATTCCTCATGCGTTTTCCTTCGAAGTCTTACGCGCGGTCTTCAAACATAGGCTCCCGAAATACTCTGAAAAATGACGGCATCAAAGACGCAATTCTCAGGAGGGTTTGCTTCTTTCGGAGAATCAAGAAGCATTGACACAGGGTGTTGGCTTAATTATTCGACTGGCTTCTTCTCACAAATACACAAATCTCTTGAAGAAGCGGGCTTCTGTTCTGCTTCGCAAATAGTAGAAATGTTAGCTTCCCATTCATCATTAGCGGAGATTGTTAATTGTTTCTCTTGCGAGATTTCTATTATTGTACTACGGAGGGTGTTTTAATCTTGATGATCTTGATACAATCAAGGCGTAAGGTTGCTATTTAGTGCCAAGGCATCATATGGAAACAATTAACTAATTCCTCATAGGGATGAATTACCTCTATGTAAACGACACTGAAAGATAACAGTTTATCGTTGAAAATGACATTAGACGAACCCAGAAAAGGTTTGGGATACTTGTAATCATATTCTAATAATCATGCATTGGTTACCAGTTGATGGCTGAATTTAAAGGAAGTTTCATCGCTCTCTTACTATTAGCAATCCTAGAAAATACTAGATACACAAACCATTTAATAATATTTATCCCTTTTATTATATATTTAATTTATAATTTTTCTTAACATTTCTAAAAAGTACGAAAAAAGAGGGAGACCTGGGTTCGAGTCCTAGTCCTAGTAGAATTTAAGCCAATAAGAAAATGAGTATAGCTGTCTGAGCACGACATAGCGTGCATCCAGGAAATATCCCAAGAAAGAATAGACTTGTAAAATGTCTGACGAGACCAAGAATCGAACCCGGGTCTCCCGATTTCCGGTCGGGTGCTCTGACCGTTGAGTTATGTAGCCAGAACATTCTCTCAATCCATTCGAAAAATTCGGGAGGGCAAATTTAGGTTAAAATTCAATGGAGGTTCAGAAAGATAAAAAGTACATCCTTCTTTGACTTTGATGCAGTTATTATATCTTTTAAATAATTAACATAGAAAAAAGGAATGTTTGTTTACTATATGAAATATTATATTGCCGATTTCATCAAATTCGTAGTGTGATAAAATCTCTCTTTCGTTCATAGCCACAAATCCAATTATCGTTAAAAAATAATGGTCTTAATAAAAATCAGGAAAAGATTTATGCGTCCTCCTTAAAAACCTTTATATATATTACAACAATAATGCAGAATATTTCTTCCAAATACAATTCATATAAGGCTTTATCTCCTTTTCTACGTTTACTCACCCATCATAAAATTTTCGAACGAAATTCTTTTACAATTCTTTAACGATAAATTAATTAAAGATCACTTAAAAATTTCAACTTGAAATCTTTAAATCAATTAATGATCACATCAACTTATTTTTCATGATAATGTTTTACAATTTTGTAATGTTTTCATGCCGAAAGTATATCTATCAATTTTATTTTACCCAATTTTTATTGAAAATCATCACACTAAAACTATTTTGTAACCCTCTGTTAATAAATGCTGTTGTTTATATTACACCATCCAATCGGAATCCAATTCCTGTGTATTTTCCAAGTCGGGTAAAGGGGAAATCTATTGGCTTGATCAATTGCATCGGGACTCGGTTCAATCTCGCCCCGCGCACTATTTTCCGAAGCATAAAGTACGTGAAAAACAGCCCATAAAATATCACCTCCGAAGGTCAGGCATCTATATAAATAGGAAGCATACGAATGTTGCGGAAGCTATACGTCCCAGTATCGCCGTTTCCACGTTGAAGAAAGCGAGTGCCTGTGTCTCATCGGTCCCTCTCTTTCCTCTACGGCAAATTTACTGTTGAGCGATATTTTATCCCCAAGTGCAACAAGGAAATATCCTCCTAGATACAAAATATATCGTGTAATCTGACTGGTTTCCCATATAACGAAGGTGTATAAATCTCCGAGAAGTATTTCCCGTCGCGAAGATCAGTATTTCATCTCGATGGAGCTCTCGCGTCATCACTTTCTGCGCCCTGTGCCGATACAAATGGAGAGAGTGCGGATAATCTTGACTCTAATAAATAAATCTGTATCCGATATCTCATCTGAGGGCTGATTTCCTTTATTAACGAAAGCGAGCTCATCATTACATTTAAGGAAGTCATTCTAAGGGCGTATATTAAAAGCCTGATTCATAAATAATCACCAATATATTTCAAAAATTATTTGATTATCGTTATAGTTAACTCACAATTTTAATGACCCTTACCATCATTAGCTGGCAAATTTCTACTGAACGTGAAGATACCTTATTAAAATCCTGAGAAGAAATCTATTCTTTATGTTAATGCTATCCCATGTACTATGACGTATTTTAATGCCTTGTGTTCCCACAAAGCTATTATTATTCCATTCTGCTATTCCATGAATTGATACTTGATATTGATATAATTGGCTTATATTTTTTCCTAGTCACTACATTTTTTCAAAAATTATTTTCGACCAACCGTAACCTATTATTGACTAATTTATCAATACACAGAGTCACAGTTATTTTCAGCAGAATGTCACATATCTTATAAAAACTCCTATTGTATATTTTTCTTGCTTTTAATTATGTGTGCTTAAATCTCTAATTTATATTGCTTTCACGCATAGATGGATAAAATCAAATGATTTGCATCAAATGAAAAGGAATGAAGTCATACCAAAATATAGATCATTCTAACGACATTAGGAAAGGTCCGCGCTAGATTAAATGCAAAGAAAATGATTTAACAAAACGGCAATATAAGTTTCATGACTTGATAAATCTCCGTAGATTATTTATTATTGATTAATTTTTATGCCTTTATAATGTTTAGATCGACATGGAATTCCTCGAAATTGACAATAATTACTCAATAAAACCTTTCTTAGAAACAAAATTTACGGGATATACACTGTCACCAGCCAAACTATTAGAATACCAACATTTAACTGTTCCAACTTTAGGAGTGACAATTTAAAGGAAATTTTTTATTTGCCTTATAAAAACGTTTTGAATTGTTTAGAATGAACAGTGTTCTGTTCTATCACCTGTTAATATGCAAGCGTAAATTGGAAATAGAGCTTTTATTAATGATTTACCCTTAATTAAATGAACTCACTTTCATGACAATAACAACCAACATTGAATATTTCATAACAGTATTTCATTATCTAAATCTTAAAAATTTTACTATGGAAATCTTTCAACAGTATTTAATTCAGTTCAAATTCGCCTATACTGTAAATCATGCAAATAAAACTCAAATGGTGAATTACTACCGTTTCATGGATGTTCTTGAAATTGAATTTTCAGTTTTCACTGAATATAGAAAAAAGTAGTGTGATTCAAGATTAAAGCTCCTGAAACTTACAGCCTCAAACATCCAGCTTTAAATACCTGCCCAATCAATTAAACTATTTCTTACATTCACTTTTTATACCGCACAAATTTCCATATAATTTAAACATATGCATCGAAAGTGAATCCTCTCGTGGTTTTCTATCGCGTATTCCTCGCAGGTTTAAAAATGCACCATTCCTTTTCACCTCTTTACCATCGGAAGGAGTTTATCACTCCATTTCTGCGCTAATATTCGATTCGGCTTCACTCCTTCGCTCTCCTTCCCCGCGGCCTAATTTTATTTTTATTCACCACACTCTTTCTTTCGGCGCTTTGATGCCGCCATCTGACGCCAGAGATTTCCTCGCAAATTTATAGAGCTGGTGGAAGAGTCAAATGGGGCGCCGGTAGAAAAAAAGGAATCCGACGATAGAAATAAAAGGAGAAAAAGGCATAGCCACGGAAAGCGGAGGATATAATTGTCGGAGCGAATGAGTAATTATTTGGGGAGAAAAATCATTCCTCATCTTACGACGATAAATGGCTCCAAAGAAATCAATTGGCAATAAAGAGGACTTTATCGCCGGAAAATATTGCTTATTAATTGCGAATTAAATCCTTCGATAAATTTAAAGTGGGCTTTTTAATATGCGAATAAATTTCATGACGGAATTATTCTTTAATTTTGAAATATATTAACGTTATTATTTAATGAGGATGTAACGTGAGTCTGGGTCTACTCAAGATTTCATAACTAATTAATAGCTAAATATAATCATATATGAACTTGCATTGTGAACGTCTGATTTAGTAAAACTCTTCGCAGCTCTCAATAAATGCATGAAAAATTATTATTTAATTTTGAAATATATTATCGTCATCATCACCTCTTTGGTCAAGGAGGTGACATGAGGTATTCTTAAGATTTCATAACTAATTAATAGTTAAATATAATCATATATGAGGTTGCATTTTGACTGTTTCAATGAAACTTTCCAAAAATCCATGAAAAATGTATTATTTAATTTTGAACTATATTAACATTAATATCACCTGTTAAATCAAGGAGGTAACATGAGATCTACCTAAAATTTTAAACCTAATTAATAGTTAAATATAATCATATATTAAGTTGCATTTAATGGTATCAGTAAAATTCACAAAAAATGAATGAGAAAATTATTTTTTAATTTTGAAATGTATTTCATATAATCACCGATGAAGTCGATGACGTATCGTGACCCTGGCTTTACCCACGGTTTCATAAATAACTAATAATTAAATATAATCATATATGCGGTTGCTTTTTGACTGTCTGTTTCAGTAAACCTCTAAGAAACTCTCAAAACATGCATGAAAAAATTATTATTTAATTTTGAAATATATTTCATATCACTTCTGAAGTCGATGACGTAACATGAGCCTGGCTTTACCCAAGATTTCATAACTAAATCATAATTAACTATAATTATACATGAGGTTGCGTTTGGCCTACTATTCTCGGTAAACTCTGTATAACTCTCAAAAAATGCATGAAAATTAACATGACATTAATTCAAAGCAGGCGCCAAACCAGTGAAACGGTTGACGGGCTTGCGTTTTTACGGATGCGTTATTGTGGACCTAATTTTTGAATATTTTATAAATGAAATTATGAAAACTACGTAATTTACATTTAATTAACACTGTTTTATGTAAATTATGAAAACAACGCAACATTCACGCAGGTACCACTAGAAATGAATAAAAAATTTGGTCACTCCACAACTAAAATGGTATAGTTCGAAAAATATTACTTTTATAGTTATATGAGGCCCCAAGTTAAATCATGAGTGCTTCCCGGAAAGAAACCAAAATATCCTTTTTAAAAGGAATTCAATGCCTAATGCTTGATGGACCGTGGAAAACTATCCGAAAATCTTCACAGATACCCATTGTATAATAACTTCGAAATATGTGGAAATAGTACATAAATTCTTACGATATTGTTTCCATAGCATTTTTACGGTATTTAAAAATTCATGCATTACCATAGCCATTGTAAAATTTCACAGCATCCTTCGTACATTTAAAATAACTGATAACGATAAGTTATTCTTGCTCATTCAAAGTTTTGAAGTCACGAGAAGAAGTGGTATACATTGATGATTAGACTAAAGAAATTATTAGAAATAAATGTCTAAAATATTGTTGAATATCGAAATGAATTAAACTCAAATTGTAAATCAGACAATTCGAACGTGTTTGCATCAGCAATATTTTAGTAAAATTTAGTATTGATTAAAAATCAAAAGCAGGCATCTCGTCGGACTCATAATGTTTTTACTCTAAAGAAGTCACCGTTGCGACATCGCAATCTTCTAACGATAGATGTCAACTTTACTTATTTCCTTACTACGTATTCCAGTGACGATTTTTTGAATCTGCAATATTTCTCTGAGGTAACATGTTTCACTGACTCACGTAAACGTCAAATGATGTTTCCTTTCCTCCCTTTTTTCCAGCGATTCGTGTACCTCTCAGTTAAGCAATATTACTCCTAAAGGAAAAACACTGGGCAATATAAAGCTCGTATGCGTTGTGAAAAACGTGGGAACAGCAATAATCCAACGAAGAATATTAATGGATTAAAATTGCGCAACAAATGTGTTGTCCTAGCGAAATGAAAATTCATCGGAGCTTAATCATGTTAAGATTTAAGCAGACTAGGAATGCATTTATTCAGGGATGGCCAGAGGTTAGGGTTTTATTCTTCCTCTATTTAGAAACTCGTAAAATTATTCAAAAGCCATTAATTAATAATTTGCTTATTTTTTGAGAGAGTATTTTTGGCTTTCATCAGAATTAATTTTATGAATTATATTATTAAGATAATTTCATTTTTATTTAGGGATTATATTATAACTACTCAAATTATTATCTCCACAATATTTAAATTGAAGAAAATGGGATTTAATCGAAAGCGAATTCATCTTAGCAATCGGTAAGTATTATTACTTAAAGCGTATTATTCATAAAAGGTAGATTTAGGAATAATTAAATAAAATTAATCATGATAAACTTATCATAAACTCACACAGTTTTCTCGATTCGACCAACGTCATGCGCCCCGGGCAACTACTACCTAGGCGCCCCGGGCAACCTCCCGACTGCTGCTGTACGTGTAAGGGATCCCAATCAAATTATAGCACAAGTTTCGTGTGGGTAAATTGTTTTTATTCCTTGAGATAGAAACACACTACAATGTCGAAGCCCAATTAGTTTCCATTTTATATTCCAAGTAGTATCTACAGCGACCTAAAATTTCGTTTGCGGAAAATAAATCCAACCTAATCACGCTATTGAAATGGTGCTATGAACCAATGGTATCCTTATATATGATTTCTAAGCATCCGTTTTCGGCGACCAGCGCTTTCCTCCCTTCTTTCTCAATGAAAACATTTAAAAGACACGCTATTTAAAAGGGAAAAATTCCGCTTCCTGCTAAAATAATCAAAGAAATGAAAAATGCACCATTTGGTAAAAATCGAGTTGAGATCGAATTTGTCGATAGAGTTTCGTTAATAGATGCGTAAATATCGTTATCTAAAGATACAAACTAGATAAATCGAAGCGGACACACATCCTTTTTCCATACCCAAATAAAATTCAACTAACACTCCAATCACCACAACAAATAAACACTAAAATATACCTAAAAATGCAAATTAGCTGATGAATCAATTCCTTTCCATTTAGTTGCGCGAAATTTTCGCACTGGGCAACCAGTATGAGACAATTAGGTATTCTTCCCGCTTGAAATTCGCTCGACTTGCATCAAATCCTCCCTGTTTTGAAAACACGTCCGACATTTTCATTTAAGGAAAGCTCTGTCTTCTCCACTTTTGCTTTGTTTCTGCGGCGAAGAATCCGACAACGGAGTCCCTTTGCCTAAACGACCTTCCGCCCGACTGCCTTCCGCGATTAGCTGAGAGCTAGCAGGGGTACAAAGCGCCTGCTTCAACCTGCAATTCATCAGATGGCTGACTAAATGCATTCCAAGGTTCTTTGGCTGGTCCAAGGGCGAAAGAGTGGAGTCGTTTGCGCTGCACCTGTCTCCTGCGTCAAAGCTTGGCTCTTTTCTCGCGGTGATCCGAAGGAAATCAAGGGTTCGAGTCTCAAGTGCATATCGCGTACTCGGCTGCTTTCGGCTGGAACATTGATTTTAATTTACGCTAGTTTCCCGACACCGCTCAGGTGTAGAGCGCTATTCGTTGGGTCAAAGTCAGACTCGGGTTTTCGTTTCGTATTTCCCCGAGGTTTGCGCCGTAAGATGGAGTACTTACTATATCGTTCGTTTAAGCTCACAATTGATATTAATTATAAAGATTCATGAAGGGAACACATGTCTGGGAGCTGTGGAAGAATATAGAAAGCTCAATAATGTAATAATAATAATATAATAATGTAATAATAATAAAAGAATGTTAATAATAATAATAATCTTTATTCTACTTTGTCACAAAATAGAATAATTTTTTCTCCATTGTAAACTTTAAGGTCCCCCTGAGCCAGAGAAAGGCTCGTCAGGAGGTTCCACGTTTAGCATAGAAAATAACACATACAATGAAAGATACAAGAAATTAACCGTCTACATTTATAATTAAACCACCAATTAAATCATTCAATTATTTCAATACTACAATACAAAATCTTTATCACAGTTACAATAGCAATAAAATTACAATTAATAACAGTGCAATACGCAATAATGTTACAATAGTATTATAATAATATTATATAATATTAAAATAAAGTCACAATCAAATTTTAAGTTCTTTGTTGTTGAGATATTAACTTTGAATTTATTTGCTTTGTCCAATTTGTCACTAGTATGTAATAATAATATAAGAATGTAATAATAATATAATAATGTAATAATGTAATAATAATATAAGGATGTGATAATAATATAATAATGTAATAATAATATAAGAATGTTATAATAATATAATAATAATATTATAATGTAATAATAATGATGTGTATAGTGAATATAAATTTATCATCACAGAAACTTACCTTGCGCACCATCATATCATACATTATGTACTGAAATACATCACTAATCGTACTCCAAGTAAAACAATACCATATTTTTTCAGGGATGTATATTCATCCAGACATAGAGTGAGCATATTAAAAGATCTGTTTTGAGTTACCATTCGTAACTTTGCGGTATTCTGATAAAGAACCCGGGTTATTCATGGATAATAGCTAGATTTGCGACCATTTCATCGGAAACAATCGTACTATAATCTCATTATATCTAATAACGATTACAACGAACAGGATCCAAAATCCTTTTAGTTCATCTTTAGAAGTGATTTTAAGGCATTTCTCCACTTCTTATTTCTATACTATCCGCTGAACTTACAAGGAAAACATTACCTGAGACTGCTACTCGACGTGTAATAGATTAAATTATAGGTAAAATATATTTGTTACGTTTTATTAAATATGTATGAACACATAAGAAGGTAGTTTGTTTCTGTCATGGTTACCAGACGTCGGATAATATAAACTTACTCTTACAATCATCAATTTCCTGATATAATACGTGAAAAGCTCCTTTTAAAAATCTAAAATAGATTACAAAAAACACCATTTCATTATTTCGGGAATTATCTTCACTTCCTAAATCAGTAAATATTGAATACTCCCTTTTCTGCACCTTCATACCACCAACAAAGCATAACATAAGCGCTAGGAATCATATAACAACAAACAAGTTACTATTAGGTCGTTTTCCTCTCCTTTTCGCTCATAAACTTTCGAAATAAGTAATGAGTAAGATATAGTCACGCCAAATTTGGGCTTGCATGTACGTTTGCCGTGAGAATGGACCTCTTGAGCTCTACACAAGAGGCCAAATTAGTGCCGAGCGATAACACCCAAAACTCTGGGAAAATCCTAACACCGAATTTTACAAAATCCTCGCTAGCGGAGATGCATTGATGCGAGACTCTTTCCATTTGGAATTAGTGTAAGACCGCCGCCATTTCCCAGGCTTTCTTTCTTTGGCGCCCACTGCTATTTTCTGGCGTCGCACTTTCAGCTGAACTCTTGGAATGGGCTCACTCTTCTTCTCCAAAGAGAAGTCCGTCCTTGCCTTTATTTTTATTGCTTTCCTTTTATTTTGACGCCCACATTCGAGAGAGGCGCCTTTGACGACTGCCCTCCCTATACCATTGGTTCTCCAAACTTTCTCGCTCGCAAACGTTACTTTTAAAGCCCGTTTACGGCGTGACTTAAGATTTCGTAGGTCTGCCGTCAAATGATCCTTTAATGGTCTTTGTTATTTTCCCTTGCGTGTGATATTTTATGGAATTCATCGTCCGTATGCAGACTTCCGCACTATTTAGTTTCTGTGATGTTTTGTTCCCACTATTGAATGGGAAAAAGTCGGTGATTAGCAAGCGGTCAGGAAAACATAAGCGATCTACAGAGTAAAAGAGAGAAGGAAACTTATAGGAGATGTATCAAGGAAAATCCACTGCTGAGACCTTCGGAAAGTAGAGAGAGTGATGTTGTAGAAGAGAAAAGAAAGGTTTTACGACTTCGAGATCAATGGAGAGAATTAGTTCCATCACATATAGGATGTCAGAATGAATAAACAGGACCTTAAGGTATAAGGATAACATAAGTGATAAGTAAGTAATTGTGATATTATACATAGCATGTAATCACGAATCCATTGGGAAAATACAGGACAACAATGCAGGCCATCAACTTCATCTATAATTCAGTAGCTATAACAGTCATGGATAAGGAAAATTACTTAACCCGAGCAGGCGGGCGCCTTAATATAGAAAATATAACAGAAGTGAAAATTAGTGAAACTACTGAGATATGAACCCAGGTCTCCCAAATTCCGATCAGGTATTCTAAGCTTTAAACTACCGCGTCAATTCTTCTTATGTCTGTTGGAGACCTGGGTTCGAGTCCCAGTGATGTCGCAATTTTTCATTTCTGTTATTTATTTGGATTACCATAACAGTCTTAATTGACATCAGCTGCCAAGCAGTCATCTGTTTAACCAGCATATGTAATGAGAATCTTCAGTTCATTACACACTATGTGACACTATCCATGAAAGGCGAAGATAGGATAATTAATAATTCTGTCACGTTGGGTGTACGTCTCCAGATAATGAAAAATAATGAAACTAAAAATTGTCAATCTTATTGGGATTTAAAATCCAGATTCTTCATCTTCTGTGTTTTTCGGTGGTTAAGTACCGAAAAATTTAATCTTCATTTCATTTTTAGGGTTAAACTAAGTTAGTGTCTCACCGCTTAGCGGCACCTACTATCGCCACGGTCCTCAAATCCCGAAACTCAAAGTAAGACTGCCAAAGTGAGCTATCTCTGTTTGTAAGAGCAGCCGCAAAGAAAATAAAAGATTTGAATTCAATTCCCATTCCCAATCTCATTTTGTTCACCCCCAGTCATTTCTAAAGAAAAGGAAATTTTATCCTTTAAAATTGCTGTTTTCCTTCGTTATTTAGATAAAGACATAGCTATTCGATCGTCAGCAATGAAAGACGGCAAAAACATAAAATCTCGGTTGATCGGTGTACGCAAATCTTATGAATATTTCACCAAAGGAGGTGATTTTTCTCCGAACATGAGATCCCGAAGCAAGGAAATAACTGTCAATCTACCCTCGGAGAAACACCTTTCGTTCCTTCCCTTTCATTTTCACGTCTTCGGAGATATCTTCCTCCCTATCTTCTTTCATCCGCTTATTGGCTTTCTTTCCTTAACTTCCATCGTTATACTTCTGATCCTGCGCACGACGTCTCATTTTCCTCATGGGAAACTGCCGTAATATATAGCACAGATCCGAGAGAATTCTGCTCTCTGATGTATGAAATTTTCGCCATTATAAACGTTATATTTGGCCCCTTATGTTGAGCGTACCATCATTGCCGTGTCTGAGATGAAAGATTGAGTTGTGTACGTATTTTTTTAGAGAAAAGATATTGATTCGTGTCTCTGAAAATACGAGATAAATAAATTCGTGAGAGATTTACTTTGGAAATTCAGCAAAAGTGGTAAATATTGATTTAACAAATTTTCATTAATAACATTCAAGTCTGGTTCATTTGCATCATTATCTTAGTTAAATCTATTAAACTTCTATCTTCTTTATCTATGGCATTCAGCGTACAAGTATGAAGTCACTTCCGAATAAAAATATTACATAATCAATATCATTCATATTAACTATTATTAATAATAATGTTAAAAATATCGTAGTAGTGTTTTTTATAGTATATAGATTACATATCAACTTTATTAAAATGAAACTGAGATAGATTGAAAACGCTATTGTATATAGGAGAAAATATTTGATAGGAATCGCACATATAATTGTATATTAATTGTAATTGTGATATAATTGTAATTTTAATCTTAAGATTGCAATAATATAAAATGCTATGGAATTTAATGAAATAATTACGCTGCATCCAGACTTATGTCTAACTGTAGCGAAAAGTCGTAACGATAATGATAATAGTAATTGTCTCATTGGTAATGATTCTATTCCATATCTCATATACCCATTAGTGTACCTCCCATAAGTGTCGTTTCAATTGATATGTAGATCATCACTGTGTTATTCTAAGACCAATATAGTGTATAGTGTATATGAAACTCCAAAATAAGTAATAAATATTTCAAGGAAGAATCATGGATATATTTCAATAGGATGCTGTTAGGATATCACGCACCCAATATTGGATTGAAATTTCAAAGATAAGCCACCGATAAACTTAAATGGCATATAATTTCGCAGATTGCTTATTGTGAACAGCGCAGCGGCGGCGTTTTTGATGGATAAGAAAGGATAGGATTCCAGCTTTGTGCTGAATCCGGGGTAATAAATCCGTGCACACTCAGAGCGGATATATATCCGAAATTTCTGCCGAAAAATCCGAACGCTTCTGCCTCTTCCTCTTCCTCCGTTCTTCCTTCTTCCTCTCTCCTCCATTACTCCGAGAAGACCCTTTCATCCAGTTGAAAAGAACGAGGAAAAATATGTATGAAGAATCATGCAACGAGAAAGACTGCGGAAGGACCTTTGGAAGAGCCGCACGGATTGAGTCCTTCCCGGAGAAGAAAAAGTACCCTCGCCGAATTGGGATCGTAAGCTCTTTCCAGAACAGCAGAGTACTTTCTCTGCAGGGACAAGTGGCATCGGCGAGGCGAGAAGCGATATGTAAAATGTATTGGAATAAGAGATTGGTTATAATAGCCGTGGATTGAAACTGCACAGGACGTAAGAATCGGAAGAGGAAATAAATGGAGGTTACTCCTTGGCAACAAGAGAAAGCGGGCAGCGTTTTGCCATTGTTTTCCTCTTTGCCCCTATAATTTTTCATATCCTCCTTTGCCTTTATTGATGAGCTAGTTCAGACGAAAAGGCGCCTGTGCCCAAGATTGGTCCTTGAATAATTGATCTCCGATCTACAGTCCAGCAACATCTCTCTCTCTCTTTTCATCTGCCCCCCCTTTTCCATTTCCCATCATTCCCTTTTTCGCTACGTCATCCCCACGATATCCCGTCATTCCTCCGGCCAGCTTCTTAACTCATTCCGAAAACACGCCAATGTGCTGTCTAAGGATTTATTTCTATTGGAGGATACACATATTCCCTGTAGAAGAATGCTTGAAAGGTACTGTGTTTTGTATAGCGCATTTTCGGAAAGAATCGCAATCGCTCTTTCTACGCAGTGTAATCTCAGAGAAACTAGAACGTCTTGATCCTAATCGTACGGTGATTGATTGTTTATTATTATTGTTTTATTCTTTAAGAAATTATTACTGAATGCAATCACGTAGACGTAGAATTTTCACTAAATGAAAGCCCATAAAAAACAGTTGACTACAAATTAACTTACGTCCAAGAAATGATACCAATACATAAGAAAAATCTTGTATTGAGAATGATCCCCTGTTTTCCCGGCGTAACTGATGCAAGAAGTTTCCACGGATTATTAACTCGGTTTATGATTTACATACACTAAAAAATCAAACAAGTGAAATACTGCGATATTTAATACTCGGTGGTCAATTAAATCAATATATACCGCTTCGAGAGTCAGAACCGATAAATTTGACCAAACGGTTCCAGCTTGATATACCACATTATCATTATTATACAGTTAAGGTGTGGTTAGGCCAAGATGGACTCTCTTCCACGTTCCTTCGGAAGTTATTACGTGAAAATTTCAATTATTATTATTATTGCATCAAGAACAATGGACTACAATTAACTTACATCTGAAAATAAATCGATCCATATGTAAAAATGGGAGATAAATACATACATATATATATATATATATATATATATATATATATATATATATATATATATATATATATAATTAAGATAAATTATGACAAGAACATGAAGGGAAGAAGAAATTGAAACGATCGAAGTGTCCTTTCGGATTTACTCGCAAAATTTGTCATCAATAGCATAAAATTAGTTAATGATCGTGCCTGCAAATATCACAATTATACCAATATCTCAGGATGCTCTTTATGAAACATATTCTTGGTGCCTGTAATCGAATCAGATAGAAATCTCCTTAAGAATGTTTCATCTTTTAGTAAGAATAAAATGAAATACAAAAGACTAATACTGGAAGTAAATCGACAAACATGGAAATCACTGCACGTGATACATAATTATTTATCTAATGCATATATAAATTTAATATAAAACAATATTATACATCACCTTTCAACTACATGTGAATTTCCACAATATCACGGCCACCTTCGTAGATTATGAATGTGCTATGGTTCATGTAATATGGCTTATAGAAAAAGGGAAAGAAAAACACAGATAATCAACGGTTGAGCGTAATTTTAAATGGACAACAAAAGACTGAATGCTAAAGAATCTCAAAAGTAAATTGAATCACTCAATAAATTTCTTATCTTTTCTTACCTACGATCAAGATAGTCCGTTGATATTGTGACCGTGCCACGCTACAGCTCTGAGTAAAATATTTACCGTTGTATTCCTCCCAGAAACTACAAACATTCGAACAAGAATAATAGGCAGTAAGCGGAAGTTCTGAAAGAGCCATGTCTCTAAATATTGAATGTGACAATGAGAGATGTCCAAAGGAAACAATTCTTGCTTTAGGTGTTCGGAAAAAGGAAAACAAAATGTTTCTATAGAGCAATAAAAATGACTACATATACATATCTTACTTACATCTTTTCCTATATGCAAATCACAATGATAAATGCATATTTATATTCACAAAATACTATGGCAGTCAATGGCAAATATTTGCTGCTATTTTTCATGCTATAATGATTTCCCTTTCCTTTTTCCACCCACCTTTTCGGCAGAGAGGATAACGACAATAACTATGCCAGAGAAAAATGCCTTCCACTAAAATTCCGAAGCAGAAATATAGGGCAGCGCTCACTTTTCATTGTATCCTCAGGCTAAAGAATAATGCTCTTTCACTGCGTTTAGTATTTGTATTTGTTTGTTATTCGAATTGCATGATACCTTCAGGTTATAGTAAGTGAAAATATTTCCCTCGTTCCATTGAAATAATTCGTATTTTTAAGATATTATTGCCAAATTCAAGCGGAATCATTTTATTAATTACACATATCCTATCAAGACGATCTACATTTATCTTTTTTAAATATACATTTAGGGTCATTTAGGGTCATTTAGGGTAAACAAGCTAATAATCAAGAACAGCAAATACTCCACATTTATATTGAGCCGCCGGATTCCCGGATTCGATGGCGGGGTAGTTAATGTTACTGAGACACTGACTCCGATGTTACGGGTTCGAATTCCAACTAACTGAATTTTTTCGGTTAAGGAATAATTATTTGTGCTATTCTTTAATTCTAGGTTAATTGTAAGAATGGCATATATAGACTAAAATTCGCCTAATGAAGAAGTTATTACAAAACTTGAAAATCATTATATACAATTAATTGGAACGTTTTTGATGAAATGATAATTGAAGATATCTCTATTTTCTTAGATTCAAATAGTTTCACCACCATCGCACAAGTTATTATAGTCGAATGAAAATCAAATAGTTAAAAATTCTTCTGATGAGGAGCTTAAGTTTTAAGCTTAAGCTTAGAGTTTTAAAGCTATTTTATGAGAAATAAAAAAGATTTTGAATAAAAATCAATTTAAAAAAGTTAAACAGTATGAATTTGAAAGACTGTTTGACAAGGCACAATAAGGAGATAATATCTTAGAACTACCTCAAGTAGTAATATCACGGTCATGGGATTTCCGGCTATACTCGAGAAACATTGAACGCAGCCCGCTGAACAATATGGCCGAGACAATCTGAGCGCTTTATAGTGCATGGTGTATTCTGCAAGGACGTGAGAAGTCCCAATATAAGATTTCGCATAAAATAACCGTATAGGGTCGTAATGGCTCTGCTGCCCAGCCTAACCTTTCAACCCAACATTTACGCTGGCCTTGTGCAAGTGCCGTCCGCCGACTTAAACCTGTGCTCAGATTGATGGCCACTTGGAAACAAGCGAAGCTACGCCGCTGGAAATATTGCAGCTTCCCTCAGGCGCCGTTTTTCACAGCTCCGTTGCCGCATTATGCTCCGTAAGCAACTGCATCTCTCGAATGGAAACTTATGCGCCTGGTTATGTACGCTTTGCAAAATAGGGAAAGGATATCCTATGGTTGATTCCGCTTAAACATTGGAGCCAGGCAAATAACGGGGAAAAAGGTGCTCGACTAAAATTTCTCCTCGGTTTTTTTTTTTGGAGAATTTTCTTTTGGAAACTTTTAAAGCGGTTCTTTATAAGGGTTCACGAACTTCTAAGGGTTACAGAGGATTCTTTAAGGTCTTCCAGAATTTTTTTTTTAATCGACCGTTTTTTATCTAGTTGTGATAACCAAAAATGTTGTTTGTTTTCGCTGGTCATTCGCTATTCAGGTCTCAGGAGTTTTATTACCTTGATGTTTTATTACCTCCAACATTTGTCACTGTATTATATCAAAAATGTACTAAAATTTGATATAATACAAAAATCCGACAAAAATTACGGGAATTTATTTAATTTACAAAAAATTGTACTTCTTTTATGGAATTCCTATAATGTATGTCAAGAACCCTCGTCAAAAATATCAAGAATTAATTTAAATCTGCCTATCATTATCTGGCATGTATGCCAGGGGTCGTGGGATGTATACTTAAGAAAGATTTTTATTGGCTGTTGAACAAGGCTGTAATGGCCGAGTGGTTAAAGTGTCTGGTTCAAACTTCCAAAGATTCCAAAATTTCCAAAGATTATTCCTAAAGTTTATCCTCAGTGGTTCGAATCCTGTTTTGGGAATTTTTTTTTCCTGAAAATTAAGTTTCAAGATTGTTAAGAAGCTTCATGAGAAGAAGGTAAGAAGTTTTCATAGCTTGCTTGTTTTAATTAAGTAATTCTTTTCTTCGTTGCTCAGTTGTTTATTTTAATGACGCACAATTATATAGATGCACAGATATTCATAATAAAATTAAAAGTTTCGTACATTTCGTACTCTATAAATGCATGTAGCGTTTACTTTAGTTCTCATTTCGTCTTATTTCTTCATATATCACGCGTTGCCACAGTTTGTTTATTTCAACAATGAAATTCTATCTCCCCTACCTATTAAATGAATAAATAGAATACTTTTATCTTATTTAATTGTCCGTATATCTACATATGTCACCCTTTGGCGTATGGCAGGAGGTGCGCGCACTCTATTTCATTAATAGACTTCATAAAATTAATCCTAGAACCAACTTGCTTTAGTATCCATTTTCCTTTAGTCACTATATCACTTTGGCCTATGTTACATAGATTTTTCTATATACATATTCTAAAAATGCATAAGCTCGTATTCAACATTTCCATTGGTCGTCAAAGGGACTGGCTATGTAATACCGCAAAATCTCGAGAAATTTTCGTTTATTTCATGAGCATTCTCGCAATTTGGAATCCAAATCAGTAATTCACTGCAAAAATAATAGAGCTGTTAAATTAATAATGGAAAATTTTTATTTAATTATCAGACAGAGGCATTAATTCAATCGAAGGGGGCTACTTTAAAATACATGATGACAAATGGTAACCATCAAATATGAAAATTTGAAATAATATTTCACAACTTGTTCACCATAGCACAGAAATATACAATCTGACCATTTTCGATAAATTTATATATGACATTGATTTTCATTGGTTCTTCATTAGAACTGTGTTGTGAGATGTTTCAATCAACATTAAATCTTGTTGCCCTACAAGAAGGCCAAGGCAATATTTTTGGGCGCTATTAGAGTAATTCCAAACAAAAGAAGAAATCTAAGGGTATGAATAAACAGATATGCCCGAGTAGTTAATAATTATTAATAGATTCATCATCAGATTAGTGCAAGTATTAATGCAAATTAAATGGTGCATAAATTTCACCCATAAATGAAATTCCATATTACTTAATTGCGTTAACATAATGAAATTTATATAAGTTTGGCTATATTCTTTTTATTGTTCTACTTTTTTATACAATCACTGCGTAAACAGCGGAGAAAATTGCGTTCTGGAACAGGCGGTTTATTCGGAAGACAAATTGTTGTGAGCATGGTAAACTATCGGAATATTTAATAAAAATATGAGATAATTAGAGGTGTTTGAAAACAAGTCAATATACTCATTTACGATACATGTTGTGAATGAAACAGGCTGTTAATGAGTTTACGGCAGAACATAATAACAAGATTGGATTGTATACATCTTTGAGAGTAATGCAAAGGACACATCAATTATCACTACTAATTGGCAAATGTTTTCATGAAAAAAGGATATATTGTAAACCTGATCGTAGTAATTAAATCTGTTCGTGAGAAATTTGATAACACTATGTTTAACTAGTTATGTAACAGCTAGTGAGAACTAGAGATGTATAACATAGCTGTCAGTTGCCATAGGGCGGCTTGTAGGGTAAGGTACAAATATTAATTTGAAATCAGTTGAAAGAAATTAAAAAATTAGTATTACAGAATATGTTACGTGAACCGATTTAATCATCGATAATTAATCATCAAGTTCTTGTTTGGATACATATTTAGGTGTTCGCAAATTTACCCCTCTCATTACCCTGTTATTTGTTTTATATGAGCACTCAATCATGGCCTATTATCTTGTTTATTTAAAATCAATGTGTATGCGAGAGGTAATAAGGAAGAATTATATCAATGAGCAGTATTTAAAAGTCCTACTGCATAACGAAATCTTCGTATCACTTTCCTGTCCCTTTTGTTTATCCTGTTTAGGATATTCAATAGAGATCCATTATGATTATTGCAAATTTGTAAAACAACTGCATGAAAGGCTCACATTAATCTACAACGAAATTTGAATCGAATATGTATGGTTTTATGAGTTCTGTAATCTCTTTTATTCTCAGCTCAATTTCGCCGAATCACGCAATTGTATCCTAACGGTGTATTGCAGAATAATAAAATACATCACGAGGAGATAATTTCTCATATTCATTCCCAGCAAGTCTGTGTAAAAATTTAACACTATTCAAAGAATTTTTCAAGCATTAATGCATTAAGGATTCGAATTTCTTGATAGCCTGAGATTTTAAATTAGATTACGTCGAAGTATCACAGCGTTACTTTTCTAGATAGAAATTACTCTCTCTAGTCTTCCTTCATTATTTCTGTTATTTATTCAGTATAATTTTTTATTTTTAGTCTAAAGTTAAGTAAATTTAGGTTATTTGTTGAGGAATTCATAGAAAGTACCTACAGTAAAAATGGTTGTTATATGCTCGAGTCGTCGTGAGATTGAATATAAAACGTGGAGTACCTTAATACGCATACATGTGTAATTCTTTTGAAAAAATATCAAAGATCATGATTGAAATCTAGAAATATCTGAATCTCAATCAAACGTGAGCCAGAGAGCAAGACGGAATAGACTGAAGTTTTACATTAAAAACCTGTCGTATATATTCATGTAGAGATGGATCAAATGAGAATTAAAACTCAAAATTTCAGTTCTTTGAATTTTTTGTGTGTAAGTTAAATTTTCTTAATGTAAATACCAGTGGATTAATTGCATTCAATCATAAGTTTTCCGTTTTTTAAATGACTTTCCACGAAAAATAAGGCTTGTAGAGGGAATAAGGCTTATAATGTTACGATTTTTTATTACAGCATGAAAACTTTGAAAACGACAATATTTTCTTATGAGTCAAGATATTGGATATTACAAAAAATTTTCGATCGTGCTTCCAGATAGCCAAGAAAGTATCTCATTTGCCATGGGTGAAGGCGAACTCGAGTTCGATTCGATTCAGCCGTCGAAACAATGGTAACACTATTATGTTCTCAGATAATAAATTAATTCGATGATAATCGATATATAACCGTTTCCAGGCGTAATTAATTTATTTCCTATAATTTCTTTGCTAAAAATTATTCCAAAATGATAATATCTTTGTATCTATAGGAAAGGTTACTGTATTTAAAGCACTACCGTATATAAGTCGACTCAGCATTTTTAATTAAAACTTCTCATCGAAAGACCGACCTACATACGTATATATGTGGTAATTAATACTCGAGCTTATTTCAGCATGCTTCTGAGCATTACTTTCCTTCATGGCAGACTATCATATTCATATAGGCTCCAGGCACACATTTAAACCCAGTAGTAGATACCGTTAACAAGAATTCAAGCATCTTTCCTCAAGAACTCCATTCTTCGGAGAGAATTCCAAAGATATATACACACTTGCTTTCCGCTCGCAAATATGGAATGGCATGACCTTCTTATGGCCATGTTTTGTCGGTAGCAAGGATAAGTAAAATAGCAGAAATTCATTTCCTCCGCATAGCTTTCATGGCGTCCAAACGACCACACTTAAGATACATATTGGGAGGACTAGTATGCAATGTCAGATGAGGAATGGGAAGCAAGGGTTTTTGAAGGTAAAAGAAGAGAAAGTATGCCCAATGGTGACGGTCTCGTCCTTGGGAATGGAGATAATCTCCTCTTTTTCCAACAGGTCTATTTCTTTCCCCCTACCTCTCTTTATTATTTACGGAATGACTCACTGAAAACTTTGGAAAAAAAAACTCTTATCTGCTGCTCTCCTCTTGAGGTAATATTTATGGCGATGTTTTTCAAGCAGCCCTAAATAAGAACTGGAAAATATGACCCACAAGTTGATGTTTTTTTTAAAAAGATATCTAATTTTCCTTTCAATTCTTTCGTTTTATTATGTCGTGGGGGAAGACTCGGCAGAAGCCCGGTATAGCGATGGATATACAAAAGTATAATATAGAAACTACGAGTAAATTATTTTAAAGATATACTCTGGTTGTAAGGCATAAAATAGGATCTATTAATGTTTTTCAACGCATGAATGCAGTTTCTTTCAGGTTAAATTATCTTTCAAGAGGGACTTGGAAAGAGTAAGCCAAAAATTTAGAAGCACTTACTGCGTTTGATAGATTAATGGTTCCTTTTTATTTCATATTCAAGAAGAATGAAGGGCATGGACCTCTTATACGATTAATATCTGGTTATATATTTGGTAATTTTCATGTAAAAATTCTCAGAATTATTTGTTTTTCGAATTCGATAAAGCGTGACAGTAAATTCTTAAAGTGAAAATAAAGAATTCTAAAGAAGGTAATCTGAAATTAAAAAAAGTATTTCTGCGTTTACCAAGTATAAATACAAGAAATTGATTCATTAACATTTTGAAGCCTATCTTTACCAATTCTTTATGATAAATACATTTGTCATCTGCAAAATAAGAAATAGTTATTCTTAATATACAGATTCATAAAATGCTTCAGAATTACGAATGAAATGCTTTGAATCAAGCGAATATGTTGTGTCGCGCATATTTTGTAATAACGGGTAAAATAAGTGATATACGTAAGTGAATTCAAGTTATCAAAAATTCAAGTTTTATTATACACTGCTGAGAATGTAATCCAAACACAAATTTTTAATCAAAGTATGAAACGTTTTACAAATATCTTAGTTAAGAAAAAGATGTACCTTTAGTAGTTATTGAATCATACATTCATACATTTTAATATACATAATCAAAACGATATGGTAAACAATTAGCCGAATAGAAATTGGAAACGAATTTTAATATGACCAAATGCTTTGAATTTTATTAAAATAAATTCGATCACGGAAACCCTTGGAGGAAGCAAGCAATTTGGAGAAAGAAATCTCCGAGATCAACATAAATTTTTCGATGATGCACTCAACCAAAGGCTTACTCAATGAATATGAAGTGATGAGTGCGGAACGCTATTCTGCGTAATAAAACGTATTTTATTATCGTTATCTATCAATGAAAGCTAGCGATGTGAAAGCTGCATTTCATTTGCTACCCTCTATTTATTCTAAAGGGAAAGGCCACTTTCCAACGAAATGGCGCCCAACTTCATTCTCTCATGCATTTACATTAATCCGCCATTGGAGAAGAAGGCCATAGAATTGGTAAGAAAGGATCCTCCGTTGCTTCTACTCCATGGGCTTTATCCATCTCTCACCAAAACACCCTTTTGCCATAAAAGTAGCCCTCGCTCAGATCGCAGCTTCTCGCTTCTCTCAACAGAGAGAGGCACCGTTCTTCTCCGTGGAGACCTTCGACAAGTCCATATAAGATTTGGCGTATTTGGTTGGCAAATGGCTGCGGAATCGCTCTTTGTATCTCTCTTCCTTGGCTGCGGTGGGTAAATCCTCCTTTCAGAAAGGAGTCTATCCCTCGTCTGGAGTCGGGAAGCCCCAATTCCTTACGTAGATTTCTCCGCTGTCGATCAAAAGCTTTTTCTATTCATTAGTGTTTTATTTCCCGAAACGGCCACGCCGAATGTTCTGACATACTCATTCTTACCATACTAAAATTAAGTTTACGGGGTCATTCCGGCGAGGATGAGAGTGGTATTAAGAGATTTCTCGATTGCTTGCTTTCGGTCACAGTTACAGAGGAGAGTTTACCATGGATATGAATGGTTACGTGGCCGCATAATGGTCAGGAATATATTGAAGTAGTCGTAGAATATTGGGAAGAATTAGTGCAATATTTATAATCAACAACAACTTTTGTAGTATTTAATTTTCTCGAAAGACTCAGTACTTGAGTTTTTTTATAAAAATTTTAATACTCATTGAAGGAGGAAGAAATGTAAATTACCAAACAATTCTTTAAAAACGTCTAGGAAACTCTTATTCCTTTACTGAGGATATCATGAGTTTAGTTTAAATTTTAAACTAGATTTAATAAAAATGTAATTAAAACTTCTCGCCAAATGAATATTTACTGTATATAATTGAGTGTAAACGGACCATGAAATACAGAATGTCGATTAAATAAAAGTAAAATCAACTTGAGCGCGAGAGAGATATTTCTAGCAATCTAAATATAATACATTGTTTGTGGTACGAATTAAACTCAAGCAAAATACCTAGAGCAGATTATAACAGTGGAAATATAGAATTAAAACAAAAATTTGTTTATAAATATCCTTGCCTTTTTAATATGCCTACCCATTAAATGTACTCCATTCTTTATCACTTGTAAACAACTTAATGTGATCATTCATTTTAATAGTAAATACTTCCACCTGGTGTATTATAATATATAAAACAGAATAATATTAATAGTAAATGAAATGAATATATAGAATACTAGTGATTTGTTAGGGTGGAAAGTTAACAAACGTAAGAAAGGAACATTTCTGAGAAACTTCGGGGGATTTTCAAACAAAATACATCTCAAAATATATCGAACACACGAATATATTTATGTTGAGAAAATATAGCATATTTTGGTATATTCACTCTCAATGGAGTCTTTAATTTGCTAGAAGTCTTTTACGTGATAATTGCCACGTGAGACCAGGTCGCTACATTTAGAAAACTCCAGTATAATAAGATCAGCTCCGCGTTGAAAGAAAGTGGAGTTCTTTCCAGTTCCTTCCTCTTAAGCTGAAGGTGACTTGCTCATTGTTATGTACATTTGCAATGAAGTTCTCAATGTTATCAAATTTCGCTCCGAAATCGGACCCTTCTCTTCACTAATCAATTCGTACAGATGCGTGGCATAAAAGTAAACTTCGTTTCCATTCAATTTATTCCAATTAATTTTCAACCCACAACGAAACAAAGCACCAGCGGGCACAAAGCGGAGAAAAGATTTTCAGTTGGCCTTTGAAATCATTCGCATTCAATACTTCGGGGACTGTAAGATAAAGATTATCTCTTAGAGACTCCAGATCTTTAACTAAAATATTAAGGGACTGCGAAGCTTTCTAAGCAACATAATCATATGAAATATTTCTATGGAAAATAATTTATTTTGATAGGAATGTGGCGATGACATGGATAACCATCTCAGTGTGTTTCGAATACAAATAAATAAATAGTATACGTTTATTACTCTTTACAATAAGGCCTCGCACGGAATTGCCAGAATATATAAATACAGTTTCAACTACAATAAAAAGCATAAAATTAAACAATATCTCTGGTTTATTAATTATATATGCTAGGAAGAGATATTCCGATCGTGTTCAATCGTTTTCTGCAGTTGTTTTAAGATATTTTGTTATTAAAAACTCAATAGTCACAATTTATTTATTTCATGATAAAGTAAATCACGCCTTCATTGAATTCATTAAGATTATGAAAAAACGATATCGAAGATGGGACCATCTAGTTCCAAGGTTGTACAAGAAGAGAAAAATAGTGACTTGACTGGGACTCTAACCCAAGTCTCCCACTTTTCGGGGAGGTGTTCTAATCAATGAAACTACAAAGTCACGCCCTTTTCTGTAAACGGGAGCTTATATTATTTTGGTTAAAATATCTCGGAAAGTGGGAGACCCGGGTTCAAGTCCCAGTCTAGTACTTCTTTCCACTTCTTTTACAACCTCGACTTAAGACATACTCTTTCTTATGCATAGTGAAACTTCTTTTCCATCATTCATGTAGTTCCAATGTCTCCAATTTCAAAACAAATATAATAATGACAATAACAATAATAATAAAATAAACAGTAATAATATTGTTTTGTATTTGTTTCAAAACAGTTAATGTCTGAATTATTTCTCAAATTAACAAGCATTTAAATTATTGATAGTTATTTCTATTTGCTTCTCTCATTATGATTTCATATTTTTACATTTTCGAACTCAGGAAATTTATTACAGAATATAAAAATCCAAATGGCAGTATAATTTAGATTCCAATTCTACAGATATATGAGCGATCTGTGACTATCCGAGATTAATATTTTGTTTATTTTTTCTGTGATTTACGCCTTACTAGAATCCCATGCCATTTCTTGTACATTATACAATTCCATTAAGGTATTCAATGAGGAGAACTATAATAATTACATTGAACAATATGCCATGTCCTAATTACGTTTGCTAGAGCTTTCCATTTTTTAACTTCTTGGCATACTACTCGACGATTTAAGATGCTTTCTAATGGTAGTGTATCTGTGAACGATTTTTAATGCAGGATAAACAAAAACTTTTAATGCACTAATACATTGGAAGGCATTCAATGGGTAGGTATTTTAACTCTGAAACACTCTTTCTTGATCAGTATCGTTTCTCAGTACACAAACTCATCAGCATGCGTCTCGCAAGCTAAGCAAACCTCTTCGCATTAAAATTTCTAGCATAGTTATTACAGCGCAAACTACTTTACACGGAGTCGAATTTGCATTTTTCCCAATATTTATACGTCTGAGCGTTCCGAAGCCAGGCGCGTTATGCCCCTGAACCCGTGTACGTTGATGGCATTGAGTCCAACGCCGAAATTAGTACACACGCATCGTAAAAAGTGCGCGAATTGCACGCCATTCCCTCTCGAATAAAACTCGGTACATATCTCTCTAATGTCTGCATTGTTTGATCCCGGCCAACTCATTCGCGTCAGCCGAACAATATTTTGGCTTTCTTCTGCTAGCGTGTTTTATTGAATGAAGCTGTCCCTTGCTAACCTTCCCCTCCCCCGGAAACCTACCCCCATTCCACTCCCCCCTCCCCTCCCCCCGACCCCACAATCCTCAACTATCTCTCGAAACAAAAGAGGACCTTTTTCCGAAAGAATGCGGAATTTTTCATCTCTTTATTCTTTTATTTCCGGCTTATTTGAGAGCCGGAGTGTACTTTAGGCTCTCATTTGTTTCCCGTACCGCTTCGTCACTGGAATGGAATTCATTAATGTATGGTTCCGTGTGATTTTTTCATGCGAACTTCTATGCTGACGTTTCTTTCTGTTTTCGTGACAATGAGACATTCGAGTATCGGAGGTGTGGCTCTCAATCAAGCCCGGAGAGCGCAAATGGAAGTTTCGACTGTTTTAAGACCTCCATTCTGTACGGGCACTACACAATGATGCACCGCTTGCCCTTTGCAAGCTTCGTTAAATAAAGGGAAGTGCGAAGAACCTGCGCCGTCCCGACGATTACACGAGAGTGAATTTAGTTACGCATTACGTGAGTGCCTTGAAAAGCGGGAAATATTGCTGTTATTCTTTTTCCGTTTCGAGTGATTGAATTGAACAGTGTACGGATTTTGGAAAAAATAAGCAGTAGTTGGAATATCGTTGGCTTTTTACTTTTGTCCAAAATATGTAGAGTAAAAACTATCTCAAACGTCCGGAAAAAATTGAAAGGAAGAAAAATACTTTTCCATTATTCCATATAATATTTCACTTTTCTCAAGATGGTTGAACTAAATTTATTATATATACTTCCCAAAGAATATTACATACGTGCGACCATGAATTCGTTGTCTAGTATATTTTTGAGGCCTTTAATTTTCTTACAAATTGTATTTTTGATTGACATGAGCAGTATACAAATTTTGTAAAAAATAATCAATCTTTAGAATATTGTAGGCTTTTTATTTTTCGTCCAGAAAATAGGGATTTAAGATTGGCTCGAACAGATTCCGAATATGTTGTGATTAAGAAAAATCCATTTCCGTTTGTCTACGTAACACGTTAATTTTCTTACATATTAATTTAGTTTAAGTCTTTAGATTATTTAAAAATGTTTACTCATTGTAGATCACTAGAAATTTTTCAAATTTCAGTTTATATTATATTTTAGATATCAATAAATGTATTATAATGTATCAAAATCCAATTGGCGATATGATTTACACTTGAATTGTACAGATAAACGACGCTTATCAGAAATTCATTTCCTGTTTTTTTTTAAATTTATTTCTAATCTAAATTACTTAGCATTTCTTGCACATTATATAATTCTATCAAGGTGTATAATTAGGAAAGCTGTGATAATTTAACAGAACAGTATTCCAAACCCAAATTGCCTTTGATAGTACTTGCCATTTTTTCACTTAGTGGCATACTTCGCAACGATTCAACTAGTTTTCTGTTTGTAGTGCAGACGTGTCTATTGGAATTGCCTATTCGACCATTTACAAGTGGAATGCATGCACAGATTTAAAAAATAACTTTCGATATAAGCCTTCACAAAAAGACAAATATCTCCAAATAAAAATCAATGCCATGAGAAGATTCTTTCGAAAATTACGTGGCATTCCTAAAAAAATGCGTGCATTTCTAAGAGGCTTACCATTTGGGAAGCAAAGGTTTATGCAATAAACCGGTATTCGGACTAATGAGAACTTGATGTAAAACTCTTTGCAGCAATCAACAGCATTGTACGTACATGAAATGAGACGATATACTCAAATATTTCAACGAATTTAATTCTTCATTAAGTAATCTGCTGAGAATTTTTATTCACTGAAGATTAGTTTCACAAAGTGAAAAATTCCCCTTTCCAGGATGGACAGCGGAAAGTTCAAGTGGAATTTTTCGCTGGAGACGAATATAATCCGCTTCATTTCATAATATTTTATTAATCTTTAATTCCGTAAACATAGCCATGAACCTCCGCCAACTCTTAATTAACAGAGAAATTCATTGTTACCTTTCTTCTTTCTCTTGATATGGAACTTGGTCAAAATTATATCTTGCTAACTGTAGAGTTCGCATTTGAAAACGCTGAGTAGCCAATGCCCGGAAACAAAAGAACCGGGATTTTTTTCTACTCCCTCAATGAAACTCTCGAAAGATTACGTGAACTTTTAATTATCATGAGAAATTTTGACCTTATAAGCTCCAAAACCCCTCAAGATATCTCTTAAAGTCGAAACAAAAGAGGCTAGGACGTTTGAACCTGGAGTTAGCAGGAATTCCTAGAATAATATAATTACAACTACACGGAAACAAGAAGCGGGGTTTAATTTAGTTTTTAAATATTTCCTTAGATCAAAGAGAGAAAATGTGGATGGATGATGAAAATGTTCATAATATCCGCTTTTTCATATCTTTTCTAGCGGGAGGTTTAGGGAGGGTGAAATTTTAATATTTGATCTAAGTCCTTCTTTGGAACGACTTTTTTATATTTGGTATTTTGTAGCAAAATTTACAGATTAATTGCTTTGATATTTCAAAAACATCCTTTGAGAAACTTAAAGAAAATAATCATGTATTATTTACTTAACTTTGATGTACAAATGTTTATTGGAAAATTTTCCATTTCACGATTGGCTCGAAAGAAATTTTCCTTCCATAAATTTTAAAATAAGAAAATTTCTTTTCTAACACCATTTATACTCATCATATGTTCATTGACATTAAATTTAAACACAGCATAACCTTCGATTTTTAATTAAAAAAGTGTAATTCAATTCTGCAAAAGATAATACTTATACAGCCAAGTACAGCCAGGTACAGCACTTTCATTACTGGTGACGTTCTTATATTAAGCCATAATTAAATGTATTGACGAACTAATATTCCTTTTTTGCTCTAACATAACCATGTACGAGGGAGGTCTAAAAAGTTTCCGACACCAGATTTTTCAGAAATCTTCAGAAAATTTTCAGAAAACATGTCGAGAAATGGCGGAATGTCGGAAACTTTTCAAACCACCCATGTACGATGTAACTGTTTTTCCTGCTGAGAATCTGTGTGTATGAAAAGGAAAAACAAAGGCTAATGAACTGACCTAGATTTACTTCAATGCTATGATTTTATTTTCGTTCTGCTCCGTACAATTTACGTAAAGGGGCAAGTGACACAAACAACAAACATCAATTACGAACGCAAATAATTCCCTCTAATACAAATGTCTTGTCTAACACATCCCTCGTTTGTCGTTTTGTCCAAACTCGTTGGAACCAGAAAAAAAACTCATAATAATTCAGTTTATATTTTTTAATTAGGATGAGATAAAAGTCTCCGAAATGGTACCGCTATAAAATGTGTCATCAAGAAAAAAACAAGGGAAATAATTCTCATCAAACTGCTCGAGCCTCTTTTCTCTTGGTAATTTCCCCATTCCTTCCCAACTTTCCCCGCAGAAGGAGCTGCAATCGCTCTCCTTTTCTCTCCTCCTTCAGCCGGCATATTCTGCCCGTTTCTCCATTCGTCCATTCACTCCACATCCTTTTCTTACACACATTCAACAGTTTTTCTATTCCTCCCTTTTTTAAGACCTCTTTGTGGAGGAAGACACGGCTCGCGACAGTCTTTTTTTCTCCTTAAGCGTAAAAAATTGGAGTGCTTTCCTTTATTCGAGAGATTATGAAGATAAAAATATTTCAGCGGGACTTGAGCGAGGCACAGAAACCGTGGGGAATGTGAGCGAGATGTGAGGCCTACTAAAGTATACTGAAGACGTTCAGACTACTCCTTCCATTAATTAGAGACTTTTATTTGGTCCAGTGAATTGAGTCAAAGGGAAGTTGTAGATGGCGCACCGACGAAATACACTGCGCAGATACGTTCGCGTTTAAAGCATGCGCTCTCGTTATCCATAAGTGATCTATAATCCGGACCGAAATAAGGGAGACGTTGCCCAGGGCTTCCGGTTCAGGAGGGCGACCAGAGAATGGAAGAAAAACACTAGGAGCGAGGTCCAATCCGACGGAGAGGAAAAAAATTCGAGATCCTAGGAATGGAAGGCTGTATTCCGCTATTTTGTCGTGGAGACTTTCAATATTCCATTATAGAAAACTAATGATTTTGGGTAATATTTTAGATTGATAATTCAGCTTAGTTTTTAATAATTTTATTGAATAAAAAATCATCGAGAGAAAAAAATTGAAAATCCTAGGAAAGGAAGGCTATGTTTCGCTATTTCGTCGTGGAGACTTTCAATATTCCATTATAGAAACCAATGATTTTGAGTTATATTTTAGATTGATCATTCAGTTCAGTTTTTTTAAATTTCTATTATATAAAAAATCATCGAGAGAAAAAAATTGAAAATCCTAGAAAAGGAAGGCTATATTCCGCTATTTCGTCGTGGAGACTTTCAATATTCCATTATAGAAACCAATGATTTTGGGTTATATTTTAGATTGATCATTCAGTTCAGTTTTTGATAATTTCTATCATATAAAAAATCATCGAGAAAAAATTAGGAATCCTGAGGAAGGATGGCTTTATTCCACTATTTTGTCGCGGAGCTTCTCAGTACTCCTGGGAGAAACCAATGATTTTGGTAGTGTTTTAGATCGATGATTCGGCTTAATTTTTTACTAAGTCTTCTTATAAAAAATGGTCATTGTGCAGTGTCAACAAATGAAAAATACACGTATTGATTATTTTTTATATACACAGTAGATTGAATTTCTTGAATTGGAAGCCCCCAGCCATTGTCTAAGAACACAACTCAATTATATCCACGAACCCTCGTACCAAGAGGCCACATAGACAAATATACCAAAATAACATTACTCTACATAAAAATAATATTAGACACCTCAACACTAAATAATGATGTAATTAACAGATCATTTCCTCGGTACATCATAGAAAATCCCTCGGTATACATTGAACACAATACAATTATATACATATTATTATAAATTGTTTCAATAAATGAAATTTTTTATTATAAATTGATGCACCATTGTCGGACGCAGCGGATTATTAATAAAAAACGAGAACGGAACTGCAATGTTGCTAAAAATTCATTGATTACTAGAGATATAAGGAAATGGAATGACTTACATAGAGAACTTTTCATTTCAAAGTCGAAAATGAGAGGATTTAAAAAAGGAAGCACAAAAGTCCTGAAATCTAAATTTTAAATTTCTACGGTCCTATTTTATTATTATTTGCTCATTTTTCCAATTAATTAGGAATATTTTACAAACTGATATAATTTGTTATTGTATGCTGCAGGCGTAGGGCGATCCAGAAACAATTTACGGCCAGTTCATTATCTCCGACGATTAGATCTCATATTTCTTAACTAGCGAGTCATATTTATCTATGTCGGATATCCATACAGCTTTCTCATGAGTTCTGCAAAAATGTTAAGTTCCATAAAATAAAATGATTTCGGGGAAAAACGCATGAAAATATTTAAATATCTGACTTTTTCGTGATTATCCTGTTTAAGGAATAATAGCACCGAAGAAATGATTACTCAGACAGGAGCATAGTTAAAATGTTCTAATTCCTTTACTTCCAACATAAGACCCTAATCTCCTACCAGGAAGCGTATTTCGCATAATTTAGGAAAGTTTTCATGCTCAAGATTTCAGCATAATAATGGCCAACACGTGATATCACGGGGATATCTGAGGAAGCGCCTGGTTTTGACTGTTAATTATTTGTCGCAAGAGTATATGATGAAACTAGAAATCTCCGCTCTGCATGCAATACGCCTGTTGCTACGATTACGCTGTATAAAGTAGTTTGCGTACCTAGCATGTCTCATGATAGAACAATAAAATATTTTAAATCCTCAATGAAGAAAATAGAAATAATTTGAGAATGGATAGGGTAAAGGGCATATCATCAAGAAATGAAACGGAAGTTAATCATTTAACGTATTCATTGGAAATGCCAAAGCAAATATCAAACTCGTATTAGAAATTAGCCAATGTATGAAAAGAATGTTTTCCCCCGCCTTTCATTTCGTACTTCTACTTTAAATATCTCGGCTACCTTCGATCCAGTTAGTAATTAAGGATAGTAAATACAAAAACCAATTTTTTCGACGATTTTTAATCAGAAAGCGAGAGAAAGCAAACAAGAGTAGGAAATGATGCACTAACAGGATTGGGAAATGTTAGTTTTCCGCAAAACGATAAAGCTGGATCCATTTTCAGGGATGGGAGTGATCAATAAAACACGAATTAATTAAATTTACCTTTATTAATATTTGAGCCGGGAAATTAACGAGATATATCTTTCTCACCAATATGCGACGTCAGCATTTTCCTTTTCAAAATCACCCATTCCTTTTTAAAATTTTACCAATTTAGAGTTAGTTCATATATTCTATCCTATTATGAAAGTCGAATATACGCTAATGGCGTTAACCATACTAGTTATATAACTACGCGTACTATTATTGGTTAACAGCCAATACAAGAACGTGAATTTAAAATAATTTTATTTCCTAGCAAGCACAGTAAAACTCGCTGTAGTTGCTTCTCAAGTAACTGACTGAATACCGCGGGATAGCGTTTTCACCGGAATATAACATCTTTTCATTTCTTACGCGTTGGAAAACAGGAAAGGTCTTTCGGCTCTATAATATTTAGATACGTGTTGTAGACATTAAAAGGAAAAGTAAAATTTTATCATCCATAATCCTAATGGGTTATTGTCACGTAATCTATCATGGAAAATGAATCACAGGAGCAATAGTTCTCTGTCTGTAACACTTCTGTAACTGCAATAGTTCTCTTTCTTAACACATAGGAAGATATAGACTCAGAGACATATATACGCATGTCTCTGAAGCTCTTTCTTTACGTTTTGAATTTAAGCGATTATTTCTCGTTTATGCTATTGTGCCAATGCTTGAAATCATTTGGCTATATTTTTTCAACTTCCCAACTTTATCTTTTATCTGCAATTCTTTCTAAGGATGTTTAAGACGTTTTGGTGAGTGCTTGAGTGTATTGAACCTATGTGATGTATTTCATACAACAAAATCGGTTATAAAAAATATAATTTCGGATCAGAAAGAATCAGAAAGGGATTTATTGTTAGGAAAAGGGAGAGGATTCATTTTTCTTTAATCTATCCTCCGATTTCTATACATCAAAATGTTTTACCCCACTTCTATCCTCACCATTCCTATCCTCTCATAAAGTTTCCATCGGCTGATTTATCCACGAAACACTACAAAGATCTCCAACGATGAAGCACAGAACAACTTTTAAGAAATAGCTAATTTTCGCGATGAATTCCTCAAGGAAGAACGGATCGTTTGGGCTGAGGATAAAAAACGACCACTCCAAAGAATACAAACCTCTTTCCATATAGAAGGAGGGCTCCAGAGGAATAAGGGGCGAGCTGATTCTCATTCAAACCCTCCCCCGTCGCGCAACACTGAGACTGCTCGTAAATCATTTACGAGTACTTCTCCCTATCCACTACTCCGAACAACTAAAGTAGCACCTCAAATAGGTCTCTTATGAGATCCTCCCATTCCAGAATGGAAGCGAACGCCTTGATACTCCACGACTCATTCCTCCGACTCACATACTATCTTACGCCTCTTCTATGATTCCCTTCTGCCCCTTCTCTAATCAACAGAGAACCCCTACGCTTTACAATTCGCAAGCTACGCCGCAGAGGGCCTTTGGAGTGGTCGTCCGCTATGGTCTCAATTCTTTTCTCTTTGCATCCTCCATCTCCCCTTCCTTTTAAACTTCCCAAATGTACGAGCTTTGCTGTTTTGAGACCAGGGCATCGAACCGTGATATTTTTTCGTTCCGGTTTAGGCTCTGGTCCAAAGAAAAAATCAAGTTCTGGTTTCGCTCCGTCTGCAAACGTCGAACAAACTCGAACTTTTTCTGCACAATACTTTTTCTTACTTATTGCATTTTTAGCTTATTTTTTAAAAAATTTTCTCAATCCACTGATTTAACTCAATCACCTAGTGGCAACCTTAAAAATATTTCCACAAAATATATATATGTATTCAGGGACTTGATAAAGGAATCAGGGAGAGATTGGTAAAATCCTTGGTGTGAAGTGTAATGTTGTACGGGTATGAAACGTGGACGTTAAGAAAAGAGGATGTCAGAAGATTGGAGGCTTTTGAGATGTGGATATGGCGTAGAATGGAGAAAGTTAGTTGGGTCGATAGAAAAACGAACGAGGAGGTTCTAGAGATGGTTGGGGAGAAAAGAGTAATGATTGAAGTAATTAAAAATAGACAAAAGAAATGGGTGGGTCAAATATTGAGAGGGGAGGGATTGTTGAAGAAAGCGATCGAGGGAAGAATGCTAGGGAAAAGACAGAGGGGAACACAAAGACAAAAGTTATTAGACGAATTAAGGGGTGGGATAAGTTACCGGGAATTGAAGGAGAGGGAATTAAATAGGGAATGTGGGGGCACATGAACCTATCGAAAGGTAGAACACTTTATAGGTATATATTCATGATTTTTCTTACATTAGTTCAGCATCATTGAAGTCTAAGAGTCGTGTGAAAAATCTAGGGCTGGCATTTTGCACGAAATTGGCCAACTTTGAGCCCTCTATGATTTTAATTCGCAAGATTAAATGTAAATACTTGCTTAGTCGCATACAATATTTATGCATGAGTGGCCATGCGAATTGTCAAAGTAAATACCCAAAAAAGTACTTTATATTTTTGGATAGCATTTTTTTTCTAGCCCATTGTGCCAACTATAACGTGATAATATGAGCTTACACAACTATATAGCCTAATGCGTTTGATATGATATTATGCCTATCAGTTTAGAAACTGGATATGAATTTATGCTCAATTACCTGAGAGAATAAAAATCATGCCTTCAGAGGCAGGGAACCCGCAGTATTTGCTTTGCTTCCTTAAACAAATGCTCCCATTTAAAGAATTTTGTTTCACATGCAGTTAATTAAGTCAAGTTATTGTTATTGAATGTAAAATATTCTACTTTGGCACACTTGACGGAAGCATAATATTTCTTTGGAACGGTCCAAATGATAAACCCTTTTTACGTAGGTAACATACCTTTCAAGCGAAGACCGCATTCATATGCGACCGTATGTAGCCTGGTGTAGTATTGCCCCCGGAATCTCAATACATTAGAACTCGAAGAACTTGGAATCCTTACGAAAACTTCGGTAAATTATGTCTCGGACTCCGAAAGCATTCTTGGAATTTGAACGCCCGGCACGAAATCATTTCTGATGTACCGAAATACTCACTTTGTGCGTCCACGTAAACTTTATTGCATACGACCTAAGTTTAAGAAGTAGTTGTTAGAGCTGTGATTGTAGGTCAGAAATATTTCATCGTTAAGTATGAAAAAGATACGTGTACGTTTGAACTCGCTGCTGTCAGGGATGCCTAACTGGACTGTTTCCATCGTTTTTAAATTTAACGATGCTATCAAACCAGCCAATGCGGCGAAAGGGGTTACTACACTGATTTTATGAGATTATAAAGTATGAAAGAGATGAGAAATCTCTCCTATTTTGGATTAATGGAAAATAGCTGTCTATTGATGTTTTTCTGTGTCTATAATTAACCATGAAGTCAAGATGCACCATGATGTTAAGTGACAAAATAGACATTTCAATTTTCTTTATTTATATTCGTATTCAAATATTATCATCATTAGCGCTTTTTAATGTTTTGCCTTAAAGTTAGTATATGTATCGTTAAATAATTTTTAAATTATTCGTTCGTAATATTATTAAATGTTTAAGTTCGCAAGAATCAGGAACAGATTAAATCAGTTCCAGTATTTCAAAGAATCTCAAGTCCAGATTGGTATCTTCAATTTTTGTACAATGATATCAATTACTAAAACTCAAATAAAATCTCTAACAGTATAGCAGGATACTACAATATCAAAGTAAATACATACTATGGTCCTAGAGAGCTAATTTGAGTAAAACGCACAATAGCAAATTTGCAAGGTTATTGTGAAAGGATCCCATGGAAATATTTAGGAGTTGGTGACGTGATTATAGTAATAGACAAGGAAATTAGGTTGAGCTAGAACGTCTCCACTACAAGGTATGCAATAGACGTCTAATAGGAAGTATTTGCCAATGCAGCGTTTGATCTAGGGGCTATACCCCCCTCCGATATCAACTTTAGATCTTCTATACTGTTCTCGCACTGGAATGGTTTCCTCAGTGAACATAAGTAACTTTCAGTAGCTTTCAAGAACCTATCTATATCCTTCTTAGCCCGTCTTAACCCTTTGGCTTCAAAGATATTATGCATCTTACTCCTACCAACATGGATAACCAGGCTATCTCACAATTGTTCCTATGTTTGACGTTTATTGAGTTTTATTTAGAGGATTTTTCTAACATGATTCTTCACTTAACATTTCCCCCACTTTCTAATAATAGTATTTTTACTCACAATAACCACTTTATTTCTTTTCATCAGATTCTATGTTTATACAATTCCTTCTCTTTAGTGACTCAATTATCTGCTATCCTTATCTATTTTTTTGGTTCATTAGAAAGGTTTTCTTTCAATGGTACAAAAGAGAATTTCTAATTTATATATTTGGAAATCTCTGGAAGACGTTTAATTGAAAATTCTTTGTTATGGAAAAAAATTGGTCCATCAAATCAGGAGAACGATTGGCTAAAGCGAGGTGCAGTGCATCTGGGAACGGGAATAATCATGCAATGATTTATGCAATATCCTGTTTGCTTTGTAATTGTATTCCATATTCCTTTATTCTTGCGTGCAGTTCTCGCTTTAGGTACTTTAATGTGAAATACATTCAAGACTCAGGAACTTACGAAAAGTGTGATTTTTCCCATTTGATGTACTGTAACTTTTGCACTCCACGCACACAATCCGAATCTCTTTGCCCTCCAATATCCCCCAAAACACACATCCCTTCATCTCTGGAAGAAGATTCCCAGTTACCGGTAAGAATAGACAGATTTGATTCGAATTCACCGTTTTCATTATTCTTTCCGCCGTACCCCATCTGTTTCTCTCTTTTCCCTAATTCTTACTCAGTTCTCCTCAACCCCCTAAACTCTGCACCCATTCCTTTTTCCGCCTCTCCATCCATATCCCTTCAGCATCCGCACCTGAGACTCGCTACGGAATTAGTAGCTAATAAAAAAGTAAGTCTGCTCGGTTGCGAAAAAAACTTCCCACTGCGAATCTTCCTATTTTTTAATCTTTTTCCCATCGAGAAAGGGAGAGAGAGAGCGTGGACAGAAGGCAAAGGATAAAACAGGATGACTGGGCTATATCCACTCCGTTCCTATCTGGAAAAATAATAAACGAAGTCGGGTGGAGGAGAAAGGGAGATGAAAGGGACGGCGAGATAGAGAGAGAAAGAGGGAGAGAAGAATGTTGTTTTTGTGGAAACCGATAACCCAAAAAATGTTCCTCAATTTTTTTTTTCCTCGGATCGGTTTAAAAAAGAGGAAGTTTGACCCCGGTTATTCCCTTATTCACAGTGGCATTAGCAAAACAACAAAGGTTTTCTGCTTTTGGCTTATCGCTACTCTGTTTTTTTATTTCTTGCTATCGTTTCCCCTTTTGAACTTGCAGTGATTACATTTGGAGGGAAGGGAATTTATCCGAATATTTGCAGTGCGTAAAAAAATTGTTCCGCAGCTCCCCGTATAGATTGAATTATTCATTTACATCATTCTCATGCATAAGGGAACGGAGAGTGAGCCTTATATGGTAGAGGTAATATGTTCGCTTGAGAGTGAAATTGATCTTTAAGTTCTCATGGAAGAGCTTATTAATTTTGATGGCCTGTAGGAAAAAAAAAACACCGAAAGAAAATATTGCTAGCCCTAAAAATGATGATGCATGCAGTAAGGGAATGTTATCGTATTTATTTTTCATGTATACAGAATTACTGACGCATCATTTTTTGGTTTTCGACCAATCTTTTCGCGAAGTGTCTTAAATAAATCACTCGGTGATCTATGATGACCCTTTAAGCTCATATATAAGAGAATATTAATATATACAAGATATAATAGATATAATATAGGATATATAGGTATAGTATAGTAGATATAATATAGAATAATATGCAAGAGAAGAAGCATACAGTTTATCTTAATTAGTATCACGCCATGGGCAGTAGTAATGTATTAATAAGTGCTTCGAAAACTGAGGTAATTTTGCACATGTGAGCCTCCATCAGGAATCAAACTGAGGACCGCTTTCACCAAGGACGAACGCTCTACCCACCTGGTTATCTAGAAGCTCCAGAACGTTACTAATTCATGGTTGGTGTGTGGGTTTAGAGGTTGGAAAGGCTCCTAAAGTATTAGATGAATGAAATAACCTCAAAGTATCTGGAATAAGGTTGTTTCATTTGGCTAATATGCCATATTTCGAAGAAATTGAGCATGAGCATCAGATTTACTCTTTAAGCCGTTATTTCCGGCGGTCCACACCTGTCCGCTGTGACCAGTTCTGGAAAAGCGGAAGCCCGGGATTACCGACCTTCTAAGAATCACTCTAGGGTGATTAAAGAATGATTACGATGATTCTTAGAAGGTGGGTAATACGGAGCTTCCTGTGTTTACAAAAGCATCTTTAGGAACGTTTCAAACCGCTAATATGATTAACAGCCTTGTTCCAATTTCCTTCCTCACCGCGAATATGAGGGATACAAAGAGTTTTTCATTTTATCATTGATAGAGAGAGACTTATTCGTGTGAGAGGGAAGGGTTGGCTAAGTAACAGCTCTATAAAATTACCCCTCGTAATAACATAAACATTACATAAAGGAGAACATCACCGTAATGATGTGACTGATGTTCTGGGCATAGAACTGTATTATCTTTCGTTCCGGTTTAACAAAAATGAAAACAATTGATTAACCGGTTTCTTTCCTTCTTCCAACGCCGAACCGGTTAGAACCATCATTTCGCTCCAACTATTATAATATTCTATGCAACTGGAATTTTGTTTATTATTATTTTGTTATTTCTTGCTTTTACATTTACATTGCATTACACTAAATTCAAGAATTAAAAATTTTGACAGCTACAAGTCGAATTTACGCTTGGTTAGTTTTCCTTTCTCCAAATACATTGAATACAATAGGAATTGTTGGCAAATAAAAATCGGATCGGAGCATATATCGGTTTTAGGTTTCGAGTCGGTTTCGGCTTTCATTCCGGAAAAAATCTACGGTTCTTTCGTTTACGGTTTCCAGTTCCATTCCGGTTAGGTACTCTGCTAATAATAATTAATTAAATACAGCGAAGCGTTGTAGTTAAACTTATTGGTGTTTAAATGAAATAAAAGCAAGTCTTGACTAATTCCACTAATATTTATTTCACTGCTACCGGTTTAGAGGAATTACCTCATCTTCGGGCAACCAGAACATTAATCTGTTTTAAATAATTATTATTTTTTTGCCTAAAGATGACGTAATACCTCGAAACCGGTAGCAGTGAGTTAAATATTAGTGGAATTCGTCTAATCTTGTTTCTTATTTCATTTACCCTTCTAAAGATGACATAGACGTCGAAACCGATCTGCAGAAAAATAATGCAGAAACTAACAAGTGATATTTTCAATAAATCTGTATGCAGTTCGTGACCTAATCCCTAACCACATCGATCAAATTAGCATGACGTAGTAAGCGAGACTATGAAAAAATATTTGTCGGTGACCTTACTTAACTCCCGAAAAGACAACTCCCGGAAGGCCGCAGGCTCCCCACTCCCGGCCTAATGGACCTTTCCCAGAATTCCTAATGCAGAAATTTCTCCCACTGATCATCGTGTGAAGCACAGTGAATATCTAATTACAAAAATTCTTTACGAGCTTAAAAAGAACCACCGTCCGCAATGATTCGAAATCCCATAGATAGCCAAGGGGAGGAAAGACTAGCAAGCAATCCTGGTGAGCTACGCCGGAGTAGAGCGGTTCCCGAAATCTGGACAGATTACGCTGTGGTTAGGAAGCCACTTCGCATGGCCGTCGACCCAAGCGAGTTTATGAGAGAGCAAAGGGGTTTGGGGGGTTGCGGCGTCCCAGATAAAGGAGAACGAACTATAGAATAGGCCCCCTCCTGCTGATGAATCTCACGAAAACGCTGCCCTGAGCATTTGTTTTCGCTTTTAAGATTACGGCTCGTCTGTGATGCGTCATATTTACGGTGCAGATTTACGGCACCTTCTTTCCATTATCTCACGGCAGAGGAGCTCCTCTAGGAGGGACGGTTGAGACAGATTTTCATATATGAGGGATCTCGGTTCAAGAGTGGGAAGTTTCAAGAGGAAAGGTGGAGTTTTTCGTGAGTTTTCGCGAACGTTTGAGTGAAATATTGCTGTAGATCTGTCACCCGAAATTTCTTAATAATATGACATATCTTTCGTATACAACTTTTACAGTAATAACGAATGTGACGCGATGAAATGATGCCATGCAACGTCATGAATAATTTCAATATGAACCGCCCTTTTCCGTTTAAATTTCAACGTAATTTTAATATTATTATCATACAGTTATTATCAAGCAGGATACGTATATTATTATAATACAGGAAACTGTTGTTAGTATTATTATCAAACCTAAAGCTGAACATTTGTACGTAACATTTCAGAGGACAAGAGTCCCTTTTTAGTCTATCAAAGCTAGTTGGTTTCGTAAAATAAGATTGTTGATAAGTTGATATTCACTTCAGTACATCGCCACACGGAAGTCAAATTTAGTTTTAGACGATCAAGTAAAAATCATCACAATAGGATTGATGGAAAGTGAGACAAACGGAGTAGATGATGCATAGGTATTAAGTATTAAGTTTCGGTGATATTTAATAAATGTTAGGGCACGTTTAGACGTTTATTTACCCTTGTTACAACAATAGTTAAATGAATATAATAGAGAGGGTCTAGTGGACGTTATAAAATTCTTCTGGGCCAAGGGGGGACAAAAATTTGGTAACCTTCCAGAATGATAAGAGTCTTTACTCCGAAATGGAAAAGAAAGAGTAAAAAGAATCGGATACGATATTAAGGATAAGATCCTAACCATAAATACCTGCAAAGCCAAAATAAATACAGGAAATGTAAGGAAATTATTCGTCAGATGGGATATACGTGTGATTGGACAGATAGTTATGCATGAGTTTCACGAATAAATGAGGAAGTTAGTGTGTTTACCCTGATTGAGAACAAAAGAAAAGTTTAGTTGGAATCGCATTAACGAACTGTACATTCTGTATCTGTTTGTAAAAACGAATAAAAGCACACGTGTCCTTTCGATTAAAAAAAAGTAACACGGCTGAATGTATACACTAAGAGTTTCCGATGATACAAAAAGCCGTAATTTGCATTCAAACAAAACATTTATTATTCCAACCAGTGGGGGTTAGGGTTCTCCGTAGATATGTTTACAACGTTATTTTCTCAATACGTATTTTGGCATCTAAATTACCAAATTAAGGATATAAAATGGTATGTCTTAGGCTGATTTATTTGTCATGTATCCGTCAAAAATTAGCTTAAGGATCGCCATATTCTGTGAATGTAACGGCAGTTGTATTCTAACATATCTAGGCGGAGCTAAAGAAACTTAGTAAACGAGTTCTATGAATTTTAAAATCTCAACTCAAGATAATATTCAATAATATAAGAGTTTCGGGCGTTACTTTAGAAGAAGAATTTATTCACAGCGGAAAGAATGAAATACTTCGTGTGATTCCACTTGAAATAACTTTCTTGTGACCTAGGTTTTACTATACTGTAATAGCAACATCTTCAGATACTGAGTCGAAAGAAATCGTATTTTTTTCTTAAGTGAAAACCAAACCTGATTATTAGCAGAAAACATAGTTACTCCAAAAGCATCATTAAATTTTTTTTAAGATTTGCGACTTCCACAACTTAAGATGATCAACGTTACCTGACGGTACCATAAAAGATAAATCGAAGCAACTCCAGTGAATTATTGACACCAGATTAACATGAAACGTGCCTAACTGGCGTGAAAGGTGAAATACGACGCCCAAGTAATTTTCACAATACATATTTCGACAATAAGTTATCAAATTCAGAAGATTAAATTATATGTCTTAGGCTGATTTATTAATCACGTATTTGTCAAAAAATTTCTTAAGGAACGCCATATTCTGTGAATGTAAGGGCAGCTGTATTCTAACGTAATCAGGAGGAGCTAATAAGTATTTTATGAAATTGATAAATTAAAGTATAACTTTCTGAAAGGTTCTTCCAAAAATCTTTTAAAAAATATGCAAATAATTACCAACCAAACTCAATTAATTTCAACTAAAAATATCTTAAAGATACTCTAAAAGTATCATTAAATTTTTTTTAAGATTTGCAACATCCACAACTTATGATGATCCACGTTACCTCGCGGTGCCATAACAGATAAATCGAAGCAACTCCAGTAAATTATTGACACCAGATTAGCATGAAACATACCTAACTGGCGTGGAAGGTGAAATACGACTCGGGGCTCTGAGTGGACCCAAGTCCGCAAGGGAAAGAGCAACCGTCCGTTACAAGGAGGAACGAGCAAATGGGCTCTGTATCTAGATAAAGGTAGAGAAAGATCGCGACGGAGGCGATGGTACGAGTCATCCGCATAGCGCACGTGTTCCGTTGATTTATGAGTCCCGACGGCAAAAGCCATAGCCAACTAAAGGAGGCGAGACCGTCGGATGAGGGACCTTTGGTTTCATCCCAGAAACAAGATTTCTCTCCTCGGACACATAGCTCTTGAAAACAGATTCCTAGGTGATAACGAGAGCGTATAAATTCATTGGTGCTGACTGTTGAATTAGTCATGATCATTCTACATCACTCAGAAAGGCTATTGCAGTGTTTAGCTTGCATATTTGAAGAACTCAAATTAAGTTACCATGCACAAGAGATTAATTAAAACGCGATTGTATTTCAAGAAATATCTTCAAAAATCTGCCTTAATGGAGTTGAGAATCTAAATGAGTTACACGCCCAAACATTCAGTGGAAAGTTACATTTTGCAGATTAAAATGAGTTCATATAAGGTAGTAGTAACATCAGAGATTAGAAGCTTTCTTAAGTGAAGGCAATGCCACACCGTAAGCATCGTATATAAGTGGCAGGTTGACTAAATACAGATTTTGATTCATTTCATTAATAATTTTTATTTTAGATCATCGTCATCCTTTTTTATCTGTTGAAGTAATTTAGATTCGGTAGAGAATTTTAAGGCGGTGTCAATTTTATCTGGGTCATCGCCCGGGAATATCCTTAAGCTGACCCTGAAAATAACCCTATTTCTGATCTGTTGATAGTTGATGCATTCAGGAAATCAGCTACAAGGTACTTTGTATCTCACCTGGGCTTTAGTTTCCTTAATTAGGATGATGTTATCTGCACATTTTCTTAGGCTTAATACCTCAAGTTTTAATAACGTAGTGACAGAATTACTGCTGGATCTAGGAGGTCTTAAGGTAAACATACCGTGCAGTGGTTTTTATTTTTCTATTTGCCCTCCAAATGACTACCATCCAGCCTATTACCTACCTAAAAAAATCAATTGAACTAATATCACAGTAATAAAATTGTTTCCCTTATTCCGTTACTAATAACTAGTAATAATACTTATTCCACAGTACAACTTAATTTTTCTCATTTTAAGTTCTTACCCTTTTTGGAAATATAAAAATTATTTTTGACGGATATTTTGAACTACTAAGTTTAGAAATTTTTCCTTATTTTATTTTCGTAGTACATAAATATCAATAATGCTTTTTTTAACTCGAAGAATAAAACTTCATTTCTCCGTGATCCTTTCATGATAAATATCGGAATTCATTGTGCAAATAACATGCACATTAGCAAATTGAATGAATTCTCGCGAGATATAAGAGGTCTTAAGGTTTACATACCAAGCAGCGGTTTATATTTTTCTATTTGTCCTCAAAATGGCTACCATCCAGCCTATTACCTATCTAGTAAAAACATATAAACACATAGAACTAATATCACAGCAATGTAATAAAATTGTTTCCTCTGGTTTTATCAGTACAAATAACATGTAATAATATTTATTACCGAGTACAACATTTTTTCTCATTTTATATTCTTGTCCTTTTGGGAAACATAAAATATTTTGGACGAATAAATTGATTTATGAAGTTTAGAAAGTTATCTTCATTTCATTTCCGTAATATATATATATCAAAAATGCTTTTTTTTAACTCCATCCTTTAAGAATCAAGCTACATTTCCCGGTTGATCGCATGGTGATAAAGATAGGAATTCATCGTGTAAATAATATGAAAATTACCTAATTTCAATTTAGCTTACGTATTATTAAGTTCCATAAAGCAGCTCAAAACTGAAGGAAAACGTAGTTTGAAAAACGTCGAGGAGACTGAGAGTGACATGATACTGTAATGAAGATGCAGTTAGAACATAATCACTGTAATAATAAGTAATTAAATTCAAGTCTGAATCAGACTAATTTCGTTGTAAGTGTATCCCCACATGGTTTTAATTAAACCGTTTTAAAATCGGCATCCAGATGGGCAAAATATGCATCGCGTAAGAGCCCCTGGGCGTACGCTCATACCTTTTTAGGCCATTTCTATTCATATCTGCGAATGGGAGTCATATTTCGCCGTTAACGTGAAATGCGGAACCTTATTTTACCTATGAACGGGTAATGCAGGTCCGGGACAATGAGATACCACGACAGCATTCCCTAGATCAGTAACCGAGAAATTGCAGGTTTTATCTCGGAGAAGCCATTATATTCAGCACTCTCATGAATTGCAGAGTAAATCCCAAATTCAGATGAATAGTATGAGGATGGAATAGTCGAAACCGGGATGCATGAGAAATCACAATCGTCGAATGAGGTTGGAAGTATGATGCTTATCCATGGGATCCGCAGACGCTGCATTGATACGGGTGAGTTCTTCCGTTTTCTGAAGCGGATTTCAACTGTTTCCAAGTACTGTCCTGAAATTACTGCTCCACCTGTAAATTTCATCCTCTATAATTTTTTGCATCGACGTCCTGCGGTTCACGAATCAAATGCCGCGATGATGCAGTTAAGATAAAACGCCGGTTGAAGTGGGAGTCTTCGCATAAATGCTTCGTGTTAATTTTCCCTCGGCAATCCATTGAGTAATCCAATGATGCAATCGCATGCAAATAGACGCCACAGCCACAGTTCTGCAGAATACGTTCCTCCAGCACTTATCGGACGGAAGAAAACTGAGAGGAAATTCTGAATGCGAGTAACTGATGGAGTAGCAATTTTGCATGCCAATTGCGGTACCCTAAATGAGGGAGATTTTGCATAGGCCTAACTATGGCAAAATAATGCGATATCGTGAGGATGAACCTATGATTTTCAGGTTGACTGGAAGTTAATTTCTAGCACTGACTGCCATTTTTAAATAGTTAAAAAGCTAACACTCCAATAATTGAGTAGAAGGAATGAATAAAAAGAATTGTTTATAGGCCTAATTAAGACAAAATAATGCGATATCGTGAGGATGAACCTATGATTTTCAGGACATTGACCGGACGTTTATTTCTAGCATTGATTGCCTTTCTCAAATAGTTAAAAAGACTAGCACTCCTATGATTGAGTGACAATGAATATTGAGGAATCCGTGTATCTTCCCCACAGATATGTCTGTAGGTATGAACTTCCTCTTTTCTTTTATGTTTCTAATTTAGTTATGAAATATTCTTTAATAGTTTAATTCTCGTTCTGTAGCTCAGTTATTAGTCCAACTGTACGAGGAAAGAAAAAGCTATGGTGTTATTTTGCCTCGTAAATCTTCCATATTATATTACTAAAGGACATACAACTTCTCTTAAAACAGGAAAAGACATCTATAGCATCAAATATTTGTTCTGGAGAATTTCAAAGCTAATATCACCTTAAAATTTGTTTACAAATTTGCGTAAGCAAAGGTGAATTCTTATGAAAGAGTCCATCAATCCTGGCATATTAATTTTTCCCTTTTTCTTTGGGATGAATTACTTTCAGTAACTTTACATATTCACTCGTTTTATAATGAATCCTATGTCGAAATAATGAGATTCTTTCATCGTTGACCAGGTATGTCACACTAATGGTTCCCTAAGGGATTCACGGGTCACATTTGTGTTATCACAAGTGCCGCACGCTACACCACAGTGTGCTTTGTGCGGGCCACTGTTTGACATGTCTGTCAAATACCATTCTTCAGGTCTTGTGTTACGGAAAAAATTATAAAGAAACGATTAAGTTTAACTTATAAATGTTATTGAAATATCGAAATAGAAATGACTGAGATATCTAAACTAAACATAAATATACGGTTAAATAGCACGTGTACATTAATGGCTCATTGGCGTGATAGCTAATATTTTCTTCATGAGCATTAGTGGTACCGGACTCTCGCAAGGTTGTTACAATTGACGCTCTATCATCATAACTCGGCATCATCGCTCTTTAATTTAAAATATTACATTTTATTGATGAGTCTTTTATATTTTTACCTTGCTATTTTCGTAAGTTATAGGGGGAAGGTGTGATCTTCAGTTGACTTTCCATTTTCTGACTACATATAGTAGGGATGTATGTAGTTCATAATATTCAAAAGTAATTTCAGAAGGCATGTAAACGAAAATTAACTTTCTACGTTTTAGCATCACCATGAGAACCTTACTTAACGCTATGAGCACCAGAGACAAAAATTAGCATAAGATAAATTTTAAAATAATATACGATAATGATCGGAAGAATTGCCAAAGATATGTAGTAAAGATTATGTAGGACTTACTACATAATCTTGAATAGGTCAACGAACAGAGCACCCGACCAACAAGAGACCTGGGTTCGATTCCAGCTCCCGTCGGACTTTTTTCAACTCTATTCTTCCTTGGAATAAATCCTACATAACCTTCAAATTGAATAAGAACGTAAGAGTACTAACACACTAGTAATAAATCAATCATTTAATAGCCACACAAAATCAGTAACCATAAGTAATGCATAACTCACGCTGTAACTTTTCGGATGAAGTACCCCATGACCAATACATTGCCGAAAGTAACTTTCGTTTACATCAGCAGTTTCGACGCCCATCTGCAAGGGTATTATTTTCACGCCGAACAAATTAAATCAACTCTCGAAAGCAAACGGTCACACCGACACGATCACTCGAAAAAGGACCTTTCTCCTGTAGAGAAAACCGAACCTCGCAACCTATAAAAATAACAATTACATTTTTAGTCGCGGGGGGCGTTTGCAATTCAAATGACGTCCGGTTTGGAAGGAACCGTGCAGGGCGCATGTCGCGTGGGCACATAGCATATCCTCGGTATCAATTTACCTCTCCGACGATCCGTTTTACTATTTTTTGTTGACTCGTATTGTTCCGAAAATCCTCCGCCCTCTTCCGCCGTAATTATTCATACCCTCGCCATTTTCGGGGAACTTTTTGCAAGGAAAACTCATTCATCGGACTCGTAAATTCAAAAAAATTGTTTTTCAAGTCTGAAAGGAAATACAATTAAGGGTGTTTGCGGGAGCTTGATCCGCATTTATCACCGGCGAATGGGAGTTCTCGGGGAAAAGTGCTTCCCGCGAAATTATGCGGCTGAAATTTTAAAGAATTCTGATTGCGAGAGAAGGGACGCTCTCGTTTAGAACAATGAAATTGATTCTAATTTCGCAATTATTCCGTCCCGTTCGTGCGGATCCGTCGCTGGTGTTTGCACGAAACGTTATATCATTAGGTGACTGAGGTTGTCTCCCCATGCGAGAATTAATGATTAGTATAACAGCAACCTAAGCAAAGTACCTTTGAGTAAAAGGATTATTATTCTGAAACCCCTTATTTAAATCATTGGCAAAGAAAAGGAGCTTTGATAAGATATTTTAGTAAGTTATAATTGTAAAATATAAGTAACTTTTTAATAAAATATTATAATAATTAACTAGTATTAGTAGAATATTATAACATATCTCTCTTTTTTTTTTTTTTTTTTTAATAATTTAATATTCTTTATTCTTCCTTGTCACAAAATACAATAATTTTCTCTCCATTGAGAACTTTAAGGTCCCCCTGAGCCAGAGAAAGGCTCGTCAGGAGGTTCCATGTTTAGCATAGAAAACAACACTCACAACAAAAGACACAAGAAAACAACCATCCACATTTATATCCAAACAACCAATTAAATCATTCAACCATTTCTATACTACAATACAAAATCTTTATCACAGTTACAATAGCAATAAAATTACAATTAATAATAGTGCAATATGCAAATATGTTACAATAGTATTATAATAATATTACATAATATTAAAATAAGTCACAATATAAAAATATACAGGCAGACAGAATGTAATATTTAACATTGATGAAGCCAGGTTTTAATTTCCTTTTTCAAGGTAGACAGTTTTTCAATAAATTGCAAATTAACTGGTAAGCTATTTAGGAGCCTAGGAACAGTTACAATGAGTTGATTTTTACCACATGTATTGAAGTATGTAGGAACTAAATATCTTTTTCTGCTTCTTTGTACCATTGAGTGGGTATTTACCTGTATTGTTTTATATTTGTTTGAGTAGTAATTTTCCAATAACAGGATGTATATGAAAAGTTTTTTTACTGGTAATAGATCCAGCTTTGCGTAGAGTAAATCCGTATTCGTAACATTTCTCAGAAATTGTGATCCTATGTATTTGATGATTTTATTTTGTGTGGAGATTATGGGTTTTAATTCACTATTTGTTGCATTTCCCCATACACTTAGACCATAGCGTAGGATTGATTCTGCCAGAGACATATATAAAATTCTTTTGGTGGATACAGGAAGCATGTGCTGTAAGTAATACATCTGGTAAGAGACTTTCTTTAGTTTATTATTTATATATTTCACATGATGATTAAATTTCATGTTTTCGTCAATAAACACCCCTAAATACTTATATGTAGAGACTTGCTCTAAAGCTTCACATCCACAGCTCTTATGGTTTAAGTGGAGACACAAATGTCTATGTATTTTCACATTAACATCTTGTCTCTTACCCACCCTATTATTGATATTCATTACTTTTGTTTTATTAACATTGAGTAGTAGTTCATTATCATGGCACCATTTGCTTACATTATTGAGATCTTCTTGCATATTTTTTACAGCAATCTTAAAATTACTGTGAACTGATACAAGAACAGCATCATCAGCATATAGATATAATTTACAATGCTTAATTACAGAAAAGATGTCGTTTATATACATTATAAATAACAATGGTCCTAAGACAGACCCTTGTGGCACACCACTAGTAATTTGACAGCTATCACTACAGATATTATTTAGTTTGACAATAAGTTTTCTATTCTTTAGATAGCTTTCAAACCATTTGTGCGTTATTCCACGGATCCCCATACTGAACAATTTTGACAAAAGTAAATCGGTTTTAATTACATCAAAAGCCTTTTGAAAATCAAGAAAACCCACTATAATATTGTTGTTGTAGTTTAGGTTGCAGTTTACAATTTCTCCAAAGTTTTCAAGTATATTTCTGGTGCCTTTATTTTTTTGAAAGCCATACTGATGTGGGGATATGAGATTATACTTTTGAGCAAAGTCCATAAGGTATTTTGAGACATATTTCTCCATCACTTTGTCGATCACTGGTAGGATTGAGATTGGCCTATAATTACTGTAGTCTTTTGTTGCTTTGCTTTTTGGGATGGGTTTGACAATGGCAAGCTTGAGTCCATCTGGAACTAATCCTTGCTTTATGCTACAGTTGATAAGTTTTGTAACCAGTTCTTGCAACACAGAATGATTTTTTATTTCTTTGGTTCTTATTTTATCATGTCCAGGTGCTTTATTGTTTAATTCTTTTATGATTTTTTGTATGTCACTGATAGAGGCTTCTGGTATATACATGCTATTTTCATTTTGTTGCATTAAGATGTTTTTTCCCCAGAATTTATTGTTGCAATTTATTCTTAGCCTTTGAATTTCTTCAGTAAAAGTTTTACCAAAATTTTTGCAAACTTGAGGTATGTCATCTCTAAGTCCATTAGATCCTAGGATTCTTATGATGGCATCATCTGAAGTAGAATTTCTCCCCCTTCCTGTCAGATAAATATATATTCAATAAAATATTGTAATAAGTAATTAGTTTTATTAAAATATTATAATAATTTACTAATTTTAGTAGAATATTATAACATTTCTAATAGTAAAATATTATAATAATTAACTAGTTTTAATAAAATATTATAATAAGTAGCTATTTTTAATAAAATATTGTAATAAGTAATTAGTTTTATTAAAATATTATAATAATTAACTAGTTTTAGTAGAATATTATAACATTTCCAATAGTAAAATACTATAATAATTAACTAGTTTTAATAAAATATTATAATAAGTAGCTATTTTCAATAAAATATTGTAATAAGTAATTAGTTTTATTAAAATATTATAATAATTAACTAGTTTTGGTAGAATATTATAACATTTCTAATAGTAAAATACTATAGCACTAGTTTTAATAAAATATTATAATAAGTAGTTACTTTTAATAAAATATTGTAATAAGTAAGTAGTTTTATTAAAATATTACGATAAGTATTAATAGAAAAATACTATAATAGGTAGCTACATAGTCGTTGGCGAAGTCTAATGGAGACTCATCATAAAAAGAAAAGATAAAAGTACTACTTTTATCATTTCTCATAATAAGTAACTATAGTAGTTGTCCCATGCGAAAATTTCGCACAATTGCTCACTGATGTACATGCAATTTAATTAAAATACAGCGGTTGTTTAAGTGAAATAGCAATGTAAGCTGTCTTTGTGTGTTATACAAGCCTTCGTATTCGGCTACGCTCATGTTTCTATGGTGGTCAGTTTATGCTGTTATGGTTGCGTACGACGTCGAGGTGTCCCGTTACGGAGACCATAATATTACTTGCGAAAACTGTTTCGATCAACCGGGAATAAATATGTGTCCGAAGAGAAAAGCTATTTATTTACCACAGCAAACGTAACCAAGTAAACAATAAACTCCAAACATCTCAACGCCGATATCTACACATCCAGTGACGAAACTCAAAAATTCAAATTTCAACACGATTTTTTTAATATTTTTTTATTTTTTGTTTTTTGCTCTATTTTTTATCAGGAACTGGGAAACTTTCTCTTTGCCATTTATACGTTTTGATGGAGTGTGAAGGGCTCAGAAAATCGCTGATCAACGAAAACTGAGGTTTAGAAATAATACATTAGGATAGTATGATATAAGCAACATAAATATTATGATAAGTAATAAAATAATATAATAAAAAGCAAATATCATAATAAGTTATAATATTATAAGTAAAGTGAACATTATGATAAGTGATGTAGTTAACCTATCAGTACAGTCGCAAACAAATTTATATTCCTCTTAAATATTTAATCAATACTTTTCGTAGAATCCCTTTTCAGACTCTGGCTCAAGGAAAAGAGTTTTCGATGAGAAAATGGAAATTATTTTCTTTAATTTAAGTACAAAAGATAGCTTTGAAAAAGAGGTCGTCGTCGTTATACAATTTTTGAAAAAAAAGCAAAAAAAAATCTTGCCTTTTCGGGTATGTAGTCCCTGTTCAGATTGAATAACCGTTACCATTAAAATTTCAATTAATTTTCACTGAAACATACAAAATTATTTGCTAAAGCCGTTACGTAAAAATAACAAAGTTATTTTCGCTTTCTTTGTAATTAACCTGTTTTTAAAAATTACATGGAATGTTGGATGTTTATAGATCTATTTGCGAATAAATTGTTTAAATAAGGGAGGCCTTTGAGAAAAATCATTAACCACTGCTATAAAATCAAAACTCTGAGAAGATAGATTTTGGTAAATAGAATAGAAGATGTCCAAATATACCAATTTCCGGGACCCAAATCCAGGATCTTAGGGTTGGAAAATTTGAACGCATCTAGCAAACCGCCCATGTTTCTTTAAGAAGATCCTACATTTCTTAAAGTACAAATCTGGTCTCAAACCAGGAAAGCAAAATAAAGAACTAACTCATGTCAACCCACTTGTTTCGAATAAATGAATCAGAAGGAATTACATACATCCTCACCGATCCGCTGGACACGAATTTGTACGAGAGTTAAATTCCCCTGAAGGATCACCCAATAAAACTTTTTTTCTCCCGCACGTCCATTCTTCGAGAAAGATAGTGTTTTTTCCTGCCTCGAATCACCTTCGTCACCATTCGACAAACCCGATTTATTTCCTCCGCCGGCAAAATCTTCCGCTATTCCAACCCCGAAAATAGACAGCCGAAGCATCAAAAAGCACCGCGATGGAATTTATCCCCGAATCTCTCAAACGAGGAATAACATTCGCGTCTTAAGACTCGGGCATATCTCCGCGCTCAAAATATCCGATAAGCCAATACCCCATCCCCACATCTCCGCTTGCCAAACGATCCTAAGTACGATATTGGTAGTCCTTCCCCTGGTCACATTTCCCCCTTTTATTCATCCAACCCCTTTACTGCTGCGTTGCCCAAAAAACCGTGTTGTCTTTTTTTCCGAAGAGCCGAAGTCAATTTCCGCCGGCCCAAATGCGAGTTGACTCCCCCCGACTTCCTCACTTTAAGCTCTCTCTACAAACAACCCTACACACGAAATTGCCGCAGTCTCTTGCTTAGAACCCTTCCCCCAATTCCTCGCCCCATATCCCTTATCCATTCCTCCCCCTCTAGCCCCTCTTAACCTTCTGGCCAAGACTCCCCACTCTCATCCCTGCTGCAGCCCTCTTGTATCTTCCACCAATCACCTTCTTCTTCCCTTCCCTTAGAAACAAAGTCTGACCTCTTAACTCTCCCCCTCCAATCCTTTCTTCTTCCTTATGTTTGACTTGTCCCCCTCTTTCCTCACATTTATCCTATTTTCCCCATCAAGTGCATCAAATCCCATCTTGGCTGCAGGGGGAGTCTTTCCTCGCTCCGAAATCTTAATCTTTACGAAGTGTGTGCTTCCTCTTCCAATGAATAATGAAATGGACTTCTGAGACGATATATTTTACCCTAGATAATTTAGATGTGCAGCCGTGGAGGAGGAGTGATGAATTATTTGCCTTGATGGCGTCTTAAATTATCATTATTCGAGCATACTGCTCTTGGTTTCCTGCTTAGGATTGAGTGCTCTATTGTTACCACTTTAAAATGCTATCCTGAAAGATAACATTTAAATTATTTTCGATGGGTAACTTTTGTGCGTTGATGAATCTTCGCTAGTGAATATTTTTGCATTCCTATAATAGAGATTAAAATACTGCGGAGCTGGAGATGAATATGAATTATGATTTACAGGCTAAATCCTCCGGCTTCGTATTTATATCCAAACTCCTTCATCCTCTTAATATTCATAGTAAGTGGCCAGAATTTGAGGCAATCCATCATTTAAAATGAAATGTAATCTTAGATATATTCACTTTGGAAATATCTCGCAACTAATATTGTCTGAAACATAGAACTTCAGAAAACGAATTTTGCATGAGTTTGATTCTGTAATCAGTTGGAAATTTTATAGCTACTAAAATGATTTCCATAAAAATCTCCTTGATTTGAGATGAGTTTGGTTCCACAAAACTCACAGATCCTTTTTTAAGCAGTTTTATAATAAGTATTCCTTGATACAGCCGGCCAGCCTCCAGCAACACTCCTTGAATTTGCGGCTGGACTTACTGTGTTTAACGCAATACATATATCACAAGGGTTCTACCCTTAGGGTCTGCGAATTGGTTAACTTTAACCTATTCCGTGCCGCCCAGGATATATTTCCCTTAACTTTTCATGCAGTTTAATATGGCAACCCCTGGTAGAGGGGTACAAATTCTAAACTAAATCTAATTCTAATTCTTCAGCTGTATGTGAACCAGTATATTTATTTTGAAAAAGATTGAAGTAGAATTAGAAAATTAACAATTTTCGATGAACTGTCATTGATTTCAAGTAATGGGGTATGTAAATATGTACACTTTACCGGTAGCCATCGAAATGTTTATGGAAACTAATGCTGTCCACTGAGAATGAAATCTTCAACACCCCGGTTAAAAAGTTCTAGACAGTTCAACGGCTAATTCAGTCTTCAGAAATAAGTCTCTTCATCACAATAATTTATATATTATTTAAACTCTATTTTAAAATTTCATACGGTTATAAAACTTTAGAGCAGTAACAAAAAACTTATTATAATGATTGACTGCATTGGAAAAGAGATAGATTATATATATTTTGTGTACTGTCGTAATATCCTTATTGAATTTCACTTGTCGATCGCATATGATGAGAATGATGAATGATGACATCTGGGATGCAATATAATTCCTAAAAAATTAATTTCTGTACTCGTATACTACAAGAGACTTCATAAGCTCATAACATCATAATTGTACCCTTATAGAGGTTCGGTAATTGATTTCTTTCTACGAGTAAAACTATACTGCATACTGCATTCAATTATCATTCTATTTTTCACAGTTTACGCACCAAAGAAACAATTACGTATCGTTTTCATCTTATAAAAGGAATATGACAACGTACGTTTCAGCACCCTCTTCTAAGAGTGTATGGTAGAACATCCTGCGACAAGTTCTTCATGAAATTAAAATAGAGTATAAACTTCATAGTATCAGGCAAAAGGTTTTAGAAATTCATCACCGAAATTTGAATTGTAAAAACATCACCTTTCAAAAATTGTATGTTTCGTTTCACTGAAATTTATTCAATAAGATTTATATCACATTTGAATATGGTATTAGGATTCGAATGAAAAACTAAAGTAGTTCACTTCACCTTCGGAATAGTAGTAACGTCGTTGCTAGAGCAACATTTGGAAGAAAATAGCTCAGCTCGTACATATGTATATGCATCTTACGAACGCTCGCAGCAAAAAAGTAGATAAATAGAGCATCAAAACGAACGCTGACATAATCAGGGACTACTTAATTCGAAATAACTGTCTGCACCACGACTTAATTGATGCATCGCATCACTCACTGTCTGCCTATCCCTCAATTTGCTGTTTCCAGCCTACTGAATATCCAGTAATGACGGGAATTTTTTCCGCAGCAAATTATACGAGCATTATGACGTGTAAGGCCGTCAGGTCCCAATTTCCAGCAACACACCTTCATCCCCGTGCTCTTTTTTTTGGAGAGTTAACCCGTACACACGGGTGGCGAGGCGGTGGAGTCAATAGGCATTAACAAAGTGAGGCCTCGTTATCCCTTGACTCTTGCTGCATCTCTTCCCCATCATGTAACCCCACACGCGACCCCTCCCACGCATTTAGTCTCCCTCCCATTCAGAGAAGGGAAAAAACCAGCCCTAACCTCCGCCGTGCGAAAGAAGCGTCCCATTCGGGTGCACCTGCCCGTAATAAGTTATGGATAAGCTCACGAGCTGTAGACGGAAAATTGGAGTAGGTTTTATATGCCGAAGGGGAAATTGTTTTTGCGTTAAGGATTTTTTCCTAGCCGCGTCCTCTGCCGATGGATCGATCCCGGACCGCTATATTTTTCCGTTATTTTCCTTCCGTTTGCCTTCCTTCTGCTTCCTTTCGCGCGGCCGTTAATGAGATAAAGGGCTGCTAATATAACGAGGAGAAAGCGAGGTGGGAGAGGAGCGAATTAATTTTGTTGGAGTTGAGAAGACAAACCGGAGTAGATGAAAGATTCTGCGGCGTTTGAGCAGAATAGATTCGAAGTAAATACGCGTTTAAAATTCTGTTGCTACAGAATTCTGCGGAAAGTTGGAGGGTTCAAAGGTTTCTGCACGTTGTGCCATTCCCCGAATTTCGGTTCGGTAAAAATCTTTCGATAGCTTAAGCTTCTGTGATTATATATAGACTCTATAAGTTCGGGATTTACGAAGTGGAAGCTCATTTCCATGATAAACATTATTTTTGTTTCACTTCTTGGAAATAAGATGATTTTATCATACCGTAATTACGCCCAATTACTGAAAGAAATTTTTATTTTGGTATATCTGTTGAGATTATTTCTTTTTCGACCTATGTTAAGGATTCTTTATATTGAGTTTCGAGTATTCGAGGTTTCTTTCTCGTTGTCTTTATCTATCTTCCCAGCTTTGATGATAAAAATTAGTGATGCAATAATGATCAACACTGTCATATGTTTTCCATTAAGGTTTGACCTTAGGCCTTTCCTAATGGCGCGAAGCCTTATAGTAATTTACCTTTCATTTGACGATATGCTTGAATTAAAATCAGCCTGAGTTTTTCTGCTATCACATTACATCTGCTATATAAATCACGACAAAATGGCATTTCAAAAGTGGATTTGAGAAGACTGTATAAGGAAATTATACTAAGTTATTATCCCTTTCGGGAAGTTCATAGATACCCCAATTGTATGTAATGGTTCTTCCATATTCTTTTCAATCAGAAACGTGCTTTAGTATGTGAGATAACATTGTTCGGATTCTATATCTTATTCTTTCTCTCTATGATACACTTCAACTTAATTCTCCGAAGTGCATTCAGTATTAATGCAGAGTATTTTATTTAAAATTCATTTATTTCCTTCATCATTCTGCATTTTTCCCCTCTCCCTGAGCCCTTTTTGAGGCCAGAAGTAATGACCAGGTTTTATTGCTGCGTTGTGGTTGTGACTGTGTGAAGGAATTCGACAACCCATCACCAAAACCGAAGGAAGGGCTGACAGAAATATGCTGCGTGAGGTTAACATTGCTTATGAAAATGGGGACCTATTTTTCTCCGTAATTGATGGTGTCATCTATTTCATTGTTGGTGTTAATACTTTGCTTTTTTTAAAGAGAAGGTATATAACTGTAGCCTTAAATCGTACCTAAATTGCCGCTATACCATCTCGATCGTATTTAAGTTTGAACGAATATGAGAATAGGAAAAAATTTACAGCTTCTCATAGTGCCTTGTTAAAGTTTTTGAACTGAAAAGTGATAATATTTATCGATAACATCCCAAGTATATTATATGAATTATTCAGTAGCGAGGTTTGTGATGCTCATAGTACTAACTTTACTGTCTCACATTTTGATTAGATTATTTCGATATTGAAAGGGGAGTACTTATAATTATGCGCAATATGCCCCATTCATGAGGGAGGTCCAAAATATAGTATTTAGGACCACTATGTTATACCTCTTAAATGAAGTCTTACGAGTTCACGATTTCTAATCTTCTAATCAAGAAAGAACTTAATATATGTGTATTTATTCTAAGTATGACTTAGATGCTATATATTGTTTGTATAATTTTTAATATAGTGTGATCTATCCTCAGTTATTTTAATTTATATATAAATAATCAATTTTCTCTATCTTTTGTTTATTTTTGCCGCAATGAAGCAATGTTTCATTATTTGTTCTCCTTAGTCCTAACATTTTCAAACAAAATGAAAAGATCCTCTGAATATTCATTACGTATTTGCAGCTAAAAAACTTCTGGAATTATAACTCTTACAAACATACTACTTATGATTATATGTTAAAATTAATTTAAATTTTTGATTCTCGTAAAAAATTCAGCTTCCATAGATGCACTTCTGGCTGCAATGTCAACGAAGTTTCTAGAAATTCCTTATATTTTTACGTGCTATAATTAATCCCTACCATGTTTCTTTCAATATCTTATTTTCCCATATTTGTGGATATTTATGAAAAAAAACTTCTTCAGCTTTTTAAATCCATCCAGTGTAGCCAGAATGGAACCGTTAGTTAACAAAAAAACAGAAGAATACTTAATCGGCACATTGACTTTCAACGCCTTGGTACGAGTCCACTTTAGCCACTCCGAGCCTCACATAATCCCGCGCGACTACTCCTTATGTTTAATAGGTAATTTTAATGTGCGGAGGAACTCGGCGAGCCCGAGGAGAAAAAAAGGACTCTCCATTACATCGCTTAATCCCAACGCATTAGGGCCTCCGTACAAAAACACCTAACCTTCCAATTTTCGGGACCCTTCGAATTTCCTTCCATTTTTCCCGCGTCTGAGCGAGACCTCGGGATAACGTACGTACGAGTGAGAAAGTGGGAAATGCATTAAGAATAACAGCGGTGCTAAGATTTAAGGGCTGAGAGCGGCAGTTTAGATTTCGTTATTTCCCGAGTCGGAAACACCAGTAAGGAAGGATGAGAGAGGAAACAGATGAGGAGGGATGAAAATAGAAAAGGATAGAAATAATGGAGAGGGGGGAAGTGGCAACAGCACCAACCGCCTCCCATAAACTACGGCAGAAAGAGAAGGAAAAATCCCCTTCTTCATCTTCTCGCCTCCTTACACTCATACCCAAGAGGAAAAGGGGAATCTTTTCCAAAATTTAAGAGCCCTCAGCAGCGTACGAATGGAGACCCTTTAATTCGATACCCTCTTACGAAATCCATTGTTTTCTTCCTCCCCGTACCCCTTCATATATTAATTGACCCTGTCTCAACCTTACCTCGCTCTTATCTAGACTTGGCTATTATTATTTCGATGGCCTTCCCATCTGCTCATCTCATTCCATTCTTCATCCCCACACGCGCTCTCTTTCCCTTCGTTATTCTTTTTTTATTCTAAGTCTCATTCATTCTTCTTCCTTTATTCCATCTGCCAATGAACATTCTTCTTGTGTTTACGCCAACGCTTCTTTGTGTTTACGTCTTTCCATTATGTATTCTTCGCTCTCCTTGTTTCTTTGCATTGAATCCCTTACTTATCTCGTCCATTTTGATTTCTTTAGAGCTTGATTCATTATATATATTTTCATTCAAAGCTGTGTTCTTAGCAGGGTTTTTCATTTTATATTTCTCGACTTAATCTTCCCATCCCCTCTGCTCCACTGCGCGAATTTTCGATATTTGTTGCTCTTGCGCCGTTTTTTTTCTATTAAAGAATTAATCTCATCAAGCGATATCTGGTGGTAATCCATTTCAAAAACTTAAATAAAGATATGGCGTATTCATTAGGATTTTTCTACTGCTCGAAGTAGATAAGCTCTAAGCTCTTCTGTAAATAGGGATTGAGTCTTACGGATTTTGGTTTCTGTGGCTTCAAGATGTCATAGCTCTCAAGCAAGCCCCGGTATGGCTTACCGAACAAATGAAGAACGTCACATAATTAGCTAAGCAAAATTCATGGAAAACTGATAAATAACTAAAATAAATTAAAAGATTTAATGTATACTATACCATAATAAAGAAGCTACATCACGACCCAGGATTTGATGGATGGCATCACAACCATGCGAAGACCAACATAATTACACAGAATGTATATCAGACCCGATAACTTTTCTATGAAGGAATCAGCATCGCCTTGAAGTTTTAGGATTCAGCATGAAATTGAGTGCCCGAATTTTTCGTATAACATGGTAAAACTTGGTTTCAGGCTCACCCGGGCGAAAGATAAGTGGGCGTAAGGACTACTCGGAGAAATCAGCGATGAGATTACTTGCCCAAGGACTACTACTCTAAGGGACTTGGAGGCAAAGAAAGTAAATATATCTTCACCAATAATTGCGTGATTTATACAAGAGTAGACAATCGATGCCTAAATTCGGACTCAAGGAAAGCATTTTTGTATTTTCGGCCAGTCTTTTTTCTATGCTAGACGCCGTGCGTCGTCTCATTCCGTGCGTTGCTAAGAAACCTTCCCCGTCATCCTTTCCTTCTCTCCCCCGTACTTGGGGACGAATATAAACCTCTGATTTTGGAGCCTGTGCTCAGAATGATGCCATTATGGGTCGAAACTGCACACTTCAATAAATCCATGAATAGTTAGTAAGTGATATTTCCTTCCAAAAGTTAGGGTGAAAGTCTTTGAGGCTAAAAATGCGCCTAAAACTATATCTGTGTAACGAGCTGGCTTATAATTAGAAAAGAAATTTTGGTTCTGTATGGTACCCTATTAGTTTCTAAGCCATTTGAAATCTGCGTTTAATACCGTCACACGGTTTGTAATAAAATTAAGTATACTAAAAATAGGGTCTAGAGCTGCATCTGTTAGCCAAGGAGACTGATTTTGTGGAAAGAACTCGAGTTAAACCCGAACCTTCATTAGGTACTGCGCCTCTTCCATATTTTAGGTATCCTAATCCTAAGAGAGAGCTCCTAAGACAGTCTAATTCGGTATCATTATGTTTGGATCCATTTTTACTATCCTTGCGCGTAAATGTTCCTGAAACCTTACCATGATGACTGGAGTACACACCTTTATCAACTGTCTTTTTTATATTGGCAAATATATTCCTCATTCAATTTTTTCAAATATACGACAGCTATGAACGACTTTCATAGATTTAAAATATGAAAGCAACTGACGTATGAACCCATATTTTTTTAAATTCTCAGAAATTATTGTATTGATTTTACTATTTCCTGTCTCTCTTATTAATTTAGATTGAGATTTTAACATTACCACTGGTTTAATGTTAAATGTCTCAGTGTAATTTTTGTACTCCCTCTATATTGATATGCATTATATTTATTCATTTTTTATTTCTTTTATATTACTTAAATATCTTTCTCTATCATGTTCTTTTGCATATCTCACAATTTTTTTAATCTTATTTTTAATCTTATCTTCACTTATTCACTTATTCTTTGCTACTTTGCAATTGTAAAAGTATTGTCTTATCCGTATTATTTTGAAGTCATGTTCATTTATACTGTTTTTCTATTGATAATCATATTGATTATCACTCTGGTTATCTTCTCAATAAAAATATAGTTCTGATTGTTTTATGTTTGCGGTAATGTATCTGTATTCTTTGATTTCTTTTCAGATAAACTTTAACATTATTCTTACTTAAAATTAGTAGTTATTAGTAGTTTTCGTATTTTTATTACACAATATGGAAGAAATAAAAAGGAACCACTTTTCAAAAATGAACCTAGTTCCTAATTTATTTAAAAAAACAACTATGCAAGATACCACAGAATACAAATTATTTAAATGCACGACATGTTTCGACGCGTAAGCGCCATCCTCAAGTATCCTCGAAACATGCATTTAAATAATTTGTATTCTGTGGTATCTTGCATAGTTTTTTTTAAATAAATTAGGAACTAGGTTCATTTTTGAAAAGTGGTTCCTTTTTATTTCTTCCATATTGTCATGGAATACCACAAAGTGACCCGCCAATCAGTTGATTTTATTATTACACAATATTTCGGTTTCCTTTCATTTTATCCTGTATTTGTTCTTCTGCTGTGGTGTATTTTTTACTACGCGCAAACATAGGTTTTTCAACCCACAAGGTAGCTTCCTTCTGCGCACTTTCTCAAACTATCTCTGCTTTTTTATAAAATTCATATAAAGAAGGGTTAGACATAGGAAGAGATTCGTTAGTCTCAATCTCTCCGCAATCAAAGTCGTTTTATCATTATCAATGCTTCATTTACCTTGATTTGGCCTATTTTTGGATAAGAGGGCACGTGTCAGTACTCATCATTTATTGATTAAAATACTGGCAGTAATTCCGCTCATTCAAACATTCCCTTTATGCTTAGTAAAAGAAGGGAATTACGCTGACAAAATCCACACCCGTAACGAGAGTGCATGTAGAGTAGCTTTATTCGGATCCTATGGGAAGTTAAAGGAAGAACGAGCCAACCTCGGATTGGCAAAGGGAAAAATAAGTTACAACTCAAGTCTCTGTGTTGAAACTCGAGATATTTCTCATCCTTAAGAAAAAGAAGTTTTTCTCTGCTGGCATCGCGTCCTTTGCAGCAGCTTCCTCCGCCTCAAATCCTACAGCATTTGTAGGGCGCCAATTCATCTTCTACCCGCACCACTCCGCCCAATATGGTCCCCATCCGATGCAATTACTCCAAAGTTTTCCTCCCGAGCCTTTTAAACCGCATCATTCCTCTACATGACGCTAAGCAGGTTGCTAAGATGGATAATACGCGAAACTTCGATCCGCTGGAGAAATTGGGGTGCATCTGCCGAGCATCAATCCCAGATGAAAGGGCCTCCGTGAGTCTACTTATGGGCCGGAGAAAAAAACAAGGCTAGTGAATCTTGAATCGATCATATAAGGAACACGATGAAGATGAAGATTTAAATCTCCTGATGAATTTTCGCGTCTTTCAAGGATAGTGCATGCGATAAAGATTGATATTAATGAAGTTGTGTGTGTGTGTGTGTGTACAGGGTATAGCGGATACAGGGTATCCCTTTCAACACAAAGAAAAACTATAAGGTCTATAAGGTCTTTATTAAGGCGAGATTGAGACTGAAAAGTCTCTTCTTCCATCTAACCTTTCGTCAATAATATTACATACATAAAAGATATGTGTATGTGAATAGCGGAATAGAGAGGAAAAATTTAGGAGTGGATCAAAAAAAAACCTAAGGTGATATATTAGGAAAAAAAATCCACTGCAGGAAAACACCCGCAAAGAAGGGGGGTGTAAAAACCTGCGCAAACCTACTGATAGTACAAGCTAAAAGTTATGAAAGAAAACTTTGTAAGAGTAGAAAATTAGAAAAGCAGTACTATAAAGAAATTACAGAAACAATAATAAAATAAAATCAGAAAAAGAAAAAAAATGAGATAGTAAACAAAGTAAATAAAAAATATGATAAAAACATAAGATAAAACATTCTAACTAAAATACAAAAGTAATAATCACTAGGTATAGTCCATAAAAACTCACTAGGTATAGTCCATAAAAACTTTTAATTAAACGACCTAGGTTTGTTTACAGAGTAACATCATCAGTTTTTCTATGTTTGTGATCATGAAGGAGTTCCACCATGCCTCATCGAAATCTGTCATGTTTGGCACTCTCAAACCTGCCATATTTCAAAGGCCCAGAAATAAATACAGTAGATTTGATAATAAAATAACACCATTGATACATTATCTTAAACATTTATTTAATAATACATTATGTCAGTGTATCACTACAGGTGAAACATTTTAGCACGGAGAATATCGAGTCTGTATTCAATTTCTTTCCATGCTCTTCGTAACATTTCTTCTGTCACTGCTTGTGACTGAGGGATTCCTGACCTTCTAAGAATCTCCCAACACGCATATCGGTATTTATGCTACCATCTTCGGGGGTGATTCTTATTAGATCAGTCATCCGCTGGTTCTTTTCTCCATCCATAGTAATAGTAATAAAACGTATTTAACTGGGCGAGGATGGGCTAAAAAAATCTCTTCCTGCACCTAACCCTTTGCCCGTTAACACATAAAAAAGAGATAGCATGGAAAATGTGCACAGAAGAAAATTAATTTGTGGGTTTAAAAGCCTAAGCGAGCGCTTGATGAAAATTCCCCAAAGCAGGTAAACACTCATACGGTGTGTGTGAAAACTAACGAAACCTATTGATAGAAAGAAACTAAAATTTATGGAAATGGCAGGAAGACGAAATCATTTGCAGTTACCAACTTTGCCCTTAACCATTGATAAAAGAAATAAGTAATTAATAAAAACGTCTAAATATTCAAAAATTATCATATCAAATATTTCACAATAAGGGTAGTAACACCTAAACGTCATGTATATCCCCATTTGGGGAAGAGGCCCGGCGTTTCATTAACGTATTTCGCTCATTAAAATTTTTTTGACCTTTTATTCATTAACAGAAGAGTTTCAATTTCTTTTCCTTTTGTGTGTGCAGTCGATGTGTTCAGATGTTACCTTCCAGAAGGCCAGGGCACAAAGGAAAAAAACTTGGTAAAATTCCACACATTGTATATATTTCTCTACCAAGATCATCGAAGACGTGTGTGTATTACAATATGTTCTCTTCTATAAGCGGAGTTTTGAGTACTTAACTTCATGATGATATTTTTCGTCAGTTAATAAAAAATTTACCTGAGATGCGAGTAAACGTCTACGAAATCCTCTTTACTCATTGTATAGGTCGTTTGAATGAAGATGATATATAACTCGGCTAGAGCAATAAATCTGTATAAATATGAAAATACAACACAAAAGGGAAATTTTAAGTAAATATTTTGTGGATCAATCTGTATCTATAAAATCAAAACTCACTTGGTGAAAGTTTATAACCCAAAGATTTAAAAGGAATTTTTTTTTCTTTCCTCCTCAGTTAACCAATTCCTTGTGGCTCAGTGGGTACATTTTTCCGGGAAATATTTTCTATTTTGACACTTTCGCAATGTTTCTTTGTCATTCGGTGGGTGTAACATTCCGATTTTCGTATTTTTCAGAAATGACGTTTTTAACCGTTTCATTTTTGTTTCGGTTTTCGGTTCGGTTCTGGTTTCATGTACTGATGTCCATTAATATCTTAAAAAGTGTTGAGTTCGAATTCCTTAAACTGCACTAATGTATAAAAATTAATATTTGAGAACAAACGATCATTCGTTCGCAAACGTTCATCGATTGATATTTAACCAACGAAACGATAAATCCGGAATGTTAAATTAATCGGTGGTTAAGCGAAAAAAAATCGTGGATTAAAACGGAGCTTGGAGGGAGATTGGTGAATTTTTGGCCGTTCCCGTCGACGTGATACATTCCGGAATTGTATCTTATTTGGTAACTAGTTTACTTTCCATTCCTCCCGCCTTCCAATCAAGTAAATGTTCAGCAAATTAAACGACGGATATGGCGAGGATGGTGCCGCCGAAGAGAATTTGCGGCAAATGTGGAGCGGATGTGAAATATGAAACAAAAGAGGAGGAAATTGAATGAAACGCCACTCGAATCGATGGAAACAAGTGAAGGCGACGAAAGTGGTGAGCGCTGTTTGGCTTCCGACGGACTCGCCATCTTCCCGAATTGAAAGCGATAATTTCCATTAGCACTCGCACCGACTAAATTATTAAATATATTGAAATCATCAATCTCCCTCACTTCACCACCGTGAAATGTCTGACCATGAGACTTTGCGGGGTTTGTATTTACGTCTGTCCTTTGTTCTCCGTGTTTCTTTACATTGAATCCCCTTATCTCGTCCATTTTGATTTCTTTAGGGCTTGATTCATTATATACATTAAATAACATTATATATACATATGGATAATAAATATTAAATAATTTTAATAATAAAATTTAAATTTCTGACCATGGGACTTTGTAGGACTTTGTGGTGAAGTATTCGCTTGCAGTTAAAACAGATATTGGCTATTACAACAAATTTATTAATTTTATTGTTTCCCATAACCAGAAAAACTAGACACAGGTAGTATCTCCGTGCACTGGAAAGTATAAACGATAGATTCATTATCATATACCAAATTTGTTTTTTCAAAAATCAGCTGTAACGTATTTTCACAAAACGACCACCTATTCATTTAATTACGAAAAAGTTTTCGAACGTCAAACAATCATTAAAACCTCTTCCTGTGGTATAGATAGATTGATAAAATGATAAAATCGCTTTAATTGCACCTCTATAAATGGAAGTTCTCCAAACTTCGGCGCATTCAGACAGTTTTATTGCCAACTAATATTTTTTCGATTTATAAGTAATAGGTTTTCGCGACAAATGCAGATACTTTCTAATGTTCAAAACAAAGCTCTCACTTCTAAATTCAATCAAGAAATCGTCGAAAAATTTTAATATATAAAATTGACTTATTTTGTTTTGGAAAAACCAATGCGAAAAGACTGCATGGATGGAAATTTTCCTCCATGGGTTTTCAAAGGTAATAGTACTCACTCCTTATCGTCAAATTCATTCCGTAACTCACGCAAAGCTATAGTTACAGAGTGGAACTCTAATTGCAGTAATGACACCTCTGCCATATATGGTGATTTAAAGGAAACTCTGAAAATATTGTTTCCCTTTCCTAAGTTGCTAATGTAGTTTTAAAATAGGCGGAATCTTTTTGGAGAGTCTTTATGCTAATTCACTGTTGTGCTGATGTAAAAATGATTGCTTTCCATAATGCAAGTTTTGCTGTTCTACGATAGTTTTGGAAAAATATTTTTAAGCTATTAAATAACTTGACGTAGTATACTAACATAAAGTAGTCGACCCACTAAGTCTTCAAGAGTTGATACTAACTTAATCGAAATGAAAAACACGTTAGAAATTGAACCTCTGATTAATTATTACGAATTCACATTGAAAACTCATCGGATTTATTTGCCGATTTGAAGAAGGCATAAGCATTTATCCAATTTAACGAAACCTTCCGTTTGATGAAATATGTTTCTTTATAGATCCGACCTTACTTTCCTTTGTTGGAAAAAGTTTCTGTAACTTCAAATTTTAATTTCCATGCTTGCACAGATTACTTTCAGCTCAATTATTATTTCCTAACAATCATACTGTCTAATCTATAGCCTCGGTCGAGATGTGGTGGAAATGCATAACTGAATGCAGATGTTTACTTTTCCATATAAGATTTTATTTAAGAACCTGTGATAAATAATAATTCTCCAGAATGAAGAAAAGGGAAAAGTGGACATCTGTGGAAAAGTAAACATCTGCATTCAATCATACTGTCATACGGGGTATACATTTCATATGCTTAAATGAATCTCCTGCAAAATCCGACGCAAAATTAAAGTCCTTTGGGCGAAATTCTATGAGTGAAACGTCCTAACGCCTTTCTTATTTCACTTACACAGAAATTGTAACTTCATTCTCATAAGGGAGATTAATGCCATGGATTCTCAGTCTATGAAGATCTTACCGTGGTATTTTCGTGGTAGTAATAATGATATAACAATAAATATATTCATTCCAGGACAAACAGATGTATGTATTGGACAAGTCATTAACAAAGATAAATTATAAAATCTGCCTAATTAAAATAGTTACATTTATAATTCTTCAACCGATACACTAACTCAGCTTTCACAATAATAAAAATACCTCATACTTAACACAATTACAGTAGCAAACTCACAATTAAAATATAGTTTTATTAAATTTTACATTTAATTAAAATAAACGAAATCGCTCAACCTAACTTAACTATTATTAGCATCAAAAAATTAATTTACACTATAAAAAGCAAAGTAAGATTTATTTTAGACATTGAGAAAAATATTCTCCTTTAATATTTTTTTAATTCAATTGGCACCGCATTATAAATTTTCAATGCCATTATTTCAGAGCTCATGCCAATCAATCCTAACCTATTAGATGGGCTCCTCAGAAGAATCCTACCTCTTGTATAGAGGAAGGTATAGTGTAGGGACTAGAAATCTGGCCTACCTTCTGCTTCTTACCCTTTTACCTTGCAACCGACCACTTAAGTCCCTTGAGGATGATTCTGTGAGTCGCTGGTTTAGGTTAAACCTCACGGTCCCCAAATATCGTCGTCGGTATACAGTGACAACAAGTTAGCTGCTTCTGGAATACTACCGAATTTTCCACGATTCCGCTATAGCTGAGATAGAATTATCGGATCCAGTTATTCTGCAAGTTCGCACCTTTCTCTTGATCGAGTGTTTGAAAACAGCATTATCTTTATCAGAGACGAATGCCGGCCAATCCTAATCCGCCTCTTATTTGCTTGGAGAAAATAGCTCGGTAACTTCTTCAAATATTGAGCTTCCGGTCCGATAGGCAAACGGCTTGTTGATGCGCAACTCCGGAGTAAGGGAATCGGCGGCGTGTTTTGGCACACGTAGAAAGTGTTCCGAAGTCGAGAAAAGTTTTCGGCGGAGATGAGAAGATACGGCTAGGAATCGCCGCTGCGTCCGAATTGGAATGCCCAAACAAATGGGCTGATTACAGTCCAGCGGATGGGGTTTTGTATTTGGATGCTGATATATGCATCCCAGTTGTTATTTGTACCGGTATTTTTACTAGGCTGTATCGTCAATAATAGAGTTTCTATCTTTTGTTATGAGTGGATATTTATATGAGTGGTTATGGTATGGGATATAGAAAAATTTATCCTTCATACACTTATTATGCTATTACAAATCAGTGAGCGTTAAGGGGTTGGAGGGTTGTGTTGGATTGAGGTACGTATATATTTTGAAAAAGGTAAACCGGTTCAGAAAAGGATGGGGTCTAGTGATTAGGGACAAGCGATGCATACGCTTATTACGGACAGTTGCAAACTCCAAAGAGGAGTGGGACTCCGAGGAGATATCACTGTATCCCTCTAACTTTGGCCTCCTTGTCTTTGCAGAATGCAGCCCATATTTCGTGGAGGATCACCTAGCATAGCTCTTGGAGTTCATCAAGGACGTTGATAACTACAGTCTCTGGATCCAGGTAAGGGTGAATCATAATCAGTCGGTTCTCCTCCGGCTAGGACTTCATTATACTCCTACGCCGAAGAATGCAATGCGTTCAGACGGCTTGCAAGTCCCCCTGCTTCATAAGCAGAAAAATGGGGCCATTAATCAGTATTCCATTTCCAGTACTTTAAGGGGAGAAGGACACGTCTCACACGTACCACACGATTAAACTTTCCCTTAAACGATACTCTCATTTGAGGGCATTCACGGAAGCATGTCCTTAGCAAACCGTAGGCGAATTCCGAGCGGCAGGAACGCAACATGTTTCCCCCCGATTGTTTAAGTATATATAGTTTTCTATATTTGACTGAGTCAAATAACTGCAAAAGTTGAGGTAAATGATTGGTTTCCAAGGTTGTATTAGCGTGGAATGAATGCTAGTTGCAGCTGTAAACACTTCTTTCTCTCTATAAGGACTGTCGACTGCGGAAGTAATGTGTTTCTTTCAGTTTCCAAGTTTTTTTTAAGGTATAATTTCCAACCAAAACCTTTAAGGAAGGAGAAGTTACGGAACGGAAAGCGGAAGTGGTTTTCATAAGCTGAAAAGAAGGAAAAAGAAATAAAAAGTTAAAAAGGGTGGCGTTGTATATTTATCCCTTTCTGACAGTACAAGACCATTCTTTTAAAGGAATGGACGGTTATATATTCAACCCCTCAAACGAGTTCACAACTTGCAGTTTGTATCAGGAGAGGTGCTCCGTAACAACATCCTTGAAATACTGAAATCATGGAATTTTAAAGTTAGAAGTAATTTAAATTAAATTTAATAAGATAATAAGAAAGAGGTTTGAATTAGCGATCTCAATAGTGATTTCCTCTCGACTTGATCCAACCAGTTTCAATATGATTTTTCTATCTTTTTGTTATCCTTAGAAATACAAGTATATTTCAGTGATTACGGAAAAATGTCAGCCTCTCCCTATAAAGGACTTTAGTTCCCGTTACGTTGGTAAAAATTCTGTTCGAGCGATACTCATGGTAGACCTGCCGCATACCACTCTCTGGATGTATTCGTTAATATAAATCTATCGCCATTTTTGATACAATTTGGACAAAACTTTTCCCATATTTTAGGAAAGTTTTCCTCTTCACCATGGCCCTGAACACCCCCTTAACAAATCCAGCCTACGCCCCTCACCAAACTACACAGTTCTTTCTATAGGCCACAACTTCAAAGCACCAATTAAAACTGTATTTCATCCTTCGCGGAATCACCGAATAAAACGTCTGTGTTATTTTTGCTCTTAAAAAACGAAGATATTTCCCTTTGATCGAGTTCTCTCCGACAGCAACTGAAGTTGCGGATGATTTTGTCAAATGTAGAAATTTCCTCACAAAGGAATGAAACCGTCGAATGACACGCCAAGCATAGCTAATTTCGCTCCGATTTATTTGCCTTACATTCGCTAGAAGCGCGTCTCCTTTCATCCGAATGTTTCCATCCCAGTTCCCGCTCTCGAATCGCGAAATATAAGACTTCGACTCAGCATTACGGCTCACCCTTTATTTATCGACGGCGTGGTCGAAATTTTAAAATGAAACGGAACAATATGACTCATTTAGTATGCGAAATTCGACGAAAATGTTGTTTTCAAGTACCAGAGAAACAATAACTGGAGTAACTACTTAGTCAAGATTCAGGTTTGAGGACTTCTAACAGCAAACCATTTCATATCCTCGCTTCACACAATTGATAATGACGGACGATGTTAGATGAGAAATGCGATTTGAGAAACTAGTTTGCACTACAATTTTGGCGTTCTATGGATTGATTAGGTTGAGTAGTACAATTTAGCCATACTTGGTGGAATTTTATTACCATACGAATCTGTAAATTGACACTTTTACGCAATGCATGAGAAAAGCAAACACGCTTACCAGTTTACATTTCTTGTTGATTTTGCGCAAGTGTTTCAATTAAAGATTCCTCTTTATTGGATTGTTCCTAGCAGTCTTCTTGTTTTATTTTGTATCGAAATTCAATGGAAATTCTGAAAACAAAGTATATCTATTTTAAAATTCAATCAATGGATTTGTTACTAAAAGTTGCATACTGCGAAAATCTTACAGAATAACTATAATGTAACTGATACTGTAAAGTTAACTAGTGCATGGCTATCGAATCGAAGTAAGATATGAATTATAATTTGGCGTTTTCATTGCACCAGAGTAAAGTTGACCACAGGACAAAAGAAATTCCGTTTTCTTGTTCCTATCACGACGCAGTTTTTAGTGAATCTCAATCTGGTCTTATTTTAAAAAATTTAGCCTCTTTCTTAATTGTAAATTTTCCCATCATATTTAATAAAGTTGGTCAATATCCTACACTAAATCCTCTGTCAGAATCCATGACCTCAGTGTTTGGAATGAGACATAAGCAAATTCCATTAAATCTAATTCTTCCCTCAGCGAGATTCATCATGGATGATAACTAAAGTCGTGGCGGCAATGTTTCTCGAAACGATCAATGGAAATCCACTAAGGACGGTGGCCACGCTTGCAGATGGACTAAATTCGAATCTACTCTCGTCCTCAAACATTACGAAGAGCCATAACTAAGACCGACTCCATTTCCTCTATTCTTCCGCTATATTTCTTTCCCGCATTTGTTTATGACAACGCTTTTGTTTGCGCTGCAGAAGAGCGATTGCCACCCGATATGGTGGACGCTGACTAAACGGATCCGTGGAAAAGGGATGTTTGCACTGAGTACGCCCAAGAGTGAACAAGTCAACAAAGAAATGAACGTCAAGTCTTCCGAAATGGTCCAAACGAGCATGTAGCGGCTTTAAAAGACAAAGACTGAGCCTGCAAATTTCTCTTGGCGCGGTATCTGATTGCATATTCCGTGTGAGATTGGGGGATAAACTATTGGGCGAGGCATATGAGGACAACTTAGTGATAATTAATACCTTTCCTCGTTCACTCTTTCCGCTTTCCGTCTATTTCATTTGGTTGTTTCTATTACGGAGATCGGTAGCTACAAATTTATTTTTGATGGATGACAATTGAATATTTAGTCGTTTTAAATCATCTTCAATCTTTCTCCAAACTCGCAGAAGCGTGAAAAATAATTTTTCTTTCTTGTTATTATTCTTTCTATTAATTTTTGTCTTATTAATCTGCACGTCGACGCATATTATTCACAGTTTGCGCGGCAAGGATACTTTTCATTAATTAGAGGAAATGAAATTCCTCCATTAATATCTTTGGTTTACTTTTTTACTATGATTTTCTAAGGATTCCTCACTCATTTGCAAAAATTACCAATATTTGCGGAGGAATCCTGAACTGAGTTCTGCCCCATTTCTAATCTATTGATGCATGAGATAGGTATTTTCTTACATTTATATAGGTATTTTCATTCATAAAGTTAAATCATCAGTTTGGTGTAGAACGGATTAAAAACATTAATCATTAAATACTCGGTATATTTCTATAGAAGATTACTCCTGAAAACCAGCCGTAATTATTTACTTAGGCAGGACTACTTATGAGCAGTTTTTAGATCGCATTGGTATAGAATATAATACAATAATTTGCCTGGATAAGTCTTTGATCCATTCTCTACAAGCCGCAAGGAGTGTTCAAACAGAATATTTAGTCTGTGCGTGGACGAGTGTGACCTTGCCGATGGCGAAAGGCAGGTGGGGTAGGGCTTTGCCCATGGTAGGACTCTCTAGTCCTTCCTTTCCTCAGGACTGCTACGGTGTCCGTGAGGGCCTACCAGGAATCCTGAAAAACTTCTATGATTGTATAAGATTGCTAAAGGAAAAAAAGTTGACATGTGTAAATTTTATGAAACAGTTACTATTTTATAGACTATTACACTATAAACGAATATTATTCGTAAGGAACGAATCTATGTTGATATCACGTATTGATATAGCTAAAAAAGATTAGAATTGCGTTAGTTAAACATAGTTTATTATTGTAAATAAAATTATTGTAATCGGTAATTAGTATTTTATTATTGTAAAGGATAGTATTGTACATTCATTGCTATTTTGTATTGGAATCTTGCCTGGTACATACATTTCCGATGCATGAAGTAATAATATAAGAGGTCAGATTGATACACCTTAAAATACTTTAAAATATTTCATCTATATCTATATATTAGAGAGGTAAGAATCTTCAATTGGTTAGAGCGAAAAGAAGCAAGAACTCTCGCTTAACCACTAACAGAGAATTAATTATTCCAATTCATTATTGAATTCTCTCCCAGTTAAGAATGAAGTGTCTCACTTTGTAATATGTACAGAGAATTCATATAACAGACCCAATTGAAGACGATCTGAATGTTGACATTTCAGTGCGTTTGAGTACTCCTTCACGAATATGCTTTTTCACTCGAGAAACCCGAAGAAAAAGCGCCGACCGAACAGAAACCTTTTGAGGAGGTAATGGGGAAATCCCGCAGAGAAATATGACATGCGTATCGAGTCGGAGAGAGATGATGTTTTATATTGCGCATGCAGTGAAGAGGGGAAGCGGAGGAAGAATGGAGATGGAAGACAGCTAACATTTAAGCGCTGGCACAAAAAGGCTAATATAATTCTATGCCTCTCGAATGTCCAAGCAGCTCGTCCTTAATCCTCCTTCCCTTCGGTTCCCTTTGCTCCCATTTTCGTACTTGTCCTTATGCTTTAACCCTTCGTCATTGTCCCCCGTATTAATTCCCCTTAGCGTATTTGTCTCTTTCTGTTTATGTTCCCCGTCTAAGGTTGACATGGTTGCTCATCAGTACTAAGGTCTTATATGAATAGGAATTCAATGTCTCCATGCTCTTTATTGAATTTTTTTGCTATCTTAACGTGTTTTTAACCTCGCTCCGCCTTTTGCAAGGGCGCTGAACTCTCGATTATCCGGGATAATGATGGGAGAAATATGAACGTATAATCAGATGAGTATGAATACAGTTATGAAAAGTATAATCAGAGAACACGCATATTCTAAGATTTCACTTCACTCTCGAGAAGAATATTGGTGAAGGAGCACTCACGAATGAAACGAATTGAAATACCAACATTCAGATCGTCTTCAACCAGGTCTCGTATTTGAATTTTCTGTTTATATTACAAAATGAGACACAACCTTATGAGCTGAGAGTGAGATCATATTCAATGATGAATTGGAATAATTTATTCTCTGTTAGTAATTTAGCGAGTTCTTGTTTCTTTTCACTCTATATCTTACATTTTAAATTATTTATTTTAATAGTAAAAATATTTTATATGCTCTTAGTGTCTGTTATTTTCGATTATTTAAAGGATTCCGAAAGAGTTTTCTTCTGGACTGGATCTTCTTAGCAGCGATAATTTCATTGCTTTCGCAACCCCATTGCTCCAAAGAATATGTCGAACATATTCCTTCTTGAATTAGAACGCGAAAATACTTATGTTTCTTGTGTTTAAATTTTTATAGATAAGCATGTAAAATGCATTTCACCAACAATAAATAATCCTGTTGTAATGTAGTGCTCTCCCAAATTACTTTCCGGAAATCTATGATAAATAGGTGACTGGAATAAGCAAAATAGGAGAGAACAAAGAAAACAAAATAAAGCGAAATCAATAAAGACTTTCAGTTATTGTAGATTTTCAGACTATATCAATTTAACATCGTTTTCCACCAGTTATTTCATTGAAATTTTACGAAATCGATTGCAGACAAATGCAATAGTAACTCTATGGTAACTTTATTAACCGACTCTAGATTTACATACTCCCACTTTTCTATTCAAATTTTCATTCTTCGTTTTTTATCATATTTTACTATCAATAGTTTTTTAATTTTGAGTATACAATATTGTCCCTCAATTTCCTATCGTCTTTTTTTCCAACTCTGTGATTTCCCACTAAAAAGTTGTAAGATCAAAGAGTCTTCTACACATTCGTGGACTTCGTTATAAGAATTTTGAATCGTATCCAGTACTCTCAAATACTCATGTGGAGAAAGGAATTAAAATTCGTCTTTTTATAATACCTTTTAAGGAAAAGCATTATTATTTTCCGTTAAGTAATAGGATTTAGTATACATGAAATTTCCATAGTATTGTTCACTCTATAATCTAGTAGATCCGCATTGATAAACACATAAGAATTTCATTGAGTTGGAATCTGAGAGCCAATTAAATCGTGACAAAGATTTACTGAAATACTAAATATACTAATTTTAAGGAAAATCATACTTTATATTGGGGTAACTCATGGAATACGTTCTCTAATCTTTCTATATAATAAGGCTTTAGGTGAATTATAGTCAATTCTCGATGTTGGAAGACTACTACATATACTACTCTTGAGTGTCGACAATGAATACTTACATAACAATTATTTGCTTGTATAAAAAGATCAGTCACATGGATGTGCTCGGAATTCCAACTTTCGTCAAAGAAAACATGAGCGTAAATAAATCAACGGATATACTTCATCGTTAATGCCATATTTTTTCGATTTAACGGCACTTCCATTTCGTCCGAAGAAAGCAGAGGCTTTGTATTTCTAATCGTACTCGTAGTAGTACAAACATCCCCTCGTTGATCTATGAAATATCGACTAACACAGCGAATCGTACATTCAGTCATTTAAGGGTCGGCAAATATTAAAGTTATTGCACCTCATAGCTCTCGGCCCGCGATTCGTTCACGCCTATCTCCCCGGCCGAATTCTCTATCTTGATTCCTTTTGTTATCCACTCCATATATTTCAGCCATCCCTTCTCGGCATCGCGTGGACAAACACCTTTGACTGAGAAGCGTATCTCAGGTCCTCCCCTATCTTCTGAAACGGCAAACTCAGCCCCAATCCCACTTTCCCTATGCCGTCTACGCCGCACCCAATATATCCCTTCCTCCGCCTTTATTATCTCCCCAAGCCCCACCCCTTCTCTCCTATTTCCCATGACAACGAGGTTTAATCTTACCATTGCCACTCTCCGTGTTCATCCCCCTCTTATAATCACCTACTCCTCCTCACACTTTCTTCTCCCATTTCCATATCTTCTTGCTCTCCCTCCCTCTTCCTTGATTCGGCTCCTTCTTGCCCTTTTTCCATCGGAAACTGTGCCTTCCTCTCTCTCTCTCTCCCTCTTCCTTTTTAATTCACGGAGAGGTAAACACTAGCACTTTCCTTTATAACCCGTCCTTCCCCCGCCTTATTCACAAAACCATAAAAGATTTCCCTCCTCTTCTCTTCTCTTTCGTGTTTACTTTCCCTTTTCCTCCCCTCTAATCTCCTTCTTATCCTTTTTGCTCCTCTTCCTCCTCCGTTTCCATTCCCGCCTTCCCTCCGTGCCCTTATGAAATGCCTTCTCTTTAACCTTTACACGGTTAAATTATTCCTTTATGGCGGCCTAAGTCTTTTCATCTTATATTCGGCTCTCTCTCTCTCTCTCTGTAACTACTTTTTCTCGCCGTCCTTCACACATACATCCGTATAATTATGTCCGGTATCACCAGGGTATCGAAACGTATTGTTTTTCTTGCCGGTTTTCTCCCCGGTTCTCTGGAGAAACCGGATTTTGGTTCAGGTCCGGTTTCGCTCTGCTTTGACAGCCGGTTGAACCGGTTTCTTTCTGTTCCATCCGTCAAAATATAACAAATCTTCGGAATTTATTTTGCAATCCTTAGCTTTATTCTACTACATAACACTGCCAGATATATAGACTACATATAGTTATATAGACTATATAAATAGAGATATATAGATATAGAAATATAGACATAGACATAAAGATATAAACAAATAGATACAGGAATATAGATATAGACATATAGTTATAGGCATATGCATGTAGATACAAACAGATATAGACATATAGATACAGAGAGAAATAGACACAGAAAAATAGATATAGACGTTTGCGTATAACTAGATAACATAAACTAGATTTTAGAGAGGCTCCCGGTGGGCGCGTACAACTTCTATGGAAGTGGTCCCAGGTTCGATTCCCGGTGGGAATCCACGTGCGTAATGACGTCAGCTATCGAAGCACTTTTAACAATGCTACTACTAAATTTTAGACTATAACTTCCAGGAGTAAAGGAATGATAACTAAATATTATCATTAATTTGTATTATGAATGTATGACTTTCAGAGAATTGATTTGGTTTAGAAAAGTGTAGTAGGAAACGATTAAATTACTACTATAGCAGGAAGTCATTTGTAATAGCAGGAAGTCATAGTTATTGTAAGTTATTTCCATCTCATCTTCATCATTCAACAAGAAAGCTCGACGAACCTTCTCCATTCTCTCACCTTCCTACTATACTGAATTTCCATTCTCCTTTTGTTGATCCTTTCTCCTAAAGGAGCATTCATGAAACAGCTTTCACTCACACCAGATCATTGTAATGCTAACTATACCTTTTTAATATTTTTAAAAAATTCTTTTTCGCCGTCCGTTTGTTGATATTTTGTTAGTAACATTATCATTGTAAATATGCATTTTGGTGTATAAGATAACTGTGTACATGTAGTCTTCAGCCCGCAATCTGGTAAACAATCCACCCACCATTGTCTACAGAAAGCATTTGAAGTGGGGGATGAAGTAACTAGGCAAAATTAGAAACGAGGTAGTTTTCCCTTGCTTTCCTCACTAAGTCACAATGCTATGAGCGGAACATGTCCACGTAAGTGAAGCAGAATTACACTATGAGCAGCAATGTTCATTAATGTAAGCATGTATTGAGAGGAGATCTTAATCAATGCCATTGCTCATCATTGGTCAAACTTTTTAACTTTTACGCCATCTCAAGCATGAACGAAACTGAGACATATACAAATGAAAGTTATATTTCTTTCTGCATCCTGTACCAAAGAAATGTGATGAATAAATATGTAAAAGTCGCCCCTGCATATATTTAACGTATCTTTATCAATTTACTTTTAATTAAAGTGCTTTTTTTTAACCCAAGGTTCAGGTGGAGTAAATGACGATTATCATTTTCTGTCAAGTTCAAGTTTTTTAATCTTCCGGCTTGTTGACGGTTTTATAAGTTTTCTAAGGAGAAATAACGTTTTTTTCGGTTTCTGCTTTGAGTTTGATGCCGGTTCAATTCTCTGTTTATCACCCTTCTTCTGTTTATCACCTCTTCTCTTATTCCATTTTCCTAAATTTCCTTTCCCTTGGAGTTTTATTTGATCCGATTCCCATAGCGTTCCTCCCATTCGCTCTCTTATTATTCTCCTGTATTCATATTACATAAAAAGATTAAGACCTCGAAGTAGGGGAAAACGGCGTTTTCATATCCAGGTAGTACATTTTCCATTTTAGTTCTGTGTGTCATAATACTTAGAGTCTCACGTTGGCTTTAAAATCTACCAATTTTTTAATCCTCTTTCAGATAATTGAAATTAAGCTACCGAGAGACATCGAGATAATTAGTATGAAAATTACCTCTTGCCAAGTCTCAATGGCACTGAAATACACCGTAAACTAACCTGTTGTCACCCTCGTATGTTTATTCTCTTATGTCAGACGTAATTAACTACAGATGTGTAGACTAAAGGAAAAATGTAGCATCACAGGGCATTGAAACGAAAGTTATTTCAAAAACTTGGACATGACGGATATTGCAAGATAAATATGCAAGGTAATTTTACAGGCGCCTTTTAATGAATAGAAATTTATTACAATTGTAGAAGTAATAGTCATTCTAATTTAAATTTATAAAAAATCCTCGTGAAACAAAAATGTTATATGTTCACCAACGCAAACATTGCATACAATGAATTGAAAGAGTTAGAAAAGAGGCAGAAAATAAAAGGTAAATAACTTCGTATTTCCTTTTCATTATTACATCGATTTTAAAATGTTCACACTTTTCCTTCTAAACGTTATTTCATTGTCTAACTTTTTAACCCATTCAGGAAGAGTATTAAATAATTGAAGTCCTAGATTTTCGACTACCTGGAATATTTCTGGATTCCTTTATTGAAAACTTGTCGTGTGACATAAGGATGTTGATTACAATTTAATGCTAATTCTTCACGTATATAATTTGATACTTTTTAATAAAAACTGCGAACTAATTGGGAAAAATTTAGAAAAATTCTTTCTTCGACCGACATCCACTCAAGATTAATAAGCATATATTTCATTGGAATCATCTGTTCATTTTTAGCATATCTATGTACTGACCATGGGTCCCGTATGTATTTGTCTCTTCCATCCTACCCATATCATCAAAAAATGTACTTTTCTGTTAAAACTTTCACAAAAAATTGTGATATTTCTGAATTGGAGCACTTTGTATCTGGTTAAGCTAAAATTTTCATCAAGATAATAACCTAGAATTATGTCAAATGACATCTACAATGAAATAATGATAACCTCCTTCGAGATAAATTGAGCGAATATATTTGCCTCGTTTTACTAATAGGAAATTGTCCGTTTTCAACTATATATAATACGGTCATCCTAATTTTATATCACTTGTCGTAATTATGATCAGTGATGCAAGAAAAATTCATCCAATTTCGTTCGCCATTATCCTAGTGTTAGTAGTTTAATTAAAAGTGCTTCGATAGCTAGGGTCATTTTCCATACTCGAATTCAGAGCCGCTTTCACTGAGAGCTCGATTGCTACTATTACATCATCAAAATTAAAGGACTTCAATTCTATGAAGAGAGTTTTATATAACTTCGTTAACGAAGATACAATTACCTATAATACAAAGAGTACTTCATAGTTAGGCGGTCAAATTTGCTACTTATTGGAATATCTCTTTGTCCGTATATCATATTTTGATTACCCTTTTTCGATAATCATCCTTTCCTTTCAGATTATTTTCTGAATTTTTTTATTGTAAGAATTAGGATATCGTTTTCATAGAATGGAAACCTCGTATCTCAAAGGAGTTAAATTTTTTTAGTATTTCTTAGATAGAATAACTCGTATCTCATGTACTAATCAGCACTGTGTCAGAGATATCCTATTAGCTGATGAAGATATATTATACATGTTCTAATGCAATATGTAAGACAATCCAAAAATAATCCAAATATTTCTTTATGATATGAGATGTTCATTCTCAGGCGATGACAATTGCTACAAATCTTACGATTTATCTGGCGCAAAGATTATATTCATTAGTTCTATTAAATCATCAGTTCAATTAAATGATATTCCTAATATAGATTCATCAGTTCTATTAAATCAGTGGAAATAATTGGTATAAATTCAACAAGAAAATACTTTAGGAATGAAACAAAGACAGGGTAAACTTTGAGTGATTCGCTAACCCTCTTTCCAGCTTTAAGTGGGTTTAATAGAATTTTACCTCGCGCTCTCTTTCTCTAAATGGTACGAATCTGAATTATTCGCAGTTTTTCATATTCTGAATCGTAAAAGCGAATGAATAAAGCAAAATTCTGAATTTTTTTATCGTATGAATTAGGATATCGTTTCCTTAGAATGGAAACCTCGTATCTCAAAGAACTTAAAAGTTTTATTGCATTTCTTCATAAGTCATATTGTATAGATAGAATAACTCCTATCTTAACTATTAATAAGCTGAGAGCACTGTGTAAAGGATATCCTATCAGCTGACTAAATGATATGATATGGGTTCTAATGCAATATATAAAACAAACCAAAAATATTCCGAAAATTTTTTTGAGATATGAAGTGTTCAATCTCAGGCAGTGACATTTACTACAAATCTTACAATTTATCTGTCGCAAAGATGAAGAAATTCAGCAGTTTAGTTAAATTAATGGAAATGGCTGGTATAAAATCAAGAAACAAAGACAGAGTAAACTTTGAGTAGTTCGCTAACCCTCTTTCCAGCTTTAACTGGGTTTAATAGAATTTTACCTCGCGCTCTCTTTCTCTAAATGGCACAACGTCGGAATACTAATCTATCCTTTCGTGCCCATCGGTATATCGCTGATTCAGAAATCATTCCTTTTCACTGCATCCATAATTACCTCATCCTATTTATATTCAGAGTCGTTTGATTGGAAATGAGATACCTTTTCCAATGAGATATAACCAATCACTTTTCGGATCGTAATCGAATCGGACGGCAATCAAAGACGTCGGGCGAAGAAACGGGAATTCTCGTTTTCCACAGATTAAATTTTTCCAAAGGAAACTAATGAATGGATCTCCATTACGGGTTTTTATGGCGGTTATTTTCTACTCCTCGGGGCTTCATCAAAATGGAATCTTTTCCATGGCGAACAATTGGAAATTTCTTCGAGAATGACCGCTTCAAAAGCAGTGAGTGATACAAAGTAGAAATTGACCATTTTGATGATATGATTCCTCAGATACTAAATAAGTATGATAAATCATAATATAAGGTATGAATGAGTATGTTGTTACTTTATAGGGATATTATTAACGCCAGTGCTTACTAGCAGAGTCAGACCACCCAGAATGGGAATTCATTGCTGTCTGGCTATCCGTCTGCCGTTAATTTGACAAATGATTAGACGTTCTTATAGAATCGGTTAATGTTAGCATTACTCCTACTGACTTTGTGGTAAGATTTACTAATTCACATCAGCATTGGACCCCCTGTAATCATGAAAGCATTGCTTTCGAAATGCGCATTAGGGAATTCTGAATAACTGGTTGCTGCCAGACGATTATCCTCTTCCGGAGAATTGCCCTGGACGGTGGCCGCTGCCGGCGATTGGAGAAACCTTTGTCTCTTACTGTCGTATTTAGTTGGAAGAGTAGAAAATAGACGGCCGCTAATGATTTAGAACTAATTAATGATAGTAGTTTTGTCGGTATACAGATGGAGGCATGAAACGGGATTCTGGGATAATTAACTTTCTTAGGAATCGATCAATTCGAATTTCGATACGATTAAAGCAGAATGAAAATAATGCGGCGGAGTGTGGGGTATTCGTTCACAGCAAAAACTATCCAACCTCTTCCCAACCTATCCAATCTCATAGATTGCAGCCCATCGGTACAGAAATTAAGCATCTATGAAATATCACGTCAAGACTACGAAGAAATATACGTCGGCCAAACAGAGCATTAATTAGAAAACAAATTCTATTAACGCTTAGCTCACTTAGACATAACCTAATTAGCAAATCAGGCGTAGCACAACACATATAAGAACACAAGGTTGACTCAGACATCTTGAATATTTAAAAAAATCCGTACCGAGAAACTCTAAATTAATTACTTATGAAAGGATCATTACATACCAAAGCAATGAGATTTACGAATGTCGACCAAGGACCTACTTTTGCACTGTATTCTCTTCTAGACGCATTTCCGAAAATCAGTATAAGCTCGAAAATTTAATTTCTCCACCCTCATCCCTTACGTCACACTCGAAAACACCCTTCTTCCATGTCAAGTAGTAAAAACCCACCAACCCTTTTCTTTTCATTCTGTTTTTAACCCTTAAGGGTGATAGAATAGCCATTGAAATGCTCATTAGGTGATTCCTAGAAGGGTTGGTAATCCCAGACTTCCCGCTCCATGTCTTAGGACTTCCCGCTCCATGTCTGTATACCTATAAAACGGCTATCGAAGCCTTTTCCAAACCTCTGCTCCATTAATTTCATATTTACTCGTGTTCCTGCATTTTGGTGTTGAATGTTTCAACCCTAAACACCTTTGAGGTAAATTATAGAACTACTACTAATTATAGTTCTTATAGTACGTTTTATTCAGGTATTTCGGTCATTTATAGTTCATTTAAGTATAGTTCATATAGGTCATAGCTTAGGTCATTTTGTATCTTTACTAAATGTGAGCCACCAAGAATCAAAAGTTGAACCTCTTTCGCCAACGAAGATAGCGTTATCAACTTGGTTATCCAGGAGCCATGGCTAAAGCTAAACGAAGACTACAAAAATATTTTTACGAAAACTTTCTACGGTAGTTCAAGAAATTTTTTGATATAAAGAGGCAGTTCCCCAGAAGAAACCGGGATACTCTCTTGTTCGAAAGTGTTACTCAGTACTTCTCTTTGCTTCCATTGAATTTCCTCGCCACTTTATCCATTTCCCTCGTCATTCTTTCTCCCCTTATCCCCGTTTTCCTTCCTCCTCCCCCTCATTCCCCCACAATTCCCCTCGTCCCTCAAACTCTTTAAGATTCAAAGGCCCAGGAACGGAAAAACAAGAGCAGAACTCTTTCGTCAATTAAACATTCAAATTGACCACGTACTCCTTTCGCCATCATTACTTTTCCTTCCTCTTCGCCCAGCATCTCATTCTCTCCCCACACAAACTCCGTGGGCACAAACTCCTTTTGTCTTTGGCAACACTTCCCTCGCCCCGCACCCGCCTTTTGTTTTCACAGAGCTTCCGGTTCTGCCGTCGGGAGCTCTTGCCTGCCCTCCTTAACTTTGCATTTGGGAACTCGCAGATATTCCCGATTTTTCCTCCTGCCCAACTGTAATATGTACTCCGGTTCTAACTCCTATCCCGCGGTTTCGTTGCCATTGTCTCCCGCCGCTAATTCTTTCCCGTTGCTTTGTGCTGCGTTTGCTTGCGCGAACAAGGAACGGAGGTTTAACGATGTGAATTTCGTATAATAATGTGCAAGCACTACCGCTGCAAAATGCATTTTTTTGGCGCTTGTTTATCACTGAATTCATTCACGAGGAATATTCCGTCCCAGGGAGATGTTTTTTATTTTGTTATATGGACAGAATTTAGCGAAGCTTTGAATTATCGATCTAGCTAAATTAAATAAATTATTGAATAATAACATTAAGCATTACTGATCTGAGAGATATTGGCACCACGGGTATGCATGTAATGAGAGTCATGAATTTAGTTCCTCCCTTATGCATACTTTAAGAGTATTCCTTTCCAAGATACTCCTACTATCTGAATATACATTTTTGATTTAATTAAATTCAACGATAACGTTTATTAATATAATGTCATTATTATTATGTATATATAAGAATTATCGCTTCATATTAAAAACAATGGAAATCGGTTGATTTATACAATGCAAATGCACTCTGTGATTATATTTTTACTTCTTTTTACTCCAAAATGATTCTAAAAGTTTTTGCCAGAAAACTTTCTAATATATCCTTGTTAATATCTTTCGTACAGCATACCCCGACGCCCCGGGCAACTATCCGGCTCTAACCCTAAGGATTTATATGTGACCCCTGGTTTTATATTTACTTATTATAATTAGCTTTGAATGAGTATATTTACACAGTAGTGTAAAACAGGGAAAACTCATTTATACAAGAATACGAAATTCTCATTCAAAATAAAAGCTCGCTTGCAATTAAATTAGTCCTCTTCAGGGGAGTGTACAGAGTTACTTACCTCCAAGATAGTTCGGGAGACTGAATATTAAGGACTATAGTTAATTTGTGAAAACAATGCATATTTGCTCCTTCTTCATTAAATTTATATATATTTAGATAAAAATCATTTAAAAGTTAGCTATTCGAAATGTTGAGCTTGATTGTTATAAAAGATAACCAAAAATGTACATCTCTCCAAATATTATTTTATAGAATGACAACAGTGAGAGATGAGTTTTGATCGTATGTAAATAATGAATTTTCTATATTTGAATTAATTGAATTATTCAATACGTCATTCGGCAACCTAATTTTTTCTCATTGATTGGATACATGTCTAACTTACCGAAATTGTAGAACATGCTTGTTGATTTTTTTAATTTCAGAATTACGAAATAGTTTTGATCCATCGCTATATTTTGGATATTGAATGCTGATGTTATAATAATATTTTCGATATTGAATGTTATTTGATAAAGTTAACTGAGAATTTTGTTTTAATGAAACCAATGTAATTATATTGGTCGTTAATTTTTCTCTTTGAGATAAAAGTTGCCATTTCAGTTTTTGCCTTTTTAATTTGAACAGAGTTTTAATTTGATATTTGTTGCAAATCTTGTAAATTAGGAAATAATCCGTGTTGATTTGATATAGGTAAATGGACAAGTTAGTAATTTGTGAAATGAGCTTTATTACTGCCAATATCAAATAGTTGAGTTTATGTGGGATTATGTAGAGTTTCAATGAAATTATTTATGAAACTTTCAATAACAACGTTCATAATAACGCTCTTTTCTTTACTTTAGTGGTAAGAATCTCAAGGTGGGAGCTTAATTAATAGTGTACAATCCTGTCAAATATCCTAAGTACTAGGAGCCCAAGGACCATAAGGATCCGCCGTGAGTCCTAAGTATGACATTCTATTTGAGTGATGATAAATTCTTTATATCAGCTCGCTATATTTTTAAACTAATTTGGCATATGTGGAATCAGACAAAATATTCTAAAAATGCAAAAAAGGTAGAAGATGACTTTAATATCATCAGTCTAAATGCTAGAGGAACATTAAGAAAATGAACGGTCTGGTTTGATCCATAAAATACTTAGGGAAAGAAAAATTAACGTCTGAGAAGCATCTGAACTGTGCTTACAAAGTCATTTAGGCATATAAATACTGGCTTCAAAAATTACTTGCCAAGGGGGCAATAAACGTGATACAGACACATCGCTTTCTATATATGCACATTAAACGGTCGTATGATTTATACTCAACGAATAATGGCGAATATGCATTCCCATTTCCTTTTGTTCACGGTTTGTTTCACGTTCCCCGGAATCATTGATCCCCTTCATACAGGGAGCGATGCAAATAGAACGATCATGTGCTGAATTTTGCACGCCATCGCATACCATTTCATGCGACAACGATTCGCAACTTACAATCGTTCACTTCCAGAGCCGTGACTGCAACGTGACACAGAATACGTGATCATGTCATCGTTTCCGATGTGCGCTACATGATGACGATGTTACAGGTTTGATAGAACAATCACACGGTGACAAATAAATCATGCGTGGAAACAGCGTTTTCGCGATTCCCAACGATTGCAGCGACGCCTGATTTTTTTTACGTGCGAGAAGAGACGCACTTGCATCGCTTGAATAGATTAGGTGATCAAATGAAAACGTTTTTCTTTCCGAGGGGGAAAGAGGAAACCTAATTTATGCCGCTTGAAACGACGTAAAGAGAGAGGTTTTCCTAGAATCCTTAATCTATATGCCTCCAAAGAAGGGCAAAGGATTCTGCAGCGGATACTTTTCTGGTGTGATTTGAGACTGAAATTTCAAAGCTACTTCCAAGGGAGTTTCGAGTTCCGAATGCTGAAATGAAAAGACTGTTGCAAATCTCGCTATAGCGATAAGGATGTAGTTGTAATCCAAAGAACTGGATGAAAGAAAAAAGGAAATCGGCGTTCAATGAACAAAGAGACAAAGGTTCTCCAAGCACCGACAGCGGCCACCGTCTAAGGCGATTCCCGGGAAACGGATAATCGCTTAGCGGTCACCAGTTATTCAGAATCCTTATGCGCATTTCGAAAGCAATGCTTTCATGATCACAGGGGGTCCAAATAACTGGTGACCGCTAAGCGATTATCCGTTTCCCGGGAATCGCCCTAGACGGTGGCCGCTGTCGGCGCTTGGAGAACCTTTGTCTCTTTGATCAATTAACTGGTTACTGATAGAGATTACAGAGAGGTAGCCCTCCCACCCTAATGACCCAGGTTTGAATCCCGGCTAACTGGGATTTTTCTCATTAATGCTAATTTCTAATTAATGGAATGGTTGTATGTTCTTCTATAAAAATTATAATGGATTAATAAAATCAACTAATGAAGCCTCGTGGAACTCAATCCTTGTGATTGAGGAGGAAATAACTTTGCAAAGGTACACTTTACAGATTTATTTTGACTGGCAACCTGTTTCAAATTATGATGGACAAATAGTCCGATACCGGTTTCCTGTCAAAATAAACCCGTAAAGTTGAACCTTGCAAAATTATTTCCTTTCAATTTCAATGATGGATTAATTGTAGAATATCCTCCCCAATATAGTAGCGTATGGATGGAGAGAGATTCTGCAATTGATTCAGATCTTTTTCTTGCTTGTAATTGGCTCCGCAGGATTGAGTTGGATGGTAGGTCAAGGAACGGGAAATTCCTTATATAAAAATATCTTAGGCTGGCACCTCTAGTAAATATACTAATAAAGTTATAGCGATGTACTTATATTTCATTTAATATCCTCAATCAACAGTTAAATTAGAGGAATATTTTAAAATTGAATAAACCTAAGGTGGAGATTATAGAATTAATCCATTTTAATTATTGCAATGGATGTCATTGAGGTTTTATTTCTTTCCGTTAATAAATCATTATTTTTATAAGAACACAATATTTCCGCAATACTATCCTTAATTTGAGTAGAAGATAACGTCTTTGAACCCTCATAAATTAATAACAACCGTAAATTATTGAGACGACCATTCTCCATTAATCTTAATACAATACTCGTATATATACATTTATAAACATACCCTATATTCCAATCCCTATTTACCTCTATCAAAATTGATGATGATAAGTCCTTCTTTAAGTAAGAGCGACTATTTCGACCACGGTGCAGAAATAAAGCGGTGATTAACGATCTCATCGTTCACAGCCAGTTTTCCTTGTTTGCTCCACTCTCCAGGCATTTATTCCTTCGCGTTATATCAGCTTCACCCAACACAGTTAGCGCTTGAATCGAGAAAATCCGCAGGGGATCAGCTGAGGTTATTTCGTTTTTTCAGAACGCTTTGGAAGATACTGTATTAAAACGTAATTATTGCGAAAGTGTAAAGTTCTATTTGTTTCTTATCGTTTTTTCTCAATTTAAAAGGGATTATGACAGACATTACCTACAGCAAGGCATCTTAACCAGTATGGCGCAACGCACTGGTGTTCCCTAAGGAAATTATGGGTGCCCAAATAAAATTCATTTGCTTTTTATTTTACTCATTCCATTTATTGTCCGAAGTGTATTATCATTCGATTCTATTTCATTGAGAAAATTTTAAAATTCTTTTTCATATACCAACGATCTATGCCTCATCAACGTGAATTATGACTGAAGATAAAAAACAATTGGTAAGCTGTAAAATCTTCAATAAGTATGCTTTGGAAAAAAGCCTGAGTAATACTTGCGGCTTGATTATGATTGGATTTTAAAGGAGGTGTTTATAAATTTATTGTAGTATATTTTTTAAGGGCACAAAAATCGATACATATAATAGTGAAACCAATATTAATACTTCCTGATTACTTCTGTGATGAATGGGAATGCAGACGCCATATTATGACTGTGTAACGTAGTCGATGAATCCCTTTTTAGATTCAGAATCTATCAATTTGCCCTATCTATCGTTGTTTACAGGTTATAAAACATAATTTCCATTCATTTCCAAAATATTTAATTCTTAAAAATTATACTCAATTTCAGAAACTATTCCAGAATTCGTCATTTTTATTCTAAAACCATGAAAAATTGTTGGACAAGTTGAAAAAATCCACATATTATTATGATTGCTGAAACGCACTCCTTAAATTAATTTAATAGAGATTTTTAGAATTTACTAGTCCTTTTCTCGGACAATGTGCTCTCTGAAAATCATTCTAATATCACCAAAAGGGTCATCGTACTTGCGACCGGAAGCTTTTTAATTTAAGCGAAGTTTTTATGCATTGTTTTAAATCCGAAAGCGATGAGAGGCTTTACAACATGAGAAGATTTTTTACTTTTGACGAAGAACGTAAATAGTTCCATTACAGGAAATTTTTAAAAATCCACGGAAGGTAAAAACCTACGTAATTTTATACAATTCATAAAATATGCATAAAACTTGAGGGGAACGATAAGCTTAATCAGAATTCCTCGGTCAGTCAATAGAAAATCAAAATGAATTTTGTGAAATCTAAAAATACGTCCAGCTTTGATTCTATAAACTAAAATTAATTTTATTCCGATTGAGTATAATTTAGTTAATATTTTTAGTATTTGAAAGAAAAAATGACTGATGAAAAAACAGAGCTCAATATAGGTCTGCCAAAATGACAGAAATTCATTTTTTGGTTCTTAGCAGTGATTTGGAATACGGGGATCAGCATGTATTTAGATTGGGGTAACATATCTCAAGGAAGGGATTGAGGATTCCCATTTTCACCCCGTAATCTGCGGCTGTGAGATATGTTTGGGTCAGATTAACACCATACGAAGACCAGAGGATGAGTAGGTGAGAACAAACCGTGCTCGGAATACACGTGCGTGCAGATTCCAAATCTTTCGAGATTTACATTTTCGAATATTTGCGTATATTCTTCAGAAAGTTTGCGTTTAAATTCATGCAAGGTATTTTTCCCTTTTTTGTAGTATCCATGCAAGAGACAACCGGTAATGCTGACTATAATAACCAGGTTATTTTGTATTCGTAAAATAAGCTATTCAAAGCTTTCCTTAGCTCGTGAGGTTGCGGAATAAATTATATCCTTAAGATCTCCTGTTACCTTATTTTTTGATTCACTTTCTTCCTATCGCTGAAAGTCAAATACAATTGATAATCGGACAAGAAGTTGTAGAATTCCATGGAATCGAATAAAGAAAAGACCAGGGAATCGAACCGGAACCGAACCGAAAACCGAAAATACCGTTATTTTCGCCGGAGTGAAAAATGAACCAAAAAATTTTAAATTCTTATAATAATAATAATAAAACGACTTTATTAGAGGGCGAGATTGCGACTAATAAGCCTCTTCTTACATCTAACCCTTATAATATGAAAGAAGTAAAGAGATAGATTATGGGTTTAAACAAAAGGAAATAATAAAGAGATTTGTTTGCGCGTTAAAAAAACCTAAGTGACTACACTTAGGAAAAAATAGAACCCTGCAGGAAAACGCCCACAGGAAGGGGGGCGTGAAAAACCTGCGAAACCTACAGACAGTAGCATCTAAAAATTTTAAAGAAGAGGGGGAATAAGGAAAAGAGAAGTGACTGCAACATTACTGAAAGGAATTTAAAAAAGCATTAAGCATTATAACTGAACAATGATATGATAGAAAAAGAATCATTGAACCAAATCAAATTTGAAATCAAATTCTTGAACCAAATCGAAACCGAAAACCGATTTTCAGTTCCCGACAAGGTACATTCTACTTTATAATAATAATAATAATAATAATAATAGTAAAACGTCTTTATTCGGGCGAGATTGAGACTGAATAGTCTCGTCTTACATCTAACCCTTCGTCAATTTGTAAGAAAGAGATAGCAAAAAAAAGTGCACGGAAGAAATTTATATTGTGGGCTTAATAACCTAGGATAAGAAAAGCAGGAAAACACCCCAGAAGAGGGTGTGAAAAACCTGCGAAACCTACCGATAGATAAGAAACTGAAATTTATTGTGAAGACTGGAATCAAAAAGCAAGGAACATATTTACACTTCAGACTGCATATAGAAATAATCCATAAAAGAATAACAGTTAATGAAAAGGAAAACATGAGATAAGAGATAAAAAACACTGAATATACAGAATGTCATAAAGTAACTTAAAGTAACTTTAGTTTAATTGGTGGTATTTTTTCTAATCGTTGTTGAGATTGTAACTAGAGTTAGCACCTAACCACTAATAAGTTTGACTCTATATTTTAGTAATATAATGTGAACGGAATGGGCTATAATTAAATAAAATGATTATATTACAATAGCTGGAGTAAAAGAGTACAGTTAGAACCGACTCGACATTGATAGATAGAGCGATACAAGAAATAAACCGAAATTTCCTTTTTTAGTTTAACCGGAGAAAAAACCAGAAAACGATTCTATGCCCTGAAAGTGCCTAAAGATATTCTTTCGGTATTGATAGTGTGACATGAAATTAAGTGTATATTAAGATTAATTCTTCATAGTTTGCTATAGAAAATTCAATTCTAAAGAAAATAAATAGCTTCATAAATCGCAATGCTCCTGAAACTTCTACAAATATTTATGATATACCGGAAAACTGCCATAACCCAAATTTTTATACATAAAGTAAAGATACATATATACAAAATTTTACTCTATAAGGCGCCTTCCTGAATGATTTATTCCATTCCGTAATGGATTTGTTGATTGGTGTGGAGTTGAACACTATGATACGCTATGGGAGATAAGCGCTTCAATATTTCATGCATATCTTAGAGGACAGAATCAGCGATAAAGGGAAAATATCACCAGCTTTTATGTTATTGGACGAGTTTTGTATTCGAAAACAGCATAATGCCATAGGCTCCCTTTACTTTGGAGTGATATCGGCGCTATTTGTATATTAGCATCAGCTGCTTTGCATGCGTCTACTTCCTTCTGTGGGATTCCTTCGACCGCAAATATTTCCCATAGTCCCCCCATTTCCACTCTGCCGCCCTCTACGTCTCGTTTATCGACCAATTCACGCCATTCGAAAAACTGCCCTCTGCCGAAGGGCACTTTGATCCCTTCAAAACACATTTCTTATTAGCTGCAATCAGCGTCCCTCTATAGAGATCCCTATGAATTCCGTTCTAGGTTTCCGATGCAAGCTTTGCATTCGTGATGTATGCAAACTCTAGAGAAATTACTTGAGATCCGATCGGATATTCATCATGCGCTTTTATTGTGATTGAATGCACTTATTTTTTCATTGATATCTGAACATTCTTTTTCCACGGCAGTTTAATAAATAGGTTGGCTCTCCAAAGATTTACTGATTGATTTCCTTATGTTATACAAAACTTTCGTTACATGGGTACATTTTCTTTTTTTACGGATCTAAGTTCAACCACAAGTGCTAATGAAGGTAAATGTAACACGGCTAAGTTCAACATTGGTTATAGCTAATCAAAGTAATGAATTTTAAAAAATTACTTCGTACTTTCCACTGAGTTACGTCAGTCTAATACTAAGTTGCGTCTGCAAGCAGATATCTTCTGGTTGTTTTACACTGAAAGCTATGATGCATGGTAATATGATATACACCGCAACAACCAATACAGAAAATATATATTCATATACACGACAACTTTTGATGTTAAGCTACCTGAAGATGTCTACCTGTAACGAAATTATTCCTGTCTGATAAGTCATATTCTATGGCAAGCACAAAATAGTTTTGATACCTTTTTAGTGTTAATGAAGAATTTAAACCGACTTCTTATGCAGTTAATATATGGGGATTATTCAAATGAAATATAACATTCCACTGTCTTTTATTATGATTTCATATTTTTTCTGATTCATTATAACTTTATCATGCGAAACTTAAGCCAAATTGAAAGCGCTCTAGACTAATATTTGTATTAAACCATTACTATCAGATTTCCTCTAACTACATTCCACTTTATTAATCACAGGAATATTCAATCATAATTTCTTTGTAATAATGAACCATTCCCATTTCATCTACATCGTCAAAATAGAATAAAAATAAAATCATGAGAGTAAATAAAATAGCAATTAGATCATCTTTGTACGCGTAAACGGATCATACCTCGTATGATTCTATATTAACGAGTCCGATATTGTTCTCTTGATAATGCGTTAATGTACAAAGTGTATAATACAAGATAAACTCACAACTTCGACGGTAATGGCAGACGTGTTTATTTAAGGGCTTATAAAGAATGAAGGATGATACGGAATCGGATGTGTTTGTGAGGTAACCTCATATCCCAAGGAGAGTTCATCCATTTCAATACGGCGTTTCAGTCCAGAGATCAAAAGATTTACATTTCTGCATGGGTTCATCCAAAGCGTGAAGATAGTCTGGTTCCTTGGAAAGCTTCTATTCTATGTCTCTCGGTTTCATTGTTTGCGTAAATTTCCGCTTTCACGTTCCTTCTCTTCCATTCGATGTTAATTGCCTCTGCTTAAGTCTTCATTTCGTTTTCCCATTCGGAGGTGTCTTATTTTCAACATATTTCTCGGATACAGTTCTCTGTTTTAATATACGCTTCCTTAGGACGATTGGTCGAAAGCGCGTACGATGAAATGCATATAAAGATGCTAGAATATTTATTTATGTTTCATAAACGCAAACAGGCATCTAGCCTGGTGGAAGTCATTTGAGAGGCAAATAGAAAACACAAAATCACTACTGGAATTTAAACCTTTCAGACCCTTTGAGGAAAACCTCTTCAAAAACCTACCGAAGGCAGCAAGCTATACAATTTTATTGAATAAATATTACTATTCTATTAGAACAATGTTAGCAATACGACAAGGGGACTTATAGTATACTTAGAAACACAATCATAAGTAAAATACAATTATTAATATACTTATCACATACAATATCGCCTTTTCTTAGTTCGTAAAATACTCCTAATAATATAAAACACCAATATAAAACATGAACTAATAACAGTAGACGAGGATCATATAAACAAATATATTTATATTACAAAACATTTGAGCTTCTTTTTGAATATTTTAACATTTTCGGAATTGGAGTGAGAAGTCTTAAAATGTTATAACTAAATTTTACTACACCGAACTGTTCTTCAGAAAATTATATAATCATATACCGTACCAATAACATAATATTATTTGGCGGGATTAGCGCCAAGTAAGACACTCTTCAAACTTAGCTGAGACATAAGCTATGAATTTATAGTTTAGAATTTAAAAATAAATACCAAAAGCAACAGAAAGAATTCAGGGGCAGATAAATATCCTCAGCTGAGGCTTTTCAAACAAACGGTGTAGAAAAACGCTCATGAAAGAAGAAATTGGGAATATACTGACCCACATAAAAGTAATAGACAGCAGATTCCGAAAATTAGTAATTCCTTTATTACTATGAATTATAATATGATAACATAAAGAACGATCAAGAAGATTATCCATGGATGCGATTCACCCACTCATATTTTATCCTTGATTCGGCCCAAACTCACGATCTTCGCCAAAAACATGAAAGGGCGTGGAAAAAGGGTAGAGAGGAAAAAACCGATATTTTCATGTATTTATAGATATAACGACAAAAACCTCAAAGCGCCACTTTTGACATTTTATAAATATTGATATTTTCTACGTTAAAAAAGGCGGAAATTAAAATGCATCGAAAAAAAACAAAATTTTGCCCCAACCACTAAATATTTTATTTGGCGATTATGGTTTCGACGCTTCATGTCATCATCGGCCTGCTGATGACGTGAAGCGTGGTCGCAGAATAAAATATATCGTTGTACCGCTAAAGGTTGGTATATTTCATTCTTCAAGTCATGGAGCCTTACCACCAGTCATGAATGAAGCCATTTTATGGTGAAAAGCATTGGTATTTTTCAGCTACTTTGTTCGGATTTAAAACTAGGCAATGCCAATAAACCACATATGCCGGTCTTCCAGCTAAAATTGTAGAAAAAGACAAACCTTCTCGAATCCGGTTTTTAGCAGTGGAGTTAAGGAATAATTAAACTCAATTTATCTTATTTCAAATGTACATTGAATATGCTGCACATACTAATGATCCTTCTAAGTCAGAATGTATGAATTGTACGTCTACGAAACATACTATTTCGTCTGATAGGAGTCAGAATTTCCTGTATATTCTTCAGGGATAATGAATGATCTCGGTTTAGACAATCTCTTTTCTCGTTAGGAGAACGGGCTCTTCACAACTATTTAACTTCGTTTATTTTATCACAATCCTCTGGAATTCGAATCATGATATTCCACGGCCAAATTAATAATCCTGATTTATTTTCTTTTCTTTGATGCTTGTCTCTATTTCGTATGGCCAGTATCTTTAATTTATTTTCGAGCAAATTAGGAAAAGTAAAAGAGAGTATAAAGAGTAAAAGAATAAGTCTGCAAGAGATATATGCGAACTCTACGTGCATTTTTATCGGAGTAGTTTCAATCAGACTAGAGTCGAACCCAGGATATTCTTCTTAAATGAACGACGAATTTCCTTAGCTAATTAGTTCTTTTGAATTCTGTACTAAATTAGTTTTCTCTTGCAAGGGAGTGCTGTAAATTATTTTTATTTTGGATCCCAAATGATTTTCTTATGGGCAGTTTAAGTTGTTTATATACGTGATCATCCTTAAATATTATTTCTAATATACATTCGGTGACCTAACCAATTTCCCTTCTTCACACCACGTTAAAACATGTAAATTTTAAAGAAAAAGATTCCTGCTTTCTCATAGAAATAGACTTACAAATGAAAAAGCACTATTTGGTCAAAAATCGAGTAAAAATTTCAATTGACCCATGAATGTTTGTTACTGGATGTGTAGATATTGATATCTATCGATTAAAACGAGGTATATCGAAACGGAAACTGACATAGAACTAAGGTAGGTGTGTTTATGGTATTATATAGATCTTTCTTACTCGTTTATAGTGATTTGAGTGTTTTTTGAAACGTGGTTGGGTTGGGAAATAAGGAGTAAAAGTATCCGTCTGCGAAATGTTCGCACGGGGCAAATATTGTGCATACGTTTCTAAAACATATTTGCCTCTATCGCTGAATTTCTGTGCATTTGTTATGGTACTTGTTCAAGGATTAAGGCTCCATTTACTAAGGAAGAATAAAACTAAACCAAAAAGAGAACAGGTTCGATGGATGATCTAATATTGTTCACCCGTTGAAAATGGTCTGTAAATGGATTATTTCAGTCCCCTATTATTATGACCATTCCGTTTTTAATGTCCGCCCGCTGGCTACGCTTTGAATCCCTTCACATTTTTCCCATTCCTGTGCTCAGTCCCAAATTCTTCCTGTTCGCCACTTCTCTACCTTTTATCGAGGCTCATTACTCTTAGGAAGACTGGCACCGTTATCCGCCAATGGAGATCTGCTTTCCTGTTGATCTCCGAAATCGCTTTCGTTCTGTTGCTCAAAGCAACGTAACCAATCAAAGGTCAAATCCGCTGCCCCACCCACCCACTTCCGCCCCATTTCTTCAACCGATTCCCTCTCGCTCACATTCATAATCCTCTCAAAAACGGACCCTTTTCCCCCGGAAATATTTACAAATCTTTCAGCCTCTTCATTGCCTTCGAAATTCAGAGTTATCTCCATTCTTTCATCGCCTCGTTCCTCCCTTTCCATCGTTTATCGTCCGCCGTTTTATTGATTCCGTTTCTGCGAGGATTTTCCCGAAGCTGTTTTCTTTCGTACGGAGTCCGTCGCGGGTCACGAAATTGGCCACGTTCGAAAGTTTTGAGTCGGTAGAGTTACTAAGTTATGGAGAATGGAAAAACAGAAATATTGAGGATGGAAAAAATCTTAAATTAGTACCGTACGTGTAGTAAAATGAATTAGCTTGCAATTAATCTTGTTAGCTTCAGTAAGAATCGCAGAAGTATTTCTTTAGTATTGTGTTTAAAAAGTTCACCCAACATGTAGGGTAATCACAGAGTGAACTTAAAGTAATTAAATATTTAGCAAAATGAACATGCAAAAAACAACAATATATACAATAATAAATACGCTATTAAATACAATAATAAAATAATAAGAAATAAAATACCATTTACAATAATAAATGTATTATTAATTAATAAAATATATTAATTAATAAAATATATGCACAGTAATTCTTATTATCAGCGTATTAAACATAATTAATCCCTCTGGCTCTTTAAAAATGACTCTCTTAAATTTACTGAATATGATAAATATTATTGCCGTAGTGAAGCAACTGAGTTTTCTATAGCACGTATTTTTATGTGTTTATGAATAAATCGAATTTGAACTCTCATGCTTAGGACCTTGATCTAATCATTCCGCTTAGAACCTCCGATAGCTTAAATCCAGCCCCATGCTGAATATAAATGTTACACTAGAAGTGAAAAATGCTGACTTGACTGGAACTCGGACCCAAGACTCCCTTCTTACGAGCAGATCTTTCCATCATTTCCATAATTTATAAATATGAATGTTTGCATTTCTCGCTTATATGATAAGACACATCATTCGCATAATCACTGGAGGAAGTTTTAGCTACGTGAAATAATTTTTCTCATCAGGTGATGAGAAAAAATATTTAGTATCAATTCCACAAGAGATTTATTTTTCTACCGGTTTCGACTAAGGTCTACTCATCATCATGCACAAATATAGGAAAGTTTCCACTATATATTGGAGGGAAAGGATGGATGCCGTCACTTGTTAACCAGCTTCCTCCAATACCCCAACCCTGACCTTCTCTCCTACCCTTACCCCTCTCCGATCTCACCCTTTCCCACCTATATATAGTAGAAACTTTTCTTTATTTGTGCCTCATGATGACTAGACCTCAGTCGAAACCTATCACAAAATAAATCTTCTATGGAATTGAGACTTGGTAATTTTTCTCCTCAACAAATAATTCTCTCATAGGAGTGATCAATACTACCACACTTTCACTCGCATCCCTTTCCTACTGTTCCCATAAGATTTAGCTCCGTAAACAATTCGACGATCCCATTTTTCCATTCCTCACCAACTGCTGTCGGCCTTCCACATTTAATTTCGCTGTCCACCCCACAGGATCTGCACGATAACAAAGAGCGTGTCACTAACATTTTCTCTCCCGCCTCCTCCTGTAACAAACAAAGCAAACGTCACTGACATTTTTCCCCGCGCACTCCGTACTTGTACATGGACAAAGCAAACGTCGCAAACAATTTTTCCCCTGATTCATCCGGCACCGCGGATTATCCGCTCACGAATAATCGGGGCTTGATTGTTCCCTCCTCAACTAAACTCTCGGGCCCTCCGCTTTCCCACGGTGCTTCCTCTCCTTTTCCCGTAATCCTTCCTTCTCTATTTCTACCCCCACCGCTTATCCCAACCCCTCTCCTTCTCCTCCGTGCTTTATCTCTTGCGCGGGCAAAACAAAAACCGCACAAAGGGCGCCGTAGCCACAGAATCAATATTCGCAGCTTCCCAAGAGAGAGGGAGAGGAATAGAGATTAACGAGAAATGGAGAAACGAACGAGGGAAAAGGAAGTGGGGAAGAACGGGCGACAAAGGGAGCGGAAAGAAAATTTGCGAAAAAAAATAATCACCCCGTCGCCGAGCGTATAGAGTAAGGGGGTAATCAAAGTGGGTATGTACTTGCTCCGCGGCGGGAATTAATCGCCCCAATATCTTCTCCTCTCTCTCTTGATTAATAAAAGCTTTATCTGGGCTTCCGCACCGTTAAAAATTACGCGATATGCGCCTTTTAGAGGGGGAAAATCGGATTCGATTTTTCGCTGAAATTTATATCGACCCGCGCGGTGCAACAAAGAGGCCCGACAGCGTCGCTTTAATCACTCTCGGATGAATGGCGCGTTTTCAGCCCCGTCGCTTTTATTGTAATTCGGTGAGTGACGGAAAGTGAGCTTGCGAAGAATCGGCGCGAGGAATCCCACCCCAGTCTTCTTCCCTTTTATCGTTCCGTATCGGTTGAATTTGATATTTCAATTCGCAAACTTGGCAGCGGGAATCGAGGCGGTGCCGTGAACTCTGCTTCGGAGTCGCGAAAAATGTAATGGAGTAATTACTCCCCGGTCCTTTGTTTCGGGGTTGGTGGCGCGGAATTCTTCCCGGTGCCGTATCGGCCGGAAGGAAATTTACGAGAGGATTTTTGCTTTCGAATCGGCAGTACGGCGAATTTTGCCCGTTTTTACTTGGCCCGGCTAATTGAGGTTTATTTTACGGGAGAAGGATCCTCTCGAATGGCGAATTAACGCTAGTATTATCTTTGAAAGAGACAAAATAGAGCACTTATTATTTCTTCCTGTTATTCGGGAATATTTTTGAATAGCACGATTATATATTTGTTCGTTTTTATATCCCTATAGGTATTAACGAAAGAATTCAAACAATCATATGAATGTTTATGGATATTTTTGGCAATTTTTTCTTAAGTAAAATTTTTGAATTCATTTAAAAAATGCGCTTCACTGGGGAAGGGGAGAATCCGCATTTTAAGCGGATAAAGCTTTCCGCTTTAATGCAACTTTAGCCATTTATTGAGCATCCTTCAAAAAATCTGCTAATATACGCGAGTTAAATAAGACTTTTCATCATTCTATAGGGAATCTCATTCTCAGCTCTTTAGGCCCTGGTTAGTCACCTATGAACTTAATTAAAATAAATAATTGTTCGCTAAATTTCTGCTTATCGAATCCAGGAAATGCCAATTTTTATCTGAAAGGAATTATCGTTTTATATCAAGTGATTCCTTACCTCAAATTTATATCTTAAATATCAAACTAAGAGAATATACCACATAGATATGAACATTTCAATTATTAAATCGAAAATTGATTGAATTAAAACTTGGATTAAATATGGAATTAAATGAACATTCTTAGTAAGGCGAAGATGCTGTGTACTTGATTTGGCAAGGCAATGATAATTTGGCAACAGTATTTAATATATAGCAATCAAATATCTCATAGCAAGGACGAAAAAAATTTCGACTAAGGATAAAACATGTATAGTTGAAATCTCTTTCGGTATAAATATATGTTATTCTACAACACAATCAGTCTTTATCGGGCGAAATCGGGACCAGCTAGTTCCAATTAGCCCTTGTTACGTCTTCCTTCAATCCACATTAATTAAGTTTATAAGAAAAACTTCCGGCTCCAATTGCAGCAAACACACTTTTTACCCACAGACTGGTTCCTCTCAAAACAAAGTGTTAAATATAACACGCAGTATTATAGCTATTCATGGAGCAGAGACTTGTATTATTGATTGACGCAGCGGAGTTATTGGAAAAACTCGGAATGCGAAAGTCAAAGAGGAAGGGGAGAAAGTGGAGTCATAAAGAAGAAAATGATGAGGTGCTGAAAAGAACGGAAGAGGAACGAAAACTGGCATTTAAGGAGAAATGCGAATTGGATGTCATGCATTAAGAGAGAGAATGGCTTAGTCAAGATGGCTTCGGAAGTAGAAATCGAGAGGGAAGAAGAGAGAACGAATGCCAAACTTATGAAAGGGAATGAAGGAGAATATGGGGAATTGGAGTTGACTGGGAAAGAGGGGATGCAAATGAGGAGAGAGCCAATCAAAGGACGAGATTTCTCTTAGGATACCAATGAACGGTGCCCGGAATTCTTTGTTGAATGGATTTAAACCACTACGGGATAATGAGGAAGGTGACTACCTTTCCAGGAATACGTAACCTGGATACTCCTGGGCTACGCTCTTCATCCCACGTAACCTGGATTTTTGATAATTCATCGGCTGTGAAAATTTTTTTGACGCTAACCAACGAGAATCAGCCTTTGTTAGTGGATAACGTATCCGATCTCATATCTCTACCTAACTTGGAATTCGTCGCACGTACTCGAACTTACCCCATGAGCATATTCTCTATCCATCTTTAATCTTGTAAATGTTGAGCGTAATGGAATAAAACTGTGGTAAAATGCTACCTATTTTTTGTTCATTTCTCCTAGACGTTAATATTATTGAATCGAATGTGTTAATATATCGATAATAAATTATAATACTAATGAATATATGAATGATTTACTTTCCAAGTGTTTTAAAAATAATGTTTTAGACTCTTTTAATTTTTTTAAATAGGAGATTTCATCTGTTTATGGTAGCATTAAAGATTTAGACTGAAAAATCTCAATGGTTCTCGAGCGTTATAAAATGTATTTTACACGGATTTTTACCTAGGAAAATGCAGCATATATTTAGGTGCAACTTGCAAGAACATGAAATTTATCTTTATGGCAAAAATCCATAGAACTGTAGTCTTAAATGTCTATACATAGTTACTGAGAGTTAAAGGTGTAAATATGTAGCCCTTATTAATGACAAAGATATTCTATAGGTCAGCTGAAATGGTCGGATACATGATGATGATATAATACCTTTCTTTTTCTCTGTTCTCCACATATCGAAGGTTTGTCACACTCCTCTAGTTAGTGGGTATTTTCCTTCTGTGGAAGTACTTTCTCTGTGGTAAAATATATCAGTTATCCCTCCAAGAGACTTTTATATCTTACGTTTAGGACACTATGAAACAACTGTATTTATTACAATTTATGTTCTTGTTTTGAATATAAATCTATTATATATAATCTGTGTTACCTGCACTCTGACAAGGGTTAAATGTAAGTGTATTACTAAACTTTATAGTCTTAGCTTCTCTCGATAAAGAAGTCTGTATTGTATCGCATTTCGCTCTCATATTAAATGATACATATAATTCGCTAAGTACTTCTCAAGCCGGCATATTTTCAACTTTGAGCACAAGAAATAGAATATGACTATCATACGAGTTATAGTTATCAGGTATTTTTAGGCTTTCAATCTTTGAAACCTTATTTGATTTTTAATAATACATATAATTATCTAAATACAACGAAAGTAACATTATCTTCGGCATTAAGTAAAATAAATCGTTTATGATTACCATGTCTCCTTCTTAACTCTATCCTAAGCATGGTTGTAAGAGACTGATTGAAATGCCCAAACCCATTTTTTTAATTCTGTAATTTTCGTTTGTTTAGTTCCTTCTTCTATCTTCTATACCTTACATAATTGCATAGTTGTTGATTTTATTTATTCACTTCTATTTATCATCTTACGTAATTGGCTTCGCACTGTATATTGATGCTTCTTTAATAAGTAAATAAATAATAAGCGGAAGAATGAGGCAATGGGCATCAGGCGTTCATAAATTTTTACATATTCAATCATAGAAGTAGAATTGATACCTCTTCTTTTGGAGCGGTTGCAACATAACTGTCCACAGCTCGGATGATCCTCGTCGTACACTAAGGGACCTAGTATTAAAATAATTAATTATTAATTAATTTGATCCTTTCTGTCTCCTTAACTCTATCCTAAGCATGGTTGTAAGAGACTGATCCATAGTCTGATATGAAATGTCCGCTCAAACCCATTTTATAAATTTTGTAATTTTCGTCTTCTTTTGTTCCTTACATAATTGTGTAGTTGTTGGTTTTATATATTCACTTTTGTTATCGTCTTACGTAATTGGCTTCACACTGTATATTGATGCTTCTTTAATAAGTAAATAAATAATAAGTGAAAGAATGAGGCAATGGGCACCAGGCGTTCATAAATTTTTACATATTCAATCATAGAAGTAGAATTGATACTTCTTCTTTTTTGGGGCGGTTACATCATAACTGTCCACAGCTCGGATGATCCTCGTCGTACGCTAAGGGACCTCATTCCCGAGGGATGGGAACATCCCCGGATTAGTTGATCGGAATCCTTTCGTCTATTTCCAAACCCGGCGATAAAACGAGGGCCGTGAATGCTAACTTCCATCCCCGCCCCCTTTTCCCCTCCAATCATTTGCTCATTTGTGCGGAAGAGTCCCTCGAGAAATTTCCCGTGGCCGAGCAAATTATCGGAGGGTAAAAAGCGCAATTATATTTATTCCCGTCATCCGCTCACTTCCGATTCGCGCCCTTTCGCAAGCAAACGCATAAATCTCCCGACGGTAGGCGCTTCTTCTATCTCCTTGTTTGTTCAGACCGCTGATTTACTCCCCTCTACCTTATTTCCCAATCTTGCCTTTTTTGTTTTCACACGCTCCGTCCCGAAAAACAAGGCGTGAAACGGGGAAGAAGAGGACACGGAGAGTAAGACGAAGGGCGTGGGATCCGTAAAAAACAAGAGGTGGATCTTAGCCCATTGGGTTTCCCTTGGAAAAACGTCAGAATGTAATTGCTTCGTCGATTTAAAACTCTCGAGAGATCCCTTGTTAGGCGCCATCTTTCTCTTTCTCTCTCTCTTCCTACCGCATCCATCCATCTTCTCGTTCTTTTCTTCTTCTTTCTACGCTCTTTCTCCTTTCACTGTTTCCCTTTATCTGCTTTATCCTCCGGATTTTATTTACTAACTCTCCTTTGGTCGAAGATCGTGTTTTTTCAACTCTTGACTGCGTAAATGTTTTTAAATTTGCCCGTCACACCTGTAGAACATTTTTATAGATTCGTAGTTTTACAGTTGCTGTGTGTATATAATTCGCAATTGCCAAATTCGGACACTGTCCGAAATTTTTACTCTCTCCTCAAAATGTGAAAATGAAGCTTTACCGACTCGCCCATCAGCATGGACAGCAATCTTCCACTGACACGTGTATGGGTTTATATAAAAATAAGCCACTTCAAATATTGGTCACCTCTTTTGATACCTTATGCTGCGACAAACGTCTTATAAAATATATGGATCAAAAGAAAAGATTGCAATTACTAAATTGATTAACGAAAAATTAGGAGCGTAAAAACGAAATAACAATATCAAATATGTTGTAGCCGTTTATTTTTTTAAGAAATTGCAAATACTTTGTTAACAGAAAATTTTTCACAATATTCACACTTTTTACCCAACGCATTTTGTGATAGACTCAATTCCGTTCAATTTGTTTACCTTGGTAACTGACGAAGAATAAACGTAAATAAATTTATTTGATGATTTACTTACCTTGTATGGTTTTAACTAAAAATTACAATCATATTGTCAATTTAATATTGTTTGAATATACAAAATGCAAAGTTAAAAATTGCCGGTGCTCATCAACCTCACAGCTTTTTCAATTCATTCTACTAATTTTAATTTTGTCTCTTTCTTATCGAAACATTGCATCGCTTAAATTGAAGATAGTATTTTCCAGTCTCAGTTTATCCGAGAAAGTACTTTATCAGTCTGTCTACCACGCCTATCCTTCTATCCATCCTTAATCTATCTTTCCTCTATCGCATTTACCTTTCTCTCCTTCCTTTACTCTCCTCTATTCCAATATTTTACAACGGCGTTTCGACCGATGGCCATGATTCCCCGAAATTTCACCCATAGGTCTCAGCCTTTAATTATCGGTCATTCGGCGAACAAATTACATATCCTCAAATTCTCCACTTCCGAATTAATCGAGGCGCAATGTCCCATGGCAAAAAGAGAGTAATGATTGAAATCGATACCTTAATCTGGAAATTCCTGACGATGGATGTGAACGTGAGAGTGGACGAAGGAGCCCAGTGTTTGCAAGGGGAGGATTTCGAATTTAATCTAACGAGTTTTTGTTGAGCAAAAAGGGCTCAAAATGAATCCATCTCTCAAAACTCATCCAATCGCAAGAACTCTCACTAGAAAATTTTAATGAACGATTTCCCATGAACTCGGTAATCTTCGATTAGTATACGTTTAGGTTGTTTTGAACTGAAAATTAGCGCTCACAACAAAGGAAATACTAAAAAAACTACAATACTAAGAAAATGATATAATTAGGGACGAAACGAAGTAACGAAGTAAAATTATTTACTGTCCAAAATTTAAAACTTATAAAACTTATAAAAATAGTAAGTTATTCTACTATTGGTCTACTACTACTCTTCATCCATTGTAATGAGAGCAGACCGGAATCTCATTTATTAGAATAAATATCAAATTTATCCATGATGTGAAAAAATCACAAAATCTTACACATTTGAGTGAAAGAAAAAACCCTCCAGAACTCAGAACGTAGACGATTTTCTCGACTTAAGACATTGTTTTATCCATAAGAGAATGACAGTAAAACCCATTAGAAACGCTCTCGCTTAAGACGCGGTTTTATAGCGGTCCCGATCCCTTTCACACAAGGTAAAACTACTGCTTAAAACGCCGTGCTTCCCGCTTAAGACGCGTATTTTTTCCGTTCCCAGATGAACTGCAACCACCTCTTAGCGAATTATTAGCCTCATTTGATAGACATATTGTTTTTAGATCGTCTGTATCGTTTTCTAACGCTTGTTCTATACCTACTCATATAAGGGTTTCTTGTGAAAATCTTCCTTGCAATTACTAATTTTGTGAAATAAAAGCAGAGCCACTTATATTCCACAGTCGGAGCCGATACCAACTCTGAGATAGAGTGAGCTCTTTTCTATGACTTTTTCTCACCACATAACGTAGATTTAAAAGTAACTTTTCAGTGTTTCCTTACGTCACTAGCTTAAGTGGTAAATGCATCTAAAAAGCAAGAAAGAGAGTGATTTGCAGGCTATTGAGCGTAGTCTCGGGTATTTTTTGATGCCCTCGCATCACTGCAGTTAAAAGATCGTTATTCTTCCCTAATTGTCTATCTGGTAAAACCTACTTCATTGTAGAGTGAAAAATGAACACAGTTTAGTAACTTAGACGCTGTGAGAAAAGAAGACCATAATCAAAAATATAATGTAATACAGTCAACATTATACACCATTAGAAACCCGCTTAAGACGTGGTTTTCACATGGCCCCCAGAAAAAATTCTTAACCCGGTTTTGCTGTTTTAATTTGTTAAAAGAAAAAATACTACGTTAACCTAAGATTAACTAAAGGAATCTGAGATGCAACTAGAGTGATTCGTTTCGTTAGGGGAACTAACATTTAGAAATTTCATCTACGTGTGAGGAAGCTACATACTATTTCCTATTTAGCATCTGTGATCTCAATATCAGCCAACTCATTGGGTTTGGTGTCCAAGTTATCACTCACAGAGGAAATCGTAATTAAATGTATGTAAGTTGGCAAAGTCCAAGCAGGTTTCCCAAAACTAGAGTGATATTTGACATTTTATTCTTCGTAAAAACTTCAGTAATATTAGAAGTTGCCTATATTTTATTTGACTCTTGTAGAGATATTCACTATATACATACAATAAAGTGAATGCATATTGTTATAAAGAGATTTGAAGCATTCATAATATACACCTACGATAATATCTAAAAACAGATTATGCCGTCAAATGAGCTATTGGGTATAGTCTCAGTTATGTCATGGATTATTCTGAGACAAAATTAAAAAAGGTAATCAAAGTTTCAAATAGAACTTAATGCAAAATAAATCTCAGAGGTAAAGGTAGAAATAGCCTTAAAAATATAAGGTTAGGCTGATATGGGCCTCTCTCCCACTAAGTTAAAAAAATAATGAAAATTAATTTAATTAAGGCTACTTTAATAATTTTTATTATTTTTCATTATAAAAATTTTATAAATCAATCCACATATTTAAATTAAAATAATATAAGTAAAATAAATATCCTAAATTTTAGTTATTATTATTATTGAAGGTTGAAAATTGCCAAATCATTTTTAAAATTAATAAAAATGAAAATAAATATTTGAAAGATAAATTAAAAACAAAGAAGAAATAGTACAGCAAGAAATCCTTGGCAGCTTAAGGTTAACAAATAGAAGAATTTTTCCACAAACAAAGATCTGCTTTTACTATGCCGCTGAATCTAAGAGCGTTCCTAAAGAGAAAGAAAAAAAGGCGTTCATTTAACAAAGTGCGCACTTAATTAAAAATTACGACATTCGCAATTGGAAGAGAAAAACTTTCACGAGTTACGCAACGATGGCCATTTCTGTAGAGGCATACTGTTAGGTATTGTTATTCTTGCTTCACTGAGAAATCAACGACTGTTGCTTTCGTGTTGATCGGACAGAAGAAGGCAAATATCAAAATTACATTCCCCTTAAAAGTCTTCGCTTTTACCGGCAGAAAAAAACGGCGTCCGAAATAATTAGAAAGTGTCCATCCTCTTTCAACTGTTTCCTCTCCTTTTATTCTTTTATTCTTTAACTACTACGTTAATTCGAATTCCCATAAACGTGTTCGCCTGTTTTTTTCCGCCCTCGCTTTAAGCGTCACAAAAACTATTTTATTATCTTCCACGAAACCAAAAAGGTTTCCGTTTCATTTCCTCGGAATTTAAGGGCGCGGAGCTCTTTAAATTTGGAATTTAATTTCCTCGGTTTTCTCTAACTTTTTGTCGCTTTTGATCTAATTAAAAGCTTCTCTCGGACTCGGAATGCTGTGACAACAGTTCTTACCTGTTATTTATAATTTTCCTCCCGAAATTTTATCCCTCCGATGCTGCCGTTTCTTTCCTCGGAGCAAGAATTAATTTCTCCAATTTGAAATCGTGTAAGGCTCGCGAGAGCAAGTGAAATTTGTTAATGAATTAGAATTTCAGAGAGTCGTCCGCGAAATCACCACTGTTTCGTTATGATTTCGGAGATGAATCTATAGTTTTTTACAAAACGTGAGCAAAACGTGAGCAATCATAATTATATTATATTTACGCAATTATGTATGCAAATTTTATCTTTATGACTTTGTACATTGGATTACAGTATTTATATAATGATTTATCTTTATTTAAATATGATTTTGTTTTATTGATATATTTTATTTTAGGCTCCTATGTATGCAATTTTTATATTTGTACTCTTGACTTTTTTTATATTTTGATAATTGTATTTACATAATTATTTATCTTTCTTTTAATTTTTACTTTGTTCCATGGATATGTTTTATATTTATGTATTAAAGTATGCAATTTTATATCTGTGATTTTTTATATCTGACGACGGTATTTATACAATTATATGCTTTGCTTTTGTATCATGTAATTGGGTTTTTTACCCGTAATAAATTTATTATTATTATTATTATTATTATTATTATTATTATTATTATTATTATTATCTTTATGACGGCTGTAATTAATATATTCTCTCATGATTAGAGTTAAATGAAATGTATTCCAGTGACACATAATCAAATCTTACTTTATATCAATTTATGCGTTGCTTCTCATTGCCTACCACCTATTCATTACATTATCGAATGACGTGTGGCGTAGTGATTCTAGGGACGAAGATGATAATTTTAAATTGAATGTGGTCTCGCTAAAATGTTATACAGCTTCAGCGCAATGCAAAATCAATGAATGAAACGCAATGCAATGAAAATTTATTTACAGGTATACTTCATGCTATCCCATATAAATATGCAGGGGTTAGACACATTGGACACAAACTTTTGAGGCCTCATACCTATGGAAGCCTCAAAATGACAGTCCGTAGGACCGCTAAATAATATTTTATTTAGGTATATTTTATATAGGTATTAAAAGTTCTTGGCTCTGATTTTCTACTCAAAAAATAGCTTACTATAATTCTAATTATTTATAAGTATCACTTTTAATAGAATATATTGTATAAACCATGTTCCATTCATAGAGAGATCTAACCATTATTTTATAAAAGAATTCTTTCATCTGCTTAATCTTTCGTTTAGTTCTGCTATAGTGAAAGAAGTGAATTTTTTTGTTATCCTGATATTTTTGATCAAAATGAGAAATATTTAATGATTCTTAATTTAGGGCTTGGTCTGGCCATTGATCGTCGGGCCACAGAAATAATGAAGCCCCCGTAACTTTGGTATTTCTCGTTTCTGATGAAAACTGTTCGTAGAAATCAATGATGCGGGTACAAAATTACTGTAAATAAACGTGATAAATTCGCCTTTAACTGCAATACTAATATTGTTACGGTCTTTTAAAAACACATACTCTGCAAAATTACGTAAGGAATTAAATTACGGGAAGAGAAAGGACGGTGAAAGAGTATTACTCTCATTTACGGTAATGTAGAAATTCCATCGATCTTGCGTTTCTACAGTAGGCATTAATACAAGCAATAATAATAAGATATTGGTAATAGTTTCACATTATAATCGTGGAAAAATCACAAATATCTCAGTTATTAATATGGCTTTCCAAAAAGTAACGCCCAAAAATTTTGAATTTATTCACACAAAAAATATTGCGTTGAGTTGTTTTTAAACCCGTAGGAAAATTATATATTATTAGTATCCACGAAACTGTATATTAAAATGTTATAAAGCTGATTCATTTCAAATCCTACTCTTTCTTATTGGCGTCTAAGTAAGCATTTAAGGATTTGAAGTGCCATGACAAGGTGTGTGTGTAAATTTAGTCTTGATGTAATGTGGTGGTGTTTGCATAATGTGTATTGTGTTTGAGTAGTGTGGGTAGTAACGTTGATTGTGGAATATTTATCTGTGTAACGTCCGATGCAGGGATTTGGGGTTTTAATTATGTTGTCTATTGATGATGGTTGGGGCTGCCACCAGAAGAAGAATTCTACTAGCAGCAAAAATAAATAAATAAAAAAACATAAATTTCTCAGTATTGTACGAAGGCGTGGTATTGTATATGGATGCTTAAGGAGATAACTATAGGAATATTTATAAATGTACTAGTAAAATACTGAAGTTAGCAGATAAAGCATAAGGAATAGTTAGTAATACCTTGAAACCAACGGAGAAACAGTATTTTCGTAAAAATTTCTAATGCATTGCGCCTCTCATTAAATAAACGATGTGTTGGAAAGGTTAAACTACAGGACTTATATTATAAATGTACTAGTAAAATACGGAAGAGAGATTATAAGGATAGTCAGCAATACCTTGAAACCAACGGAGAAAAAGGTTATACGTAAAAATTTCTAATGAGTTGCGCCTCTCATAAAATAAACGATGTGTTGGGAAGGTTAAACTACAGGACTTATATTAATAATGTACTAGTAAAATACGGAAGAGAGATTATAAGGATAGTCAGCAATACCATGAAAGCAACGGAGGAATAGGATATTCGTAAAAATTTCTGGCGAATTACGCCCCCATGGAATCAACGTTGTGTTGGAGTGGCTAACAATGAAAACAAGAGCATTCCCGTTAACTGTTTTAGTTTGACCATTTGAGTAGATCGATTTCGTTTTAAGTAAAAAGTTTTAATTATCTGCGAAGAGCAAGGGGGGACGAAAATGTTATAAAAACGCGATAAATAAGGAAACGTTTCGAAAGTACTTTTCCGGCTGAGATCTTAAAACGCCCCCTTAAGAGCGGCAACTTGCGATGCACATCGGTGCTTTTTTCCAGCGAAGTCATTTTCCTCTTTTCTTAGCAATTCCCTTCGGAGGCCAAACCCTCCTCTCGCACAACTCTTTCTTTGGTTCTGATTAACCGTTCCCCGAGGGCGCATAAACCCTAGGGGTCCCTGCCAACCCTTTCCCTTTCCTCCTTTAGATTCCCACATTTCATACTGCTCTTATTTCCCTCTCCACTCGGTTCGACTCATCCGCAGACACTTCCTTTAACACCCAACTGAATACACAACTTTCTTAGGCCCGTTTCTTCTCGGCCTTGTAAAGGTGTACCTCGAGGGAGAACGGACTCCTATGCGGAATTACGCCTCCAATGAAAACGCCCTTTTGTCTCGAAAGTTAGTCCCCGCACATTCCAAAGTTAATTTTTGTTGGATCGCGCCTTCGAATCTCTTGGGCCCAATTCCTCTTTTTCTCCGTCCAGAAAAGCATTCTCGAACGATTCAATATTCGCCCCCTCTATCGGTTAAGGCTTTTGCAAACAGTTGCCGGATTGTTCGATGAGTCAGCCATTACATCTTTTGGGGGGAGCAAACACCTTCTTTTCTTTTTATGTACTTACTATACATATTACCCTCCTTGCTTCTTCTCCCTATTTCTTGCTCTCTTCTTCCTCGTCAACTTTATCCATTTTGCTTCATATTCCACGTTCATTAAGTTTCCTTTGCCCCCTACGTCTTTTTCTGCTTTATCATGCACTTCTCATTCCCTAAAAATCATCATTTCTTCCTCCATCCCTATCCGTTGAGTTCCTTTCCACTTTCAACCAATTTTCTTCCTCTATTTCTTTCCTCATTTTCTGTAATTCTGTCTTTTCTCTATTTCTAATATCAGCTCCCTCTATCATTCTCCGTCCTTCAGCTTCCACATTTATTCAGTTCCCTCTTCCCCCTTGTTCCCTTTTCTGCTTATCTTTCATCTCCCATTCCCTAAAAACTATCTACTCTCCTCTTCCATCCTCTTTCCATCCATATACGTTGAGTTTCCTTTCCACTTCCAACATTTTTCCTTTCTCCATTAATATCCCCATTTTTTATATATATCCTGATACAGTGAAACCACTCATATTTTTATCAGCTTCCTCTATAATTATCCTTTTTCGAGTTAATTTTCTGTGTTTTTTTTTTATATTCCTCAATTTCTAAAAATCGTCATTTCTTCCTCCATCCTTAACCTTGAGTTCCTTTCCACTTTAAGCATTTTCTATTTATTTCCCCTTTTTCTATAATCATCCTTGTGCTGTGAAACCATATTTTCTATCAGCTCCTTCTATAATTCTTCTTTCTTCATCTCCCACATTTATTCAGCTCCGTTTTCCCCCTTATTCCCTTTTCTGCTTCCTCCTTCATCACTACGTCCAAATCATCAACTCTCCCTTTCTTTACATCCATATACGTTGAGTTTCCTTTCCACTTTCAGCATATTGACTTTCTCCATTTATTTCCGCATTCCTCTAACCACTCATATTTTTATCAGCTTTCTCTACAATTATCCTTTTTCGAGTTAATTTTTTATGTTTAAAAAGTTAATTTTTGATATTCCTCTCACTCCTATCTCAGAATTCTCTCTCTTATTATCTTCATCTAATTCTCTTTATTAATCACGTTCTGTTTTCTTATTATGTTACCGTCTTATTTACTGATTTATCGTTTTTCTTCTATTCCTGTCTTACTGTTTTATTTTCTACCTCTGATAATCTCCCTTTTATAAAGATTGCTTTACTAAATCTAATGTGGCCAAGATCAACTTTGTGGAAGAAGCCATGCCTAGAGAATTAAAAAAATAACTCTGCCGATTTCTGATTTCTACAGATAATTTTGGAAATTACTAAGTTTTATTTATTATTGTCTAAATGAATTGCAAAGCTTTATTTTCATTCTTTTGATTACCTTACTTAAATTACGAGAAGCTTTTCTTGAACATTTAACTTTTCTCAATATTATCATTCAACTTTCATTTGTTGATTTATAAACCATTATGGGCGATTTGTATCTAAAGAAAGAATAGTATGTTTTTGTAATCTTTTACTGATATAAAGACCCTTTATTATTACTTTCTTTAGGTATTAATATATAAATGCTGCCAGAGGGTTCTTAGTACCCCGATATCACTAATAGGTTTTATAGTAGTAATATTGGTACTCGAAAGTTGAGGTTATTGCGCACATGGTCTCCCAGCCGGAATCGAACCCAGGATGGCTTTCATCAAATTCCAACGCGCTGCCCACAAGGTTAATCGGGAGCCCACTAATAAATTTCTTCAGTAGATACAATCGCTTAAATCATCTTCACATATACCCATTTGTTTCTAAAATTACTTCCATTCAAATTAATATTTTTTTTTACTCATTAGCCCCAACTATGTTCTAGTAGAAGGCTAAACAAAAGTAAGACTAGACTAAGTGTTGGTGGAACACAATCGCAGTTCATTCAGCATTTCCATTTTCTTTCTATACATGCACATAAAGCTTTCTAAAATATTTACAGCCTGTTTGGTAGTCTCGGAGTCAGTCGGCAATATACTCTTTAAATTAGAAATCACTATTCCCAGACTCTAATAAAATCCACTGCAAGATGCTGACTCCTTTCTTTCTCTATTCTTTTCTTCATATTTCTCTCTTTCTCACTCTCTTCGCTGCCCTTTCTATTCCGCATCTTATCGTACCCATCCTTCCCTCCTTTTCTCCAGCTAAGCCACAGTCTTATGAGTCAAACAGGCGACTTCGGTCGTAAATTTGCATAAGTTTGGTGCGATTCAATCTCTAACTTTCCCCGCTCTCGAGGAATAAAGAGGGCCAAAGCGGATGGAACCAATCTCCACTATTGTGCCCGGCGCCAACCTTTGCTCCGCTTTCTTTGGCAATCCCAAGAAATCGACAAATTTACAACTCCCAACTGATTTTATGGAAATCGAATTCGGCATCCTTTTAGATATTTAACGTCGTAAAAATATCTCGCGGAAATAATATATTCGGTCGTCGGCTGACCTTTACTTATACAATCGACATCCTCTTAAAGATTAGGGGAATCCAAGTGGCTGAAGAGATACCGACGCTGGCTTACTATGTGAAGCGATAAAGAAGTATTAGGTTGGCTAGAAAGGAAAGGATTTGCTAAAAGTTCCGATTCCGAGAGGAAAATTTTCTGAAGTGAAGTTAATATATGAGGCAGCAGTATTTTGATGGGGCTTAATATAAAACACGAGAAGGTTGAAGGTATGTATACTCAGTACAATTTGCTTTAATCGGCTTCGCATTAACCGGCCTGTTTACTAAATGTGTACGACCTATTTACACAGAAAGGCATTCATACAAACGCAGTATTTGTGGTAAAACTGCACATTTTCCTTGTGTTTTCGTGAAAAGTATCGATTTCGTCTGCCAACTCGAATTGTAATGTTAAAAATATAATTAGTCACAATCCACTGTAGAGCTCCTCCAAATAAACATCCAAGTTGCGTGCTAGTTTCAAATACATGTGAACTAGAATCACTGATTGAAAGAAAAACTCATTAATCTAAAATTGAAAAAATCATTGGACTAAAGCTATAACGAAAAACAGATTGATTTTGATTCCTAAAAATTGTGCGGATTTTTTATGAATTTATTGGAATAATGTTTGCATCATCGTTTCTTGATAAAATGTTAGATTACAAATACCATATTTAAGAATTATAAAACAATGATTGAATAGGAAAATTCAAAATATTGGATTCTCCCGATGATAAAAGCAGATAATTAATAAAAAATTCGCTGTATGTGTCGAAAAAATGAATACTTAGTAAAATTCCACGGTAGGATTATTTTCCGACTAGCTTTCCCAACAACTTGATCTTTTTACCAAGGAAATTTTTTCTCAAGCCGTTTTGGAAACTTTGTGAGCAAGGGCATCCGTGGTTTCGTCCAAGGAAATTTTCTAAGTATTCATTTAATTCAGCATGTGCATGGAATTCCACCAAGTTAAGCCTGTATAGATTCATTTAAATTCGCTGTATCCCATATTCTTCATAAAACTGACCCGATGTGCCCTCGATATGATCAAGGGGACCCAGGTAAGGAAAGTCATCTCGCATTTAAAGCGTGTCTCCAGTCTGCAGAGGCACGACCACATCCTCAAGAAATGCGCGCTCTTCAGTTCCACGGAGGCAGCATCTGCGGACTTTACGATCGACCTTTTTACCGCGCGCACACTCTTGTTATTTACCGTATCTTTCGTAAAACACAGCTCCCTCTTATCTGCACTTCTGACCTTGACAGTAGCCGGAAGCTAGGACGAATACACGCTTTCACTTTTTCCGACCTTTCCTTAACACGCCTCAACCGCCTCCATCAAACTTTATCCCAAATACATAAACTTATAGAGGCTTGGAAAAATACCTCGGAGGATTCCTTAGGAGAGGAGATCTCGTAAACAATGGCTCAGATCATAGAAATGGGTGAATTTTCATATTAGTCTTTCGTGCTGGTGAAGGTCCTTTTTCCCAACGGATCAATCGGATGTGTTTGGTAACAGAAAGGATGCTGAGGGGTAAGGAAATTTCGCTACTCTGCTGAATTTTATAGGTATGGTAATGCCGTAAATATTACAACGTCCTTGAGCCTTACCTCTAGCTGTCTATCTTAAGTCTTTGAGGGAAGGAAATAAATGTCGGAATGCTACTTTTTCAGTACTTAAGGTTTGTGTCCGAAAACATTAAATAATAATTTATGATTAAAATAAAAACACAAACAAAATTATTTGATCATATTATCATTCGTATTATGTGCTGAGTTTAAATTTACCTTTGCAACATCAAATATTCCTTAAATCTTAAATAGTGTTTTTTAGTTATTAAGCCATCATAGAATAACTAAATATAAAGTAAATGACGTTCATTCTTCCATTAATAGAAAAAAACGATGTTAAAAGACGTGAATCTGTAATGCGAATGATATGGAAAAATATCCACTAATTTAGGCAGATGACAATTTCATTTAAGAGTAAGGTTCAACTTCAAAAAAGACGTTCCAAAGTGACGTGACTCTTAGTCAAAGAGCATAATCATCTATACTGTAGGGAAACTTCTAGCAATGCTAGAAAAGCCTTAAGTTTTAGTATAGTTCACATAAGTTTTCACATAAATTTTAGATGTATCTTGCTCTCAGAAAATTTTTACCATAAAAGTTACATTATTCATTAACGTTTGAAATATATTTTCAACAGCAAAAACATTTAATTCACTGTTTTATCGACTCATTAAAGGTGTCTTCGGTAGAGGTATGAGTGTTTTATTAGGTAGAATGTTGTAGTAATGCATCGTAAGAATACGTTTAGTCTGCTTGGAATATTTTTGCATATTCTGCATCCTAAGATTTTACTTACACATTACTACTATCCATCGACAATGATTAAATAATGACCTCAGCATTAGAATGTCTCTCTTGCAAGGATCCTTAAGCTATTCCCACCCTAATGGCATTTATTTTGGACGAATTTAGAATGATTGTCAACAATTAAATAAATAAAATTGAGTCAGTTTTCCCTTTACTGGTAAATTTTTGTTTCCGACCAGGGTAACATCCCGATAAGTTAATTTCCCTTAGATACAAGGGTTCTTAATCTTTCCATAATAATGGAACCAACTAATTCTATTTTTTGCCCACGGAGACAATGAAGATATTTGTTTATCCTTCATAATCTATTTTCTATCGTCCAATCCTAATTCGTAGACTTTTTCATTATATCTCAAAGATTCGCTATTCACGAGAACTAATATCCGCGTGAGTACATCAATGCTAGTATATTAATAATATGAATGAATTCCCATGCATTCAGATTTTCACTCCCAAATCATCCATTTCACAGGAAATTCAGAGTGCAACAGATGAATCGGACGATTATTTATTTAAGTATTTCCCCTATTCCGCGATGTTTTACTCATCAAAATCACTGAATTTCACAGTCGATGTTTTATTGCAAAAGCCCATAAAACTAGGCCGTCGGAGTACATCTCTGATCGACGTTCAAAATTAATTATAATTACTTAATACCCTCTGCGCGATGTGTATCGAGCGTAAGCCATGCGCGAGTATCCTCGAAATAAATTCCGCAGCAGGATAAAGTGAACTGCAAATCGCTTAGATCGCCGATCCGTACTCGATGGCCGCCGGATGAATTTATCATGTTGGACTAAAAGCCCCTTACGTTTCCTCAATACGTTTCTATTCCCCATGTATTAATTCCGTATTTTACTCGCGACCTATTTCCTGTTTTCGTTGCAAATTTGATGAGTTGGAATTCCATCGCTTTCCGCCGAAAAGGGAGCTGCATCGGAATTTCCGGAATAAAAATAATGAATTATGCATTCAAAGCAAAACTTCTCCCTTAAGTGGAGCTCTTCCCTCGAATCCCCCCGTCTTCGGAAAGAAGTTTATTTTTCGGATGACAATCATATGCTTTCGTTAGGGGAGAATGACTTCTGCGGTCATTAAGCCCTGATTTCGAATCTTCTTTCTAAACTGACTTCGGAGAAGATTTAAGTTTCGAAAATTCTCGGTCGATGACTTTCTTGAGTAATCCTCGAAAAGTTTCGATAAGATTTTTCCCCTCTTTTTCTTGAATATAAGTTGATTGGTTTATCCGTGTGGGAAAATTAACGAACCCTTATAACATGAGTTACTTTTATATATTTATAAGTATTAGTTACCCATAGAAGAAAGGAAAAAGGAACTCGGCTTTCAATGAACTAAGAGACAAAGGTTCTCCAAGCGCCGACAGCGGCCACCGTCTAGGGCGATTCCCGGGAAACGGATAATCGCTTAGCGGTCACCAGTTATTCAGAATCCCGATGAGCATTTCGAAAGCAATGCTTTCATGATCACAGGGGGTCCAATGCTGAAATCATTCAGCATTGGATCCTGTGATCATTCAGCATTGCTTTCGAAATGCGCATTAGGGATTCTGAATAACTGGTGACCAATGCTGAAATCATTCAGCATTGGATCCTGTGATCCCTGTGATAATGAAAGCATTTCTTTCGAAATGCGCATTAGGGATTCTGAATAACTGGTGACCGCTAAGCGATTATCCGTTTCCCGGGAATCGCCCTAGACGGTTGCCGCTGTCGGCGATTGGAGAACCTTTGTCTCATAGTTACCCATATTGCCATGATCAAGCTTGTTACTAACCGTTGAAAATTTTGTGGTCGCATTAAAGTCCTATTTGAAATGATCTGCTGATTGTATCATCTTAAAATTCATATCTGAAAATCAAATTTGAAAATTGGGTGCATCTTATAAGGTTGAAAATAGACAATCCTACAATAGTATGTCTTCCAGGTTTGTAGTGTTCCGAAATAAAATCAATTACGAGGCCCTTATTTTCAAGGCATTCCATGACGAAAGCAGATAACTAAAAAGAGACTATATATACTACACCACAATAAACGAACTGTAACATGACGTGTTTCTATTACTGACATCACAACGAGTTGAAGACACAAGATGTTGAAGCCAGGTCTAGATTCAATGAAAGATGATAAATTGGAACTCGATTGTTAATAAATAAGAGGTCAGAAAACATTAAGACTTCTTAGAAGGTCAGTAATGCGCCGGTTCTTTCTCTATTCTAAATAATAATACTAAATGAGTTTTTTATGCTTTAGAGTTGAGATTTTTATATTCGACCTCAAAAAAGATCCGGAGTGAAAAGCATTAATGGATAATTAAATCTGACGATATATTGAGAGTAGCCTATAGTATATATACTATATAGTATATATAATATTTATTTATATTTATTTAATTTTTTTATTCTGGGTGATATCCTGAAGGAAGCCTGATATTTTTATGCAGAACTCAAAAGAAATCTACTGTGAAAAGCACTAATGTATAATTAAATCTGATGCATTAAGAGTAGCCTATAGCGACTGCTAAACTTGACTAATAGTTACTTAGATTGGCAATGATTATCCTTATGTCCAATTATACACTTGTATTTTCGCAATTTTATTTTTTCGAAGAGAAAAGTATCGAGCACAGAGATCACTCACATCTGACTCTACTACCCACTCTCTACACAACTGGCTACGGCAATAAACAATCAAAACCTTGAACACACAAAAATCCCAATTATTTATTTTTCCTAATGTCGACCTTCCATTCGGAACAAACAAGAATTTGCGTAAGTAATAAAAGAGTAAAATTTCCTATTCCTAATCCACGCTTTTCCATGTTTAAGGTCTGTTTCTCTGGAATTCCTCCCCGATTCCGCTTCCTTTGCCCGTAAGAGAAGAGGAAGTTTGGGGAGATTCGCGAAAAAGGGCGCAAATATAGCGCCGTAACGGCGACACTCCGCCGGCGGAAGTTTCCTTTTTCCCCGGGCGCGAGTTTAAATGTTTTCGGCCTAAGTGCGGCAATTCCTTTGACGGAGTGAGAAGTAGTTTCCTTTCTAGAGCGCGAAAACATAGCGCCTTCTAGGACGTTGGTGATGGACAGTGTTGGAGGGAGGAGCCGAATGTACTTGGTGTTCAAGGAAGAGGTGTTAACTGTTTCATTTCGGACCAGCGAGAAGAATTAATCTATGAGAACAGAGCTTTACTTCGGCACGTGCCGTGGATTCCACTCAAAATTGTAACCAAATCCTCCGTATGGGAGAGGTAAGACTCTCTGCTTCAAGAATTTCCGTTTCTGAAAAATGGGCATTTCACGTTAGTTCTCTTCAGTTCATTATTTATTTAAAAATTGGGTGTTTCTGAAAATTGGTAGCCCACCGGATGATAATCCTTTTCTGAGGAATTGCCCCCGACGGTTGCCGATATTCGACTCTTGGAGAATTCCTGTGTTTCTTATTCATTGTAAGCCGAGTACCTTTTCTTTCCCTTCTTTCAACCTCTACTAACGAAGATTTTACCTCGTGGTACTCCATCCTAGCGACTGAGGAGGGTATAACTTTGCGAAGTTCCACTTTACGGATTTATTTTATCTAAAAACCGATAACTGGCATCAGTTCTCGATGATGGACAAATAGTCCGTAACCGGTTACGAGATAAAATAAATCCATAATGTGGAATCTTGCAAAGTTATTTCCTCCTCAATCGCAAACATTTAATGACCGTTGTAATTTGGCTTTCTGACTAGGTAGAAACACTGGAATGAGAATATCAGTTTAATTGTGTAATTATTATTATAAATCAAATTATTAATTATGAAATTACTATAATGGTATTTGCCCAAAGTCTGGAGGGAAATCCCTCCAAATACTTCCCGTAGACAATACATAAAAAGTACATACATACAAAGTTATACAAAAAATTATAGAAGTTATTACACAAAAATACATGGAAGACCCACGTACTCAAACACATACAGATATAGATGATAGCTTATACAAAATATTGCAATATTACATAGAAGCTAAACTATAAATACTGAATTTTGCTTCATTATGCTTGGCATACAAAAAGCTATAAGTATCTAGCTTTATTCTTATTGTGAAACAGTTTGACAGTTTTGTCTGCATTGGTAAGAGAAGTTCACCATGTAAAGCGTTGTTTTGTTCAATAACGAATGAGTATTTTGCTATATCTGTTTTCTACTCTCGTTCCTTTATTTTTAGCGGTATTTCCGCGTCCAACATATTTCGTAAGTTTACACCTGTCACGCATTGTATATTTGATCACGTTACAGTTTTTGAACTGAAATTGAAATTTTAGTACCGAGAATCATGCATTTAATTCCGAGAATATTATTCTAAAAATGCTCGTCTATTCGTAAAGTTTAAAGTTATCTGTTGGTTTAAATGAAATTGTTTTGCTAGCTCCAGTTTCTGTGAAATATTTTTAATAGAATACAATGTTCACAGTTCACTATAAATTAGACTAAGTAAATATACATATTTACTATGAGGAAATCATTAAGATATTTTGGCACGTCATTAAGCTACTATATTAAAAAATATTATTTCATCAAAAATTAAGTCACTTACACATATATTCTTTATCATGTCTCTATTAAATGTAATAAATTTGACGGATGAATTTTGATCATTGTATTAATTGCTATGTGTTATCATTAAATACGACATTCAACATAATCACCATCATAACAATATGATCTTAAACAAAAGAAAATTTTTATTAGAGGCTGAGCATCTTCCGATACTATTTTTCAGATGAATAAATTATGACTCGAAATTTTCGAACGCAAAGACTATGACAGATTACATTCCGATGAATGAAAGTTACAATATCTCTACTTAGCCCAGTGTGTTTGTTCCAAATGCGAAAGTCACGGCCCGGTGAGATCCACAGGTGAGACCTACTCAAATGGAAATTGCAAAGTGTCCGCTCATTGGAATTCATATGTTAGGCAATTTCTCTTTGTACTCGAATTTGGAATTCATTCGCGTTTGTGATCTTCAGCGCTAAAGCTTAATGCGCTCGCCCTGTATCGCTGCCTTAAAAAGTGATCTCCGTGAAAATACCAACCGTAAATCCTCTGTTTCGGCCTAATTACCCGCACTCCGCAATGCCTGTAATCGCACGCACACTTCATACCAATCAACCAAAATGATCCTTAAGGATAGGAGACTAAACCTGCTTCATTTCCAATTTAATTCTGACATTCACTCCTGTTCCATGCTGCGAATGGAGAATGAATTTAATTAGCGAAACATTTAATTTCTATTTTTTCCGATTTTAACTCGGGCATATAATCTATGAGATTTGGCCTTACTTGATGGAATACCATAGGGAAAGAAAGAAATAATTAGGAGTGTCCTCAGAAAAATTTCAATCCGACTAGTTAGGAATTGAAACTTCAGCGTCTACGGGAGTCTAAACAGTTCTAAACCGGGATTAAACCGTCAAACCGTATTTCTTTCGGTTATTTAACTGCAAGAATCGTCAACAAATTCCTCTACTTTGAGTCGGCAGAAACTTACAAGCAATCTTCTTGTATATCTTCATAATATTCATGGTTTTATGAACATAATATTCATGGTTTCTATGAACTTTTCGTTATGAACTTGAAATGAGCTTTCGTTATGAGCTAATCTCAAATCATTTAAAAAGAAATGTGATAAAATATTGTAGATGTAGATTACCAATAGATTAATTGGATATTGTTCTCAGCATTGTTGTAAAGTTATATAATTAATGCATATGTATACTCTGCCACCATTAATTAATAACATCGATATTTCTGTTTGTACTATGGGTGACTGATAATTTTATACTGTAGTAAGAGTTGTAAATCTGACTGTGTTGACTGAATATGTATTAATATCTGATATTATATTTTCTATATGTAGATTATGAGTTGCCACCGGACAGTTTTCCGCTTGTACCCTGACATTGTAAATAAATAAATAAATAATGAGTAAAGAATTTGGCCACAAACTTTAAATACAGTTTATATACGCTGTGTTTGTCGTTGTATTTTCATTACATTGATTTTGTAATCGTTTAAGTTCACCCTGTAAATTTGCTACATGTTGGGTGAAATTTAAATTCAATGAAGAAAATAAACAGCAAGGTTAGGACTCATTGATTGCATTAAAAATGGCAGAAGCTATTGTAAGAAGAAAAAAGATGCATTAAGGCAAAGGCTGTCGGATGATACTTCCACTAAGAAGAATTAGTCCTTACATTGTATTGTTAATCAATAAACACTAAGCCTTTATATATACTCACATTTTAATACTCTAAAGAAAACGGTTAAATTTAATATTATTACAAATGTATTCCGCCAGAATTTCAAAGTAGGAAATAGCTTTTAATTTTCTGCTTCTTTCTTCCCAAAGACAAACCTGCCGTGACTGAGAAAAAGGTCCCCTCCCTTAATTTATATGCATGACTAGAATCAGCAGGTCGAAGAAATGGAAGAGGTACAAAATAAATTAGGGTATATATTTGTGTTCTGTAAAGCCAAACATGTTATCCTAGGAATTTAAAAAGGTAGATAGGCAGAGAGGATTACGAAGATATACAAGAGCTAGTACTTTGTCATCTTTATTTCTGATGATTCTCTAATAACAAGCATTCGAATAATATACATTACTGAGCATGGGCATAAAAGAAAACGTAAACCATAATTATGGTATATAATGGTTGTGAATTGTTAAGTAAATGAAAGTAAAATTAAAAACTAAATCCTAACTCATCTGCAAACTTGAACTAACTTATTATTGATAATTTTATAGCCATGGAAATTCACTATTAGACTAAACTCATCAATAGTTCAAACATAGAAATGTCAGACCCACTTACTAATAGAATGGGCTATAGGCAGATTTCTGAGTAGACAAGAAGGAGGCGAACGCTCAAAGCATTCTAAGGCATCGATTTCGTAATTGACTAAACATCGGAAGGAGCCAATAATTCCTTCAACAATGCCAATGAATCCTTATTACTGTTCATCACTAGTGAAGATGATTGTATGCTGAATATAGTTATAATTAGCTACAGAAGATAGATAATTCCCTAACAAGTAGAGTTGTGAGTAACACCCTCACCAACTCAAGATCCAAGAGCGCAAAGAAACCAAGATGATTTGAATATGAATATGCAGGTGTTTGTATACTATGATAAATACGAGTAAAGCTTTAATACTTTAGTATAAGAGTTAACTAAAACGTATACTTCGGGAAAAATGTTGTAAAAATATTTGAATTTTTAAATCAGTGATATTTCATGAGATTATTTCAAATTTGATCTGTCCTCCAAAATTACAACGTATCCTTTTAGCGGTGTCGGCCGCGGTGGTGGAGAGGTTAGCACTTCAATCCCATGGTCTTGGTTTCGATTCTCGGTTAACAGAATTTTTCCGTATAGAGTTTGGTTTTTGGTGTTATTTCTGTGATTGTTGAATAATATTAAAATGGATATAATTGGGGTTTCCTATTTCAGTTAGAGAAATAATAATGATTATTATTATAATTTTCGACAAATTTATAAGCAAGTCGAACTGAAGCTATATCATTAGACCCAACAGCCAATCGTCATAGTGATATGTCTGGACCTTACTATGATGGTCATAATTTGAGCACTTCATGTACCGATTTCTGAGGATAAAAACGAATCTATTTATTTATTTATCTGATTTATTTATTTATCAAAAGATTCACATACAGCGGTGCCGTCAGTTTAAATTGAGTGCCAAAAAACAAACTAAAACTAAATATCCATAACAATATGAAATAAGAAAATCAACAAATAAAAAATAAGACAAAAATATATACACAAATACGAACTAAGAAAATTATTTACAAGGATCTCTATACAGGCATTCTTTTAATCTCCTTTATGACTCAATACATTCTCTATTAAATATCTACACAAGTTTATTCATTTCCTGCAGTTTTTATGCTTAGTTTGACTGAATCTGTATACTTATTGTTACATCTTACCTACATCCGTTTATTCCACAAAAGAGTTTCGCAAGTAAAATAAACTTCTCCTCCTCAATTACTGCAGATATTCCCGTTCTTTACGTTTCCAATTTGCCTCGTATTACATCTACGACTCACGTCTCCTAATGCAATCTACCTCCTTGGGCGAATCCTATGGATTCGATTTTAATTATCTCCCTCGTCCCTTTTTAGAGGCGAATCCTAGCTTCAAAAATCGCCGAGAAATTCAGCGGAAAGTCCCCGCAGTACACATATTCCTTCAAAGGGCTAAAATGGAGTCCCTCCTAATCCGCCGACGTAAACTCGTTAAGGGTGGACTCATCGATTCCGCGAGGAGAGGAAAAAGCGCGAGACTAATTGAAACTGGAACATAGCGCGCCTTTGTCGAGAGCAATTTCCTTTGCTTGCGACACACTTATGCTGCACACGAATCCATTTTTCGGGGATCCGTTTCGGAATATGAGAAAAACGAGGAGGCGGTGCTGGATTTCGTTAGCGGGTTCGGGAATAACGAAGCAGACGACAAAGGACGGGGAAATTGGGGAAGGAATCGGGGGAGACAAATGAGGCGGCAAAAGTGAGACTACAACGTCACTTCCGATGGGTCCCAGTCGGAGGATCGGTAACGGGATGGTTTTCATTAAGACAAAGAAAATGGACGGAAGAGTATTACTGCGGGACTCGCTGTTGTCCATCCAAAACTATTTAATTCTCTTACTATTTGAGCTCCCTCACTGTTCTTGACTATTATTTCATAAAGAGGACATCTTACCGGAATAGAACCGAAAAACCGAAATCAAAAACTGTAACCGAAAACCAAAATCGAACACAACAGTAAATTATTCCGGGGTGAAAACCTAACCCGCACCGAAAATAATTAAATTCTTGAACCTGAACCTGAATCGAAACCCTGAAACCGATAAAAGAATAGAAATTTTAACTAGGCTGTTAATGAATACGAAGTTCAAAAACTCTCCCATAGCCGATAACTGCATTTACCCCCTGAAGATGATATTATGGCTATGGAAATGAGCATTGGATGATTCCTAGAAGGTCAGTTATGTTACCATATTAATTAAATCATACAAGAAAATAGTACACATAATTATGCATTCTGTTTTTTCCTGCCTTATCCTTAGGAATGGAACATTTTCATTTTTCTCTTGAGTCAGGATAAAGGGAATTGTATCTTTCATTTCCTTTTTTAAGTCTCGTTCATGCTATAATATAAAAGTATTATGAGTGATTCTGAATATGTGTTAATGAATTAAACCAAATATGGATTTAATAACAGGTAATGTAAGATGTCTGCTTTTAAAATAAACGAAAAACTTTAAGTATAATTGTAATACTGTTAAAGTACATCGACCATTCGGTCTGGTCATATAGTTAAAGTCATAAGGTAATAATAACCAATGATTTTTACATCATAATGTTCCACTGTCAGAGGAAATGACACTAATTTTAGCAAATAAATTAGTATCTTAGTTTCTTATGGGAACAACGTTTTTTTAAATTTTTAAGTATTTTTAGATCGATGTGAATTATAAGAATGAAACCCGCTCATTTTTCCATTCCGTATAAAGTCTGATAGTTTTTTACTATATTTCCTGATTTTATCAATCACTTCTAATACTTTCACTTTTTTATTTTAATATGACTATAAAGTGACACAGTTCAGTGTCGCCAATAAACGCACGCACAAGATGAAATCTGAGGGACTCTTTTAAGTTTGCCTTAAGTCTTCATGGATGCAATTACGATGGCATATGAATGTCCTAAGATGTGGGTTCATTGGAAGTAACTAGGGCACTTGTGGATTAGAACTCAATGTATCATTCTTCTAGCTTACGTATCTTTTCCTTATGCCATATTAATTAGGTATTATATTGTATGTTCAATAGATTAAACCCAAGTAATGAGTAAAGGTATCGCAGAAGATAGACAATCTATAAAGATATAAGGCCAATAGCTAGACATTAAATTTGAGAGAGATAGGAACTTAGTAATTGTAGTAAGGTTCGAATAACCACATTTCATTAGCAATGAAATTGACTAGAGAAAGAGATGAATAACTAACAATTACTACTAACGAAGCATTGCTTTTCATAGCAGAGTCGAAATGAGAATAATATTTGGATTCCCTTGTATACTCAGTAGACAATTAATGGAGTGACAATTAGTGTCCACATCGCATTTAGTAAATTTGCCTCACAAAACTTGGCATGACATATGTTGTATTGAATCGCGTGTCTACAATAATTAAATGCATAAGTCTTCATTCTATAAAATTTTATAGACATAATTATAATTAATTTTTTGATATGACCAAAAAGTATGGTATTAATTATGAAGGACAATATTCGTTTTTCCTTTCAACACCTTATTTTGCTAAAAATCTCTTCGACTCTCCCAATCTTTTTCTAGTTTTCTATTAATCTTTGTCTCCTTTTTCAAGAATGGGAACCTTTACAAAATAATACCGATTAAGATATACTTGTATTAGTCTCGTCGGGAAATGTGTATAATCAGTTTCAAAAATTCCTTCTCAATATTTTGTAAAAAGGGCTATAGGCCTTGGAAAAATATACTTACACAACCTTGATTATTATATATGAATAAATTTTTGGTTACTTTATAAATACAGCGTTTTTCTCTTCTCTATGAGTGTAATTCATGAAATTCCTTAGATTTCTATAAATTAAAGGCAATGTTCTAAACAAAAATATCACTTAGATACGTCAAAAAATATCTACTTATCGTTATATTTTAATTTTTAGAAATACGTGATTGTGCTTTCTTTTTCTATTTTGTTTTCGTGGAAGATTCAGGTTTGTGCCGCTTGGGGTACTCAGAAAGTACGTAACTTTAACGCAAACCATTCCCAAGGTAAAGCTGAGCCGTGTCGTGTGCCCACAGCTGGCGAGACCTTGCATTGCCTAGACCCTCTCTACACGAGGCTGAAACAGACTGGCTCGATGCAAGGTATGATGGTACGTAGTATTTTCAATGGAATTGCATTGCTAATGCGATTTTTTTATTCACAGTCATAACGCTGATTATCGGTCATAACATGATTCCGCTGCTGGTGAGACCTTGCTTTGCAGAGGAATTTTCAAAGTATCGCTGAAACGGAATGGCTCGTCGCACAGGTAAGAAAGTCTGTTGCCTAATATAATAACTATTTCTGCTGATATTTGTGAATGCAAACTGAGAATTATTACAGCTTTAGTTTCCGCCTATGAACCGAGATTGATTTCATGACATATACGGTTTGATTATGTGAATGATTCACTCGTTTCCATGTCTTACAATACATAGCCTGCGACTTAGATATCTTTGTTAATCTAGTACGATTTTTTCTTTAACAGTTGCCATGCTGCTTCTCGGTTGCTGCCAAAGTGTCTTAGGTCTCTGCTGTTTCTCCTTGGGTCAACGTAAGCATTTGACTTATGCCACGATATTTGACTTTATGATACGGTACTGTCCCTTGCCTTTAAAATATAGCAAGTATTTTCGACATCATTTGTAACTTAATGTGAATTTTTTCTTTTAGAGTTTTAATGCTGCATATCGGATGCTGCCGGATCATTCATCCTCCGTCCTAGCCGTTCCGCCTTAGATCGACGTTAAGCATTTGACTTGGCACGATCTCTGCATGCTCTGCTGCTGGTGTGTCTCTTATGACATAGAGCTTACATTTCATCTGCATTAGAATTTGAACCCACCAAATTATCAGCTGTTCGACATTATTAAAGGATTACACAATTCAGGTACGGGAAGCAATAATAATGATGATGAGTTTTATTTAGTACACTGCTATTCATTCAAGGCTAATTCATGTGAAGTGAAAGTTTCGATTGAGTGTGACGTTTTCTTTTTACCCAAAACAGGTTCACTTGGGGATTATCTTCACGATGTCCTTCAGCCTGCAGGTGTTCACTGGAATTTCCTGCCTACTTTAGGATCTCCTGCGTCACAGGACTCAACGAGGGTTTAATGGACTTTCTTTGTAAATTTCATTCTTTTACTTCAGGTAAAAAACATTCTTGCTAATTTCTTTTCAGAAATTAAAAAAAAATTTAACCTGCATTTTGTCATAAGATATAAATATGAAGAACATTTATTTCATATACTGAAAAAATAGTTTAGATAGTTAATTTGTGTATTGTTGAAATTACGCACGACTTTGACATTTTCTTTTCACAGGTTCACGAGCGGTCTCTCCTGATTTACGAATCTCCTGCGCCCAAGGTCTCAAAGAGGTTTTAACTGACATTGAGAAGCGGATGGCATTATAATATTTTGGTATCACAGGTAAAAAAACTTTCTTAATTTAATGGAAGATTTTAACTTTTATTTTTCCGTGATGATATTAAGGATATATTGGTATCAAAGTTGGGCAATAATCATATGCTCCTTCGGTCATCGTTACAGAATAGGCATGTAGTGTTATTCATACGGTTGTTGCAATTCACTTTTAATTTATTCGTTCACTCTGGTTCAGTGAAGAAAGTAGTAATGTAATACCCCACTTCTCTTTACGGCTATTCAATCTTATTCATTCTCTCATTTCCCCTGCCATACGCCACTGGCGGCTTGCGGGGTCCTCATCTAAATCTAAATTCTACAAAGTTTCTCGTAGATTTTTACAGAAGTCAGAGGCTTTTGGGATGATGCCTTTAGCAACTTACTTTAAGGCTCTTATTTTTATTCCCATTGACCATCTTCGGGGAAATTTTCACATTTGATTTTCCTTAACTAGAATTTGTGATCATTGTCTCAGGTACGAGTAATATCAAATCGTTGCATAATTATGACTGAAATTATTTTTTTCTTTTCTGGGTTTTCAGGAGAACTTCCAGATTTAGACAGCTTTACAATTTTTCGACTTTTCGGAATTAAGTATTGTAATTATAGCTATCCCCCAATAATTTCAAAATGTTAGCCGTAGGCTATTATGCAGTAGATTTTTTGGTTGAAGCTTGAAATAGCAGGGAAATAAAAGATGAATACTATGAATGAATGGTAACTTGACAGTATTTATTCTTATAAGAGAACTTTTCTTTCCTTTTAAATACCTCGTCTTACACGAAATGTCTGAAGTGAGAGCTTTAATAGCTGAGCTTTCGCTAGTTATTTCTTGTTGAAGTAGTTTAAGGATCATTAATAGCAGATAGGGTCGTCCATGTCCACCAGGCCACTTCTCTATCCACAAAAGGCCTAGCCTACCGAGATAGCGAAGGCATACGAGGGTGGTTCAATAAGTCCGTGACCTCTAAAAGAAAACGCAAGTTTTTCGGAAAAAAAACGTTTTATTTTTCAAGATAGTCTCCTTTTAGCTCGACACACTTTGTCCAACGTTTCTCTAGTTTTTTAATTCCTTCCAAATAATATGATTTATCAAGGCCCTCAAAATAAGCATTTTTTTTGAGCTATTACCTCATCATTGGAGGCAAATCTCTTTCCCCCGAGCCATTTCTTTAGATTTGGAAAAAGAAAATAGTCGCTGGGAGCTAAATCCGGAGAATATGGCGGATGTGGTAGTAGATGATACCTCAAATTACTTATTTTTCCCATAGCTACTGCGCACGTGTGGACCCTTGCATTGTCCTGGTGGAAGAGCACTTTCTTTTTGGCCAAATGTGGTCGTTTTTTCATTAAATCTCGGTTGAACTGGTCGAGTAAGTTGGCATAATATTCTCCATTGCTCGTTCTTCCCTTTTGGAGGTAATCAATATGTATTATAACACGTGCATCCCAGAAAACTGTCGCCATGATTTTGTTGGCTGACAGACACACCTTGGCCTTCTTCGGCGCCGATTCTCCCTGAGAAACCCACTGTTTCGACTGCTGCTTGGTCTCCGGTGTGTTGTGGTGGATCCATGTTTCATCTACAGTCACAAAACGGCGTAAAAACTCATTTGGATCTCTGTTGAGCAACGCCAAACACTCCTGTGAAGTTGTCACACGCACCCTTTTTTGGTCAATTGAGAGCAAGCGCGGCACCCATCTTGCGGATAGCTTTCTCATGCCCAAATGATCATTCAAAATTGAAACAACTGAGCCGTTTGATATGTTTGTTGTCTCTACGATCGCGCGCACTTTCAATCTTCGATCGGCCAGCACCATATCGTGGATTTTTTCGATGGTTTCAGGTGTAGAGACCTCAATTGGGCGTCCAGAACGTTCGGCGTCACTCGTGCTTGTGCGACCACTACGAAATTCAAAAAACCACTTTTTTATCATTGAAATTGATGGTGCGGAGTCCCCATAGTATTTCATTAGCTTTTCTTTGGTTTCGGAGATGGTTTTCTTCCGCAAAAAATAATGCTTAATGAGCACTCGGAATTCACTTTTTTCCATTATCGAAATTTCACGAAGTTGTTTGCTTGCAATGGCTGCCAAATATAAACAAATTAACTTAACTACTTAAAACTTTGATTGTTACCCGTTTAAAGATAGTTGTTGACTAGAGTAGGATTACTTTTCAGATTAAGGAGCGGGAAATACAAAAGGTCACGGACTTATTGAACCACCCTCGTATTTATAAGAAATGTTATCATGTAATATGTTTTCATATTAATGATTAATTTTATCTTGACAGCGTGCGCTAAGAAGCTGGCATAATAGAATTTTGTAACCTCTACAGCAGATGACTGGACCTAGATGGAGACCTCATTATTTGCCATTACACGACGTCTATATTGAGTTTTAAGGACCGGTACGTTTTAGGTGCATTAAAGGTTCGGTGGCTGCATATAGTGAACTTTGTCCTTAAGTTTCTAAATCATAATCAACTTTATATATCCAAATATTTGTGAAAGTCAACCTTATATTCTTTACTTATAGGGTAGTCCACCTGATATGGATTCCATTGATTCATTGTAATTACAATATATTTAAACAACTAAGTTTTAGTCGGATCAGTCTGACTAATATCCTTAATGTTATATGCCGGCGATAGGTAAGTGGTAATACGTAATCGAAAACCTTGGGTTCAGAAAGGTATTAAAATCTTCAGCTTCAGAGTATAAGAATATGCCATAGTATCAAAAGACTGCAAAGAAAGGTCATATCCAACCAAGAAATAAATATTCTCTCTCATAAGATATTATGATTGAGGTTAGTCATTTAAAAATGCTCTAGTTGATTGGTCATTACATATGTAAATTTTTAGTGTAAATGTAAGTTTTACATAATATTTTCAATGATAATAACATAACATTTCGAAAAATAAATTAAACTTCATTTTATTTCCTACATTCATTTATTAGAATTTGATATGCCTAATAGCATGGGGAAAATTTTCTCGCGTCAATAGAAACCGGTATGAAATATTTTTCTTTCTTATGAAATCTATTATCATACTTATTAGCATATTCTTATATTTCAGTGCTTTAATCATTTATATGAATAAATTATTTTTTCTTCGTACAATTTGGTACCGCCTTAGCTTGAAATTCGACAAGATTTCAAAGTCGGAAAAGACTATATATCAAATGATTTCGTGTAACATATAAGAAATTTTTTAATTCTATTTAAAGTTTTCTTAATGTAGTCAACTATATGATCCAAAGATTTCTATCCCATGCTACGGCCTCATTATTCTAAATTGATATAAATAATATAATGAAATAACAATACAGTTAAAAAAATAGCCACGTAGGGAAACCTCTCCGATAAATGGTCAATCCATCGACAGTACTATCAAATGCTGAATTAGTGGATCTGGAATATGAAGATATTTGAAGACATTGGCGGAGCAAGATACACAAGTCAAATCTGGATTAAATTATACCTGTGAGCAACGTTTTAGTACTCTCAGCGGATACCGAATGAGTGTTACCTGAAGGAATGTTTGCATGTAAGATATTGATGAAATATTAAGAAAAATGTATGCTATATTTGATGATGCAATAAATTAATAAAACCTACAATTTCCGAAAACTGAACTTCATTTAAACCCACTAAAAGATGGATCCCATAATAATAAATGTAGAAATCATTCTGGACTCTTTTTGTTTCAAAAATTACTTCAATAAATTTGAACGAAATTTCAAGCAGTGAAATATCATAAATTTGGGATTAAATTTTAACTTTGAATATCAAATTATTTCATTTAAAAGCTTACATAAAAAATAAATGAATTAAGATGCTACCCGTGATAGAAATTCCATTTCAACTTTATTAATCATGTTAACATGAAAGGAGAGAAATTATAAGATATAAATAAAGATTTCAATTATTATATAAAATGTGACTAGATTCATTTATTTTAAAACAAATGAAGTTGGAGTGTATTCCACTACTAAAATTTCGGAAACTCTATAATAAATCCATAAATATTTTTATGATAATCATTACAAAACAGCCGTCTTGCTCCATCTATTAACAATTAATCGAATGACATTTAAGTGTTGGTATACTGCCCTCTACTGAGACTTGAGGGGAACTACCTCAGCATAGCTTCCCCAGGCATGGCAATTTAAAGCGGTTTGAATTGCCCGCTTACCCACAATGCACCGTGGGAAAAAAAAAGTTGGGAACAGACCTTCAAACCTAGAAATTCCAAGGCCCCTCACGGCCGAACGGCTGGGTATTTTTCAACGAAACCCAGGATATGGTACTTTTGGGACTCCAGCTACCTAGTGCTTAAATTTGAAGGGCCCTGAGGGTTTTTTTAACCCTTTTATTCTTGATTCTCATAGTAAAATTCCTTATTTTAGGGCTTTATAAGGCGAGAAGATAAATTTTCGGGGTGGAAATAGTTTCAGATAACGTTGTACTTATTGTGGGGAGCCATTATTTTCTTTGGGCCTTCTTTGACAAAGAGTTATGAGGCCTTTATATCTGTAAGGACCAACACCTGAAAATTTCTAAGTACAACGCGCTTGAAAATAATAAAAATATCAATGATTTCGAACACAAGCTTTCACAAGGCACTGGTGGCTTAGTGGATATCGAGTCTGCCCAAAGTGTGTGTTAATATGTGTTAGGAGGTTCGAGTTCGTTTTCTTACACATTTTTTCAATCTACTATTTCTGCCGCATTTTTCTTTTCTTTTCGTAATTTTTGTAACCGGATTAATGTTATAGTTAGGAACTATTTTTTAACTTCATTGAAACAATTTTTAACTGTTCATTTTTTAAGATGATGGTAGAAAAATTTACAACGCTAGGGAGGTCCATCCACAGGTATTATATTGAACTTTAAATGCAAATATTTAAACCATTAAGATTTGGCACTAAGCCAACAGTATCTTAGTAACTGATTCCCCTGAAAATATTCACATTTTTATGATTTTTAAGCGCATTTTACTTAGAAATTATCAGGTGTTGGTCCATACCTCAATGAATGCCTCATAATTCTTTGTAAATGAAGGCCCAAAGAAAACAATTGGCCTCCATGATAAATAGAACACTATCTAAAACTATTCCCACCCTTAAAATTCATCTTTTCGTCTTTTAAAGCCCTAGAATACGAAAACTTTCTTCAAGGACCAAGAATAAAAGGGCCCTAAAAAACCTTCGGGGCCCTTCAAATTCAGGCAGTGGGTAACTGGGGCCCCAAAAGTGCCAGATTCCACTTTTCGTTGAAAAATACCCAGCCGTTAGGCCGTGAGAGGCCTTGGAAAATCTAGGTGGGAAGGTCTGTTCCCAACTTTTTTTTTCCCACGGTGCATTGTGGGTAAGCGGGCAATTCAAACCGCTTTAATTGGCCATGCCTGAGGAAGCTATATTGAGGTAGTTCCCCTTAAGTCACTGTAGAGGGCAGTATACCAACACTTAAATGTCATTCAATTACTTGTTAATAGATGGAGCATGACTGCTGTTTATATATTGATGATCATTAAATAAATCAAAATTTTACGGAAAAGTTTCTGAAATTTTCGTAGTGCTATTCGTAGTTATATTTCGACTTCAATTGTTCGAAAATAAATAAATATTGTCATTTATTAATTTAAATCTTTATTGATATCTTGTACTTTTCTCTAATTTCAACATAGAATTAGAAGGCTGAGATTTAATTTTTACTACTGGAAGCATTTTTTCTTGATTCTCATTCATTTACATAGTTTATTTTTATTAATAAAATAATCTTTTCTTCATAGTTAATATTTCATTTCTAATTTATAAATTTTCTGCTTGATCAAAGTTATTAGACAAAGTGATACTAAAATATGTGAAGAAAATCTCCCTTGAATTCAACCTTTACAGCAAATATTCTAGAGAATTCTCTTACTTGAAGCTATAAGATTATCAGATAATAATATAATGGACAAAGTTTTCTTTCGGGATTATTTTATTATAGTTTTACAGCATAAATACAGTATATTATTTCATCAGCAATTTCCCTGGAATCCTTCCTTTTGTTTACACCCATTCGGTAACCGCAGTGATTATTTCTTAGTCGTGGCTCACATGTACCAGTCTCCTCCTCAGCTCCAGAGCTTGCGATGAATGTTTAGTTCCCCAGATATCCAAATATCTTCAGCCTCTAGACCTCCACTATGGACAGCATCGGCCTAAGATAGGGTATCCTTACCACCTTACCAACAGCCCATTAAAATGGTCATAAAGATTTACGTAAAATAAAAAGACATTTCGGAAGTTTAAAAAAATTTTATTGTTGACCGAGGGAAAACCTTCGTTGAGAATACATATTCATAGAAGAGGAGCCTGAAAATACACTTAAAATACAAAGCAAATGTAAAACGTAATGTAGATGGACCTTAGTAAAAGAATATTTTTCTCCGATATTATAAAGAAAATATAATAATTTAAAAATGGAAAGGAATTTTTAAAAGACGCAAAGATTATTAAAATTAAGTTCAATTTAAATAATGTATTTTTCGCTAAGTAAATCCATTTGAGAAATGTGACTTTGAATACTTTCAATTCATTGTCGAATAATAGAGTTAAAATACCTCCAAATAATTCGAAAATAAAAATCTTTTACTTGTTCAGATAAAATGTTTATTAGATATTTATAATATACTTGGTAAGTCTGAATATGAGAATTGTACGAGTTGGTGCCAGAAGAAACAAATTTCCAAACGTATTCATATATACGACTAATCTGAGATGCTGTCTTTGTATGTTAAATTCAAAGAAATTTATGCAGGAATTAAAATTCAATTCTTTATTCTTCGAAATGATGATCGAAATGATTCTTCGAAGTTATTAAAGCCTAATATATTTATAGATTCATTTCCCACTTATGACAATCTAAGATATATAATATAAAACAACTATACCTTCAAACAAGAGTCATCTTAGAGACTATGATAAAACCGATGTTTCCTGCTTGGCAGCCATGACCATTCTTCACAGTCTTTTAATAGCATTGCATATACTTACTCTCGAAGAAACAGAATTTAATGTAGTCTAGGTTTCAGACTACGTTTCATGACTTACCAGTCTCCAGCTTACAAATTCGAGGATATTAATCATTTGATTGAAATTCTCAGCCGTACAATTAATAACAATTTCCCTGGAGCGATCGGACGCACACCGGATGGACTCTTATATGTAAAGAATAAAGGTAGACCTTCACAATGTTATGAAAATTTTGTTTCCATTGAAATATTATCTAAAAATTAAATTTCCCATATTTATACATGTCATCACCTATCAGCTACAACAGAAAACACTTTTAAATGATTGCAACTTCATTTCATCTGCATCATACCAGAGACAATCGAATGAATATTTATTCCTTGTTTAGGCATGACCCTTTCTCGTTATCTTTTAATGCCGTTGCATATACTTAGGCTCTATAAAAACTGGGAGATTTAATATATTTCTCAACTTAAGGTATCAAATTATGAATTAACACTCACATATCGCCGGATCATAATATTAAGTATGTTATTCAGACTGATCCGAAAAAAACTCAGCTGTAGAAATCTATAGTAATTCCACTGAAACAATTAAAATCCATATTGTATGGATTACTTTATAAGTAAAGAATATACAGTAGACTATCACAATCATCTGGAAATATAAAGATATAGATTTAGAAACCAAAGCACAAAGTTCACTAAATACGGACATTGAACCTTCAACGCACTAAAACGTACCGCTCCTTGAAACTCCGTATACACGTCGTGTAATGGCAAATAGTGAGGCCATCTACTGAAGAGGATCCGTTGGCAAAACTATTATACCAGCTTCTCAGCGTAATCTGTCAAGAAAAAAGTTATCTTTAATAACATAATGCATGATAAAATTTCTTAAAGATATACCTTTACTATCTTAGCTTAGAAACTTCAGCATATACTGTAACCCATACAATCTTTGAACCTTTCTCGCATCTGAAATTACAGCCCCTTGAAACGTAGTTTAGAAGTTTAACAACAAACAACGAGATCTTCATTTCATAGAGCTTGCCATGTGAAGAGGATCCGGTCACGAAATTCCATCTAGCAACGTCATCTTCGTACTCTATGAAGAAAAAGTAACCATTAACAAAGTATTATTATTATTATTAAAAGGTATGTATTAATACAATATCATTCGCACAAAATATTTCCGTACCTGAATCGTGAAATCCTTTAATAATGTCGAACAGCTGAGAATTTCCTGGATTCAAAATTAAATGCAGATGAAATGCATGCTCCATGTCACACAAGGCGCACCAGCAGCTGAGCATGCAGAGATCGTGCCAAGTCAAATGCTCAACGTCGATCTAAGGCGGAACTGCTAAGACGGAGGATGCTCTGGCAGCAACCGATAGACAGCATTAAAGCTCTAAAAAGAAAAATTCGCGCTACGTTACAAATGATATCGAATATACTTGCTATATTTTAAAGGCAAGGTAACAGTAGTACCGTATCATAAAATCAAACCGCGTAGAATAAGTCAAATGCTTACGCTGACCGAAACAGCAGAGAAGTAAGACACTTAGGCAGCAACCGAGAGGCAGTATTGAGACTGTTAAAGAAAAAATTGTATTAGATTAACCAAGATATCGAAATCGCTGGCTATGTATTGTGAGACAAGGAAACGAGTGAATCATTCACATAAACCGTACATCCCGTGAAATCACTTATTATAGACGGAAACTATAGATGTATTAACTCTCAGTTTACATCCACGAATATCAGCAGAAATAGTTATTAAAATAATCGACATACTTTCTTACCTGTGCTAACAGCCATTTCGTTTCAGCGATACGTTGAAAATTACTCTGCAAAGCAAGGTCTCGCCAGCAGCGGTCACAATGCACAACCAAGCTTCACCATGGGAATGGCTTACGGTAACGCTATGAATTTCCTGAGTCCCCCAAGCGGCACAAACTTGAGTCTTCCACTAAAACAAAATAGAAATAAAAAACAGTCACGTATTTCTAAATGTTAAAACTAGATACTTTGTAACTTTCATCTGACTTGTGTATATAAGGTAACGTCAAAGTCATATGTATCCTTGACTTCACACGAATCAACCATTATGATATCCTTTACCCTAATTGGGAATTCATTTAATAATGTTGAACAGCTGATGATTACGTCGGTTCAAATCCAATTACAGATGAAATACATGATCTGTATCAGAAGAGGCGCACCAGCGGCTAATTAAATACGTAGAGATTGCTCCAAGTCAATGCTGAACGTCAATGCAAGGCGAAGACGGAGGATGCTTTGGCAGCAACCTATAGGCAGCATTGCAACTATTAAAGAAAAAATTCGCGTTAAATAATATCGAAAATACACTAAATTTTGTATGTAATGGAAACAGGAATGAACTATCCATATAATCAAACTGAGTATGCCACAATATCGCACTGATTACAGGCACAAACTATAGCTATAATTATTTTACACTCACGAATATCAGCAGCAATGGTGATTATATTAGACTAAAAACCATTATAGCTTTGCGACGGATCATTCCGATTCACCGGCACATTGCAAGTGCATAGGCAAAGCAAGGTCTCGCCAGCAGGGGGCAGAACACACGACCCAGCTTTACGATGGGAATACCTAACAGGAATGCGACGTATTGTCCACGTCCCCCAAGCGGCACATGAATCTTCAACGAAAACAGGACAAAAAATAAATCAAAACCAAGTATTTCTAAATATTAAAACTCTACAATGGATAGCTTTCCCCTTACATATTCAAAGAAGAAAACGTCAAAATCATACGTAATATCGAAATCACACGAATCACCTGATGTTACTTTACGAACCTGAATTGTGAATTCCTTTAAAAATGCAGAACTGCTGGTGATTATGTTTGTTCAATGCCAAATGCAGATGAAATACACTTCATGTCACACGAGGCACACCAGCAGATAAGCATGAGGAGATCGTGCCATGTCAAATGCAGGGCGAAACATCTAAAGCGGAGAACCCTTTGGCAGCAACTGATAGGCAGCATTGCAACTGTGAAATAAAAATCGAATTAGACTAACAAAGATATCGAAAATATTGGCTGTATATGGTATGGCAAGAAAACGGGAGTAAATCATTCGCATTATCAAACCACATAACCAATGAAATTACCGCCTTCTTATAGGTGGAAACCATAGCTATAATAATTCTCAGTTTGCATTTACAAATATCAGCAGCAATGTAATTATATTATGCTGAAAACCTTCATACCTACGCTACGTCTCGTAGCGTTCAGCTTCAGCGGCACGTTGAAATCACTTCTGCAAACCAAGGTCTCGCCACCAGCGGCCACAATTCACGACCCAGCTTTACGATGGGAATAGCTTACAGGAATGCGACGTATTTACCGTGTCCCCCGAACGGCATATGCGTTAATCTTCCACGAAAACAAAATAAAAATAAAAATCACAATCGCGTAAAATTAAATTAAGTACTTAAATAACTAAAAATTAAAACTCGACAATAGAAGGCTTTCCTCTGACAAATCTATACAAGAAAACGTCAAAGACTTACGTATTCTCGACATTACACGAATCAACCGTTGTTACTTTACATACCTGAATTGTGAAGTCCTTTAAAAATTCCCAACAAATTGTGATTATGTTTATTCAACTCCAAATGCAGATGAAATGAACGCTCCATGTCACGCGATGCGCACCAGCAGCTAAGCATGCGGAGATCTTGTCGAGTCAAATGCTCACGCCGACCCATGGCGTTGCAGCTATGACGGACGATTCTCTTCCAGCAACCGAAAGACAGCATTAAAACTCTGGAAGATACAATGTACGTTAAGTTAGCAATTATCATAAAACATTGGCTGTATATTGTAAGGCAAAGAAGCAGTAGTGATCGTATCATAAAATCAAAGAGCGTAGTATATTTACTGGACTCGGGTTATGCGCGGATATTATAGCTGTAATAACTCAGTTGGTATATGCAAATGATATAAACTGTATTAATGGCAACTATATCATACTACAAACCTTCATACAAGTGCGACCAGCCAGTCCGTTTCAGCCACGTGTCGAGAGGGTCTAGGCAATGCGAGGTCTCATCAGCGGTGGGCACACGGCAGGGCTCAGCTTTACCTTCGGAATGGTTTGTGGTGAAGTGACGTACTTTCTCAGAACCCCAAGCGGCACAAACCTGAATCTTCCACGAAAACAAAATAGAAAAAGAAAGCACAATCACGTATTTCTAAAAATTAAAATTTTACATTTGGTTGCCTTCTTCTCATTCATCTATGTAATAGTTTTTGTTCAGAATATTGCATTTAAATCACAGAAATGTTCGAAATTACATAAATTACGCATATAAGTGACAAAGATAATACCGATAATAGTATTGGGGAGAGAACTTCCAAAAATATCAGGAGTGCAAATAAACCCGAAGTCATAATAAATGTATTAAACATAATATAATTTCGCAGCAGCAATATAGAAAAATCATTTAAAATACGAAAAAATAAAAAACATGAGATCCCGGTCGGAAATCCGTAACAGCTAACATAAGAAAGATTCCAAATAGACAATTATGCAGCGCGTTTTGCATTAATGAAAGTGATCCCGAGATCGATCCCCGGTGGGGTCAACATGACATTTGTCATCCAAGTACTAATAAAAAATCCTTGATTATATTCTTAATCGCCGAATTCGGGAAAATGAACGCAATGGAAGATCCACTCCACATTTATTTGTATTTATTTTCATTTTCGCAGCACTCGAAGCCGACGTTTTACCTTCTTATAATTGAAACGATATTTTTCCTTGTAGAATTTCGGAATAGATTTTTCTTGATTGTGCTGAGGTCCGGTTGGGATCAGTATTGTATTTTAATTAAATTTTAAATTAACTCACATAAACTATGATCGTAATTCTCACATAGGTTTTCAAGTCAGTAGTTTAAAATCATTATACAAGCACCTTTATTTTAAACAACAATCAAAATACAATACTCCGTCCAACCGAACCGTACACAATCCAGACAAAAACATTCCTAAAACCTGAGTCGAAGGCCTTTCGGATATGGAAATACTCCGAGGTTGGGTACTTCGCTCATCGTAAGAAATTTTTATCCACTCCACGCATTGCGTTGAAACAAATTCTCAGTCAGAGGAGTGAAAAAAGATTCTGAAAATACCCTCCTTCGGCAACTGCGTATTACATGCACATAACTTGGAATCTAAAGGTAAGAGTAAAGGTCCGTTATAACTTCGGGTTTTTCGCAATGTGTGCTGTTTACTTCCACCCGGCTATCGCCTGCCACCATACGATCTCCTAGCCCGTGAATATCTCTGATAACTTATTTTGACCTACTCTGAGGCAGCATTTGACGAATGGTGCTTTGGAATACAGTTTACATTTTTAGTGAGGAATTTTCAGCATTCCTCAAGGAAAGGAAGATTCGTGTTTGTCCCGCATGGGGGACTCAGAAAATACACGCAAACTATTCCAAAGTAAAGCAGGTCCTTGCCGTGTGCCGATGCTGGCGAGAAATTGCTTTGCCAAGGTACTTTCGACGTATCGCTGAAATGGAAAGAAGGTCGCATTGGTATGAAGGTTAGTAACCTAATAAAATTGCCATTACTACTGATGTTCACAGATGAAAACTGAGACTTTTTACTAGAATAATGTACGCGTATAATGCGAGTCTGATTTTATGTTCTACACGGTTTGATTTTATGAAAAGTTTACTCCTGTTTCCTTTCCACAGATGATATATAGCAAGTGTTTTCGATATCATTGTTAACGCAACGTAAAATTGTTCTCACCTGCTTTAATGCTGCATATCGGCTGCTGCCAGAGCGTTCTCCGTCTTAGCTGTTTCACCTTGGATCGACGTTGAGTATTTGACTTAGCACGATCTCGTGCGCCTCGTGTGGGGTGCATTAAATCTACATTTGAATTTGAACCCACAAAATCATCAGCTGTTCGACATTATGAAACGAATTCACAATTCAGGTACGGGAAGTAATAAAGACTTATCGGTGTGAAATCAGGGTACGTATGACTTAGACGTTTCCTTTTAAACTCAGAACAGGTTTATCTGGAGTGTCTCTCCGCTTTCACTATGCCCTTCTGCCTTCCTTGATAGAGTCCACCAAAAAGGTGTGCCTAAAGTATTTCACAACTGGATCTTCTTCAGTAGGTGGCTGGCCGTAGATGGAAGCCTCGTTGTTTGTGTTACGCGACGTCTTAACTGCGTTCAACCAGTGAAAGTTTGAGGTGCGTAACAGGATCAAACCTTATATGGATTATACTCTATGCTTAAGGTTTTAAATCATCTTTATCCTTATATTTCCACATCATTGCGAAACTGCCTTATATTCTTTACTTATGAACTTCTCTATATTTGAGACTTAGTTGTGTTGTTGAGACTTAGACAGTGAAGAAGGGTCATCCCTCTCAGTCAAGAAAAACATCGTAGCTTCTTTGATTGTCTCTCATTTTTCGTTTTGTTTGAAGGGTAAGTCATAAGCGTTTTATAATGTCGTTGATCAATTATTACATATATGATAAAATAATTTATATATATACTTTAGACGAATATTAACTTATCATTACGAAGAATAAAAAATTTAATTTTACTTCTTGCATTAATATTTTAGTGTTTAATATACAATAGAAAGGCCATCGCATAATGCTTCGGATTTATTGAGAGGGGTTAGGATAATTGTTTCGTTTGTCATTGATTCATCATACCTATAAGCATGTTCTTACAAGATTATGCTTCGCATACCATAAATATATAATAAATATTTTATCTTAATAAGTAAAAAAATTGCCTCGTGGATTGTTTAGAAACGTTTTTACTTGATAATCGGACGAAGAATTTCATTATTTTCCATTGATTTTGTTTAGCAAAAGAGACGTTATTAAATCTGTCATAGAAATACTCTTCTGTGATTTGACATTTAAAATTCATTAGTATAAAGCATAGAAGCTTAATATTCTCACCAGCTACTAATCTCAGATATTACTTCAATCTCCTGTACTAAGTTAATTATATCTATATTTTCAGGTTTCTATCACCGACAAAGAAGAATGCTACTGAATACGTTGAGAGAATTTCCTCAGTGGTACCGGACATCAAACGAAAGTCTCTGGCTGAGGTCATCTTTATGATTTGTATGTCTGGTATTATATGGAACGTTGTAGTTAATTTAATTCAAATTCAGTTTTTGATCTTTCTTAAGGACTTGAGATCTTATTATTTTTATATATTATGATGTTTGTGTTTTTTTTATTATTTCAACTTGTGACTTTTATTTTCATTTTTCTGTTTGAAAAGATATTTCCTGATTTCTAGTGCATGTCAAAATCATATTTCACATTTCTTTTGTATTTTTACGGTGTGTTCACGTTTTACCGCGTCTCTGTGGGTGTTTTATCATAAGATAAAGTTACCTTTCATTCAACCTAAAGATTCAAAGATTATTTACCGTATCGTGCGCTGCGTTTTTTTAATTTTGATCTTTTTAAATATCATATCAGGATAAGGGTAAGGTGGAAGACATGCCTTAGTGGAGAAACCTCTCCAATAAATGGCCAATCTATCGAAAATACGATCTATGTCCAGTGATGTCCATGGTGGATCTGGAAGCTGAAGATATTTGAAGACAACTGCTGTAAAAGACATTCAACGACAACTCCAGAGCAAAGAATGAAGTGGATATCTGTGAACTTCTTTTGACAAATTATCAGAGTGGATACTGGATGGGTGTCACCTAAAGGAATGATTACATGGAAGTGTACCACAATAATTTAAGGATAATATATATTTTGTAAACTAAATAAAAAATAAATAGTACTAAAAGAAAACAACTCATTTTATAAGATTTGAACCCCTCAAAATCCTCTCCCAAATCTTTACTGATAGTTTTTTGAATTCACTCAAACTTTGGTTTATATTACGGTTATAATTATGGCAGTTTCTCTTGGTTGAACTTCAGTTTTTATAATAACTTCTGCAATAGCATTGATCGAGCATTCATGCGGAAGTTCTATATAGTCGACATTTATCATATTGAAGATTGGATTATCTCATTAAAAGGATTAAATCTTTCAATAAAGATTGAAAATTAAGTAAAATGCTTTTGGTAGTAGAAATTAAACCTCGGACTTCTCATGAAAAGATAAAAGGAGAGAAAAATGTAACCTATAAACAAAGATATAAATTACTAAATTAAACTAGGTTAAAAATAAATCATTAAATAATTTTAAAACATTTAATGTCGGAGTATATATCACAACAAAAACTTCAGAAACATTTCCGTTTATTCTTGATTTATTTAAGGATTATTGATTTATTTAATTTCACTAAAAAATAAAATAGCCGTCATACTCCATCTATTTACAAGAAATATGAATTACATGAATGCTCTTATGTGTTGGTATACGGCCCTCTATCGAGACTTAAGGGAAATAACTACCATACAGCTTGCTTGGTGACGTCAGGCATGGCAGTTTAAAGCGATTTGAATTGCCCGCTTACCCACAATACACCGTGGGAAAAAAAAAGTTGGGAACAGACCTTCAGACCTAGAATTTCCAAGGCCTCTCACGGCCGAACGGCTGGGTATTTTTCAACGAAAACTAGGATATGTCACTTTTGGGACTCCAGCTACCTACTGCCTGAATTTAAAGGGCCCCAAAGGTCTTTTGGGGCCCCTTTATTCTTGATTGACGTGGAAAAACTGCTGAATTTAGACCTTTAAAAGGCGAGAAGATGAATTTTCAGGGTAGGAATAGTTTCAGATCATGTCGTATTTATTGTGGGGGCCCATCGTTTTATTTGGGCCTTCTTTGTCAAAGAGTTATGAGGCCCTTATTACCGTTGGGGCCAACACTGGATGATTTCTAAGTACAACGCGCTTAAAAATCATGAAAACATGAATAGTTTCAAGTGCTTACTCTTTGTAAGATACTGTTGGCTTAGTGGATAGCGAGTCAGCCATAAGCGTGTGGTAATATGGGTAAGGCAGTTCGAGTTGGATTTGGTACAAATTTTTTAATTTACCATTTCTGCCGCATGTTATTCTCTTCAGGTGAATATTTTTTCAATTTTAATGCCAGAATCTATTAGTAACTATTCTTCGTTGGTTTAAAATAATTTTTATTATTTCAGCTTTGCTGGATAATGGACGAAGATTACGCTATTAAAAAAATAGGCGAGAGGATATTGAGAGGCAATTTAAATTAAGTAATAGAAGCCATTTCTTGGCATTCAAGAAATATTTTATTCGCAACAGAAATATATTGTCTTAAATACTTAAAGAACCCGACGTTGCGAACGAACGTCCACTTACTTTATGTCGCGCTTGGATTCATTGAGATTTCTTCTCACTACATACGCTCTTTCTGCAATTGTTCGTGAAAAGGAGATGAATTCAGGGCAGAAAAAGTATACAAAAAATATGGAACGAACCGAACTTGAACTGCCTAACACATAATAGCATACATATAAGTGAGACTCGCTAACCACTAAGCCAACAGGAACTTCGTAGCGTACGCACTTGAAATTATTCATATTTTGAATATTTTTAAGCGCGTTGTACTTAGAAATTATCAGGTGTTGGCCCCAAGAGTAATAAAAGCCTCATAACTCTTCGTAAAAGAAGGCCCAAAGAAAACGATGGTACTACACGATTAGTAGAGCGTTATCCAAAGGTATTCCATCGCAGAAAATTCATCTTCTCGTCCTCTAAAGGCCTAAATTCAGCCGTTTTTCCACGATGACCAAGAAGAAAAGGGCCCCAAAAGACCTTTGGGGCCCTTCAAATTCAGGCAGTAAGTAGCTAGGGTCCCAAAACTGCCATTTCCTAGTTTTCGTTGAAAAATACCCAGCCGTTCGGCCGTGAGAGGCCTTGAAAATTCTAGATGGGAAGGTCTGTTCCCAACTTTTTTTTTCCCACGGTGCATTGTGGGTAAGCGGGCAATTCAAACCGCTTTAAATTACCATGCCTCACGTCACTAGGCAAGCTCAATGGAAAATATTTCCCTTAAGTCTCGATAGAGGGCCGTATACCAGCACATTAGGGCATTCATGTAATTCATATTACTTGTAAATAGATGGAGTATGACCACTGTTTGAATATTGCTGATCATTAAATAATTGACATCTGTATTTATGTCTTATATTTTTCTCTAGTATAATCTTAGCATGAGAACTCTCAGATTTATGCTATTAGAAGCATTTCTAATCTTTTATATTTATATATGGTTCATTCCTTTTTAATGAATAATCTCATCTTCAAAGTTAAAACAATTAGTATTGAACATTAATATCTGCTTTGATCTTAGCTCAACTTGACTGAAAGACACACAAAGAATAGTCATTCAAGAATTACTGGCCTATATATGCGTAATAACAAATAATTTTAAGGTTTTTATTATACTTTCACGACTTCAGTTTTCTTAGTTAGGTTTCCAGATTACAAAATAGTTTGCAAAAGGATTGAGGGATGTTTCAAATCAAGTAAAAGTAGTTATTTCTTTTCAGTATTATTTAATAATTTTATTTGCAGCAGAAATACATTTTCATACATATATTATCTTCCATGGAATCATTCCTTTAGTTATCATCCACTTAGTATAAACGGTGTTTACTTCTCAAACGTTGCCCATAGGTGCTCGTCTCATTCTTTCCCTGGAGCAAGATAAGACGTTGATTGTCCCGTTACGTAGATGTCTCCATAGAACCTCAGTTTCCAAATCCACCGTGGACCTTTGTAGTATTGATAGACTGGCTCTCTTATGACGAGGTATGCCAATTTGGGAATCTTCTCCACCTTACCCTCATCTCATTGTAATATTTACAAATATGAATGAAAAATAAAAAGGCAGTACACATTATTGTAAGATATTAAACTTTATTCATTTCATTAACTTTAAAGTAGAAGACGTCCATAGAGGCGGTAAGAGGTGGAAAATCTGTAAAATAAAAGAAATGGAAAATTGATATAGTTACACACTAGATAAAAGGAAATTACTTTTGAAATAGAAATAGGAAATTTTAAAACATGTTAAAATAATAGTAAAGAAATTTTTAATAAGATGTATGATTACAAACAGGACATTATAAAACTAAAAAATTACAATAAACCTTATTTAAGGTCGCAAAAATTTCGTTCATACAACGCCAAATTAAAAACCAGTAACGATTCCATCCAGTAATATTCGGCACTCATTGCAGAAATACTCGCACTGTATTTAGTAGCAATTTTGTCAGTAAGAGTAGCCTAGAAATATAGGACATAATGAATATGGTATATTAGATTCATTTATCAATATTCGTCGCTAGTATCAGGAGAGGAGTCTAAGCTCCTTTGCCTCATAGAAATGAGGTGTTTGCGTTTAATCATTCAAGAATTTACAAGTATCAAATTTAAATGATTTCTTTTTTAACAATTTAATTGTAAAAATCTTATTTTCAAATCTTATTCTTCGCAATAAGTTATTGAAATCTTTCAAACATTTATTCCAAATAAATTTATTATTTAGGCATGTTTTAATCTATCTACTAAAGCAGAATACACTTTTAAGTGACTATTGCTCCAATCATTGATTCTTATAAAAGACAATTGAATAAGTGATATTAACCGCTTACTCAGAAATATCCTTCACGGTCTTTTAATATTATGCCATATATTTAGGTCGAAAAGTCAGAAAATTTAATTTATTTCACCAGCTTAGCTTTCGAATTGTGTTTTATCACTTAACTATCTCCGGCTTACAAATTCGACGATATTAATCACACAGCTCGAACTAAACTCCCTGCCGTACGAATTCATAGTACATATAGTAATTTCACTGAAGTGGTCGGACCCACATTGGTTATTTTTTTTATTTTTCATATTAAAAGAAAAGAATATAAGGTAAATTTTGATGTAGAGATATAAAGATAAATAAAGTCTAGAAACTTAATCAGAGGTAGTACTCCATACGGTGTTTGAAAACTTTAACGCACCTATAAAACTTACCGCACCTTGAATCGGAGTTTTGACGTTCTGCAATTGCAAAAACAAGGTCTCCTTCTCATGGCTGATCATCTACTAAAGAGGATCCGGTTGCGAAATTCCATCAGGCTACCTTCTCAGAGTACTCTGTAAAGACAAAAGTAAACCTTAATAAGAATGCATCAACTATGACAACATTTCTTACAGACATTAACTACTCAAGAAACGAGAGAGATTTCGACAGTTAACGATGTCTTGAAAAATGTAATAGACTACGAAATTGAAAAGAATGTTTTTCTTATAGGAATAAATACTATAATATTAGAGATAAATTCATCCTACATCCTTCCCATATTAATGTTATGTTGCTTAAAACGGCAATCTTAAATATCTACCCAGTAATAGTCTGAGGCAGCAATTTTGAAATGATTGAGGAATATCTTGTAGTACAAATTTAATTCCAAAGAGTGAAAGATATTATGAAGCCGTCGAAATCTGGGAGAGACAGACTCTTAGAACCTAATAAAGAGAGTATTTTTAATTACGGCGATAATTATTAAACGAATCAATGTTACCCGAGGATATGCTTTTGTTGGTACATAACGATTATAAATTATAGTAAGGGAAACTTGAATAAGAAAATTTTCCCTTTAGGTAGTCGAAGAGAAAGAGAAAGCGAAGAGAAAGAGAAAGCGAAGAGAAAGTCAGAGAGCGATGTTATTTCTCCTTGGTCAGGCCCCATCTCGAATACGCGGCGAGTATATGGGACCCAGCGGATGAAACGGGTACCCGCGAGCTTGAGAAAATTCAACGCAAAGAGATACGTTTCGTTAAAAAATGCTACGAGAAAAAGGTAAGCGTCACGAAGATGCTCTCAGATGCAGGTTGGGCATCATTGAAAGAAAGGCGGTTAGAAGCTAGGTTGCGACTTCTTAACAAATTTAGAGAAAGCACGCTTTCCGAAGACGTAGTTGATATTAAGCGACCCCCCTGTTACTTCGGCCGATCCGATAACGAGAGCAAGATAAGAGAAATAGACGCTAGAACAAGTCGTTTTAAGAACTCATTCTTTCCGCGAACAATACGCGATAGTAATAGGCTAAAAAGTAGCTCAATCGATTGGTGTTTACACCCCCTGCCACACGCCGAAAGGTGGCTTGCAAGGTATTCATGTAGATGTAGAGGTAGTTAATGTGAATAAAATTAATATCCTTAGATATTTTTTGAACGGCATCATCCCGAAAGCCGAATGGATGCCCAACTCCTCCAAAAAAGTCTACCAGAATCTCTGTAAAGAGAATGATAATTTCTAAAAATACTTTGATATAATAAGGTACTTTGCAACTGCTTTTCTCAGTGAACTAGAGTGAACGGACAAATTTCGCCTAAGAGTAGATCAATGACAACATCAATAATAGAACACAAAATGAAGCAAGCATGACCCAAGGTACGTATACATTGTTCCCCATCATAAATACCTGAAAGGGTTTAATATCACCACAGTTATGAAGGTTTTGATAGCAGTAAGTAAGATAAATGTTTTCCATTTCTATATCTTACAGCACAATGAAGGATCAAAATTTTCATCCAACAAAAAAAGATAGCGGGAGATTTTTTTTACCTGCAGTAGAAAATGAAATTTACAAATTTCTGCCTTTAGTATTTTGTTGCACCCTCGTTGAGTCTTACGGCGCGGTAGATTCCTAAATCAGGCCTAAAATTCCAGTGAACACCTGCAGGCTGAAGGACATCGTGAAGGTAGGTAGAGAGAGAGAGAGAAAGAGAGAGAGACTCCACGTGAACCTGTTTTGTGTTAAAAGGGAACGTCAGACTCTTATCTAACTTTGGCTTCATACAAATTACCTTACCTCGTATTACTTCCCATACCTGAATTGTGAATTCCATTAATAATATCGAACCGCTGATGATTTCGTGGGTTCAAAATAAAATACAGATGAAATATACGCTCCATGTCATAGGAGGCGCTACAGCATCTAGGCAAGCAGAGATCGTGCCGAGTCAAATGGTTACGTCGACCCAAGGCATGGCAGATGAGACGAAGGAGACACTGGCAGCATCCGATAGACAGCATTGAAACTCTAAAGAAAAAACCCCGTTAAGTTAATAATGATATCGAAAATACTTGCGTTAATTTAGAGGCAAGGTAACAATAGAACCCGTATGATAAAATCAAAGCGAAAAATTTACGGAACTCAGATTATGCGAACATATTATAGTTGAAGTTAGCCTCAGTTTGCATCTAGAATTATCAACAGTATTGGTGATCTTATTTTACTTCAAACCTTCATACGTTGCGACCAGCCAGTTCATTTCAGCCACGTGTCGAGAGGGTCTAGGCAATGCAAGGTCTCTCTAGCAGCGGGCACACGACACGGTTGAGCTTTACCTTGGGAATGGTTTGTGTTAAAGTGAGGTACTTTCTGAGTACCCCAAGCGGCACAAACCTGAATCTTTCACGGAAACAAAGTAGAAATAAAAAGCACAATCATCTATTTCTAAAACTTAAAATTCGACAATACCATTCTTCTGGCATCTATCTATGCGATAGCCTGTGTTTTGAATATTGCCTTTCATTACACAAATCTTAGGAATTGAATAATTTACGCTTATGTATGACGTCAATGATATCCTTATTTCGGAGAAAACTCCCGCAAATATACATGCATAAAAACGTCTTTATTGGCGAAATTGGAACTGGACAGTCCCATCTTACATTTAACCAATAATGCAAATAAAAATACAAGTGAAATACAAATACAAATAAAGTAAGAAATAAAATAAAATGGAAATCGGTCAAATTAAGATAACTAAAATATAACCAATGCATGCAATAAGAGAAAAAATAAGGAATAAAGTGGGGTGCTCAGGGTTAGGTAGGGTTGAGTTGTAATTGGTCTGTGGCAGTGGAGGTTTGATTTTGAAAGAGGTGCAAATAAAGGCGAAATAATTGTAAAATATATTATACTAAATATAATTTCGCAGCAAAAATATGGAAAAATCAGTAAAATGCCAATATAAAACGAAATGCATGAGATTCCGTATAAGAATCCGTAACAGCTATCATGAAAGTGATATGTTATTCTCAATTGGGTTACCAAGTGAGAAGTGCGTTCAGCTTTGGAGAAAACGATCCCCGCGGGGGTTTAATATTGTCCATATGACATTCTCCGAACCTTTGATCTACAAAGAATATATGTATGTTATATCATATATTAATGTATGTATCATATGTATTTTATATGATATCATTGGTATTTCGGTTGGGTTTGGCATTTGGTCTATCGGAATTATATCATTCAAATTATGAATTTACGAAACAAATTTTTTATCCTGTAGTTTTGTATCATCTGACATTATATGTATTTTAGATGTAGAACAATTCGTATAATCCGCATAGTAAATAGGGTTTTTCATGTACTGTGTATAGAAGAAAGAATAATTCAGCATTGGACCCCCTATGAAGATGGAAGCATTGTTTCCGAAATGCGCATCGGGAATCTGAATAACTGGTGACCGCTGAGCGATTATCCGTTTCCCGGGAATCGCCCTAGACGGTTGCCGCTATCGATGCTTCGAGAACCTTTTTTTTAGTATTGTGTATGTCGAAGATTTTTTATGTAGTTTGGACTGTTAAAAATAAATTCCCTAGAAATTGTCCACGCATATATCCAAGTCAGGGTGCCGAAATGTCTGTCCCCACACTACAATTTAAATCATTATTATTATTGTCGATCGAGAGATAAGGTAAGGACCATGAACGTAAAAAATAGCTAGTAATACGAATTTGTATGTGGACCCCTTAGAAATAGATATTTTGGTATATTTAACTTCACGTAATATTTTCGACTGAACTGAAGCCATTCCTTCAAAATAGAAAGCTGTGACGCCAAACAAAATATCCTACTCTCATAATAGGGATTTCCACATTTTTCCTCCGCTTCCCAATTATTTAACTCCATTCTATTCGTAGAATACGAGCTTAGCTGATATTTAAAAAATAAAAGTAACGGCGGAATCCATTAGCAAAAGTTCGAAATGTTCGTAGGGTTTCATAATAAGAGGGCTGAATCACAAAACTTCGAGACAGCACCGGCGGAATTTTTTATTACATGATTTTCACAGGCGCTACAACAACTTCTGGGCGAAAAAATGAAAAACGTCATGAAATATGTACTCGGAAAACGAGGAAGATGGAGAAGGAAGAGGATGAGATGATGGAAGGGTTAAGTTTGGTGAAGGTGAGAGATGTTGGAGTGGAGGAGAGAGTTACGGGGGATGTTTGGGATTTCTGCCCGTTCAATTTTCGCAAAAAGGACTTCCGAGAACTAAATAAAACTAGATATCCCACTAAGGAAAAGCTAGCGCCTCCATTATTCACGCCATCAACAAACAGCTCTTTCGGTTATATCCCTCGCAATAGGGAATAATAGAGCGAAATGATCTTACGATTTCATAATCGTAAAACGATGAGTTCCGGTGTAGATTCACAAAGATGAACCGGAAGGTGCAAAATTATTTCGTCTCGTTGAAAGCCGAAACTTACTGAAAGTATTTCTGAGATCAAATTGTAGAATATTCGTTTTATAGACGGTCTACAGATAATCATTCCCTTTATAAGCAGAATATTCGTTAGAATAGAATTTATCTTTATTATATTTATGTATATTTATATTTATGTCTTTATAGAATGAAATGTGCAATGTATGAAAAATTCTTATTTTTTAGATTTATGGTTTTATGTATGTTTGTCTGTTTTCTATTTCTATTTTATTTGTTATTTGTAAAAATAGAAGTTCCTAAAAATTATACTAGGATGGTATTGTAATAAATGTAATATGATGTATTGTACGATTACATATATATCTATATATTTTGTTATTGCAAACTCATTATTTGTAAACAATAGAAATTTTTAATTTCCTGATTCTTCAACTGTACTTTGATGTTATGTAATGTCTTTTTTTTCAAGTCATTGTATGTGCAATTAAATGGTGGATGGCCGGACAAGATTTGATAATCTTTTGGCTGTCGCAGGCACTATGCACACTGTTGTGTGTTTGATTTTTTTTTCTTTTGTGAATTTTACTTTGAGTTGATGTAATTCCAATAATGTTCAATATTTAGTTCAATAAAACAATAAATAAAAATAAAACATAAGGCACAACTATTGAATAACCATTGCATAACCATTGTAATCCATTGTAAACCATTGTATACCCATTATATAAAAATTGTATAGCAATTGAATTTATGTTTTACTCTAAATGGCTCGAATTAAGAAATATTTCATATTATACGAACCTCAAGGTACTTATATAAGATTAAATATAACTTAAATTAGCAGTAGAGAACTATTTCACATAGGTTTACTGGAAAAGACATGAAAATTAACTTTGATCCTAATTATTTAGATCGCTTTAGGAGTTTATTATCTTGTTAGCTAAAGCATCTCATGCCCCTGACAACTCTGTTCGTTCATCTTTCTGAAAACCTAAAGAAATGAATGAAATACATACGCTCAAAGTCTTTTGATGCCCAAGAAATACTTCCTTACTCAATTAGATCGACTTTTTAATTGATCGGGAGAAAAAACCTCGATAATGAATAATAATTATCTAATACCAGGGGCAGTTCTTAGATGTTAGCATCAGGAACTTATTTTGAGTCTTCTGCAAACAAATTATTAGTGAAAATTCTCCTTTTCCGATTAAAAGTTGATTTAAGTAAATCTGCAAAAGGGAACACTTTGCCGGTTCTGTACACTTGCTGGTTTTGATAAAAGATTCGAATACCGACAATAACCCCACATCAGTGCAAACCAATTCAATACCAGAATGGATAAAATACTAATGGATCTGGCATCAGCTCAGATTATCATTAATAATACTTTAACTCCGGTTTTGCTTTTTATAGGCAGAAATTTTATTTTGGTAATGGCTTTCAGTTAGGTACTGCGTAAGCCGCATCTCGATGCTTTTCATGCACCATGACCCCACTTTCCTAATAGATTTCTTTCGAGTATCTTACGCGGAAAAACTAATTTCTGAAGCGAATAGTTAGCGCATTATTTTTTTAATGTCATGTGTAAACTTAAGCGTAAATGTATACACCGAGAATTATAAACACCCCGAAATTCTAGCTCGAATAAAGCCGTGATCAGATACATCATGAGAAGAGTCTTTGCTCTCTAGGCTATCCGTAAGCTGCTAAGTGGCTGAACGTTCCTGAATTGGTGGTATGGGAATGAAATCAGGGGATGGAAAGACAATATGAGGGGAATGAAAGATTAAGAAGAGGTGGAGTTAGTTAAATGGTGATCGGTGAGCGAGGCAGCTGCGAATTAAGAGCTTTTCGCTTCCATATGAAAGGGGGGCCATGATCTTCTGCAAAATACATTCCTATGTACTCAACCGAAGTAGTTCCGTGCGCCGGAGATCACCTCAATCCCCTCGCATTGAATAGCGTTCAAATCTGCCTCCATCTCCTCATTTTGTGATCGTTTAAAGCAATTTGATCACAGGTATCTAATTTCATTTTCTACACTTCTACATTTTTTCTACACTTCTCATTCACATATTCCACATTTCTATTTGCTTGACTTTCCTTAGGTATTGTTTTTATTATATAAGCTGTTTCTTCTCTCTATTTGATGATGGCATTCCTATTGCTATAATCTTTTAACTGAAAGTATTATAATGTTCAATCTTTGTTTGTGTCGATTTCCTAATGTATGTTTTCCTATTTAGTAGTTCGTAATGATTTTTGTTTGTAAACTTTCCTTGCGCATGTTATTTTTTGGATATTACATTGATTGTCCTTACTCAATAATATATAATGTCCTCCTGATGAGTCTATCCAGACTCAGGAGGGCTAAAATGAGTTTATTCCTTGTAGCTTGTGTTGTTTCTTTCTGTAACTCAACTCGATAAACAATAACTCAACGTCTACATAAATACCCTGAAATCCGCCTTTCGGCGTGTGGGAGGTGTGCAAAAATTGAAAGAGCGAGCTACTTTTTTAGCTCTAAGATTCCTTAAAATGACTTTTTTCAAGCATATATTTCTCTTATTTTACACCCGTTGTCGGATCGGCTGAAATAGCAGTAGCATAATATAGATTACGTCCTTGGAAAACGTGCTATGAATTTATCAAGAATTCGCAATCCAGCTTCTAATCTCCCTCTTTCAAGGCTTCCCATCCTGAATCGAAGAGACTCCTTGTTTTAATTTCGTTTAATTAATATTCTTCTATAGTATTTGGCGGTACACTGAAATCTCTATTATCTGGGCTAATAACAGGGAGATGATGCACGATTATCAAAAAAAGATAATACAAACTTCTACTGTCATTTTTATAATGTTCCTGACATAGACAAACGCGTTTTGTTATTATTTACGCACATATTCCATAACTTTAAACATTTCATTAGCTCATGTATTGCTTAATTCACCGACGGCAGATTTTTTATCTGCGAAAATGTCATTATGGCCGTGTTCCCACTGCCCCAGAAAAAATCTTTCGCAAGTCCTGCTTCTACTAGAACACGAAAATACTGATATTTTGTGTTAAGTTCTTTTAAGGACCTAAATAAATAGAGAATATGAAGAAGGGTGGAAAACCATGCGTTTTACGAACAGTAAATAAAACCCTAATAATCAAGCTCTGATTATGATAGGAGTTCATTGTATTTTATATATGGCTCTGGACAACTCTAGAGCAATTCTTCTTTAACCAGAGCATGAGTTCATTGTTTTTCCATTAAACTTCGTCGAAACAGGTTAACATTCTCATTCCCGAATCCTTACTTAAAGCTTGTAGATCCTTACTTAAAACGTGCATTAATCTCGCTTGTGTCATCAGTAACAAAGTTAGCGAGGGAATCTAATTCCAAAGTTCCAATCTGCCTTCCAAACCGCAAAAAGGTAAAACGCTCTTGTTTTCCTAAACTGTAACTACAGTTTTCTTAAAGCGTCTAAGAGCCTACTTCATGAAGGAAATTTCTCTCTTTTAGAATTGCCTTTGAGATCATTCTGAGCAACTTCTTCCTTTGCTATCTTCACTGCCGGTAACACTAGAGCAGACTGACCGCAGATAGCCAATTTAACTAAAGCAATTTCCATCCCCTCTCGTAGAATCTTGCGAATAGAGACTTTTGGGATAGACAATGTAATTCCTGTTGAGTGTTTAAACAAAGGTTTTCGTTCAAGCTAAAGAAAACGTAAATTATCCTATGTAAACTGTTTTCGTTGCTGTGTAACATTTTCATGCATTGTAGCATAAGGCATGGTAATAGTGAGGCGCAGTCATATTAAAAGATAAAATTAGTTTTCCTTAACGATGTTAAAGCAATGGTGTATCATGCAACTTCCGTAAGTCTCCTGACAACGCATATTGTCTGAATTTTCATGTAGGTTTACCATAATTTTTAATCTTCTTTCTTCCGACGATATCCGCTCCATGTCCATGACCACTACTTCGGAGTTGTACGAAATTGAAAAATAGTGTCTTGACTGGGACTCGAACCTAGGCCTCCCAATCCGGGTAAGTAGATATGATTTCACAATAGTACCAAGATCGATTAATATATCGAATTTCGCCTAATTTACATTTTAACTATCGATCGAAAGAGGAAAAACATGCATGAAATCAAAGTAGAGGAAAAGTTTGACTCTCCAAATGCAAGGACAGACGAAATCTGCAAGGAGCCCAGTTGGGCAGTGGACTGCATTTCTGGAACCGCTAATTACTATTGTGTACCTGTTTAAAGAAAATTCAACCGCCTTATTCCCTAGTCTTATTCACCCCATTTCCTTCAGCGGAAAACCCATTTAAAACTGCACCCCGTACTCTACAGCCTTATGAGGAAACCAAAAACATCGGATGGCATGTGAAGGCCACTGGTTAGACTCCGTGTCTGTGGTTTGGTCCTCGCAGCAGGACCTTCTCGAAATGTCCCATTCATCCGCGTGCCTCTTCTACACAAGGGCTTAATTAAACAGAGAAGGGAAAAACAAAGGTGGAGTTTGTTATGGGCGAAGCGTGCCTACACTCGAACGCGTAAGGAGGTCGCCGATTTTATCCGAATGTCTTCGAAGGAAGGCGATTAGAGTGGCTCAGAAGTTCGCACAATAAAACGGGGAGCAGGGCAGCGCGACGGGATCGCCACAAAGGCCAGTTGCAATTAATTTATTCGTTCGGGAGTTTAGTGAGTTGTGAATAAGTTGGGAACTGGATGTGTGAGAAGAAAGGATTCGCAAGTTTGGATAACGAAGGTTCGTTCCGTTGTCAGACTCGAGTGTAACTGAACTTTGGGCGTTCCGAACGGGCAAGTTTCACCCGTGTCTATGCGAGGAAACTATGGTTGTCATCTTTGTGAAGGTGAAGTACTAATCCCGCGACTTTTTCGTTTTGTTCTGAGATCTAGTTTTTAAATAAATTCCAAGGAATGGAAGTAATTGATGAGGATTAAATTTTACTCTATTTTACAAACTTTCGGCTGGGCGGTATTCATTTGTTTAATTTTTCGAGGAATCCTAAACAGATTTAGTAGACTCTTTCTCCTTACTTAGTTGTTGAAAGTACTAGATACAAATCAATTCAGCAACTTACTTTTTAATGAATGGTAAATACTAGAATCGAAAAAGAGCAACAAATTCGTACCCGTTAAATCAAATTATTTTCAATACGCGAATTACGTTTTCGTCAATTATTTGCTAAAAAAGTGCAAAATCATCAATCGAATAAACCATACCCAAATAGGAAATGTCTTACATTTAAATTAGCGGCATCTACTACTTACGTTCTAAACTGAAATTTAAAATATCCGCATGCTTCATTTACAACCGTGTATAACTATTAATGATTGAATTTGCGGCAGTTAGAAATTAGGCCGATTTCCTTATTTTAGCTCCAACAATTAAACTTCAATATAATCCCTTTTTAAAGCCAGCAAATGATATGTAACCCAATCTTTTTCATATACCAATCAAAGAAATTAAGACGCAAAGATATAACTTCTGAGAGTAATATGTGGTGAAGATCAAGTCTCCGAACAAACCTCATGTTATGAAATTGAATGTTCACAAAATAATATTAAATATAGCCTTGTTTAAAATTTTATGCAATTGTGCGTATATTCGAGCGTATATATATTTTTTTGGAAATTTCTGAAAAGACAAAGCAGAAGCGAAAATATCCCTCAGTATCCAAACACATTTTTGCAATGGTAAACCTTCACTGCATAGTTGATAAAAATGTAAAAAAAATATTGGATGAATGAAATTCAATGTGTTTCGAATTCTACTTGATATCAAGTGGAATTTTTATTTTATTTTTCCCGAATGGAATTCCACCGAGTAAATACCTCTTCCTTGGATTTTAAATTACAGAAAATCTTATAATTGGAATAAATCTCTCGATAAAAATGTTAAAAATGTAAAAAGTACCAATATACTCAATTCCACAGTTTACTGATTTATAGATTGATTACCACAATACTTTGCCCTCCTAAACGAATCATTTCCATTCATGATTAATTTGATATCTATTAAATTCATTACATAAATTTGCTACGGCCTTCATGGCAAAAATTCCCGGCCTTGAAGTTTTCACCTTACCAATAATTATATGTAATTGAATGAACACAGCTCGCGAACTGAAAATAAAATTTATTGTAGATACTAATTTGTTAACTGCTAGTAATGGAAAATGCCTTCGAAAGATAGGATTTGGAAGTAATCTTCAGTTACAAGTTCGAGCTTCTTATTACGTATAAAGCTTCTCAGACCGAACACCATCGAGAAATACAGATTAGAGTGGAGAAGTTATAAGAGGATGGATTCCGTATTGCTTCAACAGCTTCCACATGCAGTTTTACACGATTTCATTGAAATTTCGTCTGCTAAGCCATTTGGAGATGTAGGGGGCGTATCTTGGAGATACATCCGTGACTCTGCAAATGGATTTAAAATGGGATTCCGGCGATGGTCATTGAAAACCTCCTGCGAGGGCATATGGAATGGGTTAAGACGGAGCTGCGATTTCTATCGCGTGATTGGATGGAAGGAATCGCTCGCCGACGGAAAAATAGCTAACGCTTCCCTTATTCTTCCCAAGGGCGCTTCATCCCTCCTTGACCTTCTTTCAATCCTTTTTCATGCGACCGCTTTATCGGAGCAATTTTAACCTACGTTCCGACGAATATGGAAATTGGATGTAACGCCAAGTGCACCCTTTACCTTACGATTAATTACTTTTCCAATTTGATTATTATTTACAGTTTAAGTGTGAATTAGTGTATCTGACGACATATGTATTTTTTTATAGAATGGGTCATTAAATAGTAATATTTTGTTATTTTATAACAAGAAATTTGTAATATTTTTAGTGTTGTTGCAGCATAAGTTGACGTCGCCATCTGTCCTAGTGACTGAGGCAGTATTGCATATAAATATGTTGATAAAAATATATGTAATTCTAATAATAATAAAGCGTCCTCATTAGGGTGAGATTAAATAGACTAATAAGCACAACACGGCAAGCACATTTACTAATTTTATGAGACCAAAATATATTTAAATGAGTTCATGAGGATGATAAATGATTTAGAATAGAGAGTAATTTTTAACGAACACGTAAATGTATATATGTACATTAAATCCCAACTAATAAATGAAGGAACAGCATCTATTGTATGCTTCATTTAAAAATTATGGCCCTTGATTCATATTCGCGGACTTGTAAATATTTTGAAATTTTAAACTTTAACAATTTAGGAATATGAATTTTAATAAGCTATAACCATGAAACAAAGAGATTCTCATGGCAGTGCACAAGTGTAAAAATTTTCAAAACATTTAAAATATAGGAATCAATTTCAGTCCGATTTCCCATGGGATTGCCCATGCATATTTTTGTTAGTACCGTTTACAGAGGCAAGCATTTGAATATCTATGGACGTCATCTCAACATTTTCATTGCTAGTCGAGTTTAAAGATGACATTGTTGAAGACATTTGGTGTATTTTTAAAGAATTTTCCTAATTTATTTAATTTAATTTAATCGACCCTTTATTAGGCGAGGTTAGGCCCGAGTGGGCCTCTCTTCCACCTAACCTCGTATGAAGTTATATCGCTATAAAGATTCAAAATAATAATAAGAGAACAAAAAAAAAAGAGAAAGGAAAAAAAAAGAAAAAGAAAGATTTGATTTGCGGGAAAAAATCTCCATAACTGAAGGTTGATAGAGAAAAAACCCACAGTGCGGGAAAACACCCACACAAGAAGGGGGGCGAAAAAAAACCGCGAAAACACAGTGAAAACACATAATAAATAAAATAATTTTCCAAAATTCTCAAATCAAAGTAAAGCAAAAATACATAAGCAAAAATACAAAAAAAAATTTAAAAAAGTAGTAATAAAAATATAATGAAAATGGAGTAATGACATATGGGCAATTTATGGACAATGTTTGAATACAACAACAATAATAATTATCTTAAATGAACAACAGTTTATTTCATACAACTTAAATTTTGCAAATGAAAAACAGTCGGCAAGATCCAGGAATATGTACGTAAAACCTACAGAAGACCTATACTATTAATGACAGCAATAAAACCTACCGAATCGTCGGGCGTCGAACATAGGACCTAAAGGAGGAATTCAGAAGGATAGCTCATTAAAATATTTCTGAGAGTCGCTTTAATACATCCCGTATCAATCACACCAATAGAGGGTCCTTTGTGGGATATTTGGCTTAATACTCCATCTTTAGAATCAACGCTTATTGACAACTCGATGTATCTTTCAATGAAACTCGCACATTATCCAACAGAGGAAAATATTTTATGCCACTTCGTATTTCGGCAGCTGTAATTCAAAAACATGTAATATGACGAGACGGTAACAGACTGTCAAATCAGTCGGATTAATGAGCGAGTTTTCAATCCAAGTATCAACTTGATGATTGATGTATTTCAGATTCTATTAAGTCGCGCTCGTTATCAAACGTTACTATAATCACCGTCGCAATTTCATTTTCGAATTTCGTATCTTACTCTGTAAACACGCAAATTTACAGTTTACAGTATTGGTCTGCAGTTATCAAAGGTTTTTTGCATTAAGTATAGTTTTTATTACATTTAAATTATATATTTTATCTGTGGTAGTATTTCATTATTTTATAATCAACAGTTCTTATCTTACGATAAATTTTAATACTTCTGCCATTTATTTATTTACTACGTAATAGCGCCGCTACTATTCGCAAGGACAGGTGGCGACGGTAAACTATACCACATTAAAAAAAATAAAAACATAAATATATAAGACATTTATACATTGATATAAAGAATATAAAACGCTTTAAAATAGTCATAAATTGTAAATTATATAAATATTTTATAAAAATTATATAAAAATCATATCAAAAATATATATATATAAATTATATAAAAATTATATAAAATTATATAAAAATTATATAAAAATTATATAAAAATTATATAAAAATATAAAAATTATATAAAAATTATATAAAAAATATATAAAAATTATATAAAAATTATATAAAAATTATATAAAAATTATATAATGTAATGGAAATAACTCTGAAAGAGCATCTGAATGACATGTCAAAATTGTCAAGGATGTATAAAACCAAGAAATTCCAACCAACTTACCAATCCAACAGTAAACAATTTTTGCACCAATACATACTTACAATGCACATTATGCATTCTCAATATGTTCTTTTTCCTCGAAGTTTTCTGCAAATAAAATCGATACAAAGATTGTCGTCGCTATTCTCATAAGATTCTTCATACAGTAATCTTTCTTACCGCTCCTATTTTACGACATTTCCTTTGCAGGGTCTTTTCAAACACTGTAAAGTAATTAGATTTTCAAATTAAATCGAATGTGATACTCTAATTCACACCTCATGTTCCCTCTCTCAGCAAATTTCGCATGAATTTAATTACTTTTGTGTCTTGCGCCTTGTTGACGTTAAATTGAATTGAATACTCACAAACATGTCCTTTGTGATGAAAACAGTACTTTGGACTCTTACGCAATATTCAAGTTTGAATAAAGACAGCGTTCAGTCCAAATGAGCAATTCAATACAAATAATTCAATACGAATAATTAAATACAAATAATTCAATACAAATAATTCAATATAAATAATTGAATACAAACAATTTTATGCAAGAAATTGTGAAAATGCAGTTGCACTGTATTTAGTTGTATTTTTATTTATTTCTGATCAAGATTACCTGGTTCATTTTTTAATAGCTCCCCATCGCTTTTGCTTCTTTTTCGTGAAGTCACATTTTTAAATGAAATAAATAATGAAATGATAATCTGCTGTTTAACTTGAAGCCTAGTTTAAAAGTGTTTAATAATTACGGCTACATTGAGCATAAATTTATTAAGTTTAAAATATTACGGCTTTTCCCACCTCTCCTGACCTTGGTCAAAGTTCATCAGTACGGCAAATCTTTCTCTTTCTTTAATCCTACGTAATTCAGTCATAAATACTTAATAAACATAAAACATTATCAGAAAATATTGTGATTTTGATTCTATCATACATTAATGCTTTATCACTCAGTAGGATGGATTCTATCTTATGGAACTATTACCAGCAATAGTCCACGAAACATTACTTGCTCGAGGCGCCAAAATACATTCGGCAAGGAGTGGAGTATTGGGGAGTATTGGGAGTATTGGGATTATATTCGACATCCCTTTTTGTTAGTTTCATCAGAGAGTTAGTTAAGATATTGTCTAGATCCCCGAATGAAACATAGAAAATTTAGAAATGTTGAAAGTTAAAATATGATATACTCAAACGATGGAAATGGAATTTTTACTTTGCCCATTAAGTTGTGCGAATAACCCAAGGCTATACAAGAAGTGAAAAATTGTGACTTGACTGGGACTCGAACCCAGGTCTCCCACTTTCCGGGCAGGTATTCTATCCATTGAATGCGCATTGAATGAGCGTGGCTCGGTAGTTCAATGGATAGAATACCTGTCCGGAAAGTAGGAGACCTGGGTTCGAGTCCCAGCCAAGTCACAATTTTTCACTGCTTGTATAGCCATATGATACGATCAGAAAGACGTTCTATATAAATAAATGAAATTATGTATACTTAGTGAAATAGATCGAAAAATAGCAGGCGGCTACATTTCTCCTCACATTTTCCGGGTATTTTCTCGATATTGTGAAAGATTTTCCCACAATATCCAAAAATTTAAACAGCAAAATGAATAAAATACATTAAAAGGAATGCCATGAGGTAGATTTTGATATCAAGAACGACCCTTTTTCTTGAAAAATAGACCCTAATAAATCGGTTCGACTTATCCCCAATTTTCATGAAAGTATGATTTTCTTATTTTCCCTTCAATCATTATACTATATAAACCTTGATTAAATCGTCACCTGCTTTCAGGAATTAATGTTACCCTAGGCTGGACGTCTTCCACATTAACATTAAATCTCAACACCAGGCGCGTAATCCTCCGTAAGGAAGACACGGGGCCATAAGCTGAACGTTGCATCTTCATGACGCGTTACGATTTATGCATCTATTTCGAGTTTTTGGTAACATTAACTCTTCGATTCAAGGGTATAAGATCTCACGAGCGTTGAAACTCAACTCTAGCTTCTGTTCACCGCAAATAGTCATTTACATTTACTTTTACATATAGACCCTGCTAACCGCCACTGGCGCATGGCAGGGGGTGTGAAACACCGAAAACCCTATCTACCTTTGATTATCTTCTCTAATACTTCGCGGAAAAAATTACCAGAAATAAGTATCTGTCCTGGCAACTATTTCCCTGTAACGCTTCATCGTTTTGTCTCGAAGATCACGTACGCTACTAACTGGTATAACAATATCAACTATCTCCTCTCCGAGATCCGTAGTGATAAATGTATTAAAAAGCTTCCTACGGTAATCAAGTCTTCTATCACTAGTCTTTGTGGAAGGTAAGAACTTAAGGCTCATTCTAATACCATTCATTCCAAAAGGCTCTCTCAAGAAAGATGACTGATTATTACTCGCCTCCATTGTAACTAGAACTGTAGCAATGAGCCCCAACTCCGTATCGAAAAATAAACAGGAACGAGGGAATGATAATGTTTAGCCACTCCATTTTCTGAAGCGAGTTCTTCCAATAAATCCCACAAACATTCGCGATCCATCCTGCAACACCGCACAAGGCATCTCCGAGTAATTCTTTATTCAATCTGCTGCGGGAAAAACGGAGATGGGAATAAAATAAAAGGTACACTCAAACAAAAAGTCTTATGCATGATTGATCCTTTTTCCAGGCAAATAACGAACCGAATGGGCAACAAACAATGGAATTCCGAGGAATTATTTTATAATGACGGTCCAGAGGAAGGGTTTCCGAAAACTGAGAAAAATATGCGTAAGCGTGAAAAAGTCCACAAAGCAGAAGCGATTGAAAAAAGCGGCGGTGTGGGAAGAGATAAGATTGGGAGAAGGGGAATTTATCAGGGTAACAAAAGAAGAGCGAAATTGCTTAGCGGGAAAGCTGAGAGGGAGCGAGAGAGGGAAGAGGAAGTAAGCCCAGGAATATCACTGGAATTGGATTAAGTTCTCGCTAATATCCCTGGACGAATTTGTTTAATATAACGGATGGCAGAGGCCTTCCTTATCCTGCATTTTATACTGATAGATAAATCTATGGTAGATCTATGTATGGTGTGAATATAGATAGATCTACGCATAATTTCATTCTATTAGTCCTTCAAGGAAAGGATAAAGGTGATTTTGCACGTGATGGCGTACATCCAGGAAAAATCCCAAGGAAAATTAGACTTGAATTAAGTTCGACGGGACCGAGAGTCGAACCCGGGTCCCCCAATTGCCTGTCGGGTGCTCTGTCCATCTCCCGTATAGCTATTAGTCCTTGTTGTGTTAGTCTTTTTAGGGTCGCTATTATAACAAGAATTATCATACATCCCGTTCTGACCCGGACTGTCCCGGTTTTAACGCATGGTCCCGGTTAACTTTCTCCTTGTCACGTATGAATACATTGTCTAATGCATTCATTCATCGAATATATTGTAAAATATAGAGAATTCCCGGAAAGAAAATAATGGAACGTCTCTTTTCCTAATGTTTTGACGCTGCTCATTCTTAAGAGTCCTTTCAAAGCACATGAATATAACTCAGCCTTCTATATTTTCTTTGAATGAACAGTGAAGAAAAATACTTCTTCTAGCAGAATTATAGAATTATATAATCATTATGGAAAACGTCTTTAGTAAAAGGTTAAAACAACGTATGTAACATTTCAAAGCTAAGGTACACCAATTACTATGAAGTGCCTACGAATAATAATAATACCTATGGTGAAAGAAAATATGCTTACCAGTTTCCATATTATTAGAATAAATTGTCAGAAGAAATCCTAAGTGAAAGCAGAGTTACAGTTATTTAGAAAGATGTTACAGCATGGCCATTAAAAATCTGATAAAGCCTAATGAGATTCAACCACAGACTAGCCATATGCATCTTTCAATAAAATACTTGAACCTTTAACTGTAAAAGTAGGCACTTGCTTACGAGGCAAGAGGACTCTGCAAGACCTTATCATGCAGTATATTTGTAAATGTTTGATGTTGTAATCTTTTTTCAGCCTTTGCTCAGGTAATTCCTTCGCGTAGCCATCGTTGCAACATAAAAATGATTTACTTAAATCTATTTCTATTAGATTTTTAATTAAATATTAAATCGCAAAATGATTAAGAGTGAGTTTAAATTGTGAGCCAACTACAGACAGGATTGACGTATTTTTACTGTACTATTATTGTACTGCTGTATGTGCCATTGGTGAATTGAATAAATTGAATGGAAATGAAATTGAATTATTAATATTTTTATTTTCAGTCCTCCATATGTTATTTCTAAACATCTATTTTATGTGACTGCGACTATTCTCCCTTCACACTCCATTAAAACATATAAATGACTAACCATTTGAAATGTTAAGTCTCCCGGTTCCAGCTGAAAATTGAAAATATGACAAATGCACCATTTAGATAAAGAATCGAGTTGAAATTTTAATTTTCGTCACTGGATGTGTATATATCGGCGTTTTCTTGTCTGGGTTTTATTGTTTACTTAGTCACGTTAGTTGCGCTTAATCAATAGTTTATCCTCGGTCTTTAAACGATGAAAAAGAGTTTTCGCAAGTTATTTTATATTCTCCTCAAACGAAGACCTCGACATCGTGCGAAACCATAACCATAACCATTTTAATAAGACAGCATACACTTGCATCTTTTTGGAGCCGAACGACAACCACAGAAACATTACAGAATGTGGAGGTTATTGTCACACTTTAAGACAGCTTACAGTGTCGTTTCGTTCGAAAAACAACTTTCTTTTAATTAATACACATGCACACCAGCAAGACCGTTTGTGCAAAATTGTCAAACGGAACAACTAGTAACTGTATATATCTTTACGTTGATAATAGTCAATTATCTCGCTTTCATGCTCAGAATATCTTTATCTCAGAGAATTTTATATTGTATTTATTGTAATTGTATTGTATTGCAATCGTATCAATACACATGCACACCAGTGAGACCGTTTGAGCGAAACATTCTTACGAGACTACTAGTAAATGTATATATATCTTTATGTTGATAATCGTCAATTATCTCGCTTTCATGCTCAGAATATCTTTATCTCATAGGATTGTTATATTGCATTTATTGTAATTGTATCAATACACATGTACACCAGTGCAACCGTTTGTGCAAAATTGTCGAACGGGACAACTAGTAAATGTATATATCTTTATGTTGATAATCGTCAATTATCTCGCTTTCATGCTCAGAATATCTTTATCTCAGAGGACTGTTCGAGTGTCGAAATTAAGAAGAATCCTTGGGACGTTAATCACTAGTGCGGATGGAGATGAAACGCAGGAGAGGGCTGCGTAGACAGTGTAATGCGCTCGGCTGGAGATACAGATCCTCTCACAACACAAGACAGCTTTCCCATCGTCCATCTCTCTCTCTCACTATCCTTGAAGAGTACGCCCGTGCACTGAGGCGAGAGATTTTATTGATTTTTGAGGAATCGTATAAGTTTGAGTAGGCGCCGAGGAGACAAGGAAATGAGGAAGGGGATGCGGAAGAGGGATTGGAGGAAGGGATGATAAAGAGGGAGAAAGGGGAAATGGAAAAAACGCCGGCCGGAGGATTTCCTTGCAGAGAGCTTTCCTTTAAACTGGGAAATTAGGGATAACAATTCACTTGGTGAAGAAAGCTTAATTCCATTTGGTTTATTTCATCTCTGTGCGGTTCCAAAGGAAATCTATTCGGTGATCGAACCTTATGATCGTAGACGGAGGAGTTATTTCGAAATAGAGAATTTTCGAGTGTAAATATTACTCGTGGTGGGTGTATATGCCCATTTATCTATCTCGTTTGTCCAGGCTTTTGCTTTTAGTACATTGTATATCTTCCTATCAAGACTTCGCGGACCAAGGTTAATTTCAGTAATATTAATATGATCATTCGTGACTACGTAGAATTTTGCAGCAACCATCTTGAAAAGAAAACACATCGAAACTCCCAAAGCAGATTTTTAATTTGGCATCTATCGGCAGCGTGTTGGCATCTTCAGAAGGTTAATCTTTATATACAATTTCTAAACATCCGATTTCCATTTGGTAAAAAATTCGAGCTGAAATTTGAATTTGCTCATAGAGTTTCGTTACGGGATGTGTGAATATTGATATATATATATATATATATATATATATATATATATATATATATATATATCGATACAAATAAGGTATATCAGAAATATATTCTATTTCCCCACCCAATTATATATCAACCAATTGCTCCAACCACTACAAAGGAATACAAAATCATCCAAAAATTCCTAAAAAAACACCTTCGCGCATAAATTAATTAATTTCAATTTAATTGTGCAAGAGTTTCGCACCGTATAACCAGTGATGTTAAATTAAAATTTCCTGTAGGTGCAACGAAGCGTTTTTTTATTTTCTGGATGGTTATAGTTAATTTAATTAACCGCAGTTGTAAATATCATCGATCAAAAGTAGTTAGTTCAATTGTTCAACTGTAGCAATATCTGTATCAACTTATATAATGAAGATAATAATAATAATGAAGAAATAATATGAAGATAATGCTACAGCACTGAGTAGAAACATCTGCGCGGACAACTCCACCTCGAGAGAGCCGGTTTTACCCCAATATCATTCGAAAAGAAATTAAGCAAAAACAACCTTAAAGGAAATATTATGCTTTGGAGAAAGATAAAACGCTAGAGAAAAGAACAACTCATAAAATATAACCGAGAGATTTCGCTAGGCATATCTGAAGGAATAACTTTACTTGTCTGTGTTTTCAGAGATTCCAGGAAATAACCTGGAGAAGAATAACGAGGAAGGACCTTGAGAAAAGCTGCCACAAGAAATAGCCAAAATGGTATCAAAGGTTGCCTATCTAACGTTCCCTTATGATGCGCGGTCACAAAGAAAACACGAGTGACAGGATAAGAAAGAAGAGTTCCGAGTAAATAGGGAGATAAGGTTTCCTCAAAAGAGACGCTGCAAGATTGATAATGGGATGAAGAAAAGGAGAGATTAATGGAAATCTCAAAAAAGACATTATGGTTCCGCGGAATCCCGGATGAGAGAAACAATAAAGGCAATGGACAAGGGCAATTGAAACAGTGCTAAGGGATGAGGTTCAAAGGTCGAGAGGTGGATTGAGGAGAAGTCATTTAGAGAAAGAGAAAATGAAGATGGAGTAAGAGAGGAAAGAAAGCGAAGAAATATGGAAGAGGGAATTGATTAATGGGAAGGGTGAAAGAGAAGGGAAGATGAGAGAGAAGAGGATTGCCGGTGGTCGTGGCAGCTAATGAAAAATGATGAAACCAACAATGAAATATAGCCAGAGTACATTGAATTGTGCCTGTGTGTACAGCAATACAAGTATTGGGTGGTATGAGCCTTGGACCGCTCATGACAGCCTATCAATAAGAGCGGAATTAAATGAAACTAATATCAAAGAGAAATGCGGACATTAAAAGGGGACTTCCACAAACCCAGTTCGTCCACTTTCCAGGAGGGTGCTTTTACCAATTGAGCTATCTTGCCAGATCTTTAGGCAACCCGTTTTGGAAATTTTGTTGACAATAGCGTGTGGTTCGTCCGACTAAGATTGACTGAGACATAACCAATGTCCTCATGGCGGTACCGATACATACAGTGGTTTAAAGAAGTGTGTTTTGAAAGAAAAGAAACTAAAACTCAGCCGTTAATGAATAACAGGTTCGAATAACTCTCCAATCGCCGAATATGCCAGTGAACGTCTGGCCAATTCCTCGAATGGAACAAGGGATCCGCGGATTACCGACGTGGGAAACCTCAATACGTTTTTCAGAGACTATGCCCATATCTACAAGGGGTAAGTGCATAATGCATAATAATTTACCCCTCAGAGGATAAACGGATCATTTTCGCAGAAAGTCGGTCATCCGCGACTTCCTTTCTACTTTCCAGGAATTGCCTCGACATACACCCACATATTCTACGGCTGGAGGATTTTTCTAAGTTTGTATAGTTGCGCTACAGCTTAGTTACTCACGATTACGAACGATATTTCTTAGCAGTAAGTAACTTTTATTAATTTAGCTATTATTAAATTTCGTTTATGATAGTAAGTTATTTAAATTTCAGTATACCCAATAATCCCTATATAGCCTTCATCTACTCCAACTTCATGTAGAGGATTTAAGGCCTATAAAAATCGAGTTTCCAAAGCTGAGACGGCACTTTACTGCTGTATTAGTTGATGGTTGTGCTGTTTTATTTGCTCAACAATATGTTTGTATTCAGGCCTCCACTTCCACCATAGTACATTCTTATAATAGAGTCCGGCACGCAGTTTCTTGAGAGTAGGTCCGAAGAGGACATCATCCGGCTAACCATAGTATAGTATAGATTTATTGCTAAAACCGCTAAGGTCATTTTGCAGGTAAGGACCCTCATGAGGAATGGAACCCAGAACCGCTTCCACCAAAGACGACTGCGTAACCACTTGGCTATTAGGGAGTCCTATGGCTGTTCGTTCATTCCTGGAATTATATTCGTATCTACTTCGTACCTACTTTGAGAAATCAGCAGCCATAATGTATGAATGTAAAATGCATGGATGTCTGGGTCCAGCGATTAGTTGATATATCGCTTCGTCTACGGGAAGGGTTCAAGAATAAAAACACTGCACCGAATTCAACTCACCAGCCGGCAAACAAGGCAGCAAGGTGGCACATCAAGGTTGGATCTCGTGCTTCAACTTCCTTCATATGGAACTGTGTTCCTGACCATCTCACCACTGAAAATTAATATTTCGAGAAATATATAGAGAGTGTTGATAGAATAACTGCGGTAGACCTACTCAAGAAGATTTTCAATTCTATTCAACTATGAGGGCCGCCATTCCACCATTTTCCAAACAATTTAAATTGGACAATCTGTATAACTTGGCAGGGATTTTAATTCGGTTTCGTATTGATGTAAACAACCTCAGGAAAATTAATCAAATTATTTAAATTGTTTTCTTTTACTGAAGTTACTAATTAATACGTTAAAAATTTGTTATTAGTAATAATATATATATAATAATATGCAAAATAATATATATAATAAAATAATATATATAATAATATACATAACAGTAATATATATATTAATTTTTTGTAAAATATATTTATTTATTTATACACAGATATATACAAAATGGGAACGGATACTCAAACAAGAAATTACCACCCACTTTCACTTTTTCAATCCATGCCTTTATACGTTTGTGAGTAGTTTCGGCGGCAATAAATCCGCCTCTCCACGGAAATATCTCTGGAGATTCAATTCCCCTTTCCTGTCCAGATCGACACGCAGAGTATCACGCACTCTCATAAAAGGGAGAGAGAATAATGGCTCCTTTCCATTCTTCCACGCACAAAAAAGAGAGAACGGTCCGGTTCGCGCCTTCGTCCACTGAATTGCACGATTCCGGCTTTACAGAGAAAGTTCAGGGGCAGCCGACTCACAGAGGCCTTCACAATGGAAGGCCTTTCAACTCCGTGTACTTCTTTGATTTCCGCAGCGTATCTTCAGTGAACCATTCCGGAAACAACCCAGCGTGCGCGAAAACGGCAGCTTCCCCTCGACCACTGGCGAGCGGAGTTGTTGCGATAAAATTAGTTATTGATTCTCTCATTGTCAAGAAGGTTAAACTGAAGGCGAAAAGTAATACTAAATTTCCATTCCGGTAAACCATTGAACAGTAACTTTCAGGAATACAGATGGCAGAGTGTGATAGTAAAATTCCACTCCAGTAAACCATCCAAGAGTAACTTTTAAGTAGAGTAAAACCTGTTTAAGACGCTATCCCGCTTAATATGCGATTTTCTACCGGTCCCATTCACACGAAATCCAATAAAAATTAATTGAATTAAAATATAATAATAATAATAAAACGTCTTTATTCGGGCAATATTGAGACTGAATAGTCTCTTCTCACATCTAACCCTTCGTCAATTTGTAAGAAAGAGATAGCAAAAAAAATATAAGAGAACCAAGAATTCTCCAAACGCCGTATGACAGCGACCGTCGGACTATTCCTCAGAAAGTATTATCACTAGGTGTGATCACCGATTCTGAGAAATTTTTGCTCCTGAAACTCCAGGAACTTCTGAAAATCGGTGACCGCATCTGGTGATGATCCTTTTCTGAGGAATTGCACGAAGGTCGCTGCGTACGACGATTGGAGAATTCCTGGATCTCTGATTCTTTGACAGCCGAATTCCAATTTTTTTCTTTGAATAAAGATACGGAAAACTACCGTTTAAGACGCTACTTAAAACCCTTTCCATCTAAAACGCGGATTTTTCCCCGTCTCCAGAGGCATTGCAACCCACTTTACACAATCAGTATCAGTATTAGTATTGTTAAAAGTGCTTCGACAGTTGAGGTCATTTGGCACGCGGGCTCCAACCGGGAATCGAACCCGGGTGCGCTTCACCAAAGACGAACGCGCTTTCTACATAGCAATCCGAGAGCTCTGTAGTAGAGATACAAAGGTTCTGAATGAAGCATTGGACCCCCCATGAAGATGGAAGAATTATTTCCGAAATGCGCATCGGGATTCTGAATAACTGGTGACCGCTGTATCCGTTTCCCGGGAATCGCCCTAGACGGTTGCCGCTGTCGGCGCTTGGAGAACCTTTGTATCTTAGTTCATTGAACGCCGAGTACCTTTTTTCTTTCTTCTCTGTAGTAGAGTTTAATCGTTCGCCCCATTCGATTGAATTCATCAGTGTTGTTCTCCTACGCGTCGCTGTATTCTTAGAATTGTTCCTTGGGAATTACTTCTTTGGAATAACTAATTTTGTGAGGAAAAAATAAAATATTTCGAAGCAAAACAATTTCCGTCCCCTTTACTAATTTAGAGTGAGGTCTTTTTTTATCACTTTTGTCATACGGTCAAAGAAGAACGTTAGATTAAAAATCAGCTTTTTTCGGTGTTTTCTTTCGTTTTAATCTCAATTTGAAATACATGCCGAATAAACAAGAAACAATTCTAAATCCAAATTCTAAGACCTACTGAACTGATTTTACTGCTATATTATTTCTCAAATCTTACTGATTTCTCTATTATTTACTGTACTGAAATGGGGAGGGGAAAAATCCGGCACATAAGAAACGTTGGACGGGACGAAAAAGGTTAAATTTTCATCGAGTATAATAATAAAATACTGAAAATTAAAAAACATTGACTAACCGTTGAGAAATTTGCAGTGCAAATAGTTGCTAAACATACTTTGTATAATTATTAAATATGTAGTTCTTGTAGGCATTCTGATGTTGGTGCTGGTGCCTTGGAGGATATGGTTTGGGTGGTGTTGTATATGATGCAGATTGTTGTATTATTTTAATGCAATAGTATTCTTTGTATGTGCTATAGGACACTGTGATTTTTATTGTAGAAATGTTGCTAATGTGACTTAATTGTGTTGACTTTGGGAGTATAAGTGATTGTTATTGTATTTTTTTATATATAAGGTGCCACCGGACTGATTTCCTCTTGTAACTTGTTTATCGTAAATAAATAATAATGAAAATATGAATTATAAATTTTTCGGAGTTTTTCCTTGGGTAGGGGAAAGACGCAGCGGATACAAAACGAAAATCCTCCACTCCCAGTGCTAATGGTAAGAACAATTATCAGCAGCAACAAGTTGGCCCCTCCATTTTTACCTCTTTTCTTTCCGGACCCCAATGAAAAAGAAGGAATCCCAGGCATAGGATAAAGAGAGAGGAATCGCACACATCCGAACGCAGTACGACTATCGGGAGAGCGGTTAAGAGTCGTGGGGCAAAACCATTGACCTGCACCACTTACCCCGCCATCACCCCCCGGGGCGGCGGCGAATGGCAACGCACGAAGAAGCAGTAACCTCTTCCACTCCCTTTCCTTTCATTCGGGAAAAGGAGAGAAAGAAAGGAGAGGAAACATCGGCCGAGAGCGTAATTAACGCTCGAAATTAAAAGCGCTTTTTGAGGTTCAATTGGAAGGTCTCGATTTATGGGTTTATTGGAATAGCATTCGTTTTCCACCCCTCTTGTCTCCCCCCTCTCGGAGCGTCACTTCCCTTGTTCTTCCGTCAAACGAGAATTCGGGAGGAAAACTTCCACTCCAGACATTCCGCTTAAATAGATGTACTTTGGAAAAAATTCGCCGAATTCTTCAAAAACACACATTCGTAATATACTTTCCCGATAATGAAAGCGACGTGGAAATTCGTTGAAATCCTCGAGATCTTAATTAATTTCGGAGCTTGATGAATGGAGCAAAAATGTCATTCACGCGGCATCAATGCTGGGAGAAAAATCGGGAATCCAAAAAGGGTCCGAAGTAATTAAATACATTTCAAAGATTCTCGCGAAGCGTGGTTGAGTGGCGATGTAGCAGAATATTTAAATATGGTAACGTTTCTGGGATTAAACCGTCATATTTTTCTGTAAAAACTGGATATTTCGCCAGGAAATTCCTTTTTCCATACGTAATATTGGGGGAAATTAATTTTTGGGAAAGTCTTTCTCTTGATGGTTTGTCCTCCTGGTGGTGAAACACCAGGTCGAAAAGAGCGTTTCAATTACATTTCTGGTATATAAGATCGTTTTATCCTCTTACTATACGCAGAAAATTAGGCATGCCACAAAATGTAAGGGTAAATTGGACTGTGAGAAAAAGGTAAGCGTCACTCTCAGATGCAGGTTGGGAATTATTGAAAGAAAAGAAGTTAGAAGCTAGGTTGCGACTTCTTAACAAATTTAGAGAAAGCACGCTTTCCGAGGACGTATTTGATATTATGCGACTCCCTTTTACTTCGGCCGATTCGACAATGAGAGAAAAATAAAAGAAACATACGCTAAAACAAGTCGTTTTAAGGACTCATTCTTTCCGCGAACAATACGCGATAATAATAGGCTAAAAAAGTAGCACAATCGTTCGGTGTTTACACCCCCTGCCACACGTCGAAAGGCGACTTGCAGGGTATTTATGTAGATGTAGATTATGTAATTACAGTGCAATATATACTATCTGTGGATACTGTAGGGTAAAAATATATAAATTCTGTATAAAAAATTTAGGGATATTAAATCCCAATTATCAACGAGCAATGTATGAGTTTATCTTAGTATTTTTGATTGATTTTGATTAAAAAGCGTTCAATTTTCTTTTATTTCTTTATTTTCATTATAAAAATAGTATTTTGAAAAATTTGCATTACAATTAAGAACTACCATATTCATTCATTTATTACAGTTACAGTCTACTCCATAAGGTGCAGATGAAAATTCCTTTCAGTTCTAAATATATACTTAAATGAAATTTCTTGGAGTATTACTTAATGAAAGGAACAGGGATTGCGTGAAGAAATAAAGAATTTTTAGGTGAATATACCTCAAGGATTTTGGCTCGATTCTCGTCCATATCTCCTAAAATAAAAACAGCCAACGCTTATTTCATTCTTCAGTCATATATAAAGATATAGAGGTACTCTCACTGCACCTCACAAGAATAACAAGAGTGTATTTCAATGGAAAATTCTTTCCTAGGCCCATTACAACCCAGACACCCTATTTTGCTCCTTCAATTCTTCCTTTCTTAGATATGTTACGAACCTAATAAATTTGTCTATTTTTCTTTCGCAGGAAGTTCTCTGTTTTCGTTAATGTATTTCTCAATGGAAGTCGTTCCTGTTTCGTATATATTCTTCCTACTTTTCTTTTTTTGGGGGCGAAGTCCCCTGTTCGATGAAAAACAAGTCGATTTAAACTTTCCCTATTTTTTATTTGCACCGCAGAGAACCTATTTTAGTCCCGTTGTCCTTCAAGTCTTCTTGGATGGACAAATAACAGGTATACTACAATTTCAGATTTTCTTGTCAGTGTATAAGCCGGAAACTGCAGTTGTAATCATCTAATATAAGCTATAACCTATTTATTTTAATTAACTGCGATCAAGTTACCATATATTAGAAGATCTTGTAAACTTATGGAATACCGTAAAGGAACCTTTATCGAAGTTGACTAATATATGTTTATTTATCTTCAAACTTATGATATGTCGAACAATTGATCATGGGCAGCCATTTTTCTTACGATGATTGGAATTTTTTTTGTGATCAAAGTAAGACTCCTATGATAGTGTCATATTATGCCTAACCAACTACAACAATAATTTTATTAACAGAATTTGCGTGATTTGAGGTTTGTGTGAAGGAGGACAACTTTGCATGTATTTCTACAAATACATTATATTTTATTCAGTTACAACCAAGTGCTAATGAAATGAATATATTTCAAGAACAAGAGTAAAAATTGTTGCACTTTGTATATAACAATAAAAGATATCTGGTAAGCTGATGAGTAACATAAGACTAAATTATTTCGATGTCAATAGCTTCATAAAACCTAAAAAACTAGTCTGTTTTGTAACTTTTTTACTAGTGATCCCTCCCTCTTTTTCTTTCACACTTTCTAGAAACTTTCGCATGTTTTTGACACTCCCTATCCCTCTGTGGGCGTACTCTTGCAGCAGATATATTTTCTCCCATGATCAAAATTATCAGCTTTTCTCACTGCCATCAACATATCTTCATCATCATCGTATTTCTTATTGTAATTCTTACTATCATTCTCCCAATCATCTTCACTACAACACCATTCCAATATCAAACCAATCTTTCTTTCCTTTTGTTTGTATATATTATAATTTACTGTTGCTTAAAATCTAAACTCAAGTATGCATGTATGTATGTACTTGGGTGGGGAAAAAGAGAATCAGTATACACTTCGATATATTTCGTTTGAATAGTTGTACTTGGTGTTATATTCTGACAAGGTTTAGATGGTATATAATAATAATCTACTCTCAATTTCCCCGGATAATAAAGATGGTATTGCATCGTATTATAACAAAGGTGAGCAAAATCTAACTACGATCGGATATTTCGGTATCCATTGTGGATTGCGAGATAATTTTCTGTTTTCCGCCTATCGATATCGGCAACAGTAACATTCATAAACCCGTCGGTACGCAAATAAACATGAAAAGCGTAGGCAGAGGAATACGGAAGAGTTTCCCAGGTCGCTTCTTTCGAGGCATCGCCCCGAAATTCTGAATGAAATCAATCAATCGCAAACTGTTTACTCGTTCGTCGATGTGAAAGGGAAATGAAGTTAGGCGTCGTCTTCTTCGCAAGGAAGTGCTTTTAGGTTTGCCTTCCGTTGGGATTCCATGGGAACAAAACCCATTCCATTGCCACCCGCGAAACCTCCTCCCCTTTCCCCCATCGCTCCACAAATATTTTCAAACACGAAATTTTCGTCGTGCTGCGGGAATGAATAGGTGATTCATATTTTCACCACCTTCCTACTCGTCTCTGTAGCTGGTCTCGTGGTTTCTAAGATGTATCGCTTTTGGAGAAAATAAAAAATACCTTTTATTTTACCTTCTCACTGGTCTCGAGGTTTCATAGATGTGTCGCGCTTAGAGGAAATAAAGAATACCTTTTATTTTACCTTCCTCTTGTCTTCTGGGATGGCTTAACCGCTTTAACGGCTCGAATTTGATCATTCGATGTGTTCATGCTCCTGTACACCGATGTAATGTATCGATGGATAATGTGTCAAGCGTAAATATTTCAAAAGGTGATACGTCATCCAAGTGATGTGTGAATGTTAGATAGCGTGGCGAAAATCTGTAACTTTCTTCCTTTGGGGTGTCGAAAATATCCTTCGCATAGTATATAAACTTACTTCCCCAGGGTTAAAGAATTTACATCTAAACGATCTAAATCTGTTTCGATACCTATGATTTATTTTTATAGAAAACTCCTGAAACAAAGCTACTAAGTTTGATGAGCAAAAAACCTCTTATAATATATTCCTTCTAAATATACTCAGCAAGGAAGTAAATTAAGTTTGTTGATTTTCACAATAAAATATTATTAAGCCCAATAATTTTATGACGATACATGTCTTAGGACTCATTCTTCTTTAACTTTTTGAATTTTTTTATTATTTCCTTTTTAAAAAAATACATTTAGTTCAGTCTTGAATTGTAGTTGTATTAAAAAACTTCACCCCTTATCGTTGTCATCAATACAGAGCCTATCTTGAGATAGGCTGACCAATACTTATGTGATATCTTCGTTTCTCCATATCAGAAGCAAACTCAGCTAACCAGTAAGCACTACATTCCCCGAGAAACGTAATATGTAATTAACCAATCTTTTCCGCTTAATTTATTAAATCACATTCTGACTACTGAAGATAACTACCACTCCATTTGTAACCCTATTCACTAACTAATTCTACATCATCACTCTATACCTCTCTAAGCCTCGTTGTTTTGAACTCCTTCTTTTGGCACTAAAATTCCATCTTAGCCTGCCGGGTGACCTATGACCTTTTTTTTCATGGTGTAATTTAAAATTGCATCGTATACTAATGAAGGCGGTGTGAGACGAGAAACTTTGGCAAATGAAATTATCTTGGCAAAGAGAGGAGGTGTCAGAGTGGAAGAAGTTTGCATCATATCTTTGAAATTCCATCTGGGTGACCTTGATTAGATGCTGTACGCGATATCCAATTTTTGGACTTTCTTGGCCGAGATTTCAAAGTTGAAGATGTATTTTCGACTCCTATAAAAAACTGATATCATGATACTCTTACGAAAAAGTCTTTCCCAAAATTACCTGTATAGCTTTCTTATTCTGCAAACTCCATAAGCAATCACGGTTTTAGATTCAAACGTAGGGAACTTCTTTTCAAAATGTTGCTGTATAATTCTTCATATTTCATTTTTTATTCCAATAGAACCTATTTCAATAGATAATCACAATAAAGCCGAGGAAAACCTAAAATAGCATTCACTTCGATATAAGTATTGGTTCTACTTCACCGCGGATTCAATAACGAAATTCTACAAGAGTAGGTAATTTTCTCTGATTCTAACAGTATAAAATGTCACAAAAATAACTATGAGCAGAAGTTGGAAAATTGTGCTGTGTATATGGTAACAGACCTTAAGGGATTTCGATTTCAAAAATATTTCACGAATATATCTTCTTTTAACAAAACCCACTGATTCATCTCATCAAAATTTTAGATTACACATAATGCCTACCATAGAACCAAAATCGCCAGCTGGGAAACAAGAAGAAAATTAAAATTCACAGTTTCAGGCGTTGTCTTGTGGAATAATAATTAAGAATTATTAAGAATAATTAAGAAGAAAATAATAATATATGGCAATAATAATTAAGAAGAAAATTTATGATCAATTGAGTTAGCCGTTACTTGGTAGAACTCCATTACAGGAAAGAATACAATCACTTTGTAAAGTTCTACGATGTCTCATTGAGACGAAACATGTTGCATGTACAATTAAAATAATTCAGTAGAACAAAGTGATTGTACGATGGTGGTCTGAAAAGTTTCCGACCCCAGATTTTTCAGAAATCTTCAGAAAATTTTCAGAAATTTCCAGAAAACATATCAAGAAATAGCGAAATGTCGAAAACTTTTCAGATCACCCATGTATTATTTCAAGAGGAACATTATATGCGCTTTGATTTTAACGCCTCTTTGCCAACTTTAACGACACGGGATACTGTATGGTTAATCTTTTTTTTAGCATTGCATTACTCGTTGATCATTTGTCCAAACGATTAACGGTCCTTATTATATTAACTTTCGAGAAAAATTGGAGCTTTTTTCCGCGAACTGCTTTTATAGGGCTTTATCATGAACATGTACATTTTATGAGGAAGAAACTATGAATCCTTAAATTCACTCAGTTTGAATTCGCTTACCTCTCCTTTTCCTCATGCCTCGTTCTCTCCCCCTCCTCTATCCCTATCTCCCCCACCTCTATTCCTATCTTCCTCTACCACTCCCCCCTCCCTTTTACCCCCACCTCCCTCTCTCAATCGCACTTGGAATCCACTTAATTTCACTCTCTACTTCGGCTCCAGCGCCCCATTTCCTCCGCCAAATCTCGTCGCTGATTCGCCGAAACTGGAGCGACGCCTCTCGCACAATTGCTCGGTGATTTCCGAATGTTACAAGAGTTCCTAATTCCGTATACGCATAAGTTTATTATGCTCCCGGCGTTAAATTGTCTCCCGTAAAAATCGGAAGGGGTTCTCCCGAATTCCACGCGAAATTCGAAAGAGTTCTCCCGAATGGTAATCTTCCTACTTTCCCCGTCCACTTTTTTTTATTTCTGTAGCCGGAGGAAGGAGAAACAGGATAATTGAACAGTAATTCCCTACAGTTTTATGTTAATCGCGATTTAATTTTGCTTAGCATGAAAAACAGTTGGTAAAATTCGCGTAGTTTACATTAATTACGAAGCAATTTTACGTATCGGAGTTCGAATTCGTGGCTAAATTACCTTCGTGTTATTCCAACGGGAGGAAAACAAGCAAGTGGTCTCTTTGGTTACCACTACACCTCCGCACTATCGTGTCTCTGAAAATATTTTCCAAATTATTTCGTTGTTTTCTGAGTCTTGCCGATCGTAATCATTTAGGACACTATTGGGTGTTCATCATTATTTATAATTCATCTTCAATTTTAGTAATTTTATGTATTGAACTGCACTTCTTTTCATCTATCTCATCTGAAATGTATTTCACGAATTTCACTATTATTCTTGATATACTACATACATGCACGTACAGACTGTAAACTTACATTTTATCGTCTCATTCTTTCGAATTATTTACCTTATTACTATCAGTAGGTTTGCATAGTTTTTTTACATTCCAGTGAGTTCAGTTTTTCTACTTCTCAGTCGGAATATTCCCGCAGTGGATGATTCCCCTTATGATTGTCTTAGGATTTCCTATATCCGCGTTCATTTTCATTTTTCTAAAAGTAGCTCTACAATTGGTACCGGGCAAAATATGGTAAATCTCACCTAAATGAAGATATTTTATTATTAATATTAATTAACCATATGATAGAAATCTTTCGAAAATGAAATTTAATATCATTATAAACATCATTATATTATAGTACAGCTAAAGGACTTGAATGGTAGATAATCACAAACTAACAAAGTTCACGATTCACAATAATAATGCGCTTCACTATCTCACATACCTTCAGTTCATGATTCTTTTGTTGAAAATTGAAAAGTCATCGATCATAAACGCCAGGAAAGGCTGCCTTGGAAACAAAAATGAGAGACAAGTAAAAGGGATTTTAATAAATTTCGTTGGTTAAAAATTACACGAGTATTATGCTCAGAAATATTAAAGGCAAACTTGCTTTTTTGCTTGAAATATTGAACGCAATGAAGGCCAGTACAAGGATTTTCTTTTTCGAATTATATCCCTCTAAAGGTTGCGGAGCATCATAGAGGCTCTGAATAAATGATTTGAAGTAATTATCTTGGAGAGCAGTAAACAGCTAATTAATACCGCTAATGCTTGTAAGATATCCGATTCAATGGATGGTTACTCAATCATGAAACTCATAGATCTGAAATATATCATGGGACTTTACGGGTCTTCGGAATGGATTTCTAGCTCTCTTCTCTTTTCACCCAAATCCCGTGGTAATTTAGCGTTCAGTCCAATCTCGACCCGCAATCGGCAATGAATTTAAAAATAGATCCGGAAGAGTGTGACGTTTTCAGATTAATGGTCCACGGCGTATGAGTAGTCCGCAGATACCGCATGAGATGAATCGGACGCTAATCTCTTCGTTAGATCGTCATTTGTTTAAAACTAATGACTTTGTAGCGGCTGAGATCTTCCTCGGGAATGGTGATGTCGAGAAAGCGTTTTGACAGATGTAATTTGGCATAAAAGCAGCGAACGTTCAATGTTACCAACATACGTCTTCACCAACGGAACAGCACCTGATGGTTAAATCGCGGCTCTCTGCTCTCCTGAATGCGGCTCCCTAATTAAACAGTTAGTGATTTCTATAAATTATCGATTTTGGTTGAAGATTTTTTTGTTTTTGAAAAAAAAATATCGAAATATCTTAAGACCAGAAGTTTTTTAAAATTATCAAATATCATTATTTGCACTTTCCCTTCCCTTTATTTTAAATGAAAATTTATGAATTTTCCGCTTTCTATAATCTAGGAATCTATGACAATCAACTATCCTCAATAAGACAACATTTCCCCATCAGTTTGAAAAAGAACAATTGTCACGGTAATGGAGGGTTACTTGTGCCTAATCAAGCAAATAAGCCAATGATTTTGAGAACTCATGCAATAGGGGCATGGTACCTATCAGTTCTTGTTTCTCAATAAGTATCAACATAAGTTAGATAAGAATCTCTATCACGTTGTCTTTGACGTAGCAACATTTCTTTTCTACTGAAATAGTATGCTATAAGGTATATATGCTACAAAAATAATAATGAAATAACTGTGAACATTTTTTAAATTAAATTTTTAGGAAAAATTATCTAATAATTTGAGGTTTCTGCGTATGTGGTTCGTAGAGGCATTAATTTAGGCTAGCTAGGGATGATTTTTACCCACAAAAGAGATTAAATAGAAAACCGTTTCACATTTCTGGTAGGGAACTTTAAGTTGCTGTTAAATAAATCTTTTTCCTTCATCAGGGAATTAATGATACTCTCTTGGTGTACTTTCGAGGAAAATTAACTCCACCATTCGGAGATTAAATGATTTGGTAGAAATATAAAAAACTTAATGCATAAATAATTAAGTCATTTTTTATATAAAGTCATTCTGGGAAATTTCTTGCAAATTTTAATTCGTCTAATTAAATGCTAACTCAAATGTACACAGTATAGTAACACGAAATGATTTAGTCGTAAATGTTTTCTCAGAATGCCTTTATTTTAAGTGTAGGAATGTGGAGGAAATATTTGTGTTTACACTGAAGAGAAACAACAAGAGGTGTATACGTTCCCGAGGTAATTAGCTTCCCGTCTATCAATCAGTGTAAACCTTGGGAAGGAGAACCTCTCAGATTGTTAGCGTTTGATGAGCGACACACGCTTTTATTTCAGCAACTATAAACAGAAGTCTGTCAAATTTGGCACAGGTAACCCTGGTTCAGCTCATCAAAACCGCTTCTTCCTCATAATTACCTTTTAATTCAAAAAGTTTCCATATTTAACATTTCATGTATTACTTGTACAGGATTACTTCGGCCTAGGTGACAGAGAATTTACTTCCATACAGAGGTGGAATTTAGTACGCCTTGAGAAAGGAAAATTGATAAATATAAATAGTAAATTTTATGTAAGTATATTTACTTACTTTTATATATTTGGAAACAAGAAAAATGGGGGGAAAGGTGACTTTAAACGTAACGACGTGCACCTTGAGAAAATTTCTAGAAGAAAGAAATGAAAAGGTCTGGAAGGAAAACTTTGACGGAACATTCAGACATGACGTCTCCCTATTAATTGATATAGCAACTGCCCTGTACGTGGGAGATTCGGTTTAGAGTCCCTGTCTCCTCAGACTTTTTTATTTTCTTTTTTATTTGGAAATGATTTCATTTGGAATCTACAGATACTAATTATAAGATACGAATTATTCGTTCTTAACATTTTTCTCCGCACTCAATGTAGGTGGAAGAATATCTATTTCCTATTGAATACTAGTTTTATACCGTAGATAAACACTCAATATCTAAGCTCCGAAGGAAATAATTTATAAATTTTTAAATTTACATTATTTAAATTAACTTTTGGGCAGATTGAAGATGTAAATTATTCCGGTCTTAAAAGGAGTACCTTACGGAATTTTTTAATAAATTGAGTAAAATCGAGGAGTTTAAATAGGCTTGGTCATTAAAACAACCTACAAAAACTTTTTTAAATTAATCTTATAGATTTTTGTTTGATGAATTTCTAGCCATAATCAACCTAGCCAAGCCTCGAATATCATTTAAACTTAAAATTCAACAAATTTTTAGATCATGCTATTCATACGTATTCCCTATTCTTAGAAAAAGCCACCCCGTGAAAACTTCCGCATTGAAATCTAAAGACCGATATTTCGCAGGACCATAGATAGGCGCAGGTCGAAAAATAATCTCGGGAATAAAGAAGTCTCGGAATGAAATTCCAGATATATTTCGCGACGACTTCCCGGCCGAGGTGTTTACGCGTGATTTTCAATATCGGAAAATTTATTCCATACCTCGGATCCCTCCAGTTTAACAAAGATTTCAAAGCCCGAAACGTCTCCGGGAGATAAAAAAAATCCTAGCGGAGACACCTTACTAATTTCGTAACTGGTTTTCCCCTCGTCCTCCGCAATCCCACGGAATTTTCGCCAACCAAAAAAAAATTTAAAAAAATGAAACGAGTTCGGCTCCGCAATCCTACGGAATTGAAAATTCCTTCGGAATGGGGTTATTTCTATCACACCCCAAGCTTCCTATTCCTTAACATTTCTCTCTCTCTCCGTCTCGCATTTCGCGAGATCCCTCTCTCTCTCATCTCTCGCCCAGATATAACATTCATGCGATCCCAGCTCCTTACAACGGACTCCGCATCGGCTTATTTTTTCCGGAGGCATCGGATAAAAATAAAGGGAGACGGCGGAGCGCATTCCCCGTAACCTGGGGACCCAGCGCGCGGGACGGATGGTAAGAAAAAAATAAACATATAGGGGCTGCGTTCGCTTTCTCACCTTGGTTCAGCCGCAATGCGCGATCAATGGGACCTCGGGCTACACAATGCATTGGAGATTGAAATCTCCTCCAGGGCCCCAGCTCATCTTCGCCCCATTCACGAAGCCCTAGTTACTTGTATGATTCTCCCCTGTCTTTAAGCATAGCACAATGCCTTACTCTCGGAGTAAATTACTTCGGCGTGGTTCAATTGATTCCCGCGATGTTTCCAAGGAGGAAAAACTCCGTGGAGAAAGAGCCACCCGCTACAAGTTCTCCAATTAGTTTTCAAGTGCGCTTTGGAGAGAGTCTAGGATCCGTGAGCTCAAGTTTCTACGATCATGCAAGATGAAAGGGTGGGAATCGGGAAGAAGAAAAAGATTGGGTGCGATGCGGTGTGTGTGTGGCTGAGCAAAGCGTGGTTTATTAACTGCGAAGGAGATATTTATTCTACAACCAACTATGAAAATCGAAAATTTTTATATTGAACTAAAGATAAAAATTTATACATTTTGAAACCAGGCATTGGTACCTCGGCTGACGAAGATAATTCACACTTCACACGGAATCACACTTCAAGGGGAACAAAAAATCATTCCTGAAGATAATTATTCCAGAAGAAAACAGCTATGTAAAGATAAAAACCCGGTTAAGACGTTTTTCAGGTTACCAAAGGAAAGCTTTTTTAGTGGGATAGCGTTTTAACCAATCATACTTCAAAGGATACTACAACACAAACAATATATTTAATTTATAATCATAAAATTACAGAGCATTAATATTTAAACCCTCATTCAATAACTACTGTATTTTATCAGCTGTATCAATTTATAATTTACTATAATGTGCAAAAAGTAATAAATAATAGAGAAATCTACAAAACCCACAAACACCAGGTAACAATTAACTGAAACAATTTTCCGGGAAACATACATATATTTAAAAATAAACAGGATATGAGTACATACATTGCATTAAAAAATTCTCTGCAATAATTCCCCTATAAAATTTAGTAACTTTATAGTCTAGCGTATAAGTTACTAGACAAAAATTAATAAAAGAAAATGAAAACAAGAAAATAAATAAAGAAGCAAACAGCGGGTTATTATTTATATATTCGGCTTGTATGGGCCTGTATCAAGATATTGCATATATCCCGATTAACAATTTTTGAAATTAATTATTGCAGCGAAACTAAGCCCCTGTCACATGAACACCTTTACAGTTTTTTATTGCTACACTCCCTGCGCTGCCACAAAAACCTTAATCAAAATCCCTGAAAAAAGTGATCCTTGTAAGCAATCATACCTTAATGATCACATAATGTCTACTCATCAATTAAGGAGCGAAATTATGTTCTGTTGATATTACCCAAATTTCGCGTTGATCTATCACTTGTCACAATGTCTATCGTCCCATCATCGTTTCCCTCTCACTCTATTCCTCTCCAACCTCTTTTATCCTCAATTTGCCCTTCTAATCCCTTCCTCCACTTCGTCTTCTTTTCGCTTAAACACTTTATTTCCCATATTTCCCTCTCAAAGACGCAAAACTTCTTATCCTCATGGGTTTTCTTCGTCTCTTTCGTTCCTGCTCAGGAGGATCTTCCGCTCGAGATTCTCTTCTCAGGAAAAGTTTTCTTTAAAGCATTAATTAATTTCAGAGCGGCCCTACAAGCGTCTTTTTCAGATCTCTATTCTAATTTACACTTTTCACTCGCTAGGCGCTTCTCTTAAATTGTTGGTATTGAATTATATATTAATGAAATCTATCAACAAGTTTTTTTCTAACTTTAAATATGTCTCAAGAGTAACAATAACAGCCATTGCCCAACTACCATACTTTTTCCCATTTTAGTACATGTCATTCATAGGCTTGTCATCACATATGAAAATGACTACCACGTGGCATGATGCCTATTAGTAGTTTATCTAATAAAAATAAATAACATATACCATCTTTAACTGTCTGTATCAATAGGTCTTTGTTTCTCCTACCTCAATCAAAGCCTCTCATACTTTCTCCGACATTTCCTTCTTACATAATATAATAAATAGCAAAATTTATTCCCCATTCTTACTCTCCCTTTTCTCTTTCTGAGTTCCCTCAAGAACAACACGTCTATCCGATACCTTCTCTTTAACTACTCCTCGTTTATCATTAGTAAAACGATCACTCTTCTTCCGTATTCCATGAATTCTTAATTCCCTTTCATCCAATACTCATTTCGATCCTTTCTTTCTATCTCCGAAATCCATCCAAAGCATGGTTACGAGAGTTTGACGTGGAAAAATACGAGTACAATATTTCTATGATATTTTTCGTTTCTTCCCCTATATTCATTTGTTATACTATTATATGTTTAATTTGTTGTTAATCGTCAGCAGTAATTGGCTTTGTGCTGTATGTTGATGCTTGTTAATAAATAAAATAAAACCTGGAAAGACTACAAGTATGTTTACTAAAATACTTGTAGTATCCTGTACAAGATCTACATACTGCATGAATACTTGTAGTATGTAGTCTTACTTAAGAAATTACGTACAAAATCTACATTAGGTTTATCGATCGGATATCATATTTGATTCCCAGTGAATTCGTAATGGGCTTATCTTCTTTTCCTTAACAAGCAGAGCCGACTTCAGAATTTCCAAAGGTCATATATAAGAGGCACTTTCAAAGTCCCAAAATTTGGATTAAAATCTATTTCTTTTGTCATTGCCTTGATATCGATCGCTACTTTAAATGAGGAAGATATTTTTAACTTTTTCATTATAAAAATTATTTCTCAAAATTCTCTGATGTGACTTCTTCATTAAACAATAATTTATTTTTCTAAATTAAAAAATACATAATTCTGAAAAACTATCTATAAAACTATATAAGTGTGCTCTTACAAAAAGTTTAAAACTACTACAACGCCAAACTTTGGACTCTTTGGTAAATGAATGCTCATCCGAGTTATGTCACGTACGACGTCAGGTATGTCAGGTACTCATCAGTGTTATGTCAGGTCACTTAATGATTTACGAAACTTAAAATGTTCCGAAATCATGGTCTGTTATTTTAGCACGAGTATTGGAGATAGCAAGTGAACGTACACAATTCCTATTTTCTTTTAACAAAAAGAAAGTCTTACCTTCTTTTTGTTTATGAAAATCCCTTCTTACATTAGATGCGATGAATTTTAAATATTACGAAAAAATAAATTTCATAATTTAATTAGAAAATATTCCCTTGGAGCTCGCTATCAAATTTCGGTAATATGTGACCTTACACGCGGAACTAAATAAATAATAATAATAAATGAAAATTAAATATTAGGGCTTGAAGGTACAAAGATTGAATTACTAACATTCCGCTACTATTAATTAAAAAAATATATCAAGCAAACGTCCTCGCTAGTCACAATTTACAATAAGAGCAAGTGAGTAATTAAAAGTGGATCACTTAATCCGATTCAAAACCTCGATTAATTGCAATATCATAATTCAAAATACTCTCATTAATTAACTTGCAGCTTGAATATTTTATTCCATCAACCGCAATTTTAAACTAGCTTATTTGCTTTCCTTTCCCCTTTTGGGATATACGATATATATTATTTTCATAACTCAAGAAAAATGAAACCATTATGCCGAATAATGGAAAGTTTGGAGTGTTTAAATACAATAAGAGGTGATATTTTAAGGATGAATAACGCCACATCATATTTGAGAAATATCTCTTCAATAGCATTGATATATCCTGAGGACACCTATTAAATTTATGATGTAAAGAAAATAGAATTGCGAAATTATGATATATTTTCTTTCATTCCCATGCTCAAACGAAAATATCTCAAGGTACAGAAAAAAGTTTTCTGAAGTATTCCTTAACAGCTATAGATATGAATGGAAAATAGAATACTCAGAGAAAAAGTTATTAATATCAAACAGGAATAGAGCTCTCTTGTTTATGTGAAAAGGTTTATTTTAGGAAATATTTTGCTCAAACCATCCATCTGTATATAATATCAATACTCTCTGTGTTTCTAGCTACTATATAAAAATCCCCAGCTCGGAAGCATTTCGCTGCTGTAATAATATTATCTTTAAAAAAATTTCTCAAAGTAATTTTAGATGATACTGTATTGAAGGCATAGTTTTATTTCATATTTATAATTGTTATGCGATTGAACAAGCACTCTCACCCAATGAACATTTTTATGATGATGTATATGTATTCTTCTTGAAGTTGGAAACTGGTTGCTACGATCCACTCATACTTCTATTTAATAATAATTTGCAGGAGCGCTTGAGAGTTTTGAAAAATCATAAAGTATTTATAAGCAAATTAAACGTATGTATAGACGACTGAGCTTGCCGTTGACAAAAAGCAGGTGGAGTAAGGGTAGAGTGGGGATTTGTCTGGGACTGCTACGATATCCGTGAAGGACTACCAAGTATCCTGAAAAAATGTGTGCTGAATAAAGGTTTTTTTGTAAGGAAAAATAATTTATGTAGATAAATTTGTATGGAGTAAGCTAGAATGTGGATACGTATGACTTGCAGGAGTATTAGGATTGAAATACGGCCTAGTTGTAACTAGGAGTCAGCTTTGTTGTAATAGCGTGGAATATATCACCCATCTTGAATGTAGTTTCTCATATTGTAATATTGTTGCGTATTTTGTAGTATCGTAGCAAGGAGATGTTTGTTTCATAAAAGTCTGTTTTTGTGGGTAATAGGTATATCTTCTGTAATTGCCAATTATGTTTTATAATGTATATTTTAGTAATATAAGTAGTATGGCATCATTTTATCAGTTTATAACACTGTTGTAGAACGTTACCACCGAACTGATGGTTAAACTGCGTCTTTTGTAAAAGATTCACTTTATTATTATTATCATCAAGGTATAATTATATTTATTTATAATTATTTTTTTGTAATTGTTATTATCAAGGTATTTTGAATATATATGATGTATAATCTAGTCTCAATCCACCCCGAATAAAGACGATTTTTATAATAATAATTATGCAAATCTTTTATAAAAAACACAAAGAGACATCCACAAAAATTCTACAGGAGCGCGTGAAACAAATCCGTCAAAAAACGAACGCAGAACGAGAGAAAAACGAAGCAACTCTCCATAACTTAAGTCGCGAAACGAAGCGGAAACGAGACCACGTATTCAAAACAAATCCAAAACAAATTGGAGGGAAGGGAAAAAAAAGAAAGCGAGCGAGCGCGGGGACTGTTGATTTTCTCACACGGAATGAAGGGCTCGGATCGTTGCGGGGAGGAGACATTTGGAAAAAAAACGCGGAGGAATAAAGTGGCATCTCCAAAGGGGAAAACAGTGTTTTTCGAATCGGTTTCCCGAGCGATCGGGGGCGCAAACGCTCTTCCCTCTCATCCCCTAAATGCACAAAGCACGGCGTGGATGTAGAAGAAAGAGCGCTGGCGAGATAGACTCGGAGCTCATTCTGTTTGTCCGGCCAAGGTCGCGATGATAAGGAAAGGTTCAAATGCTCCGGTAGACCGAGAGAAGGGAGTCTTTTTTTATCTTTGCGCGTAGGCAAAAAGAGGGCGAATGCGGTTTTGCTTCAAGAGGATGATGATGGCGAAAGAAGGGGAGTGAAAGAAAGGGCACGATGTCCGAAAAAGAGGAGACCGCAGACCTCCGGGATGAAAAGAGCTTCCCCTTCTGGTTGACTATGATCCAGATACGGTGCTCGCTCATGATTAACGAAGATAGTGCATTACGGAGAAGTGATTAGTCGAAGGGATGACCCTTTCGAGTGTTTCTCTAGCTAGATTAAGTAGAAACTTCGGGTCGTGGAATGTAAACGCATGAAGGAAAAAAGTAGAGTTGAAAGAAAAAAATGGTCATATGCAAGGGGAAAAACTAGTGCTTTTTGTGTTCAGACCTATTCTTTAAATCATTTATAGCAAACATTTACTTTGTGTTCATCCTTTGAGGCTAACAAGCTTCCGCCTTAAATTAGTTAAAATACATTTCTAATTTTAAGCACAAATTCTAGCGTTAACTATAAAATCGCACTATGTTATAATTTGAACAATATCCTTTCATAAGTGGTGAAGATAGAAAAAAGATAAACCATTATAAAATTTTCTAAACGTGATTTTGACCATCAAGTATTTAATATAAGTCAAGGTGATTCCGCGTAAATATTATTTCTATTAGAATAAAATTTTACTTTTCATGAGCATCTCACTTTTTCATTTGCATGTGCATAACAATCATGCTATAGTTGAGGTATTGACGTATTTATGTTTTGATGCAATACGTGATTATTAAGTTTATGTATAATTTATGTGAGTATGCGTGTCTAATTTTGACAATTTTTGAGTTTTGTTTTTGTACGAATTTATGAACAAGAGTAAGTAGTGTAACATAGATCAATATTGTGATTTTTTCTTTTTAATTTATTACTTGTCTTTTCCTTGTGCAATGGAAAGTGGAGATGCTTTTGCCCGTTTAACGCTCCAATACGGTCGCCTGCTTTACAAACGTAATTCAGATAGGTGGATGTCGGACAGGATTTTTTTCATTTATTTAAATGGACATAACTATTTATTTTTACTTTTAATTTTGATATTATTTGTAATGGACATAACTTTTCATTTTTATTTTTAATTTTAATTTTAAGCCAAATATTCTTTAATAGTCATTTTAATATTTTTACTTTATATTCATAAATTAATTTTAGATATTTTATTAAATATCATATATATTTCACTCGCCAAAGAAAAAAACATATCATGATAAATTATTATCAATATACATTAAAAACCAAAATCTCAGTCAAAATCATATATCAAAGAGGACGAGATGAAAAAATATTAATTTCTCTGGGTGTCTAATACCCAGCCGACCCTGAGGGTCAATAAATCTAATTATAAATAATTCTATCAGGAACATTATCTCTCTAATTTACAGTCAACAACTATTAAATAAGATAAATTTAAAATTATAAGAATAAATTCCGGATAAATAACATTAACATTTCACTAAACATACGACGACACAATAAAAATCGCTCTATGAAAACATTTACGAGAGGACAGGTCAGAAAATCGAAAGAAAATCCTTGGATAGAATGAAGGCCGATAAGAAATCCTTGGAAGGTAAAAGTGTCGGAGAGGAATAGAAGGCTGATTGAAAAATCGCTGAGAACATCGTGGCTATAGGAAAGGCCATAGGGATCAAGTGAAAGGGGGGAGAGGAAGATAGAGGGGATAGCTAAAGGAAATCTAGGAGGATTGAACAGGAAATAGGTTCGGCTGAAATGCAGAGGGGGATGAAGGCATGCATTCACTATGGGTGTAGCGGTCGTTGTGATGTTATGTCCTGTACACTTTGTTCGAAGGGCGGCTCTTCGTCTCTGAACACCGACTTCAATCTCGTCCACAGGAACGCTTCATAGTGCACCTTGGAGTAATGGAATATGAGAAATGGGGACGTACAAGTGGAGAGACGAGACAACACTCAAATAACCTTATTTACACGTCCATGAATCCCAGAAACGCCGACGGATCCCAGGAGATTCTAAGCCGAGTTCAAAGTTCACTCATCAAAAATCGGGGAGATGATTGCGGAAGTAAATAAATTCGGCGTTGAGAAAAATAGGAGAAGAGAAGTTTTCGAATAAATCTGAGAAACGCTGATGGTTCCGAAGCTGGATTCAACCTTAATCAAACTTGTTAGCAAACTTAATCACCACAAAGAAATTTGTAAGTCACCATAACGATGTAATGAATTCTAAGAGAAGATGAATTTATGGGAGAAAACAAGACCCCATTTTGTTCCAAAATTGAAAATCATTACCGCGATTAAAATGCTTTTTTTAAATGTTCGACAATGATGCAATCATCAAAATAAACAATTTAATTAAGAATTTCAAGATTAAGACCAAGAGCATGATATAATGCAAACTATATATTCTCATGAAAGGTAAAAACAGGAATCATCAATCTAGAGGTTTATTCAAATCTAACGAAAAATAATGACAGATAAAAATGTGTTTTTGAATATCTTCGTAACTATTTTTCTCGCTCTCATATCACTGATGAAATACGAAGAATTACTTCTGATGACATGAACTATCTTACGATGGATCCAAACATAGCTACATATGTAAGAAATGATAAATCCTGTTTATAAGATGAAATAATATGCGAGGCGATATTGTATTGAAGTAAAGACAGAAGTAAAAACTTAACATCCGTAAACTTTATTTAATGTAATAATAAATAATATTACATTAGGATTAACTAACCGTCGACGATGACGGGAATTAAACAAATATACCATAATTCGCAACCTTTTTTAATACATCCATATTTGTTTGTGCGATTCTCTCTCAGAAAAGAAATCAAAATCGAAATCGAAACTGAAATGGATAAACTGTAAACATAACAAAAACATTCTCTATTTTTGAATCATAATCTGATAGCTTTGTGAGCTTTTAAAATTCAACTTCAAGCCCATTTGAAAAGAAACTAACTAACCTAATTATTTCATACAGAGTATATTCCATAATTGTTCTAATTATGTATAAAGTTTTATCAAAAACGACATACATTGCTTTGACAGATGACTTTTGCTTTTCCGTATTTTGCTGAAAATACGCTTTCTTTGATCTCTGCCAAAACCTTCACTGAGGGTTTGAAGCCCTAAAAATGGATTACCTTTACTTCGAAAGCTCATAAATTTTTTAAAAAACTCAGCTTAAGTGTTAGAGTTAGTGATTTATTATTCTTTACTCAAACATAATAGGTACAAATACACTAAGGAGTATGCATAACACAGGTTATTTGATATTACAATGAATTATATTTTTCTTGTGGTAGAAGTCCTTTGTCTGGAACGGAATGTTTGTTCGTTACCATATAAATGGAGCATTTATGTTTCTTAGACTCGTTATTATATGTGTAGATCACCGAAAGTCATAAATCCCATTAATTACTTCCACTGAGAGAAGTCTCCATGGAGCCATAAATCGGCAGAATGAGCACAGGAGTGAGGAAACATTTCCAAATGCAGGGAGTAATAAAACGTTAAAGATGGTAACGGAAGGATGGAAGTACAATTAATAATCCGGTCTTCAATACCAGAACGATCTTTGGAAACTGTGCTGTAAGGAAGCGGGTAATAACTTTCCGAGGTTAGCGAGAGAATTCCAGAATCCTCCTCGGAGTACGTGGGAGGGATCCGTACCCATTCCAGCACTTAGAGAAGTGTGTGGGTGTTTTTGTGTGCAAGGCCACTCTCCGGGGACGCATCCACGTCATCTTAATTTCGTCCAATAACGCCCTCCGTACTTTAATGTCAGCGTTTTGTTTTAGCGCCGGGAGAGATAATTTCGGCGAAAAAAAAGTAGCTTCCCGCTTCATGAAATGGGTCCTAAAACGACGACAGATGCAGTTCTAATTCCCTCAAACGACCTCCACCTTTTTTTATGCTTTTAATCTTCCGCCCTGTTCGCGACAGGACGAAGCAAATTTTCCCCCGGGAAAAGAACGGACTGCAAATACAGGACGGTGTTTTTGGAGAGGACGTGACCAAACTTATCTCGATTTATATTCCTGATTTAGGATTTCTCCCGTGTCCTCCCGCCGGCGGAGTGCAGCGAGTTTTTTCGCCGGGGATTTCGCGACTCCAAATCCCCCGACGTTGCACCACACTTTACGGAATTACGTCCTGCAAAGCCTGTCTCATTTTAATGGAAGTATCCAAAATATAGTTTTTCCGGGATTATCAGAGCAAATTAGCATCGGTAGAGTTTTAAATACGCAGCGGATTAGGGGGATAAAAATGGTAGAAAGAGGTACGGGGTAAAATATGTCGTCTAATATTTTCTAAAACGCTACCACGAGGCTTACATGTTCGTGGTAAAAATTTGAGTGGATATAGAAGAAGGCCACATGTGTCTAATATTTGGCTGCATAAGAAACCACGTCGCAATGGAGTCTATATTCAAATAGTTCAAGATCGGAATTGTAAGGAGAACAAATTTTATCCATAGTTCAACCTATATAGAATATGTGATATGAATGGAAAAGAAATTTGAGTTTTGAAATGTGTTTAATAAACCTCTAGAAAAAGTACAGTTTCTTTTACATTCATTTCACATGATGGATTTCCACGTCTCGTCTGACTCTGTGAACTTAATATAGAATATATTTTATCTTGTTTTAAATCAATAATATTAATTAGAAATAATGAAAATCATCAAAAATAATGTAAATAATAATTGATCTAGGAAGTAGAAAAAAGACCAAATGTAATGCACAGGTATGTAGATTACACAAGTTTGGTAAAAATTATTGAAGGGTCCCTTACGGTACCCGTTTCTCAAAGGAGTATGTGAAGTTTACCCAAGGGTACAAAAATTGCAAGTAAATAATTATCTAATGCCTTCGGTGTGTTTCAAAATCATATGTTTTATCGAAATTTCCATGTTATTCAATGATAGTACTCACTGTTAAGTACACTTATGGCCTTATGTCTGCATATTCAGAGAGAATGGATGGTGAACTTTAAGAAAATCAAACACATGGTAACATTTAAATAAAATAATATATAGGGGATATGAATACATGAAGCAAAGAAGGTTAAAGAACATAAACGTTTGGGATTCCCTTGATCAATGTCAAGTAAAAGTTTTTATGTATGTACTTCGTATTTCTTTCTCGGAGAATGTTCCGCAACTTCCAAGAGAGATTACCGAAATATAAACATCATCAATACTGTTTTGTCTCTATTCTTCTAAGTGTATTTACGACTAAGTGTATACAGAGTATCATCCACTATCTCTTTTCTACACCTCTATTAAGATACTGATGACTCTTTTACTCCTACGCTCATCCACTCCTACTTGCAGAACTCTTTCCCTTTACCAATGATCCTATTCTCTCTAATTTCCTTTGAATCACCACTTTGATCATACTCTTTCCTCTCAGATCCTGATCTAAGCGGCTTTACGACTATGAATTATCTGTTTTAGTTTCCTATCGTCCGCTATGCAGAAATTGAAAATAGCCGTGAGATTACCAAGTTGTTTCAAACGTGCAGCCGATTCTTTTGACAAATAATCAAAATTCGTGCCGTAATCTCCATTTAATATGCCTTATATAAATTTTTAATTGATCAATTGAGTTAGCCATTACTTGGTAGAACTTAAATTTAAGGAAATAATACAATCACTTTACAAAGTGATCCTTCGAATTTTTAATTGTTCAGCGAATTACAGGGCTTCGTTTTCCATACTTAATTTTGTTATTATTTTTTCCATACTTAATTTTGTTATTATTGTTTTGTTATTACGCTAATTATGTAACATGCTCACAATTAGCTAATAAATTTATCAAATAAAAAATTACTTGATCTCTCTACACACCAGTTCACCTTTATTCCTGAAGATGTTCTCTTAGATAATGAAATGCGTATTGGGCTTACTCACATTTTTGATCGTTCATTAATTATTTTAGTTCATCATATATTTCAATCAGTGGTCTCCTACATTATTGCTACTCTATTGCTAATGCTGCTTCTCTTCTTATTAAAAACATTGTAACAGCAGTGGCCAAAACGAAAGTAAACTGCTAAAGGCTATAGAATAGTTACATTTTTAAATTCATCATGTTGGCCCCCCAAGTTGGTATGCGTTCCCGCTCCTTGAATATCCACAAAATAAGGAAATTTAAGGTCGCCGCAGGTTGGTCACGTGTCACGAGAGGGAACATGAAACGTGTCGGAGAGAGGCATTCTCCACTAAGTGCCGTGCTCTGCCTGAAGATGTGCCACTAAATACTGAAGGAGAGCCCTCGCTATCGAGATCGTGTGGCCATAGGGACTCCGCAGTTGACGTCTCTATGCAAGAATCCTTCCGACGCCATTCCTCAGAGTTCACCTATCCTCCCTTTCAGCCATTCCCTTTGCAAGTGGCCCTTTTCAAGCGTAACCTTCCGATACAAAAGCAACCTTCCTGTAATGTTCAATGCGCTTTGCCTTGAAATTTGCCCATTTCAATGCCGTCGTTTTTCTCCAAAGGAACGTTGTGACTCGCCTACGGAGGTGCGCGCCACTATTTTGGGAAAGTAAGTCCATTTGAATGGAATAAATGTAAGGGGATTAATGCGAAGGACCTCACTATATAATAGGAATTTTTTTACTCTTTTGAGGTCATAAATGTTTAAATGACATACATTTGATCTGAGATTTTATTGGTATTATTTAACAATATATTTTCTGAGTATGAATCACCAAAAAGGCTTCAATTTAAGTTTCAAGAGAGTAGAATATCCAGAGTCAAATTATACGAGTTTTGCGCATTTGTTAATCGTATTGCTAATATTCCAATAGCATTATAATCGTATTCCATTGTTATTTCCTGTAATGGCTATGTATGACCCCCGCAGCTTTATATTATTACATAAAATTTAATTAAAGGCTCACTCTCTAATAATTATGATACATTTTCGTGGGGAGTCTAAATACGTATTTAAATGGTTGCAAAGACCAATTAATTTTGTACGAAATATATATATTTTAAACATAAATTTATTCAACGTCAGCATCCTTTCTCTCAGGAATCCTGCGGGCTGCAATATTTCTCAAAATACATATATAATTTTCAGTCCATCGCATAAGATAGTGTTTGCCTAATTTAATATAAATTTATGGAAAATAAAAGTTGTAGGAGCACATATTGAAGATTTCATATCTTTATATGTAGACGGTTTTAAAATATAATAGTTAATGGTATAAAAATGGAATATTAGTCAAAATTTCTTTCTGTCAATACTAGTTTATTTTAAGATGGAACCTTACGACAAATTCAGTAAATTCAGACAAATTTCTCTTAAGAAATATATATTTTTAAGTTCTTCGAAACGTTTGAAGATTTCATTGCCTAATGACAAATCAGTACTGTAATATTGTGATAAATTTGAAGCATGTGTTGATTTTTAGAAGTATTCAGACAATTTTAGTCTTATAAACAGATAAGGTAAAGCCAACCTTTGATATCCGCTCAATCTAAAATCTTGATTATAAACGTTAATTCATTCCATGGCTTGATTTTCTATACATTTAGGCATTGAATTTTGAAAATTTTCTCAACTTCAATACCAACAAATACTCAGGTATATATATATATTAAGAAACTTAAGAGACTTCTTTTCTTTCAGGTATATATGCTCATATTCATTACCGCTAATTCTAAATCATTATATTTTCTTTAAACTTCAACGAAGTAATCCACTAAAGCATTCAAAGCCTTTCCCTTTTATAAAACTCAATTCTCGCCTCTAAAAACTTCTCAGCGAGTTTCAGGTAGCTCCTTAACAGGCCTAATATAGTGATTAATTACACCCCAGCTTAGAACGGCAAAATTTCTCCCGCCGATTCATAAGCGCGAGGAATTTATTTTTCCAAATTTTATACCAAAAAATCCATCAAAACTCCTCGAAGACGGATCATTATAATCGCTCGAAGGAAGGGGAAAAACCGAATTCGCGTTTTCGTTCTCTTCAAAAAACTCTTCATATATCGCCGTGTAAATCTTCCCCGCGAAATTTCTTTCCCACCCTGGAAATCATTCGCAGAAGGAAATGGCTATAACCAGCGCCAACCTTTAATTTCCTAGACAATTTCCCTCTGATTTGCTCCGGCGTTCTTTACCGCCGCAGCGCTATCTTCCTTTTTCTCCCCAAAACGCGCCTTAAGAAGAGAGGCTGAAATTCCTGCTCTCACCCAATTAGACCCATTACTAATCGCTCCTTAATGGGTCTCCTTTACCTATGGTTTGTTCGAAAAATACACCGTTCCGCTCCATTGAAATAGGGAGCCATTAAAAGAATCAGACGATCAGAGCCATGCTCTGCAGCGGCCTCTAATGGTCCTTCAAAGTGTGGGGGGGAGGTTGGGGGGGAGGAGGCGGAGGTAAGGGGGGCTGAGGAGGGGGCGGAGGTGGGGAGAGAGAAAGAAGCGCTGCGTAGCTCACTTGGCAGATAGTTTCCCGAAATTCCCTTCCTTAACAACTATTTCGAACTCTTCCCTTTGTGGAGACTTTCATTACCGTCCAACAACATTTTCGCCCAGAGGGAAAAGACGAATCAATGAGAAGGAAAACGGGAAAGACAGCGTTTCGTTAGCCTCCCGCTTTTTTTGGTTATTTTCAGAGTCGAAGCGCCGATTCGCCGGTGCATTACAAACACGTCCGTAATTATATTAAGCATCCTTCTGTAGTTTTTATCAGCACGCAAGGTACACTCAATGGTATCAGGTATATCAATAACGACTATCTTTTTATGATTTTTACTAATGACGACTTTTTAAATGTCCTTAATAACGAATGCCGCTTGATGAGTGAGAAAGACATAATGAAATATGCAATGAAATTCTTCGTCTACACAGGTGTCATCATTTATATGAATCGTAATTTGAATTTATATTATAATAAATGAAAACCTCGACAAAATCAAGGTGTTCAGGCCTGACATTGTGGAAAGCCATTGTAAATGAAAACTGTTAAGTACTTCGTAATTTCCACAAATTTAATTAAACAACCGGTTTCGACTGTATTTACATTTACCTGAAGATGACTGAAATGTAAATACAGTCGGAACCGGTCGTTTAAATGAATTTGTGGAAATTGCGAAGTACTTAACAGTTTTCATTTACAATGACAACCTCAATTCAATCCTTATATGTAGGTAGGTACATGATGCTGATAAAGGTAAATATCACTATAAAGATAGCTATCAAGTTGTACACATTTATTTTTTAGTTTCTTGAAAAGTTCACGTCATTATTGTAAAAAAATAATCTCCCACATAATTCAACTACCACGTTTCCATATCTCTATCCCTCAAAGATTAATTCTTCCGCTTACTTTGCACGCTTTACAATTTTTCGTCAAAAATACCATTGACTATTTTTTTATCAAAGTCCACATTCATATCTGTCAGAGGGGTGGTTTTTGGGGTTCAACCCCAAGAGGGTTAAATTCTTTGAGGAAGATATCATACCAGTCCCTGAAAGGTATACATTTTTTCGTTCTCTCTAAGGTCTCGGACCCCCTCCTATGGACTAATCCAGGCCGTGCTCTTGATTTCTATCATATATGTTCTTCCGTGTGCAATGAAAAATGTCAACCAACACAATCCCATAATCCCATATAATTTGCCATAGTCTACATTCACTTCATCGCACAATACATCATAGCTCGATTCTTCAAATTTTCCTCCCCAATCTTGCTATTTTTAAATGTCTTTGTATATTCGATTTATTTTATATTTTGATTTGTTTGATCTTCTGTTTGCTATTTTATCTAACGCAAATTGTAAACCGTGACAGTTGCTCGATAAGATAATAAATAAATAAAGGTTATCTGGAAGAGAGGCTACTCTGGCCTAACCTCACCAAAAAGTGTAATAATAATAATAACAATTCCCCGAATCAACGGTGATTTCACCCTGGGTTGAGGGAACGGATAGAGTGAACTCAACAGCATTCGCAATTAATTTTCCTTTTCGTTGTTATTTCATCTCCTGGTTGAATACCAAACCCAGAAATCAAGATTAATAGTCCAATGCAATTATCCATTGAGTCTATGCATTTTTACTCTGGCATTGTATTTTCGGACAAGAAATTTATGGATTGTACATGAACAAATCATTGTAAATTATAAAGGTTAAAATTTATCATTAATAAAACTGGAAGAGAAATCCGTACTCACTCCAGTGTAACCCACAATGTTTCCGTAAAATACATTCACTAAAGCGTTAATCTCATATAAATATTAATTCCATTATATCATCCAAGAACGATATTCAACTCTAATCAATTAATACCTGGCGTCAAGTTGGTAATATCACAGTACTTCATAATTAAATGTATCCCAGAACTATCGTTACATCTCTCTTTCGCATATATTTTTCATTTTCCCATACTTATGTTTATACCCTAAGAGCGTCTAACTTCCTGCGGAAAATAATTGAATACTGCATACATTTCAAGTTAGGATTTCACCTTTACAACTAAAGCTTTGGATTAGCTAATGAGACAGATCAACGCAAGATCCAAGAACGTTCTGTACGAGTATCATTAATTAAAAAGATAAACAAAGACATCAGTTTATTATAATCGCTATTGAATTACATTCGTAAATTGCTTGGGAAAGACTCTCTGTTGCCAATTTTCCTCATGGATATATCAACAAATTAGATTTTATAGATATTTCATTTATGTAAATGTAAATACATTTATGTGTTCAATATTTTATCCTACCCCGTTTTGTATCGCTGTTACTGTTATTTTTAGTATTATTTTTTATATATTTTTCAATTTTTTTCTTCCTATTATCATATTAATATAACTATGCATCATAACGACACTGAATGTATATATGTAACTTTTTGTTCTTCTTTGTTTTTTTTATATTTTTGGTATGTCTTCTTGTGTTTTATAATGTTTTTATGTGATTTCCCTAATCTTAGCTTTCCTATCCGTAGGTTTCGCAGGTTTTTCACACCCCCCTTCTTGAGGGTGTTTTCCTGTAGTGGAAATTTTTTCCTAAGCACTTAGCTTAGGTTTTTAAATCCACAAATTAGTCTTCTTCTCTGTTCTGTTTTTTCAAGCTATCTCTTTTTTAATCTTATATGAAGAAGGGTTAGATGTAAGAGGAGACTTTATAGTCTCAATCTCGCCCTAAATAAAGTCTTTTTATTATTATTATTTAGTTCGTTGCGGTGATAAGCAATCAATATGTTTCCATTTAAATAATATAGATTAGTTTTATATCCCTATTCTACTGGTCTTGTCGCTCCATTCATAAACGATCAATCCCGCTTTACTTTCGTTGCTTTTTTGATGGTTATAGTGACGAAATTTAAAGATCGGTTCCATAAGACTTCATATATTGGAAATTGGAATTGGGAATTTTGCATGTGGAGTGACCCATCGCAGCTGATTTATGAAAGGATGGATTCCGCACCAGGATATGTGTGTGGGTCGCCCTTTTGATAGATGGTGTCTTGCATTAAGCATAACACGTTGGGGAGATTTGGCGAGATTCCAACGCCATTTCACAAAGTACTTGATTTCATATTAATTTCCAATGCTTCGACACCCGAGCCCTGCCTTATGAAAGATTCTAGTTTCATGATAAATTCTACTTTTTCTTTTTCACCTATAAATTTGACGTGCAAATAAAAAATTAATCGAAGAAGCTGTACAAATAATACAGCTTCCTGCTTCCAAAGCGGAAGCTTCCTTTTTATTCGAGTTTTCATTAATGCATTCAAGTTTCAATGTCACTCTACAATGTAAAGTACACTCATTCGAAAATACTGCTAATAGAGCATTTAATATAACGATGAACCAAAACATCTGGCAAGATAAAAAAATAATGATTTTCTCTTTGGCTACCTTTGATCAATTGGAAAAGAAAATTGGAACACCACTATTAAGAAATTAGATTAAAACACTCCGCTATTCATTTTTTGGGTCAGAGTCTTCTAGGAACTGCAAATTGGCCTGGATTACCGGCTTCTATGAATCACTCAATACGTTTTCGAAAGACATTCTATCATACTCAGGGGGACTACGTTTGACTTATTACCAAATTCTGGTAAGAGGTTAAACGTGCATAAAAATACTCTAATAAGACACGGGTTCAAACCCGGATTTTCTACTTTTCAAGCGGGTTCTTTGACTAATTAAGCCATCCAGTTACAACATCAAGCTGTAACTGTTCCGGAAAGTGAACGATCAGGGGTCGAGTCCAGGTCTTGTCAGAATTTTTCATGTCCGTTTTTCCATAGAATATGCAATATGATAAAACTACTGCAATCTCGTTGGAACTCAAATGATGGATGGGAAAATAATTCAGATTAATAGTAAATATTAGAGTAAAATACACCAACTATTTCTGAACTACATGAGAACCCTCTGATGAGCCATACAAGGCTCAGGAGGACTCGAATGTTCATATCCATGTTTTGCAAAGATTAATTATTGTAAAAATATGTGCCAATTACTGTTTTATATATTATCATATGTACTAATATTGCATTGCGTACTATTATATACGCCTATATTGTATCTTATATTACCACATGTAGTAATGTTGTATGCTTGTAATCTGACTAATCTGATTGAATAAATAAACTTCTTCAATTAAAAAAAATCAGAAATCGACAGAAACCTAATAATCGTTCGATACAATTGTTATATTTATCCGATATATATTAGAAAAGCCCTTCATCAAACCAATTTTTAGATGGTTTTGTGGTACTCCATGGCCATTTTTCAATATTTGAACATTTTTATTGAGTGATTCCATTAACTATGAAACTGCAGGCATTTAACAAATAATGAAGAAGTTGACATTTGAATGCACTCAAAGAGATTCCAGCAATCATAACGAACATATAAATGTAGGGAACTCGGAGTTTGACTTGAAACTGCAATTCCACTAAAAAAATCAATTCAGCTGTGTGCGAACACATTTCCGCGAAAAATTAAATTTTTTTGAGTAATTTTCATTATCTATAAGACCCATGCATTTAATAAATTATGATGAAAAGTTTACATTTCGGTGTGCAATCAAAACGATTCCAGTGACCATTGCGTAAATACGAATGTAGGGTACCAGGAATCGGACTTGAAGCTGCCATTCCCCAAAAAAATCAATCCAGCTTTTAGAGAATCATCATCCATGCTTTCCTGCTTCGTTGGAAATGCAAACACTCACATGGTCATTCCATCCGAGGGCTGTTTTGTAAACAAAACGAGTTGAATGGCATTCTTATATGTACATACATGCGAATGATTGTTCTGATTATATGGAGAAACGGAGAGGAAAATATTCCGGCAACGCGGGAAATACCGTTCAAACACGAGCGTAATTAGGGTAATTCCTTGTAAATTCGGGAGGCCCTTCCCTTGAATACAATGTGATGCTGTAGAAGTATTGCCGTCCTATTATATGAGGGAAGTTAGTGCAGGAACTTAAGCACTTCATGGCCAGTCGAATACCTGACCCCGCCAAAAGTCCACAAATATCTATTCATTAGTAACTAACATATGCGGCAAAAACAAATTCAAATACATCTACATCTACATCTACATGAATACCCTGCAAGCCGCCTTTCGGCGTGTGGCAGGGGGTGTAAACACCAATCGATTGAGCTACTGTTTTAGCCTATTACTATCGCGTATTGTTCGCGGAAAGAATGAGTTCTAAAATCGACTAGTTAAATATCATTTGAGAAAGTAAGTTTCATTTTCAGGTCATTGTCTCCGAAATATGAATTTACTATTATTGAAATAAATTATAATTAATATATTTCTATATATATCACTGTGTATAAAATTAGAGTAAATCATATTTCTAGAAGAAAGAAAAAAGAAGAAGTCGGCGTTCAATGAACTAAGAGACAAAGGTTCAGCATTGGACCCCCTATGAAGATGGAAGCATTGTTTCCGAAATGCGCATCGGGATTCTGAATAACTGGTGACCGCTGAGCGATTATCCGTTTCCCGGGAATCGCCCTAGACGGCTGCCGCTGTCGGCGCTTGGAGAACCTTTGTGTCTTAGTAAATCATATTAACCATATTGGTAATAATTTTATATCAACATGGCATTGTTAGCAGTGTCAAATTGCATGATGTTCTGCCTTCGGGAAGTTTATGAAATATAGGGTTTAGCTCCCGACTAGGTTGAATACCATGCAGGAATTTATATTTATTTACCTCTATATTGACCACCATTTGCCTGTCACTTATTCGTGGCCATGAAATATAAATAAAAAATATATCTGAGTCCCAAATTTTCTGAGGTACGTCTCCTTATCTAAAGGAGTTTTGTTTAAGTATGGAATGTAGTTTTCACATAATTTATTCATCAATTAGCAAAATCCTGCTCTTTCTATCTTATTTCTAGACCGGCATTTTAAGTGTGTCCTAGATGATAGAAAATTGCACTTATCATATCTTTAAATTCATATCAAATTGGAAAATGATGCTCATATCTATCAGTATCTTATATCATAATGGTGGTATGATTCATCACTCTCGCGAGCACTATTCTTATTAATATGATGCAAATTTAATCTATTGTGAATTAATTGGTACATAGGACTTTTCGCGCTATCAAGTAATTAAAGAGGATATTTCCCAGTAAAACGAATTTAGCTATACAGAACAACGGAAAAGGGACTATTCAATAAAAGATGACCTAATGTTGCGGGTATATCTGAATATTATAACACTTAATGAATGGCTTATAATCAATATATATTCAATAATTTTCAATCGTATTAATATACTTAATACAGTTAATAATCTCATATAATTTTAAAAGGAAGCATAAAATGAAAAAATTTGGCTTTAATATCTATTTAATTAATTCATTTGTCATTAAAATGAAGAATTTATTATACGATATTCGAGAATTTTTAATAAGTTATCCCTCTATGGGGAGAAATAAAGGTACTATTTTTTATTTTATTACAATTTAGGCAAATTAATAACTCTACATCTACATACCCTACCAGTTACCGTGTGGCTGGGAGTGCTAACACCAAGCGTTTGAGTTACTTTTTTAGCTCGTTTTCGCGTATCTTTCAAGGAGAGAATGACTAATTTAAACGATTTGTCCCAGCATCTATTTCTCTTAAGCTAACTATCGGATCGGCTGAATTAGCCAAGAGGGTGGAATAATTCAATTACGGCCTTTTCAAAGGTACTTTCTCTGAATGTATTAAGCAATCGCAGCCTAGATTCCAATCTCCTTTCCTTCAAGGATTCCCAATCTACGGCTGAAAGAATTTTCGTGAGTTTTGCCTTTTTTATGGCATATTTAAGAGAACGTAATGCCTTTCGATGTAATTTCTATAGTTCGCGGGTACGTTTTTTCCGCCGGATCCCATACACTTGATTCTTATTCCTGATGGTGTCTGTCCAAGGTGAAATAACATCGCTGATTTTAATACTTTAATACCGAAGAGTAGATAGATTAATGGTCTTTATTAAGGCGAGATTGAGACTAAAAAGTCTCTTCTTCCATCCAACCTCTTGACAATGATGTTAATAAAAACATAAGTAGGAGTAGGAGATAAAGAAGGAGTGGATGTAAAAAGAACCTAAGTTGTTATCTTAGGGTAAAAGACCCACAGCAGGAAAACGGCCAGAAAGCAGATAATATAACATAAGTTACATAAAATGAAACCAATAAATAAACACATTGCAATAATTCATCCATAAGAAGAAGAAAAATTAGAAATAATAAACAAATTAGCATTCATACATAATAAAATAGATAAAGATTTAATAATTATTATGTATATATTTTAGCTTAAAATTGTTGAATAAAGCAAGGATTTTTAAGAATTTGAAGATGGCTATCATTATTTGAAACTATTTGCCAAGAAAACCTATGTGGATAGTAAAAGTTAATACTATTGTTGGCAAAAACTTTGTTTTATTTAAAAAGTTTTATTAATGGTGGACTTCCACAAAGATGCGGCCTCCACCGTGAATTTTGTAGATTTTAATTTGTATTACTGGAACGTATTGAATATCGGAGATAACGGAAGTGTTACATCTCTACTTTATTACATAACTGCCGAGATGAAGGAATGAGTTTATACATAAAATGTGTCAGTTCTAAATACTGGTACAGTGATACAAAGTCGATGACGCAACCGCCGGCGCTGAAAATCAGCAGATCTACTTCTGCGTTCGGGAGAGCGTTGAAATTAAAAACGCTCGCAGTGCCCGATATTCACCCTTCGAAAGGTTATAATGACTATTTATCGAAAAGCAGTCGGCGAGAGATCGAAGGAGCGCCAGAAACAAAAACGAAGCGCCCTCCGCTTCCCCAAACAAGGAATTTCCGTAGTGGAAAAGCCAAAATAGAGGAATCCCAATGATGGGATTATTCGATTTCCTTCCTAAACTCCCACCGCAGCCTCCACTCTCTTCCCGCACTGCCTTTACTAAATTTATTTTTCATTTCATTAAAAGTCATTCCTTGGCAATACACTAAATCTCGCCGAGTGCGAAAATCAAACCCCAAATGAAATTTGCGACCTACTTCCTCGTTTTAATAAGCCCGGAGAATGTCTCGTCAGTTTTTATTCCTTTGAGCTGAAACCAATATTTGGCTATCTTCCGATTTGTCGATATTCGAATGCTTATACTCGCAGAATATTAGAGCAGTTTGTTTCACGCAAATATTTTTGATGTGAGTACGAGTGGGAATATTTCCTCGAGCTTCTACATTCTCGGTTCATGTGTGCTAGACTACTAACGGTTGAATCCTTTCCTATTGGCAGGCTGGGATGTTAATGTAATGTTGATCATAAGATCTCTTTACAAATTCAAGATATTATCCAAAGAGACAAATGATTAGTAAAGACGGTGGAAGTTATTGCATGAAAAATATCTATCCAGTACTAGTGCTAGTCTTTATTACTACTAACAAGTACATACAAAAAATAGTCTGCATTAGTACTAGAAAATTTTCAGCTTAAAATACTCATATAAAATTAATTTATGTCGCTCCCTCTTCAAACCTATAAATACAACCACATTCTATTGTAGCATTCCATTTTGTGTTACTTACAGGACTTGAAATTGGATAGTGTGATTTGCAGATTCGTTTGCTATTATGCTAAGAAAGTATTCCCTATAATTACATGCAATAAAAAGCTTTCCACAAAAAACTAAATTCATCTTGCATATATATGATAACAGCGAATGAAAATTCTCTAAAAATGAATAAAAAAGAACAAAAATAACAAATTTAAAAAAGGCTCATAATTCGCGTATACCGCTCGGGGTATATACACAAATATAGTATATTAAACATTCCTTCAGCGAATCGATCAAGCATCGAGTTATACCCTATTGAGAGTTGAACTATTCTGTCTTATTCCATAATACACAACACGAATATTTTTATCTGCAGACTCTCCTAGTAGATAAATAAGCATGTCCGCGGGCTCTACAGGAATTCGATAAATGGTTGTTATCTGTAAAATATTTCGGAAAGTTTTTCCTCATCCACTCAAAAACAACGTCGTATTTTGAGGGATTCCATCAAGGAGGAATACGTGGGTGAAAGTGAAAGTATACTGTGGACCTTATGAATAAAAGCGGACCTTCGTGGCAAAAAATTACTCCTAAAACCTCTCACCTCGACCGAGTTGGTTCAGGACTGGATCGCAGATGTAAACAGGAATCATTCTGAAAATTCCCTTAAAAGATTATAGGTAGAGGAATGGGAGAAACATATATAGTATGCATCTTTTCTGCCTTGAGTCGCAGTCCTAAAAATACTGCATTCTACAGTTCAATATGACCTCATCATTAAATATTGCCATAGCACTCTGTTTTATTACTAACATATTAATTTAAGCTTTGAGACTACTTCTATGGCAAACATTGAAAGTGTAGTATGATATAAAAAATGCCATCTAGCTGATACGCATAAATGAAAACTCTATGACTCATAAAAATTATGAAATTGCTGGGTTATGTGATAGAACTAGGTTATTATTTCAACAAAAACCAAGCATAAATTTATGAGACATTTAATATAAAACAAAGTTAATCGATACCTACTTAACCCATTAAACAATTAGGGAAGAAAGATCAACTCCTCACAGCCTTACCAAAAAGCCTTAGACAAACATGAACTGAACGTGCGCGTACCTGTTAGTAGGTTCGGTAGGTTCATATTCCCTCACATTCTCTATAAAGTGCCTTTTCTTTTACTTATTGGTAACTAATCCCACCCCTTAAATCATCCAACATCTTTATGTCTTTGTTTTCACTTCTGTCATTTTCCTTGTATTCTTCCCTCTATCGCTTTCATCAGCAATCTCTCTTCTCTCGATATTTAGCCAACCCATTTACTTTGTCGATTTCTAATTACTTCTATTAACACCCTACTCTTCCCAACCATCTCTACCACCTCCTCGTTCGTTATTCTATCGACCCAGCTTACTTTCTCCATTCTACGTCATACCTACATCTCAAAAGCCTCTAATCTTTTAATATCCTCTATTCTTAACGCCCACGCTTCATACCCATACAACATCACACTCTGGTAAATAATAACTATAGGATTCAGGATTTAAGCAATGTTATTTAAAATTCTGTACATGCCTATCATCCCCCAAAAGACAGGATAACGTCTTACATCCAGCTTACTTTCTCCATTCTACGCCATACCCACATCTCAAAAGCCTCTTATATTTAATATCATCTTTACTTAACGTCAACGTTTCACCCCCATAGAACATTACACTCCAGTAAATAATAACTACAGAATTCAAGCAATATTTTTCAAAATCTGCATATGGCTATCATCCCCTAAAAAGTCAGGATAACGAGTTGGAGACATCGAGATAATGTTACGCATGAAACTCTAACGAAGCAGAGACGTAATAATTTCACATACGAAACTCAGCACACATGAACGAGCCGTCTCACGCATACATTTCCCCCGGCGCGACGCGATCGCCAAGTCGGATAGCAACTACCACCCGCCATCCACTAATGACTTCCCTCGATATCGTGAATTACTTTTAACAAGAACGCGCCGAAGGCTGAAAAGAGCAACTCGAAGATTCGGAACGGGATTAGTCTTCCCCCGTCTCCATTTCCGTTTGGCTGAGTCCCTTCAGTCGCGCCATCATTCGATTCAGAAAGGGAGGGAAAATATTCATTGCATCCGTGCCTCTTGAGGCCCAAAAATAAGTCGGAAACAAAAGGGGCGAGATAAGGGTGGGTAGACGCCGTGTGATGGCGCTCTTAAGTGCAGCAGTGACTCACAAGTGAGTGACGTTGGAAGGGGAGACGCTCTCCACTTGTCCACGCATGTCAAGAAACGGGGAAAGGATTCCTTCTTCCCATTGATATTCGCCACGGCGTCTCTTTCTCGTGCTCAAATATTTGAGACTTCCAACGCGTTTTAACGTACGTACATGAGTTATGCATGTGTAACCCGGAGGAGGCTGAGATACGTGGGAGAGTAATCCGGAGGAATAAGAAGTGGTGCGCATGTCGATGAAGGAATGGGGCAGTTTTGTTGAGGATTGTTAGGAGGGATTCGTGAATGTCTCCGGGATTCTTCTTGGTGAACGTAATGGGAATCTGAGAGGGAATAAACGAGTTTAAGCAAGCATGTATTTTGCACAAGAAATTTGACATTCCAGAAAGGTCTGAAATGTGACAATTTTCAACAAAAGAGTACCAAAAAGTATACTTGCTACATCTTCTTAGAAGATGTAGCAAGTATACTTTTTGGTATATTCAATGGGAATCTGCGAGGAAATAAACAGCTATTAAATTTGTAGAGGAAGTTCATTTAAATAAAAAAAGGTTTGAAATGTGGCATTTTACTACAACGGGTTAGTAACTTCTAGAAAGATGTAGCAAGTATATTTTTTGGTATATTTAATGGGAATCTTTGAGGGAATAAACAGCTATGAATTTTGTAGAGGAAGTTCATTCCTTTTAGGATTGTATGAAATGAGGCATTTTACAACAAAAGGGTTAGTAAGTTCTTGAAAGATGTAATGAAGATATTTCCTGGTAAATGGAAAGAGAATCTTTAAGGGAGAAAAATCGAATTTTTTTGAGGAAGTTCGTTCACTTAAGAAAGGTATATAATATGAAATTATGCAATAAGAGGGCTAGGGTACATATGTAAATGAGTAAATAAAAAAAATAAAGTAAGCTCTTGAAAGATGTAAAAACGTTATTTTATTCATTTATATTATTTAATAAAATATCCTGGCATATGGTATGATTTCTCTTGATTAACTTCGAGAAAATAAAAAGGCTTGAATCTTTCAAAGCAAATCCATTTAAGTTATCTAGTTAAGTCAAGCTATAGAATGTGGTAAGTTACAACACTAGGTTAGAAAGTTCTTGAAAATGTAACGAATATTTTTTTAGATATTCGTGATCTTCGAGGAAGTTCATTCTTATTTCAGAAGGTATGATATGTGACATTTTACTCGTATATTAGTATTATATTATTTTCTCGTATAAAAGTTGAATCAGAATAGCAGTCACCTTGATTAAGCATATGTAAAATACCTGCATAAATTATGGTATGTGAAATAAAAATTTCCCCTGGAATAGGTCGAAGAGCATTTGCTAGTCAAACTATTTAGAGCCGCATGGATAATATGTATGCAAATGTATCCAAAAGTAGTTGGCTATACAAACCAGAATGTATATTTATTTATGCTGAATAGCATTAAGAATATGTATGCAAAACAAAATTATTTATGATATACACTAGTGCTACTAGCAAGCTATTGAACGATATATTATTCAATAGGATGGAAAATTTTGGCTTGGTTCGATAATAAGAAGAAATGTCAGCGTGAAAATAACTGCTTAAAATTGAAAGTTACTCAAAGGTAATTTAATGGGAAAGTTCGTAGTTATCGACTGCCTAAGACATGATAAGTGTGTGATGGACAATAATGCTGCATTGACCGAAACCAGTACTTTATTACGAAAACATTGTAAAGTACAAAGTCCGTTTTTAATTTAATTGAATGGTACGCTCTCTTTTGTGTGGTTCTTTTCCCGCAAAACAAGTTTATTTCTTCACCCATCTTTCGCTGTGGAGATTTTTTCTCGAAAACCAAATTTTTCCTACTGTTTTTCACTTTCTAAGCAATTTTTTGTGATGAATACTCGCGAGTGAAAAGAAAATGGAACTCGGCTGTTAATGGTTTAGAGAATTGGAAAACTCTCCGATAACCGATTGTCGGTGTACAATTGGTGATTGTCGGAGTAGTATTCAAAGAGTGACTCCTAAACGATTGGTGATCCAGGACTTCTCGTTCCATCCCTTGGAGCTAGTCCATACATCGGAATCGACTATCGGAGTTTTTAAAACCACTGACAAATACTCACTTTAAAATGTCTTATGAGATTAGGTAGAAATGTTAGGCCCACTTGGGCTTAACCTCGCCTAATAATGGGTCAGATTATTCATATCAATTATAATTAAGGAAGATCCTGAACGAAAACTGAAACATACCTTCATATTCTATATCTGCGTTCGTTTCAATATACTACGTTTGTATCGATAGACATCGGTATCTTCTCATTCAGTACCGAAACTATAAGAAAAAGTAAACTCTATCTCGATTTTTATTACCAAATGGTTCATTTTTCATTCGTTTGTCTATTTTTACCAGGAGGCAGGAAACTTTTTATTTAAAACGGCGTGTCATATATTTGTTTTAATGGAGTATGAATGAGGAAAAAATATATATACGTGGCTAAGTTCTCCTTTACTAACAAAACAAAATATGAATTGAACGCTCTATAACCTGCAGGTGTATTTGAGCCATTTCCTCCCCGAGTGCGTACCTTCAAGGAGAAGCTAAAAAAATTATGTTAACTGGGGAAATTAGGATAGGATTGGGTGAGCTTTTGTACGGCTCTTTGTAGTATTTTGTTCTTGGGGTAGCTATCATTTGAGTATTTTGTTAGACTACGTATTTGCTGTATATGCTATGTATATTCTGTCAGGGGGAGGTTATCCGAGGGGTTTTTCTCCCTCCTTGGACTGACAGAAATTGTATTTTTCCCTCAATTAATTAATTTATGATGTTTAGACTGTAAATTTAATTCGCAATTATTTTCGTTCTAAGTTTGTCATATCTATGCTAACTTAATGTTATAAGGACTGTTTGACTGTGTATAAAGATTTCCCATTGCCATCAGATATAATCTACTTTCAGTTTATGAAATATAAGGATTATATTTATGCATGAATATTTATCCATTCATCCACTCAAATTCTAGAGCTTGGCCATCAAAAGGATCTCAGAAAAAATAAAGAACCTCGCAGCGCATCCTCCACAGCAAATCAAAGCCCAGCGGATCTCACATTCTATCACGAGAAACGGGCGGTATGCAAGAAGAGGAGCGGAAAAGGGTGACACGGAAAGAAAAGGACTTCGCGAGACAGAAAAATAGATAGAGGAGGAAGAAAGAGGGAAAAGGGGGGTAGGATTTACCGTGCATTCGCTCGATTGCCTTCAGGGCTTCGAAGTCTGTCTGGACTCGGTCCAACGGGCGGTAAATCGCGGTACGAAGTGGGGAGAGTCGTGGGTGGTGGGGAAGTCGTGGGCGGTGGGGGAGAGATGGCGGAAAAGTGGATTTTCGGGAAAGAAGAGGGAGGGGGAGTACGTAAGAGGAAATGTTATTTGCGGATAAGCGGTGGAGAAACAGTACGCAGATAAGAAGGAGGGTGCGTGTTAGGGTGAAAAGAGATTTGGAAGTGTGGGACGGGATGTGCGTAGGTGGGAAAGTCCGCTGTGGCGAGGAAACGTGAGGGAGATTGGAATCATGCGGAAGAGATGTCTTGGGCTGAGTAAACCACAGAAAGAGGGGGTGGAATCAACTACAGTTCAGCCATGCTGCGGATCATGTGCGAGACGAAGGAGAATTTAAGAGGATAAAATTAGAGAGTATGTTTTCGAATTCGATTCAAGAACACTCTTGAATTTAAAAGTTATATAAGATGCGAAAAATAATGGTTTACTGTATCTTAAGAGTAACGTGATTCCCTATCGGAAATAGGCTACTGGCAGTCATATGTATTATTGATAATCACTGGAATATGAAGTGGAACGAAATCGGAAAAAAGACGGATTTCCTTCGCCTCATTCGTTATCTAAACCTTTGAATATTCTTAAATTCGATTTTACAGCTATGAAAATTTCTGCACCATCTTGGGCAGCAAATTTATATTAGTTAAATAATAATCCGCTATATAATATTAGCAACTCAGCTCTCTCTATGTATGTACTTATGTATCCATATAATGACACTTAAATATGAATATCTTATCATGGAATCCTGATAAAATAGCAAGAAATTAACACAAAAATGATAAAATATAGCATTCTATATTTCATTATGGGATTCAGTCCAGTGAAATTATCAATGTGAAAAATTTGTTCTTTACCATCCATTAAAATATGAAATCTTCAATAATTGGATTCTTAAAGAATTATCAGTAGAATCTATGGCGGGGGAATAAAGAACTCATCCACATGTGCGAGAGCAAAACTCCTTTAAAACATTTATTGATTATAAAGATCAATATCATCTGCACTAACCAAAACTAAGCTAATGAGTACTTAGAAATGATGAAAATCTACCTTTTTAATTTTAAACATGATATTTCTAGTCTTTATTGGGTTTCCAAAAATTCTGATACGTTCACATCTTCGCTTAAGGTAAAGTCGAGCGCGCTACCCACAAGACAATTCGGGGACCTAAAGAAGTACCATTTTCGTTTTAAGCTGTAAATCAATTATTTGCATATGAAAGAGTCAAAAGCCTTTTATTTCTTAACGTAAATGTAATAAATACTTGTAATTTCGCGGTTATAACGCTCTTCCGCTTATAACGTGGTTTTCGCTTGGCCCCCTGACAAGCGTCTTAACCTGGATTCTGTATCCACTATATGTATTCTGTAAGCATACCACATTTGGTATCATTATTCATCAAATACATGTGGATCATCCACAACCTTTACATGCCCCATTAGAGATTATCATAACCACGGATAATCGGGAGGTTAAAGCAGCTGAGAGGGCAAGTGGCGACCCCTTTCATTTGCCTTATTCTCCCGCGCCAACGCCCACTCCAGTCAAAAACTTTTGGACTGAAGTCGGCCGCGAAGATCTAGTGGCAGCGGTAAGAAGAAAGGAAGGGGCCTGAGGGAGAGGATGTCGAACATTGGGGTCGGGAACGGGGGTTAGGGGCGGGGGTTGGGGTTGGGAAGTGGGGTCGGGGGTTGGGGAGTGGGTACGGGGGTTGTTGGGGGGGCGGAGGTGGACAGGAACAAGAAAGATTTAAGACCGCCCACGTCGCGAGAGGCATTCGGGGAAAAAGGCGGAAGTTTTCGGACTTTTTTCCGTCAAAAGTATTTCTGCATGATCGCCAAACTTGAACGAAAATTTTTCTTTATTTTACCGCGCGTCAGCGATAAGGATTTATATGTTGTCACCCTTTTTTCGGGAGAGATGCGTTTTTTCCCCTCGGGTGTTTTGTTTCTTCCCGGGCGGAACTTATCCATCGATGTTGTGAGGCTCGGACGGCGATTGGTGGCCAACTTGGTGAAGTATTTATTAGTTCCCGGTGCAGATTCCCTGAGATTTTGCGGCGCTTAGCTGCCTCTACCCGCTGACCTCAGTTTGGACTGGGAGATCAGGAAAGTTCCAACCTTGCATGTCCCCATAGATACACTGGTTCGGAAAGTAATATATACGTTGAAACATCTTCCTATTGGAGTGCTTTCCCATACGAATTTACTTATACCTTAGAGAGAGAAATATCAGGGATACACCGAATTTTCAAGGATATATCTATTGTGCTGTTCTCGATAGAATCCATTTCAATAACTTTCCTCCGTGTTTACATTAAAGGGCATTGTTTCTTTAACCCAAAGGCTAAAAGGTATTGGTTTTATTTAATGATTATCATTCCGAAATAATCGTAAACATTCAACGCTCGAATGCATATTCCATTTCAGCTCGTAGGATATGGATTCCAGCGAAAAATCTTTCCAACAAATAAAATTCTATTAAATCAAAATAATTTTCACTCTTCGCACTGAGAAAATTTGGCCCAACTAAATTAAAATTAATTGATATATACGTGAAGGTGTGTTTTTTGGATATGCTTTAGTGTTTGCGTATTCGTTTGTAGTGATTGGAGTTTGTTGAAACGTATTTGGATGAGGAATTAGATTATAAGGGTCTGTTTTGATATACCTCGTTGTTATTCATAGATATCGATGCAAACGATATCTATACATCCAGTAACGAAATTTTATGGGCAAATTCAACTTTTTACTTCATTTTCTTTATCGAAATTTTCATTTTGGTCAAGGTTTAGTTAAATGCGGGAAACTTTCTCTTTAAAATTTTGTCTTTTATGCGTTTTGATGGAGTGTGAAGGGAGAAAAGCGCTGGTCACCAAATACAGATGTTTGGAAATAATATATGAAGATTATTACAACGAATTTTAAGAAGAACAATACTACATTCTTTACACAGGATATCCTAGAATATAATATTTTTCATTTTATTCGAACACTGTTTCTCTTCTTTAAACGAGCGTGTTTTATTTCGATAATCCCTCTAGACCAAATTTAACTCTATGATTTAATAAATGATTCTACGTTATAACTTATAAACTATAAAGATTATTGCCTTGGTTCTCTTATTGTATTTCATTTACTTAATAAGTGAATTTAAAATAATCATATTTTCCATCTCTTCCTTGTATCCTTTCGTTTTGGGAGAACAATATTTTTTTTAGTTTACATGTTTGCTCTTCTTTCGATCCTTCCGAAGAGAATCCTTCCTCGATTTTTTTCCTTTTCAAAGCCGGGTTTCCAGGATAACTTTTGCCCACAGAACAAGCTCTATCTCAATATTCACTTGCTGGTGAAGATGTTACTTCGACACGTGTGGTTAGATGAAGTAGAGTCCCCCGCGACTCCAACCTCAGCGCTAAATTAATCAATTCCTATCTGCCTCATCTCCTATCCTTTGCTTTCCTCCCCATCTCCCATACACATGCATACAGACTATTCTACTTACACCGCAGTCTGGTTGTATTCAGTTCAAACCATCTTATTTCCTTAAGCTTGTTAAACTTCACTGCTATGCTAACATTGCAGTAAATTCATTGTTTCTGTGTTCAAAAATTCAATCTACTTAGTATCAACAATCTAAATGCTAAAGATTATTTTAAATGTTCATCTAAATTAATACGCTTAATAAGCCGTAGTTAATGAAAAATTACTAATAATATAATTTAAATTAACACAAGAAATTTAACCAAGTACAGACATATTGGACGTTATTAGAGGAATTAATTTTACAATTACGATCTTTTAGATGTATTTAAATGGTGTACCAATCTTCTCAAAAGGTAAATTTAGGACTTTAACTCCTCATAGAAAAGCTTTCCATATTCCTTATCCTTTCCATAGTTTTCAAGGAAAAACACAAATGGATACCGTAGCCCAGAATCAATCAAAAGCTCATCAGTTTTCATATTTTCGAGGTCACGAAAAAAGCTTAAACGTAAGTAAATTGAAAACTTTCCTCTATCCTGTATCCTATCCTCTATATGTACAAACGAAAATACTTAATTCACAGAACAAGCATTACTGAACCAGTTTAATCGTTGATTCAAAAATCGACGATTCTTTTATTGGCGTGATAGACCTATTTAGATGCCTTTATTAAACCTCAAAATCTCTAACATGAAGCATATCAAGTATTTACCCTATGATTTTATTTTAATGACCTGTTTCGGTAATAAAGATCATCTTCAGGAGATATAGATATTATGCGCTATTTAGATTTTAGCATTGTCTGAAGATGAACGATTGAAATAAAATCAATGGAAAAATACTCCAATAATTTCACTGTGATAATACGGCGTTCCGCCAAGTACGGCCCTAACACCTAGATCGTTTATTTAAAATCACCTCTATGTTTTCGGATGCACCGCTTTCCTCCGCTAATAGCGTTACCTATTCCAGACTATGAGAGCAAAGAAGCTTTAAGCCTCCCTCTTCCTCTCATTAAATCCCAGCTTAGTAAGCCAGTTAAATCTAGACAAAATCCATTAGAGAGAGACATACGCGAAACTTGGAACTTTTGAGACGAAGAAGAGATTTAATGACATGCGAAACTAAAATGGATAAAAAAGAGAGCGAAGACGAAGAGTGAAATAATTGGAAAGGAAGGAATAATTGGAAGAAGGACTGATGAGGCAAGTGAAGAAGATTGTGAAAGAATGATACTCGAGAAGGAAAAGCGCGGTTAAGTGAGGCAGAATAACAGGATAATTACGTGAGTGAGAGATGAAGAAATGTGAGGAGGAGAAATTGGAGGAAAGGGAGAAAGTGGGAAAGGGACAAGAGAAGTGCAATGTAGGGGAAAGGAAATTGGACAAAGAGAGGGACAGCTTGAGGAATTTATGTCACGCCAAAGAAGGCGAAAAATGAGGGAAACAAACAAGATTCGCGATGGTAAAGGAAAGTGTTAAATGCATGGTAAAGGAGAAGGGAAGATGTTCAGGTAAAGAATTAACGAATTCCTCTCTCTCACGCAGAATTTTCTCTGGAGGAACAGCCTTTTTTTCAATGCTTTTCGTCGTCCTTGGATTAAAAAAGAGAAATAAAAGTACGAAAATGTAAAAAGGATGGAGCCAACTATACGCAACAAACGGATTCCGGTGAATGTAATTATGAATGGATTTTTAAAAGGCAATCCTCATAATTTTCAGATATGAGTCGGTAACAGGAAATCGATACATTCTATTAGAATGGGCCTTAATCAATAGAATAATATACGGTAACTTTGATTTTTCATAATTGGTCAAAGTAGTTTTATGGTAAATGATAGTGGTATCTGGTAATAATAATGACATGGTAAATAAAAATAAATCATACATAAATCAGGAAAAATACCAAAGGAAAAACGGACTTGAAAAAAGTCTGGTGGAAACGGGAATCGAACCCAGGATCTTCCTCTACCTGGGAGGCCGCTTTAGCCAGTTAAGCTATTCGGTCAAAATATCCTGCTCCCATCATACTTTTTACAAATCTGTTTTTCCTTGGGATTTTTCCTGGTTGCTCTCTTACATGTAAAAATACCCTAACTCTCCTCCTTTTGAAACAGGGTTTTCCGACCTATGTCCTATCTCAACCCAATATGAGAGATAGCGATTTCACTCGATCACTTCATCGAATCGAAAAATATTTCCCTTCATTTATGATTACTATTGAATGCATATATGCAAACAGTGACGACAGAAACTCTTTGTTATAATGTTAAACCAAGCGACAATTTCTCTCTCCCTCACGCCATATTCATCGCCTGCAGGATGTTAATGCTTTTAAGATTAATGTGGCAGCAACATCCTCTTTATTCCTTGTTTAGATCTCATTAGATTGCTATTATAACATCCATCCATCATCTCTAGGCTTTACCTTGTCGCTAGAGCTAGGAGCTCATACCTTTTTCCATTCACTTGAGGTCGTGGTATGAATCTATCCATATTCTTACCTAGATGTCATGTAGATACTTTCACCTTAGTCATACCCTTCCTTTTTCTGAATAATTTCCCTCTAAAACTACTTTAATCAGCCTGTTATGTAATAGTATATGATCCAAGAATTTAACTATGCTTTTATCCAACGCTTTCATCAGTTGTCTTTCTTCGTTTACTTGTTTTTAAATTTCGTTGTTCGTTTTTCTTTCTGTCCAACTAATTTTTTGCATTCTCCTCTAAATCTTCATTCCCGCTCGTTCTAGACAGGCTTTTTCTGTCTTTTATATAAATTCCAACATTCGCAACCATAAAGCAAGGTGTTCCAGAGGAAGTTTTTCGCAATTTTTATCCTTAAAACCATACCTATTATAGGACTCTTTAGAAGGGTTTTCCAACCATAGAAAACGGGTTTATGCTATATGAATATTCTTTTCGATTCTGTCAAAGATTTATTTTCTTGAGTAATTAAACATTCTTAGAGGTAAAATACTTTTATTAGCTCAATATTCCAGTACCTTATTTTGATATTAAGAGTATAGTTGTGATAATTTATACATAGCTATTACTCATCACTTAAAAATTAACGTGAATGAACTGCCTGATAGTTTGCCATCCAGACTAGAAATTTTAGTTATTAGAAAAACGGTTATCCAAAAAAAGGAATTATGAAACATCATCGTTAGGTATCAACACAAACGATGCATGCATAATCATTTCCATCCTGGTTCCGAAATTGAAATCACTGTATAGTCCGTAAACTTGGAATATATTGAGACGGTGGTATACGAACGGTGTACATGTTAAAAGTTATCAATACTTAGTAAAAATCCCACTATAGATTTATTTCCGATTATTTAGAGTTGACAACATCAGGTCTACACAGAGTCTCCAGATCTTCAAGAGTTCACATCTTCTTCACCTCAAGATATCAATTCGTAGATGAAACTAGTAGGAAATAACTCCATTTTCATTCGTTCATTCAATCATTCATTTCTTCCGAAATGTGCGTTAAATTCCACCAAATCAAGCTCGAGCATATCAATTTTATATGAACGGTGTGCAGATGATTGTAATGTATTATCTGTCGAGCTTCACTTTGATAGGTGATGATATTTTTATTTTTCATGCATGTTTCATCTCATTTATTCTCACTCTGTATTATTTTTCATGGTGTCTGGTATCTTATTATGAATATATGGTTTTTCATTTTTTTTCTCTTCGAAAGAACATTGACAAAGTTGTTAAATGATAGTGATTTTTTTTATTTTTATTTTTTCTGTATTTATACTAGTTTTTTGCCATTTTCATTTATGACATTCTGTATATTCAGTGATTTTTATCTCTTATCTCATGTTTTCCTTTTTATTAACTGTTATTCTTTTATGGATAATTTCTATATGCAGTTTGAAGTGTAAATATGTTCCTTGCTTTTTGATTCCATCCTTTTCTATAAATTTCAGTTTCTTATCTATCTGTAGGTTTCGCAGGTTTTTCACACCCCCTTCTGGGGTGTTTTCCTGCTGTGGGCTATTTTTCCTATCCTAGGTTTTTAAGCCCACTATATAAATTTCTTCCGTGCGCTTTTTTTTGCTATCTCTTTCTTACAAATTGACGAAGGGTTAGATGTAAGAAGAGACTATTCAGTCTCAATCTCGCCCGAATAAAGACGTTTTATTATTATTATTATTATTATTATTATCATTATTATTATTATTATTATGATTCTCGATCCGCAGATTGTGTTCGCACGAAGATATCAACGACGATGTCATAGCACTTGGATTGTCAAAGAAACCGATTCGTCTAAAACGGCAAAACTCATACAGGGACGTCGAAGAAAGAAAACTTTTTTACTCGATCAACCGGCTAATCGAATAAGCGGAGACACGGAAAAAGTCATCGCTATGAAAGAGGGTCGATGGGAAAGATGTAGTTAAAACAGAGGAGTCCGTATATCGAATGGCCGCAGTATTGATAAGTCGGAAAGAGAGGTGAACGTCCGGAGAATCTTAAGCGGAAACGAGAGGTGAGATGCGGAGAGAATTGGTCCGAAGCGTAATTCGATAAAGGGCAAAAGGAACGAGATGGCGGGCGACCGGATTGGAAGCGGTCCAGAGATGGGAGAAAGTGCCCTTAGGGTCAAAACGACGAGGAAACGAACAAGAAATATTATCGGGAGGAAATGAGACGTAAATGGACATTTGCTTCGGAAAAACTTGAAAGGGGCAGGAAAAAATCTGCTTCTTTATTTGATGTCTGAGCGTAGCCAAAGTGGGGTAAGAAGGGTGCTGAGAGGAGAGGGCCTCCGTTCGAAGCCTTAAATTGGAGAAGTTTAATATCAAATGAAGCGGGATTTAGTGGCTCGACGACGTTGATTCCGTTTGGCTGGGGATTGGGCGAAAGGAGAAAAAGATTGGGTTTAATCAATCCTTTCTTCGGAGGATTAAGCAGGTAGAATTGCTTCATTGCGACGCTATAAAGGGAGATTACTGCGGAATATGTGGATACGACAGTTCTTTCGCTCTTTCACTCTTATAGAATAGTATCGTAAATGTTTTCAGAAGGTAACTAGTCTCCTACGATCTCCTTACAATGTTCGGAAGGTTATGTTCAATGATAGATAAAAAGGATAAAGGAGAAGTAGGAAAGAAGTGAATTCCTCGGCTTTGTTCGTATCCAATTCTTCTGTTGTGGCACGTAAATTGCTTTCTTCGAAGCAATTATATTGATCCTTTTATTCTGTATAAGACTTTGCTGTAAGGGGATTGTTGATCTGTTTTTGTGTTAAGTATTCTTAGACAACTATTAGACCTTAAGAAATTCAACATGCAGCGTGTGTATAATATATAAATTGATTAAAAATTGGTGATAGTCTTTGTATATATTTTTGTGGTGTTGTTTGGACTGTCCAAAAATCGAAAGTGAAATCTGAAATTTTTAAAAAATTCCATTCGATCCGAAAATCATCTGTCCATAGAATAAAAAAAACAAATGTGTAAAATACTTCAAAAATCTTCCAATTTCCTCTTGCTGAATTGAAGCTAAAGATTTCTGCGCAAAATTGAAGACCGGCGTTTTTCAGAAATTTAGTCAACTTTGACCCTAACACGCTAACCACTAAACTATTATGGCCTTTTACAACATGTCCTGTTTCCGTACAGCATAAATGTTATTTTATAGCATGATCAGCCTCATAAGGCAATTCTAAAAATATATACTCATAGTAAAACAAGTAGCATGAATCGATTGCGTCATATCTTGAATTTATGGGGTGATTGTATCGCAAGTGGAGAGAAAAAGTTAACAACAAATAATTAGGGTGCTAGCCAAATGAGGACGATATGTATTTAATGATAGAACAAGAAAGCTTAAAATTGAAAAGAATTGTGCACAATTGATGGAAGTTATACAAAGCAACTTGAGCTTCTATTATGAAAGAGCATTTACTGATTCACTAATTAAATACAACTGGAAGTCCGGACATCTCTCATGGCCACTTACAAACTCCAAAAATGCCACTCACTCAACTTAAATGCCAGATTGAAAGTCTTTCTCTTAAAGATTTTAATCTGATCGTGTTTAAATAGCTACATTTCCTTTTGAGGCTGAAAACTGTTTATAATGTAAATTTGAATTCGGTGTATATTTGCTTCCAGGATTTTTTCTATCCATTTTACTCCCTTTGGAGTAAAAGAATCCTTTCTGTGTATTTACATTTTCTGTTTAATGAAAATTCTCTATTATTTCCAACCTGCATTAATATTCATTCCTCCTTCATCTTTAATCTTTCAAAATCTTCCATGTTTTAATATGTTAAAATCATATCCCTTGCTCTCTTTCCTTTGCTATTAATTATTTACTCGATTTCCTCATAAGTAATCAGCCATTTAAAATTTTTCCCGAAAGATTACAGAAAAATTACGTTTAGCAATTTTCGTATTTTTCTGAGGGAGGAAAGGTGAAGGATGATCCTTAAAATAAAATTATTTCTCGGAAATTTAACATTAATGTGGAGTCATTTTAAATTATTAAGTGATGTTATTTTGTCTAGATTTCATTCAATTAAAAATTCAACTTTGCTTAGTAATCCATAACGCCTTTGAAATATATTTCCTGTACCAGTAACAGGATGTATTTGCGAAATTAATTTGAAAGGAAACTTTTTTTAAAAGGTTTAACTGGAATTCTAAGGTAAAAGTGGAAACGGTAGTTAGACATTCTGCTTAAATGTTTCTCTCGGATGATTTAATCACCATCAAATATTTAAACCAGATATAAATAGGAATGATCCTGGCTAAATGCTATGTTAAATTTTGAGTGATAGGGACGCTAAAATATACTCTTAATAAATCTTACGGCTCCTCATAATTTATTCGACTACATTGGGGAAGATTTTTTTAAAATTAACCCTCTCAAAAGGGAATGTCGATGATTTCAATTTTCTTTCTCTTTACTATTATTAACTAATCCTTTCTCCGAATAGAAGTTCTGATTTTACTTTACTGTCTCTATTTCATTGATCATTAATATGAACATTAAATTATGATTTTTTACTTTGCCTGAATGAAAATTTATAAATCTTAATTCCTTACAGAGTCACTTTCCTATTTAAAACGAAATTTTCAAAATGAACAAGGGTCTAAACTTTCATGCTCAAATCACAAATTAATGGTACCTTAATAAAATTGCAGCACATTTTAACTAAAAGGCGTTCAGGTTTTCCAATTTTCCTTTAAAATCCTCGAAATTAAATTTCCATAAAGTTTTGTATCACCTTTCTCCTCCTACTTTCACCTTATTATGGGATAAATGTTCTAAAATGAAAATAATTCTATTGACCAAAAGTTGTGAAAGTTGTTTAGCAAAGGTTGATATAAAGTTTGTGTGAGCTCCAATCACTGAAACTTTTAGAAATTAAATTAAAAATTATAAGAAACATTAAATATCTCGCATGGCAACTATACTACTTACGTATTTCTTTTATTTAAAAAATATATCTCTGCAGACGCAATTTTAACTTCCATTGGTTAACTAATCAAAATTTAAAAATTTTGAATGAAAATTATTAAATAAGTTGATGAAACACTTCAAGATTAATTTATACTTCAAAGATTTCTCGTAGGAGAAAAACAAAAATTACGTTGGTAGAATATATTCTTACTCCGTTTGAAATTACCTTAGTTTTCTCGAATTCCCTTAAATTTAATTTTAATTTATCGAAATACTATTCCAATTAATGAGAAAATATACTATCACAACACTACGAGCTCAAATTTACGAGACTTAAAATTAGTTACAAGCGTAGCGTATTTCTGTATTTACTACTTTGTTTAAATTAATCCATTCCATTCAGCGGTATTTTTGACTAGGATTACTGATCCATTCTTTCCTTTGAATGTTCCCTAATTAGTTATGTATAGTATACATAATTCATTTGGAGAGGATATAATCAATGGAGATAGGATTAATAATTTTGCAATTAAAGAATCAATGAAATGTTTAAACATCAGCCAATTATCTCATTCTAATAACCAAACTAGCTAAATTTGCGAGAGGAGTAGTAAAAATTAATTACATATGTAAGTAAAGAACCAATAGAATAGTGACCTATTATCTAATTATCGCCTCTAACTGCCTCCACGTGGCTGAATTTGAAACTCAAACGCTGAGCAATAATATTGAACCATCATAAAATGAAATGGATTGGTTTTGAGGCGTATATGTGAATGAGAATGAAATTTTCAGATTTCAAGAGTTATATATGTACTTCTCAGTTTATGCAGAGGATAACTGGTGACCATTCCTATAGTTTGAATCCATTCTTTAGAGCGTAAACGTCAATATAAATCGAGTAGAAAATACAAAATAAATGAATTGCTAAAATGTTTAATAAAAATAGATTCGTGATAGTACAGTTATTCAATACCTAAAAATTGAACGTAGTATTTAATTAGGACTTCAGTCTCTCATTAATGCATTTATATGATCTAGATTCGAATACGCACGTAAGATTTTCTTATTACACTCATGTGAATATTAGAGCTTCCATAAGTAATACTTACTACTATATACCATAAGCCTGTGAGTGGTATTACATATTATAAGCCGAATCAAAATTTTAGAGCTCTGATTTAACAGAGGAACTATAGTCGCGTACAATTTTAGGTTTGGAATATAATTTGCTGAGAGCTCTATAATTAATCACAGCGACGTAATTAGAACATTAGAAAAAAATATTCAAACGACCGATTAAATGTAAATATTACTATTGATGAATATTATATACACATATCATTAAAATAATTATTAGCATTCACATATGAATTTAAGTAAGTGATTATGAAAAAAAGATGAAATTTTAATGATTAGTGCTTTGCATAATGGATGCCTTTGACTGACCTACCAGCATTTCAGAGCCGTTTTTCATAACATTCCCTTTAAAAAGTTAATAATTTCAACATTTTTTTATGGTCAATGAGTCTTCGATAACATTTTTCCAAGCAGCTAGCTAATTTTTCTAGCAGAAATGTCCGTGTTTTTTCAATGGGTAAGAAATCTGAATATCTATATAACAAGTTAGCTTGATAGATAAAATGATGGCTTGAAAATCAGTTCAGTAATTCAAGTGACATCTCTCGCCTTAGCTCGGTTCCTTGCATAAAGTGGGGACTATCCCTTTACGTATTAGGTTCACGATACACACCGTCTAAATTATTCACCACGAAGGTTGGTTGGAAGCTCAACATCTCCAAAATTAGCTACCCAAGGATAACGTAGATAATAATTATTAAGCAATATGAGGAAATGAGGTTTATTTCTTTCTTCGTGTATGCAGAAAAATTACCCAATGAAGAACTCTTTTCATAGCTTTCAATTAGGATTGATCTCGATATTTCCGTTATTCTACAACACACATAAGATGCATTTAGTGTCTTCCTTATCATCACACCCATGGACGAGAATGAATTAAATTTTTTTTAATTTACATTTTATCTATCTCGTGCATATCTCACTATCTCAAAATGCAAATGATGAAATTTAATTCATCTAGACACATTAGAAGGACAAATATACATCATTAAGTTACTTTACTTTGGCTATCTATTTATAAGCTATATATCGTATCTCAGAGTGTATGACGGCAACGGATGTAGTGATATTGTCTATCACGGGTTAGAATATTTTATAATATCTATTTATTTTTGAATTCCCTTCTGTCTTTTAGTTATTCCTAATCTTACATAAGCTACTCATTATTCACATCTAAATCTTTGATCTGAGATATCAAAGACGTACCTAAAATCTTCCTGCATATCCATTTGAATTCTCTTCATTCACTGTGTCCTTAGCTCAAAACCAAAACTGAGTATGAAAGATCAAAGCATTACAAAGATTTTGCATCCATAAATTATCTAGAATAGTGCCGCCAAAAGTTTTGGTAAGAAATATCACCATAACAGTTTTATCTAAGAAGTTCGCGAAGTTTCCTCGTCATGTCCCAAAACAAAAGCTATTTACGAGGTTTCTCACAAATGATTCATCCTAGTTCCATTTTTATTGAATTGCACAATGTTTCGCATTATATTCTTCATTTATCCTTACAATAAAGTTTTTAGTCGTTATTACACTTCATCCGTCACTGTATTTTCCTTTCTTTAAACTCGCATTGAAATTAAAACTCAAATACCATAATCAACACTTTATTCTCAAGTATTTTCTCTCTATATACCTTTCAAAGTACATCAGTCTGTCGGTTATTCTCTCATTCTTTTTCATAATCCCCTAACTTATGTATTGTCTATTTAAATCAGTTCATATGAACTTTCACATTTCCCAGATCTCTTCCATGTATTCAAAAACAACAATTTCACATCAGAGAGAACTTCAAAGAAAGAAATTGGTAGCCATTGGCATAACAGTGACCCATAATTTAGGCTAGTAAACCTAAACATCGAATCTACAACACGTTACTTTTGTATCGCCATCGATAAGGTAAGTAATAAGAATGTAATTATGCTCACAGAATTATAATAATTACATATAAACGCCAATATAAATCATGTATAAATCCCACTGTTATCGATTTAGGATTCTCTGAAGTACGGGGCCCTGGAAACATTGCCCGGTAGTTGAGACATGATTTCAAAACCACACAGAATTGCTGCATTAATTCCGTCAGAAAATTTACGGCAAAGACAATGCCATCGTACTTGTTATTTCGTTTCCCACTGCTACTCTCTCTACTCCGCGCATCTAAATGCAATTTAAGGGAGAATTCCTTTTCTTAGCCGTCCACGTAGATAACGAGCTCGGAGCTACGTTTGCTATTTCCGTACCAGATCACGTAGGAGCAACGAAACGTGTTAACAAAATAGAGGCGGAAGATTTTCTGCATCGGGGCCATAGTCCATCTAATGCGCGCAATTGGTCGTTCGTGGATCAATGAGGGTCGGAGCTCACGCCACCTACGGCGACTGAACGCCGATGACGTCTCTATTTCACAAATGAGCGCCATCCACTTCCTTCCGCCTCTAATCAGCATTTCCATGCTCAGGAGATTGCATTCTTATGCTCTCGACGATGCAGTCAAGTGTTAATCCGGTCGAGGAGATTGTTACTTGCATTTGTGGACTGATGGACGCCAAAAGTTGACCTCACTTATGATCAATCCTCGAAGCATCTATTTTAGGTATACGTCTTGGGTTATGATTAATAGATCAATCGAGATCCTTCTAAAATTTAAAAATTTACTATGTCAATGAAGGATCATTGAATTATATCGTTACGTAAAATATTGCTGTTGCTAGCTAGCCCCTCCTGATGAGCCCTTTGTATCGCCAAAAGTGCTTCAAAATCTAAAGTCGTAGTTTGCTCCTCCAGTAATCGAACCAAGGACCGCTTTCACCAAAGTCGAATGAACTACCCACTCGGGTATCCAGGATCCCGCGAGCTGTATGCTCAAGGGAATTTAATGTAAGGTTGTGATATTTATGTCACATGAGTGATAGTGCTATTACCAGAGTTAATTCTATATTGTTTTTCTGTATTATTGTAAAATATGTAAAAATTTTTAATATTTCATATGTTACACAATAGTATGTAGAGCGTTATTATGATGATTCCCTATTTTCCAATATAAACTGTTTAATAATCTGTAATGATTATTGTATCTGATTGCATATGTATTATTCTTTTTTATACCACGTCTATCAAAGATATTAATGCATGAAACAATCTATATCGCTACATGTTACCGAGTAAGACGTACAAAATATATTCCTTGAATGAAGGTATAAATTCTTGTATAGGCCACAGTTCATCAGGAAAATTTCTAGGATTGTTTTATTATATTCTCCACTGATAAACTATAAGCTTTGTAGCCCTCTAGTTGTGAAAAATCAAGTTTCGATATTTGAAAGTAAAAGACAGCTATGAAATTACAAGAAACCACAATAATGTGGAGAGTGTATTTCATCATATTAAGTTACATCAAATTAGCATTGTGTTGGTATGTGTTTACTTCCTCCAAAGTCCCAATTAAGCCTACATGAAAAGTTGTGAAATTATATATGTAGAGTGCATTTTTATTCAAATCTGCTTGCCCATTTGCTAATAAATAAATAAGCTGAAGATAAAAGTACGTGCTCCCTCCCTGAGTTATATGGTAGCGAAAGATAGCTGTGCCCAGTCTTAAAAGTAAAATAAACTGTTTAAATTGGAATGAAGTTTGCTTCATAGAAAGAAGACGGACATGGTTACGTAACGAAGGAATGGGTGTCCAGTATGAGAGGGGTGAATTTCGTTGATTTGGATATCCGTACATCCCCAGAATGGTCAGAAAAGGGAGAGTTGGATCGAGTAAAATCTGGTCGAATGTCGCAGACGAGATGTTGAAGAGAAGGGTCAGACATAGCCCGAGGAACTCCATGGGAGCATGCTTCAAGCGAAAAAGTTTCCTAGGATAGGAAAGTATGGAGAAAAACAGTAAATAAACGAGGTTTGCTGGATAGCGCCAAAGTTATGAATGTGTGCATATAATTGGGACGGGACGGAGGAAGAAAATTTGTAAAAAACATATAGTACCCCACAGGGCTAAATTGACATCATTAGCCCGAGAGCCAACTCTGGAGTGTGCAGCAGTAGGTGGCTCGGCCACAATCTAGTTCCGTCTATTGTTATCAGGTTTTGTTCGCGGGAAGGACTCCTTAATTGGGTTTCTACTCTCCTTTGTCTCCTCGCCCAAGATACCAGCGATAGACGTCTACACAGAAAATGCTCCCTCCAACTTTCCCCAAATTATCCCGCCCCTTTGAAATCTCATAGCCCACATATTTCCCGCAGAGATTTAAAATAAATAGTGGTGGGTCGTTTGAGTTGCGTTTGATGAAATAATAACCGTGGCTCAAAGTTTCTCTTAAGGGCTGAGTCTTTTCGTGAAATATCAATTTTCGGGTTCCAACTTGCTTTTAAATTGTACATATATTATTATCACTATCCTACGTTGCTATAAAGTATGGGTAACTATCGTAATATGCATTTGACGTTGAAGTACTCAGCGGCTCACTGATTCTCCTGAATATTGGGTTCTTAATAATAATAAAATGAATTATATAAATGGTTATTCCAGCAACAACATTGGTCCTCCATCTACTGTATCTGTATATATTTTTCGTTTTTATACCATTTTCCCCTCATAGTTCCTTAATTGCCACTTATATGAAAATCACACCAACATTAGGCATTAGTTCAAAATAAATAAATAAATCCGAAATATAAATGTAGATCAATTTAAATCTTTGCTATCATTTGTCAAATTTCTGCAACGCAAAATTGTATTCTTCGAACAAATACTAATATAATAATAATATAATACTTTTTATATTATTTTATTTTTTATTAAACTTTATTAGGTCCATTATTTACAATTTAATTGTTATTTATTATTATTTTTATTATATTAATATTAATCATTTTACTATAATTTGAATATATCATTATTTTATATTTTCATTTTAATTAACATCACCTCCCTTATAGTTGAATTAGACATTCGTTAGTTAGATTTAAACAATCGTCTTTTATAATCTTAATGATTTCATTACCTCTTTCAAGCGCTGAGTTTAAGATGGGCATTGTATGAATAAGGAGAAAAACATGATACATTAATGACGCCCAGTGAGCATTTTGGTCTCGTTATTGCAAAAAAAGCAAATTTTCCTGCCAACTCCTCCACCAATATTACATGACGGTAGTAAACATCAAAATCTTTCAAATAAAACCATACCTCAAAGCGTCACTATGTAACTTGAATGCATCTCGTACACCTAGACAACAAAACGCGTCCTTAATAATTCTTGCACGAAACGTAGGACTGCGATAGATGCCTTCCATCAAGCAGAAATAAAAGAGACGCGGTGCCGAATTTCCCGAAATCTCCCCGGAACATCTCGCTTCCCTGAACAAACCACGTTATTTTATCGTGTTATTTTTTAATTCTGGAAGTATAAAAAACCACTTCTTTCGGAATTTTATTCCGCCTCGGTTTATTTACGAAAAGATGACTTTATATACTTATTTTAAGACTGAAAAAACGTAAATGACGTCGGATATCTTCTCTTTGCCGTCATAAAAGAGCGGCTTACGCTCGTCGGCTCCGTCCTAATCCTGCGACAGAATGACTGCGAAGATCCAACCACCGAGAGAAAGAGGGATTTCTTTTTTCCCACGAAAGGCATCATGGGAAGGGTAGACGTAGGCGCCACACGGAGGATTCCATATCTCTCCTTCGAGTCGAAATTCCGTTGCCATTCCAGAGTAAGGCAAACCGTCTATCCTCCTATTCTTCTTTTTTGCACTGCATTTTCCCGCGCCCTTAGATGCGACAGGAAGGCTGTCTTTTGTCAGGCCGTGCATTGCTAAATATATGAAACCGATTCTGCGGTGATAATTCCCGCATGCATTCTATATATTCACATCTTTATGAATCGATGTGTGTGAATCTAAATTATGGTTAATCGAATTTTCGGATTTGAGGTGGTAGATATTTTCTAAGGATCGAATCCCATCAGCAGGTCACTCATTAAATAAGCAATTCTGAAATAACTTAATATCAGACCTTGTTAGTGCTTGGATCCTAAATTAAGAAGGAATCCCTTTGTCCTGAATAGATAAAATTTGTTGACTAATAGCTAAATATATCCAAATACGAAAAAGACTGGATAGAATTCCGCTTTGATTGAGAATGTTTAAGAATGGACTTCAGATCTTGAAATATTTTCGTCCCTTAATATTGTAATGATCGTCTGTTTGTCTACTTCCCGTTCTCCATATTATATTTTAGTAATAGTAGTTATTCAAATATTAAGAGTTCTTAGAGGTTCGAAAGTAGAAAGGAAGTCGCGGAATACCGACCTTCTGGGAAACACCCAATACGCTTTTCAGTGACAATCTCAGGGGGTAAATTCATCCTTGATTACCTTCAATTGCATATATAAAGACTGAAGAAAATTTTTATTTAAATTCATTCTGTAAGCATAGTGAATAAACACGGACATAAAGGCGGAAAAACCGTCTTTATTATAATTTAATAATGAGGCAGTCATAACTATGTTAAAATAATAATAATGCGTTATTATTTGTGAGAGATTTAAACTTAAGTCCCCTCTTCCATCAAACCCATTGTGATTATTTACACCGTAAATTTTAAACCGAAAGAAAAATAAGAGTAAGCGTGGATATAAAAAAATCGTAAGATATTCTTAGAAAAATTATCCACTGCATGCGAACGCCCACTAAGGAGGGGGGTGTGAAAACTATAGTAAATTTAGAAACTCATAGTACATTCATGGCTAAGTATAGTTCTAGAAAAAGAATTTCCGATATTCAATCACTGATGCCTTATAAATTATTGATCCCTGAGGCATGAGCATGATTCTTTCATTTTGCGTACTTTCTGAGACCGGCCCTGGTGACCTGTTAGATAGGATATCAGTGAAAAATAAAGGTTTGAAATCTAAAGGCCTCTGTGTGGAAAAATCATTTCATGAATAAAAGCGTCACATCAAAAAATTCCTTTCTACTGATTTTACAGAGTAAATTTTTCAGTCCTCGTTCCTCTTCCAAAAATTGTTGATACTACCATTATTAGGCGACGCATAGGAATTTAATCATCCGAATGTGGAACAAGTTCTAAAAGTTTGATAGTAACTGATAGTGGTGCTGCACCGCATTTTCTGCTCTCTCTCCAGTCGAGGCCGGGCACAGAGATATGTGTTTGAGATAGAATGAAGTTCATATTCGGAGCAGGTCTCACCAACTTCTCTTTGTCCGCAGAAATACTTCGCCCCACATTCTAACTATTTCACTCGGAGTTCCTGCTTGAATTATTTGTTGTGACGTCATGCGCGAGGAAACAAGATTGTGACACCAACTCCCGTGCGGGAGAACAACAAACAAGATTTTCTAAGGTAGTGGGGGTAAATGGCCCACCGCAGAAGGTATTTTTGACGCTGATGTGAACGTTTCTCTTTCCGCAGATAGAATCCTAACTTTAAGTTTTGAAACATCGTTAGAAGAAGAAAAATCTATTGCTTTTGGGAGGCGGCTGTTGAAGTTACGAAAGATTTGACGTCTCTCTCTCTCTCAACCTAACGAGGTTTTTATTCTCCGAAATACTCCTTTAAGTTTAAGACGTAAGTAGTCGTGTGTATTTACTGAAGGAAATAATGATGTATATAGGGCGAGCAAAGAAAGCACCCTTAAAAGCTAGAGTAACTAAACTAGTCTTTTGGCTTTCTTTTAGGGATAAAAATTGACAAATATAATTCTTTTTCTGCCATTACAACAATTAAAAATTATTATTTCATAAAATTCGCACAAAGCATTGTTTCTGATCTGAGGAAATTACTCAAAGATTTTTGATTACGTGACAGCTCCTCTTAATTTTTATCATAGAGAAAAATTCTTAAATATTTAACTCCGCTTAAAAAGAAGTTAGTATTTGCTTCTGACGTAGATTTATGCCTTCACTTTAGAGTTGATAACTTGTTATGACCTCTTCCTACACACCACTCCGTTACTTATTATGTTTGATGAAGGTTTTAAGAGGCAGCCTGAGAATAATGAGAATAGCTTTACTGCTAAGATCCCATCTTTATAAAGAATAGGGAGGAGTGGAAATTATGTAGTTCACGGGGAGAACAGTGACTTAAGGAAGTATTTTCTATTATTTTGTATTGGAGAAGAGATCGGCCGTTCATAAAGTAATAAACAAAGTATAAGCGGATTTTTGGGCTTTCTATTAGCTAAAGATTCAAGTGGAATCCATGGATAAGCGATATATTTTCATTAAGTTAGAGAAAAGTTCACCTGTTTTTAATTTTATATTTATTTACAAAATGTATTTTTCACATTGCTGCGGAGTTTTTATAGTGGTCCTTGAATATATATCTGCCAAAACCATGCACCTATGGTTATAATAATTATTATTATATTATTAATTAATTATAATTAGTATTAGTATTTTGTAAAACTTATTCGACAGCTTAAGTCATTCTGCAAATATAGTCCCCCACCGGGAATCGAACCCGATACCGCTTTCAATAAAATTAAACACAGTGCCCGCATGGCTATTCAGGAACCGTTTGTGAATTATCTCCAGCATTCTTAAGTTGAAACCAGCTATATGCCATATATATCGCTGGCAAATGTTTTTCGGGTACCATTTCACGAAGTCTATTACTTGATCTTATGTTAATTCTCTTCATGCATAAAACATACCGCATCAGGAGGATCAAGGAAGTTAGGAGAGTTAGCATTCATAATTAAATTTATAAGAATTTCATGGCTTGTGAGAAAACTGAATTTTTTCTACAAGGAAAACGCGAGTTTCGAAAACTTTTCGGAAAACTTGATCCGGATCCGAATGCGAAAGAAAGTAAGAAAATCAGGGAAGGATATTACACATTTTTATCGACTCGTAACAGAGAGAAAATCCGCCGCGGGTAGATCGCGCGGGGACGAATCTTCCGTCACATTCATTTCGCGAATGCAATCCAAATTTCTCACGCATTCCCCCGTTCTTTTCGCCTCCCATCTCAGACCTCATTCCGGATGACTCGAAGGCGGAAAGGGCAAAGAAAGGGAATTAGGTGGAAGTCGTGGGAGGACTCCTACGCGATCTGAGTGTCCAATGTGGGCTTCTTTGTCGTCGCAGTCGTAGGACAAGTGTGTTAGAGAAGAGAAGGTTATTCGGGGAAGGGTTTGCGTGGGAATCGCAGGGGGGCAAAGAAAAGGGAGTGAATGGGAACGGGGGTTGGAAAGGGACTTCTGATTCCATCCGGAGAACCCGTGAATCACAGCCAAGGCACGCACTTTAGAGAGCAAGAAAGGGAGTCACGGAGCAGACGTGACCTCATCCATCGCATGACTACTATCTCCAGTGGCACAGACTTAGTGCCCTACTCTGCCGACACTTTCAGCAACTTGGCGACCTAAGGGAAAACGACGTCCTCCAGAGGACGTTCTAGCCTTTTATCTCTCCCTTTTATTTTTTCCCGGGAAAGGCCTTAACGTGTTTGTTTTCAGAAGCTCTGCACTTGACTCGGGCGCCATCTTGAATTACAGATAGTCGTTGCAGCTAGACATCGTATTTCTCGGGTGCTTAAGAGGGTTGTTTTGCTTAGAGACACATATTGGTCTCTCGCTGGAAGGTCAACTGGGTTTCCACTGTACTTTTGTCCATGGAAGTTTCTGCGGTAACAAGTTTTCTATCGTCCTTATCAGCATTCACCATTTGGCTTCGTTGGGAATTTCCGCTGAAATCCTCTTTTGTTTACTTTGCTTCGATAACATCCGCCGTAATTTGATTTAAAAGCCTGGATTCCGCGGTGTTTTATTCCCGAAATTCTCCTCTCTTCCTTTTGAAGATCTATACTTTTCATTCTTCCGGAGAAGTCTAACAAAGTCTGCGTTTCGTAATTCTGTCTCGTTGGGAAGTACGTGAAATTAATTTCCAAAATTCGCTTCCATGTGTTTCTTGCGGGAGATACCGTGACTGGATGGATAAATATACAGAGTGGTGAATTTTATGTAAGCCTTTGGAAGGTAATCCCTATTTATGATTAGGAAATTCTAAATTATCCAATAGCAAGCTCCTTCAGCGTTCTTAGAATATCATAATGAACGAAAGGAGATATGTATTTTTCCACAGGAATTATTCCTGTGTGTTCTATTGAAGTTCAATTTCCACAACATCTCGGCCGCCTCCGTGGATTTCGTTCTTAGAACAGTTGTTCGCTACCGTAAATGAAACAATAGCACTTACTGAGGTTATTTAATGGGAGAATCAATTAAGTCTATTATTTATTATTACTGTTAAGTCTACTAGGATGTAACATGGAAATTATTAACAAACGAAAATGAAAATGAGATAAAATGTATACTAGCAAAGCTATGTTATTCCGGACGTATATTGTGAGGTTGTCTAAAAAGTCATAGTAAAAGCCTTTCCTAGTGACTTCGAGAAAGAAGACTGGAGTCAATCTTTCTCAAGGAATCTAGATCCATTTTTAATACTAATTGAGCAGGAACTGTAAAGAAATCACTCAACTAGTAGCTTCATCTGCATGTCAACTAGAAGATGACGTTATTAGTTCATCTTCAACTTGAACATGACGCTTAAGAGCTTAAGAATAAAACTAGGCGTAAGATTTTTATTCCTTAATATTTTGACTCAGTTACGAATACAAGTTAAACACGAATGCAGATCTAAATCTTCTGGAGAACAATTGTCTACTGTCATGGAGCATCAGAACTAATTTCTGTTGAATAAATTTTTTACGATATTTCATACTTTTTGCAATTTTTAAAAGAAATGTAATTTATTAAAATACATCCGTTTGTCTAATTCCATAATTATTAATATGTTACACTTATTACCCTCAATGTCAGGATTATGCACAGTTTTTAATTCTCGAGTCTATTCGCTGAATAAAAATAATTTATTTCGCTGATGTACATCCTTATATATATAGTTAGTTGAACGATAATAAATGGATGTGTGATTTTAAAATAATTGTATGTGCAAAATCAATCATTTTTTTAATTTCTTTCCCGATTCAAAGGACGTAAATGTGATAAATTATTTTATTAAAATCCCTAGCAATTCTTCCAATTCATCTATATACTCAAACACCTGAACTGAAAAAAGTAACGAAAGCAGAAAATTGATGGATAACTTCTCACAAATATCACACAAATTTACCAAACAACAAAAGCCTGTAAAATGTCACATATTCGGCATTAACAATGCAGCCTTTCCCCCTCGAAAATTGTGGTATCGAGTTTGTTCCGAGTTATTTACTGTGAGTTGTGATGCAGACGGTAGAAGTTGTGACATGGGAATCCAATATTTTCTCTCTCTTCGTCAACTCGCCGAAAATTCAATGAGCTATTCGTTATTGTGATTGATTTTTTGCGCTGAAAATGCGATTAATCATCTGTCAACAATATGTTTACGGGAAACTTATTTAATGATTTATAAATCAAAATAACAAAGCCATCATTGAGTTACGGGGCGTTTTTATCGCAGGAATCAAAATTAATCATTTGATTTTTCCCTTCAAAGTGGTTTGACAAACCAAATGTTATTTGTAGCGATAGAATAGCCCATCTTGACGAACTTCCGGTCATGTAATCAACGCATGGAGATAAAATACAATTAATACCTCTTTTGTGCATGAAATTCGAATAATTGGTTTTCCAACTGTTTAATGTTTGCAGCGAAATGCAATATACAGCAACCGCAATTTTCAAAGGGAAGTAAATTATAATAATATGATCTGCCGGTAAATATTTCACTTTTACAGGAGAATCATATTTTTTAGCCGTTGGATGATAATTAGAAAATCACTGAGGAATTCACTTAGGATATACGTTAGGGTGGATCGAAAAAACTTTTTTTTCGAAATCTTTATGCGGCTAGTGCTTAAAGTTTGTGGTTGGTGGTCCTTATAAACCATGCGAAATTTCAGCTCGATCGGAATATGTCCTGAGGCTGCGAAATTTAGTCGAAATTTTAAATTTTTGTGAAAAAATGTCAAAAATTCGCAATTTTTTCTGATGATTTTTCGATGTTTCTGAAGTGATTTAATGGCAAAATATTACATGTATTGCTTGTATGTTGCTTAGTGATTAACAATTTACTGAGTTTGAATGAGGAAAATTGATTTCTTAGTTCGCCAAAGTTTGTCAAAAAACGCCAAATATACAGAAATGTTACGGATGTTGGGTAGGCAATAACCTGCTGCAGTAACTCGACCCCACCGACTTAAATTTATGAAGAATGATAAGATAGTAGGATATGAAGTAAATTGCAGCTCTTAGTTAATCGAATAATCAAGTACTAGCGAGGAGGTGGTTGCAATCGAGTGCCGACCTCTCACCCACCTAGGTAGGCTGTCCCATTTGGGCTTTGAAGTCTGCTTTTGTACCAAACCTCAATAATATTTTTCTGTTCTACAATCGAAGTCTAATGTAGCCATCTCGGGATTCATAACTACATACAACAGTTGATGTAGCAGTTTTATCCTTGACGCACCGTTCCTCTCCCTAGATACGGCACGGCAGGTAAAACATTCTGCAGTTTTCCTAGGGATTCATCTCTTCCAGTAGCGATGTCTTCTAAGTATTCATTTGTTAGTAAGTGTGCTACTGGAGGTGATGTTATTTCTTCTTTTCTCCAGTGTACTAAAGCTGTATAATCTTTGGCTTAAAAGTTGATCACTGGGGGTGCAAACTTTCTAATGGAGTTAACTGGTTGGCTTTGGCTTTTTCTAGCTTTCAGGATCTACTTTGCAGCGTTTTTACGCACATTTCAGCGACTATCTAAACATACCAACTCGTATGTTTTCTGGATGCCCCCAGAAAGCATGATTTCGAAGATGATCATAGAGATAAATCTTTAGCAACGTTATCAATATCTTTCAAGGAGATTTCCTGTCCAAAGTAACTTTTTTTTTCGCTTGAACGTAATTTAAACACCGAATGACACTCAAAAAGTTGGTAACTGCTTTTCATTAGACCCTCCGATTCCCCTAAAATATCGAATATCGCTGACTTCATCTGCCCTCAAGGCTAGGGTGTCATTTTTACGGAGTATTGTCCAGCACAAATTAAAATACAGATATTTCCCGTTTTCACAGCTATCAATACACAGATTTGAAAGATTTAACAGCAGTTTTAGACACGCCTATTGCAATAACACTTGTGTTACGTAGACTTATAACTCGCGCAAACCGTCACGTTTCAGTGCTCTGTCCGGAGAGACTGACACCCATACTGGTAGTGTCAATATTGCAACCACCTCCTCGCTAGTACTTGATTATTCGATTAAGTAAGAGCTGCAATTTACTTCATTTCCTACTATTTTATCATTCTTCATAAATTTAAGTCGGTGGGGTCGAGTTACTGCAGCAGGTTATTGCCTACCCAACATCCGTAACATTTCTGTATATTTGGCGTTTTTTGACAAACTTTGGCGAACTAAGAAATCAATTTTCCTCATTCAAACTCAGTAAATTGTTAATCAATAAGCAACATACAAGCAATACATGTAATATTTTGCCATTAAATCACTTCAGAAACATCGAAAAATCATCAGAAAAAATTTCGAATTTTTGACATTTTTTCACAAAAATTTAAAATTTCGACTAAATTTCGCAGCCTCAGGACATATTCCGATCGAGCTGAAATTTCTCATGGTTTATAAGGACCACCAACCACAAACTTTAAGCACTAGCCGCATAAAGATTTCGAAAAAAAAGTTTTTTCGATCCACCCTAATATACGTGTCATAAAAGAAATTTTTACGTAAAATATAACTAGAGAGTGCTTTTACATTCTTATAAATTCATAAGAAGGCATTACCCCAGGTACCTTTCATTTATCCTTGAAATGTAAGTTCCTCACATGTGTCATAATTTGTGCATTATATATTAATATAAATATTCTAGAGAAGTAATTCTCTTATGTGACCTAGCAAACTGACTCATACGTGACAGATATATACTTAAAAATTTCTTTCTTCCATCAATATAAATTCTTCATACATAATACAAACTTTTGAAAGTGATCATGAACTAACAGATTCCACGCACAAGAGATAGTTTTTTCTCAGTTAGCTCCGCTACCAAGCCACCTTCTCAAGATAATTATAATTCACGGCTTTTCTCCATTTTGTAACCTGTCGTAGCTTATATGCATAAAATTAGCGATATCTATTTTTAAAATCCTTAAAAAAGAGCCGCGTAATTGGTTTTCCATATCACCGTAAAAGCTATACTCATTTCCCTCATTATAAAATTCAGATTCATACACTCGAAATCGGTAATTAGAGGGGCTGGGTAAATGCATCCCATTTCGAAGATTTTTCTCCCAGTTTCATCGATGCCCCTTTTTTTAGATAATAGATTTGGTCTCCTACCAAAGGAAATTTAGAATTCAGGAGACAGAATCGTAAAAAGAATTCCGGACCATTCCCGACGAGTAATACTTTTCTCAGAAGTGGTAAACGAATTTTTTAAATCTTGCTTTGCTCTTAATTTAAATTAAGTGCAAAGCAAGCCAAGCTTTGAGTAATTATTATTTACGTATATGCAATTATGACAATATGCCTGAAGATAAATAAGAAAAAAGAAGTTGTCGTTTTACGTTGTTCCATTATTAATGGGATATTCCCCCTTTTCAAATCGATGGGACGCGGTCAGTATACTCAAGCGTATTTTGTTCGTCTCTCAACACATATTCTCCTAAAAGTATTTTTATAAGCATATAATATGAAAATTTAATCAGAATTAAGCCACGCGTCTAAAATAGATTCAAAGTTTGTAAAATATAAGAAAGTAAGCCACCACTGATTTTTCTAGATTTTTAAGAAACACATAAAGTTATTGCAGAAAATAATTTGAGTAATTATTTTCTCTTCATAGACTAAGTAGCATTAGCTAAGAGTAAGCTAAAAGAATTGATGAGACACAGAGCAACTGCTTCTGTTCACAATTTTACTGATAAAAATTATTTATTGCAATCATCGGTACACACCAGCAGCAATGTACTCCTGCAACTTGAACTTTTGCAGCTTATTCAACAATATACAACATGTTAAAGCAGATTATAACATCCATTTGAAATAATATACTTAAAGGAATTGTTTACCTATAAAAAAATATAATAAGGCAAAAATAAGTAAAACTAAAACAAAAAAGAGAAAAAATAATCACATTTGCTATAAAATGAATATAAAATATGAAGAACAGCTAAACATCAACTCATTATCTTGATAATTTTCTTTCTAAGTGGAACTTTGTAATTAAAGCAATATAATATAAATAATTACGACCTTAATAGGCCAATTTCAGTCCTAAAAGGCCATTCTTGCGATCAACCCTTTGATTAACACCCCAAACAACCATGCCCTAACGAAATCCCTGTCAAACATTTTTACCCTACGGCACACTGGGCAAGTGAAACCCGCTTGGGGCACAAAATTTATAAATAAAAAGTTTTATATTCATATGAGAAAAGTTAAGATATATGAATTCCATGCATATACAATACATTATTATATTAGGAGTGGCTCGTTGGTAGCTATCCATCACATAAGAATAAAAGACAAATTTTCCACTTTCTCGTGATACAGTTACTTATTCTCGCGCCATGTAGTTTAGAATATACTACCCTGACAAGTATTTGATGCCGGCACCTGGGCTTTTATACACTACCATGCTAACCCCTACATATGTAATCGAAGTCAGGAAAGCTCATAAACCAAAAAAGTTGTCCATTGTTGGTGAATGGTTGTAATTATTTGACTGAATTTTGTAATTATTTTGAGTTACCCAGAGCGGAAATTTCGTAGACAGAAACTTACTCTATTTCCCCAAATTCATTTCAAACAAACACTACAAATTAATACAAAAATGGGAAAATTCATTTATTTGATCAATTGGTGCATTTTTCATTTCTTGCTCTATCTTTATCAGGAAACGGGAAACTTTCTCTTGAAAATGGTGTTCATTTATATGTTTTGATGGAGTTTGAGGGGAGAAAAGCGCTGATTACCGGAATTGGATGTTTATAAATAATATATAAGGAATGTCTTACGTAGTGTTATAAATATTTATATTTTCATTATTTGTTGTTACCGTCTTTAACGGAAACGTATTTCTCTAATTATATCCTTTACAATAAATTAACGTACAAAAATTTATATAAATAAATGACAATCTCAAACACCCGTACTCTAAACCGGAAACAATCCGGATTGCCGAAATTCGAACCCGGGACCTCTGTGTAAGAAACTTAGTGCGCTAACAATTCCGCCACCGCGGTCGGCTACTTTGTTAGAATTATTAAGAACGTTTTAAGAAAAGAATTTGTAAGAATTATTAAGAATACTTTGTCATTAAGAAAGTTTTCCTAATTATCGCGTCATACAGCTCAAGTTAGTGTTACTTAAACCATTGTATATCTGACGATAACGCGGAGAGCGGTATATTGATGGAGCATATCTTTTTACAAGCGAAAGCAGACCCAAATGTCGCGAATATTGCCTCTTCAGCAGAGGGCGCTAAAGAGGATAAGAACTACAGCTCTGCATTTAAGCACCTCAAAAGCTAATGACGAATACGCAACGCTCCTCGGCAAGCTGCAGGTAATATTTCTCACATCTTTCAGCCTTAGGACCGCTCTTTCCTCGAAATTTCTCAGCGGAGAGTGGTTCCCTTCTCTTAAATCCCACTCCATCTCTTCCCTTTCGGTTTTCTCCATCTGGAGCAAGACCGAGAGTGCTCGAGTGAAGGATGCCATTAGCTGCCTCTTTGGTGTCTCCTAAGAAAGGGTCCATTGACGAGGCGGTCGACTCGTTTTATGAATGGATTACTCTAAAGGACTGCGTAGTCCCAGTAATCTCCCTCTTGAATTGACGAAGATACAGGGAGTGCGGCGGAAAACAATGTGCGTTTCTCTTTTCATATCCATCGATCATGGTCAACCGCTGCAGATATTCGAGAAATAACCTCGTCTTTTTAAGGAGAATTCAGAGAAAGAGTGGATTATATTTCGTTGGCCATTCCGAAGCGCTTCTGGTTCGTGATCGATTGCTGACGTAACAATGGAAGTCTGTGAGATTTCTCTCGGAGTCGTTTTGCTACAGAGAAGTCATGTTGTTTTATGGAGAATGGTGGGGACCCAAATGTAATGGTTTCATAATTACTTTAATACGTGATCCATAATGAATTCCATTATGATTTCAATAATATCCTAATGAATTTATTACGTATGTAATTCATAATTAGGACTCCCGGATAGCCATGACACTTTTGACTTCAATGGAAGAGGTTCCGAGTTAAAAATAATAATAATAATAATAATTTCTTTAATGGAATTAGGAAGGTCCCCCATTCACATCTATTTTAATAAATTTTATTGATAAATACAACCATTCCCTAACCAGAAAAATCTGATTAGCCGGGACTCGAAGCCGGGACCATGAGTTAGAAGCGTTAGCACGATAATCACTCTGCCATCATGGCGGGAAAATCAGATCTCCTTTGAAAGTCCATGTGCGAAATGACCTCAGCTTTAGAAACAATTTTAACACTAATATTCCTAATGTATAACTCAAAATTCGAGTTAAAGCTAATGAGAGAGTGGCGAAAAGGGCATTGATAAATAAATGAAAGATAAAAGATTTATTTATACTACCCCACAAGAAAGTACACCATATGCGACCTGGTATAAGAGCATAACCCCAACATCTGGCCTGACTTAGAATTTCTTTTCTTTCCTTTTCTTAACTTTATCGGTCTGATGAAAGGGCTAAAACCAGGTCACATACGATGTACTCTCTCGTGGGGTAGTATAAATAAATCCTTCGTCTTTCATTTATTCGTAGCGTCGCTTTATCGCCAAACTCTCTCACTTAATTCTCATTTTGAGTTGTGCATTACATACGTATTAAATTTATTTTATTAGCTACGAGTTTTCAGGAGTCTTTCCACATTCTTATATGGAAGTATTCCCGTATCGTGGATTTTTCCCTGTAAAGTTTGACTTGGGGAATTTTACCCTAAAACCCAACTTTTTCTGTTTATCTATTCAGAAACTAACTATCATATATTTGGTCTTTTTCATCTATTAGTTTTTAAATTAATTATTCTGTAGATTTATCTTTTATCAAACATAGACCAATGTGAGTCCTCAGGTATTCATGTTATGTATAAGACCCTGCTAACCCTGCCTATTCATTTCTTTGAGCACTGATATGCGAAAAACGATTTCGTTTTTTGAAATCGAAATTTTTTACAGATATGAATTTGAAAATGTCCAGTCAAAGAGAAAATCATTTCCGGTTTATCTTGAAATTATTTTAAAACCTCTAGATACAAACGGAGGTGAAAAAGTCCGATAAAACTGGATATCGAACGGATATCCCACTTTCTGGATGAGCGCATTTACTAATTAAGATACCTCGCAGAATGCATTACAGTCCGCTTTCGGGAGGATTCGTAGGTCCGGAATGTTGGAGATCCGCTGTTCGATCGCAGGTTTTGGCACGGTTTTTCACGTCCCTTTCCTCCATAAATATTCGTATTAGTGTACCTAAGTGTCCAATTTTGATTTCCTTTCCCTATTATCTTATGACTTTACATTTTTCCAACTTTAAGATACATTACTTTAGTGTCTTAATTTTATCAACTCATTTTACATTATTTCTTCGTTATATTCGAGGATACAGGTTTGCTGTAATAACGCATAATTTATAAACTATACATTTTCATGATAATAATAATATTTTTGTTATTCCCTAAAACCCCTAAGAGCAAGAGAAAAGATTTATTCGAGAATTGCGAGCACACAAAATAATTTTAACACAAAGTTAAAAAGTTACATAAAAACACAGAACATTCAGTATAAAAATAGCTTCAAAAAACAAGATTAAAAATAAAGAGAAGGAATAGAAAAATAAAGATAATAAGTAAAACAGAAATTACATATTTACATGCATAGATGTATACGAGGGTGGTCTGAAAAGTTTCCGACCCCAGATTTTTCAGAAATCTTTAGAAAATTTTCAGACATTTTCAGAAAACGTCGAGAAATGGCGAAATGTCGGAAACTTTTCAGACCACCCATGTACATTTCTAAAATATTCCGTAACACTTGAGAAGGCAAAAATCTTTCCGCATTGTGAGCATTAAACGAGAAATTCGAGGAATCTGAGGGAACTTTTCCTCGTTTCTTTGACTCGAATTAAATTTACTGAATCTGGATAACTTCAATCTCTATTTTCCTCGACCTACGGGTCTCTAGTTGCCTCTATCGATCCCTCCTACATTATGACATCTCCGATAGATCCGAGGCCCAGAATAAACTAGAGAACGACTAAGAGAGAAATTTTTAAAAAAACCAGGAACCTCAGCAAATCCGTTCCTGAAAAATTCCAATGCCTTAAGGGTGGAGTAATATCCCCGCACCGTAAGTCATATTCGTAGGAAGGAATCCGAGTCTGGCTTTTGGTCGCAGTTGAGGTCACTTCAGCTTGACCTCAGCCAAAAACAGAAGCCGTCTGCTGCTGAATGTTTAAAGAGGTTATTTGGGGCCATTCGTTCGTCGCTCTCATTTAAGCGTCTCTCTCCGCATTTCTCAACTGCTCTCTCTAATCCAACTTGTGGATTGGCCTTCACAAGGCGCCTCCGCTTGCCCATTCCCTAGACATTCCATTTGAGGCAAGGCAACGGAGGAATTCTTGGAAAGAAAATCAAAGCCATCAAGAATAGAAAAATCATCCCCTCAATGGACGTTCCCTTTTCTTCCACACGCCCAAACATCGAAAAGGAATGTGCGTCACCATTTGAGAATAAACCACTCGGCTTCATCTTTTCACCACTCCCTCGCCTATTTAACTTCGGATGGCGACGCCTTGATAATTAACCCCAACTTGTGTGTGTTTGGAATCTGTGGATTATATCAGAGGTGTCAAACTGGCCTGGCCTCCAACTTCTGTAGTAAGGCCTATGATGTCGAGACGAGACATGTTTTCCTTTAATCATCATTATTATTTTTACTAGCTGACGAAAATTTCGCATACGGACACTGATACTCTACTTACCCACGCAAACACATTTCAACGAACGCTACAATCACTACAAATGAATACACAAACAATAAAACATGCCTAAAATAACACGCACTCATATTCTCTATCAGTGTCCGTTTCGATATACTCCATTTGTAGAGATAGATATCGATATCTAAACATCCAGTAATGAAACTCTATGGGCTGATTTAGATTAAACAACCCAACTCTTGTCCCCTCTCCTACATCCCTATACACTCCGCTCTGTTCTAATAATATTTTTATTTTATAATTTTTATATTTTAATATTATTATTCGATCATTTATTTAGCAAGATTACGTCATAAAAAAAGCTGAACATCAAAGAGATTACCGCCTGAAGAGAAGGCAGCCCCCCTTCTCGAGCTTTGCCCTCCACCTTCTCGAAAGTGACCATAAAAGCGACTTTAAACCAAGACGCCTGCACCAAGAAGAGAACTCCCGTCGACTGGACCTCCTGGAGGAAGTGGAGATCAGAAACTTCCCCAAAGATGGAATGCTGGTTAATGAACAATTGTTTATGAACCCTTCTCCCCTTCTCTCTTTACCAAGCCAGATTTTCCCATGATGTCCTTTCCCCCCCCCCTCTACCTTCCCCTCAACCTCTTATAGTATATATACTGCTACAAAAGTTTTCATTATTGCCTGAAGATGTAAGAAGCTCTTACGAAACCGGTTGCCAATATTAAAAAATATACGTGGAAAATTACAAAGTTGTATAATTTATTATGGCTTTCCACAAAGTAACGCCAGAACATATTGATTTCATTTCAAGATTACGTCAGTTTGGGCCGCTCTAAACTTTACATGATATTCTTCCAAGGGGAAGAGAGAAAAACTGATCAAATAAAACGAATAAAAAAGGAAGAGGTGAAGAAGGAAGGGTTTGATTTGTGGGGAAAAATCTCCAGACCTGAGAGTTGATAGAGAAAAAATCACGTTCCGGAAATTCACAAAATTTTATTCAAACAAAAATAATGACATCATTCTGATATAAAAAATTTCTAAAATAAAATTAGAAAACAATAATGTGATGTTTCACAGTCCGTATTGGCGTTGGTGTATGCGAGGAAGAATTTAGTTCAGGTCGGTAGTGAGACCCAAGACCAGAGACCAGACCTTAGTAATCTGAATTCTCATAGTACATACATATGTAAAACTATGAGAATACCTTATTTTCATAAAATATTTTCGTTCATGGAATATATAAGAAGAGCCTTCTACTCAGAAATGCAATTTTTATTCTAGGTCTATCTTGAAATATCACAAAAGTAAGTCATTTCAAGGTAAGAGCCGTAGAGAACTTCCCACGTACTCAGGCATTTGAAATGAAAAGTCAGTTTTTCAAACTCGGCTTCATTTTTACTCGTATATTCTAAAGAGAGAAATCCTAAGGAACTCTTCGTGAGAAAACGTTTCTAGTTCTCTTCATAGCATAAATTTTAATCCAAAAATAGAAGAAATACCTTGGTTTTAATGGTCGCATTGCCAAGTTACTGTGAGATTTTTTGAGTTATCATAATCACAGGAGGAAAATGCACTCTTTGGACGTAAACCGTGTCATCTCTTTGCAATTTAAGGTTAAGGCCAGAATAATTCTTAATTCCAAGCATTCGTAGATTTCTTAGCAAAAACGAGGAAGTTTTCTAAGTTTTAAAAATTTACTTCTAGCAGTAGCTAACATTAAGTACAAAGTATACAGCTATAAAAGCCTTACATATAGTATATATGGTACAGGTAAGTAGCATATATACCATATATAACTAATCAGTACTAACAAAACCGCATGGTTTTCAATAACTAAATGTTTCAGGGATCACTGGACATAGCAAGGAATCTCCTAATTCATATGATAATTTTTTAATGTTTTGTCCTTAGATCGCCTAAGCATTTTTAGCAAACCAATGATGAGAATTTATCATGACATTTGTTGATACTTATTCTACTAAATGTACACCTTAGTTAATGAGATGATAAAATTTCCATCACTTATTTCAGACAGCTTCCAAGATAATTCGCGCAGGCTGAAGAAAAAACTCGTTAATAAACCGTACATTAATAATGCGAAGGTATGTAAGATGATCGATCGAAAGTTAAAATTTCAAATTCACTTTAGAGAGAGTATGATTGCCATGATGGAGCACAATCATTCCGATTAAAAAGTTAGTAAAAAACATCTCCGTTATTTTCCGAAATCTTCTTCTGCTTACTGCTTCATATTCCGTAAAAGATTCCTAGTCAATGGGATGACAAATTTTCAATTCTATCATTTATTTCAGATGACTTACAAGATAATACGATCCTAATTTATGCAGATTAAAGAAAAATAATCTTGTTAATGAATCATACATTAATAATTCAATGGTATGTTGATCGTAAATCAAAACTGAAATCGTTTAAAATTTGAGATTCACTTTAGAGAGTATATGATTGGCATGATAGATCACAAACATTCCAATAAAAAGATTTTTTAATTTCTCTATCATTATCTGAGAGCTACTACTTACTGCTGCATTTTCCGAAAAAGATTCCAAATTCAAAGGAATACTTTGATATCAAATGGTTTACATCCCTCGCAATGTGACAAATTGACTTTCCAAGGCATCTACATAAGGATTTATCTATGTATTCCGCGAATTTGCTATCCGACCTTGATTTTCGGACTGCTACTCCGATGTTTGATAGTTTATTAACGAATGCGGATTGATTGGACTTTCTTTGGCATTTTTAACGGGGACCTGAAGGGCTAATCGGCAAAGACGCTTTAGTGATTGCATCCGCTTTAACTAATACGCACTCGAGTTAAACATGTAGCGCAATCCGATCTCTCCTATTCACAAACTTTATCGGTTTAAAAACAAACCACCCCGATTCTGAAGGCTAAATTTTCGTATCGATTCCGTCGTAACTTAGATTGCCAATCAAAGTATCCGCAGGTGGTGATCTTTCCACGATATTCATTCTTCCTACTTAACTATAACTATCTGAAATCCAAAGTTTCTATTCCCACCCATTCTTTCTTCAAAGTTCACTACCCTTCCTGCTAATCTTGAGTTAGAATAATCGAATGATGGTAAACAGAAGATTCCGATGACGTACCTGTGGTTCTTAGCGCTGCTTAAAGCATTCCTCCCCGAGAAATATGATATTCATGCTTTCATCTCATTAACATATTCAAATGGATTCAAACCCTCGAGGAAATCTCCTTTTAATGAGGATATGTTAACACGCGAACAATATTGAAAAGTGATCTGCTCTTAACTTTTCGAACTTGACGAGAAAAGACTCGACTGTTATAACAGAACGTGGTTTTTCCTTAACTCAGCATAAGTTTGAACTCTTACTTCTGTAACTTTGACTGGCATGTTTCTTTATTCCAAATTTTCAAGATTGAAACTCGAATTTAGATACCACTGAACATTAATTATTCATTTGATCATTCTCAATTTGATAAGAGTGCAAATTAATTAGTTGATTTTAAAGAACACATTTCCAATTAATTTTTGTACTCATGCAAATATTTTCTTCAAGATTCATGTTTTTATCATTATTAAATACATGTTTTTATCTACCCCACTTTATACCCTGATGATAAATGGGATCAAGTTATCTAAACGAGACTTTATTTGTGTTAACTAATATGATGATTTGATGAATATTATTACATATTTTGTTTATGTTTATATTTCTACTACGGAACATCATTTTGATAACTTGTCAGTATGGTGTGTGTGTGGAATCATTCGCAATCAATATTTTTATTCTTTACATAAAGTTTGCGAATACGAAAATAAGTTTGATCAGTGGCGGATATAGAAACTCTCTCTAGAAAGGACTTTAAGGGATTTAAGACATTTTCCTTATAAAATCATCTTACATCATAAACTTCTTAAATGGAAATTTATCGTGATAAAGAGTATATAAAAGTTGAGATAAAATGCAATGGAATAACATGATTGATGATACAGCAATCTGATTTTAATTCAAGTTCCTCCTCAGGTCCTAGTAGAACTGCTTATATTCCAAAGTTACTATGGCGTCATCCCTTTTGCTCTGGACCGGCTACTGGTTAAATGGTAGTCATTGTACAGAGGGGATAGAATAGAGGGAAAATATCACATCCATCCATAATATAAAAAATAAACATTCACCCATGTCGATAAAGAAACCTTTCGAAAAGTGTGCAGTACTATATGTCATTGCCATGCAAATATTTTTACTAAGCATCTAAAGAGTCAAACGATAAATTCTTGGGCGAATTCTAGCAATAAGAAGCCCTAAGGCATTTGAGACTACATCAAAATATTATTTACCTTTATAAAAGACAAAAAATTAAGGCCCCATTAACGGTTAGGTCTTCAACTTTCACTACGCCTAATGGTAAATCCGTCCCTTAGCTGAAATTTAACACTCATGACTGCCTTTATGAACTGAACCCATCAGTCGAATTGCTTATGAAAGCGTAGTTACACGGAATAACCTTCAATTATTAATGAAAAACCACCTGGTAATAATCAATAAGCATTTGATTATCACTTGTGATCTAAATACAGACTCTCCAGCTGAACTAAATATGCAAAATGTCAAATGGGGCCAAGAGGTCATTTTGACTACCACTTTTTCAATGAATAATTAGCGGAATTCGGAAATTTGAAGAGAGAAAATTACCTATGATTTTTTATGTTCTCTCATTAACGTAGTGGGAAAATAGTTTGTAATTGTGTTCACTTGGATTGAGGTTATGATCTACCGGTAGTAGTTTTAGGTTGTAAAGCGAGAAAAACCACTTGGTAACTTCCACTTTTGATATCTCTTTTTTAAATTGGTCTTTGAAATTCCACGAAATCACGATGGAACGCATACATTTTTTAGGAATTAAAAAATTCAAACGCTGACCACCATATGCAAATCTAATAATTTTGAGTCTTTGCATTCTCGCACTCATCCGATTCTCGGAAAACCGAAATACCGGCGCGAGAATCCAGGGTTTAAGCTCGGCGCCAGTCTTAATACTTTCACACTAGGACTGTTAAAAATATTTGCTGTTATAGCCGAACTGTTTCCCGCAGCTAAAAACTCGCTAGGAATGAAAACTCCATTCCCAGCGCGAGATGTATTTATTTCTATCATTCCATCAAGCCAAGTTTTTCCGTCCAAAATATTTTCACTCCGCACACAAATCTCTCGGGTGTGGCTATAAATAGTGGGCTATGGTTTGAAAAAAGCGGAATATGCGATTCTCCCGCGTCTTTTTTTTCCCTTGGCATTCCTCTTTCCACCGCATTCTCCCCTTCACTTGTCAGGAAAAGACGAAGCGAAGAGAAAGTCCGTTTAGGGTACCGCGAACCCTTCCATTCCTTCGGCAATATTTGCAGGTCCGTCGGAATAGGGCAAAGTTGGAATGTCTGAAGGGCGATGGGCCAGAATGGGAGAATTCTGAGTGAGATGGAGGTTCCAGCTAGCAAGAAAAGGGGGCTCCTCATTGATAGACACGTTCCTTTTGATAGAAAGTATGGAGGTTTCACAGCTTCTTTGTCGAGTTTGGTAAAATAGAAAGTCCGAGGCCGAAGTTTGTTCCTTGTGATTTCGGGAGTGTTAATTGGAAATAGACAGTTGGCGTTGGCTACTCCAGCGTCTGCCGAATTATTTTATCCCACGGCTTACTGAGGGTTGGAATTGGTTTGACGGCTCACCAACGAAATTTAAGCTCAGAAATAATGCAATGTGTACGTCCACTGTTAAATTTTGTTATCATAATCATAGTAAAATACTAATTTTCAAAATTTTGTAATTCGCTAGGATATTATGGACGTGCCCTTACTAGGGGCATAGTTTATTCGTTCAAAATAAGATACCGAAAAAAGGAGATACCCAAATATTTTCTATTTAAAATGTTATTTATACTAATATAATAATAGTTAGTTGATATTATTAATATCTATTATAAAAGCTAGCCTACCAAATAATCTACAATGATAAAAAAACTATTGGATTCTGCTAGAATCGATTGTTCTGCGGTGAACTTTTCCACTATTGTACAAACTCACGGAGTCAGAAGAATTTAAAAACTTTAAGTTTAGAGATAATGCAATCTATATGTCTAAAGTTAAATTTTGTAATCACAATCATAGTGAAATGTTATTTTTCAAAATTTTGTAATTCGCTAGGATATTATGGACGTGCCCTTACTAGGGGCATATTTTATTCGTTCAAAATAAGATACAGAAAAAAAGGAGATACCCAAATATTTTCTATTTAAAATGTTATTTATACTAATATAGTAATAAGTGGCTATTATTATTATCTATTATAAAAGCTAGCCTACAAAATAATCAATAATGATAAAAAACTATTGGATTCTGCTAGCATCGATTGTTCTGCGGTGAACTTTTTCACTATTGTGCAAACTTACGGAGTGAGAAAAATTTTAAAAACTTTTCAGACACTTAAACTTTCGTATCGACACTACTGTCAATTTTTCCGGCACGCTCACAATACATTACGTCACCATATCATGCCGTGGCACAAAGCTGAGAATACGCTGGGCTACTCCAAGTACTCCAACAAAACCAAAAGTAAGAAAAATATCAGGCGGCCAATATCGATACATTTATCCATTACTAACTTTTCTATTCCAATGTAGTACTATATACACCATTTGCTAAAATTGAAGGAAATAGATAATTGATTTTAAAAGAAAACAGTATACCCCAGTGGTTTTATTACGCGGCTCTTGAAAGCAATGAGTGGCAACTTAAAATCCTTCCAAAGTATAACTAAAAATAATGATAAAACCAAAGTCTTTGGTAACTTACATCGATGACGTTATGTAGTGAGAAAATCTTTCATTTACATGTCATTTAAAGCAATATATCCTTAATTATATAAAATATAGCATAAGAAGGGTTTAAGCAACGAAAAATTTGTTCTTCAAATTGAATATTTAGTGAAAATTATGAATAATTTCCTTTTTTCTTAAATAAATTTATGCCTTAATTAATGGATGCTATATTTTTTTAGTGTAGTTATGCTTTAATAATACATGGCACTGTAATGATTATTATCCGATACGATGTACACGACAAGGATGTATAGTGGTATAAAATTACTGATAATGTTTTCTTCCGCACTCATTCATAATTTTGGGGCTCCCGAAAAGCCGTGTGGGCCGTGAGTTCGATTTTGTTGAAAGCAGTCCCGGGTTAGATTCCCGGTGGGAGCTCACTTGTGAAATTACTTCAGATGTCGAAACACTTTTAACAATACTACTACATTAATAATTATTTAGCCAATGATAATTACGCTCAGCTACGATATACGCTACCTCATGACGCAAATTCAAACAGGAGAGGGTACTTCGTAATTATAATGGTAACCAGGAATAATTTGTGCATCAATACGAAATGGCGGCACTCCGTGTAGCGCCATTCACTGGGATACTTTCCGGGAAAATATTTTGATAAGGGAAGCTGTGTGGACAGTGGGAAACATACCGTCCTTCTGAAGGAAAATTGAAACGCAAATTTCCGTGGCCACATTCGCCCTCTAACGTATTAGGGATCCACGAACGGAATACCTTATCAGTGACCCAAGAAAGGGCGGGTGGGTTCGTGATGCAACCATATCATACAAAATGCAGCCTTTCTCCACTACTATGAGAGCTATCCATAGCAGAATACGTGAATACTTGGAACCCTTTGGAGAAATTTAGATCCCTTTCCTTTTTTGGAAGATTAGTAGATTAGTTGTTAGATGAGTTCATTCTCAGAAAGCTACTGAAATAGACATTAGAAGCAATATATAGGAATGATTCCTGTACCTGACGACCATAGGATATTTCCAAGCATAATTTCACGTTTTAAAGCTTCCATTGAAATCTGTATATAATTAATATAAGATAAAGATCTTAGATGTATCATACTTGGTTAAGTAGTGGCAGAAGAAGTAATTTTAAAAGGATTTCTGCAGCGAAATATTTTGCATGCATCGGGAGTCGAACCCGGTCTCGGTTACTTATTAACACGCATGTTAACTATCACTCCCAAATAGAATTTAATAATAATAATAATGTTTATAAAAAACTTGTGGCAGGTCCCCTAGGGTACCAGTATAATTAACAGATGAGTGATGGAATAATGAAATGTATTATCAAAAATACCCTAATTATTTAAATGCATAATAAAAGAAACAGGACCAAAAATATGTTTTAAATTTCGAAATTCAATATATTAACTGAAACTCAGTAAATTCCCAAAAGCTACTCAGCCAGTGAGATTGCTAATTACATATGAGAGGTTTTATCTGTGCTGATAAAATGTTCAATTATTCAGTAATTTAATGTTAATATCATTAATATCAATACCGATTAATGTATTAAATTTACGATAAAACATTAATTACAGCAATTAATTATTAACCTTAATTACAGTATTCAATCAATCAATATTAATTATTCATTATGTAATATTGAATAACTCTATAGCCAACACGAATCATACAATTATTGAAACATTCCTCGAAGAAACTTTCAGTTGAGATTACAAAATATTTATTCCATTTTCAAATGAATTTCCAACCCATCATGTTTCCAAACATAGTTTCGACAATCATATGCATTTGATTATCACTTATGATCTAAATACAATCTCACCAAGTGGATTAATTTGCAAAAAGTCAGATTATGCCAAGAGGTTGTTTTGATTGCCCTTATTTCAATAAATAATTTGCAGATAAGAGAATTTAGAATTGTGGAGACAAAATCTCACAGATAATCAATTAAGCTCTCTTTTTAATATGTTCTGAAGATAGTTTGGAATAATTTTCACCAAGATTGAGATTATGTTCTGTTTGTAGCAGTTTCAGCTTACAGTGAGAGAACAACTAGCTTGATTTGCTTTCAGTTTTATTTCAATAACTTGTTTATTCTCCGAGCAGAAACTTTACTTCACTTTTCATACAAATGTTTTTAAAGAAGCACTCTTGGACCTTGCCACTGTTCCATATACTTGCATGAGATCTTATGTTTGTTTATAATACTGTTTCATATGGTAATTTATTGGATTTCTCTCAACAATATGATTCCCATTAATCTGTGTTTATTGTTTGTAAATTAAATTTCATCATATCTATAGGTATTTTACAGTACATATATTTGCGCTGAATATATTTATCTTCGTAATTGGGCACTTCCCGCAATGGATTATTAAATAAATAATGGCAAATTCAGACGAATAATTACGGGAAGAAGAAAACAAGAAAAAAACTGCAGGAAAATGTCTTCTACTCCAACAATTTCTTTTCGAGCAGTCATTAGCCTTATGAAGACAAGAAATTGTTGAAACCGATTCACCAAAAACAAAAACTGTGGTATGTAGTGGAAGACGTGTTTCATTTCTCTGACAGCCCAGGAAGTCAAAGCATTGTAACAAATAATTCCCGTCCGACATTTAAGCCTCGAAAACAAAAAACACATCAAAACGACAAACCAAAAAAGGTGAAGCGAGCGAATGACTTTCAAAGTTCTGGATATACTGAAAATAGGGAAGCTGATAGAGCAAAAAAAAATGAAAAGAACTTGAAAAATTAAGTGATGCCATCAAAAGAATGGGTGTGTGTGGAGGAGAGAGTTTGTGAGTGGAACAAGAGAAGGCGAGAATCTTGGGAAAGAAAAAAATAGGTTTATGTCTGGATGGCTTGCGTGAGTCGAAGATTAAGGGAGATATCGTTGGAAAAGGGAAGAAAGTGGAGAGTTGGGAAGGAAGGGGTCGCTCACGTCCGTAAGTGGTGTTAGGATCAGACGGAGTTTACCTTTGAGGAGCGATTCCGTACAAGTGATGAAAGGGGCCTAGGAAAATAGTAAAAGGAAACGTTCCTCAACTAATATTATCAGTGAACATAACTAGGCTTTGGTATTTGACTTAAAGTTGTATATTCTGAATTTATATCGAGGAAGGGAATTCTTTAATGGAATTGCACCGAGAGAAACTGACAAAACGTTGCTGAATATTTATAAATCATTGAAAGAACAAATATAAGGTTTACGTAAGACATAAATGAAACAGTTAAACGAGATTAATGTTCCTTTAGGCAATTTATCAAGGTACAGCTTATAGATGTTTATAGGTCATCCTGGGATCACAATATTTTTATAAACAGTATTACGCAAAGAATTCATACACTTAAAAGGATTGGGTGATATTTAGCATAATGTTGCTTAAGGGTTGCATATGGGAGACAATAGATATTTGGTAACAAAATAGGATATTAATTTAGATAGGAATATAAAGAGTTATTTGTAAATAAATGGAATTCAAGCACTAAAAAGGATTTGATAATATTTAGCACAATGGGTATGCGGATATGAGATATATGGTAACATTACCTGTTATTAACATAGAAAAATGTGTAAAGAATTATTTATCTAGTAAATTTTAAGACATTATTGACCGCAAGAGAAAGGTGAATGAACAATTAAAATTTTTAGCGATTAGAAGGATAAAGTATTGGTATTTCACAGAATCAGAAAGTAATCAATAGATGGAAAATGAAGAACTAATGTTTGTTCTTGTTCAGGTCTTACACTTACAAGGACAACCCAAATTGTATATGTAAGCATATTCGATAGAATGAAGCACAGAAAGAAACCTGGAAAATAAATGTGTTCGGCACGAATGCGAAGAGAAGGAATACTAATCATCATCTAGGCAAAGCTTATAGAAGATAGGGAAAAATAGGAAATCGTTGTTGCTGTGAAAGCCTGGAATGCTCTAAGAAAAATTCTTTAAAGTAAGGAAATCGCAAGGGTTTCTTTAAACCTAGCTGTAGTCCAGCAACTTTAACACGTCAATTCTACGCTGCAGAGGCAAATATAAAAAGTGTTCCACCTTTAAAATTAAATCGCTTTCATGTTTGGAAGGGATATTTTTGGCCCTATTGAGAGGTTTAAATGGTTCTTTCGTCAAATATGAAGTGGATGCTTGGGAAAATTTTCAATTAAATGCACTTAGTCCGCTTTAATTTCGAAAGCAGTAACAGCTAATTTCATGGTTTGCATCATGGAATACTTATCCGGACAGGGTATCAATTTATACGTTGGAAATTCATTACCAGCGTACATGGATTGCACTCCTTTGATACGGCTAAGAGGAGTTTTAAAAGTAAATATTACACTCCGGGGATATGTTTCTAGTGCGCGGTAGAAATGCTGTTTTCCGAAATCTGCAAGTTTGCCTTAGAAATCTCTAGCGAATCTAAAGGTAAAAGATTTAAAAGTTTATCTTCAGCTTTTCTTTGTAGAATTCCATGGTGATATTCAGAGGATGATATATTAAAAATATACAAGTTTACATCACGTACTGTAAAACTACTTTGAAATCATTTCTTCATCATCATTAGAAGAAGTGGTTAGTTGCAACGCTGATTGTGGAGCGGAAAAATCCAGCTATATTTGTATCAAATTACTTAAAAATTAATGATGACCTTTGCTTGGTAGATTGAAGTTATAAATATGAAGGAAGGGTATTGCTATTTTATTACTACATTGCATAGATATGTAATAAATAATGTGAATGTAAATGGAAAATGGAGAAAAAAAGGATGCTGATGGAAATCGAAACCCCAAATATTTCACGGTTTCAAGTTTTCGAATATTTCTCATGCTCTGCGATTTCTAAAAAAAAGAATATTTACGCATAACTCAACAAATTGGCAAATGACGTTCTGGTATTCCCTGACGTTGAAAAAAATAGAAAAGAAAACACTTTTCACTAGGGAAAATAGTTCCTATTTCATTAGAAATAAAATTACACAAAATACCAAATGAATTATTCTCGAGTGTTCTGTGCTATTTCGCAGAGTTGTATTTCTAACTAGTTTCCTTTGTGACAAATGGTTTCTTTTTTTATTTCATCTATAGTATTTGCATTCTTTGAACTTCTGGAACTGTCTTACTCAAATGAAAAAAGCATTCCAAAGACTTAGCCTAAGACTATTTAGTGGTGGAATTCAGCCAGTTCTCGTGAACCGATACTTAGATTTTCCAGAGCTCGCCGAATCTGTTTGCAAATCAAATACGATAATGGTAGAATTATATACTTAGAGGAACTAGAATTCAACTTCCGATTACGAGTTACTCCATTCTCATTTCATCTATTCGTACGTTTCGTAAACAAATATTCAAATTAGATTAACAGTATATATTAGCCCACAAGATATTCAAAGGTGAATTTGGCACTTGCTCCCTGATTGGACTTTTTGGTGTTGCTGAACCATCTCGCGGAACCCGGAAAAAAAGTTCCATTCACAAAGAAAAACCTTAACAAGTTTTCGCCGATCCCAAGTATTGGTAATTATGTTAATGAACTCTTCAACTTTGTAGACTTTTTCTGTGATTCACTAAATACCATAAGGAGAAATCTTTTAAACTTTTCGCTTGCAATTCCCCAGCAAAATCCTTTAATTAGCTTTCTTATTGCATTTATTTCTGTCTATATTTTTTTCTTTTGTGTCGTCCTTTTATTATAGCACATGTAATTGGGGAAACCTGTATGGGATAAATAAATTATTACTATCATAACATATGAAATACGCTTGTGACTGCTGTGGGTGGTAGCATACGCATTAGGAATAAAAACCTGTTCCTTAAATTTTCTAATCCCACCAATGAGTCCCATAGCACGGGATTACTTGTCAAGCATCAAATGACCGAGTTCAGTTCTTCTGATTTTATTTTCCTTTCGAAGAATGAGATGCCCTTTGTTACCTTACGAGAATCAGTTGACCCCAGTGTTTAACAACATTCTTTTTTGCTCCATTCAATTCGCATGGAAGAGAAGCGCGAAAAGGAGGGATTGGATTTGAGGTTGGCTGAAAGAGAGTGTATCTGATGGAAAGCTTCCTTCTTTGCACAGGAAGCAATCCGTGCCGTTTCTGAGGCAAGGTCACCAACCAATATGAGGTCAAGAGTTGCGTTGTAATGGGGAAAAGAACAAAGGACAGTGCAACAGACAAGTGCAGGCGCTCAAGTTTACTCAAGGGGGTGTGCAATTACGCTTCTGCAACCCCTGGTGGATGGGAAAGGGTCCCTGAATGGAATGATCCTCACTGCAATGGAAAGAAAGTTTACGAACAGTGCGATTATTGCACTTGTGTATTTAATGTACATTATTAATTAAGAGTGCGAAATAATTTTGGGACCCACCCCCAAAAATGGCAATGAGATTTAACCGGAATATGTGGAATCATTATGGATGAATGAGCTCACCGTTGACGATGTGCAGGTGGAATATGGAATTGCCTGGTTGGGTGTTTATGGTGGAGACTGATACTCAATAGTGCTACGATATCCTAGAGGACTTAACAGGAACTTGAAAATTGCATACTAAATAGAGGGTGTTAAGTAATGTACAGGCGTTGATATACGTAAATTTTGTACAGTAACCTAGCTGTTACGTGAAATTTACTATTTAAGGGAGTGCTACCTGTATTAAAATAGTACATTATTAGCTAGGAGATATAAGTAAATTTATACATAGTAACTCAGCTTTTACGTAAAAAAGTACTATTTGTCAGAGATATCTGTAATGGCATGGTGCATAGCTATAACCAGGAGATAGTTCTATTGTATCAATGTATAATACAATAATATATCGAAGATTTTTTTATTTTAATTGTGTAATGTTGTAGTTAGATGTTGTAGGCGGATTAGTGTTCTGTAATTACAAATAACGTGTTATCGTTGTCATTAGTATTGTATATAATACTATATCATTTTATTAGCGTAGAAAAGTAATGTAATAAATAACGTTGCCACCGGAATATCGGTACATACATCAGTAAATAATGAATTAATGATAATAATAAAAATAAATCGTCATTTAACAAAAATCAATCTTTTGTCTATAATAATCATAACTCCATTATTGGTGAAGTAACTGGATTAGCTGTAAAAATTTAAAAATGATAGGAGGTAAATTTATCTTCCTGATTGAAACCACGTCTAGCTTACACCTTAATAACAGTCTGAGATATATTTAATGAGATTTTATATTCGCTCGAAATCGATTTTCGGATGTTTCACCACTCAATGTTTTGGTATGGATAATATTAGAATGGTAATGAATCTGAAATATCAATTACCTCTGATCTCATTAAAAATTTAGGAGCCGATATCCTGAATCTTCCCTAAAAGTTCTCCGCGAGATGATTGAGGAAACGATCCTCTTACTTCTAAAATTACTTTTTACTTTCATGCTGTATGTACGTAAATTTATATCTACTCATATAGGTTGATGACAGCGGTTGCTTCCAACTTTAACGTTTGAAAAGAGAGAATAAATTTCCATCGTAGTTTTAGAAGTGTATGCTTACTGATATGAATATTATAAAATAGTGATATTAAAAGTTTGAGACTTTTAGATGCCATGTCGTTTATTCTTTTTATGAATTCCTAGCTGCTTGCTAAATGTAAGGAGAAGCAAATCGTGATGCCAAAGAAGTAATCCATCGAAGTTTTCGAAATACATAATTTGTGATTTTACGAATGTTATGGGATAAAGAAATTAGAAGTTTGAGACATTTACATTACACTTCGTTAATTCTTTTCATGAATCCCTTGCTAGTTAAGTATAAATATCAGTGGAAGCAAAACTTGATGCCTATACGTTCAATAGGTCATGGAAATTGTTTAATTTCTGGAGTTTTAGGACACGACGTTAAAACATACAATGTGAAATGTTATGTATAAAAACGTAATATGTTAAATTATTAAACACAATCGCTATATATTATCTGAAACTAAGGGAACTAAGGGAAAAGAAAGGACGCGAAATAATTTTAAGGAAAAAAACCCGCATCGAGTTTTGTGCGGAGACGTAATCGAAATACAAATTGGTAGCAAAGTAAAAGAAGCGAATAGTCTACGACGAAAACAAAAATCGCCGCAGTAAAAATTACGGCGTGCATAAATAAAAGGAAGGAGGTGCTAAGTGAGCATTAAAAATAATAACGCCAACCGTAAAAAAGGTCGAAAAAGTGAAAGTCGGAAGGAGGCTCGTGAAGGAAGATCGTTATGCCGTCCTTAGCTTATCTCGGGTACCGAGTCGGGTGACCTTGCGTGAGTTTCTCTTTGTTTGGGTCTTCCCTACCTAATTTTCCACCGTCTTCCAAGGAATACATTTTTTGCAAAGAAATTCAATTTCAGCGGCAATGTGCGGAGATTGATAGTTGTTATAAGTAGAAAAACGTGACGAATTCTTTTAAGTTTCTAACTTATATATTTAATTGGTGATTAAATGTTAATAACTATATCTTATGGATTTAATTCCAGGTGTAATAATAATGGTGTAATAATAAGGTGTAATAATATTGAATAACATATCAATGAGCGCAACACCTTGAATGGAATTCATAAGATGTAGTTATTAACATTTAATCACCATTTTTATAAGCCTTACGCTGGTATTTATATTTTCTGGAATTTTAATTTGAAAAGGTAAAAAAGTCCTGAAAACTTTATTGCTTGATTCTTTTTGCACATATTTCAGATGATGTTTTTTTCTAATAATTATATTCTTCTCTTTGAGTCTGATATTTTCTGATGACTTCTAATGATGAATTTAGTTTTAGCGCTGACATTTGTGGTTGTATGCTCCTCCTGCCGCAAACCTTCATAGAAAAAACGGAAAAACATATGCAACTATTCGCTAACCAGAAAAGAATGTAACTATCAAGCATTCGAGCCTAAGAACTTAGAGGTGGTGCTCCAAGCCTGTTTATTGGATATTCTGCGTTAATTTATATAAGTATAGAGTAATAAAAGGAAAAAATTATGAATTTTTGTGTAAAAAACATGTATACGCTGAATTAAGATCTCTCTCTATAAAATGAACGATATTTCATGGACATATTGAGAAAATTCAATGAAAAAGTTTTTAAGGCATTATATGACCATTTTCCTATATCTTGTTAAATTTCGACATACCTTCATTCTTGAGCATAATCTAATATCAAAATTTTTACAACTGCGAATCGCAATATGAGGTGAAAATTGAGCAAACTAGATGTGGAATGTTTAAGAGAAGCCCCGAAAAAATCTTATTACATTCCGAATAATTTGGCACATTTAGTCAACAATTTGAGGAATTAGACTAATTCCTCAAATTTTCGAGATTCCCCGAGAATATATTTTAAAATTGATCGCCGTTGTAAAGTTCCAATTTGAATTGTAAATCAAAATTGCTTGAAGAAGCAGCACAGGTTACAATGTTCATCAAAGTGTACAAATAATATTGTGAGAAAATATTTTGCAGTTTAGGATTATGATGTAAAAGCGAAAAAAGCAAAAAGAGTACAATAGCTAATCAAAAGCGACCATTTACTCAAATAATTAAGTAGAATATAAACCCTCATTTATTTACTTAATTTGGCAAAACATCAGTCTCTCTCAACATAAATTCCATAAAATATGCATTCGCAAACAGAACGATTTGAAATTCATTTCAAAATTTAAATATCCTAAATTTACTGGTGTTTACCATTCATGATAGGAAATAATCCCTATTACAAATTATCATTAGAAACAGCATCGATCGACTGACTTATCCACGTTTCCCTGTTAGCGTAAAAACAGAAAACTTATTTAACTGATGTGCTAGGAGAGTCAGCTATAGAAAGCGTTCTCGTCCATATGATATCGCCAAAGTGAGCGAATAACGGAAAACGGGGCGAGACGTCGCGATGTCGAAAGAACATTTTTTTCCCAGGATCGCGAATAGATGAGGACTGCCTCTCCCTTCGAATATTCTCTCAAAAGGCTTCAGAGATTCTCATGTGAGTCCCCGTCAATGTCAATCACTTTCCTTGCCATATGTAAAGATTTTCAGTTTCTATAATCAATACACGCTACTCCATTATTCATCCTCTCCAAACAACCTTTTATTGATTTCGAAATATGTACAAATTCCAGTACGAAAAATGATTTCTATGACGGAAATTTTGAAGTAAGTCGAAGTTGAAATACAAGAACAATCATGTGGAGTACGCAGAATAAATTAGTTAGAAAATTGTTAAAATAGCTTATAAAATAGGATGATGGATATTGAATTTTTGAAGTTGAATAAAGCTGGGAGAGAATTATTTTGGGCCAATGTGGTGCAAACTTCACACTCAGAGGGGCTTGAATTAAGATAGGGATAATGGAGTTAAGATGATTTTAATATTATTTATAATTTTAGTTATAACCTTTTAATTTTGTCTTCTCTCTAGGTGGAACGGTTTGGTGAAGATATGTAATAAAATAAAGCGATAACTTTGTGAAACTTTATCATAGAAATGAAAATACATGGGTGGTCTGAAAAGTTTCCGACATTTTGCCATTTCTCGACATGTTTTCTGAAAATTTCTGAAAATTTTCTGAAAATTTCTGAAAAATCTGGGGTCGGAAACTTTTCTGACCACCCTCGTACAATAACTATTATACGAACTGTGTGGCACATATATAGTATAATAGTGTGTGGCACATAGCTCAGTTTCCTTCCTTCTTAAGATCCTAAGTTTTTTACCAATACTTTAAGTTTTCTTTCTTTCGTTTTACCAATCTTTAATATATTAAGGTGTGCAGAAGTAAGACCCATATGGGTTTAATCTATCCAATAAAGGGTTTAAGTTCTCTCTATCCAACTTTCGATTCTATTTCATTGAAAATTTCCACTTTAATTATTACTACCGTATTTTTCTACCTCATTCTTCTAATTATATTTCTCATTTAAAATATTCCGCATTGCCATATTGGTAGCTCGTTTGCTTTTGGTGAAATAGATAATGGGATCGATTCCCGGTGGGAGCCCATACATACGAAATGACTCAGTTTATAGTATAGTTTGGAAGCACTTTATAAAAAAAACTACTTCTATAACTTTCCAAATATATGTGTTTGAAAAATTGGTAAGTTATGATCAAAGCATTTTTGGCTATCATTTACATTTTCAAATATCCATAGCGGTCTTTAGGTCAAGTGGCTTGAGTCTCTCCCAGCTTCTGAAAGGTTCTCTGCGAAAACTGTTAGAATGTCCATATTTAACGAGAGTAACAGCCAAAAAGAATTCAAATCTATGAAAATATCGACTTTTGGAAGACTTTAAGCAGTAGAATTAAGCCCCTTTCTAAATCGACCCGATGGAATAGCAATGGCAGTGATTCAAATTTCGCTGCAGCGGTCTTGGAAATGTTCTTTCTGGCAGTGCCACGCCCTACGCGATCATCTACGCTAAACATCTGCCTCTGATTCCCGGAAGGTCCTGCAATTAAGTACAACAGCATTTGCTAATTTAGGATAGCACACAAATCAAGTCAAGGCCTTCCCAAACAAGCACGTTAAGGCTTTCCGAGAGGGGATAAAAAACAAAGATAAGTAAAGAGGTAATAGAAGAGGGAATGCTGGGAGCGACGGAAGTCTGAAAACTGGAATCTCAGTGCAATTAAAGGAGATACGGTGCGATGCAAGTGATGCTCTTGGAGATTAGTCGTGACTCAAACAAACCTTAGCATAACCCAAATGTATATCTATCTGAAAACGCACTAACCGTGAATTATGCACAACATTAAGCATCACCTTATGGACGTAACCGAAGATTTCTGTTTTCTTTATGGTGATTAGCTGTTGCTAGAGTCATAGATATATGACACTTGTACAATTATTAGGGATTTTGAAGATGGAGGTGGTTATTTTTATTACTTTTTACTATTAAAATGCAAATGTCTTTATGGGAGACATTGGGAATAGAATGTTCCATACTCTATTTAACCTTCGTCAGAACTATATCATGAGCATAAATGGAATCTGATTTTAAATAACAACCTATACTATATTACGTACGGATTTTTTAACAAGTAAGGTGGTATTAGAATGGAAATAAGAAAAAAAATAATCGTTTTATGGAGAAATAACTGATATGTTTGATCGCGGAAATAATATATTCACTACAAGAAAACACCCACGAAGAGAAAAAGGTGTGAAAAATCAATGAATGATGTAGAAAACAGTGGAAGAAATTTGGAGATAGGTTACTACATTGAGACATAAAAATCACGAAAGTTTTTAACAGATCCAAAATACATCACAACTGAAGTATTCTTTGTCATTAATATTTGAACATAAAAGAAAGTTATTAATATAATGTACAGTATAAGTAATAATATATAATATAATATAGTATATTCAGAGTTTTTGAATGAGTTTATGACACCAATTTTTAAAAATAAATAAATCCTAGAATAACAAAGAAAGTTTCAATATCGTTTGAAAAAAATTATATAATACTAAAGTAACTTTCCTCAACTTTCAATCTTCGCGTTAGCTTGTCTGTTTTGACGAAGAATTGGTTTTCCTGATGATAAAGTAGAACTTTGACGGATAATCTCTGATAGTCGCAAAATAAGTGTGTCCTTCCAACTAGAGAAAGTGATTTTCCTTTTTTTCCTAAAGTTTTAACCGTTCCTCATGGATGCTAGTAATATATAGAACTACGACGCTGTGCTCCAGTTTCAATTTTCAATAACACGGTTCGTATTATTTGCTTTAACTTTGCTCAAGTCAACCCAAATACCTTGAACCTCAAAGTATGTCATATCATCAACTAGAAGGAAATTCCACTCACGCTTGCGATGTTTCCTCTATCTAACGCGAGAGAAATAATCATTGTGCGCAAACAGCATAGAGGCCTCAGGAAACAGAAGATTTCGTAACGCCAACGCGAAATAAACTTGGAACATCATCCATCGTCTTCGACGTCAGAAGCGCGCCATTGGGATACAGAGGGAGTACATGCCTCTCCTGGAATTACGTAGAATAGGGTCGTTTCTATGAGAATTTATCTAACGCCTTAGTGAGTTCGACTGGGCAGACTATTAGAAACCCTTTGCATTATGCTCCGTTAAAGAAGTAGCTATTACCACTCGATTTTTTTTATTTACAAGCAGCACTGAATGCGAACGAAATGTCCCAATCAGTCATCAAACATGTTTTTATTTGCGATCTTAGGTTTCTTTCAGATAATATATCAGAGATCTAATTAGATCTTCGGATGATTTTAGTGTGTGGTCCCAGACGGAATAACGGAGTTAAGTTATACTCAAAGTTAAACGGAAAGCATAACTAAAACTGAAAAAACTTACATTTGTCTGTGTGAAAACCGGACCTGCACCTAAATTTTTTTGATCCGAACCAAAACCAAAAAATTAATAATCAGTCCAATCTTCGGTTCTCAATAATACAAAATTTACTTAAGTTTAGACTGTGTCTTTCTAAACATATGTAACTATGAACTGGAACTAACTATTACTAAATTATTGTGAAAAATTTGGTGTTTTATGATTGAAATCAATTAAGTTTAAACGATAAAAATACTGTCAGAAGGATACTAAAATAAGGATATTATAATATCCGCAGCGAAAGAAAACGGCTGGAACTGCTTCTGCATTGGTAAAAGGAGCCATTGGCCAAGGAGCAAACCTGAACTGAATCGACATTTGTTTTTCCGGCAAAATCGGAATATAAATATTACGGTAAGATTCCTTGATGAGGATGAAAATGTTAAGATTGAATTAAAGGAAGAATTAAAAGTCATTCATCAACACACCTCAGTATAATCCAGACAATGTATGAAAAAAGGACAAAATTCTTCGTAAAGACTGAAATTTCTTATATTCTGTTCAAATTTATCATCCGTTTAAGTTCTAGTCGATTTATCAATACTTCATCCCAACAAAAAGACGGAACATGTTCACTTCACATGTTTGCTCTAAAATCGACGCTGTTCGAGTATCAAAATGACTATCCAAAGCGTAGCCGATGTTTCAGAATATTTCGGAGAATAATTCACAATCCAGATATTCCAAATGCAATCTGGCAAACTGCGAACTAACGATCAGAATTCCTAGTACCTCTCGTTTGAAACGCACGGATGAGGCGGCACAAAGGTTTACATTTTCGACTCGCTTGGCCCCAATTTGAGGTTTTATTGCAAGGACAACATGGCAATTATCAGTATTTATCCACTGGATATAGCCCAAAGTTCAAGTGCCACGTAAGTATTCTAATTAAGAGGTTCCAAGTATTCTAATCATTAGGTGATGAACTACTTTTCGCCCCTGAGAGTCGAATACTGAATCGCTAGCATTCATAGCTTTATAGCACCCACTCGACTATGCAGCAGCCCGATTAGATAGCCGAGTCTCACATCTATGCATGACGAAGTAAATGTTGAATCAACATTTACGGAAGTGCACGACCATAGGTGGGGTCCGGTGAGACGTGGATCTCAGTGGCATTTTGTGCCTCGCAGTTTTCAATTGAACAGGAGGCATCAAAAAGGAAAAGAACGAACTGTGGGAGCCTCGCAAAAGAACAAATATTTCGCGAGAAAGAAACTCAGAATAGCGAGCGTGCGTTTGCTCGACCACGAGTCGACATCTCGAATTAAATTTCGAGATGAGAAATGGTGGACTAAAAGGTAAAATAATTCCGCATGGAAAAGTCGTGTCGCGCGGTAGAGAGTATCCTTCCGTATGCATTGCCACTTCACACGCCACACAAATCACGAGGAATATGAAAAAGGAACGAGGTTCTTGCTCTCTCTTTAAAAAAGGAATGCGATCAACGCGGAAACAGAGTAACGAAATATTTTTGCGTTCTTCGCCAAAGTTATCAAAGCACTTTATTTCCAAAGGATGTTTTGAAGTGTAACCTTTCTAATGCTTGGCCAAAATACTCATGCGTAGATGAAGATTTCACTCTTAAATGGAGTTTTATCTCTTCTCAATTGGAAGAAAATTTATTTTTCTTTCTCAAGTCTCAAGCGATCTATGATGCGTACCAGTGGCATTGCAAGAGGGATGGAGAGTTACTTATTTAGAGGCAGAAATTTTTACCAACTGGGTAGATTACCAAAATGAGATATAAATGAAACTATCGGATATAATGGAGGCTATATAAACGCACAAGTTAATTTTGTTATGGATAAATATGCAATAAAAACTGAATACATACATAGTGAACTTTCAATCATCCGTTGGCAGATTATCCAGCTTGTTGATCATCCGGCTCGAGGAATGGCTGTGGGTTATGCGGCTAGTAGATTATCCGTGCATGATTTTCTTACTCTTTATGGACGTTTTCCGGGCCTTTAAAAAAGGAAATTCAAGCACAAAAAACACATGAAGATTTTGGTATTCTAATACAGGTAGGACTTAAGTAAAACATTTTATACGTACCAGTGGAAGTGCGATTACAGTAACTTTATCGATGGTAAATAGATTCGCAGTAAGGAATAGAAAACTGATAGCGAGGTTATGGAACAATTGAAAATAATGGACTATGTGAACATTTAATAACAAATCGGTGATTGAAACAAACTATGAGGAATATGAGAAATGCGAGTGGAAGTTTGGATTATCGTGTTTTTATTTTTTAAAGATTTCTTAAAATTTAAACTTACCTTGTTTGCATGATATCGCTGAGGAAAAGAACCAAATAATCTATTTAAATTTGTAATGAATATGAACCTATATTAGTAAAAACATTTTAAAACGAGAAAAAGAACTTTTCATGTGTGTCGAATTGAGGTTTTCTTTAAGTGTACGTTTGATGCGTTCTGAATAGGGTGGAAAATTCAGGAATTTCCCGCATTACAGAAAATCATAACCACATAATCACCAATAACAAGATATGTAGAAATAAAAATTTGTCGGAATAAAATAAAAATTAATAAAAATCACGAAGTTTTGATGCTTTCTCTTGTAGTTAGAAATACTTACCGCGAAGATGGTACTTACTTACCTGGTAGGGCAACAGACTTTTTCTCCAAATTTTCCATAAGTATAATTTATTCGTGATTCTTCCTAGGCATGTGTGATGAAATAGTTATTTTCGAATACTAGGCCTTTTTGAATACCTGTTAGTAAAACGGCCCTAGAAACATGAGTATTATCATCAGGCGCAAGGAGACTAAATTCGAATTGAAATTAGGCAGAAATTTGATAAGAAATCAAAAAATTATTTCTCTGAGATATTCTAGCTGTAACTGTTATATTAATGCTTCAAATTCAATAATACATCCCGAGTAGGAATGTTTGTGTACTTCACTTACGGCATCTAGAACATAAAAATATGTCATTACCAGTAAGGACACCGAGCCATCCATGGGGAATCGCTGTGACAGATATCTGCTGTACCACTTTTACCGCGACTCAAACTATGGATTCTAATTCAAGTCCTTCCTCTCATAGTTTGCATGCTGACGTCAGTCACAAGGAAGGAAAGAGGACGTTAACGAGATACAATTGGATATTTTTTCTGTTTCCATCATTTGTGTCGCTGTAGTGGAGCGTCCGGTCTAAAGAAGATGTGATAGGCGCAAAATTGTATCCTGGATGATTTATTCATGCGTTTAACACAGAAAGTGTACTTAGATAAGTAAACGCGGAAATATTTATAGGAGGAGGAAGCGAAACATGAAAAGTGAGGAATAGTGTATATGAAACCTTTCATAAAACGGAAAACTATTTTTAAAAGAGTACACGGAAATGACGAGTCTAATTTTATCGTATCGTATAGTATGATTTTAAGGCATTATTTTTTTAATTTAAGCTATCCAAAACTTCATTCAATTAAAGGTTTCATGATCATGAAATCTCATAAGATAACCGTTTTCCACTGTATTTTCCTAAAGCAAAGGCCTGAGTTATAATTGCTATAGGAAATTCTTCTCTTTTGAATGGACGCTTAGGCAAAAAGTTTAAGGAAATGGGTTGCAAAAATTAATCAAAAGCTAGGCAGTCGTGTCGTGTACAGCACAATATGCAGGTAATACATAAAGGTAATTAGCAATCGCTGTGTAACATGGTGTTTTATTAAAATATTTGTGCTAATTTCATGAAATAGTTTAATCAAATTTTTGAAATAGTTTAACCAATTTCATGAAATAGTTTAATCAAAAATTCAGTGAATTCAGGAAATTAAGTCTTTGTCAATTAATGGAGATTGCCCATTTATGTCCATGGAGTCTGATTTGTATCAATGTCAATTTTTTGAGACAATGGTGCACAACCTCATAAGAGACTACTACAAGATTAGGAAAATCAGTAGAGGACCCCTTTCCATAGACTTACTTTAGCGGTGAGAAGGTTTGTGGTGATAGCTTAAAAATATTTGAACAAGGTATCTGGCCTAATTAATGCCAGCAATAATATACACATTCGTAAAAGTTACAAAAATATTTACTGACAAAATCATATTACAATGTGGATAGGAATTTTAACTAAAAGCATGTTTAATTGAACTTCGAAGTGAGATAAAACAATAAAAACGAATATAATTTCCGTCAACTGTAATTAATTGTCTTTTAGTATATCTATATAGTATATTCGTGTATATCTGTCATTTTTAGTAACGTGAAATCGTTATAAAATTTTAAATGATGTAATTGTAATGAAATGTAATGTATATGCATAACTACCAGTTAAAGTGAAATAGTAACTACACTAAAAATGACTTTTCCTATGCATTGTGTATGCAATTTTAATGAGTTTATCATTTACATTAAAACTCTGACTAGCCATTCGTAAATCCTTCAAATGTCACGTTTAAACTGAACTTACATCGAATTCAACCTGAATTTATTCATCACACCAAAGAGTATGCTAAAGCTTTCCGTGTTAAACCTTGTCTGATCAGAGCAAATTAGTGCAAACACGTTCATAAAACCGATGAGGCATATTTACCATCGAGTCGAGCGCAGCGCACTTCCTTATAACCCGGCGGTTTAAAGCCAAAACGCGGATGGTCTTAAAGCTTAACCTTAAAAACACATCTTGTCGATGCATTTCCTCCATTTCCTTCCGCTTTTTTTTCGTTCCAAACACACAGAGAGAACTGCAGAAAATTTAGGTCGGTCGAAGTAGGACATCGGGACTAGTAAGGTGAGTAAATTAGAATGTAGCCCTCCTTTTTTTTCGACATCAAAAAGCATGTCGAATTAGACGATCCTCGTCCGACTGCGTCGAAAACCCAATCCTCCGCTTACTTACTCCGGAGCGCCAACTTTACATTTACTCGCAACCATCCGCCTTCGGGTAGTGAGGCGGTATGGAGAGAAAAAAAAACAAGAGTAAGGTTCGCGTCCTTGTGTATTCCGTGCATCCCGATCTCCGGGCGATTTAACTCTCTCTCCCCCTTCGCGAGGGGTGGGCATTTACATTTTATTTGCATGTTTGCTCGCGACTTCCCCCCCGCGAGTCTCGCTGTCGCGGGATTCATCTGAGCGTCGATGCCGTGTTTGGACGTGCAATATGCAGATGGTCTTCCCCGCCTTAGTGTGTCGCGTTCGAGGGCTGATTTGTGACCGGGACTGTTTCGGCGAAGAACTCGTACGAAACCTTGTTTTTCCCGGGGGATGTTTTCCTTTAGGTTAGGTCCTCTTTAGATAGGAAATGATGCACGGCGATTTGCATTCGATTCGCGTTCCAAGGCCTTGCTCCTTCCAGATATTAGATCTGCTCCAAATTAGCTTCCCAGCAATCAATCGAAGATTCAGATTCTAGTGTAAACCAGTGTGGCCAGCTATACCCTGTTTCCGGGTTTGATATCCCATTTGCATTTTAATGAAGGGATCGCTATAAATTTGAGTGCAGTCTAATCTAACTGAAGCTAGAGTAAAATGTAACTGAATCTGTTTCGTGTATTTTTATTACGTGTAAAATCTACAAATACGGAAATGAAGTAATAAATGCAACCGATGCGATCTTGATGCTGTAGCGGTCCATTTTTAATTACAAATAAATAGGATACAATGCTTCTTCTACAGGAACTAGTATTCAAAAACAGATTTTGGTGATTGATCTCCATTATCAGTGGATGGAGGAATAAGAATTAAAAACTAAGTTTTTCTCGTCCTATTTAAACAAAGCCCACGCTAAAAAGGCATCATATGTTGTTACACATGATCTATTCATAGGTGTGATTTAAGTGATAGACTCGAGGAAAAATCACAAGAGTGAAGAGGATTAAAAATTTACTCTAGATTAATTTTTTTGTTCTCATCAAATATAACAATATACAGGAAGATTTTTCCGAAAATCAAACCAGGGTTGTCTTAAAATGTCTCTAAGCTTAACCTGTGATGAAGCAACCGTCATACAGAAATAAATGCTATTCTAAAAATCTATAGTCAATAACTAAATAAACCATTGAAAACATGAATAAAATAAGAAAAAAGTGAAGATCAAAATAAATGGAAACAGAAAATATGTTGTTAGCAATATGAACTTTAAATAAATTTAAATTATTCCATTAGCAAAAGCCAAGATTTCGCAAGCCGAAAAGCTGAAATTCATGCATCTAATATAGAGTGAAAACAATAAAAAAAAAATCTTAAAATATTGTGAGCCTTTATACAAAATAGTTCCTAACAACCGTCGAATTTAGCTTTACTAAGTATATATTAAACTTTCACTACTTTAAAATTTAGAAAACGTGTTACTCTTTATAATTCAAGAGCTAATTTGCTCTGAGAAGATGCAATAGGTACTATGACTCCAATTTGCTACATTTGTCCAGCAGAAACTGAGAGAAAATTGCGAAAATAGACGCGGGGAATGATCGCTTCAAAAATTCATTATTCCTCGATCGAAACGTAGCCGTGGCCAACTCGAAAAATAGAGTGAACGGATCCTGCTCTACCGAAAAGGCAGGGTACAAATGTGGATATAGAAATGACTTCCCAAAACTAGAATTTTCTAGCAGTAACAGGCGATAGAAAAAGCCAAATAGACGGAAAATTGATCTTTACCATGCCATCCGCCGATAGGAATGTCAAGGTATAAGGGTAGTTCTATTAGACATGAATTTAATTAATAAAGATAGGAACCAGATGTGCAAATCGACCTGGATCGCTCACTGAAACAAATCCATTACATATAATTTCAACGATAACTCATATCAAAGAAGAAAAATTCCAGCTCGATGATCTTTCACTGTCCAAATACGATGCTAAAAATGTTTCCAGTGGATTTATTATACATTTATTACCATTTCATGATTAAATTGAAATCTTTCACGAGAGATATCTTATTATTTTAGACGTATTTTATTATCTGGATATTTATTGAAGCGCTTCCCATTTTTTTATGATTTGTGTTTATACAAATTTAATTTCCGAATTTCAGAAGAGGAAATTGAGGCGTATGTCATCGTGTAAAAGAGGGCATTATTTTTTTAATTTCACGGGACACGAACGATAATTTCCATTTTTTTGATGGATGAAACCCGAAAAGAAAAGCTAAAAACGCAGCCGAATTTTTTTTACAAGCAGAAAAATACCATTCCGAGTCTTTCTTTGCTAACGCTGCACCATTTTTATCACTCGAGCTAATAATGAAGTTCACTGAAAATAGTAAAACGGTGTTATTTCACGTAATTTTAATAGAAAAATCATGTTCATTAGGTACGCTAAAATGAATTTAATTCTGTTATCTATTGAAAACACAGGGCATTTCGGCCTTCACTTTGTGGAGTTACATAACGGAGAACGGTTACAAAAATTATTTAATTATACAATCCACAGAAATGCTGTCAATGTTTCGATGCTTAGCATTATTACGAGCTTTTCTTTACATTTGGGTTTTTGTATCTTTTCTTTGCTTGATGGAGATGCTATGTATCATAACCTTAGTTACATTCGTTAAATTCCTGTGGGTTTTTATAATTAGATTAATCAACATTCTTTTCATAGAAGAAAAAAGATCAGAGAGATAGATACATATAAATTTCAGCAATATTCAGTTCGGTTCTAAGTGTCCACGAAGTTTATTGAATAAAATTTATGTTTAGAGCAGCAGATTGCGCAATAAAAGCGAGGCAGTAAAATAATTCGGAAAAATTAAGAAACGTAAGTTATATAATGAAAATGTTTGCTACATTATCGACTTTTGGACATCTTCATAAACAAATGTGTTCTAGGAATATCTTTATTTAATATTAAATCTATTATAAAACAGCCTATACGACAAACATCAAATTAAGCAACTCAATTAGGAGTAAATTTTACAATTTAGGAAATACCCTTACCATATTGAGTACCTTCAAATTCAATGAAAGATTCTCAAACGAAACAACGTTGAAATAAGAAAACACACGAAAGAAATGAATTAATGACTTAAGTGTTTCTTAAATAATTTTCTATCTCTGCAATATTTCTGAGAATTTTGATCGAGTTTAATTCCCTACTATCGTCAAGGATTGAAGCTGTGAACCACCCCCACTTAACATTTTTTCCTGACAAATAATAATTATTCAATTACAAGCTTAATACGAGAAACACGCCCTCAGTTTCAAAGTGGCGCAATTATGAATTTCTCAGTTAAAGAGCTTACTCGTGCAATCGCAACGTCTTTCAGCAACCTTTAATTATCCTTCGGGCAATTTTTCTAAAGCTGCAACTAATCCCACGTATCAGTCGAAAAAAAGTAATCTCTAAAGTATCAAGCCCGCCTCTAGGTCATCAACTTCAAACAATTTCGAGACAGCATCAACTACGAGAATTAAGCTGAAAACGCTGCGACTGAGGCAGAAGTAAATGAGACCTAGTCCCGGATAATATTCAACGTCACTAATTGTGAGGTAGTAAAGCTATTTACGTGCACGTATCCTTCTTCGCAATTAGACTTTGTTGAATTACGTACAAGTTAAAAAAAGATAGGAGCAAGAGAGAGAGAAGGAGAGGTTCTTTGTAAACTTTATTCTCTTTCTTCCCTTATAGAGAAGACATCAAAGATCCTTTCATTTCCCAACTGGATACCGTTACGACGGTGAGTCTGATTACAGAGAGGTAAAAATCATTCCTTGTTCCTCCAGTGGCCCCCACTCTTTCAGTGCCGCAAGACTTTTGATGCGGATGGTTATACAGGGTGGCGTTTAGAGAGTGGTTTCCAGAGGGCGTGGGGATAAACAGAAGGGAAAGGAGACTAAAATAGTTAGAAGGGAGAATGGTAAGATATCCGTTTGGCTCGAACCTCCACGGTCCTTCTCTTAAGGTTTGAGACGTCCCGTTTCTTGCTAATAAAGTTTCCTCCCGCCACGATATCTTTCCCTCTTAGCGCTACCCTTTGATCTTCGGTTGGCCCATCCCAACGATGCTTAGATGCATGTGGAAGGGGGCTGAGGATTCTTTCAAAGGAAAAACGAAGGACACTCGAATTAGTTCGAGGCTCTAAGTCCGTGATAGAAGAAGTAGGAATTCGTGCCTTTGATATGTTGCTTCTTGCGCTTTGCTAAGAGGTCCTTGCGTATTTTATCCTCTGGGGCTAAGATATTTTCGCGCGCCTCACTGCTTCGTGCAGATATTAGGGACACACAAGGGTGTAATGAAAATGTAGAAATTGTCGTATTCAGAAGGATTGCGTTTGAGTTAAGCTTTCGCAGAGCACTCAGCGTTGTCTTATGTGTTTATCCTAAAGTCTGAATTCCTTTAATGATAATGCAACCGTTTGTTGATGGATGGATTCATCTCTGACTGCATTTCTTCTGTTTGTTAACTAACCCAGTTTGATAACCATGAGGAATTAATATGTAAATTGTGAGAAAGGAATGAAATATTTGCTTAATTTAGATACAGAAATAAAAGAGAAAAAGTATGACGTCGCCGGTATTCGAACCCGGATAAGATTGAACGCCATGCCTTATAATTCCTTTAAAATTAAAAGAGAGATATTGTTCTGTCGAGATAGCTTGATTTGATGAAGAAACCGCCCTAGAGTTGGGAAATCAAGGTTCGAGCCACAGCTATGGCATACTTTTTAATCTTAACTTCTCCATGAAGAACTTAATCTAACATCTCTCAAACAATAGTTTTTCCTTCTCTCGGGATTCTATCGTATAAAAATTCAGGAAATTTATGAAAGCTCAAAAGGAATAGTAATTTTGACGTATGACATGATAGATGACATAAATTTCATACATGAACTTATCTCACTAATGTGGAGGAATATTCACCATACCATCACACCTGATTACTTTTGCTTTGAAACAGCAAATATTACACTGTATGTAGGAATCAGGGTTACTGTTTCTTAATCCGACAATTAAGGGGCGATTAGGAGCTATTTTTTCAATCGATTAGGTGATATTCTATAAGAAATGTAATTCTGTCCAATAGTAATATCAGAAAATTTATGAAAGCTTAAAAGAAAGTACATGGGTGGTCTGAAAAGTTTCCGACATTTCGCCAATTCCTTACACGTTTTCTGAAATTTTCTGAAAATTTTCTGATGATTTCTGAAGAATCTGGGGTCGGAAACTTTTCAGACCACCCTCGTAATAAGTTCACAATACGTGTCACAGATTTCAATCATCAACCAATCACCCCAATGTAAAGAATTTAATACCATGCCATTGCCATACTATTACGTCCGATTGGTTTAGCTACAAAACAGCAAATATTAAACTGTATGAGGCAAGCAAGATTACTATTCTTTCCATTACTTCGACAGGGAGAGAGGTCAATATATTCTGAAATTCCAGTCATTGAATCTCTACTTTAGCGTGCTATTTGATAAATAATTTTAGGATATGAGGAACGGAAATCGAGTTCCTTGCCTATTCCGCAAAAATCCCTGTTTTCTCATCTCTTTCGTTCAAATTCCTACTCCATAGACGTTGTCTGTTCAGATTTGGAAAAGTTTATCAGAATAAAGGAGAAAGATCTCGGGAGATTATACCATCATCGTGGAGTTCCACCGAAAATCTAGTTTTAAAGTAAAAGGGTTCCATATATTCTCTCTATCCCTCTGAATCCCTGCATCCAATCTTCTCATTTCCCAATTCACTCTTCCTTTCTGCGAGTATAAGGAACAACTTTTTCCATGCGTCTGATGATGTTGATTACTTTCCGGGACTGATATCAAAATAAACTTTTCGTGGAATAAGAGCCGAATATTTCTTATTTACCCATCGCGTCCTTTTTCGTGATTTAGGATCCACGTATACCGGAGATATATCAGCTTTCATTTCCTTCCACTTTCATGTAGGCCACATCCCATTCTGCTTTCTTATAGAAGGATGAGAGTCGGCAATCAAAATTCTGCCTTTCGATATTTCAAGCTTGACTTCGTTGGAAATAAATTGCAAAATATTAATAGAACTTCGTAATTTTCTACAGTGTGGCAGTGGTTTTGCAAATTGCGATTATGTCGGATCGCTGATTAAATGGCCTGAGGAAACTTACTAAGTTTTATCAATGTTGTATATGCTGCCATTCTATGATTATGAATGAACTATTACTTACAGTAAAAATATGAAATAGAAAACTCTTATAGGGCAATATCAGAATATTAATAATGTACAATATCAGAGCCACCAAAAGCAAGTGAGTTCCAAAAGAATTCTTCTTTCTTTAACATAAAAACTCTCATATCACGGTCAGTAGTATGAGAGTTTTTATGTTGAAAAATGTAACGCAACCTTCTAATTCTTCTATACCACGATTTAGAGGGTAAAACTTAATATTTTTAAAATAATATAGAAATTGCAAATAATTCAAAATGGTCTTTGTGTGCGATAGTAATAGAGGATAACTTGGTTATTTTCCTCACGATATTTATTGTATAATATCGTGTTCTCCATTATTATGATAGAATAAACGTTGCGATTGCTAGCAACATAATCGTCAAACTCATTCAATAATATTTAAACAAGATTTCACCAATGATTTCGCCTAGGTTAAAATATCTTTCTGTAAAGTCTTAAGTTCTTAAACGGGTAAGTGTAGTCAAATTAGGCCATTTAATTTCATTTCCGTCGGTTTCTTGCTCAAATATTTCTCTATTACTTTCTTATTTGATGGAAGCTCTTATTCTTTCGCAGTATCGTATTCAAGAAAATAATGAGGATTCTGTGTTATAAGTGGGTTATAGATGAACCTCTTAAGCGGTATTTGTACCATATTTTAATATGAAAGGGACTAAGACCGAGAGAAAACCACGTATTAAACTGATTAGCTCCTTGAGTTGGTGTGTCTTAAACGGATTTTACAGTAATTTTTATTTTCTTTATTGGCCTGAAATCTCTTAAAGTTTATGGATGGAGTCATTGTGATTTCCTTTGACGGTCAATGATACCTTTGGCCTATGACATTTATTTTCTTTGTGCGTGACTACTAATAAATTATAATTCAATCTTACATGCTGCATGTATTTCTATATTATTTATGATATACATTACAATAATACTCAGTTCATTTCTTAAATGTATATCTAGATTTTAGCTTGCGGTAGATCTAGGAACATTTCAAGGAATTTTGGGACGATTGGGATGATTATTCCAATCAATTAGGTAATATATGTTTTAAGGAATGTAAAATATAGATAGATAAAGTATTTTGATTTTAGTTGGAGGAAAATATTTTGGGATAAAATTAGACTCATTTTATATATAAATAAAGTTTTATAACGATTATATAACAATTAAGATTTATATAACAATTTTGACTAGCCCGTTTAAATTTCACGGCAGTTAGGACTAAAAACATGCATCCAGAAATAGGGCCATGTGTCACAAAAATATACTCAAGGGAATAACCTTTCTGCTCATTTTTCATCAGTTCGCTGAGATACGATTTGGCTTATCCTAGGACCTAACGATAAGTTTTCTGCGCCCAAACGTTAGTAAAACGCCCGAAAAATGCAAATGCTCGCTCCCGATGTGTAATGCACGCTATCTCTAAAATTGCCGCTCCGTTCGTACCCGCGATATTTGTTATAGAGTAATCTATGATGGTTGGGGGTGATTTGCAAAGATTTAAAATCGACCTTAATGGCTCTTCCCAATGCAGGAGAGAGATCCGCTCGCTCCTCCTTAACTGTGGTTTCGAATTCCTCCGAATACAAATCATCCGCCCTTAAAGTTCATTTTCTCCCAAGTTTTAGAATTTTCCGTAAACAGCAAAGTTACAAAGTTTGAAAACAACATTAAAGATGGGTGCGGTAGACCTTGGCTCTGGAATATAGTAGAAGCAAAACGAAATGGAGAGAGACTGTCTCCTATAACCTTAGTTTATATTTCTGGAACGCTCAAACGAATTATTTTTAATCCTGTATTTTTACTTCATATTTTTTGGACGAACTAAGTTTTCCAAACTATAAACCTAGCATCCTATAAGCTAGCATTAATTATGATGAAAATAACAAAAAGGAGAAAGGGCCCTAATCTATGAAAGTTTAGTAATATTTAGTTACCGTAGAGTTAAATTTTTATTCACTGGAATCTTTGCCCCATTTTTTTATGGTGTCTGCATATTATGACGATGAAAAATTTACCGTCTATGATTAAGTTAACATAAAAGATGCCCTCATTTCTGCTACATATAATGCTCTACATAAACTTATTCAAGGAGAAACAGAAAATTTCAAGAGCTTTTAAGAAAAAGTGTAAATTTTCAATGTGGTTGCAAAAGAATTGTAGAAACTAAGATATTACGGTTATTTTTCAAGACGACATGTGAGGAAACTAGGGGATTGCCTGGTAGGGTGATGTACGGTGGGGACTATGCGTGCCCCGGGACCGCCACAAAAGCCGTGAAGGCCTACCAGGAACCCCGAAAAAACTTGCATGTGTGATTGATTTTATTGTTTACGGGTACATTCGTAGTTATGTAAAATTGACAATTTATATGTTTGTATATAAATTAGAATTGAATTTTGATTGTAATTGTAATTATGATTTATGTATGTAATATGTTAGGTATTGTGATATGTAAGGTGTTGTTACATGTAAGGTGATAATTGTCATAATTACTTTTCCATCAGGCATAAGTCTATCTGCGGAGGAAATTCCTAAATAAATAAATGAAAATCTTCGGCATTGTTTGGAATAGAATCCAGGTTTAGCACTTACCGATCAGTTTATTCTAACCTCCACGATTGAAATGCATTTAAATCCACCAAACCCCAAAAATAATTACGACCACACGGGTTTAGATAGGGAACGTTACTTGATGCTTTATCACAGACAAGGATTTTCATCAATTTCCGTTATGCCTCGTGGAAGCTTTATCATTAGTTGTATTCTCTGTTCAATGACAGCTATGTTATCAAACGACATTTGTACTCAAGGAAAAGTGAATTTTTTCACATCACTGGGATTCGAATCCAGGTTTGTCAATTTTTGAGAAGGTATTCTAACTTCCATAATTTTTACTGAACCATAAAAATATGTATGAAAACTGTTTTAACCATGGATTATTAAGCAATGTTTTGTATCAGTCAAGGAGTTAAATTAAGTTCCGTTATGCTTCATGGCATTGCTTGCCACAAGTATATGAAATGTTATATCATGTTTATGTGTATATATTTCTAAATTGAATTCTTTTAGTGTATAAACTAACTAGTGTAATAGTTGATGTAGTGTGTACATGCTGTAGATGTGTTGTAATTCATTGATGTTTTCATTTACGGACTATATTGTATATGACTTTATATTTGTATTATTTATGAATTAGATAGTGCGTATAAAGCGGTAATGTATAAACGTCTCCACCTGACATGACGTCTATCTGCGACGGTTTTGTACAATAATAATAATAATAATAGTAATAATATTCTTTCCCAGAGAACTGAAAATTTTTCGAGAAGATATTCCAACTTCCATAATTTGTACAAAAACATAAAAATAAGTGTGAAAACTATGTTTTATATATAAACTATGAAAACTATATTTTATACTATATATTTTAACCATGGATTATTAAGCGATACTTTGTTAAAGTCCAGGAGTTAAATTAAGTTCCGTTATGCTTCATGGAAGAGTATACTAATTGCACCATAATATTTCTTCCCACAAGTATTCTTTCCCGGAGAACTGAAACCATCCCGCATGTACGGGAAAATTACATCAAAGTCCTTCCTTTAAAAAATCGCATTCGCCGTCCATCCGCTGATATCGACCCCGCGGCCAAAGCCGTCCAAATACGCATCGGGACTCCCGATCATAATTGAAACAAACGGGCCGAGCTTAAAAAAAGCGGAGATAAGATCTTACTTTCCCGGAATCGATCGGAGCTTTGATAGCTCCTACGCCATCGTAGAGGGAAGGGGCGCTTTATTTTTTATCCCAGTGCGTGCGCATGTGTGTGTGCTCCAAAGAGTTCGCTCGTTGAATGGATTCCTTTAAATGACACACTGCGCCCCTTCCCAAAAACCCGAATATTCTTTCTTATCCGTTAAATTACGAAGGAAGAGGAGACCTTTCACGCTTCACTCGGGAATATCCGTCGTTAAAGATTTTTTGTTTCTGATTATGCACGAGTGCTTTGTTTGCCCAACAAAGGGTTTTTCGCGAGGAGCATTCTATTTCCATGGATCGCAGAAACGGGAAATAGGACTCAAAACATTTTCCCCTACTCCTTTTAAATGGTATACCATTTGCGCTGGTTTATCTTAATGGCGCACTCCTCCATCATTTCGCGGAGGGTTCTCCATGCGAGTCCGGAATAAATGGATTCATCCGTCAAAGAGATTATCCTTAGTTTTATCCATATTATGGGGGAGTGGCAAAAAATCTCGCGATAAAAATAGCCACCCGTTCTGCTCATTCTCTCTCTCTCAAGGTCGCTCTCTGATGTGGTCTCTTTCACGACAACAAGCCCCCTCGCAGATGGGCGACACATATTTTTCCTTCGAATTATTTTCCGTGTAAGCTGACTTATTAGTTTCATTCTTTTTCCGAGACGACCGCACGTCGTCTAATTCGTTTTAAACAAGCGGAAATATGGTGGTAATTGGAATAAAAACGTTCCACATATGATCCACTTAAACTTTGCTTCCCTCTGTTGAAATTGAGGGACTTGACGGTGGGCAACATGTGCCCCGTAATGTGGTTACCTAGAAGCGAGCTTATGACCTTCGTTAAAGAAGGGCAGAAAAGGAGACGTGTTTTATATGTAGGACTTATTACGAACCTCAATGGTAATTGGATCGAGGATACAAAGTGAGCTCCTTCCGTTTGAAGCTGCTACCGAAGATCGTGTTATTGGAAAACAATGTTATTTCCGATTTTCTAGAAGGGAATGGAATTAAAAATCGTCTGAGTTTGCATATTAATTACTTTTCCTATTTAAAGTATGCACCAACTTTACGTTTAATTATAATTGTACAACTAATGTCAATGATTCATCGCAAGTCTATCTCTTTAATGCTTTGTTTTATATAAATACAACAAGGCTCATTACCCTCTTGAAGTCTATTTGACTTTATAATGCCATTGCAAATATCTATTTGCCTATTTATTGCAGATAAGACACAATAAGATAAGAAAAAAATCAATTTAGCCCTGTTGTTTAATTTGACTCCACATAAACAAACAGCAGATCCCGAGTTGCCAAATAGAAACAATTTTCACTTAGGTGAAAGAGGCCCCGGGTTCGAATCCCAGTGGAGACCACGTGCGAAATGACCTCAGCTATCGAAGCACTTTCAAAATTTTTACTACTATATTGACGAACATCATCGTTGAAATATGCTTACAAAATATGCGTCATCTTCATTCTCATGTATGACGACATGAATAAGTGAATTATAAATCCAATTGTATTATGCATTAAAGAGCTTACAACTTTCTCTATTAAATTACGTCTAGAATCATAAAATTTTGATTTGATTTTAAAATGTTATCCGATAAATCCTTAATTGATAACTGAATATATTGAGTAAAATATTAGATAATAATGAAATTACATTAAATTAGATGTAATGTTTATATCGAAATTGTTAAAACAATTAAAACCTTAGTACGGAAAAATCGTTGACACATTCATAGACATTTGTTTGAAATTATTTCCTGAGACAGTTTTATTAACGTTTCATTTCACTTTCAATTGTATAAATTCTGAATCGCTTTCCCTTATTTTAACAATTTTTTATCGTTATTGTTTAAAAATACAGGTATGCAATGTAAATTAATTCATATTGACATTCAGGCTTAATTATGTATTCCATTGTTACGCATACAAGAACAAGAAGTGACGGCGTCAGTTAACTATCGCTCTTTAATGGGAATCCAAACAGAGGTATTATTAAATTCTCATATAAATTTATAAGAATCAAATAAAATATTCCGGATTTTCAGCCTAAGGAAACGAAATTTCACTCAAAAATGAAAAGTTCGAAGAGCATGAGGAGAATAGATATTGCGATACTCTGCAATTCAGTCGAAAGTGTTGAATCCTGATCCACTACATTAGTTTCAAAAATAGTAATATCAGGAATAACACAAGAGGTCGAAAAACTCTCTGTAAGCCAAGTTTGTTAATTAACATCCGAGCTCCAGTTTCTTTTCCTTCACCAATAGGAATTAACCTTACTTATAAGGGCCTTCAGGTTGAAATCCAAGTAGAATCAAGAGATAAAACAGCAAGTGACTGGGTCTTCATCCCATGTCTCCCACATTCCAGGAAGCAATGTGTCAAGCATTCGATATAGTGGTTTAGTGGTTAGAATACCTGATAAGTATTCAGGTATAGAGTTAACCTTGTGGTGATCAATAACGTAAAAGAATTCCATGATTGACAGCCACTTTACCAAACCACAAATAGTTGGGAAACCAATGTTATTAAGCAATTAGTAAACTACCCCGTCAAGCATAACGGAACTTAATTTAACTCCTTGAGTGTGATAAAGCATCTTAATGGTTGAAACCAAGGTGTCATGCTTATTTTTATGGTTTAGTGGAGAGCTTTTTAATCATGGATGTTAGAATACCTTCTCGGAAACTGTGAAACCTGGATTCTAGTCCCAGCGATGTTAAAAATTTTCACTTTTCCTTGAGTTTCAAGTGTTTTTTGTATTATATACAATACATTAAACAGGAAATATAACTATGGATAAATCTTGAAAACACAAAGGTAGTGTTTGATAGAACAAAATAAGCGAATCATCGCAACTTAAACTTTAGGATTACTGAAATAGTGAAGGACTTTAAGTACTTGGGCGTACTTTAATTTGAGAATTGAAGAACTGAGGTCTCTATTGATTTAGAAAAACCAACCAACGTTTTATCAGCATCCGCATCAATTTATATAATTTGCAAAATGTCCGACGACAAGAACTGCTTACGTGAATGCGTGGGATTTCTCGGTCATCTTTCGAATTGCATTGCGAAAATCTTTCAAGGAACAGCTGCAAACTATGAATGATGAGAAAATGTAGTTTTCACAGACATAGTCCATTAAATTGCCATTTATTTATTTATTGGGGAAAAGTGGAGATGGAAAGGTTAAAGTTCATCCGATGTGGCGACTTACGTGTGGGCGAGGACACGGGGGATGTCATTTTTATTCTATATGTATTCGATTCATTCTCTCAGCTATAATTCGGCGTAGGCTGTGTGATTCCAAAGATTAACGCTTGCTGGTTAATATCAAACTTAAAGGACAACTCGGTTTTATCATCTCTCACGCATATTATTTCTCCATCAAGGAATATAATCAACTACAAAATCAAAAGGAATGTTATTATGAAATGTCTTCATTGGTCTCTATATACGTGGGCGAATAAAAATAAATTCCTATAAAATTGTTTCTCAAAATTATTAAGATATGTGGAGTAAACTTCATACAGTTGAATTGGAGCGGATTTCGTAAATTTTATAGACAAAATGCAATAATAGCAAAAGAAACTTTAGTACGGAAACGGAACGAAAGTAAACAATGAAATGCAAAATATATCGATCGAGGGAAAAATATCCGGAATTTAGAAAAAAGGAAAAATGAGTGACTATCAAACAAAAATGTATCAAAATCCCATCTCCCAATAACAACATCGATTTAAGAGTTCAATTCATAAGCAACAAAATTCCCAAATTTAGACGTAATTTGAAAACAGTTTGAGTATGTGTTTTGGAATGCACAGGCATCAAAAAATAATAAATTGAAACATAAGGGTATCTGGTAGACGTAGAATAAAAATATTCTGCGTCAATAATATATGTAGGGAGCCCGAATGATAAATGTCTTCAAGGCAATCAAGTTATCTGGTCATATACAACGAGAAAGTAGGCCTAAGGTTACTAATTTTCCAGGAAATTTCAAATACCACTGGTATAATTCTTGAGAGCTAGAAGTTGCTATCTGGGCTCTCTCATAGCCAAGCGGTAGCTCGTTTGTTATTGGTATAAGCGACCTCGGGTTCGATACCCGGTGGGGTATCCCACGGGGTGAAATGTAATGGGGCCATGTGTGTGAAATAATCATAGCTGCCGAAGGACTTTAAAAAAATACTTAGCATGAATGTCTTAAAAATTTCCATTTAATAGATTTTCATACCTTAAAACTTTAAGAAAATATGAGACATCTGCATAAATTAAAGATCTTTCTGAGACGGAAATCATATTGGTACCCTAAGCGTAGTACTTTGCTAAACTAATAGCTAACAAAATGAGGTTATACAATTTTTCACTTCTTGTATAACCTTGGGTTTAGTCGCACAACTTAATGTGATTAGTCAAAAAATCTATTCCATTGTTTTAGCTAACAAAATTTTAAAGAATCCATAGCGGATCCATAAGAGCCCTTTAATATTGGTAATAAATGTTTCTGAATTGATAGCGAAATATCTACTAAAATCCTTGATTTTCTAATGGTCAAAACATGAGAGTATATCTCTATCTCCATACTGCCTGCAGCATTTTTTTCCCCTCCCAAACCTTAACTTAATCATAGCCAAATCTATAATTATGGCATTAATATTGCTAATATTCCTTTTTAGTAAATGTATATTATACAAAAAATTTTAAAGCAATCCAATGCATGATACATGGCATTAAATACTCCCTAATTTCAACACATGCCTGGAAGTCCATCGGTTTCCTCTGGGAAAGGAGCATTGCATATAAAATCAATTGAAATCCATGAAATTAACTGTTGCCAAACCGTTTTTATCTTTCGATTTATTTACTGAGATAATAAGTATGAGTGATACATACAAATATTAGCTCAGCGATTGGAGTTTCCCGCATTATGAGAGATGAAAAATACCTCCGCTCTTCGTAATGTCTTTATAAATCGCGTTAATTCCCTCTGTTTTGAAAAAATACGAAGCTTTTTTCGATAAGTTAATTATTTACTTGCTGCCTTTAATATTATAATGCGAGCTTCTTTTTTCAAACCACTAATTGAATCATTTTTTACTCTATCAAACAGAACTCGAACTCGGAGAACAGATATTTTAAACGAGTTTCAACGGACGAATATAAATTAAATAAGTACCTTTAGTTTTGGAAAAATCTGCATAACGGAAGCAGTGCATTTTTTGCATGATAAGTTGTAAATATTTTGAGGAATTGATCAAGGAATTCATCCCTGAAATTGATGATGTTTAAAGATAAGATGGATATTGATGAACAGGCTACGTATATTTGATTGAAGCATCATTAGCTGTGATTAGAGTATTAATAACAATTAAATGAATTATATTATATATAGTGATTATTTCAGATTGAAATAAAATTATATATAAAAACCGTTGTTGATATTGATAATCTTGAGTTATCAATAAATGAAAATAAGCTGCATAAGATATGGATTTTAAGAGGAAAGAGCTTATAAAATGGTGTAAGAACAACTATTATAGTTTTAACCAAGTTTTTCCGTATTTAGTAACGCAAAGGATGGGTGACATTAATTTTAGAAATTTTGACGGGGTAATTTCTAAGTCAATTTATCATATCGCAACAGAATTCCAAGTGCCATGATATTATTTACTGTTTCCTACAATTTTTAGGCTAAAAAATATGCATGCAAGTTTCGGATACCCAGATTAAAGAAAAATCATAAAACAGTCTCTCATTCCTCCACAAAATCATTCCCTGCGAAAAAATATGACGAGCGAAAGCCTATCTGCAACTAGTCCTTTTTTCAGAAACCACTGAAATTCAGATCCTTTGGGACTAATATGATGCCCTTCTGAGGAACTGCTGCGGCTTAAAATTGGTTTTACAATCTTCCACTGTATATTTAATAGCCTCGGTGAGATAAGACCAGAATAATATGCTCCGGTATACGCGCGATTCCGTTCCCGAAGGAACGTTCTGAAGTAATCTCATTTATTGAGAAATCCCTATTTCACCGCTTTGGGACGGCATATGTATCGCACTCGCAGATGCTCCTAAATCTCCCATGTTTACGTCTGGAATGGGATAATCAGAGCAAGAAATCACCAGGGATATAATGAACCCCATTTTTCTCCGCTTAAATATGTAACCGAGTTTTCAGTCGGCGGAAATATAGCTGTCAGAGAATCAACAAGGCTCACTCAAGATGAGCCAAGATTGTATGAGATTTCTGGTAATCATCCACGGATTATTGTTCTAAGATTCGAAATTATTCAGCGCCGTATACTTACAGTAAATATTTTAGGTTGTTTTTACATGCACATACGGGTCAACCTGTCTGGAAAGAATTGTCTTCCGAACAGAAAGATCCATTTTACATAGGAAATAACAATCGTGATTATAAAATTTCGCTTGTACTAAAAGAAAAGACGTCCGGAAATATTAATTCCTTAATACCTCCATATTGAATAGGAATGCTTGACTGAATAAGTTTTAACTCTCTTCCATGTAAACGAAAGGGCATTTTAGAAAACCTCCAAATTTATTAAATTTGTAAATCTAAGGAGCCATTCCTTAGAAAGTTATTAATAAAATAGCAGACAAATTCCAACACACATTAATATATAGTTAATATAAATTTTTCCTACATAAAGGACGATTCGTAATATAAATTTTTACTACTTCTTGGTGAAAAAGTCTTCTGACAGGTTTCAGCTCTAGCTCCTCCATATCCCTCGTTCCTGAGAATCTTCTTTCATCTTATTATATCTTCTGATATCTTTTATACAATAAAGCATTCCTATCCTTCTTATTTGCTTCCTCGCTTTCCCTCAATGTTTCCCTCTGTGATTTTTCTTTAGATTAGTAAGTATTTCTAGTATAGTATATGCCCCAGCTAAGATACTTTTCCCTTTTTTAATTTCTTACAGCAGTTTCTTTTCTTTGCTCTAATCAGAAGTCGTTCAAAAATTACTGTTTCCACATTAAAGATTCAGCCTCCCCGCATATAGTAAATCCAACATTTTTTTACAGTTCTATACCTTCCATGAATTTCAAATGTATCTTATCTTGATATTGGTACAGCATACTTTCTGTCATGTACATGGAGATGCTTCTAATTAAACGCACTCTACATAATTTTAACAGAATCCATAGTATATCTACGGTAGACTTACAAATTAAGTTAACTAACTTTATAAGCTGAGTTGAATTATATTCAGAACCTTATGCATTAACTAATTAATTTATTTATTTAGGAACCTCCGCCGCAGCTAGACTTATGTCTGGTGGCAAGGTTATTATCACAATTGTACATATTACAACCTTATTTAGTCAATAATGCGTAGCAATAACTAATAACAGTAATGTTTAATTTAAATACATCAGATAAACTAGTTTTATTCACCGTAAATCATAATAATTTACAATGAATAATAGATCAGTAAACATGCACTATGTAGATTTCGTCGCTAGGTTATTTTATAAGGTAAGTATACATTTGAATATATTTTATATCATTTAAAATTTTTCTCTGAATTCCATGCATCGCTAATAATGATAAAATGCACTTTTCTTGGCAAATACTCCATCCCTGACTTACGTTAGATTCATATATTATCTAAGGCGCTCATCGTCAAAAACATCCTCAAGTAAACCTTTCACTAAGGACAATTTAATTGGAATGTTACGAAAATGTGTTCTACATTAATTAAAATCATCTCATCATAAAAAATCATACTTCAATAACACCCTCTAGGATTTCGTAAAACTTAATTAATCTTTTGAGCTCAATTTGTTAATCAAAAGTCCGAAACTCGCAAAAATTTATTATCTTTATTAAATGAATGGGGGACAAAGATAAATAGAATGGAGACGGGAAAGAAGGAGGCGACTTAATGAAAGGGAAAAGATGAGTTGTCTGTTTATGACAAGGATGTAAAGGGCTGAAAAAGGACTTTATACGCTCTTTCCTAGAAATTATAGATTCTGTTTCATTTCCTCGAAAAAAGGAAATAATGCTCAGACCAGAAATTAAAACGAATTAGAAGTTATCACGGGTACGCCTTTATACTGCTTCCTGTTAGTTTCTCTTATGTTAATATCGAGGATTTCATTTTTTCCAGGAAATCATTGGTACAGTATACATTTGCGATTTTTGCATTAATTTTTTTAGAGAAATAACTGAAACTCCAATTTATAGACTTCATCAGAAGAGTCTGATATAATATAGCGTTTATTCCCACGAATATCCTGAACCAAATGATGGATTCCGAGAAAAAAAATCAAAATAAAATATAGATGAAATATGGATGTGATATAGTTATGATGTTGAAATGATATAGATATGATATAGATATGACATAGATGTGATATAGATGTGATATAGATGTGATATAGATGTGATATAGATGTGATATCGATATGATATCGATATGATACAGATATGATACAGATATGATACAGATATGATACAGATATGATACAGATATGATACAGGTATGATACAGGTATGATACAGATATGATATAGGTATGATACAGATATGATATAGGTATGATACAGATATGATATAGATATGATACAGATATGATACAGATATGATATAGGTATGATATAGATATGATATAGATATTATATAGATATTATATAGATATGATACAGATATGATGTAGATATACTGATGTGATACAGATATAAGTAAATAGACAATATATATCTAAAAATAGAAGCTATGTAGGAATAATAAGACCCAAATACTCAGATTCAAACGCAACATAGCTACCAAAGTTCAATTTCAATGTCACTTTCCGTCAATATTCACCCCTTAAACGAAAGTAAAGAGATTTGGAGGAAAGATTAAGTACTGTAGATCTACTGAAGGCACGAATGCGTGAGTAGCGAATGATGGTTTGGAAACTATAAAACCTTTTATTATTTTCAAAATGTTCTTATTGGAGATGAAAGAATAAAGAAAGATGGCGGTAATAAAAAAGCTTTTTTATGAGACGAAAGAAATTGATGGGAGGGGTCTTTGATAAAATGCAGAAAATTGATTAGTGAGATATTCCATGTGAAAAGGGCGATGATCAAAGGTATGAAACAAGGGATTCAATATACAATCCATCTGCAGATTAGAAATTCTCGGTGTGAATTTAGGGTGATATCGAAAAGCTCAGGAGATATGGTAGTAAAAAGAGTAAGCCGAAAGAGAAATCGAAGGAAAAGTGATTTTAATTCGAAAACTTATGAATGGTTATGGATTATATAGGTAGAAAGTTATTGGCCGATTAGAAAAGAAAAGTTCATGTCAGGACAAGAGACGGTGGAGTGACAATTTTTTTTTTTTCGAGTAAAACGGGTGTCAGGGTTAGATATCGATACGATTATTTAATTATCTTGATATATATATCTTGCCAACAAACTCCATCTCAAAATTTTAACCTATGAGGATTTTGATATAAAAAAAGTTTGTGGAAGGTTTTACTGAGTTGGTGCCCCTGACATGAAAAAGTAAGATTAAGGTAGCGCTTTAAGTATTTTCATATATATTTTCGAAACACGATTGGTTTTAGCATAGCTCGGTGTAAAACTTTCCGTTTGTAATTTAAATATACCATGTAAACAAACCAGTCCCAGTTCTTGAAAAAAATTCCACTGAAAACCCTCACTGAGTATGAAAGAAAATTAATTATAACTTCTGATGAAAGTAACAAATCTCGGAATGAAATTCCGTCTAGATGAACGGTTAGAACTGAATTAAATCGGAGAACTTACGTAACTAGCGAGGAAGAGAAGTTTTATACACACAAAGGGTAGGAAGAAATCAGCGATTGGAAAATATTGATTAGGGAGCAAAAGGTGAGGAAGCAAAGGGTATAAGTAATAGCATAAGGGCAGCTTGGAGAGAGAGAGAGTGGGGATTTGATAACAGATGAATAGAGAGGTGTGGGAAATTGCTTTCCTGGAGTTGGTCGATAGAGAGAGATGCGCTGAGAGATGATTGCGAGAATTCCAAGCGCAAATCGAATTTGGGATTAACTGGCGTCGAAGACGAAGAAGTGATTAGGCAGTGATAGAACACTCCTCGCGCAAATCCTTTGAAGGTTAAATGACGAATAACTCTCGACATAAAGAACGTAAACTCGTCATCACATCGCTGGGATATGATTCTTCTACTATACAAAACCAATGAAGAAAATTGATGGGAATATTTTAAAACATTGTCAATTTTAGAATTATTACGTGAATACTAGTATCTTTAAGGATTATTGATTCTTTTTGGGAACTAATCATGACTAAAATCATAATGTGTTCATGATGTGGCCAACTTTGAGTAAGGGAGCTATTTATTATTTATTTATTTTCCAAATCCCCCACAAACATCCCTTGTTAGACAATTACAGTGGCGGGAACCAAATTCTAATACAGACAAAACACAACCATTCCCAAACAAGAAAATATGCTGGCTGGCTGCAACTAGAACCCTGGACCTTAGAGTTGGAAGGCTAGCACGCAAACCACTCCGACATCACGGCTGGTGGTTAATACTATACTAAACTAATGAATTAAAAAATAAAATATACTTACCTGAAGATCTCGACATATCGACGAAACATGTAGAATTAAAATTTTACTGTGGGCCGAATTTTCACTTTTCAAGTTAGTTGCTGCAGCGAAATTCCACAAAGTTCTGACTGATCATATCAATATAATTTAAACGATGCAATTGTGGAAATGAAAATTCTCCCATTTTCTTGGTAAAATTTCTGATTTTATCAGGATAGAGAATCCTCAAGATATATTTATTCAATTAATCTAAGAATAAGAAAAATTCAAAGATACCCAATAATCCCCCTAAGGTAAAATTGCTGCGAGCTTAATTTCTTTTCAGCTATACGGCACTGCGGCATTTTAAATAATGTCCCAAATTTCCATTGAGTTTACATCTCACACATTTATTGGGGAATTTCATGTATGTGAAAGGGCAAGAGCTAACCTTTTTAAACATTGTATAGTATAATTATCTTGATGTGAGCATAACAAATATTTGCCATTTCCAAAATTTGTCAACAAATCTCGTCTGATAAACATCGAAAATAAAATACCACGATTTATATCACGATGAACGTTGAAGAATTGTCTGTAAATATTGGATGAATTCATGGCACGTATCAAAGTAAAAAAAAACGAAAATCCGCGTTAGTTCCCAAGACATATTAACAGCATTTTGTAGCAACTGAGGTCAGCCGGTGTCACATGATCAATATTACATTTCGTTCACAAAAGACACAGCTGACTCCCCTTCTAACTCGATATGCCTCTCTTTTATAAATAATGGCGCTAGATTAATTTCCTACTCCAGAACGCCTTACGGCAAAAACTCCTCAATCTTTCTCCATCAATAACTTATGGGGCCCTCGCTCACCATGTTTTCTCCCGAGATGCAAGCTAACAACTATAACGGATGTCGCCAGATTCGTTGCGTCTTAGTCTAGAAACTGAAATTGATGTATTTTGTGGAGATCTTCATCAATGTCTTTGGGAACCAGCATTTTATAATTAAAATTAGGAGCTTTTTGGTTGCTCTCCCACCTTGAAATGCTTATATATTTAAACAGTAAATTCGTATTTGCAATACTACCGAATATAGAAAAAGAATTTTATCCAATGATTTAATGCTTTTCAATTAATTTGAAGCCTTATCTTGAAGAATAGAATAATTTATATTAGCTCTGACTGCAAAATATAGGAAAATGTACCTTTCATTTCCTTTTCTAGCTCTTTTCATGGCAGTGATAATCAACAACTATTGTGAAAGAATGAGTAAAACTTATGAGTTTCCACAGGAAATAATTAGACTTTTTTGGTAGTTCCTGTGGAAGCTAAATTTTACTTATTCTTACATTATGGCGTTCCACCAAGTCAAGCTAGAGTACATTAATTATAAACAGCTATTGTGTTATGAGTGATAAATGATGCCATTTATTTGGATCACTTTTATTCTATGCCGATTTTGAGGTCTATGTCTATTCTCAAGTCATTATGTTACCCTTACATGGAATTTTCCACGTATTCCAGTGAGAAAATCTAAGGCAATCCCACCCCTTACCTTATTTAATCAATCCTCACTCCTACATTACCCAACGATTTCTATAGCTACCGGTAAAAGAGATGAGGATAGCCATTACTCTAGAAATATCTTTTTTAGAATTGCAACTTAATTCCACGTGGAAAAAAACTGTAAATTCTGTATTATTTCCTGAAACTTTCAATTCTCCTCTCCGTTTGTGAGGTGAGTATAAGTTAATCCTAAATTTTTATTAGAATCCTACTGTTAGTAGGAAAAGGATTAAAGATGGCTTTGCCGATAAAGATATACATACAGGAGAAAATCCAAGGATAAGCAGAAATGGAAAAAAGGTCAAATACTCGTATCTGCGTATTCCAATTGCCCGTGTATTGCTCTAGTCACTATCGTATTCAATCAGGACATTCAGACATACAGTTTGGGAGACTTAGTAAGCAAAGATGTGTGGTTTCGTCTTATTTCTTTCACTACATTAATCATTTCTCAGCGCGACTTAGCAAACAGTACACTACCGTTCCCTGTAAACTAGACTTAACTCTTATTCATTTGTGAAAGTAAAGACTAAACGAAGGCCTAAAAACTAAACAAAGACATTAAGTAATAAATCAAAATATTTATCATTTTCATAATTTCTATCTTCATTTTTGGCGATGATTTCAAAGAGCTAGGCAAGAAAATTACCAAATTTCGACTCCAAACTAGATTTGTATTTCCACGAGTTACTCTCTTACAGCTAAATACTGATGGCAATTTGTAGCAACAGAGAAACGTTTCATCTCGAAATTAAATTTGTTTCTCTGATAATATCACTTTGATAAAAAAAAATGGTCCAATCACACTCTTTCTGCGGTCTAATCGATGTTACGTACGCGAAAGACGAACTTAAATATTTTATATGTGTAATGGAGGGAATGTTTTGTGCAACGTCAACTTTAACGCCAATAACGATTTAAAAAATAATATCCGTTGCTTCAGTAACTGAAAAAGTATCAATTTTAGACATTAACTTCGAGTGTAATTTAAAAAGTGTACAATTTATGGCCAGAATAAAGCAAAATAGAGCAAATTGAAGCAAGTAAGCTGAAAGATAAAAGTTTCTAAACACTCTGAGCTTCCATATAATTGAATTAAAGGTACAATTGAATTAATATCGTAAAATCAGTTGATCGCTCCACTTGTTTTTAAAGGAATGTGCTGTTTTCATTTTTTCCTCTAGAATAATTCTATAAGGTTACTAGAATTAAGCCGTTCTTTGTTTTTACGCCCATAAAATAATCAAAATTATGAATTTTTTCAAAGTCTCGTCCTTATGTGGGGTAGACGATCATAATTAATGATGTAATATTTCTTCTTTTTCACCGGATTTTATGCCACTCAGGAGTACGACGCAAAACCCAACGAGAAACGGTCATGAAAATACTTTAACAGAGACTTAAATATAGAATCTTAGAGGTAGAAAGCATGTTAATAATCATGTTAATTATTCCTATTTGATGCTCCATTACTATTCATAATCGATCTATGTGGAGGAAGTAACCCTGATTTCAAGAAAGCAGTAAAAAACGGTGCTACTACAATATATGCCGAATGATGTATTGAATTTCTTAGGTATCATTTGAAACCCATTGACTCACCCTTATTTATTATATATGTGATTTGACTGTACATTATTATACCAGCACTGTTAGTGGCAGGCTACTACTTGTTTTTGATATTTATAATATTGATGTTGTAACTTTTTAAATATAGGACCTATCTTTTTTATTTGCTTGAGCTAAGCTGCAATTTCCTCTGATATTAATTCTCTTTTTTTAATTAAATTGTTTTGACATATATGTCCCGTTGACAGGTTACGACCTGATGTGACACCAATGTAACATGCTAAAATTTTAAATAAATAAACTATCAATAACCGCCAATCTTTAAGTATAAAATTTTCCAGTTCAATCAATACCAAAAATCTAAGAATACCCATTTCCGGGAAGGACACCTTCAACCCAAATAAAATATTAAGGATACATATTTTAAAGATTAACTCCGCCAAAACATCGTTATTCAACCAATTACTAATTTTAAAACGATGGGTACATTACGAATTCAGGTCATGCTGGATATACAAAATTTTGTTAACGTTCCATCTCATAAGATGTAATTCTAAAGGGGCAATTTTCATTATCATCCCCGCAGATCCTTCGGCTCCCTGTTAACAGTAGTTCAGTCATTCTGTTTTCTGCCTCCATCTCCGCATCCAAGTTATTCATTCGGTTCATCATTTGGAAAAAGGGAACAAATAACCGTAGGGTGATACCATGCGCAGCAAAAGTATTTAGTAGGTTGTGTAATGGAATAACAAAACAAATGGCAAACAACGCTCGGGGAAAATAAGTATCTCACGGCGCCTTCCACAAATAAATTCGGCTGCAGGAAAAAATACTACAAGTCACACAGAGGTGGAACAAAACTACGTCTGTGCATGTATAGGGGTACATATTCCAAACGAAAAAAAAAATATTTTTTCACAACGCAAACTCTGCAGTCGGTCATTACTTCGAGAACGTAATTTCTCGGCGCATGCGCGTGGAACTCTTCGTAAGACGAAGAAATGAAATTCTAAAGGACAGCCTCCATTTCTTTCTTACGCATTCCATTAAGAGAACTCTCTGATCTTTCCTCAGACCTTTCCTCCGCGTTTCTCAATTTTTCCTCGTTCCAATAGTAATTAGAAGTCCGATGAGGACTAACGAAGACCCATTTCCAATTGCTCAAAAAGGTCAGAATCTTTAAGGGATCCTATTAGGCTTTCTTGCTCTCTCAATTATAACCAAACCCAGAAAAAAAATGATTGCGTGAAAAAGTGGTAGTTAATGCGTGACAACTCACCGGAGATCGTTCAATCCGTCGGGAGATTTTAAATTTCAAATTAAGAAAGGTGCAATTCTGCCGGTTTAAAGATGAATTAATGGGTGATGAGAAATCATCGTTTGGCGGTTTTAGGGAATCTAATCGAGGTTTTTTCCTCCGATTAAGGAATAAGTTCATTGGTGAAGCACTTGTGATTATAATTGAAAGGCAGGAGGAGGTTTAACCAACGTATGTGTTGAATTAATTGATTTATTCCAGTAGTGCAGGAACTATTCAAAGGTTAACTACTCGTATATACAGGTTGAGTATCCCCAATCTGAAATTCCGAAACCAGAACCATCCCGAAATCTGTAACATTGTATCATCTCACTTGTCAGCGCCGTGTTTTTTTAATAATTTGATTTCCCCAATCGTGGATTTTTCTCCATAGATCTTCAGTTGAGGAGTTTTTTCACCACAACGCTACTCTTTCTTCACACTAAATAATTGTTCTAAGACCCAGTTTGTAATTTTCCGAGTTCTTATTTATCTTTTAGCTAATACATATTTGATTTCAAAAATTGCACGATTTCATATCTTTCGGCTATATTGCATTTAGATTTTATTTTCTACATTTAAGTCAACTGTAGATAATAATGGTGAGTTAATTTGAAGAATTTCTTAGAATATCTGAAAGGGTTGGCCAATTCGGCCTAATCCTGTCGAAAGATTAAAAAAAAATGATAATACAACACCATTTTCATCTCTCTTCCTCACAAAATTCCATTAACAGTCTCATCTACCGATAGGAATAAACGTTTAAGAAGTCCAACCAATGCAATACCTGTTCTTTATCCCAAACTTCATCAGTTCTTGGACTATCAACCTCATACGATTAATAAATATAATCTTTAATTCTTTCTTTTTTGCATCTTTATTTATGTTTTATTACAAATAAAAAGCATTTTTCGCGAAAGTCTGACTTGGTCTCAATTCTGTTAAACTACACCGAATCATCTATTTCAGCGTCCGGATAATACTTAATTCCGAAGCAACCAAGGTGCCAAAAATTTTGAATAACTTAGTTATGCCGGAAAATTTTTGAAACTTCTAATTCATTAACAACCGAGTTCCATAATTTTCCTTTTATCAAACGTCACTGTCAAGAATCATCTCTTCATTCCCCCCGCTGTTAAAATTTGAAGTACATTCTCAAATTCAAGTCTTTTCTTAACCTTAAATCAACTAAGTTTTGGTGGCAAAACGGCTCTTCCTGTTTAGCTTAGATGTGGCCACGTGAGATGGGAACACTCGAACCTCAGCACACGTTTCTTCCGGAAGGAAAATTATTCCGTTCCGGTATTTCCAGCGCAGCATCCCGTCGATTTCCCCGAAATCATCCCAACTCCTTACAGTCGACATAAGGATGCAACAACGCATTCATCCACCATCTCCAGCGCATCTCCGGTCCATTTTCCGCAAGGAAATCCGACCGAAACTTAGGAATCCCTGCAGCGACGCTGAACCCGCCGTTGCCTCCGGCGACTTCTGCACGAGTCGCGATTCTTCGTCTCATCTCATCGGAACCGTGTTACCGCCACAGAAAAAGGGGGCGTGACACAGGAAACGACAAAGTCACAGGCTAAAGCTGCTCATTTACGTGACTTCGCCATTCCTTTATTCAAATAGAGAAGGATCGACATGATACGCTGCATGGATCCCAAAACTCCCGGCCCCAACAAAACTACATGCAAGCGAATTTGCCCCGTGGGGATTCGGAGGCGTTATTAATGCCTGCGTCAAAAAAGCCTCTACTCCGGCATGCCATTTACTCCAACTTTGTTAATGCACCTGCCAACACCTAGCGAAATAAATTGAAAGCGAGTGAATTTTTGAGGAGTCTGTCTGCGAGGTTAGCAACAGAAGGAAATAAAAGGAGTGGAAGGAGATGGGGAATTAGAGCAGAAAAGGGATTGATGTGAGGAAGGTTTGTTTAGGCGTTACATCAAAGGGAAGCCCTGGTTAGAAACTTCAAGGGAGTTGAGCTAATTACAGGAGTTTGGTACATTTATGAATTTTCATTCGGGGCGACATTTGACGGGTTATATGGCGTCTTCTTCTTAAACCTTTTCCGATGCGGAAGTCGGGAGCGTATTTAGAGTCTGTTTTATTAATCCCTGGCGCGTTTTTCCTCGCGAGAGTAAATTATTTTTCGTCGTATTACTTTTGGAAGTGCAGTGCTTACTTCTATTTCGGGGAGCTTACTTCTCTATTAAAAGGTGATAAAATTAAAAGAGGAACATTTTCGGGATGTTTCACTAAAATTTCCTGCAGGCTGCTATCCCAATGCATGTCATATTGAGTTTGATTCCCTATGTTTGCAATACTGAATAAATATTAATTGAAAACATTCTAAGGCTTTCCTTGCAATATAAGGTATTTGGGATTCACGGTTATGCATCAAAACACACAACTCTTTCTCTTTGAAAATTAATTGCAGTTCAGTAAAAGGATAACTTATTATCCGTTTGAATAACCCTGACATTTATTAAAAGAGGAATTTCCATTATAAAAATTCTGCCATAAATCACAATTTTAAAAGTGTCGTAAATGTATAGGGAATATCGGAATCTGTGGAATAATTTGCTGGTGATGAGATGATGTACATGAGAGATTAGAAAAACGTTTTTGGTAAATAAATAAATAAATATATATATATTATTATTATTATTATTACTAATAATATTATAAAACAGCGTTGAAAAGTATGTATATATATATATATATATATATATATATATATATATATATATATATATACTTTTCAACACTGTTTTATAATATTATTAGTACGGTATTACTCGTTTCTATATTTACTGACGTTGCTAGAGAACGATTGGTCCAGAATTATTTGTTTTTGTGTTTATCTGTGTGTGTATAATTTGATTACCTAAGCCTAATGAAATAGTTTCTTTTTTGGTGCTTCTTTCCTTAGATTTGACGGTAAAAGTTCTTTAGGAAGCAAATCTGAAAACCTTTTTCTAAGATCTTTCTTCATATTCCTTGCTTATACTTTCTTGCCGTCAGCTACTTAATCTTACAATTAGTAAGTTCTCCTTATCTTTGCGCAATTATATGTTTAGTTTCTTCATTACGATTGCCCTTCTGTGTAAGAATACTTCTCAAATACCTGTAGCAACATGATTGTTTTAATTTTTCCTCATTTAGCCGTATTTTGAATGGTCGTTCAGCCCCCTCCTTATTACCTCTGTTTTCTCTCTGTTTTTTCCCAATCCGTAATTCACTATTCTCCCGAATACTTTCCATCATCCTTTGTAGTTTTTCTTGATTCTATTATTACAGCCTGGTAATCCGCGAACTTGTTGGATTTTATTCTCTCTGTTCCCATCCCACCAGTGCCTTCCAGCGCTTCTCGTAAAATAAAAATAAAATCCGTAGTTCACGTGCACAATGTGAAAACATATTGCATGAAACAGCAACCTGAGTGTCTGTCACCAAGTGATACAGTAATCTAATAACAATAATTATTTCTTCGATGGAAACAGGAAAACCCTAATTACGTCCAATTTAATATATATAAATTGGCAAAACACACACAACCATTCCCTAATCAGAAATACTTTAGAAGCCGGGACTCGAACCCGAGACTATGGGCTTATACCGCTAGCACGCACGCACCACTGCGTCATGTAGTATATTTGAATGAGACATTTCCACAGCTAAAATCTCGTGCCAACATCGATAAAAAGGATAGGAAAAATATCCACGGATAGAGAAAATTTACAGATTAATATTTTCTATGGATTGACAATTCCCGAACCGCATGAACCGGTTTACTTTCGCGATAGTTTGGCGGTAAGAAGGGCGTGGCGTGCGGGGGCAGTGCGAATGACGTCAGAGTGACGCCTACGACTCAAATGAAACGGAATGTAGCGATTGCTTCTTTCTCTCTTTCACGTCTAATGCTCTTCTTCACACACACACACACACGCATACGCTAAGTGTCTCCGAAGGGAAGGAAGATAGCGATTCAGGGAGAAAGCGTATGCTGTTTATCGGGGAAAAAACGGGCTGGAAGTCTTGCTCAGAAAGCAAAGGCTAAATGTATCCAGCGAATACAAACACTAACAGAAAAGGGAATAATTTAATGCTGATAACTCACTACACCACGAAATACTAGCAATATGAATATATCTGATTTTCAGGCTATAATTATAACATGTTATCCTAAGGGTTCCCCCCAACCATAAAGATACATTAAGAATCGCTAGCGGAGGTGCAGAAATATATGTATAGAAAGTTTTTATTACGAAAAGGTAAAGAATTACCTCTACCATATAATCTTTTGTCAATTCCAAATATATATCCTGTTAGGAAACTAATATAAAAACTAAATCAAATCGGTATAGTATAGGAAAAAGTTTTTGTGGTGTAAGAAACTGTAAAGCTAAAAAGATATTTCCACATTGAGAAAATCTCTTATAGAATGGGGTATAGAAATTCCGCAAACTAAATATAAATAAATGAGATATTTCAGAATAAATACTCCTTTCTCAAGATAAAAATAAAAAAGATACAAATGAAGTAAACTTTAAATTCACTCTATCTTAATACTAATAGGTAAATAATGGACTTGAACGATGGAGAAACAGTATAACTTTATTTAAAATTATGGCATTACTGCTTGAGTTAATGATCAAATTAATGAGTAACGAAAATATCTATAATTGGTATTACTTTGGTGTTATGCAAAAGGAGAATATCACACAATTATTAGGAGTGTACAACCGTGCCCACACTATTTGCTAAACATAGATGTCATAATTGGCTTCACATGACAGCAAACTGATTTGATTATGGTATTGATTGCAACAAACTGTTGTCCTTTCACAAATCAGTTTCACGAAATAAATGAATGTATGATTCGTAATATTTTTGAATAACCCTTGGTCAAAATCTTTTATCAAAAAAGGCGTTAGCTCTTTGACTGACGTAATGATATTAATATGAAGAAAGTGGAATATTGCATGAAAAGTTTTATGTTATACTTATAGAAAAGATTGAAGTTGGCTTTTATGCGATTGTGGTTGAGTAATTATTAAATAAAATTAATATATTCAATCGTGGCTTCGTGAAATGTCACAGCAGATGTCAACACTTTGACCAAACTTTTCAAATTTAAAATCCGCTGGGGGTGTTACCAAATATTTTCTTTTTAGAGATGGTTGATTACTAAATAATTAAAATATATAGTAGTCGTTAGCCCTTCTATTAGGTCTTTCGCCAAATTAATTTATATAGTTTGTCAAAGATATTTGATGTTTAAATATTTCGTGGATCTAACTTCAATAAATAAACATAAAGTCAGAAAATGAAATCTATCTGCAAGATGAACTAGGATGAACATAAGATGAAAACGTTTAGGCATCATCACATAAAAGTGCTATTTCAAAGAATATAACCGAAAATAAACTAGCTTTGTGTTTTTATCTCTATATTTAACAATGTAAAATATTTCTACATGTATCAAGGAAGTAGAGCTAAAACTATGCATGAAATAAAATTATTTTATTCTTAGTTTGAAGTCAGTCAGACAAAAACTAAGATAAACGTTACACTACTAAAAAAGTTAAAACTTAAATGTTTCCAATGTAAACATCGCAATTTTTGGGGAGTATTAACCTACTCTGTTGAACGTCTCTCTATAAAAGTGCAGAAAATATAAGCAGTGAGAGCCGAACAAATACAGTGGATAACGCAGCCGTACCTCTCCAGTGAAAGACAAATAGAAATACGCGGGAATGGAAAACCTAAGAAGAAAACCGCTTGATTTGCTGTTCTTTAGTTCTGTCCAATTGAAATATTAGAACGAAATTTTAATTAATTAACAGAATCTACCTTATTAGAAGCAAGAAATATTGGTCAGATAACGTTTGTAAATTACTCATTGCATGTAGAATGTAAGGTAGACTTTGCACATTTTCCACAATAGCTCTTAGTAAACACATGACTAAGATCTGCGATTCAAAAAAACTCGACGATGAAGATTATTCCTTGAAAGGAGTCGTGCGTTTATTACGAGTTTCTTAAAAGCTGTTGTTGGAAAAGTACATCTATGCTTTCTACAGCATAGATATTTACAAGGAATCTTCTTCTAGTTAAAATTTGAATTTTACACTCAATGCATGTTATCCATCTTAATTAGTAAGGAAGATTGACTTTTACATATACAATCTGCAAGGCGTCTTTCGGGGTGTGGCAGGGCATGCCTACTATGACTCTACTTTCCTAATCGATTGCTGTAGTCTATTGTTCAATGTGATTACTATTGTCGTAGATGTAGACTACAAACAGCTACGGTCTGGTTGCACTACCCTGAGAGACTCTCGAGGTCACTTAAACCAGGTTAGAACTAATACCAATTAGTACTACTCGTTGTACTCCGTCCGAGAAAAAGTCCTTGTTTTTCCCATGATACTCGATACTTTTAATTTGTACGATAAATATGATGTGGAAGTTTATCATTTCCTCATATGTTAACGTTCCACGGACTTATTTTAGATTTTCAAAGAATTTTGAATTAATTAAAAACAATTTAAAAAAGCAAATATATATTCCATTATTTTACCCCTGAATGATGTTGATGAGATAGGTCTATGATGCGATGTTGTCTTGACATTGATTGAGGAATACTCTACACCATAAGTAATATAATAGTTCAAATTTCTGTAAATGTTACGTAATATTTTGTATGAATATGCAGTTGCACAAAATTAAGGCATCCATTATGGATTATAATTGAGAAATGTATTTTTATGAAGTTAAAAGAATGCATGTCACAAGTTCAATGTTCTTCATCGGCATTTACCAAAAGGGGAAAAGCGGAAAACGGACGGAATGTGGAAAGAAGACTAGTAACAACGTATGAAACTTTGAACTATAATCGGCAAATAACGAGCAACCTGTCGTGACCGTTAATTAATATCTCGCATACGCGCAGTAGTTCATTAAATTACAATCTCTAACCAAAACGTTCACTGTCAGACAGCCTAAATTGCAATCAAGTCGGATAATTAGGAAATTTCGTGTAACACGTGTGCACGGTGCTTTAATATCCACCTCAGCACTATGGAACCAAAGTTTTTTGAGAACCACCTAATAATAGTGCACAGTCTCACTACGCTTGACTTGACTTTTCTTTTATTTAAGCTGAGGGAGATGAGACCAGCCCCCTCTTCCCCTCCCCCAGGGTTCTCTCTGAATTTTAAAATTTTACAATATTGAGTACAAGATTACAATAACAAGAATAAATATCAAGTCTTTACAAAATATCATCATCTTATGTTTTTCTGCCCTTTTCGGCAGGTTATGTCATGGGCTCCTCCTCTACTCTTCCCTTTTCTTAGCCCTACTCTTACGTAAGGAATAACTTCCGTCCATCCTGATGGAGTCAAACATCTGCCTTCTTTTCCTCCCACCTCCTCGCCTTCCTTCAACCACCCCTTCTATTGCAGTTCTTAGCAAACAATTTCTTCTTAGGATGTGTCCTATCCAGTTCTTCTTTCTTTTCCTAATCGTTTCCATCAATTACCTTCTTTCATCTACTCTCCTTAACACTGCCTCATTTGTAACTCCGTCTTTCCAGCTCACGCCTTCCATCTTTCTCCATATACAAAAATAAGAAATATATAACAAAAAGGAAAAAAGAACAAATGTTTATAAACATCTAAAATATAACAATATAAAAAATTACGAATATTAGAATAGTGAAAAACAAAAGTATTATGAAAACAGATTCACACATATGAATGTCTCAAAACAGAGAATTAAAACGGAATATTTAATGAGTCCAAAAGGTCCAGAGATGAGAAACGCGATAAGAAATTTGCAAAAATTGAAAGTCAAAAGGGGATACGTCTTTTGAGGAGATGTTTGTGAGGCGCTTGTGGGAAACATAGGCAGAATCTGGTGAAGGGGATGAAGAGAAATGTATCCGAGCAAGGAGGTGTAAATTTGAAGGGAAAGAAATGAAGAAAAGGCAAAAGTGAAGAGGGGAGGATGTTAGAGAATACCAGAGACACAGACCTACCTTAATGGTTTTATCCATACAATTTTGATAACGCAATGCCCTTACATGAATTTCTTAGCATGCAATTCGCATGAAACATTAAAACGGCGAGAGGGGAAAATGCAATGGGGGAAGAAAGGGCAATGACCGCCATTACTGTTTCATTCTTGAGGAGGGGAAACTCTGGTGGTAATTAGCGGAAACGACATTAATGCATAATAGTGCGGTATGAAGGGTTTCAGTTAGGAGTACTTAGCAGCAGATTCGACGCCCGCTGTGATTCGTGCCGAGACGTTTAGTTAATTCGGAGCGAATTATTACACCGACTCATAATTGGACATTATCTAAGAAAATATGAGAGTATTCGTGAGCGATTTCGCCAATTTGACTCGTTTAACATGATAATAGAGCAAAATATTGCGTCTTTCATTCGGATTCTCAACTAATGGATTAGTTTTGTAAGGACTTAAGCTACTTTGACAGATAAACATAGTCCTCAGATTTACCTATAACCATTCATTCATTCAGAAAATGTTACAAATACAGAACCTGATTTCGTAGTGGTTGTTAACGAGTTTGTGAGTTTACCGGTGCAGCATTCACACTTAACTCGCACGTTCAGATTCCTTCTTGTTTCAGGTAGGACTCGCATAAATTATAATTTTTAGGCATCCTCTATCTCTGAATACAAGCTTCTTAATAGATTCTAGGCATGACCTAAAATGACTTCCGTTTCACGCGAGAATTGTCTAAAACTGGCTCGATACATACTGATTTTCGAGAAAGGATTGTAAAAGTTTAAGGAGAATTTAATTACGAGAGAATAGTCCCAGACGTAAATTTCAGTATAATGCCTCTCCATCCTAGTGTTTTTGATACTTATAAGTATTCCTTTCATCCAAAGTAACATACATTTATGACATTATGAAGAAGATTATATTATAATATATATTAGCATTTTTTATAGAACTAACACGTTTTGACCTCTTAGGTCATCCCAAAAGAAACCTAAAAGGTCGAAAACGTGTTAGCTCGATAAATAGTTTTTTGGTAAAGATATAAGTGTTATCTTGTCATTTTCTTAAGGGATACCTACTACAAAGTCGATGCCGTATAAATAGATTCGGGTTAATAGATTCCATTACATTAATGCCTTCAAATATCTACACCGCACGCAGAAAAGCAACTCCTTATAGTATGTATCAACGCAGATTTAAATGTAATTTACTTATTAATGTAGAAAATCTTCACAGAATCATATATTCATAGAAGATGCTTGGACTTAAATTATTCATTCGGTAAAATGATAACATTCCTTGTTTTGGATATACTTAATAGCTTACTTACTCGAATATGCATTCATTATGTCACTCGAGAAATTTTGGTACAAATTCTCCGAAAATAAAACGTTCTCTGTGCTGTAGTTAACGTCATGTGTTAATAGAGTGGTTTGATGCATCCCTCTAAGCTATTCCATCCTGTACAAGGCTCTTCATCTCCCTATAACTAACACGTCCAGCATCCACGGCAATCTGTTTACCATATTCATGCCTAACGACTACAATTTGGTCCTAAGACTTCCTTCGGAGCTTACGTTAACCATTCCCGGATACCTCAAGGTATATAATCGAACATTTCCTCCTTTACTTGTATATAAATTTCACTTTATCACCTCTATCTAGTCAAATAAATAGAATTAAATTACATAACTAAATGGGAACGAATTGCTCGCCATTATTTGCTGAATTCGTTCGAAAGAAACCAAATTTGACTGACGAATAAAACATATTCCATCTCATCCATGAAGCTTTGGATTTCTACTCAGGTTCATCGTTTACAACCAGAGTGGTTAAGTTCCTCAGCAACTCCTAGAATTTTCAGATGGTACTCGTGTTAAGTGCCTCTCGTAGATAAATGTTTGCCAAATTTCAAGCGCTATGTTTGAATCTTCCTTTACCAAACTTAAGGGAGATTCTTTTTTCATATTAACGCTGAGAATTCTAGCTCTTCTCGATTCTTTATCCTTTGAATTCTTCGGAGAAAAATTTATTTATTATGGAGCTTGAAGATCAGGTTAAATTTCCCCTCTCATTCAAACAGAACTGTTCTTTCCAAAAGTTGAAAGTTAAACTAGATAGGAGAATTCCGTTGACGGAACGTTACTTTCTTTGATATAAGCAAACATTTCGGCGGATTCGGCCTGTTTGATCTCAAATTCATTGTAATTTATTTGGACTGTTGTTTAAAAAAAGGATTTCTTTGTAGACACTCAAATCAACAACAAATTATGACTGCGGGCATATGAACATTATTGCCATGATATAAATTTAATTTTAGCTTTCTTGAAATTCTTTATCATTCTAATCTATGTTTATGATACTAAATTCTCTTCAAAAGACTAGTCGTGGATCAAACCACCAAAAGCAAACAGAGAGTATAGATGTAGGAATGAAACTTCCTCGTCCAATGCAACTGTAACTTCCTCGTTTTAGACCTTTGGATACCACACTTAATGTCTTTGGATTAAACTTGGCGGCATTTAAAAAATTATTTACCTCAACTGCAAAACTCAAATATCTTTGTATCATTATCCTCATTAGAAGCACTCTCAAGCTAAATACAGAGCTACCTACTGACTTTTCCTTTTTTCCTTTTGCGTACAGCATGTAGGGCATGATGGTCAGAAACATTTCCTTAATAGGAAAATTCGAAGGACGTGTGTGAGTGAATTTTTATGCCATTTATTTCGATACATCCTGAATTTACTAATCATCCAAAAGCTCACCGTTCTAAACTATACATTTCAGGCTTAAATAAAATAATAAACCTGGGTCAATGGTTCACCAGAATTGTTATAAAATCTTCCCATTAATATTGTGCTATAATATACTTACCCTTACTAATTCATGGCATTCATCAGCATCAACTGAGTTGGTTTCCCTGTTAATAAACTAATTTAGAAAGAAAGATAAGTTTTATTTTTATACACGCAGAAAAAGCAAACACCACCTCTAATTTTACTCATTTTTGAGGAAATAGATAATAGAAGCGTTCTCCTTTTTCACTCAGAATCTTATATTATTTTTCAGATCTTCCATTTCTATCAGAGAATGTATGAGAATAATTCGTTCAAATTGCCGCTTATTACTTCGTCTTTTTATAATTCATATCCGGTTTCGTTTGATTCCAAATGAATAAAGTGACGCAAGTCCATCTGTGACAATTCAAAGGCAAGATTTTAATTTTGTCTAAGAAAAGAAGGTCATTTAATTAAAAATAAATGTGCTGTTCGTCATGGTTTTCTATGAAAAGAGCTTAAAAAACTAAATCTTATGAATGTGACGGTACGAGTGGTGACAGAAACTGAAAATACATAGATTTCTGCAAATGATTTTGCTCTTAATTATTTGCCACGTTCAAATTCTTCGTAAATTGTTAACGAAGGGGTTAATAACAGAAAGTACATATGCTCCATCTCTTGCAGAAGTGAAGAAAAATTAACAGAGATATTCTAAATTCTCGTTTCAAATGAAAAGAAACCAGGACTTGCAGAAAATACTAAATACATACAAAAGTGGAAAGAAATCATTCTAAAAGAGCCAATGAGATAAATGCTAACGACTTTTCTATTGAAGGACCTTTAAGTATCTTGGTTCACTTGTCAATATTTTATGGTTAGTTATCCCCTTGAAATCATTGGCATCAAAATTTTACATAGCATATATATTTCACTAAATAATAGTCGAGTTGAGCAAACATTTCTTGCGGTATAAGCCAGTTGAAAGGCAATGCAATAACAAAAGAACACCAGTGGACCCGTAGAGTGAAAATGTAGGTGGGAACAGGTTAACCGTTCCTTAAGTGGAATGGAAAGACTTCGGGGAAAGGATTTCAAGATAGAGAGAGGGATTCAAAGGAGAGGAAAGAGAAGCCCATAATTTGGGAGCCGCTGATATGAAAACTTGGGAGGCATGAACGCAATCCTCCAACTCCGTCTGCGTATTTTCCCGCCACTAATTATCTGCCCAAGATCATCTTGTTATTTACTGTTTCTTTACTCCAGAAGTCGCCGACAAGTTGTGGGGAAGAGGAGGAAAAGAAAAGGCCCGTAAGGAGCAAAAATTGAGACTTCTGGAGAGATTTGCCTTTTGCCGAGGAAAAGGAAATTAAAGTTTAAATTAAGCTGAGACCACCTACCTATAGGAAACGGAAGGCAGGAGAGGACCGTTAAAAATTCATCCAGAAATGCCCTCAGGGGGGCGACTCCCACCACTTTTTCCACATAACCTCCTCCCAGACCCCCCTCCACTCCAAGCCGTATTAATTCGGAAGCGCTCTTCCAAGCCTTGGTATCAAAATTTTTCACCCCCTTCTACAACATCCACTCCTTGCTAGCACAGAGAGCAACCCTCGCCGCAGTGTCTCGAATAAAACTATTCGGAAGACCGCATCTCTTCCCTGGTTCATGAATGAAATAATTGGATAGGTTGCGATTCTTCGAAGCTGTTCATGGAAGATTAGAGGTTAACCGGTTTATTTCTGGAAGATTTTCCAGCGTTTTGCTCTCCACTTCCTTTAACAAAAAATTCTTGGCATTGCCGGAGAGAATTCTTCAAGCGGTCAAAATCAAACACTCGAATTTCTCGCTTTACCTAAGGTTGATATTATGGAAACCTTCAGAGGATAGCTTACCGCGACTGAGAAGAATTTGAAGATCTATGTAAAGGGATTCGCTCAAGAAGAATCTTATTTAGATCTTTGAACTCAAGAAGTAGGTATTGCAGTAATCTTCTAAGTATACCTTGTGAGATTGAAAGACAACTACTTTGAAAAGGAGCTTTCAGGTGCATAAAGGAAATGAATATTTCTTAGAATCCAAATTGTCGTCAAAAGATTTTATCATGGGGTTATTTCAACTATTCCAAAAAGTAGCATAGGTATCAATGAAGGCATAATCTCTCCTGTGTTTTCCATAACCCGTTTTATATCCAGTGAAAACCGTAAAATTGCAGAAAATCTTTACCAAAGCTGGGAGTGTAATTTATAAAAACCGCTCTTGCGTTTTTAGTGCGAGACTGAAGTAGAATATATTTATATATCCACAGTATGAAAGCTGAAGTTTACTTTAATGGTAATTTGGAAAGTTTTAATGAGAACTATTTCAAACTTAGGCTTGTAATTTTCGTTGCCTCAGGAGAATCTTGACTAGTCTTGAATAGCAGCCGTGATGATTTTATAGTGAGACTCACATTTACCGAAATGTCATCCACCTTTATTACCTACCAGAAGTTTGTGATTACATTTGAAGCAGGCTATCTTTCAAGTATTTCGTAAGAAACTAAAAAATTACTTCGGTAACACTGGCTCATAAATCCACACAAATGTCGCATCATCTATAAATATATGATTTATAAATAAGTAATGTGTTGATTCTAAATGAAGTCTCTTGAATACAATAAATGATGTTACTTAGTTGAGTCAATCTATATTCAGTTTTATAAGAGTATGCGACTTCTTCAAAGTTTTAATATCTTACGAAGCTACCATATAAGTTAGAAGAAATATTCCAAGAATAAAAAAGAATAAAAATAATTAACAGGACCGGGTCTCAAACCCGGGTCGCTTTCCTATCTTTCAATACTATGTTCTCGAGTTCGATGGCCCCGGTTCGAATCCCGGTCCTGTCAGAATTTCTTCATGTTGCTTCTCTTGCTAATTTTCCAGAGGCACTCCTTAACGTGCAAAATCACATTCACCCATTTCCTTGGTTGACGAAGGGTTTTAGTCAACAGAACTTTTAAGCCGAAGCAATATACATGTATAAGTAGAATGTATTTATAGTGAAACAACTAATTAGGGATTATTAAGCAAAGATTAAAACTTCGGTGGAGAAGCGTAACGTTTTTAGAGCTTCATTGCTTCAGAATTTATGAGTAACCTTTAAATCTCATGTAAGCCATAACTGTCATAACGGAAGCTCCAGGATATTTAAATCGATCCATTTTTCATTAAACATATGAGAAGAAAATTAAAGTGACATCACCGAGCGTAGGAAAACGTACTTCTTCGAATAAGACTATCGGCATACCAGCATACTCATAACCGTGTCCTTGTCAGCTCGTTCGCTAGGAATCTATGCATTTATATAATGCACTTAAACTTTTTATGATCGAGGAATCCTTCGGAAGGGACTTGGAAAGTTAAAGCCACCATCACATCGGCACTCGACTGTCGAAAGATTTAATCCTCGGCCGCTTTCTCCTCAAACTCTCGATTAATTTACGATCCATCTTCCAACTCCATTAGTACGTTCCCTCCGCCGCAAAAACACTTCCTCCGAATCCACCTTCGCGAGAATTTTCATCTTCTATTTAACCCTCTCTTGAGGAGACGAGAGTTCTCGGTCGTAATTCACGGAGATGTCTTCCTCTAACACAATGTCCCTCCTCTATTATCTGCCACTCCTACCGTTCATATCTCCGACCATTCTTATCCTAATGCGCCTATTCCACTTAAGTTTCTTCTCTCCACTTTATCACTACCCTCCTTTCGCCTCTTCCCCATTCATTTCGTCGATATTTACCTTCCCATTCGCTCCCTTATAGCTTTTACGTCTTCCTCTCCTTCCATCTCCTCACTCCATCACTTTGGTCGTCTTTTCCTTATCCTCTTTTCCAACTTTTGTCTCCCTCCATCCAGCCTCTTTTTAACTTAAGAAGGGTGCTATGCATGATTTAAAGACCGGGATCGTTATCGGTTTCCTATTACGCTAACTGACCATGTCCCGTGTTGAATAAGGGGCGTTTCTGACAGCAAAGCGGGACAAAATGGCAGAAACTTTTTCGGTCGTTTTGTCTCCCGGAATGTATTCTTACTCCGATGCGGTTATTATTGGAAAGAAACCTTGGCCGTTATGTTTATGGAAATTTCATCTCAACCTGGGGTGAGTTACTACTACTGTGCGCCATAAACTATAAAACACAGGACGTTTATTGAATTTTAAAGGTGAAACAGTCTTTGGAATTGATTTTTTCACCGGAACTTCAATATAGATTTTTGTGAAAGTCAGGTAACTTTCGTTAGTAAATTTCAAATCTAAAGTAAAGTTTTAAACTTTAAGTTAGTTACTTTTAAAGTGCCTCGATAGCTAAAGTAATTCCGCACGTGAGTCATCACCGGGAATCGAACCCGGGACTGCTTCCAACGAAATCCAACGCGTTGCCCACTTGACCGTCTCTACTGAAGTGATTACCTAAGGAAATACTGAAGGACTTCATCACTGGAACTTAATTTGTAAATCGAACTCAATTACTTAGGTGTTGTCATCTTATATTTTAAAGGAAGTAAGTGGAAATAACCGTGAGAAAGTTGTTAAACCAAGTACTGGTAACATAGTTCCAACTGGAATTAACCATTAGTAATTGTTTTCTATGGGTTAACTCTAATTTGTTATACCCTAATTTGAACTGTGTTACTACGTGCTGATGGCTGGATAAAATCAATACTAAAAAATTAAATTGTATAAATATTCATCTAAGATGGTGGTGTGCAAAATAAAGTCGTTTTGTCAAAAGGTGTTTTTTACTCAAAAATCTCTCTGCCAATTTCCTAGTCGGTTTCGACAAAGGCCTAATGAATACCATAGTCTCACAGTTTGTAACTGATAAATAAATCGTTCCATTCTTTGCCCTTAAATATTTGAACAACTTCTACGGTGGAATGGTAGATTAGTAAGTTTGAAGACCCATTCCCCTCAACCCTGCCAATAAAGATCCAACGCCCGCAACTTCTCCTATTCCAGTGAATTAGGAGATCCTGTTTTACAACGCCACCGACGAAAAAACCTCTCGCAAAGTAATTTTGACGTTAAAATCACTTTCTTTCCCATTTTCTGCGAGGGCTTAATGCAACAATGGATCCTTAATTCTCAATTTTGCCCTTTAATTAAAATTCTTTTGTATGTCTGTCTCTCTGGCCATTTCCCTTCTTTGCAATATTCTCCTTTCCTTTCCTCGGTTCTCCACTCACCTTCCTCAATGCTACACTTCACTAAAGCCTCACATCTTCCTCCTTTCCTCCGGCCCCTCTGCTCATTTCAATCCAACATCTTATCCTCTCCCTCTCACCGCAGCTTTTCCTCTCCGTCAACAAGACCACCGATACCCACGGCCATTTCCTTTTCTTCCTCATATTCCTCCCCTTACTTTAATGTTGCGAGAATTCCAGGATATACATTAACCGCCGATCATTCCCGATGTATATTAATGAAATTTTATGAACGTCATTTGAAATATGATAGACTATGATCTAGATAGATTTATGAAATGGTGAGATGACTAACAAACCGGCAAAATTTCTATGAAAGTAAAGAAATTGGAACTCAGCTGTAAATTAATAAGATTCCGGAAAACTCTCCTTAATATTTTTTTGCATTTACCCCCTGAGGATGGCGGAAATGTCGCATGGGATGATTCTTAGAAGGTCAGTAACCCGCCGGTTCTTTCTTTCTCCATTCGAGGAAGAGGTCCAACGTTTCATTGACGTAGTCGGCTTACGGAGAGTTTTTCGACCTCTTATAAACTTTAAGTAATTAACTTCTTCGGAAGAAAGTCTTCTGCCAGTAGTTATTCGAAAAGCCTACTATGGATACACTATTAATAGTAGAATCGGTGACTAACGCTCACAAATAACATGGAGTACCTACGTTGGTAATGAATTTGAGTAGGAACTTAATAAACTCGTCTTCCTTGATCCACGTGAAAAATCCAAGAATTATCACAAAAATCATTTATTCTTGCTCGATTTGTGATAATGGAACCTTCCCTTTCAGAAAATACAGATGATTTCCTCTGACTAAGTGACTTTTATCCAGAATTGCTGCTCTTGAAAGAAGTAGATAAAGGGTGTAGGAGCTCTTCTAACTAGGAATATACATACTGCAGAAAGAACTATAGATACTGAAGATGGTGCATAAAAGGAATTATAAGTAAATAAGCGATGATTTCCAGCTCTTTCTACCCTAATTTTTCATTCTAAATAAAAACCACATCTTTAGGCCTTTCTGTAATTTTCTTCAGTATTCTGGCTCTAACAGTAACCCTAGCTTATTCTCCATTCATTTGTTTTCTGCGGATTAGGTATGAAAAATAAGCCTTAAGATATCCTACCAAAACCTCGTCGTAGAGTAAAATCTTGCTTTAACAGAGTTAAGGAGTTAAAATAATTTATCTCAACTATCACATTAACTAAGGAAGATCAGAGAATCATAGTTTCTGAAAGGACCTTTGCACACTTGTGCTAAAACTTGAAAAACCTCATCCTGAATTAGAGAATAAACAAAGCCTGTCCACTGTCAGCTGCAACCTGAACTACAAACTTAAGACGTGCGGCTAAGTATTCGCAACGTAAGCATATGATAAGATTACGCACAGTTTCTAGGACTCCGGACTTCTAGGCTCGTTAATGAAAGCGGTCTTCAGCTTGGTCGTCAAGAGCGTAGGATCACCGGTGTTTCAGAAGTACAAAATCTGGGAGAAGAACTGCTCGTGAGTCCGCGATTAAAGTTTAAACGCAAAGCTAAAGCCATTAGAGTACTGTGCAAATTCTCCGAGGTTACACCGTCTCTTGAGAGAAGGTTGGGAATGGGTGAGTAAGAATCTGCATGCTGCACACGCACACCTTATGCTCTTAGAAACTTAAGTCGAGGGAGAGGCAGGGATTAAAGGAATTCGCTATTGGCTTACATCATCATCTTCTCGTTCGGTGGAGGAAATTACCCTTGTGATTATGCCATCGATCGCAGATATTTTTTGAAAACTCAGCTTCATAAAAATCAATCTCGCCTATCACAATGCATTATTAGCCCATCATTAAGATGAATAAGCCGCCTTTATTTTATTAATCCATTTACGTCCTATATACTTAGTGCATTTTCATTCACATCCGTAATGGAGTGTAGTGGCTTAATTTGAAAGCATTTTTTGTTAACTTATGTACTTCGTTGGTCGAAAAGTATTTATTTTTGGAAAGATGATGGAACTATCTCTAAATACGATGTCTAAAAATCTCTAAATAAACATATTTATTCAATTAACTTCGAACATAAATTTGCAAAATGGATTAAAATATCAATAAAAAGTTCATCGTCTTCATTTTTCAGTTGTTTAACTCTTCGTCTTTTTTCTTGTGAACAACGCATTCTTCACGTCTTTCATTTGTAACTATAAACTAAAAGTGCCAAAAAGCAATTCTATAGATATTTAATTACCATATCACCTGATACATTCAGTTGATTCCAATTTGATTTGCGCAAAATAATAGCTATGACTACACTTTTGCATGGGAAACAAACATTGGTATCGAATGAAGGCAGGAAAACAATAAAAACTCAAAGAATGAAACTATCGGGAAACTTAAATGAAACTCATAATGAAAAATGAAATCACATTCGTCAAATCAAACAAACCTATGATAACTTGATCGAGGGTTAGCGAAAGTAAGCCTGCCTGCATACTATTCCTACCAACAAATTCTTCCAATTAAAGTTTCCTTACCGTAGATAATATAATTATAAGCCCAATCTCTTCATAAAAGTGTCATTAATATTTCTAATAATATTCTTTAATGCAAAATTTTATAGTACAAAATGTATAACGATACATCCTTACACATCCATTAACCGAAATACAATCCTATATTAATGAATAAAATACTTTAGTAAATAGAAGACTACCTACGTCTAGAGTAAACCCGAGAGACGTGCTTAAAGAACGATTCTCCTACAATATAAGAGAATTCCCTCATTTCCTGAGTGACTGTGTATATAGATGGAACGAATAGTTTTCGATTCCTGAGAGGCTGACCCAATTTTTCTCGGGGAGAAGTCTCCCTTGTATATCTTCGCGGAATCCGCTCCCCCTTCCTTTCAAGCTAAGTCCTCGGGGGAAAGGAATTTATATCGATAACGTCCATGTCAGTTTCCTGAGTTACAATGACGGATGAATATGATAAGATACGTGTGCGTATGCTCAAACGTACATCATATTACTCTCTGCGGAGTTGACCTCCGTCATACAACACTTGTACGATACAGCAACTATTATGGATGAGTTGCTGGAGTAACAGTTTGCATCTTTATTTTTATATATTCCTGTGTAACAGTGGTAATGCCTACTCGTATGTAATACATTATGAGCTATTTTTTTACAGTTGAGTTTTGACTTATTAAATTCAAGAAATTAACCGGCTACATAGCTACATATAAAGGGGATATCTGGATGGGATTTCACATGAAATTCTCCTTATTGATAATAGTGGATAGTATTAATATAAACTATTATGCGTTCTCTAATACAGAATATTATTCTATAGGAAAAGATTCAGCATCCTTTTGCATGCAATTAATAAAATCAATGTGTTTCCAACGATGACTCGAATCCATATTCAGCCCATTGACAGAGGGGGATAATGTGAAATATCCACTGATCCCTGATAATATTCGGATATGAATTATGTTTAAGCCTTTATTTCTTATCTGAATTCTTTTTTGTACCAACACAAGGTGAATAAATGAAAACAGAGTCTGAAGACTTCTAGGGGATAATGTGTAATTTCCAGTGATCCCTGAAAAAAATTGGACATTATTTATGTTTAATGCCCTTTCTATCTTTTCTGAATCTTTTTGTACCAACACATAGATAAGCAGAAATTTACCTCACAACAGTTATGGCATCATTAATTATGTATGTGTACCTACCCCTACTCCACGGGATTGGAAATTGTAAAAATTCAGTGTTCCAAGAGGTCTGTAAGTTCGTATATCGCTTCAGTAGTCTATATACATATATAAGCAGATACATTTTAGAGTTACTTTACTTGAGAACCATCTATATTATTTTTCTTTGAATTCTAAAATGAGACAAAGAAATTACGGAGTATGAGGACAAGAAAGCCTTCCTCTTCCAATTCAGTACCTTGAATTGTATTTAAGATGTATAATAATAAAATCTAATAAATGAACTAAATATTCGAAAACTCCAAGACCGATTTAATTCAACCTAATTTTATTTCATTTGCAACATGCTAATTACTCAGCTTGAATAGTAATGTTTGAGAGTGTTTATATCTTAGTACTGTAGAGACGTTTTCATTGAACTTGAACTTATATTCAAGAATCATTTTTTGAATCGATTTCTTTTAACTATCCATATCCCGCTTATAATAAAAACCTCAACCAAAAAATATATAAATCATGACGTGTAAGAGTACTTTGTAATGTGAGTTGTATAATAGTAATGAAATATAATTCATATAGAATTTATCCCTTTTTATTTTAATTCGAATATGCTTTAATTCTCAGAAATATTTTTAAGTTTAATTTTCAAGAAACGTGAATTTAAATTCCCAGGAAAAGAAAATAATTCCATTTCTTCCAGTAGCACAAGGATTTTAATCTGAGCTTGAGGATACAGGAATCTAAAAATCATTCGTTTCTGAATTTTGAATCGAAAATGCAGCAAAGGCATCTGAAGAACATTCTTCGACGAAAGTAGTCGCTAATTCGCTGACCTCACTTCTAATTTCGAGTTTTCTCGGTCTACGTCAGATTACGAGAGAAGAGCGTAATTATTTCAGTGAAATGAAAAATCAAAATCCCAAAAACTTTCACGAATCTTTTTTTCCTTCAATCCATTCACATCCCTTGAAAAAGAAATTTTCTTGTTGAAAGTAGATCGTCCAAAATAAGCTCGTCTCTTTAACTTAATGTAACTGAAATTTTGAGAAGCTCATTTAGGGTCTCGATTTCAAAATTTCACGTTGAGATTTTTTTAAATTCGTGCAGAGAATCTCGCAAAACAAATTTTGGGTGGATTATTTTTATGCTCCCCAACAATAGTGTGTACGTCGCGAAAGTCAGCGGCTAACTCACTAATTGCTTCGATAAACAATGCGTCGCCGTTCTAATTACGCAACTCCCCAAGCAAACCACCAAGCAGCGTTTCACATATTATTTCATCTTTAATCAACTTTTATTTGTTCTAAATCACGATTTCCTCTCTGCTTTATACAATACGTTATTATTGGGTCTGATTAACTTCTACTTTCTCTCCAAAGTCCAGACAATACTGAAAACCGTTCAAAAGTGTTAACTTTTAAAACAATTCGTGTATAATACCATTGCACAGTAAGGATACTTTGTACTTTGCTTCAATACTCCCAAGTTATTCTAAGGCGGAATTCCAAATATGATGCTCCACTCTTGATATATATATTCTCCTCTTTGTAAATGCAGAGATAATTCCAAGTTGATACTAATTGATAACTTTCTATGCAGAAATAACGATATAAGTCACTTACTTTCTTGGATAATAGGAAAAGTGTTCAAAATTAAATTGATTTTCACAGCATATATATTTTCTCCTAAGAAATAAGCTAGGTACGAAAGTGGCATTAAAAGTTAACTTTATACAAATAATTTTAGTTATAATAACCTATGTGTTTTCAAATATCCTCAAGATTTAAATGCATTCATTGAGTGTTTAACACTGCAATATTCTCATCTTCGGGTATCATGTAGAAATGAAAAGGAGAATTTAATCATAGGCTGATGTAGGTGACTACAGCTTGGTATACAGCAACGGTGGTCAACCCGTGGTTTTTTAGGCGTCCACTCTTTGTCAGTGGACCCTTTCCTCATATTCTGATATAAATGTACACATTAAATTTTTCTGTTTTCCAGCATCATTTCTATCGTTTAGTGAAAATAAAATGTAAAATAATCTACTTTGGGTAATCAAGAAACCAACTTCATTTCCTTCTTAAGAATTCGACATTTAACTACAAGAATGCAGGCGATACTCCTATGCTGATCTACCTTTCATAGGAGGAAACTGTTTTATCCTTACGATTATGCAATCAAATGTACAGTATTGCGTCAAACGTTGCATAACCTACAGGATACATTGATAGAACTCCTTATGTCGTAAGGGATACTATCCCCCGGATATTTTGTGTGTTCCACACACTTCAGTAACCGATTTTCCCTTTACTTACTCATTCAAAAGTGATATCTCTTAATGATACATATTTGATAAAGCTAAAATTAATAGCGATGAATAGAACTCGATGTGTAAATCCGTCTTCCTTTGTTTTGTGAATGTTTATGTATTTAGATTCAAAATGAGGGAATATCTTCTGAAATAGGTGGAACAATTGATGAAAGCCCTTGTGTGGGAGGAAATTAATTTTTCACCACCATCTGCCCATCAACAAGCGGCACGCAGCATGTATATTAAGATTTAGTTAGGTCAGTCGGAAGTTAGGGTAGAAGCTCTATAAGGGAGTTAAGAGCCCATATAACATGACATGTGTATTTCTATTGTAGCCATTATTATTAGAATACTACTAATTAGATTTTCTACATTCCCTGAGACTATATAATGGACCTCTGGACTTGTTTTCTACCTAATCTATTTTCTCATTTCTACTAAATGTTTTCAAAAACTTAGAAAAAATTACTATGGGATTTCTTCATGAAAAACAATTATCAGCGTTTGTTGAATTTAATATCATCTTGAACTTAAATTGAAAAATACATTTGCAATGAAGTAACATGATTCCTAGAGTTAGTGAATTTGATTGGAAAATCAAATCTCTTACTTTGCATAAATTCTGAGTATTTGAGTAATGTATAGCATTTCGATTAAAACTCAAAGTATAAAGAGACCTTCGGTATGTACTGCATATAAGAGTAAGCAAGCAGTCCTGAATTAAAGTAAGGAAACTTCTATCCAGGAAACTAAAAAGAAGAAAGGATTTAGCAGTGGAATTGAGGATTATATAACTTCATCTCTGGAGCTAATCAGCATTGGCAAGAGAAGCAACTTTTCTTTCAAAGTCGTCACCGGAATACGGATAAGACACAAATGCATAAGCAATAGAGTAGGTACCGATTGCGATACCGCTTTTATCCGAAATGGGTTTCCCGCAATGGATTTTCCAATAAATATTTTTCGAGTACTTTTTGTTCCGTCTAAAAATAAAATGCAAAACTGTTCTCATTTTTCCGTTCATTTTTTCATTGATTCATGCGGTGTGGGAGGATAAAATGACAAACTTAGTAGTGATGAAATCTCAAAAGGATTCAAGGTAAAACAAATATGTATTTTTAACGAACCGATTTCATATTCCATTCGAAGTTAGATTACTATTTTGAATACTTTGTGGTTTTCAAATTGATTCTATCGTATAATTTTGGTTTAAAATGTCGCAGTAATTTTTTCCTGTTATATAGCAAAAAATAAGTAATGATGAAATTTGACCCATTACTGTGCTTGATATCATCTTAAATTTTTGTAAATATATTAACATTTGCGTACTCATACATAATGGCTTATAAAAGTGAAAAAAACCCAAATAAATTAAACCACACTGTCGTTCAAGAAAAATAGCACCTTATTCATGAATTATTTGGTTGGGGTTTATTTTCGTTTAAAATAATGAACACATCAAAAGAATGAAGATAATTACCGGGAGCTTAATAAAAATGTATTTTCTTAATGCAATGAAATCATCTCATGATAACCGCGCCACGATCCTATTATTCCTTTCTTCTAGAGAGCAGGAAAATACGAAATTTATTTCTTCATTTCTTCACCTAATTTCATTAATTTATTCACCTTTATTTTTTCTATTATAACTCTCAAACCAAGATATACTAATGTAATTCACTTTTAAGGGAACGCATTTCGATATTTCCCTCCAAAATTTGGGAATTGGAATAGCTCTGTATAAGATGAGAAGGAATGAAACGATACAGTTAAGTGTACAATAAAGGTGGTAGACACTTAGCTAATGGTGTCCTCTTTGCTGCAGCCGTATAAACATGCAGACCCGTTGCTTTATGGCGTTTACCCCTCGCCAAAGAAAGTCTACGGGAGTGAAAAGTTTATTTTCTTTGCGGAAGATGGGAGTGCGAGCGAGTGGGCCTTCCACGGGCGTCCGCGCCATTAGCTAAGTGTCCACTGGATACCCTCTTCACTCGAAAACTCTTTGTTCCTTCATTACATATTAAACTTTTTCCTATCTCGGGCAGTTCTTCCCTCTTCACCGTTTAAATAAAAGCGTCAAAGTGCCTCTTCAGAAATACGCTCTGCTCAGGATTTCTACTTCCTCACAGCCGAAAACGCTCGGAAATTTCAAGCAGAGACGGATCTCCGCTTCCTAGTTCGTGAACTTATTAGGTGCTCCAAAAGAATCTGACTCCCACCGCGCTTTACTGCAGTACTGGATCATGTCTCCTGGGAGGTAATTATCTTCGCCTGATGAATCTGAATGTCGAGACATATTCAGCCCTTCTTTTCCTTTTTGATCATTGAATGGTGTGTGATTTATTTTCTTCTATAATTCGTTCGTTATATTAATGGTCATCCAAAATATTGGGATGTTTGTACAGAATAATATTAAATGATAATCTTATCATTTCTCCCTGTCATTAGGATGTACGGTAGTAAGATCTTCCTGTCACTTTTTCCGCATTTTCCAAAGAACATTTTCTCTTAATATTATAACGATAGGATGGATATAAAAATTAATAATTTTATATAACTTAAACATAAGCATTTTGCGAAACAAATCCCAGATCAAAGGCCTTTTATATAAAATTTGAATTGTCTTTATTTTATTAACAACCATTCAACTTTCTTTGCGGGAAATATTAACCTGCATCACACCTTTTCATTATTGTTCGAATGAAAAAGTAATATGTCTCAATATAATTGCCTTACCCATCACTATAATGCTCCATTACCTTCCATAAAATTGGCTAACTTTATCCGGATTTCATTCTCATTTGTGATAAAGACTAAAATTTTAAGGTGCATGTCGAAATTTTCCGTGTATTTTTAAATGTTATTCATTTAAATTCGTGCATTTATCCTTGCCACTCTCAGATTAAAGCTTTTAAATATATAGAGATTTTTAGCAATTCACTTATTGCAAGAGAATAATTGCATAAAAAGCGGCAATCCGTTTCGACTCGTTCGAGTCTTTTTAAATTTATCAGTGGTGAAATAAAATATCGAAGGATTATAGCAATTATATTCTCAGGATCAGATAAATTAATTTTCGGGCATCGAGTTTAATTTTAATCCTTAATTTCTAGTCGGATGCAGCTCCAGACGTCATCAAAAATAAATTCGCATAGAACAGAATCTTCTCAGTTTAAAACAAAAGAGAGAAATTCTTATTTTATCTTCCTTGTTTCCACATTAAAACTGCTCTTATGTGAAGTCTTCCATAAGTTTCCCAACTTCCTCGTTTCAAGTGTGCCATTTGAAGCAGGAAATTTCTAAGGTTCCACTAATTGAATGCCTAATCACATGCATTCACATCATGAGATGTCTTACAAGTGGAAGTTATATTTGGCCTCAACTTTCCAGTAGATACTTGCATATAGACATTTCAGGTACGCTTTTCCGGCATTTTCGAGTTAAGCATAATTCCATTCACCTCCAAGCATCTGTTACATTCCACGTTCCGAATCAAAGACAAATGCTAATTTTACAATTCACCAATTACCGAGATTTTACCTCGAGGCAGCCTACCAGCATTATCTTCAAATGATGATGTTATTACAGTGGCATGCTTTTTGACGCGGGGTCGATGTGATGAAGAGTTGGAGTTTTGCGCCGTGTTCGAAATACATTTAACCCACTAAGAGAAACTTTACAACTTCCTCTTGCTTTCTCCAAATACTACTAGTCAAGAGACGGGAGAAGCGGCTACTTTACTACTTCCCATTTATATCCCCCTTCTTCCTTCCGCCCCTACTCCTTCTGTGGAACGGGTCGGCCGGAGTGAGTGGATGATAAGTTACACTCTGCAATATTTAAAGAGCAAAAAGGATTCCTCGGAACGTCCGTTTCACATCCCTTCCTTTATTCCGCTCCCGTCCGTTTCTTTTTCTCCCGGCTTTTATTGCGATATCCGATTTACATTGCTCATCCAACCACCTCACGATTTCCACCCCATTTCAGCACGTTCTGCAGGAAACTCTCCACGGAGTGCATTAAGTTCAAGGTCTAATTTGAGAGGCAAATTGATTCGAAATATTCCGCAAGTGAAATCGGCACGGAAACCGAAACACCTATGGAAGATGATAAGGATGAGCTGTGAGGTGTGATTATTATACACACACGGTACATATTGGTATTGAAAGTATATACGAGTTTAAATTGAGTCCCTATTTTATTTCGTATCTTAGAAATCATCCTTAAAATATTTTTTCACGTATGAAAACCTACGAGTAATGTACCTTCGTACATTTAGAACATACTTGTTTCATTCGGAACAATTCAGTTAAAACAGATTTCGGAACAAACTGTTAAATAGAACACAGCCAGACAAGCGGAGGATGCATTTTCTAAGTGAGTTAGTTTAAATAAAAACACGATTTCCAATCCCGATATAAGATTTTCACAAGCCACACTACTGTTTAACAAGGAGACAGGAAATTCTTCTCAATTACAGTAATCTTTCAGAGAATTTCATCATTTCTAAAGTTAAGAAGAGATACTTCAAACGTAGCTACTAAAGAAATCGATGCATTCCTATAACTAGAGGATAGAGAAATTGAATTATCATTACGAAAAAGATTTAAATATAAAATTGGCATGTTCAATCCTAACTTTGTGTGCCATCATGCAAAGAAAAAAACACTTAGTAAATTCCACAGAAATATATTAAAGGCAACTAGTTTCGTCTATAAGACATTATCAGGCACTAAAATATCAAAATATTAACTTAATATATTTTTCTGGAATTTACAGTTTTCTTTCTTCGCATGAGAACAAGATTATTCGGGAGGAATTTGAGGGGTATACTTTCATAAAGTAGACGATTTCATAAGAAACGACTTATCGATTAAACTTTTACATTCCCCTTTCCGTTGGCGACCTCTAGGAAATTAAAAGTCCGTTCAAATAGCTCTCGCACATTGATTTAGTGCAGTGGGCAGACTTTCTGCATTCGTGGTTCAACGCGATCTTCGTTGACACGGTTTTTTGCATTCAGAAGCAGTCTCGGGAGCCAAGCCAAGGTACCGTTTTTTCGCATTTTTCGGAAAATATGGCCAGGAAGGCTCCCAAAGAATTATTGCTGAAATAAGCATGAAAATCCTCTAATTAAAAATGTATTCACCCCGAAATATTTTTACGGCCTCATTTACATAACATATTAGTACAATGCCCTTACCTACTTAACTCTAAAGTAATCGCTCAAATGTAATTATGGCGTATTTTCCGAATCTAATGTTATATTATAAACTAAATTAAGATATTTTTTCTATATTCGACATTTAATAGCAAATAAATCCTGTGTTCTGATGTATATTGTATCTGCCAATATCTTTCGTAATTTTTAATAAATAAGTATATTTAAATATGACTTATTTAACAAGTAAATTTGTACTTATTTTATCACTGATTACCACAAAGAATATTACTTTTTCACCCTTTTTACAATTTTTGTGGGTTTTTCACACCCCCTATACTCTTCATTGGTGTTTTCCTGCAGTGGATATCTATTTTTCTCTTAGAAAAAATGTAACTATTTTTTCCTCCAGGAAACGTATCTTTCTTTTCTTGTTTAATTTCTATTAATCTACCATTCCTGTTAAAAATCGGTATATTTTATATTCTATTTTATAATCAGAATTCATTTCTAACAAGAGGTAAATGGAATATGGGACTTCCTGTTCCCGATTTTACCCAATATTTTTTTTAATTTCATTGCATATTCCACGCCTTGTGATTTCTATAGCATCCATTAAAGTACGTACAGTATTCAGAATCAATTTTTTTGAGTATTTAACGAATGTAAGATCTAATCTATCAGTGATATTTTTGAAGATAAAATATTTTCTCGGAAACAAAGTTTTTATATTTTGGAAATGATCACTCAGTAGTTCACCTAGCGTAGAATAGAATCCCCGAATCTTTTTTTGCATCTTCGATATTGGTATTGTTACTGTGACATAAACAGGAGATTCAGAAGAGTTGGCACACAATGCACGCCGTAATAAACTTGCCTGTCCCAGAAATAACATTTTCATGACCCTTTTTCATTGCAAGGGGATATTGTTGAATGGAGAGCGAAAAATGCAGATAGCGAAAAGTTGGAGGCATAAATGTGAATGATAACCTGCATCCATCTTCCCTTCGGTTTAAATCACTGGCACTGTACCTTCCCTCCGTATCTCATGTCATCTGCGCGTATTCCCATTCCCCGCGAGAGCATTTCGCCCCCAAGTACTTCCGTCTTTTCCCTCCGACCGACTCGTAAATTCGTTCCCTCCGTATAATTGACATTTGAACAGAGGCGGGGAGGAGGAGATAGATTAATATCCATTTTTCTATTCCATCACGTGCTGCTCCAAAAACGTAGCCGGCCCATTTATTACGGCGGACTTTTATCAATCGAAGTGAAGACATCGGCGAAAAAATATCCGCCTTTCAGGGCACGTTTCAATTAAATTCCGAGCAAATTCTTTTGCGAGCTAAGAATAAAACTTGGTTCAGATGTCCGCTTTTTTTGCCGCACGGAACTCCCGTCAGAAGATGGAAGTAATTATATTGGGAATGGGATGATGCGCTCCTTTTAGTAAGTCCTGGATAGCGCTAAACACTTTGGTTGTCAGATGACATCAGAAAAGCCACGTCCACATTTTAGTATGATAGACACGTGGCAAATCTTCAAATTGAAATTATTTTATTTCATTAATTTTTGTTGCGTTGGTGAATTTAAGCCATCGTAAAATCAGTATCATAAGACGTGACTTCGTAGAATTTCGTGATTGAAAAGGGATTAAACAAATTACAACCTGTTAATAATCATATGAAAACACTCCGGTACCCGTCTGTTGGTATTCTGACTAGCCTTGGTAACCAGGGCCTGGAACTCACGGGAAGTTCGGAATAGCCAACTTTCTATAAAGAATCCAATGTGCATCTATTTTAAAGTAGATAATTTTTCACAACTAGTTGGTATTGAAGGATGAAAACACCCCATTAGTCGTTTATCGGGGCCACCATCTTCTAGGTCAAGCAATCCCACTTTCAAAAGATTGAGTGTTCATTATTATATTCAGTGTTTATAAAATTGATATATGAATAGAATCTGGTGGAATTATGATATTGTGATATTATTGTAAAATCATATTTTCCGTTCTAATAGGGCCAAAGTATGCCACTGATAGTGTTATAAAACGTACTGGATTAATACAAGGTTGGGCGCGAATAATTAACTCATCCTCTAACGATAGCTATCAAATATTTATGTTTTGATGCAGTATTATAAAATAATTGCAAACTAATAAGATTATCAAGCTATGACAATTTCAAAAATTATAAATGAAAAATAATGAAATGCTAATATAACTACTATCGTACGTCAAATTAATCTAGTTTCTAAAAACAATCCTTAGAAATTCCGATGGTAAAACGAAGGATGAATATAGATTTATCAGAACTGCGACCCTCTGAAGCATATCAGATCTTATCGATAAGTCCTCGCAGAGCGAATAGCAATGGGAGCATCAATCCAGATATCAGAGAGAAGCAGTCAAAACTTTTTGGCCAAACAACCAACTTGTGTAGAAGCCGAGAATCCTGTAAGAGGATCTTGGGAAGAAGTCCGGCCGAACACGCAATAAATGGGAAGAGATCCTCGGGCACCTGAAGCGGAGCTCCGAAAGGTTAAAGGTGGAGCTCAGGGATCGGAAACCCTGAAAGGAAGGAAGGCGATATCTCAAGGTGAATGTCAAAGGATGCGATGACGATTACGCAATGAGTCGCCAAAAGAGGGGGCCATTTTGGAGATGAGAGGCTGATTGTCTCTGTGGACAGCAAAGTGATAGTAGTACCTCCATTGTGGAGAAAAATATTCCGAAAAGCGGAAGGAAGTATTTCTTTTTCTTCACGAAATGCGGTCCCTCGACAAGAATTTATTTAGAAACCCTTTGTAGATCCTCTGCAGATAGACCATAAGGCAGGTGGCTAAGTGTTATTCAATACAATATTAAATTTATATTATAAAATGTTAAATGTGTCTTATTCGGAATATAAAACAAAGCTAAATATAAATAAATAAAAGTGAGTCAAATTTTTCTCACACGAATTGCATATTTAAACAATAGAGAAACTGAAGAGACTCCAAAAACCATCAAGAATAAACTTACAGTTAGGCCTATACGTATTTCAGCTTCAATGAAGCCATCCTCAGGGCAGCGATGACAGCGTTGAACTGTTGGTTTTCTTGATGGTTTTCGGAGTCTCTTCTGTTAACATAGTAACCATCAGCAGTCAACCATACCATTTTATTTTAAACCATTTTATTTTAACTAAATTTTGACAGTTTAACGCTGTCATCGCTGCCCTGAGGATGGCTTCATTATAGCTGCGATACCTATAGGCCTAACTGTAAGTTTGTTTCTTGATGGTTTTCGGAGTCTCTTCTTTTAACATAGTAACCATGAGCAGCCAACCATTTTATTTTAATAGAAAAACTCATTAAGTTCGAAGACGCAATATTTTAAAATCGGATACGAAACCCAATTAAGAAAAGGATTTCCATTAAAATAATCAAAAAATATATAAAATCTTTAAAGCCAAGCACGTGATAAGTACATATTTAACAACTGAAAAATGAACAATATGAAGTCAGTACGGATAATACACTTGTATGGAAAATAATGACATAGAGACGTTTCTTTCATTTTGGAAGGTACAGCTTCATTAAATTGTGGAAGTTTCTAATTAGTTGTAAAGGAATAATTTAAGCGTTTCAATGCTTATGGAAGATAACATTAAAACGTAATACCACTAACAATAAGTCAATCACATGACAGCAATCAAGCTTGGCTAAAAAAATTCAGTTATTTGATAGTATATAAGCGTTTTACAAAATATACCTTTCGGAATTTTTAAAGCCGAGGTAATATAAAATTTTTATCTAGTGGATGAGTTTTGAATATGTTGAAAAAATGGTGAACAATTTTGCTAAAAATTAAAAATCAACAGGTAACCAACTTAAAGTTACAATAAATCTATTAAAATAAGCATACACTTGAGAAATATTCAGTAGCACATTGGAATCGATTTCATGGAAGAGTTGGGAAATTCTCTTTTCGCTTAAAAAGCAGCGAGGGATGCGATTGCCCTCGAGGCTCGCACCAGATTGCTGAAAATAAGATGAAAAAACGGGTTTTTTAAAGAAAGTATCTATTTTTGCTCATTATTTGGCACCTACGCTGATTGTCTTCCTCGGGTACTTCTCACCACTTCAAAACCACTCATCAGGGTTTTCGAGAAAATGCGGCAGCTGCGAGCTTTAAAGTTTCTCTGATATTGGAATGTAGTGAGCTCACGATTATCCACGTGCGGATTATACGAGCATGATTCTTTTACTCTTCATGTATATTTTCCGCAGCCTTTTCGAGAAATTTCGAACGCTTTAAACACAATAATATTTTGATATATCCAGCTTCTTCTAGGTACCAATGAACCGAGCAAGACGGGGATTAGCAAGTTTCTGAAAGTCCTACATGGAATAGACTTTTTAGCAAACATCAGTAAAGAAAAAACAAAATGCAACATGTAATTTATAAAATGATTATATTTTTGGGTGATTTTTGTGGAAAAGTAAAAATCTGTATTCAGTTATGTATTTCCACCACATCTCGGCCGAAGCTATTGATTATAAAATGACTATTATTTTCATCATTGTAACTAAAATAATATTCATCTTGTGAATGAGATTTAAGTAGTAAAGCCTGAAATGAATCGAATTTAGCCTGGAACCTTCAATGTTATTTATGTAAATCGTACCGATATGGAAAACAAGTGAAATTCAATGAAAGCAAAGACTTAGTGCTTCTCCACAGTGAATTTATTATGCGACCGGTTCATGTTAAATTCAGTGTGGAAAATTACTAAGTCTTTGCTTTCATTGTATTATGGCTTTCAACGAAGTCACGATATTCCAGTCAAACCAGTATCGATTTTAAGTGAAATTCATTTAGTTCTGGCTAATACTTTGCCAAATCCAATGGAGTTTATAAGTGTACACGTGCGATATCTTATGAATACCATGAAAGGGAAAGTAACAATATACCTAAAAAAAAACAAGCTGTCTTCGCTGCGACGAAAATGAAAAACCTTTCGATAGGCAGGACTAGGCCATCAGCTTACGTACATAGAATCTCCGCAGTCAATGCTAGAACCTTCAAATCTGCGGACGTTTGCCAACCGCATTTCCGACCTATACAAGCGACGCGTGTGCGAACCCGCGCGCGAGGTTTTAGAAGAAAAACCCCACATAGAAAATCCCGATCCCCTCTTACAGTTCTTTCGCAGATTATTCCCGGCCCGGCGAAGAAAGTAAGTCTTGGAGAAATCTCATCTTATTGTGTGTACAGAAATGAATGAGATATTCCCGGGGCTTTGCCGAGATGAGGAAGAAAGAGAGTGACTTGAGATAGTGTGTGCGGAGCGGAAAATGGATGCGGAATGAATGTGCGGAGGTATGGATTATTGAGCGGATGGGGAGAGTGCGCAAGGAAATAATAATGTATCGGAAAGAGGGAGATACAGAGCGAAACACAGGATCATCACATTCTGCCCATTATGCGGGGCGTGCCATCTTAATGCCCTGCCTTCCCAGTGAAAAAAACATCTCCGCATCTCATGAATTCGGGACGCATTTTATCCGATGCACGTTTATAAATATAGATACGGAAAACTCCAGTAAACCAGCCTCTTAGAGTAACCTGGCGTGGGGCCAGGAAAGGGGAAGAGCGGTTAATCCGGGAATGAATCTACGAGCGCTTATAAGTTACGATTCTGATTTCATAAGCTCATGTATATCCAGCGGGCCATTCTGTTTTTGTTGCGATTCTAAGTGCAACTATAAATATTTACTAAATAACCAACGCACGAACAAATATTTCTGTGAATGGAATGTAACAGACCACTAAGGGAAAAATATGATGAATTAAAAGAACCAATGAACCATCAAAAATGATTTTTTTGATGATTGATTGAAAACGATACATTTTTTATGGTCCATTGGTTTTTTTAATTTATCATTTCTATGAATAAATATTTAAGCGTAATTCAGTGGTGTTGAATTTTGATAAATGATACTAATGTATCTCTAATGGAAACGTATCCTTGATGATTTGACCGACTCACGAACAGAGATGAAGAGTAGAAAGATAATGTTCCTTTCTAGAAAAATTATCTGTTAGCCGAAACAATAACCGAATAACTTCATTATAATTTTAAAAGTTCTTGGATAGCTGAGGTTATTTCGCACACTAATCTTCCACCGGGAATCAAACCTCATCAAAGTCTTAAGTGTAACGGGTCGAATACCAGTTCTGGAAGCAATAGAAAATCCTAGAATGTCGGTAATTCTGAACTCACTATTGCCCCCAGATCCCGTCATTAAATCTAATCCGAGTACTTAAATATGGCAGCAGGAGTTTTTTAAAACCTCTAATACACATAGCATGGTAATTATCAGTAAGACTACATTTAAGACTAGTAGAACTCTAGAAAAACATCTACACTTCTTAATTCTCTTTGCTGCAATCGGAATTTCATGGAGAATTTTCCATCAGATTTAAAACGTTTCTAATACAGATGGTATCTACAAGTAGCAGCTGCGCAACCAGAATTTTTTACTCATTTCTTGTTCGGTTAGTTTGCTATCCCGCTTCAGCGAGCGTATCGTGTATATTTCATCTTTTTTTAAACGAATACATACCTCGAACTCATTCGAATACTTCCTTAAATTCGCAAAGGACTACCGATTAACAGTAAGCCTTGATTAAAATATCCCCTTCCTTGATGCAGTCAGCTTGAAGTGATACAACAGGAAAGGCCCTTTTCAATATGAAATGCAATGACGTACATGCGTACGCCGAATTTCCAATCCATGAGTGGTGAAGCGGCCTTTACATCCCCGTAGCTTTCAGTGTTTTCGACCACAACCAAAGGGATGCCTGGAACTTATCATGTCATGAACGTACCGTTACCGATTCTTTTTTACTTGAAAATTTCACTACCGACTTATCACCCTTTAAATTCCATATCATAAGGATTCTCCTTTTTATTAGGATAAAATCTGCATATGGGTTATCATGTATACGCATGTAAAATTTGATATCATCATATCATAAGAACAATGTTTTCAAAATAGAGTAGTTTTAAGAGATGTTTATAAATTTTACAATTTTATTGATATTTTATAATATTTTAATCGCTTATTTTGACCCCTTCATTATTTGGCAAAGGAATATCAAGTATCGTGGAATGATTACAAGATACTAGGTGGAATATACATGGGTGGTCTGAAAAGTTTCCGACATTTCGCCATTTCTCGAAATGTTTTCTGAAAATTTTCTGAAGATTTCTGAAAAATCTGGGATCGGAAACTTTTCAGACCGCCCTCGCATACTCCCTGATTTGTAATTCAGAAGATATTTTCGGTATAATAACACGAATTTTGCAGCAAATTTCTTAGAAACATAAACTTAAATATTTATAAGCGCATATTAGTCTAAATATTAAGACGAATTATCTACAGATTATCAGACCCAGCGGGATTAAGTAGGCTAACGCTAGAAGGCCTTATTAATAAAATCCTTTGAATAGTTACTGCTTGTTAAATGTGCGTAATTTAGCAGAAAATCCGTTCAGTTGTTGATTTTATCTTTAAAATATTTAGGAGCGCATAACATCCGAGCTTACTTAATTCACTACCAAAAGAAAATTCTGACTACATTAGAGGTCTGGCGGCAACTGGAAATCAATGCCTCTAGGGAACAGACGAAATCATGTTCTTAGGATAAGAAAGAAACAGTCTTCAATCAGTGTTAATGTTAATCATATGTTAAAATATATAATAATCATATGTTAAAATATGCGCAGAATAAAAGTAACGTATAAAGATATGTAGAAAATTAACATGATATGGTTAAATTTGCAGTTTTTGTGATATAAATAAGTATAGATTGTGCTTTTGAAGACATTTATAAGAAGAAAAATGGAGTAAGAGTTGAATGAAAGCGAGGAAGAGGAAGACGATTAGGAGAAATTGGTAGATAAAAAATATAATAAAAATATAAAAATATAATAAAAAATATAATAGTTTGTAATAGCAACTAAGGTAATATCTTGCCCATATCAATAATTTTTCGGTAGGTATCAAATACTAGTATCTACGTTTACGCAACTGATTCAAAAATATAACCTACGGAATCCAGACATCCAATACTGGACAAAGCACAAAGATCGATCCGACAAATTATTTAAGAGTGTTTCCAACTAATTTTATATCAACTCACGTTCCTTCATCTTTGATCATGAAAAAATAGACATGTATTGAAAGGAGATGATGGCATCCAGCAAGTATGGTTGTCCGAAATTTCCAAACTTCAAATATTTTGTGTCAATTTTCCTGGGACTCTTTGATTCTAAATACCCTTGCGGTCTCCATTCAGTTCGGAAATTCCAAAACATTTTGAATATCCGTCATTTGATCGGCTGTATGCATCACAAACATTACTCAGTAGTATTTCTCAAACTTAATCAGTTAGCAGTTATCTTATGTAATACTCGCCCTTGTGTATAAATTTTATAGCTTAATATATACATCTAGCCGATTTCAATAACTTTTGTAAGAAATATATGGCAGATATGTTGTGATGATTTCTGCCATCGGAAACCCTTCGTACCGCCAACTCATATACGTAGAATAATGATATATATCATAATACTTGTCTTTTAAGCATACAATTTAGTATTTCTAATAGTTCTTCAAGAGCTTAGGTCATTTCGTTCGTGAGCTCCCACCGGGAATCGAACCCGGGACCCCTTTTGCCAAAGTCTAACACGCTGCCCACATGGTTATCCTTAGTCCTCTTTTGTGCTTACAGCCCAAAATTTTTGATACCTTGCGATACAGTAAAAATCACGGTCGTAAATGTAGAAGAAGATATCACCAGCGTGAGGGAAAACTTGAGGTAAGTAAAGGAGGGCAAAGAACAATAAGTACAAAGAGTGAACGAGTGTCTTGGCCTCCCAAGATCTCTCATGCCCGAGAGCGATTCCTGAAGCTTGTTTATCGGAGTTCTTTGGAAGCCGTGGATTTGTTTCAGGCCCTTCCTTTATTTATGAATCAACGGCTGAGAAGGCGGTCCTTATTCGCGTTCCCTATCGAACAAGGGGAGTCTTAAAGGAATGAATTGGAGATGCGATCTCCTGGAATAATTGGGCCGCTTCTTTTCGCCTGTCTTTGCCGACCGCAATCCCAACACGGAGGAAGGCCTTAATAAGGTACCGCCTATAATAAGAATCCCTCGAACTCTCTCAGAGGCAGAGCTCTGAAAAGGAGGTCTCTGCTATCGTTTTCTTTACCTGTGCAGATCTCTGTATCCGTGCATTTCTTACGCGAATCCTTTTCTGTTAATCCAATTGGATGAATTCGGCGCAGCGCCTGGGTTTCGGAAACTGAAGTGGACCGTTAAAAATTTCAGCGGAGGAATCGTCTCCGCCGGGCTGAGATTTACCGATGAGGTTTCCTTTGGATTAGAGCTTAGAGTTTTGAGTACTACGTTTCGTGAGCACTAGATGGGATTCTCTTGTTCTTTTTATCTTACTCGTTCTTTATCTTCCTCACAGAGAAACACTCTTAGGATCTTCAGCTGTACGAAATCTTATATTTTCCTCAAATAATGAATTATTTCTCAGATAAATTTTCTAAAAATTAAAAATTCTTTTCATTTTTTGTTCTTACATCTGTAAAATGTTGGATCTGTCTCTATAGTTCTCAACATATATCATAATTTTGTTGCCTTTCACAGAAAATTACTCTTAGAATTCCAGTTCCAGCCAAGCTAATAATGCAAGGAAAACGCACTTAGTAAATTACACCGATATGTATTTACGAGCAAATAGTTGCTTCAGTGCCTCATGATGTCTTGTAGACGAAACTAGTGGCTCATAAATACATATCTGTGGAATTTCCTAGGTGTTTCCTTTTCCTTGCATTATGCCACCATTCCACGAGGTTAGGCTGGAACATTTTAATTTTATACAAGCTAATAATCTTTATGTATTATTCCCAAACTTTTATTTTCGATGACCAGCGATTATTTTCCCTTCGCACTCAATGAACATACATAAATGAAACACAATTTTTAAGAAAAAGTTTACCGCTCGGGTTGAAATTTGAATTACCCCACATAGTTTTGTTACTAGATGTGTAGATATCGCAACGGACACGGATACTCTATTTCCGAATGCAAATATTTTTCAACAAAAACTCCAATCACTACAAACGAATACAAAAACAATAATGAATACCGAAAAAACACACCTTCGTGTATAAATTACTTTCAATTTAGTTTGGCCAAAATTTTCGCTCGGGAAAACTATTCCTTAGATATAGTAATTTTTTTGGGAAAATAGTCGGAATTATCATATTCTCAAACTGAGGAAATATGGAAAATCCAAAGTCACAAAATGTGCATGTTTTATTAAAAAAATAATTCCACATCTTTCCCCTACCTACCCTTCGATCAAAACGACAAAGTCTACGGGTCGTGCAGCAGATTTAAATTTAAATGTTCAGACTGAGAAACTTTTCAAATGTGCATATCTTTATCAATAAAATTCTAAGCCTCTTGAAATATTTGACAATTTACGAACTACATTCCTACAGAAGTTGCCATCATACTTCCGGAAGTTCACTTCTCAGTTCACCAATCTTAACTGCACGTAAGTAACAAAGCAAAAACATTAATTAGCGCATCCAACACCATACATTCGCAGCCCATATAACCCCCCTAATAATGTTTTCTAGCGAAAAAATCTTGTATGACGTTGAACAAACTAGAGGGGGAAACGCCCTATTTAAACAGACTCACTTTGGATCATTCCAAGCTGCTGCACACAGTTTGTTCGCGGGATAAATTTTCAAAATGCGAAGGAGTTAAGGTAAAGTTGGGCGACCGTATATTCACGGGTCACTTTGTAACAAGCGCAGGTTTATGGGTCATTTTTAATGCGGTCTATTTTCTTCCGTTTTCATCTTCCACTGTAAACCAGTGTGTCTACCAACAGCATCAGAGCTTTATTACTCTACTGCAGCGGAAAAGCAGCTAGAGCAGTGTACCAGTTACTGCTAATGTGAAAAATTCTTAGTTTAAACGTTAGTTAACAGTCATCTAGTGTAATGATACGGTTCCCTAAGAATTGTAAAGTTAAAACAGTATAAATTTTCCCTAAATGAAGGCTAGGGATCCTTAAATACAAGACGAAATTTAAGTTACATTAAATTTATTTTACAAATCCAGTGACATTAGCCTTTCATGCGTTGCCGATAAATTTAAGTGACCTTTGTTTTGCCTTAAATATCTGACTAGCAACATACAAATTGATATATGAATATGATCACCAGTCATTCTTTCAAATTTTTTATTTGTATGCAGTATATGATAAAGTACATCATATATTGGTTATTCGGTGACTTTAGCTTCTATCTCGCACAGAAAAGTTTAACGTAGAATGATGATATAAAAAAATAAATAAATTCTTTTTTTAAGTGAGATTAAGAATATGTAGCATCACCCTCAATGTAATTTGAACATGTAACAGTTAACAGAATATCACCAACTAATTTGGTTAGCAAATATCACCAGTAAATTCTCTAGATCAAAATTTTAAGATATGAATTTTTTATTAATCACAACAAATCAAGTGAATTTACACATGGTATTATATGCCAAATTATGCAATTTCCAACAGCAATGTTTCCACAACAATTTTTGAACCGTTTTAATGAATGAATTTATAAATGAGTTTTACAGTCTTTGACGGACTAAAATGATTCATTATTTTCTACACAAGCATTATAAAATGTTTAAAAGTGAGCTCAAGTCTTGGTCTCTCCGTTCACCACTCTTAAAAATTTCGTTTTCGTCATTATTTTTCATCAATTGGCATTAGTTGAAGCATTTGGGCTCACAATAACCGCTATTTTTATTGCTTTGAAATTTCGCTTTGATCGTCCATGCGTTAACTCCACGTAAATAGATTTTCCTTTGATCCGACGGAATTTTACTCGAAGAAATAAAAATAATTCACTCAATTGCCCGTCATGAGGTTCCGCTGAACAGACAACGGAATTAACGCAGAAAGTGAAGAGAATAGTTTGGCCATTAAAAGATTTCTCCGAAAGAGAATAAGAACTTACGGCTCAAATATAAAACGGAAGTTCGGAAGATGGAACCCATGATAAAGGCATTGGTTGTTGAAATCTTAAGCCGCTGATACTTCTGAAAGACGTCTCTCAAACCTTTTACTCGAATCGCTTATATTCTTGGAATCCATTTCGTAAAATCAATATTCCAAGTAATGGATGAGAAATATGATTAAGTTTTATGTATACCTAAACAGAAGATGTGTTGAATAAATTTTAAATTTAGACCCTGTAAGACGCATGCTTTGACTTTTCACACTAAAAAGTCGATCTGGTATATATTCTTGCATATATAAGAACAAAAATTCCTTCTATCCACGAATTATTTTGGAAAATTTATAGTTATATTCATATTCTAGGTGTCGTTGAGAATAAATTACACAAGAGGAATGTAAATACATTGATTATTTAAATTTTCTTCATGATAACTTACAATAATTACTAGAAATATTGAATATCTTTAGAGATCATAAAAAAGAAAAGTATTTCTCGACGTCACTTTAATTATTTATGTATATCTCTGCCACGTTTTCACCTAGAAACTTTTAGGTATTTTTGTATGATATGCCTATCTTAAAACCTATGAGCTACGATCATCTTATTACCTTTAACATGATATTTTTCTCACGAAAATCGTAGTAATTGGTTGAATTATCTACATGTGCTACCTAAAACTCTTTAGTATTCCTCAAACAAAATGAAAATAATAGTGAGGAAATTTTGCCGTATGCAATTTGCATACGGCTAAACCTAACATTCTCTGATACCTTTTTGTAGTAATCTATTCTTAAACAATAGTATAACAGAGACATTTAATATAGGATTGAGAGTGTTCGAGGAGTTACTGAGTATAATTGGAGTTGGGTAAGATATGGGAAGGGAACATAACATCTCCCTTGAGCTACAAAATAAATATATATTAACGTGAGTTTTACCGCAATAATAATTATTAGCTGAATGTAGCATCCGTACGAGAACGTTTCCTTTCCATAACATTTAAAATGAGTGATGCGTTTTCATATCGAGGTAGATAAAACTAATTACTTTAGGCAAAATATTACAATAGTAAATGGAATAAAACTTTCGAGATTAAGAATTATCTTATAGGATGATTTGTCGTCGATAAATTAGTTTTTTCCATTGCACGATTGTGAACATCAAAAGTATGAACAGAAAAGATTTTATTTGCCTAAATAAAACATAATATTGTTTTTTATTATGGATAAGATTCTCATATTACGTTCGTATTTGAAAGATGTACTTGAAATTTTAATCAAGAATTGTATCATACGATATAAAGAAGGAGAAATCCTGTAGTTTCACGTCAAAGAGCATTTTTAAAACTGAAAATATAATGGATAAATGCAGTGTTTGTAAAATATATTCAACGTAGAAGATTTAATAATCTCAAAATTAATAAAAGTGAAAAGAGCAATCCAACCTTTACCACAGAATATGTTTGATTGCAGTTCCATGGTTTCGATCAAATGGATCAAACTAATACCCTAACCTGATCTTCAATCAAACATATTCTATGATAAAGGTAAAAGTGCTCCTTTCAAAACTCTGTAGAATGCAGAACTACGACAAATACGTGGCCGAAATATTAGACTCTATAATCTCAAACTTGATAATTCAGGGATTTACCAAACAATCAACGAGAAGCAATCCGAGACAAATATTTGCACTCTGATCCCAAACAGCAACAAACATTTGTCATCTGCCTACACGCAATGCTCGGCGAACCTTGTGTAAATAATTTTCTATTATAAGGGCCGCCAAGAAGGGCAGAGGTTATTTTATATTGAATAATTCATTGATTCCCAAAAACCACCTCCTATCTCAGTCTCGAAATAACACCATGAAAATAACAAACGTGATATTTTGGTCTAATGTAAAGAAATGCCTGAAAGAACCCGAGGACCTTTTAAACTAGAGTGACCTCTCGCACACTCGGTAATTTCTGCAAAAATAAATCAATACAATATAACGTAATATTGGCATATTTGAATAAATATTGCGGATATGCTTTGGATTAAAAACTAATTATGAATAACATTTCCCTTCAACTCACTTACGAGAGTTAAAAGGAATTAATTTAATTTCCGGCATTGATATTCCATTTTTAATATGAAACCGCTCAATGCAGTAACCACCAAATTTTAAATAATGTTAATTAAATTTGATTGATGAATTCATAATCAAGAAATTAATATCTAGCTGGGGCTTCCTGGTAGCCATGTGGTCAGCGCATTCGACTTTCGCGAATGAGGTCCTAAGTTCGATTCCCGGTGGGAACCCACGTGCGAGATGACCTCAGCTGTCGAAGCACTTTTAATAATACTACTAAGGTATCTAGCTTATGAATAATATTATATCATCTTAATTCTCGAAAATAAGAATAAAGATACTAATGATTAAACAATATGTTGAGCAATGGATGGCTGAGTATTGTGATTTTATGAAAGATACAAAGAAGATAGACAAGGTGGTTCCTATCTCACGAATCGCTAGGTATTACTATGAAAATAAAAAAATAAAACCGAAAAATATTATTCATAATAGACTAACCCTCGGTTACCACACATCACTCGGTAACCCCACTGATAGTTCACATTTGTAATTAAACATAATATAAAATAATTAGTTGGTGGCTGATGGTTACTAAGTCAAACACAACACACTCCAAAACCATCAAAAACAGAAAACTTACAGTGAGGCCTATTGTAATTAAACATTTAAAGGAATATTTAAAGGAAGCTTTCCTCAAGTACCTAATAACCTCTCCATGATACCTACTCTTGAAACAAATCATATGACTAATCAAAAGTTAGTAGCCAATTTAAATAACTAAACTTTACTCTAGTTCATAAAATAACTTGCAAATTTTAAATCTTAAGCTGGTACACAAAAATATAGCTGCAAGACTTTACTGCTTAAAATATATAATGCTATATAAAAATATATATGCTATAAAATATTCACCAAAATCAAAAATTATGGGAATTTTTAGAAAAAGAAATTGAGAATACAAAAGATATGTTCTGAAACGGATCAGCTATCCCTAAATATTTAACTTGCTACCGATTTGCTAGATAGAAAAGTTAATTAATTCATTCCTGATTAAAAATTACTATATTCACTGGAAGAAGACAGAGTCCGTTAGTTTACGTAATACAAGAAAAATAAAACAATGAAAGATACACGAAAATTAATTTAGTAAGGACCGAGTTGGACAAGCTGAAAACTTCAATGGTGCCTTTGGATATTTGGGAACCTTTATCGGTTTCTTTTTTAGGCGATTATAAAGTTACGTGCAAACTCAACAAAGTGATGTGAAAGCCTTGAAAATTAATTATAGAAATGTGAAATTTCCGTAAAAAAGTCAAGGGTCAAGAGAAGGTCAAAAGTGTAAGATGATCTCTATTACCTCGTGTTGAGAAATTAAATATTATTTTTATTTGAAGTTTATTTTTATTGAACGAAATTAAAGCAAGAATTATGTATATGATTTTATAAACAATATTGAAGCTCAAAAACCTGTTTGATAATCGAGAGGAAACAATTTATATTTCGCAATTTTTTATGCCAACTTAGCCTATGGACACAGTTTTCGTGCATAATATCTATTTTGAATATCCTCAGAAATTAACCTAAAAAGGCTCTAATCACTAATTAATAATTTTAAATTGATTTGGAACGTCTGAAATTGAAATACGACCACAAAATAGAGCTAGATACGCCGAGATCATGTTCTTTTTATCAATAACCAGATGTTACGGAGTCGTGTCTGTAGATACATTGAAAAAATTTTAAAAAATAGTATATTTGGTAAATAGAAGTAACAATAAGTCCATAGCTGTTTTGGAATTTTTTTCTGTTTGTCTGCCTATCTGTATTTCCGTCTGTCATAGAATCACGCAAACACCATCCATTGGATTTTGATTAATTTGACAGGAGGATGCTGTACTCGTTCGCCGTGAAATGACATTCAGGATATTTTTGTCCCATAAATTATGTACTTCGATGCGTAAACAGATCATTATGTTTGGTAATACATAGAAGGTGAAATTTTTTACCATTCAAAAGAGATGTGACATTCGAATCTGTGCCTAATGAAGGGAATTCCTCTCGAATCTCCTTTAAATTTTCTTAGAACAGAGAATATGAATGAAATAAAATTGCAAAGGATGTAAAAGAACTAATAGATGTTATTTTTCATATAATTAAAACCTTAAAAGTTGATATTATGTATATCACTATTAATTCAAAATTCATTTTACTTTATTCGTAGTGATTAGTTGGGGAAGTTTGAATGGAACACACAACACATGGACGCGCAAAATCACGTGAAATCTGAATGTCACGACCATTTTTTATACAATCAGTCAAAAGAGGATTTTTTCCACGTAAGAACATTCATCTCCCTCAATAATTCATTTTTATTACCACCGCCCAGTCCAACTACCCAATGTAATCCAGTTGGTAAAAAATTAAACATTTTTCTTCTCTCATCTCGTTCCTCCAATTGAGAAATGATCCATAATGAGTGTATAGATGGTATTAAAGTAATCCAAAAGTGAGCAAATAGCACGGAGAACTCAAACTTTTTGTTCAACATGTGAATCTTTCCTTGGTAAACGAAAAATCGCGACACAAAACGGAATTTCCCTCAAAGAGACGTTACAATTGTTTCAGCTAATTTCCTTTAATAATTAAGCGGTAAAGAAAAGCACTCAATTCGGAAATCGCGGCAGATTACGCTTCATTCCAAATTAGCAGAAACGTGCAGGAAATTAAGAGAGGAATTAATATCCCTCAATCTAGTAGAAGTATAAAATCCTGCCTAGCGAGTGAAAGAAGTCCCACACTGCGAGCACCAACTACATTCACGAGAAGCCTGGGGATCTCATAATGCTACTTTACCATTTTTTGGACCGCAGGAGGAGGGGAAGCGAGGCATTTTAGCTCTCCGCTGTTTTCCGCGGATCGCCATCCCCGCTTTCGCAGAAAAGTGCAGTTCCCAGGAGATGAGATGCAATCAATGGAGCTGGCCGTTCACCTGAAAATGGCCTTCTTTTGTGGCGCTGCATACATCACTTTTTTTCGAGGTCCTCCGGAAAGAATCATACATCATTCGCCCGTGGCATTCCTCCGCGCTAATTGGTCCACTTGATTAGCGAAAGGTGTTTGGTAAATTGCTTTCGATGTAAAAATAACCGCGCTCCCATTAAAACATCCGCATTTAGCTTATTCGCGCTTGGTCTCCATAATGGCCCTTTTTCGACGAAAGAATTAATTTTCCTCGACGCATTCCGCACGACGCATTTCACCGGTTCGAATTTTATGGGGTTTGATCGGTTTGTCGCCGGAAAAAGAATGATAAAAACTCCCCGAAAGCGTTCTATTTATCGTGACATCGGTTCGTTCTAAAATTACATTTCATGTACTCCATTTAAAGCGGGATCGCTCGGTTTTCAATGGTTACATGCTTGTACGTTTTATCCCAAATGAGGAACTCCTCAATTTTATTGACTGATCGATTGCCGACCGCAGCGTAACGATATTTTCTGCGCATCGAAATATCGGTTTATTGGTCGATAAATTGTACTGAAGTGTAAAAAGGTTTATATTCTCTGCAATTCTCTGTGATTCGTAACATTATGTACTCATCATTCTTAGGTATACTTGATCAATGTTTCTTAGAGCGTCTCAGCTGAATTAAAATCATAATTGTAAACGATATCGATTCAAAAAAGTTCACTCTAATGGAGCGTTTTAATCATTATTGTGTCTCACGAATTATAAAAGAATCAAATTGTAAAAGCAATAATAAATATATCATTTTACATACTATTAACCATAAAATCCTATAAGAAGAGAAATCTTAAGCAGAAGAGTAGTTATTTAATAAAAATAATAATTTATTAAGAATTTAACCATGTAGAAAGAATTCCTGATGTTATCATCACTGTTAAAGCAACATATGATGCAATATTCCACTGTTTAGAAATCTTCCTGAAATAGAAAATATGATTACAGGCTCCGGATGCGGAATTCGATATGTTTAATAATAATATAGCTTTGAAGGTTTTCTTTAAATTTAAAAGGTTATCCAAGCTTTAGAGAATAAATTATATAAAGTAACTCACAAGGGAAATTTATTGCTAATTTATTTTTTGGCAAGGTTACTTCCGTTGTCGAAATGAGTATAAGTATATAAAAACTTTAGAAATCTCTTAAATGTGTTTGAGGGTAAATCTCAAATGAAAATCACAACAATGATAAATCGTGATACGTAGTTTAAAGTTAGTTGCAATAGCAGACGAAGGAAAATATCGATTAGCATTTATTCTCGTCTGAATTTTTTTAAAGAGACCTTTAAGCAATTAATTGTTTCACTTCTTTTAAGCAACTACTCAATAAGTATATCACAAACAGTATTCCGAATCCGAAATTCCGAAATCCGACAACTTTATCAACTCATCTCCATGGCCATTGTATTTTGTAACATCTTCAAATACACCGGTCATGAATCAATAATCATCTCTCTTTATCTCAAACTACCATCAGCAGTCGCATCTTTTGATACCTGAAAACGTTTCAAAAATATATCCAATAAAATGTCTCTTTTGTATCCTCAGAGAATTCAGCTCTTGTTCCATCAACCTCATTTGATAAAGATATATAAGTTTGCATTCTTTGCCTGCTGCATCTTAATTCATGTTTTCTTATCAAATAGAAAGTAACGTTGGTGAAATTCTGAAGTTGTCTTGATTCTCTTAACTACTCCGAGTTATGTGTTCCAAGATCAGGAAAATTTCAGATTCCGAATCAGTCACAGTCAAATTAGGAACGTTCAACCTGTATGATCTAAACTATGATTTTGCATCACAAATTATGTTCCATCTGAGAAACGTAACAAATCCTAAAGGTTAACAAAAAATATGAGAATTTCATCCAAAATGTTCACAATGACAACTTTGAATTAATAAACTCAAGTAGTAAGTAATAATAATTTCCAATTCTATCAATAATGGTAACTTATGAAGGATTTTAAGAGATGGTATAAACAACTTTAAAAACTAAGAATTGAAGCGATATATATCAGATCCGGGCTTACTCTTTTCCCTTCCGAATTTCTCTTCGATCGAATCGAAGTTCGAGATCGAAGTTCATAAAATTTATCATTGCTAGATATCACGGAGACCTACAGAACTATTTAGAAAAGATTCAATTCTTATAAGAAATTAATTACCTTCAGTCAAAATAGCCACATACATTCACCTGTAATCCGCCATTCGGCATGTGGAAGGAGTTGCACCATGACTCTACTTTCATAATCAATTACTTTCGCAGTACCGTTCTTTGAAAGAATGAATAGTCGAATAGATTTACTCTATCATCTATTTCTCTGATCTATCTCGCAGTAGCAGAGTGGCCTATGTAACAAGGAGTGCACGCAATGTACGAACGTGTTCTCTCAGAATTTTATAAATGACATCGAGAGTCAGTTATCATCATATCATAAATCATATCATTCTCTTGGTGAGTACATTAACTTCCCAATTACGATAGTGAAAGGCTGCAAAATCTACTAAATTACACAGTAATATTAACCTAATTTGAGTAATAATACAATAACTATGGAAAGATTAACTGCAGGAAGTGCCTCAATTACCACATTAACAGAGACGAAAGCAGATGACATAAACCTATAAATATGAATGAAATCCGCACCGGAATATTTCAAAGTTTTGACTTGTGAAATATTTTATATGATTCCTTCGACCAAACATTATCATAATCATTAACGTGTAAATTGGCACTGGATCCCGCCCATTTAAATTCCGTTTCGTTTCGCTGGGCCTATCCACTTTCTTCGGCCGGGAATCCTCTCGCTTAATGCACATGCAGTTGAAACTCTGGCGTAATAGCGGCCACATTCATCGAAACCAATATTTCGCCCGAATCAATTAACTTCTCGCAATTGGAGGCGTGAGGAAGTGGTCCGAAAGCAAAAGAAAAAGGGAGTGCTTTCCGTTAGCCTCATCTGGCGCGCGGTTGAAATTCCCCATCTGCTCTCTAATTACTCCGACGAAATATTCCAATAACATATTGCGTTAGGCTTTTGATCGTCCGGTATGACTGGGAAAAATTACCGTGGGCAATTAAAATATGGATTAATTCCCTGCGAATGCAAAACCTACCGGAATTGAAAGTTTAAAGGGACGAGGTCGTCATTAATGTCGTTATAAATGTTGTAAAACAATCTGCGACGCCTCATATACGTAACGTATATATACATTGAAAGATGACGAATCCAGCAGAACGAACTGGAATTTAAATGCGCGGTATCCAATGCCAATTTTCGTTTAATGATTTTTATAAAATTTTTCGAAGGAATTATATATTTTATTAGTCACATGAGGGAAGGTAACTATGATATTCTTTTGAGTAATTTCATTCATATATATAGTTTATATTCGCTGCTTTCATCTGCTATTGTGGTAACGGAGGTACTCCTTGCTGTTTACCTTTATGTAATTTTTGTGTTATAAAATGGTTAATTTGTTCAATTGTGCTGTGTAATTTATTAGATTTTGGAACCTCTCACTATGCTATAAGTAGTTTCTTTTTTAGTATCATCAGAAATTTAAGAATGATAATTCAGGCAATTAACTTAACCAAAAAGTCTCGTGATATGGTAAATTTAATTAATACAATTAAAAATAATTTGAAAATACACCTATTGTATCGAAAATCACATATCCTTTAAAGAACCTTATTTTCCTACGACTATTTCCATAGTTATCTTCATTATATTTAGTTATTATTTATATTAGTTGATTAGTTTATTATATTTAGTTATATTTAGTATAGAGTTCAGAGAATGACGAGCCATATTTCACCCAAATTCTTTCTTTCTACCCTCCGCCTATAGAACTGGGTATAAAGTTTTAGAATAATCGTAAGAAAAGTTCCATTTAAGTAGTGTAATAAATTTATCAGACGATTGAATAGCTAGAATTCGCGGAAAGTAATAATGAGGCAGCTATCTTTATTATGAGAATATTTCAGTAACAAGAAAGGAGATGGATCGCAGACCTTATTTTCCAAATCTGAATGCAGAGGAGTCCGTAAAAATAGAAATGCAACAGCTTTCCTTAACAATGAAAGAAAAGTTGAAGGGTGTTAAAAAATAATAAAGTAAAAATCAATAAAAAAAGTTCTTTTATGGCATAGGAATTTCTAGACAATCATTATGAGTTGCAAGATGAGAACGAACGAACGTTATTCGGTGCAAAATGACCTCAACTACTTAAGTACCCTCATATTTCTTCTATGAATCTATTCAATATATCAAATTCTCAAAATGGGAGAAATATGTACATTTTCATTATTTTTGTAAAGTAATGAAAGTTTTATGTGAACAACGTTGCAAACGATCCAATGAAAAAATTGAAAACTGGATTTTCAAAGTAGCATTTTGATTTATTTAATTTGATCTTGAGGATTAAAATATGTGATGGATCAAACGTATAGGATTTACAAATACCAAAATATAGAGAATGGCTTGTTAAATGATTTTTTTATTATTAGTTCCCTTGTTCGAGGCCTGCGTGACCCCCCAGTGAATTCAGAAATCAACTAAAACTGATCAGTAAAGATTACTCTGGCTTCAAACGTCACAAATAAATTTGTACAATATTCACGGGCATGTCAATGGTCTAAACAATTTTTTCTCATCATACAGTTAACTTGCTGCACAGCTAATGTAGTTTCGGATATTACAGGATCCATCGCATTATTAAAACCAACAGATAACTAAATGTGATACGAATGAACTTCAGTTAATATACAAACGATGACATGGCAGAGAAATGTGATGACTTTCGCTGCAACTCATCTCACAGTGACAAGGAATTCTCCACTAATGGTAATTTGGAAAAAAGATTTCGATCATTTGACACCGAACAATACCGTATTTTCACCAGCTGTTTGGCAGCTCTATTTGGAAGTTAAATTAATATTCCTAACTGCGAAGAAATGATGAATCTTTAAATGCAAAATAAGGCCATGTTTCCACTAATCTACAAGCAGAGGATATAATTTTGATTCTTACGATTCAAATCTAGTCCATAGACATATTTCGATGTATCAAAAAGCAAATGATACTAACAAAAATATCATAGTGATATAAATTAAAATTTTAAGTAAAATTAATGCTAATACTTTAAAAAGTCATTAGGTTAAGGAAAGAATAAAAGAGTTAAAATGGAAGGTTAATGTATCGAAAATAATCTGCAGAAGAAGCTCAAGAAAGGTTAAGGGTAGTATATGATTGAGATATTGTGAGGTTTTTGTCTAGTATGTAGATTACCTCAATGGTGCAATATGTTCCTTTTGTTGAGTTATATATTTATACATTACAAAAGTAATTTAACGAATGTAAAATTTTAAACATACCTCTGCTTAAAAATTAAACATAACTTAGAAAAAAAATTCCTGAGTAGAGAAAATTATGTAATACCAGAAATTAAAATTTGAATACAGATTTCAGAACTGAATCCTGCATTCCAATTTGCCTCTCTTCAAAAATGAACAAAAACTTCTGCATGAGATAAGCCAACGATAAGCAGTATTTAATAAGAACAACAAAAATGCAAACTTTAGCGCATAAACTGAAATAGCTCAGATATCTAGTGGAATATTTCCGCGATTCCGGAAAAAAAGAACTTTTTAATTGCACTCAAAGCGTAATAAACCCGAAATTAAGTAATTGAGCAAGGCATAGTTGGTGAACATTTCGTGCTGAAGTAGAGCAAAAGCACTCCATCGCCGGGGGAAAACTTTAGACGTGCCTTCTTGCGTGTGCTCTTTTTCCATTTTCTGAGAATCTGCCATTGTGAAAACTGTTTGTCTTGATTGCCCTCTTCCCAACCACTTGCACTAGGATTTCAGCTCTTTCTTCTCTCCGCCCGCAGCATTTCCTACGCGAATTCACGGCTTTTATACGTTTCGCGAGTATTTTTACTCTTCGAAGCAACAATTTTTCCATGCACCATTCACCTGACTTTGCCAACTCTCTTGTACAGAAAATATATACATCGTGTCTCATAACAGATGGAAAATATGCTATGTAAATCAGTGACGAATAAAAGAGCCTTTTGCCCCCGTTTGAGAGTGTCAGATAGCTTTGCCCTTTTATGTTTTAAGCGATAAGCTATATATTTTAATTCTTCAATAAGCATGCTTCAGTTTTCTTCATGCAAACCCCTGTCTTTTATATGTAGAAGAATGAATTAGAGTAATATTATATGATAATATGATAGGTTATATTTATTCTATGTTGATGTGATATCCTATATATCTTAATATGAATATAATAATATAATATTATATGTTAATGTACATACATTATTTAGTCTACATATGGAATATTTTTTCTCAATAATGGAGACCTAGTGCCCAAAACGAATTCTGAATGCACTACTGATGAACATGACTATTTTTATTAGAAAGTTTAGAGATTAGTAAAGACGGATATAGTCCTCCCATCATATGCTGATGAATGAAATACTTCAAATTAACTTTTGGAACAGGATAAAGAAATACTGTTATTTTCTTTTTTATCAGTCTTGTTCGTGCTTGGATTGTATGAAAGTAACTGAGGTATGAGTGATGCTGAATAATTACATTGATTAAAGTCTCTACTTATGGAATGCTGCAATAAGTGCTACTCGTGGAGTCATTCTGCTTTATTTACAAGGAGTTATTCCGATTAGGGCATTGTGATTAGTGAGGAAAGTAAGGACAAATTAACTCACTCATTATCCTTCCTTGTCCCTCATTTTCCTCTTCGAAGCTTTTAGTAGCTAATAGTGAAGGGATTAGATTTAAACCAGCGTTCGAGCGGAAGACTGTACATACAGAGACGGGTATAAGATTAATATCATGTGTTGATGAAATTACCAACAATATTTTGGAATCACATTTTAAGCTATACGATGTTTTACGTGCTTTCAGAAGGTGACAATGTACGTATCATCTAACGACTTCGAGCTCCACGGAAAGGATTTATCCATTACGTGCAGGATCTGGATGAGTGAGGAAAGCTAGTTATTGAAGTTGACTCACAAACATCAAATGGGTGACCAGTTTATGAACTTCACAGCTTATCTCATGGAATCCACTAAGTGTCACAGGTTAACTTGGCGTGACTGACGTGAAATTGGGAGTTAAAGCGTTGATGAATAACCCGCGAACTATGCAGATATTTGTTCCTCGGATATGTCCAATTAGAAGTAGAGGAAACGTTACCTGTGTAGTTTCCAAATAGGAATTTGGCTAATAAGAAATTCATAATTCTATCATGCAAAAGTTTCGACGATTTAATAACCCAAAGCAGTAACTAAATCTTAGCTTGAAGCATTCATGAAGATGAGAACAATGATAAAGATTTGAAGCATGATTCATCATTACATCCATTTATCCTTTAACTCTTTACTAGATATATTTTTTATATAAACAGGTTATTACCAAAATCGACTATTCAGAATTGTTGACATGTATTCAAATAAGAGTACCGGAACATGCAACAAATGATACATTTTTTCAATGATAGATAGGTAAGATATGCTCATCTAATTTGAATTATTTGGATGCAAAGACTAAGCAATGAGTGCATCAGCTGATTCTAATAGATTTGTATGATGGATTTGCTAATAAGCTGTGAAGTAACTTCAGAATTTATCTCCAACTAAGTAATTCAATAATGTATAGTAATGTATAATGTCATTATAATGTTCTATGTGCTGCAATATTCAGTTATTATTAATGACATAATGCTGTTGGTGTGTTACTGAATTATGTACTTGTGTTTTGATGTAATATATGTTTACTCTTTCTTATGATTTCTAGTTTCTAGTTTCTTATGATTGTAGTATTTTCACAATTTTCAACAACCTGTTGTATATATACTTGTATTGATGTGTGATAATTGTCTATATATTTAAATTAAGATCAATATTATGATGTACATTTTATTTTGTTCAATTGATATATACTTCTACGATACAAAGAAGGCGTTTTATCTGCTCGTTTGATATATCTAAATCCTTCGTAGACTCCAAATATGACGTTCATTTATGCTTTCCATTTATAAAAGAAAAAAATTAAAGATATCCGAGTATCTTACCAGAGTGAGTGGTATAGCAGCCTTTATTTAATCCAATCAAAAGGAAGGCATGTGGTGAAATTATTCCTTCAAGAAACACTGAACTCAACCCAGCATCTAGTTCGCCCTTTTCCAGAAAAATAAACGCCCTGTGAATGTCGGCACACCTATAATAATGGGGTGGCATGGAAGTTAATTGGGGAAACGCTTAAAATTCCCCCGCTTAAACCTCTCCCGCAATAAACAAAACCTTTTTTTCTAAACGACGAAACTCCTTCCCCATACTTTCCGACACGATAATAATAATGGTCACATTTTAATGCCGATAGGAGCCGAGAAAAGAATATGAGAAAGTTGAAACTTCCCGGGACTAAGACAGGATAATAAATCAGGTGCGGAGGATAAGAAAGACAATGAAAAGATTTTTTAACGGACGATTATGAAAAAAAGAATAAAAACTCGATAAGAAGTTGCGCAAAAATCGAGGAGAGGAAACGGCACGGGAATGAGGAAGGAGAGGGGCATTTTCGGAAAGGGTTTGCCCGCAAGAAATACTGCAAAAAGATATGGCAAAGGACGGAAAAGTGTACAGCGTAAAGGCAGACACTCTTTTTGTCCATACCGCGAAGATTAAAAGGAGGGAGGAAGCGGGGAGAGGGGAAAACAAAGGAGGGAAGTACTTTCTAGGGCGAAAGGGATGGAGTGAAAGACGGACTGAAAAAAAAATAAAAGTTTTTAAGAGGGATTTTGTAGCGAGTACGAGAAATATAGCGGGGTTGGGGGCGGGGGGGGGCTGAGGGCGAGAAAGGTAAACAGAAAGCGGAGAGAATGGAGGAGGAAGGAAAGGGGCAAATGAAAGATTAGGGAGAGAGGGTGGATAGTTGTTTGAGGCAGTCGTTGGGGAAAGGGACCTTTTCAAAGCGAAGTGTGAACTGTGATACGGAAAAGTTAAGAATAAAGGATCTCTTAAATGAAACTGTTATTTCCTTGGGGGGTGGAAAGGGAGTTTCTGCGTTTTTATACAAAACCCTCGACGTAAGAAACGTAAGCCTTTATACTGCTTTTGAGTGTGTTTCGAATGGATTTAAGAAAGTAAATTCTGATGTTCGTACGGCTGTAAAGGCGTTTTTAAATTGCGTGAGCTAAATGCATGAAAAGGATATTTTATCTTTCGTTCTTTGCGGAAGGAAAGGAACTTTGTTTTAATGGCTCCGCTTGAAAAGATGATAATGTGGAATGCTTTGAATTGGGTGGACTGCGAAGGTGGCATTCTGAGGACTCGTGGATGAATCTGCGGAGATATTTAATGACGTGAAATGGGTGAAGAAAAGGCGTTTCTGGGGTAAAAAACGAAGTAAACGTTTGGAAAGCGTTCTTAAAAGAAGGAAATGTAACCAACGGAAAAATTTCAGAGGCTTAAATATTTTATGACTATTTTATTACAAACTAAGGGAGGAAAGATCTCGTTTTTCTTCCTGAAAACTGTTGCACAAGAATTAGAATAGCGATTTATATCGGTAGAGAAAATTAAGTCGAAATCGCATAGTTTAAATTTTGATGTAAACGTAATTTTTAGCAAGATATTTGCATTAATTTACCCCTTTAATGCGAAGTTCAGATATATATAAACGGAAATTTAAAGTCACTGATAGCGACTTATATGAGTTATAAATATAATAATTTTGAAGTCAAAATATGTAAACAATAGTTTACAAAACTTTAAATTATCGATTTAGATTTTTTAGTATTATTTGAAACTTTCTGGGAATAGATTAATACACATGAAATAAATTAATACAGTAAAAGGGTTGACAGAAAGCCATCTTTCCGCAAGTTAGTTAACAGTGAGCATTAATTTACGAAACAAAGAATTATAAAGAATAATAATTTTGCAAATTTACACCTCTGCGGCTACCTTGGAGCTAAAACTAACACGTTTGCCGTTAAGGAAAGGAAGACCGCTTCGAAATGCTAGCGATAATCATCAAGGAAAATAGATATGCGCTCAAACTACTCGATTAATTCTATATTGAAAATGGTTAAGAAAACTTCAAGTTTTACGCCTTACATATACTTGAAACGCCGAAATAATATTCTCATCCCTCCCGTAAAATTACATTATATGTCGCACTGATTTCAATGTTAAAACGTAATTGAGATATTTCAGCTATTTTCTTAATAAATAGAATGAATAAAAAATAAATAAATTCAATAAGTTTAGGCTTAGCCTTCTGGAATATCATATTTAAAACGAATGAATATTTAAATAAAAATATAAAGATCTTATACACTTCTAGCAAATTTTAAAAAAAGACAATATCACGACCGGTTTAAGTTCGTTCGGCCATCCTCAGGATTATGTTATTTTTATATCCTGAATAGAAAGAGTATTCCTTTTACTCTCTTATCTGTCTATAATATATATTATTTTTAAGAATTTGAGATGTATTATTTTGGGAGAAAATGATACCTCGAAATACCTCTTCATTATTTTTTATACAGGTTTAAAATCTAGTTTTTTTTCTTTTAATCCGGCTCTCTGCTTCACCTCTTTGAAACCCAAAAACCATTTTCCACACAGATTAGTGAAACCAAGTACACATCGTGTGCATTCGCATATTCGTTGTCCTTTGTTTCCTCCCGCATTTTTAATAAATCGGAATCCCGTTGTCAAATCAACACTCTCTCTTTGTTGGGCATAATTGCCGCTTAGATTGTTTTCGTCACCAGAAATACCCAGCGTGAAAATGAAAGTTGTCATTCACCCTCGTAAGCTTTGGAATCGTTCTTGACATCAATGTGAAGCAAGACAAAGGATACCGAACTCATAATTAAACGCCCGATAAACGTGTTTTTTTTATTAGGAAGGAACCAGGGTCATACCATCATTCATCACAGAACATAAAAAACGCCAGTTTCAAACCACGATCCTCTATAGGTCATCCATGACTTGTTTTCTGTTCCACGACATACTCTCTCTTTAGTGCCAATACAGAAATTTGGCTTCCTCATGAAATTCAATTTAAATTTATGATAAAGTCATTGTAATGGTAATGATTTCTTTAATGGAAACATGAGAGGATCCCGATTATTCCCATTCTAAAAGTTATTATTATAAACGACCATACACAACCATTTCCTAGCCCAAAAATTATCATTTTCCCGTACTCGAACCCTGGGCCTTAGAACACAAACACGAAAGTGTATGCAAACATCTATAATTTTAAATTAAATGGGTTTAAAGTCTTGAATTTCCGTAATACCTATACTTGAATTAATATAGATACATAGAAAGTGGCCGAATTTTTCCCCATTCACTTCCGAAATCATTATGAAAATTTTATAAATTTTGTGTTCCCCAGACTAACTCCCACATTTTTACTTTTATTTAAGAGTAATTACTGAGATGAAGAACACCGATTGGCACAGTTCGTCGTCGGTAGGTGAACGTGAAAGGTTTTTAAAAATTCGTCCTTTGACCATTATGTAAATCAATCATTAGATGAAATTTTAAAAATTTTCATTTTCCATAAAAAATTAAATAAAGAAATCATGACTTTTAGGCTATTTAATCAGTTGAAATAACACACCGGAGCAGATGGTCTCCTGAGAACTGTATTAGACGGTTATGGAGGAGAGGAAGGAACCATAGAGGAGTTAGGTAAATTTGGAGAAAGACCGTAAGGGAATGAAATGATTGGAGATGGGGTGTCTCAGAAAACTGCAGCAACCAGATTCTGGGGTTAATAAACTACGACTATAATGAGAATTGAAGTCATTAGCGGTCAAAGTAGAATTGAAAAACCGTAGCTTAGAAGTTAGTAAAATTAGGTATAAATTGCATTTAGAAGTTAAAATTTATTATAAAGACAAGGGAAAAAATCACTCATGCTTATCGCTTTAGTTTTCAAGCCGTCCTTAACTTACTGTTTAATTTCTTTCCCTTTTTACGTGAGCAGATAATCATTTACATTTGAAATAGGGTGAATGGTAATGTAATGCATAAAGGCGTACGCCTAGAAAATACCCAAGGAATAGTAAGCATCAAAGTCCTATTAGCGTGAGATTTTTCCCATTCGGTTTTTCCATAGGAATCAATTAGGTGCTTTATCTTCAAGGAAAACATCGAAAACATTTCAAATGCCCTCATAAATACAAACGTCGCTGAAAAACAAGGGCAATTTTTAAATAATGACTCCAATCTTGAAAGTGTCACGTTTCATTTACTTTGTGATTCCAGCAGAGGTAACATTTCGTTCTTTTCGCGCCAGAAAACCTGAGAGCGATTTATGGCTTAACGACTTCCTTTCACGGTCATGCATGATTATACAAATTATTCCGCGCGATAAAGAGAAAAAAGTAATTAGAGTTTTTCCGTGGCTCCGCGACTGCGAAATTATTTTATGGCTTAGTAGTTTCGTTGATTAAAAGTGCCCCGAGAGATTTTTGTGCATCTTTCAGCCATTTAGCGAAAACTTCCCAGGAGAGATTTCGTTCGCGGACCTTGCTGTGAGGTAAAGAGACCGCCATCGAGGTCGTAGAATGAATTGAAGAGTCAAGGTGAGTAATTAAGGATTAAATCACACCGTCCATAGGTGGCGATGCTGTTAGCTAGGATGCCACGAGTTTCTTTCATCCTGTACCCTTATGTTGCTTGGGAACAGAGTGTTCTCACACTTCAAACGAGGGGTTTGCAAGCGTCGTCTTGGGGAGATCGTGCTCTGTGATGCCCTTGCATCATTGATGTTAAAAAATCCTAATTCTTTCCTAATTTTCTATGTGACTGAACTGAATTTGACTAAAAACTACTTCATTGGGAGCAAAAAATGACCCAAATTGAGTAATGAAGATGCTCTTTCTATGCGAAAAGCAAAAAAATCTTCCAAAATATGATGTAAGGCATCAGCATTACAAAACCAGGTTATAACGTCTTTCTATAGTAAAACGATCGCTATTCTTCCGCATCCCGTCCATTTTCAACTCTCTTTCTTCCAACACTCATTTTGATCCTTTCTTCTTATCTGCAAAATCTATTCTAAATATGGTTGCGAAAGAGTAACATGGAAAATTTCATCTTATATGTTTGTTTGGTTTTGTTATCGATTATTATTTATTTATTCTCGTTGTTTTTCACATTGCTAATTTTATTCATTTCATTTATTGAATTTATTTTATAATTTTCGTTTATCGTCAGTTGTAATTGGCCTCGTGCTGTATGTTGAGGCTACTAATAAATAAAATAAATAAATAATATCATCCCTCTTAAGACGCGGTTCTCGTTTAGTACCCTGAAAACATCATAACTAGGTTTTAATTCTTATCATAATTGTTGTTGGTAATAGTGAACTGCTTGAAAACGTATGAATTTACATATACACAATGAAACTAAACATATTCCCTAGAGTAATATCAATTTAATAAAATGGCAAAGTGTAATACTTTCTTTTTCATTTAGGAAAGGAATTATTACAAGATAAATATAATAATTATTACGGCTGTATTTCATTAAGTACAGCATTCAAATCTCTTGATTATATAAAGAGGGTAAACACCTTGGGAAATCGATAAGGAAATATAGCAAGGAAATAAATGCTAAGTGTAAGCTAAATGGTAATTGCTGGTCGTTTTTCCGCAGAGCATCAAAGAAGCAAACACCCTAGATTTATGCAGCGATGCAGTCGTTTAATGAATACTGCTTGGCTAGGCGTTCGCCATAGAATGGATTTAGATTATCCATGAATGTTGATGTTAGTACGTACCATGCCAAATGCCACTGGAGTGCAAAGTGGGCAGCGCATTCATTTTCGGTGGAAACTGTCCTGGGTTCGATTCCCGGTAGAGAAATTCCACAGTATAATCTTACAATATTCCATGTAATTGTCTCTGCACCTAGCAGATTTTTACTTCGTAGCCATCTTCTCTCTTTCTATCCATCAGGCACACACGATTCCTATCCAAAATAATTATTACTAAGCTTTTCCAAAATCTACTTAATTTTGAATCTATGCATTAAATTTATCCTCTTCTAAAGTTTTTCCCCACAAGGGCAATAAAAAGTAGAGTAGCATGAGATACCGTCTACTCAGGAAAACTTCCAGGGAAAATATACGAAAAGAGTGGGACTCGAACCCGGTTTTTTTGAGAGACTTTGCCTTATCAACAAAGTCAAGTGAAAGATCCGGGTTCGAGTCCCGGTCCTATCAGACTTTTTTCATTTCCGTTTTTCCCTGGGATATTTCCTAGGTTCCCTTTTCCTCCGTCTCTTATTGGATATTTTCACATCTCATTTTACATTATTATACTCACTAAGGCAAATAAATCATTCACGGAAACATTCAAGCAGACATCACGTATTACTATGCTACCTTTTAATAGTCAATTTCATTGATTTGCTGTAGAGTAATTTAAATTATTATAATGAGGAACTAGGTGAGTTGCAGTCCAGAAATGAGATCCAATAATACCGGCTTTTGAACCAATTGAAATTGATGATGAACTCAAGTAGCGGACTACAACTTTGGGAAAGCCAATATAACCATAGCACGGGTAGATATTTCCTCTCTCGAGAAGTAAATTTTCGATTATAATGTGTATTTAAATTCCGTATTCAATTATTTAAACATTTCAGAACAAAAATAACGCTGGAGGCTCAACCGTGATGTTTTTGTATCTAGGTCGACGTACATTTTATGAAATGTATCCATTCGTATTTACGCTTGATAAACAAAAAACGGATTTACTCGATGAATCCTCTTTAATTTTTATATTCCGCTGAAAATAGCGGAGTAATTAGATCCCTCTTGCGTTTGCTGCTCGTTTAAAGCCCCAGGTAATGCATATATAAATACGGTGTCTATATTTGAATTACTCACGCGACTTGCAAACCAAAAGGTTGCCGTAACTGAAATTACGGTGGAAATGCCTTCATCAGAGTGAAATGGGTATCCGGGATGGGAATAAAATTGGAAAAGAAAATTGTTTTTCTATGAAAACAAGTTTTTGTACGATGCATCTACCAATTAAAGCATCCCCCAACGTTTCATTAATTTTGTCTTCCCCGATGCCATTATTTGGTTTATTGATTTATGGGATGGGCGTACAAAATATTCTCCGAGTTATTTCGTGGGCGATGTCCCTGCATTTGGAAGAGCCAATTGATTGCGAAAATTATACTACATCAAACTTCGCCCACTCAAATATTTGCCGAGCGTCATACTGATTTTCAAATTGCCATAAAATAGTCCCATCAATTGGATTTCGGCTCCACTTATTCGAATCTTCCCCTATAATTTCACTTCAAAGGCTTTTGAGTGCGATTTCGGTATTTTCGAGGGTTAAAACTACTTATGGCTTAAACGCAACCCGAGAGAATAAATGCCTATGCCGGAAGTTTAATCACGTTGGCGAAGCATTGAAATACAAGCTTTTCTTTTGACTTGAATTCCGCCGTTTAATTGCTCGGAACATGTAATGTGATTCTTCTTAAACTTAAATGAGCGTTGATTCGTGCATTAGATAACAGAGAGGAAGATGTAGGTCCGCCTAGTCGATCTTGAATCCTTCCTTCGGCACGAGGATATAACAAGAATTTAATTTTCAACTCTACGTTCCTTTTCCCAACAAAGACTCGAGAGAACGTCTTTTATAAGTACCGAACATCAAAGCAACTCTGACGACGGTACTTGGCATTCTAAGCTTGCATGTCTCATTAACTATTTTCGGCTTATAAAGGAAAGCCATTAGGTTATCTTTACACTATAAGTAACACATTCTTCTTATCAACTTTGCGCGATCGTGTTTCTTAACTAGCAGAAGAAAAGGGTAATATTTTTGAGTATTCAATAACTGAATGGAATACAGAGTATTCTCATTTTACTTTGACTGGAATTGGGTATAACGCTGCTGCTAACTTAGAGTGAAAAAAATAATCAGCATAGCAACTTTTCTAAGGAAATATTTCGTGCACATATATATTCCCCTTTAGCTATCCTAACTTTTAAACTTAAATTTATTTGAGTTTTATACATCTGTATTTGAATTTCCTTTTTAAATTTTGTTTTCCTTTAAATTACTTTGTTATTTTTCACTTTGCTTTTGCGGTTTTTTCACCCCCTTTCTCTGTGGGTGTGTTCCCGCAACGTGGGTTTTTTTGTCAACCATCAGTTGCAAAAATTTTCCCACACTGTACTCCTTCTTTTTGCTTCCATTTATATTTATATTAATTGTGGCATACGAGGTTAAGTGGAAGAGAGTCCCATTCGCTCCGATGTCGTCAGTAACGGGTCCATCTATGCATCTAACTATCTTTAATTTCGCCTATTCCTTAATATTCAGTTCTATATGCAATCAGAAAGTACCTTAACTTAATATCATCGTACTTAGTGGAGCAAAATGCAGTACGAGGCTTATCTTAAATCAAAATAGTATCTCTCTTTCCCCATCAATCCCTCAGTAACTATGAAACATGATTTCTCGGGAATTTAAGTTTAATATATTGAATCCTAAGCTTGAACTTCAAAAGCTTGAATTTGGAATTAATTTACAAACTTTCCGGGATTTCGATAAAAACCGCCTGTGTTCCGCCATTACTTGAGAAATTAGTGAAATTTCATCTCTCGATTCATCTTTCTGCAGATTTTAAATCCATCACAAGTGCCCCAATATAGCTAAAGCGATCAATTATTCACGACGTAACTTTGGACTTCTTACCTCCGAGTGTTACGGAGTGAAACTCAGCGATGCAAAGCGACTGCTAATTTCCTCCCAAAATTCTCGACGATTCCCCGACGAATACGATAACAACAAAAAGAATAGGTACATCAGGAATAAAAGGTTACTGACTCCCGAAGTGATATTCCGAACTACAACGAAAGACACCGATGCGAACCAAGTACAATAAGCGCAAAGTCGGGATACCGTGACGGAACTTCCATTCAAGTATCTCCCCGAAATAACCCATTTTCCCCGGGAATACGTACTTCAACTTCACAGAATATCCAACGCTGCAAAACCATATCTTTCTTCCGCAAAGAGTCCGCGAGAAACAGCCGTCCGAAATCCACGGCGCAGACGCTTTAATGCCTCATCTCCGCCGAAACTGCGATTTTTAACCCCAAAATAACAAATTACTCTTAATCGACACCACGGTCCCGCTCGGAATTAATGTTTCATGAAGTGAAAGGTAAAAATTGAGTGTCATAACGGCGTTTAATATACGGGAGCGCCGAGAATTTTTTCCTTCCGAATACTTCATTAGGCATTTAAAGGGCGGGTCTCTTCGACGCATGCTATTAAGTCACTTAGCTGAATAAAAAAGGGAATCCTGTTTTAGGATATTGGTCAGACCCCCTCTTCACTGCCCCTTCCCCAGGAGCAATTCCCTCCCTCATATAACTCCCTTTGCCGCATTATGACAAAATCTCCCGCCCGCCCGAGATTAAAATTAAAACAGAGGCCATAGAGAGAGAGAAAGAGGATACGGAGAGGGTAATACAAACTCATGGCGCGGAATGATTTTTTTGCTCGAAATGTCAGACTCTCTCGTCCGGCGTATCCATCTCTTTATCTTGTTCCTCTCGCGACATCTTTTAGAGCCGAATTCCCATGTTCACGGACACAATCGAGCGAATCCCTTTCTCGCGGAGTTTCTCTCGTCGACAGCCTCTTCTCTCCGATTGCATTTCGCGTAAAAATCCCACCTCGCGGAGGGAATATTTGCGCGCGTTATCAAAAGATGGCGACGGAGAGGTAGGTTTTTTTTCACGTTTCGTGTTGCAATGAGATTGGAGACTGGTTGGAGTCGCTCCTGCCGGTTTTAAGGGACCGCCGACCGTTTGGGATGACGGATATGAAAAGTAATACGGTATCGTCGGGATGAGTTATTCTGGATCGAGTGAGGCCCGGCTTCATTCGATGTTCCAGCTCGATTCCGCCGGAATGTTTGTTATCAAATTTGGACCATCATGTGTGTGGTGTGACGGATTCAAAATTTTGCCGGAAGATTAGGAGGGTGCGGTAAGAAAATAATTAGAATAACTCTGCAACAAATGTTTAATAAGCAGGGAAACTCATTTGAGGAAAACGCGATAAAAGTGAAGCTCGGATTTCAACTCTGAGGAAAAAAGAAAGTCGGGAAATTTTAACTCACAGTGGGTAGAAAAGTTAAAAATAAACCTTTAATTCAAGAGTGTCTTAAAAATATTATCAAAAAAGTATTCTTATTCGGTTGATGAATACCTATTGGAGTGAATAGATATTCATAGTGATGTACAAAAATGTAGCATAATACATTCCGCATTTATTGGATGTGTCTTATCTTCTTTTTTATACTTTACATAACCGTTTAATTTTTGGATTTTATTTTTTCACTTTTTCATCGTCCGCTGTAATTGGCCTCGTGCTCTACGTTGGTGTCTATAATATAAATATACGTGTGAAATGTATTACAATATCAAACTTTTCATATGCTTTTGATTTGGATATGCCAACAATTACATACAGATTTTTCTCCGTGCACCTAAATATAATCTTAACGAAACTGAATATATTATTATGATTATTAGAGCGAAAAAATTGATTTTTAACATCAAGTAATACTTTCTCCGTGAATAATGAAGTTACAAAAATACACTCATATAATGGTTAATCGGCCATTATGAGGTATATCTCAATATTTATCGATGTAGAACTAAATAGAAACTTTTTTAGAATAATTTTTACACCAAGGATATAGAATTTCACACATTATCTCAACTTATACACAGCTAAGGCATTCAAGCACACGTATTTCTCCAAATTACAGGACTTGCTACTGACTTCAAACACGAAAACAAAGATTTCAGCCAGAAAATGTTTAATTTTATAAATCCTGCAGTATTATTCCAGAAACGACTAGATTCCCATGAGCTAATTCAACAGTATAACAAAAACCGATCCCCCGCGCTAGATTACAGAAGTTTTGAGGATAAATATAAGTCTGTCCCTTGTACGTTCTCTAGAAAAGCAAACAGCCTTTGGGAGTGCCACAAGGAATGAAGGTTCGTTATGGGTATTTAACCTCGCATAGGACAGGCATGAGCAAAGCAAACACACCTGTATTTATTACGGGAAAAGGAAAGAGAATGAGAATGGACTACGTAGCCCGTCTGTTCGCGTAGTGAGTGTTTGCACAGGTATAAACATTACTTCCGATATAAACTGCGGATTCAACCCATTGGGGAATGATGAGTACGGAATAAGTCCATAATCCCTTGAAACTAGTAAACTTTGAGAGAGCTAGTAATTTGCCCTAAGATTGTTACCTCTGTCACCAGAAGTTAAGCGTAAAGTAAATGATTCAATGTTATATTGAGTTAAGCCTTTCCATCCTCGACGAATTCATCACGTATATTTCGTATTGTCACAATAAATATTGGCTTCATTTACTGTGGTGATAAATGGATGGAGCATATAGCATTACAGCATGTTGGAAGGTTATTTGATTTTGCTCTATCATAGCTCTATCTATAGTAGCAAGACGAAATTTTCAACTTCTATTCTCATTGGTCGTAAGATACCTATCGGCGAGTGGCAGGTCAGCAGTATTATCAACATCTTTCTTTTGATAAAGAAATAAAAATACTTAGTAGTTTTTACGAAAAAATTCTTACTAGGAGCGGTTTAGATTCTGTCGATTCGTCTTCAAGTCATGAATTGTTTTGTGGATACTACTCCGTGTATTTGTTCATTTCTTTACGGTGTTCTACCAAGTTGAACTAAGTCACATCAGTTAGGATCTTTCTCTGATTGTACTTGTCAAGGATATTTGCAGTTTTTGAAAAGAATTCTTTCGTCCCGCTTCTCTTATCTTCCGTTGCCGAATATTTTTCACTTTCTTAAGCGCATTTTTCTAAATTTCATAACCCGATGGATGCGAACTGTTACAATTCTTTCTTGGATGGGCCCTCAATAGACTCATATCTCGTTCCTTTATTCAAAGTACTTCCTATCTGCGCGGTGGATCATTTTAGTAACATTTGCTAGATTATCAAAGTGATATTTAGCAAAACCTTCCACTGTATACTTATCGATTTTAATTTGGTGGAGAAATGTAAAATTTAAAACCATATATACTTGCTACACTCGAGTTTTAGATGAAGTTTAACTAAAGCAAAGTAGCATTAGCTTTTTATCCCACCGACTAGCTTTGAGGCCGAAGTTTTAATCAATTTACCACAGTTCATCAAATATGCAGACTTATTTGTGAACCCGCCCCGGAGTTATTCAAACTGATGCGGCTAATTTTACGTTTAATGGCTTTAATTAATTTAATATAATAATACTTTAATTTTAATTTATGCTTAAGTTTATTCCGTTAATTAATTTTACAGGGGCAATCATGAATCAAACGCTCCCAAAAGAGAAAAACCGTTGACGATAATGAATCCCAGATTTCGATTAATTACAGAACTCCTGTAGTACGAGTATAAAAGATCTCCATTCATTTTGTGTTAATACGTAGATTAAACGCTCAATTAACCCGAAGCATATACTACAAGCAAAATTGACATGATTAGATTAATGGTGGACTAATGACTTTGTTGTTCTCTGAAATACTGTAATCGCTTCAAGTAGAAATTATATGCATCTGCCGATTGCCTCGACGACAAAATGTCACGTACGACTATTCGTCCAACTTTTCTCCACGAATAACTTTTGCTTTACGGTGGCCATACAGCGAGAGTTGGCGAGGTATTTCAAGTTCAAAAGTTGGAATTTCCAGGAGATTTGCAGACGTTCCCGTTGCTATTTTTCAGCTCGAAGAGTAATTGCTCATAGTTTGCGATTGATAACAAGAGAGCCAGCGTTTCGAAAGATTCTTTGCAATACTTATTGCTCTTTTGGGTTCAAGAGCAACATGAAGTAAATTAACTCCTTCTAGACTCGGAACTTCGTGAGTTTACAAGATCTGTAAATAGTAGGAACCTATAATTTAATGGTGCTACATTATTCTCTGGTAAGTCTTGTTTGTCGACCTTCCATTCGTCCTAAAACTCCATTGCTGGGATCCTGAGAGTAGCTTAGGGAAGCACGAAACTTTTCATCTAAATCACTTTTAAAGTAGTTTTATGTATTAGATGAGATAAGTTTTTCCTAGGATTGGGTCACTCCTGATTGTGGAAAATCGTAAATTTAATTTGCTAATTCTTTGTCAATAGCAATCGGCGGTTACTATCCGCTACAATCTCATTTAACTTAATCTCTAGCATTGACTTATCAATTTCATTCGAGAAAAATACATACAAGAAGAATTTTGCCAAAAACTTAAAAACGTCGTTGTATGATTAATGAAATACTTTCTTTAACAATCAGATATCAATTAACGTCTAAAGTCAACGGAATGGCGAGTAACTATTTGGAAGTTCAAGACAACGAAGAAAAGAAAACAGGATACACTTTTCAATTGAAACTATTTCCAAATTTAATAACTTAGCACTTCCACAGCACAAATCACAGTACACACGACATGTTTCCATTCTTAAACATCATTATCACTTGATATCACTTTGTTGTGGAGTTGCTAAGTTATTGAATTTGGAGATAGTTTCCATTTAAAAGTGTTTCCTATTTACTTTTCTTCGTCAGATGTCAATTACTAAGAAAACTCTTAACCTAGGATTCATTTATACAGCAAATATCCCCCGTAAGTTGTGCGGTGTTTCATGTAATTTTGAAAAGAATATACACGAATTATTCCGCCGATCATGAAACATTCGATTCAGCATCATGCGCCTCAAAACCTCAGCGCACTGGGCAACCATCAGGCTCTCCCCCGTCTCGTGCCGGCACTGGGTCAGGGCATAAGGTCTAACACGGTCTATAAATGCATATTTGCCTTCAGATTCGCGAGCCCTAAACTACAGGTAGCTGCCCGATGCATCAAGTAGCCAATCTCCGCGAATCAAAAACTCGAACCAGAAAGTAAGTCGGGAATTCCGACAAAAAAATAACCTGCCTCATAAGGGAAAAGACCACTCACTTAACTTAAAGTGAGTAAACATAGTAACTTACTATTAAAAGAATGATCTCTTAAAGAAAGAAAAGAAAAAGTCGGGAAGGGACTTTGTAGAGTTAACTTCGTATTTGTCGGAGAGTGACCATATCTTAAGACTTCCAAATTTTTACAAAGAGCTTGCAAATAAAAAAAACTCATAAAACTGTGGGATATTTCCGTGCTGTCTCTTAAGTTGTTGAAGATTAGATCAGAGCGACTATTGTAGTTTAAAATAATTACATAAATACTAGGCACCTGAATAACCATGTGGGCAACGCTGTCGACTTCGGCGAAAGCAGTCCCGGGTTCGATTCCAGGGGAGAGTCCACGTACTAAATGACCTCAGCTGTCGAAGCACTTTTAACAATACTACTACTACATAAATACTTTCACCATTGCCTTACGTTGAAAAATTAAAAAAGTGAAAAGGGAGGATAAATATTTAATATCAAACGCAAAGTGCACAATGGTAAGAAAGAAAGACTCCCACTTGAAGAGTAGAGGATGATTTACGTCCATTTACATTTTAGTCAATGGCACCGCATTTTACCATTACCGGCTACATGCTGGCGAAGAATGATTAATCCATGAGCGCGACATCGTTTCCATAAAATTTTCATTTGAGCGCGGCATTGGCCTGACCATTCATATCCTTCACTCCTGCGTCGATTAACTTTTACGCCTCTTCTTCCTGAATGGCGATTTAAATACCGAGATAAACCCCTGAAAAGAGAGCGCTAAATACATTATTCACGCGCCATACACTTCCTACAGTCTTTCGATAACTCATTAATCTTCGGCCAGCTCGATCCATTTGGAATATTTTATATCAGTATTGTTCGTTTTTTCATCTTATTTCAATTTTGCTAGTCTGAGAATATGACGTCACCTCCGGTTTAATTTACAACACTCATGCAAATAATATAATTTTCCTCATCCTTTTGGTCATTATACCATTTTATTTCTGTCCTATTCTTTTTGTTTCTATTTTATTTTACCGTGATCCATGTTTGCTCTAGTTTAAGGTCAGCTTCCTGAATAAATTGTATGTATCTTCTTGTTTTTATACCTTATGTCCCTCAGGTTATACGATAAAATTACTCCATCTCCCCCTTTCTTTCTTTATTTTAAATTCTAGTTGCTACTGTCTGCAGGCTTCGCAGGTTTTTCACTCTCCCATTCTTGAGGGCGTTTTCCTGCAGGGTTTTGGTTTTTCCCAAGAAATCACTTAAGTTTTCATAAACCCAAAAAACATTCTCTTTCTTCGCTTACTTTCTCTAAAAATTCATTTTAATCTATAAAGAAATAGGTTTAGATGTAAGAAGAGGCTTATGAGTCTCAATCTCGCCCTGAAATGAAGGCCCTTATTATAGTTATTATTACTAGTTGTCTCGTACGAAAATTTCGCGTAACTGGTCACTGGGGTATATGCAATTTAATCAATAGAAAGTGGTAACTTGAATGTAATAATGTATGCTGTCTTAAAGTATGACACAAACCATATTCGGCGATGTTTCTGTGGTTGTCGTTCTGCTCCCAAAAGATGCAAATTAATCCCGGTTTATTGAAATGTTATTATGGTTGTCTATGACGTCGAGGTATTCGTTTACGGAGACTTTAATACTTGCGAAGACTGTTTCGACCATTTCAAGATCGAGAATAAATATAATCGCCCGATGAGAAAACTATTTGTTTACCACAACAAACGTAACCAAGTAAACAATAAAATCCAAACATGAAAACGCTGATGTCTACACATCCAGTATTGAAACTAAATAACTCCAAATTTAACTAATTTTTTTCGCCGCATTGCTCCATTTGACCAAATCATTTTTAATTTTTAGCAGGAACCAGAGAATTTTCTCTCTTAAATGGACATATATTTATATGTTTTAATGGAGTTTGAAGCACTGGTCACCGAAAATAGATGCTTAGAAATGTTATATAAGATACTGCTGACGATTAGCTATTCGTAAAAATTTAAAACAAACCGCCATAGAGCGGCGTTTTACCCTCCAGCAGCGCCACGTTCGGAGCCCTGGCGAACCAATTTTTCTCCCTGCGAATATTCCTTTGTTTCTCTCGCTGTCCAGGAGAGAACTCATATTCCCTTGTGCTTTCGAAAGAGCTCTCAACTCTTCCCTTCCAGCGAAAGCAGATCCGTGGGCGCGGCGCCTTTCTCGCTACGAATGAACACCTTCGCAATCACACACCCAGCGAGCACCCACCCTCTTCCTCGCTACAGCGTTCCCATTTTATTCACTGCCCTAACCATTCCTCCCCAATTTCACTGCGTCAGAAATGTTCCCTTCCGGCGGCCGCCCTCAGCGCCCCTTGCGGCCACCGCCACAACCACCCCACTACAAACCCATCATCTGCTACAAAGGTTTTCAGCCTTTTACTCCCAGGGAAACTCCGAGGTTGGCAAACAACCTCATTAAAATTAAGGTTAAATTTCGAAGCTGCGTATTTCATTCAGAGACATTTTACGCGTTTATGGCTCGATGGGCAGATATATCCTGAGTTGAGGGGTTTTATCCAAATTCGTTCCTGGATGAGCGAGCTAATCTAAGTTTCGGCGTTCGTTATGGCATTTATGGTCAAGGCCATATATTTTGCGGTTTTATTAGTAATGGACACGAATAATAATTAATTCTCCGGTAACATAAAAAGCGTTCAGTAATAAACAGGTAATTACGTTTAAACTTTCAAACCCACTGTTTAAAAATATCTGAATATATTTATATTTTTAAATTGCACTGGGTTTTCCGTTTAATTGACCTATAAAGAAAGAAGTATATAAATAAATATAATTAATTAAGGTATAAAAGCTGATTGATCATTTTAGATAGTACAATTTTATATATAATACTATTATATATACTAATGTAATTACCTTCGACAACTACCTTACGTATATTTTTGTCTGCAATTATTTTATTAAGTAAGTGCATGCCAATGTTTCCTGAAAATTTTCTAACTTTATTCTAATTTCTATTAGGATAAGAAGGGACAATTTCAGAAAAGTGCTAAAACTATTGCACTGTTTTATCGCTTGAAATATCTCTGGAAAACTAACATTGAACATGGTTTGGAGAAAAAATTACGTCTTAGGTGCACAAAATATATGAAACACGAAGAGTCTGTTGATACGAAGAGACTAGGAAAGTGTTTAAAAATTATCAAATCTCATATAACTATCGTGAAAGACAAGCAAAGTTTCATCCTAAAACAGTAACTAGAACACATAATCGTATTAATTGAAAATAAAATCATATAACTGAATTCTGAAGGAGCAGCAAAGTTGAAAAGTGTGAATGGTTACCCAAATTTTTATTTTATCAGTAATTTTTTAATGTATGTTCCTTTAAAACGTTTTTGATGCATAATTTTTCCCGGTATATTCCTTGGGTATTTTTCTTTCCTTTTCATATTTGTGTATAAAAGACTATGAATTAGAAAAATAAGGTTCGTTGACTCCCTTTTTCGTAAAACAGAATATTACAATGAGGCTAGAAAATCTATTTAGGAAATGCAACATTCCGTATAATTCATTCCAAAGTAAAAATATTCTATAAGCGGGTATTTCAATTTTCTTCACTCGTGAATTCGTATCGCAAATGGAATTTCAAAAAATTTCAGAAATAAAAATTAATAATTATACACCCCCTCGTATTGAGAAAAGTATTATGATCAAACATTTTTATGGAGGTATTCATCTGAAATTGCGAGAAATGTTTTAAATTGTAAGGGTATCCATCATATGAAGCCGTTTGGATCAAAAATTTTAACAAGAGAAGTCTCATATGACTTTGATGAACTTTCAAGAGCACTGAGGCTTGAAGTTTCAATGAAAGCATTATTTAAGCCGATAGAAAAATTAAAACAGGCAACGATACACGTACCTCTCGTAGCTTTTACAAGCACTTGTAAAAGCTTCACTTATACTGAAGTATTCACAGAAAAGCTTAGGTTTCAGTGTGGTCGCCCTCTACAAGAGTTGTACCGGAGTTTGTAATTCTTTTTTTATATTTTCTTCGCATTTCGATTTAAAGTTTGCTCTTGTTGCAATCTTGCTCATAGAAATAATCATGTATCAATACCGTCCATCTTTCATAAATATGCAATAATTTTGATACTTTTGGTGAAGAAAGTAAGAAATTATGGTATATAGCGGCTGGTGGTGCCTCACCTCACGCATTTACTCAATCTCTACAGGATATCGGACACCATATAGATGAAACAATCGACTATTGTCGCCCCAAGTGTGTATACGATTGTCAATTATCTTCAGCGTTATTGGGTGAGCCGCGGATCGAGTGGATTTTCTCTCCAAGTGTTTGGAATGTCACCTCCGCAAACAGACTTCTGCTACAGCCATCCGAACTCGAAAAAAACGAGGTCATCCGCCAATCCTCGAATTGCGGACGACCGTAATCCGAAAAATGCGGAATCTGTAATTCCGCAAAATCCGCACTAACCCATTCAGAATCGGTTAGAGTCCTGTGTAAAGCTGTGAACATGCATTTCGAGCCACAAAATGTGAGCAGTTAAAAAGGTAAAAGGCCTAGCGGTAGTTCTTCAGCCTCAAATGTCACCCATGAGGAGATATACATTCACTCAGAACTGCTTCATGACAAGAGTATTTGATACATCACACAGTATTTGTGCTGTGGTATAGTAAATACTATTATCATAACGCATTTTCGTGTGAATGAATACTACGAAGTGAACCCCGAGTCAGTAGGAAATAAACCTATTGTTAACAACGTACAAAGAAGGTTGTGGTTGAATGGAGGAAGAGGTATGTCAAATCTTAATTTAAGGATGCAGATCCTATGCTAACAAAAAGAGAGAAGCAATTCAGAAGTTTTGAGATGTGGGCATGAAGGTGGCTGGTGAAAGTGAGAAAGTGATTGGAAATGTAGTAAAACCCGATTTAGTCGTTTCTCAGGGAATCAAGCAAAAACCATGTCTTAAGCAGGATGGCGCTGTAACCAGGTTTTGTTATTCTGGTTGCCTTACACCATATTTTTGAAAAATGCTCTGATTTTCTCACAAAGAGGGCGTCTAGGTAACTAAATTTTGATCATTTTCCACTCTGCAATATAACCACAATTTTTAACAGATAGGCATTTAGGGAGGAATGACGATTTTTTAATAACAGTGGAGAGAAGGTATTACAGATCACTCCAAAATTCTCCAAAATTACGCTCAACAGCCCACAAAATGCTGCACTCCCTTTCTGGCTTATTCGGTATATTTTACAACTTGAGATTGTGACAAAAGGAAACACAGCCAGCGAATTTTTAATCTAACCTTCTGCTTTGATTGTGAGACAAAAGTGAGAATAAGATCTTACTCTATCTCAGAGTACGTATCAGCTCCGACAGCGGGAAGAAGATAGCTCTGCTTTGCGATATTTAAATTTTATTCTCACATAATAATCTATCCGAAAGAAGATTAAGAAGATTTCAGAAGGAACCATTCTAGAGATACGGCAATGTGTGAGGAGAGATGAAATTAAAATTTGATCCATCAAATGAGGAAAAACGATTGGCTAAAGTGGGTTTCAGTGTATCTGGGGACAGGAAAAATGCGCGTCTTAAACGATATTTTTACTATATTTTTCGTTGGCAAAGGACCGGGAGAAAATCGCTTATTAATCGGGAGCGTCTTAAACGGGTTGTACTGTAGTAAGAAATAAAGAGATATTGAAAAGATAAAAGCTGTTTGGAGGTGATATAGCATATAGATAACAGAGAGAACGATATCCAGATCTGAACATGTTTGGTCAAGAAACTGTAAACAGGAACAGTAGGATAGTTAGCCAGGAATAATTAAAGTAAATAGGGGAAGAAGGAGAATTCCGGCATTTTCGGACAAAAGGGATGGTAGAAGCTACGCTCGGATGAAGACGGCGGCTGATGAAGGGATAAAGAGATTGCGAAAATGAGGAGAGTCCAGTTGAAGATTGGCAGAAGACAGTCTTTCATAAGAAAGAGACTGGTTTCTTGTTGAAATTACATAGATAATAACAACGGACGAATATTAACAGATTCTCGTTATATAATAGAAATTTCATAAAATAGAATAATTGGACCGCAAGTGTCTTTGAGCCCTTCCTTAAAAATCACAAAAAGGATCTTTATGGATGAATTATCTGGTGGAACAGTTGCAGAAACTTTTCCTGGAAACCTTCATAAACTTGTCTGATGTGAAAGAGATGTAAAATAAGTAACATATTGTCCATGAATGTAAATTAGTACAATAAATATTATATTATACGTAAATCTATCATTTGTAAGGCAGATAGATGTATTGGAATAGTGTATTGTTGTTACTAAAAGATATCTGTAATGAAATTGTGTACAGCTGCATTAGTGTCGTGTGTATATTATCAATGAAGTTGCTATCAGTCTATTTGTCCATATGCAACAGTTCATCATTAATGACAATTATAATACTGATCATAGAATTAAATTAATGTCTCCAATCTTCACTTCGTGTAATGGTGCTCTAGCCATTGTAAACGGAAAACACTGATAACATCCACAATTTCTACATTAATGTGTATATCATTAATGTATATATTAACGAAACCGGTCCCAGTAATGTACTCGTATAAATTATGGAAATTACCCGTGTCTTTTATTCACGGTGGCTGGTCATAGAAATACACTGAAAAATACAAATCTATACGAGAGATACTTATTTAGCACAGATAAAGCTGGTATGACGTCACTCACAACAATACGTAAGAGCTACCTTTATCCAATACATTCCAACCCTGTAAGTTGCTTGTACGTATATGGCAGAGGGATAAATTTGTTTCGGAACGCGCTTCAAACACGGAAATAGCTTAACACCCAAAAAACCCTAAGAAAACTGCCTCAAAATTCTTCTAGATTAGAGCCACTCGAGCATACTCGAACGCCAAATCTACGTACCAAACCTTTTGAACCCGAAACGCTCGATGCATGAACGACAATCTTCGAGGGAGTAAAGCGACCGGAGATTTAATCACGCAAAAAAAATAACCCCTCCATAACTATGGAAAGCCGACCTTAATTAGTCCCTCCGAATGTTTGCTTCGACATGAGCAAGAAATAAAATTCCGGGCGTTGTTGTTAATGGGTCGAATTGGGGGGGACGTTTACGCGCAAGTTTTGTGCCGGCAAAAAAAGAGAGTCCTAGGGCCCCGCGTCCTGACGAACGTGGGAGAGTTTTAAAGAGAGGAGAATTCCGAAGGGAAATTGGGCTAGAGGGGGAGATGCCCTACCACGGCGGGCGTAATTTCCAGCTCAAACCGCTGTGACGACGGGAGTGCCGTAAAAAGAAAAGAAAAAGTTGGCGGAAAGGGATGAGTAGATGACGGAAAATGGAAAGTGGAAAGGATTCGGAGGAAAAGAGAGACGTGAGGGAGAAAAGCTTTGAAGAGAGATATTTTAATGCGGAAGGCTTCTTTTGTTGTGAGACAGATATAACACTCTCATCTTGAGAAACAAAGCGTAAAAAAAGACGGCATCGCTTCTTCTGAACGGCTAAATTCCATAGATTAAGAGGGATTTTTGTAATGTTGAGTGATATTAATAGACGTGCAGGAGTATGGGAGGAATTTGGATTTGACACTGCACGTCTGCTTCAAATCTGTGTTCGCCGGTTCCTTTAAAGATTAGAATGTGTGCTCTGTTCACCGATGACGAAAAAGAAGGGGATGGCGGCATCTCTTCGTGTGTTCCGATTTTTACTTTGCGGTAATTCGCGGAATCTAGGGCAGCAGATTTGGATATCTCGGTAAATATGAAAATGAGTATGCAATGTCCCATTTAATTCTGATTACGTTTTGTACTTCACCAATAATCCTATTAAATGCAATAAACGATAGAGCAAAGGAGATTGGGATGAAAATCAATGTAAGAAAGACTAAAATTATGAGGTTTTCAAAGGAAAAGAAAGCTAATTTAACGATAAGGGTGGATAGGGAAAAACTGGAACAAGTAGATCAGTTTTCATACTTGGGCAGCCTTCTTTCCAAGGATGGGAGATGTTCGAAAGAAATTAGAAAAAGGATAGCATTAGCAAAAGCTTTCATGAAACGAAGGGAACTGATGACAAAGGGACTTGATAAAGGAATCAGGAAGAGATTGGTAAAATCCTTGGTGTGGAGTGTAATGTTGTACGGGTGTGAAACGTGGACGTTAAGAAAAGAGGTTCTCAAAAGATTGGAGGCTTTTGAGATGTGGATATGGCGTAGAATGGAGAAAGTTAGTTGGGTTGATAGAAAAACGAACGAGGAGATTCTAGAGATGGTTGGGGAGAAAATAGTAATGATTGAAGTAATTAAAAATAGATAAAAGAAATGGATGGGTCAAATATTAAGAGGAGAGGGATTATTGAAGAAAGCGATCGAGGGAAAAATGCTAGGGAAAAGACAGAGGGGAAGACGAAGACAGAAGTTGTTAGACGAATTAAGGGGTGGGTTAAGTTACCGGGAATTGAAGGAGAGGGAATTAAATAGGGAATGTGGGGGCACATGAACCTACCGAAAGGTACAACACTTTATATATATTATACTTCACCAATTTTTCGATCTCGCGACATCATAAAGAAACCACAGATCACAGCTTATGGACATTACATTGGACAAACATAATTTAAAGGAAGCTAACTCACTTGAGGGAATTTTAATGGAGTGAATAATTGAAAATTTTGTCTAATCGAAAATTGCGTTTATATTGATTCATTTATCTCCTTGTTTTGAATCTGGTTATTTGAGATCCGCGCAAAAAACTGATATCAATTTGTCTGCCTTATGATTCTTGATATAAAGAAAAGCCGTTCCTAAATTTTTCACCCTATATGAATTCTCAGCAGTTTCATACATTCTTTAACAACGAATAATTTCCGAGACAGAGAAAAGATGGAAAATTAACAGATCCTTTCGGTAAGATATTTGTGAATGAGATAAAACTACGGAATTCATCCAAATGTAATTTACTACCTCCGGCATAACGAATCAATAAATAATTTATACATTAATTCACCTATAACAAATTCCACTGGCTTACGAGTAACGTTGTAGAATTCCATAAGAGGGGAAATAAATCAGGAAGCTTTTTTCACGAATAAACTGTGATATGTTTTAATAACTTCGCAAAATACTACACTATAATTAATTATTTTGCGTTATTAAATAGGATATAGTTTTATCTTAAAAAAAATTCCGCTGATTTATTTATCCTGTTCATTTAATGAAAGTGTCGCATATACAACGAGAATTATTGTTTCTTACGGTGATCAGACCAAACGCACAAAAAACGCAACAGTTTAAAATTTACATAACTCGTCATTGTTAATATTAACGAACAACTTAATTATTTTTGACAAATCAACAACTATTATAGTAAAATGATCTGTTGAAGAACGTTTTTCACAAAAAACTCATGAAATAAAAAAACATGAAATATTTTGTTAATCTAAGTGTATAGTAAGAGTACGAATAAATTTCCGAGGAAAAGAGACTTGAGTAGTTCAAAAAAATAAAAGGTTTGTCATTACATTTTATGACACAAAGTCACGCATATATTCAGCTTAAGTCAACATTTCAGCCATTCTTCGACTCAGACAACAATTCACAGCTTTTTACGTCGAGAACCCCTGCGTTAGCTTATCTCGATAACTATCCACTGAACCGTTTTTAACGATAAAATTCTGTTCACTGACCATAAGGATAATTTTCCATTGCTCCGTTATAATGGTCGGTGTACTAGGAAGGCCCTCTCGCTTCGAAATGGTCTAGATGAAATCTCTGTTGACACTACGTGATTCTCGGAGATAGAGGGAGAGAGGGAGGGATATGTTTTGGAACTTGGAGTGAATGAGGTTCTCCAGAAATGGCCCTAGACTTTCCGGCAACGTTGGCCGAATGAGTACCTCTCCCCATCCCAGAAAGACTCAGACGGAAAACGTCTTTCATATTTGAACGCAAGAGACAAGCTTATTGCACAAAAACGTTCTGTCTCTCTGATAATACCGACAAAGTAAACTTACATTCACTGATATCCTCAGGAATTCTCCACTGTGTTGGTAAAAACGAGAATTGGAGAAGGAATTCAAGCACTAACGTGAACCGATGCTTCTGTGTAACGCCGTACTCTCCTCCGAAACCTATGATGAAGGGATTTTTGGTGTTTATTCTCTCTTGCAGCGAATCTTCTGAAGGAAAAATATTTCTGATTTGGTATATGGCTAAAGTAGGAGCGACCGAGTGTAAATGCTTGCAAAACAGTGTATAAAAATTAGAATGATAACTTGTGGTTAAAGTTTCACTTGACCATAACGAAAATACGTTTCCGCCAAATTCCGGGTTCAAAATATATAAGCCAAGCAAAACGCATGCTAAATTCTCTAAACAATAAAATTAATAACACGTATAAATTCGTTAATAGTATTCTTCATAGATCTTACTATATTTTCCTTTAATATCTCACTTCATGGTACTTAATGACGACGACTTGAATGTGTCTCTGATTCCTTGATATATATTCAGCATCTGGGCCAACTAATTGCATTACTGTCAACGATAAATGCAGACCCTGAATTCGAGACGAAAGGTCTACTTCTCCATAAATTAATTAGATGCCCTCCTATGACATTGATAAATTCTGGAATGATATTTTGTGCTGAAATATACTGTTTGACGAAAAGCGTACTATATGGGACTATATGGGAATTGAAATGAAAAGAGGGAAGTGGACTTTACCTAATGAATTAACTAACGTAAAAGACAGCAACAGACAGACAAGCCCGTTCGTGCTTTTATACTGTCCTTCTTTACTTTATCAGACTTCCAAATTACTCGGATTGGTTTAATTATTCATAATTAAGTTAAAAGACGAATGTTGTACGCGGAAGTACGCTCAATAAAAATTTCAGTAAACCGCATAGGTCGTTTTGGAACGATTTATCATAAACGCATAATTCAACGGTAATTATATTTTAAAGGTATTTTCACGAGATCTAATAAAATACAATTTTCAATAAATATAATAAAATCTCCACTCAGCTTTCAAGATAATCACTGTTTTGTGTAACCGTTGTTTCCAATCAAATTTATCAGGGGGAATAAGGTCTGCAAAGTGTAGACTGACATTACTTGTATTCCTGAGATACTTTGAGCAAATATTTTGACTATGCTAAAAAGCCCATTAGATAGGAGACGTGGTGTCCTAGATTCTACACCATCGGGAAGCGCATAGGATTAAAATTTCACGTCAAGCTGCAATGCATTCCTCTTGGAGTACTTCTGACATCGGATAAATAAATATTTAGAGATGGTAGTTACTTAAGTGGATGTCTTATGATGATAGCTAAGAAGAAGAATATGAAAAGCCTACCTCTACGCTAAAGCAAAAGCTAACGTATGTTAACATAAAAGAAGCATAAATCATGCAAATCTATGGCAGAAACGCAACACGAAATGTCGTGAGTACCAAAAACGCAGCGCGACAGCTCTGTGCCACTTACACATCGCATTACGAGCCATCAAATGGTATCGGAAAGCACTGATTGATATCCAACGCTAAAGCTATTCCGCTTGAATACACTTGAAGAATATCTAAAGAAGAGGGACGAAATTCACTGAAAGCGGAATCTGATTCTAGACATCTAGGCCGTTTTAAATTGACCGTATTTTATGTAGCATATCCTTTTGATAAACAATTCCATTCGCATTCCGCAATGAGCGGTCTGAATTTACTACGACGGATTATTCCTTGAAGCAGTTCGATAAGTACAGCGAAAGGAAAATCAGATGGCGCATTCCGCAAACAGCCAAATCAGAAAAATGCGCATGACCGTCAAAGAATACCGCGAAGTTAAATTGGCGATGAAGGAAAAAAAATTAATAAAATACCTTCTTTTCAAGAAATCCATGGTAAAATCTCCTCGATCCACGGTATTCCAGAAAGCCTCCGACAGAAGGTGCACTGCTTTCAAAACCATTTCAAGTAAGAGAATGAGGCCAACCGTAAAGCAAAGCAAAGAGCCCTCTATAGCAAGCAGAAGGTGCAGGTGTTGCTAAGGCAGCGGAGACTGACGTCATAGGATCGCAGGTCAAAATCTCTCCATCGCACATCCATCGGTCGAAACGAGCTCAACCATTGAGTCTAACGCAAAAGGTAGAAAGGCGATTCCTTATCGCTAAAACTAGGAGAGACATCACTAAGTATTTTCTCGTAAAAACGGAAGGTTAACCCTCTTTCCTATTTCCTTTCGTGCCCCATTAGCCCTGGGTTACTCCTTTCTTACCCTCTGCACTACTTAGGTATGAACGTATATACCATGGAAGATTCCTGGCGAGTGGAATGGACTAGGCCAGCAGTGGCACAACCTTGGCCAATCTAAGGGATATTTTTTTAAGTTTGCGGGCCGCACATAGAATACATTTATTTTAATAATAAATAACTGAGTTATTCATAATTTGAATTCTCCTCTTTTAGGAGGTCGAAAGACTTACCTACGTTACTACGTTAATCAACCGATCGGTGAATCTTAGAGGGTCAGTAATCCGCCAGTTCTTCACTGATCTACATCCCTAATCGGTTACCGTAGCGTATAGCTTGTGGAAAAAAAATAATTCTTGAATCGACTGGTTCTAGCATCTATTTCTCCGATTTTACCCTCCATATCAGAACATCATAAGGAACAAGGACGCAAAACATCAACGTCTTTTAGAAATTCCTGCATCAGAGTTTATTTAATCTGAAGATTAAACTTTAGAGCTTTTAAACATTAACCCTTAGTTAATTTCTCCTTTTTCCGAGGATTTCCAACCTGAGCTTTGAAACATCTCCGTAATGCTTGCTAATTTGTCAATAATTTCTCATTTAAATTTCTTTAATAATATTTACATTATCACTTTAATGTTATCTATTATGTTCTCTTTTGTAATACGGTGAAATTTCAGGTATTTAAAACACAGGCACAGGTATCTAAAATAACAACGCAGATTGGTAGATAAAAAGCTTTCCAAGTGCTTATTTCTCTTGAATTACTAACGAACAATCGTTTGATAAGCAATGATAGATTAAAATTTTTATCGATTTAAATTTCGAACCTTTCTTAAAATGAGTTGAGTGTGCAGGCGTAATGAAGCTCATTGGAGATATTAAAGGTGCTAAAAAGCAAAAGTGAGTGTCCACCGAAGGGAGTTCAGTGAAGCTTCAACACGTGGCCTCATTACATGAAAGGAAAAGTAATCCACGTTAATGAGCTCTAATAGGTCACGTTCTTCCTCCTTCATTCTGTTACGTGGAACTCTGAACGTTTGCTTTTGGGGCTCATCCTCCCAGCACTACATGAACGAATACACGTTTTTTTCATGCTGCATTTGATTCTATTTAGAGAAATTTGGTCACGTATAACAAGATTAAACCGCTGCCTCAAAATGTTGTTATTTAAGGCGATTCCAAGTATTCTATAACATATTTTCTAGCTTCAAGGAGAAGCGAGAAATAGCAATGGCGAAATTTCACAAAGGCACGCCGCCAAGTATTTCTTTAATTCCTATATCTTCACATTTACTAGTTGATAATGAATATATCTGCAGTTACGTGCCGCAAAACAAATTTATTTTGTTGTTTACAAGGTAATAAATATATGAAAATGATGAAACCTACTAAGGCACCTGGATTATTCACCACTCTTATTTAAAGTCACGCTATCTTGACATTCAAGTAGTAGTTGAATGTACCTAACTTATAAAGCTCTCGTAATCAAAATATTCTAATTATTCTTAAATCTTACATCTCCTCCTAAAATTATTTCTGGCCTTTGTGATCCTTAGGGATGAAAAGGACAAATATAATATACAAACTGTTACTTTTATGTTAACGTTCCTCCTTAAGTGTAAACCGATTCATCTAATAGTACTTTTTCAAAGTTATATTGTTTATTATTTATTAACTATCAAATTCCAATCAAAATATCCATAAAGCTCTCTATATTGTGAAGAAAGTTTTCATTTGCGCTGATTCTCGTAAATATATTTTCGTTTTTTGTGTCGAAGCTTAATTGATGTTGTGTACCACAATGACTCGCCGTGGTTTTTATTTATGTATAAAATCAAATTTATGGATATTTATTTATATTAAAAAAATATTTCCAATGTAAAGATGTCACGAGAGCAAATACCTACCACGTCGAAAAGCTAAATTTGATGAATTTCCTCCCATTTCGATCGCCCAGTACTTCGTATTTAAAACACATATAGTACGGAACTGGAAACGAAATTAACAATTTAATTCCGTCCTCAAACACCGCTCGACGGCCGTAAAAGATACTGTTTATTTTCCAAATCGCGCCGAAGTATTTCAAAACCCGAATTTTATTCGCCGCGATAATCAAATTTCCGAATTCCGCAAAAGAGATCCGCGAGCTTTTATTCCACACTCCCCGAACTGGATGGCTCGCTTCCAGAAAGGAAAACGTCGCCCATCACGAGTAAAGCGTGCAAACATTACACAGCGCCACTGATTGGACTTTAATCTTAATTGTTAATCAAACTAATTCAGACAATGAACAAAACTTTTCGGTGACATAATTGCAGGTGAAATCAGGCGGGGGATGTAATTATCCGCAATTCGCCGCCCCTACCACTCTCTCTCACACACTTCATCACCGCTCTCTCTTTCCCGTTTCCCTCTCTCGACCTGCCCACCGTCATCCACCGAATAATTGGCCCAAATTTAATACGGAGATTAACCTCCACACTCCGCAGGGGGCCGACCCCAGACCCCCCACTTCCCATTCACTCCTTACACCAACTCTCTCTCTCTCTTCAAGTAATTCTTTCAACCTTTTCCCTAACTCATTCCTCTTCTCCTCTCCACACCCTTCCGTCTTAAGCAGACAATAATTAGCTCCAACTAACTCAAAGGGGAATTATACCCTTGTCTCAAAAACCCTCTTCATTAAGAAGTACTTCCTCGAGTTTCTTCTTAATTCTTGGTATGATTACAGTTAAGTCGTTGCGAAAATAAACTCGAGCTCACATTGAGGTATTTTTGCCGGTTAAGCACCCTTGTTATTCTATATATACGTGAGCTGTGTCAGCAATCTCCATTTAAATTTGGGCCTAATGATTTGTACCCAGAATTATATAGAAGTCATTCAGCGTCTAAAATTACCTGTTCCTTAAATTAGATACAAGTACATGATTAGCATTTGGAAAGAGTGCTAATTTTTACCGAATATCTAACACTTAAATTTACGATAAACATGAAGTACCGTTTCCTCTTATAATTCGGTATCCCCGGTTCCTTCGGCACTTGGAAGATTCTGGCCCGACAAGTGTCTAACGGAATGTTTTCAATTTCTAACATCCTTTAATGTTGCTTAAAGATATACATTCTCCTCAATTAGCTTACTCAATCCTGATTTTCCTTACGAAACCTTATTTTAGTCCAGAAGTAGATTAGAAATTATAAATATCAGATGGGCTATTAATTAAGCCTAAATTTTCTGGTAGTTGTCAAGGATTGAATCCCTTTCTACGAGCCGTTACATACATATGTACCTGACGCACCCTGAATATGTTCCAAGAGACAGTGGTGAAACGTCGCTCATTTACAATCCCCTAACCCTACAGCGATTCCCGGACATTATTCAACGGGAAAGCAGATCAGTGGTCCATCCAAGTTATGCCCCGCGGACCCATGAAAAGTTTTTATGCGGTTCTCGAGCAAATCGGAACCTATATTCTGAACACTATAATACTGAAAGCTATAATAATCCTTTTCGATCACTCTTCATCATTTTTTGTATCCATTACTAATTAATTAAAGAAGGGTTCCCGGATAGCCAACTGCGTGGCGCGTTCGTTTTGGGAGAAAGCGGTTCCAAGTTCGATTCCAGATGTAAGCAGAATGACCTTAACTGTCGAAGCACTTATAAAAAGACATCTACAACTCGAGTTAAATATAATCCTGCCTATAAAAATTAGTACGATAGCTGTAGGATATAAAAAATTTGAAGAAAAATTATGTATAAAATAGTTATATTCGAAAAGCTAAGCATTCCTCACATAAAATTGTGGGACTCCTTTTTCTTATATCCCTGCCAATCTCAATTATCCTTGGAAGAAGCAAATTGGCATGAGTTTACAAATAGCTTCTTGGAGGGTAATATTTAATAAGATATCCTATGCAAATATTTTATTAATATTAATAAATATCTCTGCAAATTGTTGAATTTGCGACCAATTTCAATAACGTGCATCAGTAAGAGTCACCTCCTCAACACAAATATCTCCGCAAATAAACATCGAGGAATACACCCAGCTTAGAATTATACCCAAAATTTTATATCATCATCCTTGACTGGAGTGTTTGAAATAACACTGCACCAGTTCAAATTGAGGTCAACTCACTCCAACGTCAAACTGCACTTTTTCCTCGAACTATGGGAACTGGAGAAGTCCCAAAAATCCGAGTGCTTCCTCACGATTCAGGAGGATTCATTATTCCACGAGTATTTATATTCTCCGTCTGCGACAAACACTCTTCCGTTCTATTTCAATGCGTTTCATCGATGGACCCAAATGGAAGAAGTTACTCTCCCCCTTTTCAAAGAAACTTTCGGAATAAATTGCCTTGAGCACACTTTTCATCAAGCCGTATCCGGAGCGGATCTACCATAACTTTATTTCTGAAACAGTCGTTCAGTACCCTTATCTATAGAGAGCTCGGTATATTTTCGTGAAATCGCTGTTTAAACTATAAAAAAGTAACTTTCAAGAATAGGATATCCTTTGGAGAGATTCGTTAGTGGTAGTAATGTGGCATTAGTTGTGATTCAAATACTACTGGGACCAGCCTACGACGTTGAACGTGATACAAATTCAAACGGCCTCTCCAATGCAAAGTAATATCAAGAATCGTGAAGTTGGAGAACTATCTATCAGTGTATAATTCAGTGTCCGAAACATTCAATTCTCAATGAGTGTGAGAAGTTTTCGTCCATTACCGAAGCTTGAAATATAAAAATACGCTCTCAGAGTGGTAGTCGATGAGACACTGTGAACGTCAGAGCTAGCAAGAATAATAATCTGAAATAATTTTTATCATACTTGTGGATGTGAAGAAATAGACTGTAATCTTGAGACGTAAAATTGTTACTGGTGTATAAAAATACTGACGTTACAAGATTAACTGCATCATGCGACCGTTGAAAAAGTAATTTCATCACCTCTTTGACATCATACTAGCCTATTTCTTAAGATATCAATGAATTATTCAATTCTCTTAATGGAATACACGATGATGATCTCCTGGTAATTGAGCCCCATGAAACAATGATCTTTCCTTAAGCTATCTACATTATATGATATCGAAAGCCTTCCGAATGTTTCTATGGCTCATTCAATAAACATACAAACAAGAAGCATGGTTTCTCGTACGTAAGTAATACTGTATCTAGCTTGAATGTTTCGAAACCATACCTTCGTTTTATTGCAAAAAGTAAGTAAGGTAGTTACGTCACTGAAGGTAAAGGCAACTGCAGTAATACATATGCATTTTTCTTTATTGTCTTTAAATACCATGATAAATGGCCAACTTTCTGTTAATCAATGCTTTTTCCGTCTTAAGACAAATGACGAGAGGGTGATGCAGGTCTTCGTCGTTGAGTTAAGGGGAATAAGAAAGGGGAAAAGAAGAAAGACGCATTTAGGAAGAATATCTAAATTTAATTTAAATTCAGGGGATACATTTCATTGAAAACAGCGGATATGCGGTCTCTTAGGAAATCTCATTCTTTCATCTCATTCCGTGCTTCCACGTTCCGTTTTTCCATTCGTGTAACTGCTTTCCTCTTCTGATAATCAAATAATCTTTGAAACATCTTAAGCACACCAAATAATAATAATAATTCTCTTAAACATAGTCAACTTTAGTTGCAAGGATCACGTGGAAATATAACTTTTTATCACGATTCGAAATTATAAAAAAGAATTCTTCTTAAGAAGCCTGGCTCATCCAAATATTTTATGCATTCGGAAATATAATTTAAAATTTATTTCTTATTAAAAATTACATAAACGTTCATTTGTCTTTTTTTCGTAGATAATTCCGAGAACTAAGCACACGCATTGCTCTGAAATTAGATCAGTTTTGTGAGTACGTTTCTGATCACTTCACGGTCTCTCTGAGATGTACTCATATTTTTACTGATAAAAATCCAAAGACAAATATTTTCCACTTGCGCACACAACCAAGCACGCCTCATTCATACGAACTCACAAATTGTATCACTGTTATCATTTTTGGAAATCACATTTAATTCCTCGAGATTGTTATATAAATTGGTTTAAATTTTAACCATGTTTGCCACTTTCATTTTTTCATATTCTCTACCAAAATATTAAGAGAAACTGCTTTCATCATATGCGACGGTAGGTTTTGACATCCTTTTTTACACGAATTTCGTTCTGTAATGATTCAAAATTTTAATTTTTTAATACAAAAACTCCCCAAAAGATGGAGGTGAGAAAAGAAACAACGAGCCAGAGGAGATTTCAAACTGGAACATGAAGGATTCCATTGGTAACACCATGAATTTAGTATTATATACATGAAGATATCCCAAGTTAGTTTAATTCTTTTTTAGTGAAAGTTTTCCAGTAACGCTAACATGTAACCAAATTCCAAATAACCAGCTCTCGTAACCAACGTCGTTCGAATTCTTCTCGAGACTCCAGTTTAACCGCTCTCTCTCTATTAGTATACCTGCATCTTATCCGTCCTTTACACCTATCCCACTTATTTCAGCCGAATCGTTGGTCTATGGAATTGTTTCTATCCCGAAACAAATGAAAAATCCGAGTGGTAAAACACACTATTTCTTTGGGAACGACCAGCGTCTCTAAAAACTCGAAACTCACTCGCTCATTCCGGAATCACTTCCTTCAACATTTTCCCCTCAAAAAATCCATTCGAAAAGTGTCATCATAACTCGCGAAGCAAGGAAATAAACATGCGCAACACACACTTCGACAAAATTTCACCCCGATCATTTTAACGCGCGTTCACCAGAGTTTGGGTAAAACTCACGAGCACGAGAGTTGTTCTCATCCCGAGAAAGGGCTTATTCCATTCACAAAGACACGAATTCCGCCGGCAGGTTGGTGACGAGGGGTGGTGGTGGAGGCGTTGGAATCTCCATGATGATCGAATCTCCGGCCGAGGCCCTCCCGTCCGCAGGTTCGTCATCCCCTCTGCTGCCCTCGTCTCCACAGTCATCCTCCTCCGACATGGTCCCTTCCGGAAGAGACAGCTTAGAACTGCCATCCGCTGTCACCCTGGGCCCCATATTGTCGTAATGAGGCCCCACCCGCACGATAGGACCTGCGTCCACTACCGCTGCTGAAACTCCGGCCTCCAGTACACCCATGGCTTTTGATCTTTGCCTTCTGGGTAGTGTGGCGAAGATGGTGGGACCCCTGGAATCTGGTTCGCCGCATTCTTCTGTGTATGGTTCGTCCCCAGCGTACTGTAAGGGTGCTGGGATCGCGTAAGGCCTGCCGTATCCGTGCTTAGGGTGAGTAGGGGGAGCGGCGCAATGAAGATCTTGGTGATAAAAGGGGGCGTGGCACGGGTACGAGGACTCGCTAGACGAGGCTGATGTAGCTACCGCACCCGCTGCGTTGGGATCCATTGGGATGGCTCCGGGAGCTGCGGTTCCGGGTGCCGCACCCGGGCCTCCTGCTCCCTTTTTGCTCCTCCGAGGAATATCCAAGAGGTCGGGATATCTCTGTGGTGCTGAGGGATCGTCGGAATCTTGACTGACGGATACGGAGATGAAGATGTTTCCGAACGCACCGGTGGGCAAGCCAGAGGAGAACTCCGGTGGAGGTGCTAGCGTGGGACCCCGCGCCGGGAAAGGCCCCGCCAAATGTCCGGGGAAGTGACCGGAGGAGGCTGTGGCCGCTGGGTGTGACATTGGCGACTCCGCTATCCCCGGTCCTCCGTGGTGACTCTCAATGGTAATGTGAAGGGGAGGGGGTACCTGAGACACGTGAGGTTGGTGACTCGGCCTCATGGTCTGAGTTTGCTGCGACTGCTGCGATTGCTGCGGTGGATGCTGTTGATGCTGTTGATGCTGCTGGTGTTGCGGCGGGTGCTGCGGAGGCGGTGGGCCTTGCTGCTGTTGCTGCACCGGTAATATGATGTACTGCGGATCCACCAACTCACAAGTTGACATGTCTCTACTCACGTCCAGGAGTTCCATCTCTGTCTGCGAGGTGGCGTCGAAACTTGCCCCCGCCGACGCCCTCTCCGCGCTACTTGCGTCCAAAAGCTTCTTCTCCTGTTCCGTCAAGCTGGAACTCCCGGTCAGAATCTGCCCCTTCCTCTTCCGCTTCCCTCCCCCACTCCTCTTCCTAAGCACCGTTTTCCTGCCACATAGACACGCGCACACGACCGCCCCACTCAGAGCACCAAGTCCCGCCACAGACGCCCCTGCAAGGATGCCCGCCCACACGATCCAAGACTCCGCCTTGCTCAAGGTGGGCGACACGACCACTTCTGGAAGCAAGAGGGACACATTGGCGGCCGCGATTCCGCCGGAGTTCACCGCCACGCATGCGTAATCCCCGGCGTCCGTCTCCGTCAGGTTCGAGATGGTAAGGTTGGTCCACTTCTCCAATCCTGTCTCCTCCTCGACTAAGAGCACTTGGTCCACGGACACGTCCACGTCCTCCGCGGAGTCGTTTAGAGGAGCCCAGGGGGGTAGAGGCCGACCGCCGAACAGCCATCTCACTTCCGGTTCGGGGTCGCCCTTCACCAGGCAGCTCAACGTCACGTTGCCACCCACTTCACCTTGCACCATCGCCTCGCTGAGCGAAACCTCGGGGGCGCAGGCAAAATCCAGCGCCCTCGTGTCTTCCCAATGTCTTTCGGCCAACCTCTCGGGTTCCACGCAGATCAAGGGTAACGAGTACAGTTTACTGGAGAGAATCCACGTCCGGAACGCTCTCAGTTCACAGTCGCACCTCCAAGGGTTTCCGTCCAGAGATAGCGTCTTAAGTCTCACGGAGAACAAGAACACGGCCTCTGAGAGCCTCTTCAATTTGTTGTTGGCCAAACTTAGCGTCTCCAGGGCAACAAGGTTGACGAAGGCGTCCCTGTGGACGTAATCCAAAAGGCAGTGCCTCATTTCCAGCGTTTTGAGGTGCGGCAGAGGAGGAAACTGCATCCGCTGCAGCTCTCTTATAGGATTGCCGTTGAGGATTAGGACACGGAGGCGGTCGTTGCCGGAGAAGGTCTCCGGATCTAGAGAGGTGATCTTATTCTCGGACAGATCCACCTCCACCAATATAGTGAGGTCCCTGAAAGCGTCTTTATGCACTTCACGAACTCTGGCACCCCTAACGTACACTCTCTGAAGGTTCAGCAAACCCACGGACCGGAAGGTGTCCCTCGGAAGAATGGAGATGTCGTTACTCGTTAGATCCAGTACCTGGATGTCGGCGTTCAACGTCGAGGGCACCGCGGTGTAACCAGCCTCCCGACAAAGGGCCGTCTTCTTCCCCGATATCCACTTGCAACGGCAGCTGGCTGGGCAGTCTGTCCAGTCTGGGGTGGCGGAGGCGACCAAGCCTCCGGAGGCCAGGAGAAGCAAGATGAGGAGACGGGCGACCACCCCTCCGCCCGGTGGGGGAGCATATGGCGCCTGCGGGGTCCGCGAGAGAGGATCGGCAGACCACCACGTCTCGAGGATTCGTCTCTTCACCTCCGCCATCTTAGCCGGCGTCACGCGCCGACTGTCCCGTCGAGCGCCCTGCCAGGGCCACGCGGCCCGCAGCTACGAGGCGCCGAGACGCGTCGGGAGTCATCGTGCGACGGTGGACGCTGCGACGCCACCGGTGTCGCCCAAGACGCGACCGAGGTCCTCAAGGACGAGTCCCTTGGGATGGCGGCGTCGGGAAGAGGCCAGCATCGATGCGAGGACCGCTCAGAATGAGGCACCTGGAGGAGAAGAGGAAGGAGAATGTAATCTAAGTTCATTGGGAGGGAAAGATAATTCTAATTTCAACTACAGAAAATGAATAGTCTGCCAGATAGCTATTTGGGCAACACGTTCGACTTTGAAGAAAGTTCATTGGGAAGGAAAAATAATTCTAACTTTAATTATAGAAAATTATCCTTAATATTTATTCATTTTCTTCGTCTACATTTTCTAATCTGTTTAAATCCTTCTTTTTCACCTTTCATAAACAAAAATAGAGAGGTGAACGACTGTCCGTCAACGTGATATCAAAATTATGAAGCGACAAGATGTTTTTCGTCGAATAATGTTCCTCTCCGTTCCATAAGTTACACTTTCTATCTTTAACTTTGATCAGATTTAAGTAAGTAATTGGTATGGTATTCATTATCTTTTTATTCTTCGTTGAGAATCGACGGACAGTTCAGCTAGTCCTTATATATAATTTGCCTAGTGTGCGTCCGTCTCCCTTTCTTTCAGAAACTGTTTGATTTAGAGATTCGTGACGAACTGTATTTTTAATAGTTGGGAACCCCTAATAAAACTATTCCCATTGTTAAGTTGCCAGGGTTCGAACTCATGAGCCCTAAGTAGGTTTCCCTAAGATATACGTAAAAACTTCACTTATATTGGTTGCAGCCTTTATTTTCTTCGCAAAATACCCCCACACACATATGCTTATATAGTGAAAGCTGTCTTAAGCAGAACCTGTGTAAATTAGAAACCTTTCTTATCTGTAAAAAAATCTCGGCCCTAATGGATTCCATTAAAGACAGGTCTTACTGTATATAAATATTAGAGTTTAAAAATATTTTTCTTACTATTTCCAAATCGTATTAGTTACTTCTGTTCACTGACAGTAGGAAAATTCATCGAACAAACCAAAGAACTAAAAAGTCGTAAACACGTCAGCCCTGTTCGGAAGGAAATGCGAATCGATGAATGCATTGAAATGATCATAATTTATCCTTTAATAGCCACCGAAACAGATTAAGGCCAATTATAATATTAACCAATACAATGCAATTGAAATTCCTCCTCTCAAAATGCCCCAAAAACTCGTGCAAGTGGCATGCCAACCTGGCTCCATGGAAACATCGCTTATTCAAAACACATTCAACATCGGAATATGTCCTTCATTGTTAGTGATTGGGTTTTAATGGGATTTCACGTAAGAGAGATGAACTATAATCTTCCGGTAATGAGTTCAGCGGTTTTTAATCCGTGATGCATTGTGGTATAAACATATATATGAGGATTATTGAGGTTATTAACAGTATATCTGTTTATATTACGGGAGAGTGAGTCACGAGCGATCATTAGAAATTTGCATAGGTGAATAAAATAATGAAGTTATTATAATTTTCTTCTCTAGAAAAATGTTTAGTGACGTTTGAAAATAAGGACTTATGTAATTCTTGATAGTAATAATGACGATATCGAACATTATTCAGACATATCGTTGCATTTTCCAAAGTACAAATAGTATTCTATTTACTTTATAAATTAAATATTTATTCATTGAATCATTTATTCGTTACAGTTTATACAATTATGCTCGTATCTTAATATTTTTAAATGATATCCTTTCAGTAGTCTTTTTTAAGGAAAACTACCCCAGATTTTTCAGAAATCTTCAGAAACTTTTCAGAACACATGTCGTGAAATGGCGAAATGCCGGAAACTTTTCAGACCGCCCTTGTACTTAATAGTTTTCCTTAAAAAAGGACTGCATAAAATGTCGTTATTAATAGCGTCATTCTGTAGGCTGTGCATTTCATTATATTAGTTAAATCCACAAAATCAAAACATATGTTTAGTTTCAAATAATTTTTGTGGTTATAAGAATTGATGTAAATATTCCATGGAAGCTGAATGAATAACATAAGTCACTAAAAATATCCCGGGAGTATTGATTTTATATATTGGTATTTAATCGTAGCTTTTTGCATCACATTAGAATTAAAAGGAAATTGAAATTTGCTCTTTATTATGTTTTTGATCGATTTGCTCCCCGTAACTCAACTCCTCTCTCTGAATTCCAGGAAATTGAGGCCTCGCCCAAAAATTTCATTTGAACTCGGAAAACAATGTACACATCGGAGGAATCGGTAAACCGCATCGCCTCCGATAAATAATTAACTTTTTCGAACCCTTAATTGAAATGATCCATTTGGAACCGAAATTCATTCAAAAACGCTCCTTTCCTTGCATAAATTTATTCGATACGTTAAATATGGTTTGCTTTCCGAGAAGGATCATTATTACGCGATTTGCCCACGCTTTCCGAGCTTCTCGAAATGATTCGTGCTACTATTCCATGACGAAACGTAAGCGAATAGCATTAAATTGTGTAAATAAATATATAAAGGAAACGCCACTACCTTGCAATTAAAATTTTGTGATAATAATTTCCTAAAATTTAGGTAAGGATGAATGTTTTTTTTATTACAAAACTTAACTTCACAATCAGACAATAGAAAGAAACACCTAAGTAGAAATTCCTCTAACTCTAAACTCTAAATATATAATCCCAATGGCTGGTTAGGTTTGAAACCGTTATCAGCTACCAAAATATTTGGAGAAGGAATGGAGCTCAATAGGTATGATAAACATTGAGGCGTTTTACCTTTAGTTTCTTTCAAAGCCAGAATAATATGAGTAGAAAGAGTAAGCGCAGAATTAACACTGTGAAATTAGTAAGGATTGACCAAAGTGCATGCTTTTATTGGCAGCGCTCAAACTACAGCAGCATTTACTTTACATTTACTTATCACAGCCATGAATAAGGCAGAGACAATGTTAAATAAAAGATACATTTCTCTTTGTCCCGTACCAAAATGTATATAATAATAAATAAAAATTAATATTTAATTCCTCGAGGTAGCATCAGGAACAAAGAAGGCGAAAAAGAACTTCTATTATATTATACATTTATCATATTCTATTATTTATATATATAAGTTGAATATATAAAATTTGATGGACTTTAAATTGTGTGTGAAAATTATAGAAGGGAAAACCCTGGTCAACCGTAAACGAAATTATTTTACCATCTCCTTTCTCTGAAATTAAAATTTACATTTCCCGTGTTCTGATAAAATTCCTCATAAAACATAGCTTGATTAGTGCAACAGTGATATGTTACAGCACAATACGATTTGAATGTAGAAAGTAATTCTCGTAAATAAACTCAATTTTATTGCGCAAGTTCAGCTGTTGCTGAGTACTTTGAGAGAGTCCTGGTAACTTGTTACAATCCAAGACACACACATTTCTTTCATCAGAGAGAGTCAATTAATTCTTTATGAATTACCTAGCAAATCTTTCATTACCCTATAGAGATATGTCACAGTTTACAAATCTTAACTTGGCGAAATAAACCGATGGTTCCAAAGGATAAAGAATAGGATTTTTTAAATTCTTACGTTGAGATCCGCGGTAAGATACCCCTCGGATAGATGGAAGTCAACAAGTCAGACTGAGACTCGGAACAAGCTTTTCCACTTTCCAGAAGGGTGCTCCAGCCCAGGGGAGTTAAAACCTTTTCCCATCGGTACATACAAGTAATATCTCAGCAAATAAGATACCATTTGCTGCAGTTGAGCGGCGTATTGCGAATAGTTTAGAAAATCGAAGAAAAACTAGATGAATCGCTGGTTTAACTTCCGGCGAATACTCTGACCGATTGAGATATCATAGCCAAAGGTCTCTCCTTGGTGTAGAGCCTGCCTCTGTCACATCGTCGGCATTTTCACTTCCGTTAATCCATAGGAGTTAATCAAGGGTCCACAGAATTTAGCTCGAAGGCCTTTTTGGAGTCCAAACCCCCCAACATTAACTAACAAAGCCTCTGGAGATGAAAATAGAGCTCAGTGTACAAGATGAGAAGTAAGGTACTTCTTCTGTGAATCCATTACTGCCATTCTGGAAACATTATAAATATCATTGATAATGCGTATTACGATAACGTATTGCAACTTATCAATCTTTGCATTTTGCCTCAATAATAATGTTGATACTCGACTGAAGCATATTATACCGATGAACAAGCTGTAGATATCTGGCATAGTATTCACGTCTTATAACGTAGTTTTCCATTCCGATTTCGAATCTGATAACAGTTTTTCTTTATCACGTCAGGTTTTGAAGATATCATCAAGAAATTATTTTGCATGGAGCACCGCTCGTCAGAAATTGTTCTCGACGTCGCTCGTCATTGGACAATGAAAGTTTTGTCACCGTTTTGGAAAAGAGTTACATTTTATTTTAACGTTTCCTGTCTGTAATCCCACTGGAACAGTCAATACATGTATTTAATTTCATACAATAATAATGAATCTGAATGAATCTTTGATTAGTGAGTTGTTTGCCTCGATGCAATGCCAAACGTAGATGAAAGGATACTGCCAAATATCTCGAGAACAATGTGTGATAGAGACAAATGTTTCGCAAATTATGAATCAGCATGAATCAATTGTCTTAGTATGTTGAGTATCTAGATATTCACAAAAAGTTAAAGTTTGTTTATCAGTGACATTTTTTAGGTTTACGCCAGGCATACGCTTTCCTTGATTAACAATATTGGATCTTAAAACATTTCGTGATTTTTCTAAGCTTTTACCTCTTTCGAAAGAAATGAAAAATAAATGATGAATTGAAAAGAATGAGAAATATTTCGAGAACGACAAACACGTCAAGTTAATTACTTCCTGCTCTACACATATTTCAATTCCTCTCGCACATTCCCATGGAAAATAGCTCTCGGGAATTACGCAAAATAGCGCACCCAACCACACCGACGCATTTCCCATTCCTCTATTGTGACCGGATTCATCGGGATGTAGTTAAATCTCCCATCGCTAGAGGCAGGGATGTGGTGGAGAGTTGGCAGATCCTCCTGTATCTCCAAAGCTAATTCTCAGGATTAATTTTAAAGGGAGAATTTCGCTGATTCAAATCACGGAACTCAATGTCCGGCAGACGTTCTTTTCTGGATATGCTAAGAGCTTAATTTTCGAATTGGTAAATATATTTGGATTCATTGTCATCCAATCATAATTCCAAGGAGTAGTTATAGATTAAGTTAAAAACCGCAGAGCTATTCTGTTGCCCTCTTTACAGTTCCCAGAAAAAGCTTTACTCCGTGAACGCTTAAAAGATTATAGATCCCCTTTTACCGCTAAGCCTACTTTTAACTGACTCTCTTATGATGTGGCGATATTCCTTAAATCCCATTTTGATAAATGTTCTCGTTGTGTAAGTGGAATCTACTGACCAAAAAACCGTCTATGACTGTCTTTATTTATGATAATATGTACATTTTGATAACTACCTCAATGTTAAGCCCAACTGGTTTATAAGATCTATGAATATATAAAATGTGAATAACTATAATTATCAGCAAGAATATAACTAAAGAAATACATAAATCTGGTAAGTATGCTGGAAAATACTCTTTCATTTAAGTAATCCGCCACAAATGTCTAAATTAATTAAAACTTAAATTCAACATCTTTCAGCTCATTCTCAATAATCGTTTCAAAAAACTGGTCGAAGATTTTTGCCAGTATTTGTCATTAAACCTATATAGAAGGGTGCTCTACTTTATACATTATAAACTAAATCTTACTAAAGATTTTGCCACATCAACGTTATAATAACTATTTTTTTTAATGAATTAAGCTTATGACAATCATCAGTGGTTTTAAATTATTTATTTATTTAAAACGCTTCCTGAATACTAAAGGCTGTGCTCTTTAGCATTATCTCTTTTCAATTAAACATAACCTTTTTATTCGATAAAAGCTATTTTCTATGATACAGTATAAGAAGTATATACTGTCATGTAAAACATTATCAACTGTCGATTCGGTAAAATATCTCGGAATAACCCTCACGAATAACTTAACTTGGGGTACCCACATCCATAACATATGTGGGCGAGCTCTTAAGAAACTAGGCTTCGTCAAAAGAATAGTCGGTAAAAGCGAAGAAAAAGTCCGCGAGCGATGTTACTTTGCGCTAGTGAGGCCTCACCTCGAGTACGCATGCAGTGTATGGGACCCTGCTGAAAAGTGTTGTATTCGCGAGATAGAAAAGGTACAAAGAAAGGCAATACGCTTCGTAAAAAATTGCTATGATAAATCGGTAAGTGTTACTCGGATGCTTCAGGAGGCAGGATGGGAATCTTTAGAAGAAAGAAGGCTCAATCAGAGATTTAAATTACATGATAAATTCAGACAGAGCACGTTCATAGAAGATGTAGCCGAGATTATGCGCCCTCCTTGCTTTATAGGCCGTTCTGATCCAGCGAGAAAGATCAGAGAAATAGATGCTAAAACCAGTCGATACAAGAATTCTTTTTTTCCCAGAACAATACGCGAAAATAATCGACTGGGCAAATAGAGTCCTGGTGCTTGCACCCCCTGCCACACGCCGAAAGGCGGCTTGCAGGGTACAGATGTAGATGTAGATGTAGATGTAGATGTAGATGTACTGTTTGCAAACCTTTCATCCCGTAATGTACATTTCATGAATTCACTGCTCCACTCTATTTTCAAAGTTATCATCTATGCAAGAATAGAAAATTAAATTTTCCAACAGGAATATCTCTATGAATCCATCCATTTCATACCAAGGAAAACTAAACTAAAAGTGTCACCAGAATTAAAATATTAATTTTTGTTCATCCATTAAAATTTCAATAATTAAACTTTTATGAGTAAACTGGCCATCTAAACAGCTTCAGGTATATTCTTCAAACGGTTAAAATGCTCGCTGAGTCATACTTTTGATATTTTTGTTGAATAGCGAATATTTCGGTCATTCGTTCCACGGGGTACCGGAAAATTCCCTCGGGCCACTCCACCCGGAAATATTATGTTTATTACAATGAAATTCTACTAACAGGAAATACGAATTCAAAGAGGGAAACAGGATGGAATGCCTTGGGTCTTCGAACTCTATGGTGAATATAAAGAGAAAATAAACTACAGTAAACAATCAACTACCTAAAAATGTGAGATATTGATTTTCAATTCTGCTAAGCCAATAATATTGCGCGTTATTCGGTTCGTAGGCATTTACATCAATTTTCGAAATGCATGGTTTGCATTCATTCTGCTTTCCTGCTTGCACGCAATATTTCTAGGTTGAATTTTAATTGGGAGGCGTGTTTAATTAGCCCAACTTAACTTCTCCGGCGATCCTCAATATTTATCTCTGTAAAATGCTAGTGTAATGCACTCTATCTGTTCTCTCCTTAGCGCAGTATGCATTTTAGTGCGAGTTAACAAAGATCATATCACTGATCATACTTAGCCATTCTTAAACAAGTTGAGATAATATCAGTACATAACTTATCAGTGTTTGCGATTCAGTACGTGATAATTTTCACAAAAAAGAACTAAATTATTTACACTTTTATAATGTCTGAGCTAGCAACCTTAGAAATAACAAAGACAAGGTGTGAGCTTATAAATTATATAATATTATAAATAATTAATTATTATAAATAAGTTTGTAATTCTGCCGTTGTAGATGTGTATAAAAACATAAAGTTTACACAATCCAAGATAATCCAATGAAAGTCTCGCAAATTAAACAATCTCAACTAATAAGTAAGAACACCATGCACCTAACCATCCCTTATACTGTAAATGGGTGGTTTTAGAAAATTACATACATTGGATGATCATTAATTATGTGAAGACATAAAATATTTGATAAAATAAAATAGACATTTTATCAAATTTTACTATTTTTGGTGATTCTATAAAATACGATAAGTTCTTGTGGGATATTAAACGGAGAACATCCAGAGATTTCCATGAGCATGTGCATCATAACTTGTTTCTCGCTTCACTAAGTTAAGAAGATCAATATGAAAAGGGGAAAGAATGAAGGTATAAATAACAATATTTTTTAAGTGCTTCAACAGCTGAGGTCCTTTCGCACATTTGGACCTCCACCGGAAATCGAACCCCGGGCCATAGGAAAGGCAAACGCGCTACCCACTTGGCTATCCGAGAACACCAGCAAGGAACGAGATTGAAATACTATAATTAAAGATTAATGTATTTGTCTTTAATTTTAGACAAATTCATTTATATGGAGGAAGTAAAGTTATTGACAAACGTAAGTAATAACTAGTTAAATGTACATTTTTAGCGCATAAGTGGACTTGTGCAAATCCTGTCTTTGAATATTATAATAGCAACATTTTGTGGAATTTTGTAGAACATAGGTTTAACCTTAAGTAATCTTTTAAGTTTATCATGAGAAGATTAGGCATAGGATTAATTCGTCTTCGATTAAAGATTAATAGTAATAATAAGAATTTTTATTCTTTTTCAGTGATAAAAATGCATACCATAGCACATCAATTGAGGGAATATAGGTACCTTATAAGTGAAAATCACTTGCTTTAAGGTTACCGACTCTTCTAGTTTATCAGATTACTAAAAGAAAACTCTTAATTAACTTAATCTTTTTAATTGGTAATGATTGATTGGGATGTGATCGTTACATCATTTTGCATCGCCAACATCGTAAAGGTCACAAAAGATAAGAGAGAACAAACAGTGACCAAAATAACGTTTCAACTGAAATAATCCTAAATGACCTGGGTAAAGGGACAATCGGCCCAATTCATCCTCCTTCTTTTGCATTCCCAACGTAAGCAAACGAAGTTCTATACCGCGATAACTGAGTGAATGTTAAATTAGAAAGAGAATAAAGGAGTCCCTCTCTCTTGAGGGATCTTTAAGTTCCTTTGCGCTTTCTTTGGCCAGGAAATTTATTTAGAAATTCCGTTCGAGGCCCCAGCATTTCTGCAGCCATGAAGAGGATCGATTTATCCAGTTACATCAAGACAATGTCAAAGGACTCGAAGAAAGGAATGCAGCTTGAACTTTTAATTAGCTCTGCGACTCACAAAAAGCTGCAACAAAGGCATTGATTGCCGCCGCGGTAAGGGAGGCTGAAAAAATACACCTTTCATGTGTTCCCTGCTTACGGTTTCGACTTTGGCTTTCATAATCTTTTGACTATCTATTTTTAGGAAGGTTAACACCGCGCCTCGATTCATGCCGCGTTCCACATGCTCCAATTCCACTCTTATCACGTTGCTGTCCTTATTTGATTGGCACGTTGAGAGGTCTCTAAGTGATTCATTCGGAATAGGGGTAGCTGTCGCACATGATATTTCTGAAAGGCGATAGCTATTCATTACGTGATGACTGATGATATCGATGTGATAGGATACGGTGTCCGACAGGATCTTACGGATCCCGATTGTTTGGGAGTAACATTCAATTAACGAATTCCTAGATTAGCCAAAGAAACAACCTTTTAACTTCCACAGGATATGTTTCTCTATGGAAAATGGTTTAGTCTGAAAGTTAGATGTCATCTTGTAGACGAAAATAATTGCCATAAAGAAAAATATTGTCAAATTATAATCTCCTTTCTTTTGATTTTATATCGCCATACCACAAAGTTGAACTCGAACACATTTGGAATTCATATTCAGCAAAAAAATGAAATAAAATAAATTGATACAACTAACATGAGTACATGAAAAGTATAAATTGACAAAATAATGTATCAATAATGATATAGAATTAGTTATATTATTATATCAATATAATACAATAACTAATTTTCGAATGACCATCGCCGAATCGTGACATTTAAAAAGATACTTTGGATTCGCATTTAAGCATATCAAGTTAGAAATAACTTATGGAACGTGTAACCTAAGTTTGTTAAATGACTGCAAAAATTCATCCTATATTTTTATATTTCCATATTAACTTAGCGTGAATGTTAAATTACACACTTGCATGACTCTAGAGATGTAAAACCAAGCCTTTGCAGTCTTTAATACATCTACAATCCTGATAATTTTGATCCCGGATAACTGGAAGCTTTCTTCAAAAAGTATAGAACCCCGTGAACAAAATACATCAATGAACTGTGCAATCCGAACCTCACCCAGCCCTATCATAACATTGAAAGGTTAAATCAATTTTCTTAGCTTCGCCTTGAAGGTACGCTTCAGGGAGGAAAAGACTCGAATACACCTACAGGAAGAACTTTCCATCCATCTATTGTTCTATTAAGTAATCTGAATTTTGCAGAGTTAGGGTTCAATATTATGTCTAGTCTTTTCTACGTTGAAGTTACCCTTTACGCAGGGTTTATAATAGGCACTATCTATGCCTTACATCTACAGACATAATACAAACATATCACCCATTATCCGAGGTTTCCGTATTCGCGAAGTTTTCGCAAAACATATCCCTGCGGATACCGGAGCAGATCTAGACATGAAGAAGGGATCTCTCCCTGGATCAGCCATGGTATCAACTTATACATGACATACGAATGTTAAGGAAAATTTAAGCAAACTCACAAAGAAAAACTCACTTGGTAGAGTCAACAAAACTTGATGTTACTGATCACCTCATGATGTTACTCCGTAACGAAACCTAAGTCGTTTTAATAGAAAAGTTTTTGTGGACTCTACCAAGTGAGTTTTTTGTGTGTGATCGTGAAGGAGTTCCACCATATCTCACCTAAATCCGTCATATTTAAACATAATTTAACAAAACTTAAGATCAACCTTGGAAAATAAGGCATTCAGTGTAAATCAGAACATTAAACTCAATGTCATTTTGTGTATGTACAAGCCAAAACGCCAATCCAGTCATTCTTCCTAAAAATGTCTCAAAAGGGTAAAAACTTCAACATATATTTGAAAAAAGATTCAATTGAACACCGACCACTGTGGTGGATTGGTTAGCGTGCTACCATGTTAAAGCTCCAATACTGTAGTCCCTGGTTCGAATCCCGGCTAATTTAATACTCTCCTCGGTTAGGAAATAATCGTATGTGTTTGTTAGTTGTTATCATTGTCATTTATCCCTTCGTAAAGGCCTTGTGCTGTTTATGGATTTAAATGATTAAACATTTATTATAAGGCAACCTCTCTTTGATGGATCCATGACCTGAAAAGTTACCCAACTCACGTAAGTATGTAGTTAGATATGCATGCACACCGCAGATGTTTCAGAACTTGCTACTCTTATGGAAGTACTTCGCAATTACTCCGTTAAAGAAAGGCGAGGCATATAGGAGCACATGCTGTGACTATATCAAAGAAGTGTTACCACTAAGCAACCATAACTTCTCCGCTGAGGAATAATGAAGTTATCGCCAGATAGGGAAGAGGCATAATATCATTTGCTTGTGGGTTGCCGTGATGAAAATGTGCTCGGATGGTCTCGTTTGCGGGGCCGTTAAAGCGCATTCTTACCGATACTGAGGTCGAGAGTTCATAACCCTGTGTAGCTGATGCATATGATTTGATTTCGACCCTCACCCCATGAATATGCTTTAATTACACCACGGGTCATGTACGGTCTACTACGAAGCCTCGAGCGTCACTTTATTTGCTCATTTTTGCTGTAAAAGTTACCGTGGTTTTCGATTAATGAAAAAAATGAAAAATATTTCACGATCAATCAACCACTTCCTAGATTCATCCCTAAATTTTAATTTTCGACTGTTTTGATAGTCAAACTCCCTTTAAAAGCTTTTGTACTCCTTCCAACTCTACTCCGTGGCCGATTTTCAAAAAGGAGATATTGCGAAATTTCTCCCTGAATTCATCTTCGAGAAATTATGAAACATTTTGTTTCCTGCATCATCCAGAACTATTTTATTTTCTGTATCTAACCTTGGTTAACTTTTTCAGTCAACTGACTCACCCTTCATAGTCATTCTTTTTAAATAACTTCTGAATTAGACAATGATGTATTACTGCTATCAAACATAGATGATCTCTTAACTAGGCTTATATTTCGTCAGAGCCTCTACTATTTCAAAATTTATAATTAATAAAGAGTAATTAACATTTATTTTTGCTGTTCTACTTTCGGAAATGGGTAATTAAAATTTAAGAGAATTTAAACTTATAAAGGTATGCTATCTTATTTAATACTAATGAGACATCGGCGCCATTCCTTCTACGATGACGAGCTCGGAATATGGACTTTATTATTGATTAAAAATGTTAAAACCCTGTTCTTCCCGTCGTAAAATGTATTTTATTTACCTCTAAATTCCTTAACCCCTAGATTATGATATCGATACTTTGTTATCCTCAAAAGAAACAAGCCTAAAACGTTCTCTCGAAAAACTTGAAAAGAGCAATTTTAAAGTTTGAGCTATAAAAGTGTTCCAAAGTATATTAAACTGAAAATATAATGAAGCTAATTATAAAAAATGCGTAATAAATAATGCAAATAATTTATACACGACGTAATAAAAACGATCATGTGTTCTTTGGACATTATAAAATAATATAAATATTAGCGAAAATCTTTAATTAATAGATTTTTTTTAAATTAATCCGTTAAAAAAACAATAAAATGGAAACGCAACGTACTCAAAACAGTTTTGACGATTTATACATATCGATATGTCCTGTCCCTGTCGAAAAGTAGGAGACGGGTTTGAGTCTGATAATGTTTACTCTATCTACTACCTCTGTTTTTCACTTCTGTTAATCCATAGGTTTCCTGTCGTTATAAGTATAATACCTGTTCCTAATAATTGTGCTGTAATCAATATTTGGTGTAAATTATTGTTGAATTGCGTAAACTTAGCAATTAGGTAAATCAGGTAAGAATTTGTTCCCTCTCGTTCAAATTGACTTAAAATTTTTATATATATAAGTTGCCAGCGGACTGCTGTCCATTTGTAACTTGTTTATTGTCAATAATAAGTAAATTACATAAATGAATTCGTAATTATTTCATCCCCTAAGCGTCAGCATAAATTTAACTCGTGGAGAATTCACGTCATATCTCCGTGCTATTAGGCGACGCGTCTTTACAAATCATAAGACAATGGCATTGATAAGTTTTGTTAGGGAATGAGTATTTAGCCTCTCCAATTCTGTCTCTCGCAGAACTGAGGAACAGAGACGCAATGGGATGGATGTGCGCTTGGGATAGCCGACAAAATAAACGGTGTAAAGCGAGGATGCTAACACGAGGAAACTTTAAATTACTTGAAGGATCAGTGTTATCCTTGGATAGGACGGATGTTACGGCTAGTAAATTGACAGCCATACGCAACTAGACCAGGCGATGCGAGAAACTCTGCAAGCAAAGCCATAAAATGCCTACACTTTAAGAGAGAAACCCACTACAGTCGCGATAGAGGGGAAAATAACTTCACTCCAGAAAAAGGCACGTGGAATGTAATCTCAAAGTTTGGAATTGCCATAATAAAAGGGTAGGAGATGTGGGAATTAATTAAAATACCTAGACTATAAAACGTATGAGAGGAAAAATGATAGAATTGAGAAAATTTGCGATTTCAACTGAACTTTAGCCTCATACACCTAAATTTCTTGAGATTCTATCGACAACATACAGTATTTAAGGACCTTAAATGGAATAGTTGGTAAAGATAACTTTAGAATAAGAGTGTAAAATTAAATTATATGCATAAAGTTTACAAGATCTCATGATAGAATATACGGAAAAAATGTGTTTTCTTAACAAATTTAGAGAAAGCACGTTTTCCCAAGACGTAGTTGATATTATGCGACCCCCCTGTTACTTCGGCTGATCCGATAACGAGAGCAAAATAAGAGAAATAGACGCTAGAACAAGTCGTTTTAAGAACTCATTCTTTCCACGAACGATACGCGATAGTAATAGGCTAAAAGAGTAGCTCAATCGTTTGGTGTTTACACCCCCTGTCACACGCCGAAAGGCGATTTGCAGGGTATTCATGTAGCTGTAGATGTGGTAATGTATTTCAGCATTGCTTCACTACTGAATTTTATAAATGGTAAGATTTCAATATTCTCAGCAACCTCCAAGGAAACAAGTATATATACGTGAAGTATACAAATGATTATTATTTTATAAGCACATATAATGTTTGCTGCAGCGTATCTGATAATATCAGGCATAGTTGCATGTAAAGGATGTTATCAAATTAAAGAAATAATGAAGGATTTCATGTTTTCCCGGTGTATGTTGCTAAAAAATATTCTCGGGTAGACAAGTTATCACCGAAGATCTGTCCTGGTTGTCTACCCGAGAATATTTTCTTACTGTAGAAATAATGTTGATCGGATACGTAACAGTCTTTCTCGTAACGTCAGAAATGTACTTCGAAAGAAATGCTTATGCGCGGACATAATTTTCTCCAAAAGTCATTCCAGAAGAAAAATTCAACAAACTATAGAGGCTTCAAGAAACTGGGGTAGAAATAAGATAAGCGTAGTAATAGGATGTTAACTGAAGGTGATATTGAAAGGAGGATTCATTGCCATTAATTGCGACATGAACACTTTCTGTCGGGAAGTCGGATTGAAATTGAAGTCGCAGCCCAAGATAAAGGTACTTCTGTCCTTATTAATATGAATGAAGTCGTTACACTATGGAACTTCAAGTCATCCACTCCCTTTTAATCCAGATGTTGAAGATCTTAAAACGCCTTAGAAAACTGAAGTTCTTAAGTGAATTTAAAACCAGAATTTTTTCCCAATTTTTTCCGTAAACGAGCGGAATATCTAATAGAAATTGTAAATGAGTTCCAGACTATTACGGAGCCAAAACTGGAGGAATTTTAGAAATCTATAAAAGTAGATTGAAGATTTTGTATGGGATCACCAATGGCTATAAGAAATATGAGCAATGATCAAATTTTTGTAACGTAGAGGTCCAGTCTACAGTATATTTTAAAGTGTAAATTTTAGTATTTATTATCACCTTACCTAAATTTGGTACGAAGTTAGTGTTATTATTAAGTAATAACCTTTTGATAATATCGCGATACATGGCTAATAAATCGTAATTTATGACTAGACAGTCGTCGTATCTAAAGTCCCACTTTGGTAGAAAGATGTAGTAATAATATTATTACTATATTTACTTCGGAAAGATGAAGTATCATTTTACGGTCACAACGGGATGCAATCAGACGTAATCTATGAGGAAAATCGAAAACAGAACCCCAAATGGAAGCTGATAGATAATTGGAACCAACCTACGCCATCACGGCTGGAAACCGACCAAAAAGGCCTCCCAGAAGTCCAGTTAACGAAAATGAGACCTCCATTGGTTTCTCGGAAAGTATCGAAAGGAAAGTCTGCTATGTGAATGATGGGTTTAATTTAGAGCACATAGTTGTCTGGATGGATGCATGATCACAGAATTTTGGATGAAGTTTTGTTTGCCTCCAACAGAAAGAGTAAATTTTGGTCATTTCCACGGCACGATAAAAAGGAAGTACAATATTTTTTGATGGAATGCATTATGAATTATTCTGCTAAAAATGCAACTTTGTAATAATGATAATAATAAAACGTCTTTATTCGGGCGAGATTGAGACTGAATAGTCTCTTCTTACATCTAACCCTTCGTCAATTTGAAAGAAAGAGATAGCAGAAAAAGAAAAGTGCACGGAAGAAATTTATATCGTGGGCTTAAAAACCTAGGATAGGAAAAATAGCCCACAGCAGGAAAAACCTGCGAAACCTACAGATAGATAAGAAACTGAAATTTATAGAAAAGGCTGGAATCAGAAATCAAGGAACATATTTACACTTCAAACTGCATATAGAAATAATCCATAAAAGAATAACAGTTAATAAAAAGGAAAACAAGAGATAACACTGAATATACAGAATGCCATAAATGAAAATGGCAAAAAAACTAGTATGAATACAGAAAAAGAGAAATTTAAAAATTCACTATCATTTAACAACTTCGTCAATGTTCTTTCGAAGAGAAAAAAAAATGAAAAACCATATATTCATAATAACCTACCAGACGCCATGAAAAATAATACAAAGTGAGAATAAATGAGATGAAACATGCATGAAAAAATAAAAATATCATCACCTATCAGAGTGAGGCTCATCAAATAATACATGACAATAATACATGAAAGAAGAACAACAGCATGAATAAAAGCTACTTCGTATGTACATACATATACATATTCAACATGAAATGGGGGACAAAACCATCATCGCATAGGTGGGATGCTGAATTTATAAGTAACAGGAAGAAGTAAATGAAGGGAATGCAATTCTCAATTGATTTAATAAGGAAAACAGTGCAACTAATTAGAGATTAGCTCCATAAGAATCGAATGCTAGAGAGACACACATTTAGAGGTGAATGAGAATGTTTGATCATAGAGACTACTGAAAGCGGCACAGAGATAAACCTGTTTTTGTACTTGTAAGGTCGTGAATAGACACGTGAAATCAAATAAATCTCATTTTAAGTCTATTCCACTCTGAAGTTCTCCGCCCCGAGCGACCTCCAGCTTACCATTTACCAAACATACTATTCAGACTCCTCTGTAGAAGATGGAAATAAAACCTTGTGATGGAAACTTTATTACCGGTGCTCGTAACGCTCTGATGAAGTGCCTTTGAAAGAGCACTCAAAGCCACTGGTGCTTAGAAAATAATCGTTGAGCCGAGTTTATAAATAGCATATATCAGCTTCATTTATCCCTTCTTGTTCACATTTTTCTCTGATTTCGCCTATTATGTCATGGAATATTTCCTTATACAAGATTTACTAGAAGGTAATATTTCGAGGATTCTCAGCAATATTCAACTAAAATTTTTATTAATATAATTTACAAAACAAAATAAGTTTTTCTTCGAAAATTGATCGATGAAAAACACGGTTGATTTTACTTTGCAAATTAGCTCTTACACAGTAGTGTCGAAAAGATATACTACGGTGGAGTAATCTAGAAATTAAAATCCTTTTTTTAATGCACGCCCTACCTTGATCGTTTAATCTACTTCAAGTAGAGTGAGTGGAAAAGTTATTTATCATTATTATTTTTATTGTTCTTCATTACTTTCTTAGATATTGTGAACAGGAGAATTTATTTCTTTCTGTAAAACGTACCATTTTAGAAGCAGCACACTAAAGTTAAAGAATCGTTTTAGTTTTCATTGCATTTAAATATACTTCTCAAATTTAACAAGCATAATAATGCATAACTGAATTTCTTCGTTATTTCGTTTCATTATATTATACATTGCAAGAAAACGTCTCAAAACTAATAACTATCGTTTACCAAAATTGCTGTTTCGAAAATCGACCTTTTTCGCAAAATGGAATATAAGTATTTTTAAGGAATTGTTTAATAATCATTACTAACTTGTATGGGAACCAAGGCGTCGGACTAGAAGCGGACCGGATCCGAAAAAACATTTTTGTGTGAAAACGAACCCGCGCTGAAAAAATGAAATTCTTAAACCTAAACCTAAATCGGAACTTGTACTGTCCCGCTTTTCAGTTGCCAACTATCTACATTTTACTAAAGTGTATTTGGTAGATTGTTTACCAAAAGTGTGTAAGTAAGACCTGCAGCTAACCATTAATAAGTCTAAATCTAAATTTTAAAGTGATTTGATTCAAATCAAAAGGGCTGGAATTAATAAAATTAACTTTCAGATGTAAATAATATTATGATAGAGCGAGAAAAACGGTTCCAATTGATTCGATAGCAGATGTAGAAAATCCAAAACTCAACCAAAATTTTCTTTTTAAGTCGAACCAGAGCAAAAAACGGAACAAAAAATGTTATAAAAATACAAAAAATTTTACAAATATATAAAAAATATTAAAAAGTATTAGGTTCGTTGCCCTAAAGATGACGGGATTTAGAGTAGAATCAAGAGATTTCTATAAGTCTTTAAAATTTTAATCCAATTAAAATTTGACAAATCTGCACTATTATTCAGAGTATGATGAGCCTAATGAATTTCAATCACCTAAATTCGGTGGTTAGAATTAAAATGCACTATCTCGGCCCCTCTTAGCTGCATAAAACGTTTCACGAGCAGACCTCACCGTGATGCAAATTAAACAAGAGCAATACGAGCGTCATTTCAGCTTTAAATTCGGTAATTCGAATCGTTCTCAAAGAGAAAGTGCTCATGTGGAGGAATACTAATTCAAGCGCAATGACCACACAATCGGCTTTGGCCCAAGATGAAACGTAAACGTGTTGTCAAAATAATTGACCTGCCAATCTTCTCCTGTTTACCTCCTAATGACATTGTCCCTCGGCATAAATTAAACATGCAATTCAGCATCACGGGAAAATTTGCCGGAGTTTATTAAAATCGAAATAAAAAAATCTCTCATTACGTTTTCAAGACAATAAATTATTATTCCTTTTGTATCAAATCAAAGTTGAATTCCGTAAATTAAAGGAGAAAATTTGCATGGCAATAATATCAACAGGTATTTGCTATTTTCAGAAGCTTCCTGTTGCTGTAAAATACCAAGATGACTAGGATCACGCAAGTCGTTTGAGTTGATCTATTGAGGTAAAAGGATCGTAGATCCAGGGGGGGCACCTTAACATAGTCATGCCTATTTATTCTCATTCTAACTGAGAATACATCCTTCTTCATTGGTGCTTCTGTTCTTTAGTTTCAACGGTTATGTTGCCTTCATAGCATTCTGTCTTGAGCCTTTCTCTACTTCACATAAGAATTCCTTAGTTTTTTGACATCCGTCTGTATTCCGTGTATCTTTCTTCCTTCTTCATCTCCCTTCCTTCTATTTTCCCCTCTATTATTATTTCTGTTTTCCATCCTTCCTTAAAATATTTCCAATTCTTTTAGCTCTACTCTTTCAAATTTCTCTCAGAATACCTATATACTCGTATCTTTCTTCTCCAATCCTCCACAGCACCTCTTCATTCCTAATTTTATCTTTCCATTCAGTCTTCTCCATTCTTCGCCATTTAATCATACCATAATGCGTTCTTTTCTTCACTAAGAAAGTAAGGTACCGAAGATATATTTAACCATTACAGAAAATGATTAGGAGAATAAATAAAGTAGCAATGTCCGCATTAGCGGGACTCAAACCCGGATCCAATCAAACTCACCACATGAAAATTGGGTTCCCGAATAGCCATTTGGGCAACACGTTAGACTTTCATGAAAGCGGTCCCGGGTTCGATTCCTGTAGGAAGCTCATGCGCAAAAAGACCTCAGCTGACGAAGCTTTCTTAACAATACTATACTACTACGACAGAACAATCCCTCCCTCAACTTCTGGTGCTTTGATGGGACATATTGTGCTTCGGAGAATACATCACAGATGGCTCTAGCGACTACGCATACTCTGGACATCTATAAAGTCAACCTATCATCATAGCACACTTTCTTAGGAGCCGTAAAACGAAGAATATACGCGACAACAACTAAGAACTGAGCATCGAAGAACAAGGTTTGAGTTCTAGTTACGGCGGACCTTTCCTCCCTCATTTCTTCGTCTAAATTTAATCACATTTTCACAGAGTTTTCATCGTTTAAATATAAATCATCAATTGAATACGTTAACATACTCGTAAATACTGCTGTTAATTTAAACTTAATGGATGATATTACTTAAATATTTACTACCCAAAGAGACGTTTTCACTTCTTACCTGTGCCAAATTTTTATTAAACAATACCTTAATATAAATATGATCAGGTAATACCATATGTATGATATAATAATATAGGTATATAATATGTAATATAATATAGGTATATAATACACATTATAACATAGGTCATATCACATATAAATGTTATGAGAGTAACTGGATTTTTGGGGGGATTAGTAAGCCACTTCTAATCATAAATTGCACCAATGGTTCATCCCTGGCGTTGATGAAAACCCAATTAAATTTCTTTTTATCTCATCTTAAATTCAACGTGAATATTTAATGGTTAAAACTAGGCTCATGTTCAAATTCATGCGATTCATTCCAGGCGATGCTGTATTTCATCCCCCAGTAATCTTACAAAAGGGAGGGAAAATTGGTAAATGTGAGAATCAACCTATATCCTGACTGACACTCATCTCTACACAATATTCCGCCAGTATCAGTTACGTTCAATTAAAACAAAACAGCGGTAATACGAGCGGGAGGAGCTAGTATACATATCAGTTAATTAGCTAAGTCTTTGTAGCGCGGGCATTATCTAGAACTTGGAAACGTCACTGTCTGAACTTCCAGGGGGGATTAGTGACTCTTCCATTTCACTTTGGTAGGATTTGCGTTGAAGAACAAGGGAGAGAGGATATTCTCCCAACTTTGAATTCAGTTTGTCAGAGCCCAAATGGAAGTGACGAAATGGATACCAAAGACATCCAATTGTGGCTTAGAAGCTCAATCGACCTACGTAATCTTTCATTTGATTCCCATAGAATAGGTTAAGGGAAGGAACATAAATATGATTAGTATAATTAGAAAATTCAAACGCATCACAAATCAGCACTGAAGTGCAGTGCGTAATCTAAAGGCTCTTGTTCAGCAGGCAATTTCAGTATTTAATAGTCGAAATCATGGTCCCTAAGCATTACCAGTAGAATATGAGGATAGATTGTGTCGGATTCATTACCGCTGAGGTTGGTAGCGGAAAATGACATGCCTAAGTGTTGTTTGTAGGACTTGGAAGAAAGAAGTGAGACAAAATTTTTTGCCTTATTATTACTCACAACTCTGAGTAGTTTTTGCGATACTTAAATCCCTTCTCTTTATGGAGATATTTTGAAATTTTTATAATTTTGTAGAAAATTAGTGCTGGATCAACAATTTACCAGAAATTTACATTCCTAGTGATCACTACTAGTATATTACCTTCTGTTATTTGTCGATTTATATCAAACGACACCTAATACAACCAACTGTGCGTACGCGTTTTTTTATCTATTTATTAATATTTACAAAAGATGGCAATTTTATAACGCCGTGTCACGCGCTGAAAGTTTATGTGACACAATAATAAGTCTTGCACCTTTGAAATATAAACTATGTGTTGCTTGTTTAGATGTACATTATATAAATGCATAGTTTTAGATCTTAAGATTTGCTTGGAGTGTACAAATACGTAATAGTCTCATTCCATACTAAATCAGTGGTGTGAGACGTTTTCCTTCACCGATTGCTAAAATATTCATTCATTTTGTATTTAATGTAAGTAACAGCTTCACATCTTTCAACTGAAAAGGTCACCAGAAGTAATAGTTGAGATTAAACTAACTGTATGCGTCATTTTTTAGCAAGATATTGAGGGAAATATCACTTTGAGGCGTCAATTATATTCCCCATATACATCATGTACGGTTTTAGAATGTTGATAATTACATGTGAGATATAAACCTCAAGTTATCATGACCGAAGTCTTAGCATTTGCGCCCATCTATTTTGGAGAAAATAGTACTAATGGAAAATAATTTGATGTTGTAGATCAAGAACAAGAATTCCAAAGGTTATAAGAAAAAATAAAGAAAAGATATAAAATTAGAACATATAGAAAAAACACGGGTTTAAATGAACGTTTAAGGGCAGCATCCATCCACCCCTGAAGATGATAGCTTTGCTATTGCATTGGATGATTGCCAGATGCTCGTTATTCCCAGTCTTGCCTTGACTCCATGAACTGACCACAGCACAAGCACAAACCTCCGGCATTACGCCATTAGGAGTTTTTTTAACCACTATTAAAGAGAATGAGCACTTTAAAAATATTGCGCCGAAAGACTAGGGAAGTACCCGAATGAGATACGAATTCAAAATGAAAATGGATGCTTTTAAAATTTTATGCATAGTTAAACCCGTTTGTGCGACTGGAAAACGTTTACTGAAAGCATTACTAGAAACAGGAATAAATGAATGTAAATTAAATGAATAAAAGGCAGAGGAAAACACTAGTGATAAAAAGGATTGAAAAAAGAACTTATGGAGAGGTTGGAAAAAAGAGTAGTATATATTGCTAACGAGGTCAATTTAGACTTCATGGAATTTCGCAGCAACCATCTTAAATGAAAAAACTTGGTAACTCAGTACTGTGGAATATACTAAGAGTATTTTCTTTTACGGCAGTTAGTAAACATGGCCTATTAAAACAACTGCAATTCAGAAAATGTAAGATGCTGGGCATATTCTTAAGAGTATTCCGGATGATGTTTACTGATGTCTCGGAATGAGAAGATGGAACATGAAGAGGAGGAGGATAAAGGATAGAAGGATGACGTTAAGAATTGGGCGCAGATTCGAGAGCATAGCAATATAAAGAGAAAGGGCGACGTAGGCGAACCTTGTGGGAAATGAAATCTGAGACCCATGAAGGCAAACTTCCCAAAGAGTAGAGAGAAAAATAAGATGACGAGACCGATATTTATGATTGATAAATCAAAGAGGGGGATCGCATAATAATTTGATTTTTACAGAAATTTCCTTTGATATTCGTTGGTTACCGTGAAATAAATTACTTTATACTCGACATGCTGAATCAAAAGTCCTGGACCAATGCCATTCCGGTCTTTATCTCCAAATCTATGGAGTCGACTCATGAGATTTCCTTCAAAGTGTAATGGGATAAAAATAAATCCCGAATAGCGGATTCTCATTATGAAAGAACAAGAAAAATTTCATGTCAATCATGTATTTTGAGTTGCTGGGGGAAATAAGTAAAGAGAAAACTCGATGGCAGGTACAGAATACTTATTTCCGATACTGAAATGTATTGAATTAGTAAACTTTTCAAAGTGCTGAAATAGAACAAGTTAATGTGGTGATTATTAGATATTTGAATGCTGAGTAATTCATCAACCAATAAATTCATTAGACTTCGTATTTACCACAGCCTCCAAATTGCTATTGGTACCTCATAGTAATTACTGCATTTATTTATTGCATTAATGTATTTCGATAACAGCTTTGTACATTTTTTTCCTATTGTAACTTTAAGAATGACTTGCATACACTAAGGAGAATTTCAGCAAGAAATTTAGTTTTAGATATAATGCTATTATTATTGGTAGTTGTGGTGATTAACTGCTGGTAGGCTGTAAGCTTGGTGACAGTTACATTTAATTTAACATTTTGAACTAGAGATTGAAACAAGAATTACCACTATGAATAGATTCATTTGGCTAAAATATCTCTCTCTAGATCGATAACGTAATTAATAAACTGTATTTACGAGAGCAGTTAAGTCTATCCTCTAAAAAAATATCTGTGGACTTGTACTGAAACTGTTGAATTGCGCATATTCATAATCCAGATTTACTTCTTTATTTAAAACTATGAACGTTTTCAAGCGGTTTCCCTGAAACACAAAATTTATATCTTAAATATTAACCGATGGCACTGACGAGATACTTAACTCCACCGAAAGGCAAATAAAGTCTCGTTTTATTCAGGTAAACAAAGGTAAAAACACATTTTCAATGTTGGTATAGCCTTGCTTATCTTCGTCAGCAGCTATTAAAATTCCTTAATAAATATACCGGAGGAGAAACCCTGAGAGCATCTCTTGAGAATCAAGCATGAAGACTGCTTATGTGGCTCGAGCAAGAAGAGAGGCAAAACATTTCCATTTGTGGGTCTGTTTTGATAAGGAGGAGGACACACTTAATGAGAAGTCGGGACTCAAAATCACCCCTAATCTTAGTTAGCTACAAGGGTCCCAAAGGTCGAACTTTATTGCTCTGAGGAACGGCGTTTATTGGATTCTTAAGGTGTGTTGAAACGTGCTCGACGAGTTTCAAAATTAATTTTGAATACAAGCGATGACGCAAGTGGATTTTTGTGCCACGTAAGGGAAAATTGATATGCAGAAGCATTTTTATTCAAAAATCGTTTCATCGGTGTTTTGGAAATTTTCTCAACGTCAACCTGTGCCTGCTTAAGCTTCAAAACCACTTTGAATAGTCGGTTTCTTGAGTGGAATGACACTTAAAATTTAATATTAATATTTACTTTGTTCAACTCATGCTTCACTATTTACTTATACGAAAACCAACCGTTCTATGTATTTTAAGTGCATACATATTTTTGTGTTTTCCTTACAAATATATATATACATATATATATTATAATAATATAATATATAGTATATTTACTGGACACTGTGGTGGAGTTTCTATCGTGCTATTGCTGTAAGTGCCGAATCGCAACTTAGTTACTTATTGTTAAAAACGGTGTATTCGTCCTCTAATCTCTTTAGGTAACGTTGCATTATTTCACCCCTATGTTTATAAGTAAGTAATAGCATTATACGTCACTGTTTTATAACTCTTGTTTTAATATTCTATATTTCTTGTTCTAATATTCTATCCATATTGTTGAATTTTGTATTCTGCAATTATGACCCAAAATATCCTTGCAGAAGAGGTGTATTTTAAAGAGAAAAAATAGTATAGCAGTCCGGCTAACTGAAGCCGGATTAAAAATTCTTCACTCTTTATGGACGTTTGTAAATTACTGTGAATTATACCTCGTTTTACAAAGGAAAATTGGGCAAATTAAAGAAAATATAGCCACACAATGAAAAATTTCTTAATGATATGATATAATTACACACAGATCCATCAATCTAGATAATTAGCCAGGGATTGAAGCCTTGATGGAGAGTTATCATTCGGAATATGCATATCTTTAAATAGAGCCTCTTTTGCAAATAGCCGGAAATGAAATCATTTGACCGAATGAGGCTGTTAACTTGAAATTTGGCTATAAAATGGGACTTGAATGTCAGAATAATCCAACATTTTACAACATGGCAGCACTAAAGGGAGAGATGAGGATTGGGGATAACGGGAAGAGATCGTAAAGAAAATGAGGGTTGGGTACATACATAAGGACTGTAAGATACATCATGGAAGCAAGTTGCGTCATGTGAAATACACTGCCCAGAAAGCTGGGATAAAATCACTACCGAACCTCTCATTTAGATACCCTAGATTTATGACGTTTAATGATTCAGTGCAATATTCAGAAACCTTCCGCTAATATTTTTACTAGCCATTACCAGAATCAAAGGGTTCGAAAAGCTATTTATTAAACGAAACATTGACGGGAAGCGATGAAATGGACGTATGCAGTATTCAATGTATAAATTATGAATCCCTCCGCTTGATCCTTTCAGCCTATTGCCTTTGCCTTACTGCGATATTGTCGGAATTATTTTGGCTCAAAATATGAGAGAAACTCTATCCATTTCCCAAAACGTAAAAAAGAGATTTAACCAGAGCTTCCGTATGAAAGAGTGCGTTTGTGCTGAAGCCTTTTAACAAATGGCCCCATACGTTCCATTTCATAACATGAAAGTAAGAATAGGATCTGAATGAATGTTATGAAGCAAACTAAATTGAATGGGAATACATTTTACTCTGATTTGAGGATTTTAAAAATAAAAAATAGACGGCAAAATTTTTAACCGGCAAGTATACTCTTTGATTACTCTTTAATATAGCATTTGCGCGACAAAAACCTGATTCGCGGGGTGAATTCAACGGAAGGACGGCTATGATTTTACGTTCCCAAAAATTTGCCCATAAAATGTTACGAAATAAATTAAATCGACTAGCATTTTGCATGATACAGAAAGCTTCCGCTGAAATTTATTGAAAGATCTAATATATTGCTAATCTTATAGATATTCATTGAAAGATCTAATGTATAGCTCATCTGATAATCTAGTATTCTTCAGTATAAAACCAATGAAATTTGGCAAAAAGGCTACTTTAAAGATGAGCAACTCAAGAGGATTTTTAGCGTCCTTTATTGATAGAGATGGAATCCAGTTAGGAAATTCTGCTCCGCTTTACAAAACGCCTCATTCTCTCCGACCTCAAAAGCAAATGGGAAATGTCATTTAAGTTGCGGATTTCATGCAAAAATTCCCCGACATAGTTTTCGAGAAAATGCGAAATAAAACTTTTCCTGAAAGCTTTTAACCGGGGTCTCGTTACCAGATTTTTACTCCTCAGACAAAGCACGTTTTAAGACATAGTTTGAGGGAAAACCAGGGAACGACTGCGTCCATTCAAAGTTTCCCATTTGAGCAGATGCTCAGAGTGGCCTCAGGCGCACATGCGTCATCCAACTTCTCTCCAACTGAACTAATGGGCGCGGACCAAGGCACAGGTGAGCTGACCTCCGATGCCCGCTTAACTAGTCACCCTGGCCTAAAAGCATAAACTTTGCGTCATTGAAGTGTGGCTTTGGGAATACTCCAAGCATTTACCTTAATGGCAAGGTTGAAAATTGAGGAATATTTCATTTCCGACCGAGTAGTCTATATCCGCTGGCTCTCCGGCCAAGCTTAACATTCTCATCCTATACTTGTTAATTCGCATTATGTTAACGGTGTAAGTTGCTAATTAATAAAAGTTGTGAGAAGTAACTTGCTATAGTAACTAACTTTAATTAATCAAGCAATAATTAAAATTTTGACTTTCATTGGCGTCTGGGGTTTTAACTTCTCTCTGAAATATGTTGCAGAGAATTATTTAACACCTTTTAAATAATCTCTTTCCTGTTGGTTTTTTCCTTGTTATTATAATCATTTTTATAAAACATGCAGTAAGTTAACAACCTACTGGTTAGTTGGTTGTATGTCGGCGTATGGATCCTTGGAAATACAAAGATTTTGGACAACAATCATATTTACACTTGGAGATGAAAATATGGAAGATAGCTCTTAACAGTGGAAGGAATTTAAATCCAACATAATTACCGTAAATGAAAATATCTTACCTACATCCCAAGCACAGATATTACCATGTATAACTCAAAAACAGAACGAAGTAGAACTTTAAATAATTAGAGTACTTACAATTACTAAGTACTAGTACAAATTATCTAGAATAGTCGAGGATGGTCAAATTGCAGAAGTGGGTATCATAGAGTCCATTTGATATTCTTGTTTTTAATATAAATTACTCGGCAGTTATATATCCGAATAGAAAATGACATTCATTTAAAATGCTTAATGCATTTTCAGAAAAAATTCTTATGCTGAGAGATGAAATTTTCCGAATTGTTTTGGAAATTCAAGATCCATCAATTTCTATTATAATTTTAGATATTGTTTTTGAGTTGCAATATCTAAATTAAATCATCAAACATTTCCACGAGAAAACACCCCTGATTTGCTGAGGAAAGATTATGAAAGTTAAAAAACCACCAGAAATTTTTCCAAGAGCCTATGTTATTCCATAAACTCTTCTTCGATTAAATATCTTCGTTTTGGTTCCTTATGAAAGCGGATTATTGGTAAAAGTAACCCACCAAAAACCCGCATATGAGCGATGGTTCTGAAAACTGAAGGGAATATATGGAACTTTCTAATCCGAAGCTAAAGTTACCACAACACGTCCATCCAAAAAGCGTCTTATGCAGAATACCTAAACATCAACTGTAATATTGACGTAACAGCACCGCAGCTAAAATATTCTGCGTTCACTTCACAGAATTCATTATCAACATATCCTGTTTCGGAAATCAGATACATTTGTTTGAGAGAGAGAGGTTCATTATTTGCATAAGCCAAGTTCTCGTATTTCAAAACAGAGCACCAGAATCTTGAATATAAGGTAAAAGAATCTCGATACACATCATGATTAATATTTTTGGCGTAGTTTCAATGTTGAAAACACTTCGTATGTTACTATGATCGCCATTCTTTTTCCTTATTTTGATTTTTCTGAGACTCAATATGGCCTGAAATAATTTCTACTTTACTTTAACCTCCTGAGAATTTTCCTCGTCGTTGCTCTCTCAAACCAAAATTTTTGAACTCTCTTAAATTTTGAAAAATATATCATCCTCTACCTTTTAATTCCTACTCTTCATGCTACCCGTATGACTTATGACAGGAGCTTGAGAATGCAGAGCTCTCTAATTCGTCAAATAATTTTCTACAGAAACTAGGAGTTTGAACCGAAATATTTTCATTGCGGTTTTCGATCCGGTTCAACGTAATACTTATACAATGACTATATTAATGAGAAAGTATGTAATCTATGTTTGTAACATCTATGCTATCTCAATGTTATGAGGGCTATGTGATCAAGTACAAATGTATGTAAAGATTTCCCACTGCCAATAGATGTAATCTGCCTGCAGTATAACTAGTGAATTCCCTCGCCAAAAATTATGGAAATTGATTCAATTTATATAAAAATGTACTACTATTAACGAACACATCCTTTGACGTATGTCAAAATACCCCGTCAAAAATGTCAGGGATCAATTTAAATGTATAATTATCATATTATCTGTCATTATATGGCATGCAGTAGCCTACTTAACCAGCCTTCCTATTGAAATACAACATTCTTCGATCGTACATAGACGTCAAAATAGCCGAGTGGTTAGAGCGCAAGTCCAAAGTTCCAATAAATCCAAAGATTAATCCAAAAGTCTATCCTCAGTGGTTCGAATCCTGTTTAGGGAAAATTTTTTTCCAGAAAATTAGGTTTCAGGTTTGCTAAGAAGCTTCATTAGGAGAAGCTTAGAAGTTTCCCTAGATTTCTTGTTTTCACAAAGCAATTCTTTTCTTGGTCACATAATTGTTTATTTTAATTATGCACTATTACATGGATGTATAGATATTCATAATAAATTTATATTTTTTGTATATTTCGTACTCTAAAATGCATGTAATGTTTACTTCAGTCCTCATTTTCTATATATCACGCGTTGGCACGAATTGTTCATTTTAACAAAGCAATCCTTCCTCCCCTACTTATTAAATGAATTAATGGGGTACTTTTATCTTCTTTGATTACCCGCATATCTAGCTACGTAACCCTTATGGGCGTATGGCAGGAGGTGCGTGCACTCTATTTCATTAATAGACTTTAAAAATTTATGCTAGAACGTATTTCTTTATTTTAAATCACTACATCATTTTGGCTCATGTAAATTTTTTCTATGTATATATTCTATGAATGCATAAACTCGGATTCAACAATCGCATTGGTCGTCAAAGGAACTGGTTATGTACAACAGCAAAATTTTTTGAAATTTTCGTTTATTTTATTATTTTCTTTCCGAAATTCAGTTTCATTATTCCATTTCCCATTTAGATTACATGTTGAATTTTAGAAAAAATTTTAATGTCTTCCTTTAATGTCAACGTGATACAAAAGACTGCCTGCCTCCTGCCTCGGGCACGTATGACTAGGGTTCTTTGCAATTGCCACTTAATTGCTTCCGCTCTGCCTACTAATTCATTTAACTACTCTAAATTTACATTTATTAGAACCTAAAGTTTATGATAAACTACGACTGACTTTCACCATATTTGGCATAATATTTATTTCTAAATATATCAATTTTACGACGCTTAATTTTAGGATGAATAAACAAAAATAAACATTAATAATTTACGATGAATATATTTAAACAACCAACTTTTACCTCCACACGCAATAACAGTAACCTTTACAAATGAAAATTTACTTAATGCTATTGGTATTTTCGTAAAAAAAAAACAAGAAAGAAAGGATGACCTGTGGATAAACAAGCTACATCCCTTAAGGGATCACAGATTGAGATGATTGGACATCCTTAGACCTTTGGGAATACACCTAAGCCACATCAATCAATGACTGAACCAAGTCGACCTCCTCCCAGATACTTTTTCGATCTCCCATTGAAAATCCTTTTCATGCACTTCGGATTGCTCTCATCTCTTCTTGGCGCTGTCATCTGTAATTTCTTTCCTTTAACATTCTTCTATAGCAATTCTTTAAAAAGTTACGCTTTGATTTGTACACAATATTATGAATCATTGCATCATTTCAACAATTTTCACTTTAATGAAAATGATACAAGAACTATCTGCTATACATCTTAAATAAGAGTTTCTGTCCGATTCATAATGCCTTAGAATTGGTTTTTGACTCAAATAATGCATTTACATTTATACCCTGCAAACCGCCACTGGCGCATGGCAGGGGGTGTAAAACACCGAAAACCCTATCTACCCTTGACCGCTGTTGGCTTCTCTGATACTTCACGGAGAAAAAGTAAATAAATAACTATATGTACTGGCAACTATTTCCCTGTAATGCTTCAACGTTTTGTCTCGAAGATGACGTACGCTACTAACTGGTATGACAATATCAAATACCTCCTCCCCGAGATCCGTAGTGATAAATTTATTAAAAAGCTTCCCAAGGTAATCAAGTCTTCCATCACTTAGCGAATACCAACCGAGGGATTCTATCATAGCTGAAACTAACACTAATACTAATACTTAAATTCGAGAAAATAACAAATTTTATCCAGACTTTCATCCAAATTTGAATGCACAAATATGCAGTGAGAGGGAAGGGTATTCATCTCACGATATATCGTATACATAACGCCTAAAACTCCATTAAAATAAGACGACGAATTTCAGCAAGTAACTGAACTTTCCTCGTTACACACAACCTCCGAGTCAGAATCATCCATTAAAAGATTCCTTCATAAATCCATCAAGTATTAACTAGAGTGTCTCTAAACTCCGACTCATTATGCTACTGAGTGCTGAATAATCCGTTCCAATCCTATTTTACTCCGTTCTTTCCATTTTAGAAATATTTTCGGTTTAATCCGCGAAAAAATATATTTAAGCTCTCATCAATCCAGCATTGAAGATTTACTGCTCTCATATTTTATGAATTTTCCCAAACGCGCCTCCGTTAAGTTCTGAAAACTTACTCCTTCATGGAAAATGAGTGGCCTTTACAATCTATTGATAATTACAATTTTCTGTAATAATCGTTCATTGCCTTAACCTTTTACAAACAGTAAAACCCGAATGTTTATTTTCCTCTCAATAAAGACCATTTCCCCACCCAAAGATATTTGGGTGGGGAAATCTTGAATAAAATCACTACTAACGAATACAACACAAACACTAAAACATGCCTAAAAAACACACCATCTTTTATAAATAATTCATTATCAATTTAGTTGGGCGAAATTTCCGCACGAGGAAACCAGTCACAAATTTATTTGTACACTCTTAAGATAACATAATCGTAAGAATAGCCCTCGACGTCAAGTTTTCGCTGCGTTTAACTTTTGAGCGAGCGTTAGAAATGAGATCTTCGGAACTTCCTCCTACATCGCAGAAATTCGACTACAACGGCAGCATCTCTTGGTCCGCGAGAAACGAATCCAGGAACAGAGTAAGCGTACGTACACGGCCAAGCTCCCTCGTAACGAGAATAATATATTCACGGGAAGCACTCAGCCAATTTATCCGCGTCTCGGAATTGATGCGCCCTCTTTCCCGGCATGCACTCCGCTCGGGGAAGAAAAAAATCCCGTAACAGTTTCACAACTCCTAATAAGAAGAGCGAGAGCCTTGTAAATATCCGCCTACTCCATAAACTACCGCCCACAGCACCGTAAAGAAAGCAGCAATCCGAAAAACGTGAATTTATGCGCCTCCTCGTCTTCGGAGATCGGCTCTAATCCCGATTATTGAGCCGCGAATATCAGCTCGTGGATTCCCTTTAAAGCGATGCAACTAGAGAGGTGAGAGATGAGTCTCCCACGCACCTCCGTATCTCTGCATTGCGTCGCCTAGACTTAATATGCGAGACGGGTGTAAAGTCGTTGCTGTTATCGCTGGATGAAGGAATCGGGCGGCGGGATTATTCAAAGGAGGGGAAGGCGTTTTTTATGGCGTCTGCATGTTTCCCGCGACGGGTATGACGCTTTCCGAGTCCGAAGGATCGCGATGAATTCCGCGATAAGGGGGGAAAAGGGAACAAGATGGGAAAAGTTCATGCGCGATGTGTTTACGATTTTTCGTCCGCGTTGGATTCGCTTCGGATTCTTCTAATTCTTTGTTCTCAGTTGGATTTATTCCTGTTCTTGTTTTAAAGGGAGAAGGAAGTGTGTCGCGTATGGGAGTGGTCTATTTCATCCTGGGTAATTACAGTGCGGAATATTGATGTTGCTTTAAAGTATTGAATTTTTCTTCGTGATTATCGAAATCCTAAGTAATGGTCCATGTTTCACTTATATGTATATCATCTTTTTTAAACGTTTTCCTTTCAAAATTCAACGGTTTTTACGTTATTTCTATTTTGATCATTTATTTAATTTTATCTATCTATTTTAATTTTTATTAATTGTCTATTTTAATTTTTATTATTTATCTATTTTAATTTTTATTATTTATCTATTTTAATTTTATTATTTATCTCTTTTTATTTTAATTATTTATCTATTTTAATTTTTATTATTTATCTATTTTAATTTTTATTATTTATCTATTTTAATTTTTATTATTTATCTATTTTAATTTTTATTATTTATCTATTTTAATTTTATTATTTATATATTTTTAGTTTTATTATTTATCTCTTTTTATTTTAATTATTTATCTATTTTAATTTTTATTATTTATCTATTTTAATTTTTATTATTTATCTATTTTTATTTTTATTATTTTTCCTATTTTATTATATTACATTAAAAATACTATTTTATCATAGTAATAGCAGACGAAAAGGTAAAAATAAGAGGGATTTCGGAAAATGGAAATACAACGATTACGACTGATAATAGAAAGCGTGGACCAAAACTAATTGCGTTTCACTTTCAAAATTCAACCTTTTCACGTAAGGATTTTTTTGAATTAATATTATTATAATATAGAATTATTAAAAGTTAAATCGTCTTATTCCCAATTCCAAGATGTTTTCTTCATAAATTCGTGGAAAGGAAATTTTTTCAGAGAAATTCAACGGCAGCAGCGAAAGAGAAGTTATAAAAGAGAAGGAAATTTGAGAATAAAGAACCACAAGGAGAAAGATGGAAAATAGAGAGCGTGGGTGGAAATTAATTAAAATCTATCAAACTTCAAGGTTGATGATGATACATTCACATGCGTATAATTCATAAATCCCTCGAACTTGATTTAAAAATTTGATGCCTAAAAATCATTTCGAAATTCACAAAAATACGGCAACCTGTTTCAAATTATCCCTAACTTGATATTATTTCACTTTTCAGTAATATTCCCGGAGTTGTTTTACGCATTAATTTTGAAAATATGCAAGAACATTTCCGGACATATATCCGCAGAGATCCGCACAGATCTATCCTCTCTCAATCATAATTCTTAGGGTATGTCTTCATTATAATCAAAAGGGAAGTTCTATTACTAATACACAGACGATGCTAAGAAGAAGCAGCAATTTCCAGACTAACAGACGATTAAATAGTATCAATGTTAAAAAATTTACAACTGAAGCGAAGGATTGGTAATTGTAGGGTGCAGAGCATCTCAAGACGAAAAATCCGCGTTATAAGAGGATCAGGTTAGTCGAGTGTCTTAACCGGTATGTTTACTTTGCTTCTAGTGTGACTGGGAGCGAAAGAAAACCACGCATTATGTGGTATAGCGTCTTTAGCTGGAGCGTTTCAAACGGGTTTCACTGTACCTAGTCATCCATCTGTTTTTATTCCGACTACTTAAATTTTGAAGTTTATCAATTTTTTATTAGTTTTCAATTACAATAGTCTCCATTAATTATAATTTTCCCTCATAATTTTTATAAAATCAAGCTAATTATTTTAAAATGCTGCCGAATGTGCTATCTTTCCTGCTCATTACAGTGTCTCCTAACTTGAAGGGTTGCTCCCATGAGAAAATCTAGAACTTTCACAATCTCGTGTGAGGATTACACTCTCAATAGTAGATGAAAGGTTACAAACTTGAAAGGAAGATGGAAGTAGAGTACTGGAGTCAGATAAAATGGATGAAATATTTATCGAACTAAGAGAAAATGATGAAGATTCACGAGACTTAATTGACGCACTGGTATAATTCTCGTAGTCGAAAGCGACTGAAATCATGAACTATATATATATAAGTGTTCTATCTTTCGGTAGGTTCATGTGCCCCCACATTCCTTATTTAATTCCCTCTCCTTCAATTCCCGGTAACTTATATCAACCCTTAATTCGTCTAAGAACTTCTATCATTGTCTTCCCCTCTGTCTATTTTCCCTAGCATTCTTCCCTCGATCACTTTCTTCCGCAATCCCTCTCGTCTCAATATTTGACTCACCCATTTCTTTTGTCGATTTCCAATTACTTAAATAAACACTCTCTTCTCCCCAATCATCTCTAGCACCTCCTCGTTCGTTCATCTATCTACCCAGCTTACTTCCTCCATTCTAAGCCATACCCACATCTCATCTACATCTTCCTACATATACATATGTACCCTGCAAGCCGCCTTTTGGCGTGTGGCAAGGGGTGCAAGCGCCAGAATCTCAAAAGCCTCTTTTAATACCTTCTTTTCTTAAAATCCACGTTTCACACCCATGCAAAATTATCATAAAATATAGTATTCATCATAAAATAACTATTTATTTATCATAATTAAATATCATAAAATAATAAATACTAACTAATAAATTATCATAAATGTTATTATGATATAATAATATCATTATAAAATTATCATAAAATATTCCTCTTTATTTTAGGATGTCTATCAAGTTTAATTTCTCACCTAGGTTGTTTAATTATGTTAATAATGTCACCATTTACAATTCAGGATCCTCTTACACGGCATAACGGCTCCTTCAAGAAAAGTCGATAGCTTAAATTGTGATTCATCTATCGATAAGGGAGGTGAGAGGGAAAGCCTAAAATGGAAGGGAATTGAGCCACTCCTTCGGCGAAATTAACATGAAAATTTCATGAGAATGTTTGGAAGACGACCCGAAAGCGTTTCATTGCATGTACAGACACGCTCGAATATTCGCCGACGGGGAAGGAGGGATTTTGCGTAATGCGGGAACTCGGCGATGGAGTGGGATAATGGTACGAATGACCTAAAGAGGATGGAGCACAAGTATGCTGAAATGAACCTTTACTTGTGAGACAATGCAGCAAATGAATCCATGGAATAACTTTTTGTCCGTTCAATCCAGAGCGATTTGAAATTTTCCAAAGATTTCACTCACAAGGATCGATAAAAAAATTTTGTTTCTTCTTTTCTCACTTAACTCAAAACTTAACTCTCACTTAACTCGGATACATCTTCCTTTGGAAGATGTATCCGAGGTTCAAGAATGTAATAAAATTTATTAAAAACTAAGGGATTTTTTATTCTAAAGCGATGATTAAGCTTTTGAGGATAATAACTTTGTCGTCTTGTTAAAAGTGCTTCTACATCTAGGGACATTTCGTACTAATGGGTCTCCACCAGTATTAAACCTGAGAGTGCATTCACCAAAGGCAAACGCGCTACCCACTTGGCTATTCGGGTGCCCAATCTTAGGCAAATTTTGGACTATTCATGTTAAGGATTTGGTGCACTTACCACAGTTTACTGTAATGATTACTTTACAATTATAATAGCCAACTTAAGTAGCATATACAATTGTTTTTAAAGTCTAAGAGAGAGCTACGACCACATATATACTTGTACGTAATTCTCTTCTTTGAAAATCACAGAGTAATCACATTTTGCTCAACATAACGGATTGTGGTGAGACATGGCGGAATTTTTTCATGAACGCAGATAAAGAGAAACTTACTTGGTAGAGTCCATAAAATCTTTTTATTAAAGCGACCTAGGTTTCATTAGCAACATCTTCAGGTTTATACTTATTAATTTACTACAAAACTTCAAAAACGGATTATATATTCGCAACATAGAGGTATTTCGTGCCCTTTAATATTTTACGATTGATTTAATTCATAAATTGAATCTAGTAAATGGGGTATTAAACGTAAATTGAATGGAAAGAATCGTACAATGGCGGTATTAAACACCTAAATGGAGTACATCTGGCCTAACTACCTGATTAGTTGTGACTACCTGCATTCACGAACACATTCTTTGTCATCGATATAAAATCTGTAAGGTAATTTTTAAAAACCTATCACAACACACAAACTAGTATATCTTAAATTAGTGTTTCCCCTCACGATTGTATAACATTGTCTTTTGACTTTCGCCACAATCATCACTCACATAAAGCAACCCTTTCCGCAATTCCATTAAGATACGGAATGCCATCGGAATTATTGCTATGACCTTGTTACATATGGCCTGTAATGGGGCCATGCTCTCGGGCATTTAGAAATGACTGCAGGAGATATTTAGGCAAAGTCCAAACGGAGAGTTCGTTAAAATATCGCAGAAGCGATGCTATCAGCAATATGAAGGGAAAATCTCCTGGGCGATTTTTTCTCTTGGCAGTTTCAAATCTGATAACCAGCGAGAGCCCATCCCAAAAAAGGATACGCCCACAGTTCGACTTTCACTGAAAAAGATCTCATTAAATCTCTGTTACTCGCAAAGCGGCAGGGCCGGTAAAACCCTGCGGCTTAATTGTGGAATGAATTAGCTGTATATGTTTTTATAGTGCTGAAATACTATGCGAGGAGGTCATTTACAACGATAGAATCCTTTGCGAAATATGAAATAGTAAACTTCAAAGAACTGAAGGACGACATTCACAAATAGGCTGACATCTGTAACGCCGATGGTACAACAATACCACGTTCAATGGTTAACTTACCGAAATATCCCTTATTCATACCAGGGCATGGAACCGAAAACAGAAAAAATGAATATTTCGCCGGAGTGAAAACTGAACCCGAACCGAAAAATTAAAATTCTTGAAACTTATCCGAAACGGAAAACCGTATTACAAATTACAGTTCCCAATAAAAATATTATATTATTATCAATATTATTTCACTACATTATTTTCATTGATTTTTACTGTATTCGTGAGAAAATTTATCTTGGAAGTTATCCACATGTTAAGAGGAACGAAAAAATCCATTCAATGGCTGTGGTATAAAATATTTAACAAATCCACACGTCCTTTTGGGAAAGGTAACAATAGTAGTAGTTAAGGGACTAAAGAAAGGAAGCCTCTAAGGAAATTAGGTCTGTAGACATTACTACTGTTAGCTATTAATGAACACATACAACCTTCCCTAATACAAAACTCGAGCCCGCGAATTCTTAAACCTAGCAGTGTACTCTACCCAAAACACCATTGACGACAAAAATGCTTTTATAATTTTCTTTAACCATATTTGTAAAAGTCTGCGTATAAAACATTGAAATAATAGTATCTATACGCATGGGTATTTCTTACTTTTTGACATGAATTTAACTTTATTTGTGGAAATATTGGTGAATCCGGAGTAACAAAATGTTAAAACAACAATAAGGCACGTTAGTAAATTTAATTCAATAGTAAAACATTCATTAATGAATGGAAACTAATTGTAAAGTTTAGAAAACATAATAAGAGTATATTTCTAAAACGAGGACGCATATGATGCCAATGCCAAAATATTTCAGATATATCTGGTTATAAATTCAAATAATATAGTGGATGTGACGAAAACCAGAATCACATACGGAAAAACTCTTCCCCTCTTAATATATCACAATATACAGACAGTAAATGATAATATAGCAGAGCTATAAATTGCTCCTAAAGTCGTTTGTCAGTGCGTCCCTCCGTTATGAGCAGTTCTGGAAGGTCGCGATAATCCGGCCTTGGCGTTGTTTCCAGAACTAGTCATAACGCATGAACGTACCGACAAACAGTTGAAGAGCGATTCAAACCTATAATTCACGGCCGTGTTCCAATTTCTTTCCCTCCTCATGGTATAGTAAATATGTTTCAATATTTCCGTTTTACTCTTCTATTCAAGTCACGTTTAATGCAGAAAATAAGACAACCTGCGTAGTGTTTTCAGAACTAAAATTAAAAGATGAAAATCTAGCTCTTAAGAGAAATTTATAATACTCGGATATTATTTGCATCTTGAAAGTTAAATATTAAGATAAATGTCCCAAAATAAATTTATCGGAGTTGAGGAAAAGTTACTAAACTTTGCATAGATACTCGTTCGGCTAGAGACCCAAGGAGAAACCGACTTAAAATAACTTGCAAGTCCAAAGTTTTGTATCTTCTGCCTCTCGAGTTTAAGGCCAACATATACACACATACGAACTTTCTACTTTATTTATAAGACTATTATCAATGTAATTAAATTGATTTTTATTATTATATAATTACATGATAATGATACACTGTAAAATGATGATAAAATTGTTAGAATAGTATCAGTATCGTTAAACGAGCTTGGACATCTAAAGTCATTTCGAACGTGGGCTCTCAGCGGGACCTGAACCCGGGACCGCATCCATCAAAGCCGAATGCGCATGGCTATCTGGGAGCATGGTTAGAATCGCTGCCTGAAGGAGACCTGGGTTCGAGTCCCACTCATGTCACTATTTTTCGCTTCCGTCCCTCCTTGAATAAAGTTGTCCTTGATGAAGTAAGGAATCGCGAAGATAAGAGCACATACTCCCACTTTAAATAGAATATTAACTCTTCATCCAAATGAAATTTAAGCGACACTCGCTTCCAGAGACCATCCGTCGTCATTCTCCGAATTCTCCAAAAAATTCACCTTTCAGCGAGCGAAACAAACAAAACGAAAGCTTATTAACAAGCCCTCTTCCCCGAAATGCGAAATAAAACATTAATGAAAATATTCGCAAAGTTGAAATTTCGGCAAACAGTCCTCCCAAGAAATAAGAGCAGAGATAGAGGAACGGCTTTCGCCTCACAAAAGAAAAATCGGCTGCGTTAGAGCGAGGGCTAAAAAAATATCGAACAAACAAGGAATTTTCTGTGCGTTTCTCTGCGTAACACGGCTTTTTCCATTTTATTTGGCAGGCGATCGACTCATCCGTCCCATCAGAGCAGCGAAGAGATAAAACCAACCAGAAGATCGACGAACAAAAAAAAAGAATGGAAAAATATTCGAAATCGCTCGCAAACAAAATAACGTCTGCCGAGGAATAATTGACTTTTCGATTCGCGATACGAACATCCAGAGAGCAGTTATTTCGGAGATAAAAAATATGCGGGGGGAAATATCCGGGTATGTATGTATGGAGTATTAGGGGCTGATAGAGCCGTCGCAAGGGATAATGGAATAGCGTTGATAGTCTCGGCCGTTACTTGGTGGTATCCCATATTAAAAAGAATAGTAGAATAGATATTTTAATTCTTACTATACCACAAAATATACATACATATACGACCAGGTTTCAATAGATAGTATCATCATCAGGACCAGGTTTCCATTCATATCATCATCATGAAGACTTGATATTTTTTGATGTAGTAAAAATTAAAATATCTCTTAAATTATTTTTTTACGGATGGAATATACTAGCTAGAAAATGTGCAAATAACGGGATACAGATGAAGATTCTATAGTTGAAAAGTGTTTGTTTCATCTAAAATGCCGATTCTTTATTAAATTCTATTAAATTTATTAGATGAGCATTAAAATTTACGAAAAGTATCTTCTATTACGCGATGTAAGTGCAATGTTATACATTCGATGTCTGCAGTCACAATAAGAAATGCATTAAGATTCTGATTTGAAATAAAATTTCCAGTTCTTCCGCTGATAAGACAGGAGTATGAAGTTATACGATTCATAATTGACAATAGAAATCCGTGGTTACTAGTGCAACAGTATCCTGGGTTCGATTCTAGACGACTCAAAACTACTCCAATATGAAATGTACATGAGAACAACTGTAACTGAATGTTTTACCGTACGCAGGCTCCATTTCATCTTAAATACTAATTAGAAATATTGTTCCTACAAAATCGAGACGCGTACCGAAAAAATAAAAAAGTTGAATAAAGGTTATTATTTTGGCCGAGGAATGTAGTGTTCTGTGAGATTGCAAGAACATTGATAAAATACATGAAAATTGGTATACTTTTTTTATTATTGAGATCCCTTGTTTCCTTGCATAGGATTCCTTATCTCGTCGCATAGGAATAATCGGAATTTTGCATCATTTAAATCAACTGTAAGGTTAATCTTCTCTGAAAAGGAGACAATATCCCCTGAATAAAGCATTTGCTGTTATGATAAACTATTCTCAGAGACAAGCTCACGACCATTTGCGGACGTTTACGACTATTTCTTAATCCAACTCTTTTTGCCCATGGAGTTTCTCAGTTAACATGCAATTTTATGTGTTGCAATGTTATTTCTTGTAACTTTACGACCACGGATGTCTTATTCAGCCGTAATATGTTGTATTGTCACAACCAAAAGGTTGTAAAACATTATGATACTTATAAGTACTAGGAAAGGAAAGAAGGATCGTTGGAGATGATGGGAATTTACGCAAAATTAGGAATGAAAATATTTTCAACTTCGAGTTACACGTGATTCCTATCATTCAATAGAATTTTATTAAGCAATTTCTTAGACATACCGGTTGCATTTTAGCTTTAATTCTACCATGATTGATATTTATAACCTTTATTTTCGAATTATGAGTGTTATTATTATAGGCTCAATACTCAATTTAAATTAATTAAAGCCATTCTTGTTAGAGATGTTCATCGGTATTCTGTATCAATGACCTCTTTTAGCTAGTTTCAGCAATAAATATTAATGGGAAGACTCATATTTGAACATACTATGTGCTATATGAATTGAGGCTTCCGCTAAAACATATAACATAAACTGAAGAATATAAACAATCCACACATTCCTATGAACTCGTTAATAATTCAGTGTTTAATTAATACAACATAAGTACCATGCATGTTTTTGGTAGATTTCCAAGAACTAAGTATAAATTTCAGTTATTTAAATTTAAGCACATCTCACATTTATGCTGAATATATATGTATGAATAACAAATTGTTATTTCCAATTATGATGAGTGCAGTTAATAAACTCATTAACTAATGCATAAAATAGTCGAATAATTTAATTGCTATGAATCTTTCTCAGCTACCAGGTTCTTTCCTTCAATGTTAACGGGCTTCTCTCACTGACAAGGAAAAATGTGACGATATACGATGACCATTATTCTTGGAACGAGTATCGATTATTAAACGAATGCCTCAGGCTGGGATCATTATTATAATTATTTTCCTTTCCGTCATCTATGGGCTACGATTACACACCTTTCTTCAATCGATTAGTTTCTTTCCTTTCTCTTTCGCCAGTATTCTTTCTCTCTCTTCCTCACTCTTACTTGGTCTTCTTCCGAAAAGACCCTTTCAGTTCTTGGTCTTTCTTCATATATCTTTCACTTCTATAATCTTCTTTCTGAATATTACTCTGTTGCCTACATCATCTTCCTTGATCCCACATTTTCGTAGACCTTTGCGAATTTCTTTTACCCATGGGACTTTTTTATGCCTATTTTTCAGACGTTCTTCAGATTCTCATCTTCCTTAGATATATATTTTTTTTCTATTTCCAAAAGTCCCTTTATGAAAATTGCCTCCACCGCGTTTAGGGGATTCTGGTTGAAATCCGTACTGTAGTGACTGAATTTGGCTTTACTTGATAGGGATTTGGATATTTTGGATTCTAACTAAATAATATCGTTATTAATACTGTCAATATTATTGATAATCTTCATTTAAATGAATACATCATATTAGTTGACTAAGATTTATGTTACCATTTTTCTTTTACGGTATGTATTTTTATGTTATTGTAAATTAAGGTAAATTAAGGGTTATTGTAAGTAAGGTATGTTATGTTATTTGTAAATTTTGTTTAAAATGCTTTTACGTTCCCTACTTCTACATTTTGGACGAATTTCCAATTTATTTGATCTTCCTTTTCTACTATGTAATGTATTATATTTTATATTGCCTTTGTATTTTTACTACATTTAACTTAGTTATTTTCACCCTCCATATTTATGACTGATTTCCCTGCGACGTGGATTTTTTTACTTTAAGTTGCAAAGATTTATCTCACACTCTTCTATTCTTTCTCTTGAATTCTCTTAAACAATTTCTATAAACATTATAACGACAAACGAGGTTAGATGGAAAAGATGCCCATATGAAACTAACCTCACCAATAGAGGGCTCTCGGATAGCCATATGGGTAGCGCGTTCGATTTTGGAGAAAGCGATCCTGGGTTCGATTCCCGATAGATGCCCACTTTCAAAATGACCTCAGCTGTCCAATAACTTTTATCAGTACTATCACCATTACCATTCACTAATAATTAGTCTATCTTGTTTCTATCAGCATAGCATGTTCCATCTCCTTATGCTCTATGGCGTTTAAGTACATATTAGATCTTATAGAACTGAAAACTAAAAACTCACCAATTTCAGTCTCTGCCTTTGGTCGTGAAGGAGAAAATAAAGGTGCAAATTAATTACAAACAAAAGAGAAATGGACTATTGCAAAAATGAGAGATGGTGTCTTAAAAATGTCATAAGAAGAGCTACTAAACACACTAAAGACAAATTATAACATATATCGTGAATAAATTTTTAAAATAAATAAATTTCGTCTTTATTTATGGTGATATTGAAACTATAGTCTCCTGTTCCATTTAGCCCATAGAAATTATAGAAACCCTTATTACCCTTAGTATTGATGTAATTAAAGAAATTTCGAGGATTTAAAACAACTAGCAGGTAATTTTTTAGCTGGTACATCAGCAAAGCATGGGATTTGTGTATAATAAACAGCGCTTTCGACGAAAATGAGGTAAAATTTAGAGCTCAGCATCATATTTAATTACACTGCAATCAAAACTAAGGAAGTAAAGCATTGTTATGAACAGGAAGCTCAGTATTGTCATGATAAAGGTGATTCAAATATAAAATATATGCAAACTAGATCATGAGCAAGATGCTATGTTGAAACTATTAATACTCTCGTAAATAAACCAGTGTGCCTATAATACCACAAGCGGGTGCTACAGAGCTGTAGGACTCCCCACAAAAACTTTACATTTCGATACATATGAAAGGGGATACGGAGTTAAATGCACGCATGCGCCACCCCTCGTGTTGAGAGAAAGAATGAAATTCCTACTATGGCTCGTCTGGCAAAGAAAATGAGTTATGAGGTTCGTACACAAAGTTCACATCAGTCAAGTCCCGGAGTAGGGAAGGCCGCTTCTCGGGAGAGGGCAGCCCAATTACAATTTGTATCGGCGGCCGATCTGCCCTCAAATAAGAAGGGGCCCCCGCAGAGAGAGGAACAAAACAAAAGGTCATTCCGCACCCAACTGCCTCCCCCTTTAACAAAAAGCGGGGAAAAAATGCATGAAACTGTGATCGGAATGAGGCGTACAGGGACCTTATCTAAGAGGCAACTATTTTAGTCCCTTTCGATTCCGTCGTAATAGGATTATGTGTTTTTATAACAAGAAGAGAAAGTTCTAATCATCCAACCCAATGGAGTGTATATGGCTTCCGATAGTGCTATGCAAAAACATGTATTCTCTAGGATAATAAGGATGGACTCTATTTTTTTATGGTAGACCAACTGTTGTCTTAGGATGTTTACGAAGAAAAAAGCAATCAGCAGGTGAATTCAGAATTAAATTTATGTAAATTTTTGGCACCGTTTTAGTTGCGATTGGCTGCATTAGTAACAGGATAAAAGAGTAAATTTTTCTCATCATATGCCATGGCTCACATTGGATCTTCAATATGGCGCAATAACGATCCAAGAGACACAAGCAATAAATAAATTCCTATTGTTTCAATATGTTTCTAATTTATGTTCTTGATTACTGTAAGGTGTAATATTCGTTTATTTTCGTAAATTTCTGCTACGTTGGCTTTTTATTTTGATTAAGACTGCTTGATTTTATTATTTAATATCCTATAACGATGCCCTGATGACCTATGATTAATTCGAAGACAGGAACCGTTGACTTAATTGCCAGCAGACTGTGTCTGTTGAATTTGAGAATGATAAGAACTTCATTCAAGAGACAGAAACGATCCTCTTGAGGAATTACGTTGTTATTTACACGAATAATCAATAATTTTCAATCAAATACCCAGTACTAAGTACTAGGCATTTAAGTTCCAAGCTTTTTCGGAAGAGAAACACTTTCATCCTACTCGACTCCATTTCAAATTGCCTAATTAGCCTTTAAATATAGAGTGAAGATATGTATATGTGAATAATGGTGACACATTTAGAAGTTATTTCTAAAATAGAAATTTGAGAAATTTTTGTTTCGATAAGTAATCATAAAACTTGTTTACGATTCTCGCTCAATTTCCTGAGAAAGCAGTATTATATATTTTATTAATTTCCTCTTGAGCTCTTCATAAAGCCAATTTACTTTTAAAAACAGTTAACGTACTTGATCCCTTCTCTGCCATCCTTAAAACTAGAAAATGCACGTGTTAAGAAAGAAGTTCACACTGAAATCATGGAATCTACAAAATAATTGTTCTTAGAAATAAATATTTAATGCAATTAATTATACCTTCTATTTTCATTAAAATCAGATCTGGGAATTATTCATGATTCTATCCTCCTCTTTATGAAATCCAGAATTCTTAATGCACAACTCACATAAATGATCTTTCTACATGCCTATTTTACTGGATCCGTTAAAAAATTAAATTTTGTGCAAATGGATCTCTTAAGAAAACTAGATACTTCAATCTGATCAATTTTATCTAAATCTCGAGACATTAATCAAAGAAATGTTTCCGTAAAGAATATTTCGAAGTTATTCAAATTTATATTTAATCATCAAGATTTATTTCTAAGCTCTGTTGCAAAGAAAATATCTCAATAGGCTACGTTGTAAGAGAAGTGAGCAGTTTAACGTCGTACAAGAAATATAATGAAAATCCAATACGGTAAGGCATCCCATGTAAAAAGTGAATCCCAGAGCATTCGGCAAGTCGTGGAGGAAGTTTCTCGTTTAGGATTATTTTCACGAGCTCTTTTGGTAGTAGAGAAATAAACTATCAATTCTCAGAATCAAATAAAATTTTCAAATGCGTTTCAAGTTAATTTATCATAAACATGTAAGTATAAAAAAGACCGTAATAGGGATTACAAGTCTCTCTTTATATCTAACCTCTCGTTATATTTTATTTAAAGGAACGAGATATCTTGAGAACAGCACCGAAGAAACTTGGGTTTTTAAAACAAAAAGGACGTTTAAAAAACAAATTCTTAACTTAGAAAAAATACGCCACAGCAAGAAAACAACTTCGAGAAAGAGTATGCTAAATTCCTGCAAACCAACCCAACTAGTTTTTAAAGAAAAAGAAGATTAAGAGAGAGCTGAAACGCAAGCAAATAATAAAGATATAATTCCATAAAGATAAAAACAAATAGAAATACTTTTGCACAAAAATAAACAGGAAGAGAACGACAAGACAAGTAACAGAATAAGCTACGGAGTAGAAAGCAATATAAATGCATATTTATACAAAAATACAGAAGAAAACATGTTGAATTTATATCGCAAGTTAAAAGCAGTGTAATAAAGTAAAATAAAATAAAAGATATTCCACAAGAAGGAAAACTGAGATAGAGAAATGTCGAAAGAAAAAGGATTATTTAAATGATAACAAAAATAAAGTAAAAGAAAACTATAAACTTGAATACTTAAGATTTTGTGGTAGCGTCGATTTCAAGATCAAATTAAATTAAATATGAAGATAAAGCTAAATCTTTACAATATCTACGGCGAATTAAAAGTGAACTTATAAAATTTCTATTTCTATTTTAACAAGGAAAACTTGTACATCAGAAATCATCCGGTAAGCTGAGAAGAACTATAAACAGAAAAAATGAAAAAAAAATATATATAGCATACTTATACGTAGATTCATGCGTCTTTTTCTTTGATGAAAGCTAGGCGTTTATTAAATTTTTCTTCAATTCCACAAGCTTGAGTTTAATTTCGAGCCATCACCCTAACCCCTTCAAAACACCATCTTCTACCACAATCAAGAAACTGAGGTCCGAAAGCCTCACAATCCTGCATAAAAATTTAATTCGGCTCTCTCTCTCTCTCTCTGACGGAATCGAACAGAGAATTTCCTAAAAGGTATATATTCTACGTGAATTGAATGCGCAGGCCTCCCAATCCTGCAGACGCGCACAAAACATCCAGAAGAAAATTAACTGCCCGCTGTGTTTGCAGATCTTGAACTCGGAAACTCAAAATTTCTAACCGAACGAGAGATGAATGGAAAGCAGACACCGCAGTTTATCCAAGAGAACTGCTGAAGATAAAACTGAAGAAACTTGTCTGTAAGATCAGAACACTTGAGCTAGAAATCTCCGGTTGGAGGGGCGTCTAGATCTGTAGAATGTGATCCGGATGAGTTCGCTGTATAAGGATCAAAAGGAAGGATGGATTCAAAGACTCAAAAGGGACGTTTGAGCAGCGGATAAGAGAAATTATGAAGAGAACGACTCGCATACAGAAATATTTTGAGCGGAGCTTAGTTCGGGATCGTGGTTTAATACTCTATACGTCAATAGCGCTACACTCGAAATTAAGTTTATGTTTCTTCCATATAAACGCGTTTCTTTTCCTCTCTTGTTAATAGATTTATTTTGAATACTTTATTTCCTTCTTAGTGTTATTCCCATATCTTATTGGGTCTGCTGATGATGAATTTTAGTTTTGGCGCTGATTTTCACACCCTCCCCACCAATAACTCTTATGACGAAATAATCTCATATTAAGAAATTCTCTTTTGACCATGATGGCGGCATAGTTTATATAGTATTATTAGAGATCCAGCCACAAGGTCCTGAGTTCAAAACCTGGCCAACCGAATTTTTCCGGTTAGGGAGCGTTTTTTAGTGTTTGTCTTTAAAAGGTTAATTGTAAGAGTGGACTATTTAGATTTGCTTAACATATATGTTATTATTATTATTCTATAACCAAAAAAAACCGATTAGCAGGGATTCGAACCGGAGACTTTGGAGTTGGAGTGGTAACCACTCCTCCACCGCGGTCTGTTATATATAGAGAAAATATTTAATATATCATTTAACACAATATAAAATTACAAAATTTAACATTAAAGTATAATGTTTAACTAAATAAAACATTAGTATACAATGAAATCAAATCTATATTTGTCGTACGGAATTATTTGCTCCTGTTGCCAACGATGTTGTGCCATTCATATCTTTACCCCAAAACATTATTGTCGGTAGTTATAATATAAGGGCCTCCAAAAATCCACCTTATGTAGGAATTTTTATATATGGACTTTATGTAGACAACCCTCTTAAATATAACATAAGGCATCTCATCGAGAAAGACATTTTCCATACAAACTGATAAACTTGAGATTTCCACTTAGTTTTACTTTGGTAGCTGGTATAGCTGGTAAAATTACAATGGTTTATTAACTTCCGATTTTCGACGAATTCACTGTTGCCGGGGCCGATTATATTAATAATACATTTGAAAACCTTTTAACCATTCGACTTTTTATTCACTTAAGACCTAAAGCAAAGGATCATGACCCTCCACTATGAGCTACAAGACGCTATGGAGGGGGGATGAGGTGATAAGATGAGGAGTGAGGTAGTTTCCCTTAGATTTCCTCAATGAGCCAATATGCTAAGAACGGACTGAAGCCACCTGACATGACCTATTTAATAACACCATTCATAGTCTTCAGTAAGAATCAACCAAGATGAAAGCTGTATCTCGACATCACTGATACCTTTGTAGCTTTCTCATGATCAGAGCCAGCTAACAAAACTAGCATGAAAGGCGGATGAATGATACATTTGTCTTTGCATTGTACCAAAATATCAGTTCAGATACGGTGTCAAGAACGGCATATATTGAGCATAGAAGAAACAAACGCGGTAACATTCATAGAGAAACCAAATACATATCGATGATAATACTAGTTTAAAATTAAAGTGATAGAGCAAACATATTTCAAACGCGAGAACCGTAGCCGTGTTGGACTAGATATATCACATTTCAGTGACTCAAATGGGAAAATAGTTTGAAAGGAAGTTTAATATCCGCTTACCGATATCTTTGCGCCGAAATTCACTCGTGACCCAAGCGAGAGAATTACAGATCTGCGAAGCATTATGATACCCAAGAGCTTCATTTTTCGAATGCTTCTAAAACCCGTCAATTTAACCTCTTTCGAAATTTATGCATCAATTAAATCAGTCATAAAATCGTTTCGCGATTTTTTTTCCCGGAATTAATGCGCTCGGGGTTATCGTCCGTTTCGGCTTTAGGAGAGAAAATTGGAAATTATGTAAAAGGACGAAGTTTCATGAATAAGTAATTTTTTTTTGAAAGGTTCGATTCCAACCTCTGGGAAAACGGTGATTCGTGTCGGAAAGGGGTGGCATTCCGTTAGTCAAACTCCAAATATTCCCTGGAATTCATTTGTAAGAAGTATATGATTATTCTAGCGAAATTGAAATTAATATGAGTCAGCTTTGCGGCACCAGATTTGGGAGTGCTGGGTGGACTTGTTTTATACCATTTACATTTACATATAGACCCTGCTAACCACCACTGGCGCATGGCAGGGGATGCGAAACACCGAAAACCCTATCTACCTTTGTCTGCTGTTGGCTTCTCTAATACTTCGCGGAAAAAATAACCAGAAATAACTATCTGTCCTGGCAACTATTTCCCAGTAACGCTTCGTCGTTTTGTCTCGAAGATCACGTATGCTACTAACTGGTATAACAATATCAAATATCTCCTCCCCGAGATCCGTAGCGATAAATTTATTAAATAGCTTCCTACGGTAATCAAGTCTTCTATCACTAAGCGAATCCCAACCGAGGGATACCCTTAGTACATACACGTCTGCTTAAAATCCGGATTATTATTTCACGCTTTTAAGTTTAGTCTTTATCCAAAACCTTTAAACAGGCCACCACTCTTCCAAAAACCCTTTTTCGATAGACTTCAGGCACAAATATATCACTCTCAGAGATTTTGCGCGACGTTTCTCTAGATGAATTCGGGACAAGAATTTGGTGATTGGGTTACGGAGTAGAATCGCAGGTAACTCGCGCTCTCTTGAGTGAAATAAATGTATTTAATTTTCAACTGAAACAATTTTTCTTTGAACTTTGGGAATTACTATCTTTATACTTTAAAATAGAGCTATTTCTTAAATAGACCCTTCATAAGGAACTCCAGTTATCCCAAAAAATCTTACATGATAAGTCACTTACACAGTGATACTAGTGTTATTTTTAAATAATTGCCATTCAATAAGTAAATCATAGCTAAGTAACAGAGATTTGTATGCAATTTTTGTAGATGGCTGGTACTGTTGTTTATGCACTGATGTTCTGTATCTGTGTTTAAGGTTTTTGAGAAATTGCGTTAGTTTATTATTAAATGGATAGTCTGACTTATGAGCTATGACTTATGACTATAATGAACAGTACCCAAATCATGATTGTTTTTATAAAAGTTGCATTCGCACAGCGAGAATATAAAGAAACATCCTGTGGATCATAAGACAACATATCCAACTTTGTTTTACATATAGAATTTTTCTCCGTTTAACGGTTTAAAATTCAGAAGCATTCGTTAAAACGTCCTTCAGCAAGAGAGTATTGCGTCTCACAATGCTATTCTACCTATAATAGATGTCCCATGACGTTATTCTAGCCATAGTAGAATAACATTGTGTGACATACTAGTTATAGTACCTCAATCACCGGCACAATCTCCCACATCTATATGCATTCCGCGCTACAACACCCTGAAATATTCACGTACTATCTTCCAGCCTCCGAACAATCACATGAATGTTATCCTGGTTGCGGGTTATAGCTGTGTATTGACATCATAGGAATTCTTGAGTAAATTTCTAAAAAATCATGAAACAGACTAATGAATGGAGATGCAAAGATACCTTAACGATAGAATTATCTAATACACAAGAAAACATATATATTTACCATGGGTTTATAAACTGGACTATTGTAGATATAAAATGATAGAAATTGCTATTAGGGAAAGTATTAGGTGGAGAAGAATAGTTAGAATGACTAGCGCTATCTTAACTTACTTATTTCTCCCGAATAAGGAGAGCCCTGTATAAAAATTTGAATGATACGGTGAAGGCTAAGAGAACATCATTCTCCGAATGTTACTTTCCTTCAAACTGAAAAATCTTAGTCCAATATTTTTTTAATGATGATACCATATGCAAATGCATATATAAGGAATGTCTATATGTTATTCATTCCGAAGTCCGTTCAGGATCTCATCCTCTCAAAAATTAGCTAACGGGAGATTAAAATGAGGAATGAGTCTTACTATACAAGTGCATGAGGAATAAACGTAGATGAAAGCTCACCGTCATACATTAAATCGCATACGATGAGTATACTTGATGATAAAAACTATAGGCTGCAATATGGCTATATGGAATATTATAAATTGATTTGCTTCGAAAGAGGTCATTTTTGTTCTCAGCAAAACAAAATTGTTTTATAAATCATGCTCTAAAAACTTCTCCTTTACGCATAAGAATGTATTATAACTGATTGTACATAGTATGTAATGATGTCTTCCGCGTAATATTTTATTGGGCGAACTTAAAACACGATAAATATAAACAGAAAGTAAGAAAGATTTCATCCAGCGATACACATTTGCTACGTTAATAATATACCATCTCAATATCTCAAATATAAACGGATCAGAGGAATGATATAGATCTTCCTGCATGTATGAAGCAGCTCAAGTGCGACTGATATTTGTTTAACTCAACTCTGAGTGATAAAGACAAATTGTGACGTCGCCCGAAATGAATTCACTCCTCGAAAGGATTCCGTCGCCGAGGACATGTTAAGTAATATGCGTCAGCCGCCCTCTCCAACAAAACCCTCCGCTAAGCAGCCTCCGCTTCACGAATTTCATTAACGCTCTTCCGTATCGTCACGAATTTCCAGCGATTCTCTTTCGCAGCTGCACATGCAAAGGACGTGCTCATCTCTCACGGATTATGTATTCCGACCTCTCGAAGCGTCGCCGCACCAATCCCGGTTTTTGCATATATACATATTCCCGGAGGGAATCTCCGCTTCCTTAGACGTGGAAATGTCCATAAAAATGAGCCCCGACCTTAATACATTTAGTTTCGTCCGCTGTGTTTTTCTTACGGACGCAGATCGAGCTGTTGGGGATGAAAAGCGCCGATGGGGAAGGCGGTTATCACAATACGCGGACCCCGTGTTTGCGTTGGCCGTCGCGGAGGCCAAATTCGCCGGGAAATGTGCCGCGTAGCGTAACTCTCTCTCTCTCTCTCTCTCTCTCTCTCTCTCTCTCTCTCTCTCTCTCTCTCTCTCTCTCTCTCTCTCTCTGCTGGAGTTCACACGGTGTCCTTTTTCCGACGGGAGATAAACTGCTTCTCAATTAACCGAGGAGTCCTTCTTCAGGTTTGAAGGAACATCAACAGGTTCTCTGATTTTTGTGGCCGTGTCACCGAATGGCTCCCATCCGGCGTAACGTTTTCTAAAGCGAATGCACCGGATTCGATTGATAAAAATCGCAAGGAAACGCCTCTGGATTGACTCCGGAAAAAAAGGATCCGAAGTGATTTTCGAATTTTTGGAGCAAATAGGAATATGTCTTGCATTTCAGGGACCGTAATGTGAATTAATTCTCCAAATTGGGATCTACAATCGCCCTGCGTGTACTTGACGGGGGTAATGGTTTTTCCTACACCAGAAGAATTCATACGCGGGTAAAATTAACACTATTGATGACATAAGCGGTAGATATGACGAAAGCCTGGGGTTCTAATGCCAACCTCCTTCAATATGAGTATTAAATTTATAACTTAGAGATTCCATTCCCTGTACATTATGAAATGAATACCAGAAAGCGATGTTTTTAATTTTCTCGAAAATTTAACCATGAAATCACGGTCCTGAACCTAATCTATATCGCAATATTTTTCGATAATTCGATACGTTCTAATATAGTGATAATATTTATAATATTATAAATAATATAATGAATATAATGATTCAGAGGATTCAAAGCCGGACTTGAAATATTTGCAGTCCGTAACTGATCTCTATTTCACCAGAAAAGAGCCGTGTATCGGAAACTAGTTGGGAGAGTACCGCTATTGGTTCAGCGCAAGTGATGAAAAATTGAAACATCTATCCAAACATTTCACAACGGTAACCTTACTTCTTATGCGATATTCTAACGAGCATCACCAGCTTAATTTCAGAGTAAAATCGGCTTCTCGTAAAAAATTTTGTAGTAATTGTACAACTGATCAGAATTCTAAAATCGACACTATGAAGCTTTTGTGGATGAATTTCAAATTTTTTTTCTTGCGAAGATGTTCTTTATGTAGAGATACATGCAACTTGAAAACCAGGAGAGTTCTCAAAAACCCTTTAAGGATGGTTTTGAACAAAATTCACTATACTCTCTTTACCAAGATCACTTTAACGTCATTAAAGCACTACTTTTACGGATTTGGACTCATCCCGCGTCCGCATAATGATAACCACATTAGGCGATATCCTTTTAGCAGATAATCGCAATGATATCTTTTGCGAGTGATGAATGAACCTTCCAACTCCTCAAGGCATTCCCATTCTAAGATCTTCCTTTTCGACCCATTAGCTTTAACCGTTCTTCAGAATTCTTGCTCAGCGACGGGTGAAATGAAACCGAACTTTTCATTTTCCTCACCGCCCAAATTCAAGCCCATTAGCCGCTTTAAATTAAAAAAAATCTCGTGGCACCGAGGGATGGAGGGAGAGAGAGAGTAATTGAAACGGAGTACGAAGGAAAAAAATCACACCCTATACAACCCCCTTATCTTGAGACGGTCGCGAAAGTAACCGCATCTCGAAAATTTTTAAAGATGAGGGTGCTTTCGAGTTGGTCATTTTTTCCGACGGGAGAGAAAAATCTCGCGCACTCGGAATTTTTTCCTCTGAACCGAAATTGGATGTTACGCTATCTTCCGCTATCTTCAGCGGAAGAGGAGCACGAACGCACTTAAACGAGAGCGATCCCATCTTCACACGGTTACACACGTATCCTGGGCACCATTCGGCGACGGAGCGCTCGTTGGCTTTTACTTAAATCCCGAAATGGGCGTAACTTTTAAGCACTGGCGAAAGATAGGTGAGATCGTTCCATTCACTACAGAGTATTTCATAACTAATTAAATTCTATAATCCAGAATTTTTTACCCTTTAACGTACGAGCTATCGTAGGGATGTAGTCTTTAGGAACGTCCAACTCATGGGATCAAAGTTGGACCTTACGTAAAGCCGACCATAAACCATTTCTCATAGTTTTCACCATCATCTAAGTTTTAAGAATTTCTTTGAATAAATCATCAAATACGTTTTGGTAATTCGAATACTTTGTATAAAAAAGTAGATTTTTACGGATTCAATCCCGCATTCTTACTCTAAGCTCTATAAGGTTGTAATTGTGAACCTTAGTTAAAATTTAAAATGCCGGTGTGCACCCTTGGATGTGTATCAAATGATTATCAATGATTGGGGTAGTTCATTAATAATTTATTGTTTGAACAAGAGTTTTAAAACTTCAAATGACGGACTCCTCGAGAGCCAAGTGTGTAGGGCGTTCGACTTCGACGGAAGAGGTCCCGGGTTCGATTCCCGGCGGTGCCCTACATGCGCAAAATTTCCTCAGTTGAAGTATTTTAAAATATACTACTACTATAAGTAACTCAAAATTCATATCTAAGAGATTAGATTCACCAGTCAAACTTATGACCATCATCAACTTTTAAAGGGCCGCCTCATATGAGTATTACAAATCCTTAATAAAATTATGTTAAATTTGGAGTATATAAGTTACTGTTTATGAGAGAAGGAATCCGTATAGCAAGTGTAATCCCGTTTTTACATCCATTAACATTTCAGCGACATTCGGTGGATTATCTCTTAAACCCTACACATAATCTCCACAATTAAGCAATTATTGGAAATCTCCGTAGCGCGAGAATCCCCGGTAAGTTGCCGGTCGGGATCGGCGGAGGCATCGAGCACCCTCGAGGTAATGCATCTTTAAACCACTTAACCACTCCGGCTACTCGGAAACTATACTTCACCAAGGCGGAGAACACGTATGCAGCGGTCAACCCAAGAGGAGATAAAGGGAAACCTCTCCATCCGTCTACATCGGATGGAGAATCACCCCCGTAGAATGAGAGCTGTGTATCTTTAACCTCTCGCATCGACTGGAAATAATTGGCTTTCCTCATCACTACACCAGCCTCTCGACGGCGGGGTAACGGAGAACTATTCTCTCTCTCCCTCTTCCGTGAAAATTGACGCCTCCTTTGGTCCAGATCCGTGATATCTGCACGAACCCACTTCCAACCCGAAAAACACCGAAAAATCACCGGTGTATTCTTTGTCCGCATTTTTAAGGCGGACGTAGGAAGTGAATCCACGGTCTCCAACTGGATTGGGGGCATTTCTCGCGTTTGGTGGAATTAGTGGGTGAGCCAGGTGGTTAAGCCCCACCGTGATATCTGCACGATCCCACTTCCAACCCGAAAAAGCACCGGCGTACTCTTTGTCCGTATTTTTAGCCTGGGAGTACTGCTGGGGGTAGGAAGGGAATCCACGATCGCCAACTGGATTGGGGGCATTTCTCACGTTTGGTCGAATTTGTGGGTGAGCCAGGTGGGTGAGTAAAGTAGCCCCGGTTTCCTCACCGGGAGATCCCGGCACGTCGACTGAGACTCCCGGTCTTCGGTGACCGGTAAAGGGGCGAATACAGTCCTCGGCTTACCTATCAATGTATCAGAGGAAGACCGGGGGAGCTTCGCGGCCGCCGATGCAGTGGCTCTCTGTCCATCCAATCCCGACGGCACCATCAACCACACTCAACCTTTTTTCGAACTTTCCGTCCACTGAGTTCACTTCACAATCACACACCTTTTTATGATTTAAATCCCCTTCTCTGATGGATCTTTCGCCATATCCAAGGAGGCGACGAGAAATCCCGAGAAAGCGGCAGCGACGGCCTCTGGCACTTGTCGCGTCGGAGTCGTCGGAGCGAATGAGGGGTAGGCGGAAGGGGAAGGGGCGGGGGACGATGCGACGGTACGCATGCGCACTCGAAAGGCGTCGCGTGGAGGGGAAGGGCGAGGGGGAGGCAAAGACACAAGTCCGTCAGGCATTCGGGAACAGGTTACGTACGGCTTTTCGAGAAAAAAAGAATTGTCGCATTTTGGAGCCTTTTTTTCCTTGCAAAAGTGACTCATCACAAAGTGATCCTCAAAAAAGCCCCTTTTTTATTTTCTTTTTCGCTCTTTGCCTCTCCCTTTTCTCCCGAAATTCCAGGGTTGCGTTGAAGAAGGGGATCTAAAGTATCTATTTGGTACATTAAATAAAGTCATCTCTAACCGTCTCTTCTGCCGCGCCAGCTTTACTCCACCCTCCCCGTCTCGCTTGTCTAGTGGTTTCTGATTCAAATCCGTCAAAATCCGTGCCCTTTCAGCTCCCCGCATATACCAACATTAGCTAAGCTTCCACAAATATTTCTAGTGTTCGTCGCTTTATGGAAAAGAAAGATGACAAAAAATGAAATGGAGGGGTTCCGCTAAGAATATGAAAGAATGGAAATCTGACTCTGAACTAAAAAAGTCTTAATCCTAATCCTCCTTGGGATAGCTCGGTTACCATTGGCATGCTTAATTCAGTTACTATTGGCTTTTGTGTGTAAAAAATTCCATGAGTAGGATTTGTATAAATATGAACCATCACAGAACATTGCATAGGAACAAAATGTGCCAGCCAAAACTTTTGGAGCGTACATTTACTATTGTGTAAACCGATTTATATGCCAAACGCATCTCAGTCACAATATAAACAGGAACCCAGATGAAATTGATAATCTCTCGATGACCTATATTGCATTGATTCCACCCACCTTTCTGATACAATGCTCAATAATCTGTAAATAACTTGGCTCTCATACCTTTCATATGCATCCTACCATCACAAAAGTAAATCTAAAAGAAAAGGGAAAATTTTAAATTTAATAATAGTTTAAGAATAAATAAAACAGACCGTTGAACTACATCTACGATAATAATACTGAAGTTAAATCAAAATTGGAAGTAAAATTTTAGGATGCCTTTTAATAATTGAAGAGAAAATTCTTTAGAAGGAAAAGCTATTTTCCAGTAGAAGATTTTCCTTTGGAAGCAAGTAATTTATCATTCCAGACCGGACGCGGTGGAACGACATCATAAGGAAGTGAGGAATAACTTTGTAATTTCAGCAATATTTTTAAGCCGGTCTTCTATAAAAAATACTGTAGAATTTACAAAGCTATTCTTTACTTCTCTTATAAGCTTTTAACAGACAGTAGCTAATATGATTTAGATGAAACCTTAAAGGTGAGAGACGGTATATCCACACGAGTAAATAATCTGCGTACGTCATTACAAATCATACCGCACAGCTCATTAGCTTTAATGCAATTTATCATACTTTCCTTCCTTTAATTTACGCCCTGAAAAGTTTAGTCCGAAATACACTTGATTTTACGCTCCCCGAATTAATCCGAAAGACATAAAATTTTGAATACATTAAATTTAATATGGAATGACTAACGCGTTTTATGGGGCTAATACATCACCCAAGGAGTAATAAATGCTCATCCTTTGCCCCTTTCTTCATCCTTCTTCCTCTACATCTTCCACCTTCACCTTAATAAGGTCTCCTTCATCCACAACATCTATTAATGTGGTCTCCTTACTCTCCCTCTTCCTAATTTCTTCCTCGAATTCTCCCTTTTATTACCTCCGCATTAAATGTTGCATAACGAACTTCCTTCATAAGTTTCCGAGGGATTAGCCCGTCGTTTTATTTTCTATCACTTGGATCGAATTTGCATATCTCTCCAACACTGCCAGATTAAATGTTAGAATTCCCCTTCGCCGCCTTTAATATTCATCGAATATTGTAAAGTACTTTTCTCCGTTCTTGATGTTAGCACCAATAGTTAAATGAGTATTAATCAGAGCTCTTTTCGACTTGATTCATATTTCACGGCATTGATAACATATTCATAATTCCATTCCACTTCCAGATTGGAATCGCTTAATTCTTCCATACAATCGTTAACGTCCATGGAAAATTACTGCGCACTTATATTCTCCTCTTGATTACTTCTATTGGTTATCTTTGCTTTTAATCAGGGCTTTCTCCGATGTTTTTTTTTTATTTCCGTTCTCCACAAGTCTTGCTTTGCGCCAGAAAAACGGGGGCCGAAATCTTCGATAAAAATCCATCTTCAAACCTTTTCCTTTGCCGACCTTTCTTCCAATGTCCGTCCATTCTTTTCCTTCCCATTCATTCCCTTCTTTTACCTTTCCCCTCTCCTTCAGGTTTCTTGTTCCTTTCCTCGAATTATTTCATAGCCGCGGGAGAAAATTCTGAAAGAGGAATGTGTTGTTTAAGAAGATACACTCCGGATTTCCTTTGAATTGGAAGAGGAGATCAAGTCAAGGGGACTTGATACCAAATTGAAGAGTCGTCTTATTTAAAGCACTCTTCCTGTGTCGGCGCATGATCCACGGGAGCTAATTATCGTTCTCAAGGATTGAGGTGGATAATTTGATAAGTAGCACACTTTGATTCTTGGTAGGGATCGATATGAGCTCTTCGTTCGTTTTTCAAGGTCGCAAAATTCTGTACAAATATTTCGTGAAAATTATTCGGAAATTTTAAAATCTCGGTAGGTAATTAGGAAGCCTTGCTAAAGCAAAGAAATAAACTTAATACGATATTCATATTAATAGGAGAGCACTGAGAGACAGCAAAAAAGCGTAAGGAAATCACGGGAATCCGCCGTAAGGGGCAAGAGTACATTATGAACTTGGTGTTTAATTCTATTAGACATTATAAAACACTCCATTACCCGTCTGTCAAAATAGCGTGCTCCAGATAATAGAAGCGACGGGACTGTGATGCCTAGAAATTGGTATTACTGGCCTTTCTCGGTTCTCCTTGTATCTAGAAGACACTAATCCGACATTATTATTATTATTAATTAAACAGTTACAGTTAGACATATAGTCTGGTGGCAACTACATACTAAGTTAAACAAACATCCTAAAAACATAATAAGTTAAAAATACCAATACAACCCAATAATAATCATAATTCCCCACAAAACAATACAAATTTTCCCACAAACAAAACAATTTACATAAATAAAATATGTACATCTTCCCATAAACATTCCCCCTCAGTCGCACAAGTTTTTTCAGGGTTCCACAGCTAACGTAACAGCTATTGAGGGTTTTCAACCTCAAATTCATTAACGATCATGTTCTAATTTTTCTTATATAACTCTATTTCACCCTTAATCTTTCTAAAACAGATCTATAGATCTTCAACTAGATATCTCTATAGCATAAAATAAAATATTCAAAGTTTTCTTCTTCCATTGGAATTCTCGCGAGTAAAACATAAATGAAAGTGGAATCTATAAGGTCAATGGATAGGATGTAAGATGTTACTACAGAATGCGAGAAAAATAATTTTCTGGGAAAAACTTCCTCAGGGAAGAAAGGTTTTGCCAAAGCAAAATTACTTATTTTTCAAGGAAATGAAAAGGAAAATGTATCTTAATGAAAGGAAAACGAGATTCGAGAGTCAAATCAAACATCTCTTCCGAAGTTTATCTAAATTACCGAAATTTTAAAAGTTAAATAATAATTTAGTTTTTGCAATTTTTGAGAAAGAGTTAGCGCCGAATGTCTCTAAAATTGATAACCTTTCCGAGATAATATTTTTATATATTTTAACAGAATCTCATAAAATTTCACATATATTTAGAAAATGGAGATTTTACATCAGTAAGGGAAATTGATTCACTCTTGTCCTCGCGATTCTGGAAGCATTTCCAAAAGTTTCCATATAGTTTTTTAATAGGACATGATAATAAATCGGGATATTTCACCATCCTAATCAATCTTGCTTCTTTCGGTTACCCCCATAGGGCAGGGTCAGTGAATCTATTTTCATCGGGGGGCCACATTTAGCATTCAGTCTATACTGAATATGAAACGCCGCGTATGAAACCATCAGGTCACTATTGTATTGCGTGTTGCCTATATTCAAATAGTTGAGTATCAAAAACTTGTATAACGAATTCATTCGCTGAGTAAACGGAAAGAGAATATTCATAATTCCATTCACATATTCATAATTCCATTCCACTTGATTGGAATCGCTTAATTCTTCCATACAATCGTTAACTTTTTCACATGGCAGTATTAACAGATTAGAGAACGAAAAAACAAGATTCTTTGAATAGGAGTATTTTAAGTATTTGTTTTAGGGAGTGATTAAAAGGCCGCAATGAGCGCCCAGAAGGGCAATATATGGCTTGAAAGCCGCAGGTTCCCCATCTTTGGTCTAGGCCATTTATCCTCTTTGGCTACCATATAGATTCGAATCCCATTCTGCCTTAATCTGATGTGGAAATGTCATTCATTATTCAACATCTTACACAATAAGAAAGTGGACTAAGAACTCTTTTTCATCGCAGAAATAAAAATTACAACCAGAGTGTTTAGAAATACACTAAGTAAGGCTAATTCTAAAAGTCTGTCTTTTTTTAACAACTGTTTTTGTCTCTCTTGGTGATATCTAACTTTTAGGCAGGTGCCTTGTACACTACCTCAAGATCCAAGGAATCCCTCAGAACTGAATTTCTTAGACAATATTTCTTTGCTTCATCTAATAATACCCATTGATATCTGCCATTTGATCACTTCTTTACTTCTAGAAACATTCATCCAATGAATATACCACAATTTTTAGAGAATCAGATTCCTCAGACCTGTTTTTATTTCTATCTGTTCATAGCCAACTTACAGGCCATATTTAAGAAAGATATCAAGTTTAAACTTTAAATTATATGCTTGGAAATTTGTATTTCTTCGATATTTTTATATCTCTGGTTGGTTCTAACAAAAACCAAAAGAAGAAGTGTTGTCTAATAATTAAATATTCAGCATAAGTATTTTAAAACCCATTTTAATATCACTTAATCAATAAAAGGTAGTTAATATCAATAAGAATCTACAAATAAAATTGACTTCTTATAACTGTAAGAAAGTATTAGAGTTAATCATCTATAGTGCAATTCATTCAATTCTTGATATAAACTGCAAAAAATTCAATCAAATTTTCTAGTTTAAGGTTTCATTCATTTATTAGCTATGTTAGTGATTGATGATGGTTATTTGATCATACCATTGTAATACTCGCAGAAAAGGAAAGTACGATAAAATAAATGATGTTAGAATAAGTAAATACTAGGAAGCATAAAGTTAATCAGAGAGAGGAGAATGCAATATTATTTGTAGGAAAGGGAGGTAGTAGTGGAGGATTTCTATGGATAATGGACCCGTACGATTCACAATATGGAAGGGACTGTACGCATACGAAATGGACAGATTAAGGGAGGGATGGTGATGTAAACGGACGAAGAGGAATGGAAAATTCCTTATGGAACTGACCTCAAGGCGGGAAAGCCTGGTGGATTGAGCTGTCCATAATACAAAATGAATTCGTAAGAAATGTGATGGAAGGAAAAATGGAGAAAAAGGCCTCATGTGGGAGAAAGAGAGAAAAAACGACCACGAATGCGGTGGAAAAAATGATCGGCATAAAAATGGAGGTAAACGATAAAATACTATACCGACATCTCTATTGGACGAAATCGGAACTAGATAGTCCTATCTTCCATTTAACCCTTGATAGCATATATTTCCATCTAAAAATGTACCCTGCAAGCCACCTTTCGGCGTGAAGCAGAAAGTGCATGAATCTTCTTTCCTAATCGATTATTTTTCCATATCGTCCTCAGAAACAAATAGAATTCTTGACTTGACTGGTTCTAGCATTCTATCTATTTTTCTGATCTGCCTTGCAGTATCAGAACGGCTTGTGCATTGGCAGCGCATAATATCGGCAACATACGATATACATGAAAATAATTCATATATGTATTGAACAAGAATATAATCTATATGATATAAACATTTTTAACAGGTAAGGTGACAACAGAAATGAAATTAGGAAAGAAAGAATGGTTTCGAAGGGAAAAGTAACTGCTATAATTTTTACCCACAGAAATAATGCTGCAGGAAAACACAAAGAAGGTGTTTGTGTGAAAAGGAGTGTAAAAACCTACGAGGGATCTAATAAAAGTAAAAGAAAGAGAGAGTGAGATTATAATATTGTAGTCAATAAATACTTAAATATTAATTAACAAGGAATATGTATATCAGAACATTAGTGGGTATTTTTTGTAATGAAATGTTGAGCATAAAAGGAAGATCTTAATTTAGCGTATAGTATGAAAATTAGAACATTTCCGCCAAGCCTCGAATAGTGCTATTATATATTCTCTATCCTTGGACTCCCTTTCTACCAATCGACCTAAACATGACCTATCCTTCTCATATTCCCTTTCTGACTGCCCTCTCCTAATTTCTCTTTGATATTATCGTGTTTCTAGCAGATCTACGCGTTGGACATTTCTACATCATTATTCTAAACCAAGAATAACCAAATATTCCCTTCTCTTTCGCCTTCCTTCTTGCTGAATTACCTTCCTCATTCTGCTGATCCTTCTTAAATAACCAAAGGGACATTTATAAAATATTTAACCCTTTAAGGTCTTTGGCCTTTGTAATACTTTCCTTACTTTAAAAAAACAGTATTAATGAAATAAGCCATGACTTCGTGTAGCTCCATTTTAGAGTGGATATTACAAATGAATAAAAATATTTCGTTTTTGTGCCACAAAAATATATTAAGGTGACCAGCTTTCCAGGAAAGTCATGAATGAGTACAATTAGTTGAAGCCTTGTTGCCATGATACATTTTTGATGAACAAATAACGAATTATTTTAATGAATTTCTTATGTTCACTCTTAAAAATTGTTCTTGGGTAGAAATACAATACACTTTGACAATATTCTACAAGGAATTTTAATATATGCGACCGGTTTGGGACGATTTTGTCAATTAGATGGAAACTGATCATATATGTAAAGTTCAAGTGGAATATTCACAAAGTGTTTTTATTTCTATCACTTCACAAAGCTAACGCTTCTTCCATAGACTTTAAAAATTGTTTTTATTTCTTATCGATTTTTTGTTACTGCTTCTTTTGTTTATACCTGTTATATCATCATAAATTGGCGTTCTTACATTGTACGTGATTATTACATAAATTAGCAAATTTAATCAATCGTTTCTGGCCGTACTTAGAAGAAAGCCATTTCATTGAATTAAACAAAGAATAACTTGGTAATTTCCACAGAATGTATTTCAGGACAACTAGTTTCGGCAAAACCCCATCATTAGTTATAGTCTATTAGTTATATTAGTCAGTTATACAGGAAAAGCTATCCCTGTATAACCTGATGATGGGGTTCAGCCAAAACTAGTCGTCCTGAAATACATTCTGCGGAAATTACTAAGTTATTCTTTGTTTAATTCAATAAAATAGCAAACATGTAAGAACAGGGCTTGAGCCCGACCTTTTTAGCAACACCGTCAAGGATGGCAGTGCATAAAAAGACTCGTATATACTCCCAATCTCGAACAGAGGACGGTATACATACATCGATCGGAGAGATTTCTTCGTCCAGTTAGCGACCCTTAAACGACGCATTCTGCCCGATAACGAAATTCCTCCCCCAAATGACGCCGGCCGTAATTAATGGATCACTTTGGAAACACGTGCGCTTCGAGGAAGGAAGGGAAAACGGCCGTTTGAAGTGAGTTGTACGCGACTCATCAATTCCTCACACTGACATATCGGAAATCAACGGTACGGTTAAGCGGCGAGCCCTTGCCCAATCCGGGTCGAACCCCAACTTGTCCCGCCCGGATTCGATCCCGGGTCGCAGGGGCGAGATAACGCACCTGCCGAATCCTAGAGAAGCCATCGGTCGAGGGGAAATAGATGGAGCCGTCGCTATTGTCTGGGAAAGCGATGGTCCTAGTCGGAGAGGATTTGTTTTTCTAGTCGACAAAATGGCCAATTCGCACCTGGAAAGGCTTCCGACGTTTCGGACAAATGAGAGTTCCAGAGGGGATCTTGGTGGGAATTTTTCTAAATTCGGGGAGGGAATAATCACGTTGAGGAATAAGCGGAATAGCTACAGTAAAACCCGTTCAAGACGCGATTCTCTCCTCCCTTTCACGTGAAGCACATGGTAGAAATGGTTCCATGACAACTGACCGCTCTTGCTTACCAAATATATATCTTTCTTAAGTCTTTACGTTTCTTCGATTTTCCATCTTTTTGTTTCTGGTTCCGACTTTGTACCTAATTCTATCTAACGTTATTTTGAAAATTAGTAAAGCCCTAGCCTATGATATTGAAGTTAATGTGTATTTCTTATGATTACACTTTCAATCTTATGGGGTGGATAAAAAGTTGCTTATGTGATAAATATACATATAATTAAATATTTAATTGTTCATTTATCTGTATTTCATAAATGATGCTTGTAATATAGGATTTCTGCTCTAAACTTTTATTTATAAGAATGCGTTGATCTGGTTTAATCTAGTTTAATAAGTAATCGGTAAAAAGATTGCTACTCAATTGTTTGAGCGTTCAAAATTTAATTATTCTTTTATTGTCGTTCTTGTTATTAAACCTGCCCGCTGTGAACGAGACGCGCTCAGTTGTACTAGCGTTCAATCGTCGAGCGCTCAGTCGTCGGGTCACGGGTAAAAATACCGCTTAAGACGCCCTCCTTGCCGCTTAAGATGCCCTTTTTCCGTCCCAGATGCACTCCAACCCGCTATAGCCAATCGCTTACCTCTTTTGATACACAGAATCCTTTTCACCTAATCTTTGCCGTCCTCTCACGCTTCGTCTCATGTCTAGCATTGTTCCTTGTGAATTTATTAATTAAATCGTGCTCTGTGATGCCCCCTTAACCGTAACTGCAGTTAAAATATTCTTTATTCTTCCCTAGTGGTCTATTCGGTAATAATAATTTCATTAACGAGGGAAGAGTCGCCAAAATGAATTAACTAAGACTCTCTCTTTGTGCGAAAAGCAGACTATTCTTCAAATATATTATGTAAGGCAATCAGAATTACACCCGGTTACAAAGATATCCCACTTAATACGCGATTTTATCATGGTCCCTGAAAAGCGAATTGAACAGGTTTGGCGGTACTTTGAGGAAAGAATGAAAGTAAGCACAGAAAGGAAGACGAAACGTGTACTAGTTTCACCAAGTCTTTGAAAAGCGTCCAATTTAAAACAAAAGTAGTTTGTGATGATGCAAATAGATGTGCTTCCTCGGATGCGGCCTACGAGTTATTCGATAATAAAGTCTTTCATCGAGCTTCAATGTCTGAGGCATAAAGCAATATTTCAAAGATGAAAAAGCACCAACGCTTCAGCTAAATAGTATTCCGTATAGAGTGTCTCTCGTTGCATTTTGGCTATGAAATTGGAAGCATCATATTTCTGAGCAAAGCTCTAAGAGTGAAAGACAAAACACATTGCCTGAAATACTAAGGGAAATGAGCTTTATTATACTCACAGTTACGGGTTTTCCCACGGAATATTAAACTTATGAAAGCTACTCATCAAAAGATATTTTCAAAGAAAAGAAATTTGAAATAGACAGAGAAATACCAGAAAGCCTACCGATAAACAAATTTGCTTCTATATAGAGTAGAACTAGCGGTATTATACATTCATGGGTGGTCTGAAAAGTTTCCGACATTTTGCCATTTCTGGACATGTTTTCTGAAGATTTCTGAAAAATCTGGGGTCGGAAACTTTTCAGACCACCCTCGTCATTATGCAGTATAGCCTTCAATGGGTAAAAACGTATCCAATAAGTGAAAATTTTCATAATGTGTTGAGGAAACTGAGATTAAAATAACGTCGTATCAGTGGTAGTATTTCTCATACAGTTCTTCAACAGCTGAGATCAATTCGTAAACATGGGACCACATCGGGGATTTAACCCGCGATCTCTCCAACCAAGAGCGAACGCACTATCTACGTGGCTTTCCCGGAGTGTTTTGTTTATTGTGGATTATTTGTACTTAGTGTGCTTTTTTTCAATCTCTATTTTCTTGTCACTCACCCTAGTAACTCCTACCATCACACTTCTATGAGTTTTTTGCACAATATAATCGTTTTATCCTCTCTTTCAAAGTAGTTGTGACTCCAGTAGTTGTGACTCATTAAGAAGTAACATAAGGCTTCTCAAGCAAGTCAAATGGAATGAAATCTCACAATTTTCTTTCCCTTTTTATTATTAACATCTTAATCGAGTTATAGGGGCTCCGATAAAAACAAACAGCGAAGGTCTTCACAGTTCCTAACAACTACAACTAACTACTATCAAGTTTAGTGTTAATATTTTAACAACAATGAATCATGTAGACAGGAATTATAAACTGTATCATTGACTATTTAAGACATAGTTCCTAAGATGGCGAATTTTTGTAGTTATTGATTTAGTTAACATCGTTCAAAATACTGAAATTCGGCAGCGTACAATTTTTTTCGGCACATATACAATTTTGTACTCGGTCTCCATACAAGTAGTGAGATTCGGATATTTCCCACCAAATACATGATTTCGTTGAGATCGAATCGAAGAAAACTCGGTTCCTATTCCGGTAAGGAATCTCTACGCGGAACTGAATAGAAGAATCTTGTTGCAGATAAATTTTACCTCAAATACAGTGAGAATTCGCGCGAAAACTGAAACTTGTTTACCGACTGAATGGGACATCGGTACAGTTTCCAATCCAGCCGGGAATTTCTGATTTATCGCCGTTCAGAATTGATCGCCAGCAAAGGGACGGCTGACGCAAATGAGGAACGACAGCTGGAACGCAGGCGCTACATTCCTAACAGAAGCATTAAAACTGTCCTCAGAAGGCCTTCGGATGGAATAATCAACGGGAATCCAAATCAGCATCATTCCATCATCCAAATCGTTTGAGAAATAAAGGAGAGAAAATGTATGTATTTTTATCGAATTCAAATTATTGCGAATACATTATGTGCAAATGTGTTACCAGGACCATGTCAAATACATATCTGCATTCACAGACTGTAAGTTGCGTATTGTATGGCAGTCATTGTGGGAGAAATATTCGTTTCAGAAATAAAGAAGAGTAAATTTGCGTATTTTATCGAATTCACAATATTACGAATACATTATGTGGAAATGTGTTACCAGAACCATGTCTGCAAAAATCAAATACATAATATTGTCCGGTCCTGTCATTCATAACCTGAAAGCTGCATATTGGAGTATGGCAGTGATTGAAGGAAAACTATGAATTCAAATAATTTATTTTTCTTATTATCTTTCTCGCATATTAATTCTAGTTTTCGGGCATTCACATCGAAACTGATAAAATTAAATGATTGATATAATTTTATTGATATTGTAATATTTTAGTTCATCGAGATGTATACATGTAGTAAACAGCATATTTAGTAGTGTAATTTCTAAATTTCGTGTAATGATAATTTATATCTCATTACTCGACAGAAAATTTCAGATTCGTCAGTTCACCAATTCTGTGGAAATTGCTCTAATGTTGACGTAATTTTTGCTACTTTTTACTGTTTATTATTAGTATTTTTAAAAGTGTTGTGACAGGTGAGGTTGTTTCGCACACATGGGCTCCCACCGGGATTGGATTCCGGGACCGCCATCACCAAAGGCTAACGCGCTACTTGCTTGGCTATCCCAGAACCAAACTTTCTACTGCTATTAATATTTTTAGGCGTAGTTGAAATTTAAAACACTTACAATCAACTAAGGAATGGGTGAAGGTGATTTTTGCACGTTAGGGCGTGCACCCAGGAAAAATCCCATGGAAGAATAGACTTGATAAAAGTCCTACGGGACCGGAAATCGAACCCGGGTCTCCTGATTGCCGGTCGGGTGCTCTTTCGGTTGAGTTATCTCGCCGGAACATCTTCTCAAGCCATTCTTTGTGGGCAAGGACGTTGAGATTTCGTCCGCGTGGCGGCGGTTTTACTTGGCGATTTTACGATTCGCGTTAATATTCAAACTTTTATCATGGAAAAGTACCTCAAAATATTTCCGACAGAATGTAGCAGGTAAAATTACTGCCCCATATTCCGTATATACGATGAAAGACAAGAACTGAAAATTTTCCATCAGAGTAGAAGTAAAGATATCGTAAAGAGGTGCAAGTGATGGATATGAAAAGGGGGAGTGAGAGAGGACCAGTTGCTCTGCGAAGTCGTCCTTAGAGACTCGGATCACGTAGGCGAAGGGCAGTTGATGATGCCACCGATCATTCTCCACACTCCGCCTTTATGCTACACGCCGCTCACTTCAAATATGACACACTGAGCCCTTTCACAAAATCCTTGATTATTTTCGCCAAGATAAATACCCGGGAGTACATCTCTGCGCGATACGAAAATATACGACGTCCTAGAGAAAATACTCGACTTCTCTGCGTAATAATCTCCTGCCGATCCTGGTTTTCAGCACAAGCATTTCGTCGCTACTTGTACACGTTTCCTGAGCGCTGTGTGGCATTAAAAGAATGCATCTATATGTATTAATATCAAAGCCGGACTTATGTTTGAAATAAACGATGGAAATGTAATTTTTACTTTGCACATTAAGTTGTGCGACTAACCCAAGGTTATACAGAAGTGAAAAATTGTGACTTGGCCGGGACTCGAACCCGGGTCTCCCACTTTCCGGGTAGGTATTCTATCCATTAAACTACCGAGTCACGCAGTCTCACTTCTGTAAACGGGAGCTTATATGGGCAAGGTAGTGGTGCTCCAAATTAGTGGCACCAACCACCACCAGAGGTCCTCGTCGAGGCAGCCACCCAACAAAGCGATATTAGAGAAACCCTCTAGCGGAATTAAAATAAACGATGGAAATGTAATTTTTACATTGCACATTAAGTTGTGCGACTAACCCAAGGTTATACAAGAAGTGAACACTACCTTGCCCATATAAGCTCCCGTTTACAGAAGTGAGACTGCGTGACTCGGTAGTTTAATGGATAGAATACCTGACCCGGGTTCGAGTCCCGGCCAAGGCACAATTTTTCACTTCTTGTATAAACTTATGTTTGAAACTTCCGCAAATTCTAAATATATATATATACGTATCTAAAATCTAAAAAAATATCTACGTATACAGTTTAAAAAATTAATCAACATACAAAAATGAGCTCTCTAAGTACAAGTGATATATTAAAAAAAATTCTTAAACTACCTACAATTTAAAACAGGACCTAAATTTTAAATGAAACAAATAAACCATGGCGAAATAAGAGCAATTGTGCGAGCCTAATCCCTATGGTGAACTACACTCAGGATAGGTGATTTTTTAGTCTCTTTTGACTGAGAAATGAGAAAATCGAATGATAAAAGTAATAATAAAACGCCTTTATTCTGGCAAGATTGTGACTGAAAATTCTCTTCTTTCATCTAACCCTTCGTCAATTAATACCTGAAAGAAAGAGATAAAATAAAAAAATTGCACGGAATAGAACTAATTTTTGGGGTTAAAAACCTAAGCTATTGCATGTAAAAAATACCACTACAGGAGGAAAAAAACGACTCGAAGAAGGTAAGAAACATCTACGGAAGCTTAAGATAGAAGGAAACTGAAATATTATAAAAAAGCATTTGAAAGCAAGAAACAATTTATGTACACTTTAAATTGCGAATACGTAAGGAAATACGTTTACACAAGAAGAAATGATAATAATAAACAGAAAATGGTTATTGTGAGGTAAACAATGTTTATTTATATACCTGGCTGTCCTTTTTCAATAACGAACTATAATTGGTTTTTGCCCTGAATATATTCTACATGGTAATTCATGGACTGATAAGTATGTAGAGTATTTTCATATGACAAAATATGTATTTTACATCAAGATCCTGAAACCCATGAGGATGATTAAACAGCTATGGAAATTTGGATTGAGTGATTCCTAGAAAGTCGGTAATCCCGGACTTCCTTTTCCTTCCAGCTTTGGTTTACGCTTGTCCGACAGACGGTTTGTGAACATTTTTCAAACCACGAACACTTTTTTCGTTTAAATTTTTTGTGGGCCTTGAAGAGAATGGGGCCCTAAGCTATAGCTTGTTTAGCTTATACGATACGTAAACCTGACACTGATTGATGCTCTGAAAGACACCTATCAATATAAAAAGCACGGGCAGCAAATGACCTACTGTTTTCGTGTATCCACCTATTTCTTTCGTGCATTACTATCGCAGATTGCTCGAAGAAAGAAAGAGTTTTGAAAAGATTTATTTTCTCGTCTCTTTTATTTTATATCCATTGTCAGATCTCCCGAAGAAACGAAGAAGAGACGTGATCCCTTTTACGTTTCCGAAAGCGCACTTCTTCAGAATTAACGTAAAAATCGCAACCTAGTTTCTAATGTAGTCACTTCCAAGATATCCAAATTCTCGGATATCCAAACAGCACCAAAGAGGTGCTGGTTTGTTATCATAAAAAATACTGGAAAATTTACTCGCATTTGAATGACGTTACCACATCTCGCACCTCGTGTGTATAAAATATGCGATTCCATACGCAAAACGATGTTTTTCTTACCAAAAGAAGCGAATTATCTACGCTTTGTGGCCATCACAATATCTTAATCGAGTATATAATCTTTTTTCCTTTAGAATAACAGTTTGATGCCCCTTTTATTCTTGCTCTGAAGTCTCTTTCTTCCATTACTTCCGTTTTGCCAACCGCAGCGGCAGCAGTTCTAGGAAATTTTACCTCACAGTTGTTGAAAGTTTGCCCTACATATTTAAATGTAATTTTTTCGAAAGAACTTCCATTCAACTGCTACTTTACATACAATGTTGACCTTGAAGAACACGTGGAACGAATATGTAGAGGAAAATGTAGGATTATGTACACGAGTATGTGAATATGATAATAAAATCAACCATCTTGATTAACTCATTTTCATTCCTTCGATGCATTAATGAACTTTGAGAGAAGATCCTGCGGCATTGGAAATACAGTAAGACCAACATCAAGTTAGAATATTATTTAAACATGAGCATCCGGCTCACGCTTTACACGTACATGAACTTAATCACAAACAATTTTACTTTGTAATTTTATTGAGAAAATAATCGAGAAACAATTTAATCTTAGCTGTGAATGGAGATCCTTTTATTTTTTTAAATCATGCCGTGAAGGGTTTTTATTATGTTAAATATATTATGGTAATCACTAAATCATCACCAGAGAGCGAAAAATGAGAATTTAGAACTTTTGAGAAAATATAACAAGATAATATTTGACAAGACAAACAAGTTTGAGCATTGGAAACATGAGCCAGGATCAAAAACTCACAGATAAAAAGAGTTGCTTGTTTTAGAGTTGTTAAAAGTTGAACTTATTTTTAATTTTTTATAAATTTGTATCTTAATTATGGATCTGCAAATATTCCAGTATTATATCTATAATTTATAAGAGCTTGGATTGAATATTTGAAATTCACGAGGCTCATTGATCACCATCTACTACGAATAACGAGAGCAAAAATAAATGAATGTGAGGTATTTTACATACAGGGTATAACGAGTACCTTTTAAAAAACACCCAGTAGCTAAAATATTCTTATCATGGAAGAGGAGAGAAATGCAAATTATCATGTTGAAATTTGACATTAAACATCGGGTGCGAAAAATGGCACAAAATTATGAAATGAGTTACTGAGATCCTGCTAAAATTTGGATGTAGTAGGAAACTGATTAAAATTATTCAAATGTGAATGTAAAACTGGTAAGAGAACTGAGAAGAGAGAGAGCATGCTTAAGGTAGTGACCGAAGGAAAATTTGATATTAAGAAAGCAATATCATGTAATATATATAATAATCATAAAGACAGCCATCATAAATGTCAAGAAAGCAAATATAATTCCATCTAGTAAAAGATACTAGAAATATTGAGAAGGATCCTCACATAGTGTAAACTACAAAACCATGTAGAATCGTTCGTAGCTAAATATCAAGTACCTGTCTCATACATACTTAAAATACATACGAAGATAAATAAATGGACTCCAAAGGACACATTTCTATGTGGACCATCACTATGCCCACAAATCTTTTCTAGAAACCTTGGGTTGCCTCGGAAACTTGTAATTCGGCCCTTTTGCCTCTCCTCAGATGAGTGGAAGTGCGCCGTCTCCTCAGACGCCGTCGCCGACGGAAGGGTAACTTGGAGATTCCGGACGACGCTGCCAGATAACGCCCCCCTCTCAAACATGTCTCAGGGATGTTTCAAACATGTGTGAATTATTAGCGCCGGTGATACAGGAAGTCCCCCAATTGCGTCCTCCAAAATTTGTCTCCCTCTGATTTACACCATCGTGGTTAATTCCTACTCCGTTCTCCCTTTCCTCCACCGGTTTCCGCTCACCTAGTGGTCATACAGTGGTGCCCCGGATTTCAGATTCGATTCATTTAAGGAGACCGTTTGAATTCCGAATCGATTTTTCTTATCTTTACACATTACCGGCCGCGGTGGTGGAGTGGTTAGCGTTGATAGCACTTCAACCCTACGGTCCCGGGTTCGCATTTCTGCTAACCGGATTTTTCTGATAAAGGAATGGTTGTTTGTGTTCGTCGTATGTGTCTGTTTTCGTTGATAACTATTAAAATGGATATCATTGGGGTTTCCTTTTACCGTTAGATCAATAATAATAATGAGAGTGAGAAACGTAAACGGTTCGATTCAATGGTAAAGAATCGTTGCTTTCCCAGAAGATGCCAGCACAATGCACACAGGCTTAAGAACTGTCTGATAAGCCTCAGTGGATTTAACCAAGTTCTTTAGAATTGTCGTCACAAGTTGAGAGATAAAATTATCCACTCTAATTTGTTAGCTAAGGATGAGTGTGTGTAAAATTTGGAAGTAATTTTAAAAGGAAAATGTAGTAAACTAATATATTATATATAATATATAATAACTAATATATAATATATTTTTAAATAATAATTAGTTTTCAGCTCATCTTAATTTTAATGTTTATGTGAAAAGCATGGAACCAAAAATATGAATACATCAAAATAGAATATAATAATACATAATTTTTATTAAAATGCACTTCTAGCAGAATAAACATACGCATAAGAATATTGGATCCATAATTTAGACATTTATAATAGTAAGATAATTTAATGGTAAGATAATTGGTTCCTCTGCGAAAGATGATATTGGAGCATCATCATAATAACTCTCAAATTAGTTGAATATTTTTGCTACGTAACCAAGTATTCCATGTATCAATATTAAGTGGAAAATGTTTTCAAATATACAAAATATAGAAGTTTATTATGTGAAAAAGATCCCACGTCGTAGTACGTTGCGTCGTTTCTCCTGTATTAGTATATAACTTCCAACCAAACATTAGCAAAGAATGTAGTTTTTGTTCGAGATGGGGATTAATTCGATGACATTTCATAGTGGAAAAAAACCTATTATCTCCCCAACACTATAATGGATCCCTGGAAATCGTCAACCGTATCCAACCTCTCCTGTTTCTTCCAGAAAAAGAAGCAATAGCCTCAGCTGCCCTTTCTCCTCATCTTTCCTCGGAAAAAACAACCCCACACTTACTCCATTACCACACCCAACGTCACTCCGTATCGCACATTTTACGTCAGACCCGTCAATAATCCCCTAAACATCCAATGGCAACGGCGTGAAGATACTTCGTCTCTTTGTCGCCGAAACGTCCTTTTACACAGCGCCACCTACAGCAAATGCCCCCGAGAAGAGGTGCTTGGCATCGAGAAATATTTCTTCACTCCAATTACGGCAAATGGAATCTCCCATGATCCTTCCAGAGTGCGAACGTAATACCCATGGCTTAAGCATTTGCTGACCAAACCTTTCGAAGTCCTTTTCGTTCCTTCTTTACTCGGATCGTTTTTCCCACTCTTCCTGATTCTTCCTCACATTCGCACCCTCGTGGAAAAACATGGAAAAGCGTTTGCTGCAAAATTTGAGCGTCTGAAATTTAGCTGAGCTCGGTGGAAATTTCCCTTCTTCCATAAGACTAATGAGAGGAAATTATGAATTATTTTTCTCCATCAAAAATTTCATCGCTATTTTCTTGGGAGTGGTCGCTACTTTTTCTTTCTTGAATTCTTTTGTTGAGAAAAGAAATTGGAACTCGGCTGTTAATGAATAAGGGGATCGGGAAACTATCCAATCTCCGAATATGCCGAAGAAAATTGAGGATTGCCCACCTTCTGGGAAACACCCAATGCGCATTTCGGTGATTATGTCACCATCATCAAGGGGTAGGTGCATAATGTAAAGAGAGAGTGGGGTAATTAACTATATCTCGTGAGAGGGGAGTGATTGATTGAAGTGTTTTGGCGTGACTTAGAGTGGTTGGTGTGACGTTTGATGTTTTCCAGAAGGTCGGTAATCCGTGGTTTCCTTGTTCGAGGAATTGGCTCGACGGTCACCGGCGTATTCGGCGATTGGAGAGTTTTTTAATCGATTTAATTTAATAATTATAAAGCTTTATTTCTTTATTTCAGGGTGATATTGAGACTTATAACTCTCTTCTTACATCTAACCCTAATTTACGTTACTAAGTAAAAACCTATTTTTATCATCGATAACGCTTTTAGAATCAATCTAACGTCAGAATGTGAAATTTATCAAATTTATGTATGCATTCGGAAACTCATATGAGATATATTATGAACTAAACTCCGCCTCCGTAGAAATATCTGTCTTCGCAGTTAGAGGGAACCTACAGCAAAAACTGTTGGTGGTCATTGTTCCCTCTAATATTTCTCCATCTTTAGACACCAAGAAAATTATTAGATTTTATTTTTACCAATTACTATGTATGGATGCTGAATAAATACGTTTTAAAAAGGAGCATCTCTCAATTTTTCATCGATAATACCTTGGAAATATTTTTTAAAGTTGTTATTTAACATCCTCTCTTTAATGTAATGTACATACTCGTATTCTGTGTTTTTATGTACGTGAAATTTTTAGATTTATGCTTTATTAATTATTTACTTTTGTACATCATAGCAGTTTAAATTGTCAATAGTGTAGCTGGTGATTAATTGTAGTTATTTGATACGGTTTTCAAATAGTAATGTTCTGTAATTTTATAATTAGAAATTTGTAATACTGTTGGTCTTTCAGCAGTATCAATTTAGGTCGCTATCTGAACTAGTGAACAACGGCGGTAGCATCGTACAGAGTAATAATAAAAATATGGCACACGTATTTAAGTGGAGTAGGTACACTCAAATGGTAACTGATCCAATGTGGCAAGATCCTGAGGTGGTCGGTCTAGATATATTATACTAATTAATCTTTTATAACCTTACATAATCATCATCACAACAGGAATAACTTTGTAACGCGAAGAGGATAACACCACATAAAAAGGTCAGCGGAAGAATGCCTGGGATAACAAAAGGAAAAGAAGAGGTAGAGAGCGGAATTGCGTTATAAAGAGCAAATCGAAGAGAAACGAGCTTAAGGACAAAGGAATCCCGAATAGACTTTTTGAGAAGCCTTCCTTCTCTATTTTCCAAGATCTTTGGTATTTCCGGAAAATCTACGGTTTTTTTATTCCCTCGAGAAATTTTCCCCGAATAAAAGCCTCTGAGTACATGTGCATCTGTGCTTTCGTTTTATTGTGTTTATGTGCTTTTTGCGTTTGTTTGTCTCTCGGCGCTGCAACGAAAACGTTTCCCAGGAAAAGTTTTCGATCGATTCCGATTTGAATTCGTATCAAAGAAGGCCTCTAATCTCTCTCTCTGTGCTTGTGCTCCTAATATTTTCCGCGTGAAGAAACCGTGAGCGCGATGCAAATATCTTCGGAAGGAATGCAGAAATGCGACCAATCTCCATTTTGCCATTGCCTTTGCAATTTTCTCGTTTAATGATTCAGTTCAATTGCTCCTTTGATCTAATTCTTGAGGTCCGGAGCAATCCTGCGGCAAATGACCGAATTTATTAATCGAGGAATTCATTCGGTTCACGAATAGCTTTCTGCGGGAAAAATGAGGAGCAAGAGGGCAAATATTTGAACATGTAGAAAAGCGTGGGTTCTCAGCTTCATTTTTTCATCGTCTATCTTTGCAATAAAAATTACTTTCACTCAGACTGAGAAAATGTTATCAATTTTTTTCCAAATACTAATCACCTTCATTATTCAGGGAATTGAAGATATCTATAGTAAATTAATAAATTGTTTCTAAATATTTTTGGATAATATCCTCCCTCGAAAATGTATCTGAAACCGTGCGCAGATTTCTTTTCTCTAATAGGAAACATTTTCAAAAGTAACGGTTAATCTTTCGATCGGTTTACGTGAAACTGGCTTAGAGGAAGTATTCCGTACTTCGAACTAAATTATTGTTAGCACTAGGAATGCCGGTTAATCCGTCCTCCGGTAAATGCAAAGCTGGTTAAGAGGAAATACTCTGTACTGCGATCTATCTGATTTTGAGCTAGGATTAGTGATTAGTATATCAATAGAATCAGTTGCGGCAAAATAAAGCAGACTGTAACTATGAATAAGGAAAAATACCAATGCACGGCTTACATCTTAACTAGAACTATTATTCCAGTTGTTAAAGATATTCATAACTGGCCATCCGTTTTCCATATATGAATTAAATCACTCGATAAGAAGAATCATTCTGCTCTGGACATTTATCTACTAAAAGGTATATGAATCACTTAGAAATTAGTCGAATTAGAGGAAATTTTCCCTTCAGAATCAACTTCTAACTGTTGCCTTATGAAAATCAGTGTTTCGAGAGGCAGACATTACTTCAATTCGCAAAAAATCCCTTTATATGTTTCATAATAATAGATAGCTTACCAAATTAACGTATCTACTTTAAAATTTTACAATCAGAAGCTCTTTCGTGAACTTACAGAAATAACAGGGTGACGTATTCAAAACGTTAATCATAATAACTTACTATGTAATTTATACTTAACTTACTGAAACACCACAATGACCCTTGGTTATGGAGTATCTCTCGGCTACAATAGAGAATCATCTCAACTAAACCGTTGAATCCAAACTAAAAGTTAGCGATCGACATATTTAAATTAGCGGAATTTTAGCGATTTGAAAATTTCTTTCGCGCTGAAATATTACATTCGGGCCGATAAGTAAGATTTATTCTCCCATCGATAATCCTACGGCCGCCGTATTTAAAATCTTAAAATAACCCCGCAAGTTCTTCCTCATTAATCCTTATCTGCATGCGCTTTGCTTTCCGTGCGATTCGGGATTAATACGGAACCCCGTCGCAAATCGAAAGCAAACAAAGAAAATACTGAAATACAGTCGGACGCTAACCGCCAACTGAGATTTAACGATGATTAATCATTTTTGCTCGTGTTTGTTATTCTTTGCAAACAGCGTTTCCGAAAAGAGCCCTCGAGAATGGATTTTTCTTTTGTTTTTCCGCAATGGACATCGAAATTTTTTTAAGGATACCAATATCCGATTCCAAATTAATTTATATCGACTGGATCGTTACCGTTTTGCCAAATCAGCCAATCACGAGCCCCGATCCTGTTCTCGTTATTTTTCTGAGAGCATCCACCCTCGTTAAAGTGAGCGAATTTGCACCTTGAATGGGCCTTCTCGTCGCTGAAATTTTAAAAAATGTGTATGTACATTTCACTGTATATGTACAAAAATAGCTAAAATGGTAGAATAATTTATACGCTAGCAATATTTTTCTATCAATTGAACCTTTAATAACATGACTCTGTCTTCTCATGTCTGATGATCTTTTGATCATCGGTCACTTAATACAAAATTTTCGTAGGGTGAAGAAGTCGTCGTTTTTCCTATTCTTAAATTTTACTCAAAGGATGATTTCAACCAAGCTTACTATATCAATTCCTTACTGCCTAGATTCCATTTAGACGCGAATAAAAGTAATGTTTATAATATATATTCAGGGACGGTATGAGATATCTTGGCGCCCGGACCATCTTACTTGGGCTTTCCTTCCATATAGATATTTCTAAGGACACCTTTTCAATGATTCAATCATTCGAATATGAATTTTATAATTCAAGTAGAATAATCTCAGAATGAAATATGGTTATGAACTTTCATCACACACAAACTAATAGCTACTAAACGTCGACTATCTGGATTGATTAGCAGAAAGTGGAATACAATAAAATATACATTTGGTTGCAGAGGCTGTATAAATATTGAGTAAATGATTCATTCAAATTGTAATTGATATTGATTTAAAACTTATTCTAAAAATACCTTTGTGCAACGTTTCTTAAGATTGTAGGATTACATCCGTTACCATATAGCAGGAAGCTCATGAGAAAATATCAACCGAGGATTAAACTAGAAAGTGAATTTTCCCTACTAATAGTCGAGGAGACAGATTTAGAGTTGAAATTACAATTAATTTTATTAAATATATTGCTTTCCCGTTCTCTACGAGGGATGAGTTTTTCAACAATGCTCCGAATACTGAAATCGTGGTTACTGAATAATGTTTGCATTATGTCCGAAGGGATAGGGTCTATCTTATGCAATATGGGCTATTTCAACATTTTATTCTCTTTTATCTACTTGATTTATCAGCATGATTTCAATTTAAGAAAAAGTTATTTCGATTAATTCTTAACTTATCAATTCCTCACGTGAACAGATAATACGAATTTAAGAATCCGAAATATACGATACATTCCGAGCAAAATCAACGAAGAGGTTCAAGGATTCGATCAAACCTTGAAAATGTGTGCCTAATTCGGTACATCACCATCATCCATCAAGGATGGATACGAAAAATACCATGCATCGTTTGGAGATGCATCAAATGAGAATTCACAGTTTCCAAAACCTTTTATTGCGCGTGCTGAGATTTTCGAAACGTCCCACATCTCGAAAACACTCGATAATTTCGAGGTATAAATCTTCGCGTGATTCAACGCTTTCATTGTCGTCTAGCGCTGAGAGAAGGATAGAGATCCAGCGGCGCTCGTCACCGCCCTTCCATCCAGTGTACCGAATTGCTCAGACATTGTCGGAGACGTGCATCAACTTGCAGGCGCGAAATTACCCCATCCGTAAATTGGATTTAGAATAAACTACGCCTCCGAAGAAGTAGATAGCGCATCCGCCGAACCGAAAAGGCGATATTGCATTTGCCGCGAGCTGGGTTCGGAACCGAAAATCTGTCATTTAGTCGGCGTGAAGCAATTTAGAATCGAACCCAAAGTGCCTGAGTCGTAGTGGCTGGTAATGTCTGCCATCTCGCGAGACGAATTTCGGGCGATCAGACACTTTATCACCCATTCATAGCGCATTGCACGCCGTATGGGAGAACGGCATCGGTTATACATTAATAGCAGCCGATACAACGTTAAGACGAGAATGTGGATTCCACTCATCCCACGTCAGGTGACTCTGCGATCGCGGATTTGCATGATATCGAGCGAAGATGAGCCCAAAGTGAGGAACAGACGATCTGCACGCAAGAAGAAACTTCTTCGAGAAGTTTTCTCTTCTCTGAAGGGAGAATTAACTAGATTTTGGCCCCACTTCTATTCCCATCCCGCCATCTCACTCAAGTTCCACTTTAAATGCCTTCTCAGGGGTTCTCACAATGGGAAATCATAGGGTAAAAGTTACTTGAATTATTTTCCGGAATACCTAATAAGACACCAACTATAGACTCCTCAAATCCACTTAGATTATTTTTCATCCGTACTATTAAAAACTTATGATGACAACGAGTGGGAGAAATCAGCTCCAATAAAAATACAACTTCAGTGACTTACTAAGATTTCGATAGGTTGGATACATAAGTCGATATTATTTATCAAATAACTCATTTAAACACATTCAAAACGAATAAGTAAACGGCTGAGCTGAAGGATTTCGCTAAAATTTATTTCACTTCTAGTAATTATAAATGCTGAAAGAGTACATTCACAAATATCAGTATAAGTAATCAATCATTTCTGGCCGTACTTCGTGGAGAGCAATTGAATAAAATAAAAATTACCAAGTATATTATCAGATAATGATAATGATATCAGATCATAACACACGAGAAGTACACTTACTTCAAGACAATTATATAATAAAAATGTTCCGATTGGAGCCATTTAGTTTTCATAAAAGAATTTTTAGCATCAGTAACTCCAATTTACAATGCGTATATTTTCTTCCTCTACGACATACCCGTCTTTCAACTGAAATACTTTATTAGTTCTCTCACACGAAAATAAAATATAGTTGATCCTGTTCATAACCATGAAGGCATCTGTGAGGTATAATAGAAAATGTGAATATAACCCTTGTAACATGCAGTAGAGTTAGTCTTGATAGAAGACAGTCTAAGAACTATTCCTTCTCTCATTCAATCGCTTTTCTAACTTACACTCTACTGTTAAAGACTTTGAATTCTCACAGTTCTCACGCTTTGGATTCAAATGGCAAGGAAACAAATGGTAAGGAAACTCTTGCTGTTGAAGCAGAATTTACCTAAGTAGTTCAAGTACCTTAACAGCGCGGCGCTTCGGACCATCTTCGATAGTAGAAACCGAATTCGAGTAAATTTTACTATAATTTAGGAACATAAGATTAAACAGTATTTCTAGGTATGTCAGTACTTCAGAGCTACCGAATACTACACATTTTAGCTACTGAACAAAACATTAACATTTATCTTTAAGGAAATTCATTAGATCCAAGATATAGAATAGAAAAGTGAGTACTCTATAATGAATAATACGAATAATACGCTTAAATATATTGTGGAAAATTACACTTTCTTATTCTTGCAAGTAATCTGATTATGGCGATCACTTGCTGAAACCATTCGTATGAGAATAAACTGTGAAGAAAGTATGTTTTTTGTCTTCATTTCTTGGGTACCTCAGGAAGTACTTCTTGGTATACAAAATGTCCACAAAGTCTCTTTAAAATTCCAAAAAATATTAAAATAAAACTTGATCAGGTATATCATTCTAATTTTTCCTGTGGAATCAGTCGTTATCAAAGTTAAAAGTCTAGACAGACAAAAATCTAATCCTCATTTTCTTATAATTTCCACGATCTTCCATCTACCTATCTATCCATACATATTCATTTTCATATTAAGCCTTGACATTGCAACGAGATATTCTGGACACCCCATATAAATTTTAGATTTAATTTATTGTGGGACTGGAATATTAATGTGAACGAAAGCGATCGTATCAAATTATCTATATTTCTCGAATAATAATACAGTAAGAATTAAGTTAATTATAATTAGTTATTAAGAATAATAATACCATCTTCATTATATCATGATATTTACTTATGTATGATACTTGATTCGACAACACGCGAAAATCCTTGTTGTTGGTTGTTGAAAAATACGAGTAGGTAATACACGACGATTCTTAGTTTCAGTGATGGGACTGTGCAAACATGTCCTCTTAGAGCAAACACATGTCGAAATCATTATGAATAGTACAAAATATTTTATGGAAAAAATATTGGCAATGTTGCCTCAAAATTAGTGCAGACAAAATTCGGTATTAAAGAATATTTGTAAAGACGAGGGTATCACATTTATCAAACTGCCTATTTTGCTGTAAAAAATTCTCTATGAAAAGGTTTCAAATTTTGCAAGTTTTCTATATAGTTTTTCACCTAAACACCATCATCCTTTCTCTTAGGGAAGGGACTGCTTCGAAATTCACACGTCTACAACTTTTTATTGGATATCGGATCGCGATTTTCATTCCTAACAAACCCACTAGAATAATTTTTTATTCATGTGGTATATCAGAAGGAAAATTCGATCGATAAATCTTCCCCCGATAATGATATGTAGCCTATAAACTTGTATACTAGTGTATAGCGAACTTGGGTGTAACAAAACAGCAAGCAGTAATAATGTTTGTGAATAGATGCATGGCCAAAGAAAACCTTTCCAGGCATAACTTCGGAAACGAAACTTTGTTAACGATAGGATGAGTAAACTTGGAGAATCGCATTTCTTGGCTTCCCTAGCAATTAGTTGCATAATTTTCTTAGGCTAACTTTAACGGAAAATTTCCCATTTATGAGCAATTTAAATAGACCGTAGTCACGGTATCTCCGACTGCAAACAAATTACGCTCCGTAAAGTTCTGTAAATAATGGGAAGGATCCCGCTTTTACCTTACTCAGGCGTTACTATTAGCTTGGCAAATAAGAAATAAGCCGCATTTTTTAATTTCTAACTATCATCCTAGATTTTTCATTCGTGTACATAAAGAAGTAAAATTAAAATCGGAAAGTAGTCATATAGGTATGAGAAAACATTTGAGCAAGAAAGTTATTTCAGGTATTTGTTTATTCCTTGTTTTATAGCCTTCGTTATCTGGAAACATCATATGCAAGAGTAGCAACTGGACTAAACGCAGTGGAGAAACTGAAGTTTTATTATTGCTTTAAATCTAAGAAAATTTTCAAAAATAAAAATGACGTAAAAGATATCATTTTCGAATAGAAGAATCCTTTACTGGGTGTATAAACCTTTTTTTCGTCGTTCGACTTTGATTTTCAAAACAAGTAGACACTTTGAATGTTATAGATAAATATACCAGAAGAGATTCAATTACAGAGGGTTGCAACTATGAAAAGCCTCTTCAATCTCAAGACCAGGAATTGATTACCATCCATTTTCTCCTTTGTAACAGAATTATCTATGAATAAGCGTTAAATTACATTTCCCACCTTTTTTCTATACGCACATAAGATTTTTATAGAAGAATCTGGCAGTTGGATATTAATGAGAGGGAAAAAGTCAATAGAAGCAATGGAATAAATAGGACGATTGTTGTTTATCAAAAGACCAAGCCTTGTTGCTGATGTTTTAGACACTTTTGTTTTGGAAGCCGTTCTTACCATCTCTCCATAGGAGTTGCAGTTCTTGTTTTACACCACACCATGAAATAAAAACTTTCTACGTCTTCCTCTCGTCTTCATCCCAAACAGTTAGCTTTCCATTTCGTTTATAAGATATTCGTTGTCTTATTAGATGACCAATGTGTTTGATTTTCTTGAGTACATTTTTTGCTGAAGGGTTCATCCTTTTCTTATCTCTCCCGTAACTTGTTCAATTATTTTTTTAACGGACAACTTTTTCCTGTCATTCATTCCATATCCTTCTAAAATCAACATCTCCTAGCCATAAGTTACCATTCCAAACAAGAATTTTTACATATATTTTCTTTGAATTGAGAGGTAGTTAACAGAGAGAATACACTTCCCTTGAAATTCTCGTATGCCAATTCTTTAGTCCCTGCCGTAATTAACCTTCTCTGGACTCATATGAGAGCATGACTTTTGAAATCCTATGGCTCTAAGATACGCACCGCTCGAAACTACAAGGATCCTCACGATGCCATAGAAAGTATTTTCTAGGCTGGAATACTTATCGGTGGTTTTTCCGCATTTATCTCATATCTTCCCATGCCTCGCTTTAAACAAAGTCCTTTTCACGTAAACACAAAGTCTTTTCTGTCCGCCGTTGCCATTTTAAGTTCATGCAAGTAGTACATTCGGTAGCCGCTTTAGATCGCTGCGAAGTGCTGCGTCAATTTTGGCTGGCAATGTAAATTCTGGTTACATTTCCAGCATCAGATTAACCAAAGTGAAAAGATGTTCCTTTTCCATATTCGAGATACTTTCCGACAAACATATTGACCTTGAAGGATGGTTTCACTTGTTTTCCATTTACGTTATGAAGCAGATTCAGTAATGTATTTCTTGGAAAGATTCACTGCAGTTTACACATCTTTTTATAAATATATACCTCTATAAAAAAGGACATCTATTTGGCGAGACAAGTTTTTCATAAGAATATGTAGCCTTCAAAAAAAAATACATTTTACATAGGATACCTATATATGTGGAAACCGTACTCAAACATTAATAAATTCTCATGGTCTTCACTCAAGTCATGACTATAAAGCTTCCTTCAAAGTCATTCAATCTATCACAGTCGTCATTATGAGTTTTTCCTCAACTCATAACCCCATCACTATCAAATATATATACTCCAACAGCTATAAAAACCATAGAAAATCTTATGGTTTTCAAGAATTTTTTCTTCGCTTCTTGGCGAAAATAAGATACCTCTCGCCACTAACTTCTTCTTCCGTCCTATGTAAGAATTACATTTAAGATTTCCACACCAATCTTCTTTTGCATTATAAATATGATGAACATCCATATATTTTCATAGTAAACACATTCATTTTATAAAATTTTATTGCAATTTTTCTTCGCATATATACAGCTATATGACATCAATCCTCAAATATATACATGGGCTGACAAGGATAGTTGTCATTGGCAGCTTGCCTTTGCACTGACTAATTTGTACACATACCAGCAGCTACCAGAACTGCCTTTAGTAAAAAAAACATTGTATTTACAGGCCACTTCGATTCCTTTTATCATAAATAATGGTATGGAACACAGCGTGTATTCGTCATTTTGCTTAAAATGGAGATTCCCAACATCAACTTCCCTTAGAGGTTTGAAAACTACCCGATAGCCGTTTTGTCGGTATACGTACTAGAGTACAAAAGATGGAGCGGGAAGTCCGGGATTCCTGACCTTCTAGGAATCACAGTATTTGCATTTCAGCTTTTTCTCATTCTGGTTTGAACCCCTGAGGATAAAACTATAACATTGCTATCGAAATGTATAGTGGAGGATTCCTGGAAGACCGGTAATCCCGGACTTGCCGTGATTTGGAAGACAGTCCGTATACCTACAAAACGGCTATCGTAGAGTTTTCCAAACTTCGAATTCATTAACAGCTGCGTTCCATTTTCTTTCATCATCAGCTTCGCTGCAAAATGCCGCGAAATTATTTCCTCACTTCCTCCAGCTTGCGGCATTTATCGTAGCAAAAGTTTGGATAGATTCGTTGATTCGTTCACTGAATCCTCGAGGAAGCTGAGGCGTCTTTCTGGTGCGATGTTCAAGAAGCATCTCACATCCTGATTTCATGCGTCTCCACCTCTACAGCGACGGACCTTCTGGTAGTTAACACCCTGTCCTGCATTTCCATCATGGAGGGCATATCCCTCCTGTGGTGGTGGTGGTGATGGTGATCCTCTATTCCTCCATCATCTTCGCAGTGGCTCTTCGAACCTGAGAACAGTGGCACCAATGAATTCCGTCAGAATTTGACACTTTTTCGCACTTGGATCGATGGGGATGAGACGCATAAAAGTGCGACTGGTCAAGGAGTTAGAATGGGTGTTTAATTCTCATGAAAATTTACGCCTCTCCTCAGTTACGGCGCTATAAAATACTGGCTTTCCATCAAATTTAATGCCGTTTTATGGACTGCCATTCGGGGAGGGAAATTGAAAATCGAATCCCATCCATAAGCGAGTGATCCATGCTTTCTCGGTCTCTACCATGTTACGGATTCGAAGATTAAAGTGAGCATTGCAAGAATGAGGATGAGTGGGCGTTTCTTGACAGAAATTTTATCCTGGGCATTTGTACCACATAACTTAAAGGAAGATATTCATATGGATATGTCTACCATATATTTAAACCGATTTAATCTTGGAGGCATGTAATAGGAGAGCATAAGTGTAAAACTTCCCTTATTATATCTTCGATGATTCAGATTTCATTTCCATCATGATGTAATTTCATTGACTAAAAGCAACTTTGGTCTAGCAGAACAAAAAAATTATAAAAATTTATCCGTCAATGTACATTTAGAACTTTTATCCTTCATCTCTTCAGTGTTTTTAATATTGCTTACTATCATCATCTCAACTTCTTTCATTATTTTCCAAAAGTATAACCAGTTTTCTACAGTGCAGCTTTGCATGCTTCTTATTATATACTTATATGATTGCAACACTTTTTATTGTAAGCATACAGTTTAAATGCAGTCGAAACGCGTAAAATATATTACATAAAGATAGGTATCTAAAAAGGAAAATGTCATGAAGTACCACCTAGTTATTACCCACATAAATTATTGAATTACATAGTCTAATAATGATCAAATCGATTCATGAACTATTACAGTTTGATGCATTTTTCTTTGCATTCAATTGAGTAAATCTGTGATTTTCATACACCTAAATCCAAATATTATCCCAAGGCAATTTTTAAATTTCAATTTTTATCTGCATCGGACATAGCAAATCGCCTATTTTCTCATAAAATACCAAATATTTTCCATATCTAAATTACATCAATTGATTGAAAATTGCTCTGGAACAAATTTGTATTAACTCACCACATTGGATTGGATGCTTTGCATTGTAAAAAATCATTACAGAAGCACAAACTCATATGCACGCATATTATTCCTCCTGGCCGTACGCAACTCATTTCGAATTCTAATCCCTTTTCCATTTAAAAATACGTCCTGGCGTGAATTGATTCTCTTCTTTGATGTTTTTCAATTGAACTTTGTGGCGCGACGCGGGATTATTAAATTTTTCCTAGCGAGTATCTCCAGTCAATACCAAACTGGCCTCTTGCTTCGGACGGATACATGCAAATGTCTCAAAGTGAAAATTCCGCCAATCCTGCTCTAAGTCCTTTTCAAACTCGGTTAATAAAATCTTTGATGTTTTAAAACCGGCGAATTTTTTTGAGGAGGCGAGGCATCTGGTGGTGATGAAAGCCAGAAATTGAAATTCCTCTCTGAATAAACATAAGCCTTCCGAGCTTTCACGTGCAGCGATTAGTAAGTATTGCGATTTCAATTTGAAATCAGGAATCGCGCGTTGTTTTTTTATTTCCACCGCGATTTTCGCCTATAGGAAGGTGACATGCAGGCATTTCCAATCGGAAGTGGACGCTCGTTTCCTAATCACATTTTTGGGAAAAATACGCCAGTATCCGACGTCATTTGAACTCGAAGAAAGGATTTGAGGCCTTCAATCTCTGAATCGGAAAGGCCTTAAAATTTTAATCATAAATTTCTCAAATGATGTGGTTATCAACTGGTGTATGAAATTAGAATTTAACTACTGGTAAATAGCAATGGTAACCTTCTAGCTTGAACGCTTGTAGCTGCTTTGAAGTTATACATCTATAGTCGGTGTAGCGAATAACCTACAGGTATACATCACAAATTACAACTGAAAATATAAGTGGAAAATGCAGGGAAGATTTGAAACCGCAATTGATAAGCCACTATAATAATTCGAGCTATATTTAACTGTAGATATCAATGCTTTCAGGGTATCATTATTTATTTTACTTTCGGAGTATAAATTTCGGAAAATTATGTCTTAATGTATTGTAAACGCAAAAAACTTAGTATTTATATTATCTTTAAAGCTATTTTAGAATAAAAGTACGATATGGTATATAATATTGTGCCAAATACGGAAATAAGAATCTCGTTAATTTTTCTATCAAACTTTGCTCAGTAAGGTTTCACTCTAACATGAAAATACGAAGCAATGAGTTACATAAATAATTCCCACGTGTTCTCAAAACAATATGGTAAGTCTGTTCAAAAATTAGCACTAAAATAACAAAATTCTGGAACAATTAAAGCATTACTACACCACTAGCTATTGAAAAGAACATCGTGTAACTTGTCGGCAATTATTATTATACTCCTCACAATGCCTATTGCAACCTCAAATTAAATCAACGGTAATTAACGATATAGTTACACCATAATTAATCAGAGAGTACCTAATTTATGCATATGGTTCACCTCCCCCCTATAAACGGAATCAAAAATAGTATCCTCGTTATCTTGACAAATGCTCCGCAGAATATTAAATTTACAACGTGGACATGAGTCAAAGATATGACCCCTGTATTTTATGTGTGTTTTCAATCATTGTGTCAAGCTATTGCGGCGTATATTGAGTCCCGAAAACCGATCGCCGAATATAGGCCGAGTTCAATCAATTGATAGAGAATTCCCAAATGCTATTTTTTCTACTCTCATATCAAGCTGCAGAGTATGGTTAAGTGAACCCATCTAATTGGAATAGCAAAGGATGGAATCAGCTTCAGGACTCAATTCACTCCGTGTCAGCATGACTAGATATTTTAGTGGCGATAAGGCATGAATACGAAACTAGAATAGGACTCACCTCTTCCGAAAATGATCTTCTCTAGCCCAATGATTGGTGATTCGAAGAGCAGAGTGAGTACAAATGAAGCTCCAAAAGAAAGGACGATATCACCCACAGTCAGCCAAATCTGTAACGTTATCAGATCCATTATACAAAGCTGTAACTTCGGAAATTATTCTCCTTTGGTATGGAAGGAAATTTTTCACTTTATTGAGTACATATCGCACAGAGTTAATTGTCAACTCTGATAGGATTCTAAATTAAAAGATTAACCTATTTAAAAATTAGATAGCATAAAGCTCTGGTGAACATCTTTTATTTAAAATAGAGCTATTTCCTTTCGTCAGAGTTTGAATTTAATTTTCTTTCATATAACTACATTTTCATGTGGTTTAATAAGTAAGAAGACAACCCCAAAATTAAATATTTCAAGGAATATAAAAAATGACAACAAAAACAATAACCAAGATATAAAAATTATATTGTTTCATTATTCCTTTCCGTAATATATCCTTTGATTTTTAATGTTTCAGACGTCTTCTAGTTCACAAAGATTTTATATGCTTCCCCTTTTTGCGATGTTTACAATATATTGTAAGTCACTTGGAAATGGATTCATTAAAATCTGAATGTAAGACTAACAAAATTGCAATTCATCATTATCAGAGTAATATAATTTAAGACTGAATTACTAGAGAATCTAAAATACAAACAATTTTTAGAAATTAAAATATTCTCTGACTCAAAGAACTGAAATTGGTAAACTTGTAATTAAAATGTGTCTCCATTTGCGTGCCTTGGTTGACGTTAAATTTCCTGCGCTTTATACTTAACTATAGCATAATAATAGTAACATATAATAACATAATATAATATTCCCCAGAAAATTTCTTTCATCGCATACACACATTACGATGTTTAGTAATATAGTCGATAATTTTGAATGTGAGGAACAGAATGTGAATAGCGCTAAGTAATACCAAGCATAACTAAAACTATGGCAGTATGTATTTTAACCTTTTTCTTCAAACATTCTTATTCATTCAATTGTACTAAAATGAAATAATTTTGCACAGCGACAAATCTTTTATTCCTTCTATAAAATCTTGAAATAATATACGATCCGAAAGTATTCCATGGAGCGAAGGGGAAAACCGATTCTCATTAGTGGCAGGAGAATGAAAGAATGCATACAAATGATTGCAACGGTCGTGAGAAGAATTTAAGAGTCTCATCACGATCCTCTGCGAGAGAATTGAGAATTTTTTAACTTTAATTCTCTTGATCCTGTTCATTTTGAACGGTATTCTGAGTCAAACTCAATTAATGTTAGCAAAGAATTAAGAATTCATATCCCATCATTGTCAAAGTTAGATGTGATCTCGTGCTTTTGGCTCTCGTACGGAAATACTGAGGATACAATTAATGAAATATCATGTTTTCTCAGTTATAATTTAAGTAATAGCAGTAATAGAGAGTAAGAGCCATAGGTTAGGAAGTAGAGATTTCCTCAAAATACAAATATGCACTCATATCCGAAAAAATATTCTCATAGGAAAGGAATATTATGGTGAAATATATAAGTTAAGGCGTACGCCTAAAAATTTTTGCCAATGAAATAATAACATTCAGTTTCTTAATATCACTTTTAACAGTTCAAACTGGGCAATTCATACAAATAATATGACTTGTAGACCAAAGAAAACCATTCATTCTATAATCATAAATCTCAGGATATGCAGATGAAAACTTAAAAAATATTATACTTGTCATGTCCATGGTCAAATTTTGCATTTTTACTATTTATTTAAATAAGTATACGTAGCGAATTATAAAATGACGTTCATTTTCCCAGAATTCTTCCTCTGCTGGCCTCGATCGTATTACCGCGACTACAATGGATATTACAAAAAATGTCGCGAGACACAAATTAATAATTTTGGGAAAATGAAGGCTATTCATTTAATCTGCTAAAAATGTTTGTTTAACATAAAAATGCGAAATCTTCCACAGGATCTGAAATTCAAAGCTATACGTTAATGCAATAATTAATACATAATATAAATCTTAATAATACATAACAATCAAAACATAAAATAATAACTACAGAATATAATATTATTTTTATTAATACATACTAAAATTGGTGACTTAATCTAAAACATACCTTTACTTTAATTAATAAATTATTAGCTTAAAACTTATGTAAATACATCTACTTATTATCAAAAAATTTCAACGAAAGAAAACAATGATGATAAGTTATCATAGATATTATAATATATTTATTTAATTGGGAGATTTTTTCATATTTAAAATATCCCTCTCTATTTTTTACATCTCATTCGTTAATTTTTTCCTTTAATTAAAATCGGAATGAAATAAGTAGTGGATTTTCTTAAATTTCTTTTCATGGCCAATTTTGCTTCTTGCTTTTATAAAAATTTGAATTAGATGAAAGCTGAATATTCTCAACATTGCTTTTAAATGTCTAACTTTGCTTCCTGCATGAAATTCAAAAATTCTAATAATTGCAATATTTCGTAAATAAGGCCAATTTCCAAAAATGCGGGCCATATGACTACTCCACGGGCCTTATTTTGTGCACGTCTGAGTTAGATCACGCAGTGCGCAAAACAACGAGAAATTTTTCCATTCTTTTACGACCGCGTCCATTCACGGGAATTTCAACCTCGGCGAGATACGTTTCGTAATTTTTCGATGATACGAAATGATTTATAAGGGTATAAAACCTGCGTTATCCCGCGTATTTAATTAGGGAGTAAGCGCATCATAATGCTATCTTTCCCGCCATGCACCGCGTCTGATCCCAAGGAATTACTTTTCCTTATGCGACCCGTGAGAGCAATTCTGCGCAAAATGCGGCCCGTGGGTAATGAAATTCGGCACCACTGGTGAATAAAGCAAAAAAAAGACACGGGGGTAATAAAAAGGGAATTATTAGTTGACGAACGAGAGAGTTATCACAGTCAATCGTTATCTCCAAAAAGCCATTGCACGGGTGTCAATAACAGAGATATGTAACCCAAAATCTTTTCACGAAAAGCGCATTCAGCTCGCCAAATTTCCATAATTATTAATTCCGCGGAAGGAATTTAAAGAGACTCGTCAGAAACGAATGTTTGATAGAGTTAATGTTTTCCACCGCGACGTCGCATGGCGTTAGTCGCCCGAGAATCCCATCCGTCGCAGTTTTATATATTTGCGCGTGCGAATTCGACCGCGAAATCCCGTTTTTAATCCGCGTAATAATTTCAAACGAATCAGAAAACACGGAGCGCGGGACGATTGAGGTCGGCTCCCTTTTAGAAGCCGTTAGAAGCGAGAAGAGTGGTGAATGGACGGAAGCGATAAAAAAAAGTGGGAAAAAGCCGCCTTTCCGCTTCGGAAAATAGACCTCGGTCGTCGTTTTGAAGGTGTTCTTACCAAGTGATATATGGATCCGTAGTATGGGTTGCGCATAGCTGCCACGCTGTACAGTTGAAGGGCGCCGTGCGCGAGGAACGCGCTGTACGTCATTCGGCTGAGCGTTATTATCGGCGGCCACACAAGGAACGGCTTCAGGAAATCTGACGGAGAAGAGGAGAAAAACATTAGGGGAAAATTGGGTTTGGTGAAGTCCCGAATCGCGGTTCCACTCAAACGGATGCATTGACTCCGAATTCCGGGCGTATCAGCCATCTCCTGCAAGTGCATTTTGTTTTCTTAAAAATAGTGGGAGGGAAGAGTGGGATTTTTATGTCGCATTACCATGACGCTGCTTCGGATTCGTTTGAGTTTCCTTTTGAAAATACGTGGCATCGAAAGAGCGGCGGTACGAGATTCGGAATGTTTTTGCGTTTTTCGGGACGGAGTGTTTTTTTCCGCTGATCAAAAGCGGTCCCAGATATTTGTCCTCGATTTCCACTGCGAATGATAAACACTGGGTCATGATGGAGTACAAGTGTTTTAAATTTCCCCGACCGACTGTATTGTCACCAAAAGGGTGAACTGGAAAGGTGGATGATTCAAATGATCGATTCTATACTATTATATTTTATTTATTCAAATCACCTGATGCATTTTATTCCCACTCTCTTCCTAAATTTCACCATCTGGCATTTAAATGAAAGTATAAAAGTGAAAATCTGTACACCAGGTGAAATACAGGATATCCCCGGGGTTCTGAATACTAATATATGGATGCACCTTTGATTTATGGGTGAAAAAGCCACGTTGCCTTTTGCATTCATATTCTCCAGCTATATACAAGACACGACTACTAATGAATCAGTAGAATTCAATATATTTTTCAGAATTTCACTTAATCATGTATCTTTAATCAAAATTTTAAGCTTTATTAAAACGCTTCTAAAGATATATGCCACTTTTGAAAAAGTTAAATTGACATTTATAAAATATATTCCGTAAAATTATCACTGTGAGCATTTTAGAGTAATTGGAATACTAGTTTATGGATGGAGAGAGGCGATTAGTAGTTATAAATCATATCTGGTAAATCAAACATAACGGTGTACAGTATAGTTCAGTAACAGTGGCAATGCACTAATAAAATTTATATAGTAGAATAACAAAATAACAACAGCGAGAAAGCAGCTCATAAATATCAGAAAGCACAAGTTTACAAAGTATTGATATTTTACAGATCAAAAGAAGATATAAAAATTATGTAGCATTACCATTCAGAATAAGATAGGGATTATGTATAGAATCAAAAATAAACGATCAACCATCGCCTTCAAAATATTGGACATACCTAGAGGAAAACAAAATTTTTATCTTAAAGAATTCAAGAACAGAAAGAAAAGACTTCATTTTTGAAAGCAAACCCAAAGAATCAGAAAGAATACAAAATATAAATATCAAATAAAGATGAGAAAATTTGATCGCTTAAGTTTCAAAGAAAAATAATCAAAAAGATAACGAAACTAAGAGAAGCGTGGTGGGCGTCATAATTGATTAATAAATTGGACGACAGAGGGAAATGGAAAGAAAGGAGGATGAAAAGGAATCAGATTATAATTGAAGAAGGAAAGACATTTGAAGGAAAGCCTGCATAATTAAATGACCTTCAACGTGGCACACATCCCTTCTATTCGGCCTGTAGCCGTCTCCTGCGATTCAACTCTCATCAATCCCAACATTTAGAACGATTATTGAGTACATCCACGTACAGCCGTATGAATCTTTAATCCAAGGTTGCGTTGATGAATTTTTGCCTCAGATATCGACTTTAAAATCGAGTGTTACTGGTATATATTTGAGCATTATGAAAAATTATTTACACATGAATTCAAAGAAAAGATAATGAATTGGCTTGAAGCGAGATGGTTGGAAAAAAGATCTGTACATATAAATATAAGCAATTTATAGCACACAATAGCTGGAGATGAATTCATTTTCTCGAAAATATAAAACAAACGAAAGTTCTTCAACAGCATAACATATAGCATCGTTCTAAAAGAAGGCTGTGAGACAGTATGAGAAAATATAACATTTTATCCATTACGAAACAACATATATTTAAATAAATTCACTGGATTGCCTCGATCAAAATATCTAATTATACAGTAATACTTTGGAGCATCTCACAAACGGTGAAATTATGTAAAAACCAAGAAACAAAGCTTTTATCAGAAAAATTGTTATTAGCAGGGTCTAATGGTACCTATTATTTTTATATGACACTAAAATTATTTTCACGGAATAGATACTTTTTAGGCAACATTTCTTCAGAACAAAGATCACTATATCATACCACCTAAAATGACTATTTTATAAACACCATTAAAATAGCATAAAAAATAGTTTTAAAATTTAGTAAACATTTGCTTCCTTTCAATGCCTGAATATCTCACACAAACGCTCCGAATACATCATTATAGTTTTTCAATATCCATCTTCCTTGTAGGTATTTTAGTAGAAAGAATCAAAGGTTTTGGTGATTTCTACCTTTCTTTTGCTAACACGCTAACCATTTTATCAGTTCCAAAAAATTGAATAGTACTAATAGCGAAAGATCTTTTTTTTCATTCCTTATCAGAACAAGGCAAAAATATATTGGCATTTATATTCATAGCGTGATAATGTATTGAGTCATTTTCTCAAAAAATCAGCTCCCATTTCCTTCTATCAGTGGATGAGTTTACGTGAAGATTGAAAACTACCAGATTAACATTTCTAACTGGACGCCATACCCTAACCCTTAGTTAGCTAATTGACCATCAAAAATATCTCACATAAAAATTCAAAAATACGCTCCTGATATCACGATGACATTGAATAGAGCTCTATAAGGGGTATTGAAGAAACGTAAGGTGTGATTTGGCAGCCAAGAGATAGAAAATCGAACGAATGATTTTCCTCCGCTCTCTTTACTTCTATTGACGGCCAGAGACCACACTTCTACCAGCAAAGGCACGTTTCGGCAATCTTGACCGCTGGCGAGACACCAAAAGAAAATAGAGTAAATAGATTTCCCAATACCCGAAGGTTTTAAAAACAGGTCTATTTGACTTTTCATCTTCGGGATTGCTTTACGCCAATTCCGAGTCACTCATCCATTCTACATTTGATAGCCGCGAGAAAATACGAAAGAGAAGAAAAATCTGAATCAAAGTAATAGGAAAGAATAGTCCATATTCATTTGTTACTACGATAGCTTCATCCTGCTTTTCCATTTTGGTGAGAACCATTAAATTAATACATACTATCCCCATGAAGAACTGCAACACTGATTAAGAGAAATTTTATCCTTTTGATCACGAAAACAAATTTTTATACAATGTTACTTAATAAATAAGTGATAAAAATTTAAATTGTTATAAAAATTTAAATTGTTATAAATATTTAAATTGTTATAAAAATTTAAATTGTTATAAAAATTGGAACAAAAAAGGAATTTGTGTTCTTAGCATAATTAGCATAATTCTTAGCATAATTAGCATAATTCTTAGCATAAATAGCAACAGAAAAATGTTTGGATAAAACATCATTCGGGTATATTTGGTGGGTTAACAAATCTGTATGATATAATAGCAAAAGGATTCATTTTCAAACACTAAGTAATACAGGATTTTACTTGTACGCTGAAGTAATTAATGCAGACAGACTCTAGTCCTTGACATGTTACAATAATTCTGCATGACAAAGTACAGCGTGATGCGTCAATTTCCATCTAGTTCTGACTCTTATTCATTCCGGCGGTACATCATTTTGTTGCATTCGTCATAGAGCTTGTTTCTTTCACGAGCGGTGGAAAATCAGTTTCATGTAAACATCCGCCGCAGTAACCAGTCTTCCATTTCACAAAAATAATTTCTTTTCGGTAAAAGCGTCGATAGCTGGATGCGATGGCTTCAAATTTGCCGACAGGAAAGAAATTGCGACTCTCTTAATTAGGATTTTTTGATGAACACTGGTGTTGAAATTTGCCTGAATAATTCGCTCATAAATATAATAGAAATTCTGTAATTATATGTTCGAGGAAAAGGATGCACAAGGAAACTGTATTCATTAATAAGGGATGGAAGTAATAAAATTGAGCAATTATTTTGATTTCGTGTCAATGAATTTCACCAGGAAGAGTTTCAAAGCATGGAATTATATAATTATGTAGGACGAAACAGGAGGAAATATTCAGGAAGACTCTTGAAAAAGCTACCTGTAATTTCATAAGTTTGTAATAGACAGCTAGGAACCGATATGGCCTAGGGATTCATAGAACATAATTAATTGAAAAATTAAAATTTCTGACATTTATTTATGCAAAAGCATGATAAATAACCGTAATGAAAATTTATTTCCATCGTAAAATTTCCATGGTTTTCAAGTAATAGAATCGACTAAAATAAATTCATCACTTAATTATTTCATTGGTATTGAAAATAACAATATTTAAACCAAATTAATACGTACAGTTCATAACATTTGCCATATTAGATTCTCAGTTTTAAATTTCGGTACAATTCTTACTTTTCCCTATGACATAAGCTACCTCTCTCAGTTTATGGTTAACGCCTGATGGGTAGGCAACACTACATGCAACTGTGCATCACTGGTCGCCTAACCAGAAGGATACCTTTCCACGACAAATTCTCTTATTTCGTACGGCCTACGCAAAGCAGTTTCCTCATGGATATTTATAACGAGGCTTTGATAAACAAAGACAAATAAATGTTTAACACAGAAGAATACCTTTTTTATTATAATCCCACAAAAAAACGGTGAAAGGTAAGCCTACCTTTTTCCTTTTGGAACGAAATAATTCGGCATTCCCGCTCGTTATCGCGAAATAACTTATATTAAAGGCCCGCTCATTATTCGAACCGCATTCACTTACCACGAGATACATTTCAATGGAGGAAAAAAAATTAATCAGCGAAAAACTGCGAGGAATGATGGATTTCTTAGGCCGTAAACATCTCCTACTGCTCGGGAGACAAGATCTGGTTCCTTTTCATTAAAACGACTTATGGAATAAAAAAAGAAAGGCTCCTTTCCCGGTCATACTCCCGCAAAGGAGAAGAAAAATGAGGGAGGAGATCAGAGGGAAAGGAGAAAGAGGGATTGAAGGAGAGTCGATCCGTCTCCAGGCAACCGCTGACATCTTCTCACGGAATAAAAACATCCCGAAAGTAACCGAGCCGAAATCTACGCACGGGAACAGAAGGAAAGGGAGAGAGAGAGAACAACCCGCTATCATTTTCGAGATGAAAAACAGCAAAGGCACACGATGCGAGGGCTACGCCCGGGGAAGGAATTGAGCCAGAAAAAAAGAGACGTTAGAAAATCCCGAGGCGTTTCTCGCAGAAGAGAATAGAATTATTCAACGCCATCTGGATATTTACGTTCGCCTATCGAAAGCCTCACTTACCTCCGTTGCCTGTGGAGACTGCTATGATTATCCAGCTGGTACCAACACTCCAGGTTATGCGGTGGAAGGCCCCGTAGAGGGCTGATAGCAGTGCGTTGTAAGGACGGCCAGGAGCGTAGAACACCCATGCAGAGAATATGGTTCCCTCTATGCAAACCAAGGCCACGGCCCATCCGACCCACACGGCCACCTGAAGGCAGTGCAGAGAAGTAAATTTCAATAGAGGCGCCCAAAAAGTATGACGAATCCCTCGCCAAAATTCAGTTTTGCGAATGGGATAATGTAAATTTACAGCGGTTGGTGAGCGTTTATCTGGAAATATCGTCTAGAGAATTTGGCGTTTGAGATAGTACCGCAGGAGTGCGGTTGCGGAGGATGAGTTAATAGGAGAGTAACGCGAAAAGGTTTTTCTCATTCTGCCGTCGATCTCAGGAGGAGAAGTGGCGTTTGCAGAAGGAGACCGCAGCCCGTGAACGCGCCTCTTAGCATTCTAACAATTGTTTCTTTCCTTGAAATGAGTTTGAGGAGCGAATTAAATCTGAGCTTGAGGAAAAATAAATGTCTTGTGACAAAAAGTAGCACTCAGTGAGATAAGAAAGGCTCCTTTGTAGAATAAACATTAAGACATATACTTTTAGATGAAATATTAAATTTAACATTGAAAACTGGTCTGTGCTTTGTCAATATTCCACTAGAACCTTTATATATACGACCCGTTTTGCAAACTTCTCTCCATCATCCTGATGTGACCTGATAATGGAAATAATTTCCCGAAACCGGTCGTATGAACTAAAATTTTAGAGGAATATAGTCAATATACATTTTGTTTCTACCCAGTTATGATAGTCCCCAAAGTTAGGACATTTTCCATAGATTATGCCATTGCAAACTCAACTACACTTAGTCTTATAGTTTGGTATGATGTAATGTGAGCGACATTATTCATTTAAATATTTTTTGATATTAAAATTTACTTCTGCTTCAAATAAATACTTCAATCCATTCATGATTGTTAGCATTTGTACGCTTATACAAATAATAAAATAAAAATAGTAGATAATAAGTAATAAATAATATTTCTTACGATATATAGCTTATGAAAACCACTGATGGCGTCATGTTCCTAAAATAGCAGGTTATTCATCAGCATTATATATATATTAAATTACGATTTTCCTTTGTGGAATCGAAAAGCTTAGCAAAACAGGAAAAGGATTACATTCGGAGCAAAATAATTCATTCTTCACATGAGCCAGCTTAAGTTTTAAAAGGAACGGAATGTGCTGAGAGAGGAATGATGTAATTTAACAACGAAACACATCCCTAATATATATTTTTTACGGTAATGGCTATTCATAAATTCATACTCCAAGTAAAATTATATTTCTACCAAAAACGCCATATCCTTTTTAAAAAGTGAAACACAACTCAGTATAAAACCACTTTAACCTTCCGCTCCAGATGAAACCATCTAGGAGAACAATGAAAGCAGCAATGGGAGAAATAAAGCCATTTAATACACTCACTATAAGAGTAAACAAAAATTCGCAGTTATTTCACCTACAATTGTAATAAAATATTTGGGAAAACCAATTATATTATTAATTACCTTGAGAAAAATATTTTATCAGTGCTAATCCAATACATTTATTCAAACTGAATGTAAGCACCTAATAGAACAGCATAGTCTGAAGGTGAATTATAGAATACAATTTTGTTCTCAGAAATTTTGAAATATTGCATATTCGGATCGATAGGATGTTACTTCTAAATGTAGATAAAATAATCAAATAGCTTTAATTTTCACTTATTCTCACAAAAATTCTCTAAAATATTTATCTCTTGAGATAAAACATTTTCACCGACAGGTCTCTAAACAACATCAAAAATAAATATGAAGAAAATGAAAAGTTCTGTGGCATAAAATGTATTCAAAAATTCTTGGAAAATTTCTTTAGAACTATTATTTGCTTGTTTACTGTTCACCTCTAATGCTGCTTTATTTCCCCAATTATTTAAGAGAACAGTTTAAAGATGAACTTCATATTTGGAAAGGAGGCGTTCGGATGAATAACATCTTAAAATTTTCTGATTAATAATTTCGGGAAATAATCGAGAGAAGAAAAGTTCAACTGTTCAATATCATAGGAGTAATTATCCTGCCGCTGTGGATTAGCTTATTAGCTGCTAATGAATCACAATTTAGAGTACAAATTCGTACAAAAAAGCTTGGTTCAAATCAGAGTAGAGTAAGTAGAACAATTCTCCTTCCATCAATTATAAACTAATTCAATCCTCCCCACTTGAAACCATGTAGTAACGATATCATACATAAATCATTCCACGCCTTCGTAAGCACTTCTGACGACGCCAATTCACTTCCGGAAGCTCGAGTTCCCTTAAAAAGGACGAAGTGGATGATTCCATTCCACACACAGCCAAACTCCCAAAGTTCCACAAAGGTTTATGATTTATACACCATTGCCGTTTTCTCAATCGGTAACGAGTTGCCAAGTTTGCAGTGGAATTCTTCAAAAGGGCGCCACTAATCCCCTCTAGTGTCTGCCCTTGGGAGCGAAAGGGGCCAACACACTGTTGCTCCTTCGTGACCCTTAAATTCCCTCTGAACCCTGGAAGGATTATTATTGACTCTCGGATAAACGTGGATTCGTCATAAATGAAACAGGGTTCTTTCGCTCGAGATTATCTTTCTCCGCTTCCGTTAACAATGTTCCTTCCCATAAAACAGCCTCACCACCGCCTTCCTTTGCCTTGGCGGACCTCTTATCCCGCTGGGATTATCCGCAGCCACCATTGTCTGTCTTCTCACCTACGAACAATGTCCTCCGCTGCCTTAAAAAGCCACGGAGCACCGTATCATTTATTTATCGAAGTCATACAAGCCGCATTATTCGGCTGGTTCTCCGGACGTGAAGCATGGCTCGTGAAAAGGCCTCTGCTTGGTCCTCTGCTAACGACTTTCAGTTCAGCGGTCCGCTTTCCACTATGCTGCCTCTATATTCTGCCAGAGACCACTTCCGGGGAGTATATTTATTTAATTATGACTTTAAGAGCATTTTATACCTCATAAATTCTTAATTATGTACAGTAATCTAAACTGAATGGATCGGACTGCTTGTATATGCCATGAAAACTACTTTATATCCGTAACTGACTGAATAAAAGAATTCTTAATTCGTCAAGCTCAAAAACTTCCTGCTTTTCATCAGGACACATTGCACTCCGATTAAATATCTTTCTAGACATCTATCTTAAAACATCTAGGTAGAAGCATTACTCTTCGTGTATTCCCTTTGGGAGCTCGGGTAGCCTAGTGGGCTGCGTGATCAACTTCGGTAAAAATGAATCGAATCCCGATGGGAGCTCATCTGCGAAATTACCTTAGCTCTCGAGAGATAGTTTTAGAAATACTATAACCATATTCCCATTTATGACCTGACCTTTTACTGGCAGTTATATTCCTTACTTAGGTATAGGACTTCCTCAAAAAGTCTGAATCCAAGTCTCACCTTTCAACGAATTTGTTTTCTTCTTTTAATGAAGCTAACTATAAAGTGTTACGTTTTTTGTAAACGGTCGACAAAATATATCTATTTTCCATATTGCCTTATTTGGGAAGTTTATAGACTTGTGAATTCATAGTGATAGTGCCCTCATTGGATAGGGAAATTTCATTAGCTCAGAGAAACTTCACACGTTCCCTAAACTCTAACTGGATTAGGAAAGCGAAAGCTGAGAATGTATGGAAACCGATCAATCATACACTAGGAAAAAAGGTTCCTAAAATATAAGATATTTCATAAAGGCTAATTCATCTAATAATTCACCATTTTATAAACTAGTTGCTTCAATTAATCTTTCCTTAAACTTTAGGCAGTACCTTTTAAGATCTATCTGTTCACAAGAAATTCTGTTTATCTTCATTAGAAATTATCGCTATCTCGTTGAAAACTTAATTGCTGCATAAACGTAGAAAGCAGTATACGATACCGAAATTTGCGCCTGCATTATGACTCTGTATGCCGAGTAACCAAATGGCTCACGCAGTTGCGGTGATGGATGGAAATATTTCCTTTATTTAATTCACACAAACAGCCGATTTTCATATTTACATTATCTGAGATGGAATCTCCAGGATTAACCTCAGAAACCTCAGTTTTATACAGGTTTTTTATCCATAAACTATTTCTTCGTAGAAAGCAAGAGAAAAATAGTCAACAGATATAATTCTAGCTAAGTAGAGTTCTTCTAATTAAGCATATGAGGCCATATACCAAGGATGAAAATTTTACCTTTCCTTATTCTAGAAACATATATTTCTATTATATAGCTATTTGCTGATCCAGGATATTCTACGCTTGCATAATTCTTATTTATATCATGGATTAATTTCTAAAAAATATCATCCTCTTACGTTGATAACAAGTCTTTTCGGAGTAATTTGTGCATGCATCGCTCTATTGTACTATATTTCATCGAATTTCTCAAATCATTTAATGATCTGCTAATTCTCTTTCGTCTACTTATCCCTTCATCATAACCTCTGCAGTTTTCAACCTCTACTATACATTGTAACTTTTAGTCTTTCTGGCTAGTAAAGAAATAAAATTATGATTGTGATTATTAGTTAACGGTGTACGATATTTATGTTAAAAATAAAATTGAATCATTATTTGATTGTGAAGCCTTAAATTTGTTAACCCTAATAGCTTAGTTTGTTATCAACATGATATTCAAAGGTACAAAGCATTTTTTCTTAATCCAATTACATTCCAAAAGTGTGTAGCTCACAGTTTCATAGAAATGCTTAGAAATTAGAAGCGATGCCGAAGGATTAATTTTCAAATATTTTCTGATTGTGCTCGAAAATCAAATGGATAAATCAATTAAAACTCAATTCTAACCAAAACAAAAACACAGGATATATTTCAATATATATCCAAGTTTAACCAGAGAACTTCATAACTATTAAACTGATGAATTAGCTGAAATGCACTTATTGTGTTTTGCAAAAACGTTCCCTCGTGCTTTAGATAAATAATTAAAGCACCAAATTACGCCGTTAACCTTTGTTAGCGCGGAAAACGTTGAGCCAGTTGGCTTATTATATTTTACCGCCCGGAAATTTCAGCGAAAATCCAAATTCTCTCATTTTTCCGTAAACCTTTTTGTAGTCCATTCATTTAAAACGCGGCGGATCGAGGAAATCCAGCGGGCGGTAAGTTTAAATTTTTACGATCGCTAGATAAATTAACGAGCTTATATCTTGAGGTCATCCGCCGCACTGTTTCGTACCTCTCATTTAACGCCAAATGATCGCGATGGCGGGATTAGGGAAGATTCCGAAAAATATTCGGTCGGCCATGAGAGTGTGTTCCAGATAGTCATTATGCCGATCGCGATAACAAGCCGACACACCTAATCTGATGCTCCTGGGAACCGAAATACACGGGCATTTTTCTTATTTATTGGGAAACTCGCCAAAGCGCCCCCCGCCGAAAATTTTTAAAAGTGAAAATTCCGGAAATTATAATCGGGCGGAATAACTTTGATACTTGGTGGATCAAAAAATTCTCTCCGATGGATTTTTTTGGAGAGGAAACTAACTGCGGAAGGATAAAGCTGTTCCAAGCGACTAATTATTATATATTCGGGGAACGAATGGGTGCAATTAAATGCTCTATTTACGTAGGGAGACTGTTTCCAAACGCTCTTCATCGCTTGAACTTTTCGTCAAACCTTAAGAATCAGAATTATTCAGCAAAGTTTCACGATAACTTTTTGTTGTCAATATCGTTATAAAATTTTATATCTTTTTGAAACGCAGAAAAATACGGTTACCTAAACTGGAAATTTCTTACATTTAAAAACATTTTCAACCTTTAGGATAAATTTGGCTCATTAAAACTGTTTTTGATAAAACATTTTATCATTTTTTATCAAATCCTTCACTGATATAATTTTTTACACCCATTTAAAATGTAAAAATTACGGTTGCTTAAGCCATTAATTTTGCTCATTTTCGAAACTTTCAAACATTTGAATAAACTTGGTTCACATGGGATATATCACTTTACAGTCATTTCTAGCATTCATACACCTTAAGCAAGATAGATTTAAATCAAACATTTTCACATGGCCAGATGGCCAAATAGTAACATTATATAATAAATACATATTTAGAAATACTTCTCGGAAAATTGCCATCACTCAAATCTTAAAGGAGGATTGTTTTCAACTTAATGCACTCCTTAATGTTGTAATTTATGCTTAAAATACGAATTACCTTATAAAACACGGGGGTTTTTTATAAAAATATCGAGGAAGTAAGGGAAAGCTGATGAAGTGGGTCTTGTCTTTCCTCAAGGCTTTCCCACTTTCTCTTCAGGAAGGAATGGGGAACAATGGCCGTCCAAAATGAAGAGAATTTTCCACGGAAACAAATTCACAGACCTAAGCTGGATAGGAAATTAAAGTGATTCATTTTGCTCCGTACGCGTGCATGCAACATACACGTAAATAACTAGGGCTTTAGAAACTGAATAGAATTGTGCTCATAAAAAGAGATGCTTCTTGCTCGAGCTGTCAGATGTAAAATATTAACAGCACTTTCTTCCGCACAGTAGATTCAGAGACACAAACTCAACTCTTTACGGAGAATGGCATGGATGAAGAACATGAGAATGATACGCACTGCACAAAAGATGATTGTCCGGGCATACTGATATCCATAAAATACTGCGATAACATTAATTTATTATCATAGAAATATATTAATGGAAGAAATAACAACCCGGTGTTCTTTCAAATAATATACAAAATTTATAATTTCTCTTCTCTGGCCGGAATTTGCGGAACGAAAATTTAAAATGCGAAGAATATCTTTGTAGCTTCCTGATGATTTAATCAAAAAAATGACTGGTTTCGATGAAGTCACCATCTCCAAGTGCTTCAGAAAATGCAGGCCCTTTTAGTACATTTTATAAAAATATTAACTTAAGACAAGTATCTAATTAATCAAATGATTCTAAAATATAGATAAGTGCTTGTATTTCCTAGATTTCCTTGTATTTACTTAAATATAGTTAAATTGCCGAAATCTGTCGCTTTAGCCTCAAAAACGTGTGGAAAATACAGACTTTATCTTTACAAATGATTTTTTAAGTAAGAGTTATCTTTAATAACCTTCTCTAAAAATTCTATTTTCCTTACCTTCAAGATTTTCACAAAAGGTTATAATTTCGTTACTTCTAAACGAACTGCTGATAATCACTTAGATCATTTGCATTTTATTCGCATCAATATATTTATTCTTCGCAACTGTTTCTATTTATTTAGATTATTTGAGTCTTAAAATTAATAAACAACTCCTTTTGACTCTTTTGGATTTATATATAAATTAATTCGATTATTTTTCAATGCTCTACATCATGATGGAATACATTCTACAAAGTTGAGATCTTTTATTGATACTTCTGCTACATGAAACTATAAAGAAATGAGAAAGGCTTTTTAAAATTTCCATTCCTAAGAAAACAGAAAAGATAATCTTTCGCTTACAAAAACTCTCACTTCCGCTCCTTTGGCAAATTTTACCATAAGATAGAAAATATTTTTTCTTATCTTTCAAACTCTCTGACGCTTGTAACTCTGACCATTATGAATTTAGAGAGTTCAAACAGAAAATGCTTTCCCACTTCTTACCGAATTTCAGCCTTTCGATTTGAAAAATTAAAAGAACTTATGCTCATTTATAATAATTTATTTCGCAGATATCTTTTTAATTTTAGCCAGTTTTAAGCAAAAATTCAGTAAACTGATTGGAGAAGTGATGGCACACAACTGAGTTTCGTGAAGTTCATTCATATTGGATACTTGAAAAATAAATAGATTCGTTATTTAAAATATATACGTTTAATTGTGATTCTTGGAATATATTAGTAACCATCTTACATCCGGTACCTTCCATAGTAGAATTTTAATTGGTCAGTTTCGTCAAAATGTGGACACATTCAGGTGACCACGTCAATTACAAATCCGCTGTCAAAATCACCACGTAATTTTTACTTTCAAGATTTTTAAATACATTATTAATTTCATTTCTATCTTGCGATTCATTAAGATGGCAGAAGAAACAGAACTGAAGAATTAGCAACGCAAATATAATACGGTTTACCTCAAGGATATAAAAGATGCACCGTTATACATGTGTGAAAGTCTTAACTCGTTTCAAAATATCAAGAAAGGCATGAATCTCAGTCTTTTAGCAGGGAGACAGATCAATGAATATTCTTCGAATGCCATATTTTTACATCACAACTCATATTGTGATATCTCTAAGATAACATTGATTTCTCTCATTTCTCTCATTTGGATCTTCTCAATTAAAACTGTTTTTCTCTCCAGTCACCTTTTCTTTTTATTCAAAAGGACTTCTCCTTTCACTTTTCTTTATCTTCCGACTGCGTCGTTTAGCAAGTCATCCCTTTGGAAAATTCACCCCACCCACATCGTCTACTTCGTTTTTGTCTTGCAAAAAATCTTTCTCTCTCCGATAGCACCTATCCTATTTAATTATCTCAGATATCACTAAACTACTGCAGCATATTCATACCCACGGGCATTTACGGTTGTCCATATTTTGTTCTAATATCGAATCATTAGTTGCCCCTAATGAAAATCTCACAGGCGGACACTAATACTCTATTTCCGTACCCACATGCATTTCAACTTACGTTCCAATCACACACAAATGTATAAAAAAAACACCAAAAATACCCCAGAAAGCACACATTCATATTCTGTGTACGTGTCCGTTTTGATATACCTCTTTTTTATCGATGGATATTGTAATCTACATATACAGTAACGAAATTCTATACGCAAAGTCAAATTTTAAATCGTTTTTTAACCAAATGGTGCATTTTTATAGCTTAGTCTATTTTCAGCAAAAAGCGGAAAACTTTCTTCTTTAAATGGTGTGTTATTTATATGTTTTTATGGAGTGAGAAGGGAGAAAACCCCTGTCCACCGAGAACGGATATTTAAATATTATTATTAATTATTAGAAATAATATATAATAATTATTAGAGATTAGAAATAATATTTAAGGATACCTGCATATCAAAATAAATAAAATAAATTATCTTTGGAATCCAGTAGCAACTACAAGCCAGGGATGCAAACATAAAACTATTCCCTGTTAATATCGACGTCTTTGTTGCAATAGTGCGTACTGAGGTAATCTTCTATTAATTCTGTTCAAAAGAATTCTCTTCACTCCAAGAAAAATAAGACTTGAGAAACCAAATGAAGGAGAGCAAGTTATGAGTACCGTCTAACGGGCGCCGGCGTCCCTCTCACAGCCTCATGAGCACTGGGAATCTATCATGCCAGATCCAAATCACCAAGAAATGCACCACAACTCTTCCGCATGTTAAGATACAACTTCGGCGCGCATCTCGGGAAAAAGAGAGCGAAAAATAAGAAGAAATAATCGCTGAATTCGCGGGCGACGTCCTCTTATCTGCGTCGCCGTAATTGAATCGAAGGGGAAAAAGAACTCGGAGTAAATTATGTATGTCTCAGATTCACGCGTAACCAATATCAGCTAGAGGGTGGGGAAACGCCTCAGAAGATGTCTACTGATTAGAAGGAGACGGGAGAGAAAAAATAAACTCGTTACTCCGCCATCTCACGCATTCGAGTGCCTTAAAAGGCCTCGCATAACGACCTCATCTCAGTCAAACTCCATTCCCGCAAATTCTATTTCCGCATCGCGCCTACCCCAAGGCCCTAACTGCACCTCTTCTCGAAACTCCTCCATACAAAAGCAGCAAAGGGAAAGAATATGCTCTCAGACCGTTTTCGCTCGCTTACTTCATTTTGCTGAAGATTTACTTGCGCGAGAAACTCGGATAATGATCGAAAATTAAGGAATCTAAGATTTAACTAAACAAATCAGTCGTAATCACTAAGTTTGAGCTAATAGCTAAATATAGTACAATATTTAAGTCGTCGCAATTATGAGATGATTCAAATCAAAGGGATATTTCCAATTTTGTTCCCTTTCTCATTACAAAGCCTTTTCACCGCCGTAGATATTTTTCTCCCAAGTTTAGTCCCTGTATCTCTGCCTTTCCTTTTTCAAACTTCTTGGAAACCAGACCGTTTCGTTTGCGCTAACGGTTGAAATTTTCCTTTGATGATCCAAAGAAGACGCCTTAACTTAAATTTCAAAGATAGCATGCCTATTTATCCCCAAATAACAAATGAAATTAAAATATACCCTCATTCCAACCGGAGTTCCTTAACCTTAACTGCCACGCGGAACCCTTTTATTATAACCCTGTTATTGTATTTTCATGAACCCTCTCTCCGGTAATTTATCTTATTGGCAATAAAATTTTAATATAAGAAATTTTATGAGAATTTAATTAAATGCTCGTTTAATTCCTGAATTTCGGTGGATCAATTCTATAAACTTTACAGTCTTAATTAAATTTGTCAGCGAAATTGTACTCAAGCTACCAAACTCGAAATCGTTCGAACCAGATTTAAAACGAAAGATTGTAAAAGACCTTGAAAAGAAAGAAGCACTAATTTATTCCATCAATACAAATTAAGATTACTAGCTAGAATTAAACATAAAAATTAACTATGGATTTTAAATAAAAGTAGCTAAGAATTTAATACATATTACGAGAAATAATGCCTTTTTTCTTGAAATCATCACTGAATACATATTATGAATGCATAGTTGTAATGAAATAATCCTTGATTCCAACTTAGTTAGTAATTAAAATTTTCGCAAATGAACCTACGATTTCATAGCGGATACTTAGTTTACTGTTTCATTTTCTGGGAGAAGAAAATACATCAATTACTTTTGAAAAGTTAATACTTCCAGTTCTGTTTTCTCTTCAAGTATGTCCATCGGTAAAACAAATGATAAATTATAAAGTTTTGATAGCTGTATTTGTATCGTAAAGATATTCTCAGATGATAAATGGGTAAATAATGGATTTTCTCTGACTTAATTCTTAACTGTAGAGTAAAATAAAATAAATTTCCGGACACGCCCTCTTCGAAGTTAATCAATTCCTATAGATGCCTATATCCTCATCTGTTGCATGGAAAACTGATTTGTTCCCATTTTGGAAGCTCTAAAAGGGTAGAGTTGCAATCCCATTCGAAAAACGAAAATCTATAACCGTATCTTTCCCTTTTCGATAAATCTTCAATCATTCTCCGTCATCGCTAATTTATACGAATCTCTTCATAATGGCGATAAGAAACGCAAAAACATTCACCTTCAAAGCTGTTTCGATCAGAATAGAATGATGTGCTGCGGTTTCGAGATATGGAAGTCATTACCGATGTACTCCTATTTATTTTTCCAGAAACGCCTCAATAAGAACCTAGGAATAAAACGACCAATCTTTCCTTCAAGACCACCCACTTCCATTCCCTTCTTCCACCTCTCTTTCCCGTATACTATTTTATCTGCCTACATCCAGACACCGTTTACTCATCCATGTTCCCTTCCGCTTGACACATCCTAGCCTCAGACGCCCACGAGAGGAAATTAAAGTGCGAAAAATAGAACAGAACTGCGATATTCGAGAACGGGAAACGAGATCTTGGGTCAAACGACCAAGTCCCGCCGAAGGGTTGGGAGACAAGGAATCGAAATTCTTCGCAGATTTCTTTTTCTCGCGCGTAGATGATGGAATGAGGCTTCCAATTCTCGCAATCCGATGTGATTAATGTGATGGAGATTGGTACGAACCTTTGGAATCTTCATCTGCTTCGTTTGTATGAGGTATTTGGCGTACCCGGCGGCCATTCCGATGAAATAGGGGCTGGCGCGGGTGTGCGTTGGGATGTACATGCTGCGGAATGTCTCGTTGGCGATAGGGTCGCTCAATGTCCTGTGGGGAAAGAAAAGAGTGCTTTAAAACATCGCTTGCAACATTGCAATTGAATTTACTATCGTTTGGGAGGTGGAATCATTGAAACACGGACGTTTTTGGGCTCATATACTAAAAGCAGACGTAATCGTAATATTCATGAAGTTGTGTCGAAAGAAAAGAGTACATTAAAATATTGCTAACAAAGTTGCAATTAAATATTGTACCGCTCAGGAGATGAAATCATTGGAAAATTTATGTCCGTGCGTTCAAATACCAAGCAGATTCATAATATTTATAATATACAATAATATTTAAAAGAAGATTTCATTAATGTGAGCAAGTTACAAAAACGTAATAATCATAGAGTTTACTTAATATATGATATAATCTTCGACGATTCAGAGATAAGTTGTTAAATAGAATAATCTTGATTTGATCTTGATTAGGTCTATCTATAATTTTTAGCCCCCCCAATAGCCAAGTGGGCAGCGCGTTCGACTTGCAGCATTGATACGGCGTCCAGGTTCGATTCTCCGAGGCAGCTCACGTGCGAAATGACCTCAGTCGAAGCATTTTTAACAATACTGCAAATGTATACTATAATTTCTTAAGATTTTGTTTATATACTTTAAAAAGTTTTTTTAATTTATATATATATATATAATTAATTTAGTTAATTTTTATGCGTATGACTTTAAACATACATTTTATATATAAAATAAAAGATTACGTAAAGAACACATTAAGTAAAGAATAGATTAAGTAAAGGATAGGTTATGTAAAGTAAGAAGGAGACGAAAAAACGAATGAATGTATTTGTCTTTCGGCTCGCTCCTTCCGATAGAGTGAACCACTCGATGAATTTTATGTTTCACTCGCTCCACACCATCGAGCGAAGTATTTAATGATTCGCTCTTTAACCCTTTACGAGTTCAGAACAAATTAAATTATTTTATAAAGAAACTTCTTGGAAATCATTATTCGTCTAAAGAAGATTTGGGTAACGAATGTGATTTCGGAGCGAATTATCTTCGTTAGCAACTGAGCTGCATTGATGAAGAGGACGAACTAAAACTGAAAGGAGTTTTGTAATGAAAAATCTAGCTGAAAAGCTCTAATAACTGAGCCAATGCTAAATAAAATTCCATGTATATTAATTGGTACCAAATATTATGATATCTCTACCATGATTCAGTTTAATGATGAGATTAAAATTAGATGCCTTGGGGGATACTAATAATTCAACATGAATTATGAGTAACTCATTATCACAAGAATGCCATCCATTTTGCAAAATTGATTAACTTAAGTATTCATTCCCACGTTTAAATAAGTAAAATATTAAAGTTAGAATGATTTTACTTCGCGGAATATCAAGGACATAGTATTATATTTAGCACATGTTAAAAGGTTCCTAAGGCATAACGAAATTCGGTTCTAGAATACACTCCAGCATAAATTTTGGATCCTTTTTTTAATAATTAAGTAAATTAAATGTCATTCCCTTAGTTGATTAAAATGTTAGTTACTTTCCATCTGGTGAAAGTAAAGCCGTTTAAAATTCACAGTCTTTAACTACATCTGGTGGAAATAGATCCTTTTAAAGAGGAAATTCGTTGTATTTTTTCCACAGTGTATAATAAAAAACACAATAAAAAAAAATAAAACGCACCACTAGATTCAGCGATTGATCGTCATCATTAAGTCTTGATCGATCGCTAAAACTAGTCGTGTGTTTTTATAGCTTTATTTAGTGTATTTTTTATTAAACACTACGTATATTGAGGAAAAAGTAGGATTCTCTTCTTTAACAATACCCGTTTCGTCAGCAAATATATTGGTGTCACCACGCCTAGCATGCATAAATTGAATCTCATAGAATAATTAGAATTAAATTTCGCGGTTGAGTTACGAAGTACTCGACCATTATCGAAGAAATACGCAGTAAAGTGATTTCGTGTACGAGTGAACTTTCCGCGTCCAGAGGTTGCGAACGATTTCAGAGCACTCAAAACTCTTTCCACGACCTTTAACTCCCCTCACACTGTAAATTAGTTACGGAATAATAATCCCTTCGTGTCTCTCGTGGCAATTTTCGGGATAAATAATGCATGAGATATTTAAAGTGTTAAAGTGCCAGAAGATTGTGAGATGATTCATTCGCCCACGCGAAATTTAAAAACGCAGATGGTCGGGAAAGCCTCTTCTCTGCCAACATCCAATTAAATTTAAACCGCACCGAAACGTGGGGAGCCCTCTTTCGGGGAAATTCGGAACCGACTTACCTTTCCATGCACCAAAGGAGAATTGTTTCCTCTGCAAATGTTTTCTCTCGTATTTTTGCCACCGAAACAAAAAACGGCCGTCCTCCGGGGAAACACTTTTTGTTCTGAGAGGCATTAGACTGAGGCTCCCTTGATTTATGTGTTTGCGAGGACCGAGCCTTATCAGCTCATATGCGGACCGTGGAAAAAATATTAATTGGCTCCCCCTATAAATACAATCGTATTATGACCGTATCTTTCGCTTCTGCCGGACTGTGAATCTAAAATTCGAGTTTCATAATGAACCGTTTCGAGCGATTCTCGCTGATGCCAGATGTTTTGGAACTTAAGTAAGATTATTGAGCGTTATTATTTAAGTTAAGTTTACTAGAAAGATTCATGTAGTTCGACAATTTCGGTCGCATAAAATTCAATTTTATGATGTGTCGAGAGTTGAGTAAAATCCTTGAGACAAATAAAATTTGAGATGGATTTTGATCATTACAAGCATATAGTACACATGAATATGTTGCCAACAGAAATGATTTTAAATAGCTTATAGGATTAGTATTATTGTTAAAAATACTTTGATAACTACGGTAATTTCACCTATATGGGTTCCTGGTGGGAGTCGAACCCGGGAATACTTTCTATACCTAAGGCGAAGACTGCCAACTTGGCTATCCGGGATTCCCAATAGCTTATATTAATTAGTGAGACAGCATGATTGTTGGTGTAAATATAGAAATGGTGGAAGTAGGGTTTACACCAGAGATTGGGAACTTTTTATGATCAGAAGGTCACATTTACCATTCATACTTAAGATAGGCCACATTCGAAATCATCACTACACGATTAGTAGTTCACACCCTATCTTTTAGAGATAATTCCTGCGAATGGTTATTGTTCAACCACGGAATTCTGCTCTTAGTAATTCATTCTCACAAATTTGACAGTTCTTTCGATAAATTCGTTTTAAGATTGCAAAGTAACTAACGCGAAATAAATATAATTCAAATTTCTGACCACTTTTTTCCCATGAATTTAAATCATATAAACGTATAGACTTATTATACAGGTGTTAAGAGATTGACATTATAGCCACTCTTGTATCAATCTGTTTAAAATTAAAACGACGATTGTGCTCATACTCTGCTAAACTTTAAAATAATGTTAATGCATGCACGTTTAACTTGAGAATATCTACCTTTTCTAATTTCACTGCGAAACAATTTAATGAAACGAACTGCTTTCCTGATCCTTAATAATTACGGCTGAAAAAACAGGAGTTAGGGTCCGAAGTTGGACTGTAAATAAATGATAAGCGTTTACATTCTCCTCAGGAACTACAAATCTAATATTGACATTGGGATTTTCTCTTATTACGCACGGAAACCCGTTTATCTCCGCTGTCCACGCTCGACTATTTCTATGCCTACATTCTGCCTGTCCCAGAGCTTCTACGTGTTTCATTACTTCATCGTATATAATAAAAAAATATACTCCATCTAATCGCATAGAAGGAATTTATTTTCCATTTATGAAGCATTACGGCTAATAAAATCCATAAAAATATTAAAGCTCGTAAAAATATTTGAAAATGTCAAATCTCGAACACTCGTATGAGATTTTCAAGTATTTACGTTACACAAGTTAAACTCGATATCTCCACCTACTTAAAACTACGGTGATTTCCCAAGGAAGAATAGACTTCAAAAAAGTCCGACGGGACCGGGAATCGAACCCGGGTCTCCCGATTGCCGGTCGGGTGCTCTGTCCGTTGAGCTATCTCGGCGGAACTAGGGAATTTTCCTGGGTGCAAGCCCTTACGTGCAAAAACACCCATTACCCATTCCTTACTATGGTGATTGTAATAGTTATGTAAATAAAACTTTCTTACGCAACTGCTGGTTTTTGTAAGTATAAAATTAAGTTTGTCTCATCAACTTATGTCAGACAAATATTAACTGTTATAAACTTCCTCAAAGTATTTCGTGGCAATGTTTTCTTCGAAAATATTCGCAGAAAACTTCAAGCGCAGTTTTTTTTAAATGTTTCATCAACAAAATACCTTCATAGAGTTCAAAGCCTAGAGGCCATCAAAAAACACGATAAACAAATCGCGAATGTATGCAAAACTTCCATAAAGGCTAAAGAATTCGAAATTCTTTTCTCCTTGATTCGTAGGAGAAAATATACACATACAATGCTGTCTCGAAAAAGTTTTCGAGAGAATGCAAACTCGTAACAATGCATAGTTCATTAAGAGTTTTCCGAACTGAGATGAGGATACGAATCGAGAAAAAGACCCTGAGAATCGGAAACTGCAGACTGAGGAAAAAATCCAAACTGAAAAATTTCATAATCACCTTCCTTCTCTACTTCCACTGAAGGCGGACTTTATCAATACATGTAGACATTAAGTAATACACGGATAAATAAATACGATCCGAAAGAATAAATCTATTGGACATATTTCAATCGCAATGTCTCTCGGTCTTTGTTATTCGAACTTGCTCTTGAGTATGGAACATTTTATGAAACTGTAATGAATACTTTATTATGATCATACATTAATGTACTTCCTAACTCATTTCCTATGTGTACGTTATCTTTAAATATTGTGCTTTGAATATTTGTACGACTACACTGAACTGAACCTTTACAGCGAATAGATTAAAAAATCAGAAAACGTGCCGGAATAATTCTGAATCAAATATGAATTTATTTATCGTAAAATAAAAATAGTTAAACGAAGAACAATGAAGAAAAACTAGATCAATCTCTCCCAATTACGCATTGAAAGAGATTCTAAACATGATTCAAATTCAAGAGATTCTACAGCTAGGTTTAAGCTGCTTCAAAGGCTATCCAGGATTCTTAAAGCTCGTAGAATTTTATAATGGAAATCTTGAGCGGTGATTCCCTTACACTGATATGCAAATCTAAACTATTATAACTATCAAAAAATTATAATTGGTCACACCGAGGGAAGATTCCTAAGTTACCAAAGAAAATCGGACTTGAAAAAAAAAAGTGTGACTGGACCGAGAATCCAACCCGGGATCTTCCCCTATCTGGATAAAGGAAGCAACTTCCTGAATAGAGAATCTCAGGTTCGATTCCCAGTCCATTCACACCTTTTTCAAATCCTTTTTTCCTTGGGTATTTTCTGGGTGAACACCCTTATGTGTGAAGATACCTTAACCCTTTTCTTCATTCTGCAAGTGATCCGAAATATTGCTGTTACGCTCATACGCTCGAGGAAAACAATGCTATTTTCTCCTGAAAGTCCATTTAAAAGGGTAAGTTATCATTCCTCGAGTACCTGAAATGAAACTGGAAGTGGTGAAAATGATAAACTCGTACATAAGTCGTATCCTTTGAGAAAACGAATCGGTGAAGTGGAATGGGCAAGAGACTGGATTTGGAAATACGAGCTTTCCACGAAAGCCCTCTTTTCTCGGAAATAATGGCAAGAGGAGAGGACAAGTATACTTTCCCTTCGTCTTTCAACAAGTGCCTCTCTCTCGTCGCTTGGCAACGCTTAAACAACATACAAGTTCGTTATAACGGCGTCTTCAAACCCTTCGAGAGGGTCACCAAGGATTACGTCACAGGAAAGGGGTTGATTTTCGGGGGCTACCTTTACCCATTCGACGCAATTATTCAATCGCGAAACCCCGAACAGTTTTAATTTAAGGATACAACTCAAAATTATACAGTTAATGATAAATTTAGTATCTTCCTCATCATCGCTATATTAAGAATTTCGGCCTTAAAATGACGTCTTTAATATGGACGAAATTGATCCTATGAAAAATCCTCTTCCATATGTTTCAGGTCTAAGAAAACAGAAAGAATACGATAAGAATACGATAAGAATACGACATAACTCAGTACATAAATAACTCTTAGTGTAGCGGAGACGGTCTCGTCCTTAACTTGGCGGTATATCATAACGAATGGTTAGAATAAAATGTAATATATAAAATATTTAATGTATACTAAACCACAGGAATACAGGAACTGTTCCTGTGGTTTAGTATACATTAAATATTTTATATATTATATTTTATTCTAACCTTTCGTAACTCTTATTATATTTCATTTCTAAGAAAAGAGATCTAAAAGATTCCAGTGACCTTCTAATTATAATTGTGACCATATAACCTCATATTTACTTGTGACTAATATTTTCACTTCAATCCTCACTGCTTACTGTCAGACCTTCCCGAAGTACATTTCGGATTCCTGAGTATACTATAAGATGATTCGATTCGTATTAGATTCTTAAACTCATACTATCGTATTAATAGTTTACGAATTCCAGGCTTACATTATGTTTAACCAGTTAGTTTATTCTTAATGGTCCTTTTCATCTTCTTTATGGAATTTCTTCACAGAAAAGCAGATCCATGCGTCAGATTTAGTTCTTAGAATACTAAGAAAACGTTTATCATTATATCTATTTTAATAACAGCTTCATTACTATTTATGATTTATGAAAATTTACTATACAAGTTTTTGAAAACCATTATACTGCATTAAACTGAATCCTGCCATCTTTAAATCTAATCCATATGTAGAAATTACATTCGGTATGGTGTGATAAATTAAAATTCCTTAGCAAAATCGTTAATTTTCAATTTTTAAGTCGATTGTCGCCATCGAATGAAAAAAATTTTCTGTCATTTTGAAACGAATTTTCGCGTGATTTTTTTTCTAGGATATATGCCCCGCGGTATAAAATATGAATGCAAAATAGATAATAGAAAAGCTTTTGAAACAGGAAAATCCATCTCCTGTCATATGCTTGAGGAAACGGTAGAGAAAGAGAGCGTTGTGACGCGCTGCTTTATCTTGAGTGATAGTGACGAATCGAACCCTTTCCTTTTCCATAAATCTTAGTAGGTAGGATTTGCATATCCGAAATTGAATTCTAGCAACGCAAAGTCAACGTTGAACGGATCAACCCCATCAAATAGGATATAGCGTCGTGAGCTCGAGAACGAATTTAAAATACAGGATAAATTTATAAATAAATTGCGTATTTTTTAAATGACCCACAAAGCTTCACCGCAGGAATGAGACAGGTTCAGTTCTGTCCTCAGAATTAAGCAAACGAGAAAAAAATTAATTTACGTATTCAAATTGCAGGTTTTGGATGGTTCAAATATTAACCTGTGTACATGCAAAGGGTATTTCAAAATTTGGAAAAATTATTTATTGCTGGTTCTGAACCCTATTGTTAATGAGAACGAAAACATCTTTTTCATACTTTACATTATTACCCTTTTAATACTTTACATACTACCACCCTTTAGTAAATACTTGTAACTTACCACAAGCCTATAGATATAACCTGATTTAGATTTTGTCAGCTTCCATTAAATAGGAATCATTGACTTTTGTGTCATGGTTGATTTCAGAAAGGTTATGGACCTCTGAATAATGATACATTTAGTATATTCTTCTTTATCTTGACAAGCAAAATTACAAAAGATTATTCAGACTATGGATTTTTCGGAACTTTTTACACTCGTAAGCGAAACGCAAAAACTCTTCATTTTTTCTACGAAATATCAAGAAATCATTACATTTATATTGTATTTTAAGATTCTTGGTCTTACTTTTTCATTATTTGAATAAATACTTGCGTCTGAAGAAGTAAAAGGGTCGATATCCAAACAGAAAGGGAAGCTCTGATAGTTTTTTTGCTACTCGGAATATCTACTTGTTTTCTCCTTTAGAAACGAACAGATTTTCAGCATCTATCAATCACATATGGTTTTCGGTTCCCTTTATGGCATTCCTCACTTCAATTTTTTCTTCCGATTATATTCCGTTTATCTTCATTTTTTATAACAGTAGTCCGTTCACTTATACCATAGACAACAGTTCTTTAATTGTACATACTATTTATCTATTACGCATATACCACACACCAGAAGAGGCTTTTATGGTATCAATGTAGACCCATTATTTTACTGATCTCATACTCAAGATCTCCATATAGTATTTCCGAAAACTTTCAAAACAGTAAACGTATCCAATGCCGAGCACAAACAACGAATCCATTCCTCAAGTCGCCATCCCATCTACCGAAGTTTCAGTTTGCATGCGAATCCATCCTAGTGCTTGATATTTATATCATTTGATATCAATTCTTCTTCACAGTCAACCCACCATGTTTCACAAATGGATATAAGTACTACTCTCTTGCGTAATTTCTCTTTTTCTAAGACAGTTTCCTAAGATGACTCCATACAGATGTAATATAGCTATGCTCTGTCTCAAATTTATTCCCAATCAATACAATCGTGAGCATGATTAAATCGTTCATAATATAAAAGCAGATGAGGCATTATTTCCTATTAAATTTACTGTTCACAACGTTGGGCCCTTAATGTTTGGTCTCTCCTGTAATCTGGTTATCAAAACTTTATAGATTGGCTATACACTTTAGCTGGTGTTTTTCTACAACAGACAAGTTTTTCTCAGACTTAATTTAGATCTACTATACCTAGTTATTCCTAGGTATAGTAGATACCTTCATACCTAGGAAATGTCTATTTTTTCAAGGATGAGAGAAAGGCATTAAAATTGTATACCGAGACGTGCGCCTTAAAACACAAGGTAAACAGATGTGAAAAATACCGAAGTTGCTGGGACTCGAACCCAGTTTTCCCACTTTCCGAGCAGTTATTCTATGTTTTTCTTCTCTATCTGCACTAAAATTAGCTTTCCTTTGGAATTTTTCAACACCGACTGTCAGTTGAAATAGGAGACTTACAAAGTTAATCTATATCTACCACGAATGGAAACAGTAATTATGTTATCCCATTCTACCCGCACACTTGTTAAATCTTAAGCATCCATAATAAAGCTAATACGCTTATAAAGAGCTAAAATTTCAAAATTTCAAGCCATAATTACTAAGAGTAATAGCAAATGCATTTCCCGAGAATTAGCGATCTTACTCCGTTCCCTCAGAGAGGCAGCTAATCGCATTCTTCCCTTATTCACCGCTGAACTCCGAGTTTCTTTCCAAGGAAACGTTTCGTAATCACGCTGACTCCGTTCCGTAACAGGGGTAATTGGAATCAAAGTGCATATGTATGTGGGCCTTCAATTACTTTTTCTTGCATTCGTAAAGATTTTCCCAGCCGTTCTCCGGCTCACGGAATCGAATAGTTAATATTGTTCTTTACAGTATAACCGCAATCTCTTTCTTTCCTTGAAGGTTTCCAATTAACAGAGAGATTAACGGGAGGTGGACTATAATGGGGTCTGCAAAGCTGAGCTGAATTGCATTACCGAAAAGAGGGCAGGAAAAATCGATGGAAGGAAAGAAAGAATAGACTTACATCTCAAGCTGATGTTTAGTGAGCCAATGAGAGATGTGGAGAATATATCAGGCTCAAACTCGTAGCTCAAGGAATTACTGTAAAGCGATTTAACGTCAAGAAAAGATTTTTATCAAAATTGTGGGTAATTATTTTGAATCATTTGCAATATATTGTATAGACATATAATATATTTAAGCTAGGAAATCGGAAGATATTCATGATAACTAAAAGAATGCGATTAACTGTTTCTTAGAAATAGCTGAATAAGATTTCTCAGAGAATGGATGAGTTTCTGGGATATCGGTTCCGATTATACTGGTATTGGAGACCACACTACTGCTCGTTAAGGAGAATATTCGTATTCAATTACATATACATGGGTGGTCTGAAACGTTTCCGACATTTCGCCATTTCTCGACATGTTTTCTGAAAATTTTCTGAAGATTTCTGAAAATCTGGGGTCGGAAACTTTTCAGACCACCCTCGTAAATCGATAAATATAATTACCTTCCTACAATGTACCAAATCAATTATATAATGTTGGTATTTACTTACGATTGAGACCTGCGTGTAAAATACAGTAAATAGGAGTAACTAAATTAATTGACAATTAACGGCAGGGTTCCACGCCTGGGTGGCCGCGCAATACTTTCTTGAATGCACCCCAATTTATTTGTCAAGTTCCCACTATTTATAGAAAATACTGTATGCATTCAGCTTTAGCTTTTACAAATGCATCAATCGTTTCGCTTATTATGAATTATACAGTGGAATATATGGTTAATTTCGTCGTTTAAATTAAGAAAATCAGAGAAATTGCGACTTAAAAGACGTCCTTGGCAATAGTGATGCAGCTCCGTAAACTACGAATTAAAAATCAACTCCGTAAGCCCGCAGGAATTTTCTCGCCGCCCAAATATGGATAAAATTAGAGGAAACTGTGGTTGTAAATAATGCAGGCCGATCTAAGCGAGTAAAACTTTTAAAATTGCTTCGACGGTTGAGGTCATTTTAAACATAAGCCCCCACGGTTAAACCCGGGACCACTTTCGCCAAAGTCGAACGCGTTGCCCACTTGGCTATCCGGAGGCCCACGATTCAAAGTAATTGTGCCAACACGGGACATCATCCCGGACCGATAGCGCAGCAGGACAATCGATCGAGAAATTCGAGCTATTCAGCCTCGTTCGAGACGATTTACTCGTGGGCTAACATCGTCAAATTCCTTGAAAAAATAACGAATGCACACAAAATGGCAGTCACCTATCGGCGAGGAGCACAAACAAGCTCCCTCGCGTGCGAAGGAAGGAAAAAATAAACAGAAGAAGAACGGAAAGAGCGTCGGCACGTATGCATGTTTTATCTTGACGCGTTTGTCATCGAGGAAGCGGTGGGAAGAGTGACTCACTTCATGTACAGAAGCAGTAATGCATCCAGTTTCCCCAAATACGTGACCAAGAAGGAGGTCACTATGGAGGCGGCGGTGACCACGAAGAGCAGCGTCTTTCCAATGGCTGGCCTCTTCCACAGCAGGTAGACTATGGGCGGAGATATCATGAACAAATGCATGTCGCACGTGATGTACCAGGACTGGAACATACACTGAGGGAGAAAGGAAGAAGAGGGTGAAGAAAAGAGCGAAATAACAAAGTGAGGATCCGAAAATAAAAGCCGTGATTTTTTTGCGTGCAGAGGGAAGAGGAAGTTTTACTCGCAGCATAACTAGAATATGGAAAAAATATCTGGGCGTAGAACAGAGTCGACGACGGCGATGCAAAAAAATTGTCTAGGAAGCTGGTCGATACGACCCGTGTTGAATAACTCGAGCGGTAAAGTTCTGCGCTCGTACTTCGATTCGAAGAAAAGCTCTCCGCAGTTACGGTGAATTTAGCAATATCCAAAGCTAAAGTTTCGCTCGTGGTATCATTTTATTCGTATGAATCCCCACTTTCTGGTCCACAATTTACTAACCGGCTCGTGTTTTCCCTTCTGTATTGTTTCCGAAAACTACTTTAGTTGAGAGAATGATGCTATTTAAAGTGGGTAGATTATCGCTTTAATACAGTGACATTCTTCAGATTTTTACCCTGTAAAACTTCCTGCAACTCTTGCATATATCCATGAATACTATAATTAATTTCATTTCATTTGAATTCATCGAACTAATTCATTATTCATCGTTCTAGGGCCAATTAAATTTATCATGACGGCATAAATTGAATTCGTAATGAGAGTACTTCCTAAAATTTTGGCAAGTATCCTAAAAATTTTGTAATAATTTTATCGCATTCGAATTCAATTCGATCGAATTAATTAATCATTTTAGGGTAAATTGAATTCATGATTGAGAGCTTTCTTTTCTAAAAATCTTTGGAGGGAATATTACATTTTCCCTGGGGTATTGTCTCTCCCTTTATTTTAATTAGTACTTCGGTATGTATTGACCTAAACATAAATATTAGTGAGTTTATGAATATAATACAAGTAACGGTCGCAAATAGGGCAATTACAAAATTATTTAAAAATTTGCATTTTTCTCCTTGTTTACTGTGTCATATATAAGAATTGATGGATCATGAACACTGCATAAAATTATGAACCACTAACGTAATATATTTATACTTAATTCTTAAATCTAAAATATTAGGATCGTTAAGTAACCTCATAAAATTATTTTTCCAAAAGAAAACTACTAATGGAAAATTATGTTATACAGTATAAAAATAGTTTTCTGATTACTTTTAAGTGAGGAAACTATTATTACGAGTACAATATTATATACTAAATTAGCTATAATATAATACTCTAATATTCTGGAAATTTTAATATGGTAAATCGTACAATAAGTAACTGTGTGTTCTCTGTAACATGGTAAATTAGGTAATATGAGATTAGGTAATTAGGTAGTATACTAGGTAATTTGTAGAATTTAAGTTTAGTGTTGAATATTGTAAATTATGTAACATATATTATTGTGTTTTTAAATATTTAGGCACCATCTGATGAGCCATTTTTTGGCTCCGGAGGCTTGATGTTGAACTTATCCTTCAAAGAAGTATCTAAGAATATCTCTGATATCTGTATCATTTATTTTTGTAATAAAAAACAAATTGAGCGAGTAAAAAATTGAACATTCCACCCAGCAGTACTTATCTCGCTTAAAATTGCTTCTACAGCGGAGGTGATTTCTCATATATCGGGAATCGAAACCAGGACCGCTTTCACTACGGGCGAAGGCGCTTCCCTTATGGCCATACGAGCATCATTCACACTCAAACGGTACGGAAAAATTAAAAAATCCTCCTGTTACATTAGTTTATTGCGTACTTTGGTATCAGATCGATAAAGTAATCACATCACCGTAGCACGGATACAGCATCGCACGGTGTTCCGTCGTAAAATGAATTCGACAGTCGGCGGAGGTGAGATAACGGGACGACAACTCGATCAAATGAGATGTGATTTTTCGGATGAGCCGATCCCTCGATTTCTTCTCTCCGGAGAAGTTTCCGCGCCGGGGGAATCTAACGATACAACCCTCTTCCTTGAATAATTGCAGCATCGAACAAAGAAGCCGCTGATCCCCGATTCTCGTTAGGCCGATAGATTCCAGGGGTCGAACCCTCCGGAGAACCCTTCCTCATTCAGCGCGGGATCCTTAAAGGGATTATTATTATCATTCCCTCCAGAAAAACAAGAGCGCAACGACTCGCGCGAAAACTTTTCCGTGCAGCCGCATTTCGTCTGCGCCCCGAAAGTTGTTAACCCCGTTGTGCTTTTCCATTTAAAAAGAAAATGAAAAAGACTTTTTTTAATTATGTCTCGTCGCGAATTTTTTCCTCTGACGAATTCGTTCGGTGATGCAAGAGAAAGAGAACTGAAACCGCCGCGAGCGCCGCAGACGGCCGAGTTGGGAAAGGAAGAAGTATTTTTGCATCGAAGGGAGTTCATTGGCACTGTTTTTGATCCTCGCGAGCCGTGGTTACGCTCCATTATGCCGCAGTGAGCCTAGGAAAATGCGATTTCAAAGGGCATCGATTCCGGGAGAAAGTTTTGGACGCGTTTTCCAGAAAGCTGTCCGATGATCCCATCGCCGAATGGAATTAGCAGTGGAATTAATACCTCCCAATCGGCCGGTCGATGCTAAACTCTTGAGACAAATGGTCCATTAAGCGAACTCCGAATGTAAACAGTCCCCTTTCCGATTGAAACTCGGCGGCGGAACGTTTGGGAACGGCCGGCGTTGATTTGCGATTTAAATAAAATTACCCCAATCCAACGCTTTTGTTTTCCGCGTCGCATTAGTTAACCCTCCGGTGCTTGCGTCAATTTTTTAAATTTTTGTATGGTGCACCCCACGCGCTATTTTGAGAAAATATACCCTTTTCCTTACATTTAGAAAATTTTCTTTTTCAGGACCTGAAGATGGATACGTTTTCAAACTTTCTTCTAACTTTCAACTATTTTACCAGAAATTTCGCTGATTTATAAATTATTTTCCTAAAACTTACCCTCGAGCTCACATGAAGCCCCTTAACCCAAACCGATACATCGGTAAAGGGAAACATTTTTGCCATACATCTCCAAATCATTCCCTCATCAAATACATTATAGTAGTATGTTCTAAAAAAGGGCAATATTTACTTTTAAATTTAAATCTTAACCCTGCAAACCGCCCCCGGTGAATGGCAGGGGGTGTAAAACACCGAAAACCCTATCTACCCTTTATTGCTGTTGGCTTCTCTAATACTTCGCGGAAAAAATGACCAGAAATAACTATCTGTCCTGGCACTTATTTCCCTGTAACGCTTCATCGTTTTTTCTGGAAGATCACGTTCGCTACTAACTGGTATAACAATATCAATACGGAGACGGATAGAAAGGAATCATCCCGTGAATAGAAGTAGAAGGCAGGGTAAGCTTTACGAAAATAATTTATAAATCAACGATATTTCACATATAATAGTAGAAAGTTTGAGTAGTTGGAAGACATATAATTCTCCAGACTCTATAAAGAGGCGAAATTTTAAACGTAAGGAGAAAGGTATTTTTACTCAAAATAGAACGGTGGTGTACCATACACCCCACGGAAGCACTGGAGGGTTAAATTAGCGGAAGAATGGTATCGTCAGCAGCGCTTTCGATTTGCGATTCGCACCGCTGCGAACCGATGATATTTCTCGATACTTCTCTCTCTCACTAGCCGTAGATACCGTAGTAATTTAAAACTTAAACGATGAATGACTTCGCGTCCGTTATCTCTCCCGGCGTAAATAGCGGTTCGCAGTTTATCAGGAGTAAAATCTCCTCTTCGTTCTGATTACGAAGTGTTCCGATTCTGTCTTCTGTGGCGAATGGAAACAAATACCGCGATTATCGCAAGGGTATCGTTCTACGGGTTGAAATATTCGGCCCTGAATGCAGGGGGATTGCCCTGATTAAAAAGATTCATCTACATCTACAAACATCCCCCTGCTGACGCCTATGTATGAGGAGTAGGGGGTACGGTTCAACGTGCTTTTCTAGTACTATATACGAGTAGTCGTAGAGTTCTATCTACAGTATCGTTGGTGGAGGACCTTTTTCCATACGAAGGCCGTACGCAACATTTGGTCACCAAAGTAACCTTTAAACTTCTTTTAATTTGGCCGCATATGAAACCACACCGTAGTGTGCCCAATATACTTATGACAATTTATTTATTTTTTAGAAAAACCGGGGCATTGCCCATTGAAAAGAGGACGAAAGAGGATGTTTTAACTTTTCTCCTAAATTCATGCGTAAAAATTTGTTATACTAGTTATTGCATGCGGAAATTTCTCCCAACTAAACTTAAAGTAATTGATTCATACGCGAAAGTGTGTTTTCAGGTATGTTTTAGTGTTCGTGTATTCGTTTTTAGTGATTGGAATGTTTGTTGAAATGTATTATGGTGAAGAAATAGAGTATCAGTGTCTGTTTCGATATAGTTCGTTAGTATCGACAGATATCAACATTTATACATTCAGTGACGAAATTCTATAGACCAATTCAAATTTTAACTTGACCAAATGGTGCATTTCTCATTTGTCGGTCTATTTTTATCTGGAAGCGAGAGACTTTTTCTTTAAAATGTTGTGTCAGTTATATTTTTTGGTGGAGTATGAAGGGAGAAAAGTGCTGATAATCGAAAACGGATTTTTAGAAATGCTATATAAAGAAACTTGTATAATAAATAAAATAACATAAAATTCAACCTATATTTTGAAGACACCCAATTTTTTTATATAACTCCTTATTATTTAATACTCTTATGTTTTATTTCTTCATCCTAACTAATAGATTTGATATAATATGGCTCTAACTGAACTTCAATATTTGTAATGATTAAGATTATCAACCTCTCAGAAACTTCTGACAGATCAAAAACCGGGAATGTAGTTTGCTCCAATCCTAACGAACTCACTTTCATACTTAAAAGTGGATGGTACTCTCAAATGAAAGGAGGAAATCAGTAAATAGAGGTAATATTTTTCCTTGTCTGAAAAGCGCTGAAACGAAAGCCTCTTGTTACTTACAGAATGAAATATGTGTATTTAAATGAAGTCTGAAACCGCGGGAATAAGCTCTATAGACTATAGTATCAAATGATTCTTTGGTAAAGATCCTAATCACAGCCTTGTGTAACGGTACCTCCACGTTAGTCTAAGCCTCCTTGAGCCTTTCGAAGTACTTCCAGCTTGTTTTGTAAATCACTTGCTAGATTGCGAATTTAAATGCAATATTTCTCCCAGATTGCAGTAGTATATCATTGAGTCAGCATTCACGCTTTACCGATTTAAGCTTAATTGGAAAGTTTAAGATTTTCATTTTGGAATTTAAGTAATTTTACCTGATTTTAATTGAAAACAAGGCACAATTAATTCTATCCTCCTTACATTGTAAGAAGTTACTAGGCGATTTAGATCACAGTTAATGACGTCTATTTCTATTTCTTAATATTATTACTGTTTAACTTTTACGTTTACTTCGCATCATTTTATTTCTTTTAAAATAATTAAATGTTTTCTTAGCGAAATGAATATTATTTTATGAAATCATTCTGAATTTCGTATGAAATTTGTCTTTTATGAATAAAGTCTAGCAAACAGTTTAACTTGATCGAAATCGTTGTACTTACACAAGTTCTACAAAGATATAATTAACTGTAAGAAATTTACTAAAGCTCAAAATAGTTTAACTTCGGAATTCGCTCAAATTTTGATGGTTGGCTAAAGGTTTATCGCGATGTGTGTTTTTATGAGAGTTTTCACAAATAATGTTGCGTTTTGTATTGGATGAATTGTTATTGATATTGATTTAGCTATGTTTTGAGCATTATTCAATGAAAATAACTTATCCAAAGAACAAATGTAAACTCTGTGGCAACTATAATTGAGGGATTCATGTAGCATAAATGTGTTTGAGGGACTATCGGGGGTGATTATCTATGGATTAAATATTACTACTTTTGTGTGTGTTCTGGTACTGTTTGTGATTATGGTGATGTTGTTTTGGAATTTTGGTTCTTATGATACTAATGTTAGAGATAGTGAAAAGTTGTACGTATTGTGTAAGAATTACTTGACAATTTACTTTAATTTTACTTTTATTTAATTAATATTTATTTAATTAATATTTATTTAATTTAATATTCATTTAAACAAATATATTATTACCAAATTTGATATATAATGTATTTCATTTAACTTATTAACTGCGGCATCTAATATTAATTATAATTTAAAGCAGATTATGAGAGATTTTCCCGTTTCTTAAAAGAGAAAACTGAAATGCATACCAATTTCTCTGGATTGACGTAGTTGTTGATGTAGAGTACGTTGGCCCACCAGCTCTCAGCACACCGTTCGACCTCTCTGCCGACCTTGTGCTCCCACAGAGGTCCCGAACCAAACTGCAGAAGTAGAGTGGTGTAGAAGGCTAGGACGACCATGTAAACCGGTGTGAGTCTGGGGAGCGGAAAAATAGAGCATTACGGAAAAAGGTCATCCGAAGGCGCATTAAATGGAAACATTGTTATTCAAGCATTACAAGGAGTTCCGTGGATGTGAAGGCGGAGGTGAATAAAAATAAATCCGTGGCGTGACAGCCCGTGAGGGGCAAGGTCTACCCAGAGGGCATTAATGTTGGAGACACGTAGTCAACGCATCGGATTCAACGTGGATGACGGAAAGATAAACGAGAATTTAACGCAGATATGAAAGATTTATTCTTACGAAGATCATCTGGTCTCGTAGCTATATATGAATGATATCACGTTGATAACTAACTGTTATCATAGCGCCAATTTGTTATCAAAGTTAATATAAACTCCTTAAAGGAGATGAGACACCAGGTGTTGAATTTTATGATAACAGAAAAATTAGTGTTTTTCTTTGAGTTTCATTCTCAACACAATGAGCTCTTGGATCATTTATAACAATGCGACATTTCAGAGTTGTATACTTAAATAAGTTAATATGAGTTTATAACTTGTATAAAAGTTACGAAACTATGAAATGTCTCGACTTATTGCAAAGGTGAGCTCTAGCTTCTCCAGGATAATGATGGAGAGGGAGAGTGCTTGAATAACTAGAAAACGCTGATAATCAGAAATTTCAATATTATTATTGTTATATTCCTTACTCATGCAAACGAACGATTTATTATTATTTGCCGAAATAGTCCGTTATTTTCGATTGTTTCATGGACTCGCTAGAAGTTTTCTACACCCGACTGCGGATCTTTCTGGCAGCCATAATGTCATTGCAGTAATGTAGTTATTAGTAACCACTATTCCATTAAAAAGGTCTTTCGGAAGTGCCGCTTGTATTAGAAGGTGAAAGTTCTCATTTTCTGTTTTTAAATTGTTTTGAAAGGATCCCATAAAATATCGGTAAAATCATGCGCGATGAATCTCACCGTATTACTTAATAAACAATGAATTATATCTATATATAAGAAGAGACTTTTCTGTCTCAATCTCGCCTAAAAAAAGAAACCTTTAAAACTTTGACAAATTCTACAAAGGTGACGATATTGGAAAAGAAATTTAGATATAACAGCTTTTATTTCTCTGATGATAAAAATCATTGTACAAACGGTAAATCAAATCAAATCTACGTTAAATCAAATTGAAACGTAACAGAGCAGGTCTGTTTACTGTCACTGGAACTTTTTAATGCCCTAAGTAAGGAAATATTGATATTTTGAAGAGTAAGTAATATCGTTGCCTAAATTCTATCATTCTACCACCAGAATACCACTTTCCGCTTGATATTTCGACCAAATAATCCTTCCACATCAGTTCCGGCCTCTATTAAGTCAACATAAAACCTTTTCCCTACGACCAATTCATACGACATCGAAAGCTTAAGGGAACTTGGTCTTTCGGAAGAGTCATTCGACGTGATTTTAATCCAATATCGTTAATTGTCGGCCGTTGATTTGATTGGCATCGAGCGTACAAAACAGTAATTAGCATACGATAACGATTCCGTTGACGGATTCGACGACGTCATTGTTGTGGGGCGAGAGGATTGTGCAATCCGCAAGGAATAATTTGGGGATCGATTAATTACCAGCTAATTTGGAGTCGTGAGCGGGTGGGACAGGAGCACAAAGGATAAGAAATTAGCTCATTCCGAATACAGCCAGGATGAATTTTAGCGGAGTGAGCATACAGGTGCCATCATCATAAATGTAAAATCCCCAATGTCATTGCCGCTGTTTTGGGGGAATGCAACGCTGGACTCAAAGAGCGAACGGCAAACAATGGATGGAACGAGAATTGCCGGCAGTCAATATTCCCACGGCAAACGGTAGGTGACGGTAAAAGATTGGACGGTATTTTCGTTATATATTAATGCTGTCGCGAGTTTAGATGTAAAACTGGGTTTTGTTGTTTTTATTTACACCGTCATCTTTGCGGGTTATTCATGGAGTGGAATGATTTTTCCTCGAGAGAAGTTTTATTAGTATAAACTTGGTTTAGAATGATAACGTTGGTAAACTTAGGTTGCAAATTTATTCGCCTCTAAATTTTTATGGAATAATTATATATTTTGTGTTTTTGTTGCATATATTGTATCATTGTTTTATTGAATATATTTTCCATGAAATTACAGCTGGTTAAGCTGAATATCGAATAAATTATGTTGTTTTCAAAGATAAGAAGATGGTTATACAATTTACGCGACTAAGAATACATTACGGTTGTTGATTATTATAATAATATTATAATTATTTTATATTATTATAATATTATATTTGTTGAATATTATTTGTTATTTTTATTGTTAAATGGTTTATTAATTGAAAAAATATAGTGAATTTGCCTGTTTGTGATGGTATTAATCATCATTACTTTGAAATCATTATTTCTAGGTCATTATTCTCAGAAGAATGTGATCATTATTTTGAGATGAAAATCGTAAGAACGCTTAAACAATAAGAAGTAACAGACATAAAATTTTAATAGTGCAGAAAACTTATTTCCTATTTTTCATTGTAAAGTCACTATTATCTTCCAACCGCAATTTATTTTCTACGATATTTTATTTGCACCTTAACAACCCAGACAGAAACACGTTGGTTAAGCATACATTAAGCGAAAACAACGAAAATTACCGGTATAAGCCTTTATTCACTGATTCCACCCCACCATCGTGATAAATTAGGGGACAATCCAAACTGAGAGGGGGCGAATATAGCTACGGAAAGCGATTACAGGCAATTATTGGTGTCGATATGCTAACCATTCATCCAAATAAATTAACAAAGTCTGCACCGACCTCATCTCCCCAAGGCTGTAAATTTTTGTGCTCTTGATTAGGCTTCATTTATTCTTATTTTCATTGGAAATTTTTGCGCTATATACCTGTTAATGATTCTTGTCTGCCACAGAGATTAACGGCGGTCAGTTTACTTTGATGAAAATTGACCCATAGCATCCTTTTTCAAAATAATCACAGTGGATCGAAACGAAATTTTTTCACTAATTTCATCACATCATCTACTTCAATTTTATCGACACCTAATCGGGGTTTGTTATTCGAGTAGCTATCCTTAAAAAGTTAAATTAATCATTTGTTTAAAAATAATTAATCTAATCATTATTACTACACAAAATGCTTCTATAAAGACGTTGAAACGAGTTCTAATGATGACTTTAATCTTTCAAAAACCGGAAATAATGCAATATATTAATATATAATGTATTAATGTATTTATATATTTAATGATTTAATCAATATATTTAATGAAAATATTTCATTGTCTTTTCCGCACAGGACTTTATAAGAAATACAAGCACATAAAAATGTTTATAACGTTATTTTTATAATAATATTTTTATGTTATTTTTATCATAATATTTTTAATAATATTTTATGGCCATTTTTATAATATTTTTACAATAATATTATATAACTATATTTTCTAATACAAACAAATCTTTTTATGAATCAGAATCATTATTTAGATTCTATTTAAATAGTAAAATTTTATTAAATTAAAAACTGCATTCTTAGTCGATGGGTACAGATAAGGCTAAAAGATCAAAGTATTTAATGTCTCAATATACTCACCTCACATATCTGTGTACGTAGAGCATCAATATATTCAATCCGCGTCTTTTATTGTATTCTTGCAGTAACAAATAGCAGACGAGGAAACCGCTGATTCCGAAGAATGTGTCCACCACAATTGGTCCGTTGAGGAGAATCATAGAAGTCACTTTGGTGTAAAACTGCGAAAGGAAAAGCATTCGTCTAAATAGTGTGCAGCGCATTTCTTGCCACATCAAATATTTTCTATTCCTCAATAACATCATAGGTCTGCTCAACGGACTAATTTTGATATTGATCGCTGAAGTATGTTCGAAGAATTCTAATCGAGTCTTACCTCATTAAATAAAGGCTATGATAGCAATAAATTTTATGGATTTACGATAGCATTGAAAATGATTTGCCCTTAGTTTAATGAATCTTTCAGTAGTTTTAGTACGAAATCTGTTTGCGAATTTTAATTTACGGATTATTTATCCTGAATTACTCCGTCGATTCAGCCAAATTATTCCAATCAGGTCTTTTCAACCCGATAAGTATGGCTTCATGAAGGTATCATTTCGTAATAATGTTTGGTTATACTCCAGAGAGCTCGCGTTAGCCTCCATAAGAAATGCACGATAAGTTCGTTTTATAGTTTGTTCGTTCTTGCAGATTCCAATGTTTGCAAAATCTAAATTGAAATTTCGATAATCTACATAAAATAAACGAGAACTTGGAAGGTTCAATCAACCCGTGTCCCTGAAGACCAAGGCTTTTCTTGAATCAGAGCTGATGCATTGTTCCAGGATACGCAAAGAATACAAGAGGACCTAAGGGTCCATATGGAATGATATATTAACAAATGGTTGGGATAAAATTAAGATAATGTAGAATGCGGAAAAGAATAGAGATGTTTATCAATGCTGGGAGAGAAAATGGCAAAGTTTAAATAGATTTTGGAAGAGTTTTAGCGAAGAGTGAGCCACTTTTAAAATGCATGAAAAGCATTCTTAGAGTGATTTCATACAATTTTCGTCTTTTCCAAGTATTTCTAACTATTCAACAAAATGTTATCATGTTATTTATAGGCTCACCATTTAAATTTCCAGATCAAAATTCTATCGCGAGTATTTATGGATGAAATCAATCTTCTCGAGCAATATTTTGTGGAATTCCATGTTTTCAGTGTGGAAATTAATGGATTTGCTCTTTCGTTTCCTAAAGATGAACATAAAGTTCGAAACCTAGGTCGCAAAGCAAATATATATAATGGAAATTTACAAGTGTGTCCATTTCAACATTGAAAATATTTGTGTGTGTTTTGAAATGAATCAATATCTATACTATATTACATTATCAATAAGTAATACATTCAGTATTATAGAATTACAATTCAATTTAAATTTAGTTCAGTCGCGCTAGACGTGGAAGTTTCCTAGTCGATGATAAATACCATCAACTCGTCACCCAGTCGATGAACAATACTTCGTTTCCCGAAGAAATGGATTTCCACCGCTGCGTTGCGAACTTTCCGCGGGGTAATTCCTCCGCTTTGTTTTAAACGCGAATTAAGATTTATGCGGCCGATGTCGGCGCGATCTTTCCACATTTAAAGCGCCGCCTGAATAATTCACGACTGCTGGAAACTTGGCGTTGCGATTGGATCGTTAATCAAACGTAATTAACTCACGCTTTCCACGAACTCGGTGTTGGTGAGGGGAGCGCCGAGGTTGAACATAAGTCGATGTCCCATGATGATGAGGCAGAGGGACATGAGTTTGAGGCCGTGGATGCATTCCAGTCCGTCGGACGACTCCTTGTAAGTCAGCAGCTTCTCAATGTTCGCTCGAGCGGAGAAGCACAGCGCCAATCTGTGCCACAGCGGTGCTGTAAAGAACGATTGCAGTTGTGCAATAGGGAAACTTTGGATGTCGTGCATACATTCACTGTTCAAGTGGTGAATCATGATTGTTGGAGAGGTGACGGTATGTTGACAATGAAAACTTTAGTCTAACCTCTAGGGAGGGTTTATTTGATGACTTAGGTAACTATAGTTTTATGAAAAACCTTCATAAATTGACAGAATTTAAAATTAAGAGCGTTTCTCTATACTGCAATAACAGTTATAGTTTCTTTAACTTAATTATCTTACTCTTTTTTGATTTTATCTAACGATATTTAGCTTTTGCACAATCCCCCTGTGGCTGGAAACTCAAAGAGAAACAAATGCAAAAATTTATTGACATGACTGGAACTCGAACCCTGGTCCCCCACTTTCCAGGCAGGTGTGAGAACCACTAAATCAGAGTTGGCAGGTTAGAGGTTAGACAAGCCGACCGGAAATTCAGAGATCAGGGTTCGAGTCTCAGTCATGTCGATAACTCTCCTTGGGATTTCCCCGCCGCGATGTTATCCTGCAAATTTCAAAAGCCTTACTAATATCCAGCCGATGTCTTCCAAAACCAGATACATATGTTTAAATTACATAAAATTACTATAATAAAAAATTAGGACTGGTAATGGGATATTACTACATTGCCTTTACTTACATAGTCAACAGTATTATCCATTTCTCAATCATAATCTTATATTATCTAAAATTATGTTTTCCGAAATTTATTAAACTACTTAATTAATTGATTGAAATCGATTGAAATATGTCTGTTCTTCATTGCAATTCTTCCACTTAACATTGCCTTATAAAGAAATATCACAGTATATCGTGTTTTCCTGTAAGGCGAGAAAATAGCTTTCCCTCTAGTAGCAATTTCCCGCAGTTCTACGTTAGAACGGTAGGAGCTTATAGTTTAAATAAATCTAATATTTCACGACTAAAAGAGTAATTTATAAGAGATTTGAAAGAAAAAATGTCAATAGAGTCATAAGCAAGTAAACCACATACTATTTGGTATTCTCATTCATGGAGAGCATCGAACCGGAAACGAATCGTGAACCAAAAAAACAATATTTGCCGGAGTGATTATACTATAGTGAAAATTAAAACCCAGTAACCGAATGTGTAAACTATTACTTATTCACTTCTGATTCCTAGTTTTCAAAAGCATATTAGGTATTTTCATTGAGCGTAGGCGGATAAGATTATACTGAATATTTTCAATTACGACTTTCAAACAACAAAAATAAATGCCTTACATATAAGTTTATCTAATCATGATTTCTCTAACATTCTTGTTTGCATTCTAAAATTTTATTAAACTTTACGAAACTGAAAAACGCCACTCTTAAGAAAACTTTCGGTATGATATTTTATAGCGAAAAAAACTGGTTCGAAAAGTTCGACGTTGGCAAACCGAGCGAAACCCGAACTGAACTGAAATTTTGTTTTTTCGTTTGGCGGAGCAAAAAGATAACGGTTCGATGCCCTTTGCAAAGCTGAAAAACTAGAATGAAAAATATTCTTTTCGTAAGTACTGAATGAATTTCCCACAAACAGTATATTTCCTATTAAAGATAGTAAGTAATTGCTAAGAATTGGAGGAAAAATAGTTTATTCATTATATTTGATTCATTATATTCAAAGAACCATGAGGAGATAGTGAAATTAAAGTAAGTTTTGCCTTCACTCAAATGACAAAACAGATGGGTAGTCACAAATGAAAACGATAACTATATGTCTATTGATAGTTAATATTAGTGCACTCACGTGTTGCTTTCCATCCTTTCGGCTCCCTTTTGAAGAGAATCGGCAAAACGTCGTAGAAGGTGCATGCAGACACTACCATCACGAAAAACCCGACCACCAAACTAAAAGAGAAAATAAAAGTGTTGATGAAACCGCTCTTGTTATAGTGTGCAGTTTATCCGAAGACTTAAGTAAAGCATCCTAACTTTGGTACTTGTTTTGAGATGATAATTAAACCATCGCTGGTCCTGATAGAGGTCATATTCATTTTTATATTTTTGTTAGCCACGCTTTGTTATTCATTCAAAGCTTATTGTTATTTTAAAGCAACCTTTCTCACTAATTAGATCTAGTAGAAAACTTTCAGAAAAGATTTTAACGTTCGCAGTCAAAACTTTGGATTTATAGAGTTTTATATGTATATGATTGATTTATATACATCTTTTAAACTTTTGGTAAACATTTAACCGAAATTTATTGATCTAAGTAATGGGGGTGAGGGAAATGTATAGCATTGATGATCTCCGGGAACTTGGCCTACGTTGTGTAAATTCAAGTGTCCTAATGAAGGGGTTATTGTATTTTCCCGTAAGATTTGCAAAACTACTCTTAAGGAGAGATGAAAAAATTCTGATGGGACCTGATCCATTCTTCTCTGCATTTCGGATAGCTGAGGAGTTAATTGATGATCATCAATTTGGAGACAAGGGTTCGAGTTCAGATTCTATGAGACATTTTTCATGACTTTTTCATCTTGAAAACATTTTTAGGTGCATACTTCTGAGAATAAAGTTGTCTTAAGCCTTTCCCTCGTTCATTTCATTCACATTCAAAAACTAAAGGCTATGCCTTGTCGGTGCAACCATTCCTCTCTCACTTCAGCTGCTCTTTTAACCCTGTTGTAATGGGAATATTCCATCCTTGTTCCTATATCCTCGAAATAATTCTTCCTTTGGTTACCCCTTCCTTTCTTTGGAAGAATTGTGGTAAGGCATTTATATTCATAAATTCATTCATTCATAAAACATAAGTGAAGATGAAATTACTGTATTTATTTAATTAAAACTTTTCATGGAGAGAAAGAGAGTAATATCTAGATGAAAATTGGTGTTCCAGAGTGACAACACCTTTAAAATAAGCAGATTAGGAGAAGAAACTGAAAAAATGCATCATTTTCTTTGTACGTCAAACTAAGTAAAATTAGCTTAATCAAAATTCCTGACTTTCTTGTAAAAAGAAGTAGTTTTTAGTATCAATTGAACGCTATCCCAACACAAAGGAAAAAGCAATTAATTTTCATTTTAGAGATAATTAAGTATTTCACCTATAAAAATACTCCATTTGACACAATATTAGTGTCAAAAATATTCAAATTGGTGTTAAATTTAGCATTATTGAAAAGTAAAATTGGTCGATTGTTTATATCAAAATCCTTTTTTGACTTTCATTGATTCCTTACTAAGTAAATATTACTTTTATAAAACGATTTTAAAGGTCTGAGTCATTAGTGACTCTACAAAATCATTTCGGTTTGTACTCGTATTCCTTCAACGTTATCCATGGAAAGTTATGATATCGATGTATGGGATGCTCACATCAGAATAATTGCTCCTATAGAAAGGGTGAATGGTTCGAAGACTTGGCACATGCTCTCTTCAACTGAGACCACCGCATGGAAGTCATGGATGGCCGTGTAGTGCTGCAAGACGTCGTTGAGGTGCACCTCCCAGTCGGATGCAGAGCAAGCAGATGGGATGCAAAACGCCCAATACACTTCGTTCCTCGGATTCCAAGATGGATCTGCGCGCGACACCTAGCGGGAGAACGGAGAAACTCGTGAACGAAGCATTCCAAATGGAAACAAGACAGGGTGGTTTCCGATAAGTAATTAAACTGGAAAACACAATCATTGGAAAAGGCTTTGGGCTATTTTCGATAGAGATACCTTAGCAGGAACGAATTTGAAAAACATACATCACTTGATTGGTAGTGATAATGATAATTTTAACAATTAATAATATTACTATATGTTGTTGTATATTCGTAGTTTTATATATTTAATACTTATAATGATTATTTTATATTTATTAGGATTTTTTATTTATATATTATTTTAGTTATATATTAATTTTCAGTATTTAATAATATTTTTAGCATTTATTATTTGAGATTTTGTTATTTGTACCATGTTTATATTTCTAGATCACGATAAAGGTATGTGCTTTAACACCTTTTAGTTATGAATCTCAGTATATTTTTGCAGGTTTCTCTCATCCTCTTCCATCATGGGTGATATCCTACATACTTTTTCCCAAGCTTCATTTAGGGTTTCAAAAACCACAACTAAATTTTTCCCATTTTCCCTTAATTTGAATCAGCTTTTATTACTATTCACTATTTTGATATTTTTACGCTGATGATGAGTCCAATGGGGGAGAAAACTTCAAACTCTCAATTGCACCCAAAATAAAGACTTTTAGATTTTTATTTCTTCAATACATCCCGAGTTTCCTTGATACGAAAAAGAGAGAAATCTACGTTGGGGTGTGCAAATGCATCAAGAAAGCTCCTCTTGGCTTAAAATAAGCACCAAATAACGTTGCTGGATCTTTTTGCAACGGTTTCTTGCAGTTTGCATAAAGTAGAAATATCTTTGAATAAAATAAACAGAAGAGATGAATTTTACTGCAACTCTTAAACTCTGTCTTACGTCGAAGTGGGATATAAATGGATAAATGTGCGAACCATACTCCTTGAAACTTCGCGATGAAATAGAAAATAGCAAGCAAACTCTAGGTTTTCCGTTTAAGGAAAAGAGCAAATAATTATGAACTCAAAATATATGGTAGTGTAGCATAAACCAAAATCAAGATAAATATCCCAGTGCAACTGGGTTTATAAAGTTCACTCCTGAATTAAATTGATAATAAGAAGTTCTAGATCAAGCATAGCAAAGATACGTCCTGATTTTCTCAGTATCTAAAGATTATAATCATTGCAGGAGAAGACAAAGAGCAGTGAAAATTCAGGTAATTACTATCTCCAAAATATAGCAATAATGAAAGCAGTCGAATTAACATCATGAAAAGTCATCGATAACATTTTTACCTCCGAAATTCTGCTATTTCAACAAATGATACATTTCCTGAAAGTAATTATTAATATTCACCATAATACCCAAAAAAGATGCTGCAAAATTTCACGTTAAGAAGTTAATGATAATCCCTCCCAGCTGGATACAGTCAGACTGTCGACCAAACTATTCAGAATGTTCATTTTCTTAAAAATAGGTATCTTTCAGAAAAACGAACCGATCTTTTTAATTTTCAATTCATATCATGATTAAAGCAATCGATGAACCATATGTGAAGAGAAACAGAATCAAATTCTGAAAAAAAAAAACCGATGCAAAGTACTTCCTGCAGAGATATGACGTCTGAAATTCTTAATACTGCTGCTTATTCAATTATTTACATAAATTTTAAATCAATCCCTATGCTAAAAATTTCTTTGGGATATCTAACTTAATGCTCGTTCAAATTGAAACGGAAGGTTAAACGTAGAATACGCCATCCAAACTTCTGAAATTACTTTCAGAATTTATAAGCCGGCGGGAGAGCAAATATTAGAGGAAGTAAAACTCCAAAAGGGTTTTTGATCGCGGGTCGAAAGGGAGATATTAAATCATAATCATATCTCGAATATCCGCGAAACGAAATCCTTTGACGTAAAGTACACTTTGGGTAACTAAAAAAATGACACGTGTCTGTTAAGGGGGTAAAACTGCATTATTGGGAGCGCACGTACTTTGCCGTGCCTAGCTTTGCTCGAGGCAAAACCCAAGTCCACAGAAGAACAATCTAAAGAGTGCAGACGCGTATTGCACCCAAATAAGCAAAGAGAGCGGGAATTCGAGCACGTGTACGACTCTGAGGCATACGTTTGAGGTCGCAATAGTTTTGTGGTGAGAATATGAGAAGTGGAGCGTCGTTTATATTGCACCGAGGCAAAAGTACAGCCGCGCGAATTGCGTAATTTTCGCAATATTAGCGAAACCGAGCCGATATTTCGCGGGGAATTTGCGCTTCGGAGACAGGGAGGATCGAAGCAAGTGGCTGCAGAGAGCACTAGATGTAAAAGTTAATAAAAACTAAACATTTGTCCATGGTCACGTTATTTGCTAGATAAATATTATTCCTTCTGTGTTTTTTATAAATGTAATGTGGATGGTTTCCTTCCTCTATTTTGAAGCAATCCATAACTACACGAGCAATGGACAATTATCCTAACCACATCACAGGAAATAAAGTAACCCATGATGTTTCGATGCATGATCAGGCAACTATAATTCAGTTTCTAAACACCGAAGGCATGCTAAGTGAATTTTTCGTGGTATGATAAAGGTTAACTGTCCATGGTTTGTTTCACACAAACAACTTTAATCTCCATTAGAAAGAGCGAATAATCTTCTTTATTGCCTTTTCCAGGAAATTCAAACGAATTTTATGTATTTACTCAATTTCACACACAGCCTTTTAATAGTGGAAATATAAAGAGAAAAAGAACAAATAATGACAAAAACTAAATATCTTAGTAACTATAAATAGTGGAAAGACCTTGCAGAACTTGCGCAATAACAACTAAAGAGAATGTAATAATACGAATACTACTTTAAAAGTTCGCATCATGAATACTTAATTGTCATTAGGATCTGAAAGCATTCATTCTATTTTTCCTTTATTATTTTCCCCTTTACTTACGAAAATTTGCCTCAGCATCACAAAGGCGTTATAGGAAAAATGCAGGATTATCGTCGAATATTTTCGGAAATAATAACTACTTTTTGAATTTAATTCGTTACATTAGAATCGACTAGATCTCTAAGTCTCTATTATTAAGTGTCTGTTTTTATTCTATTTCATTTCTTTGTTTGTTTTGAAGTTATGTATGAGAAAATATTAACATAACGAAGAAAATTGTGCTTTTTGAGGTAATTTTGGGAAGATTAGGCATTTCTAAAGAAATTAAACGTGTAAAAATTCAAAAAAGGGTGAAAGTTTAAAGAAATTTTCCGAAAAATTACGAAGACAAAATTACAATTACTTAATAACAGAGAAACTACTAATAATATACAATTTCAAAACTTTCTATCAATGGGCAAACGTTATGAAACATTTCGCAAAAGCTTTCGAATCCGTTTATTCCTTCTATCTGAATTATTAAATCCTCAAGTGTTCCGCCAAAGAATTCTGAACACCTCAAAAGCAAGTGTTGCGGATTTCTTGTTTTTCGCCCTCTCCTTGATGAGTTCTTGCAAATAAAAATGAAAGTCCCTTCCTTAAAATAATTAGACCCGCGTATTCTCGACGCCAAAGAATAGAGAGCGAGTTAAATTCATGCGTGGTTGGCTCGCGGGGTTTCATGCTCCGAAAGAGCTATCTTCAAATGACGCTACATAAAAAAAAATAAAGGCGAGGGTCGTTTATTCACCATTCACAGTTCGGGGTTTTTTATCGAGCGAACAGAACAGGTATAATCGCAAACGAACGAGATTCGTCGAGTGAATGAAATTCCATGGAAAAAAACCCTTTTTTTGAAATCAGAAACGTTCTCGTTTGCTGGTTAAAAGCCTCGAAAACGTATCAAGAGGCCGCCATTACGAAGTATCGCTTCAAAAACTGTCATTTCGAAAATGAAGAAGTTGGCGTTCCAATCTTTTTTTTCTCTCTCTCAAAGCTCGACGTTTTAAATTCTTCCACCTGAAAATATTGCTGTACTTCCCGCTAACTTTGGAAATTACGTTTATTTCCATGTTAGAGAAGGGATTCTTATTTTACTTAAAGAAATTAGGATGCGTGTTTTTTTCAATTTTGCCTCCAGGTTGTCCTTGTTCTGCAAGGAGCACCTTTTTGCCCATTGGAATTAGAATGGACCGGAGACATACTCAAATAAAAATTGAACCAGAAACAAGTAAAAAGGATGAACGGAATTGCTAAAAGTCAACGTGACTGAGCTTCGAACCCAGGTCTTCCACTTTTCAAATAGAAGCATTAGCTAATAATTTCTTATATACTCAAACTACTAAGCTACCACGTCAGAGGTAGACAATAGGTAGCTTTGGCTGTACCGCAAACTGCTGATTGTAGACAATTAGAAAAGGTTTAATGACAGCAGGATTTGTGAATTCAACTAGATGAAACAACAGTGGGTTCGTTTTCGGCAAATTCATGGAATATATTCTTTGTATTTTCCATTGGAACCACTGAGATAAAGGCGAGTGAATTTAAGTTTTCACACTTTTTGCAAGGCTAATATCGTATCTCTGAACCAGGATTTGAACCCGGTACCTCCGTGTTGCTAGGCTACCAACCCCTACTCCACTGAGCCCAAAATGACCTCAGCAGTCGAATCATTTCCAACAACACCACTGCGTTTTCATCATTGTCTCAAAGAATTAAAACTCAACCCCAGAATTGCGAGCATTCACGTCACCCAAGACTTGGATGGCCAATACATAAGACGTGAAAACGGCGTGCTAAATTGAAGCCGGTTAAAGGGCGACCGGATAGGATAGCATGCGCGCCGCATTCGAACGCCCAGCAATCCAAATAATTATATTAGGCATTGTACTATTCTGCGTTGCGGTCCCGAATTCTATTTCCCCAAGCATTCCGACATTTCCGACGGCGGTTTTCCTAACCGCGACACGCCTCTCCCCTGGTTGGCGGCCGATTATTGTGTTAATACGTTTCGCGCGGGAAAATATCAAGAGGCGGGAAGGATTTTAACCATTTACACGGAAGGAATGCAAAATGGCGCCCGTAATTGGCGGTGCAGACCGTTTAGCCGGGGTAAATGAAGGCACCGAACCGTAAATAAGGGGCAGGAAAAGGAAATCTTGTTCATTACGGTCTAATTTCGACGAGGTGGTAATGGCAACAACAAATCTGACAACGCAAACGGGCGGAAAGGATGCGTGCGCAGCGATTGCAAAAAAGGCGCCATAAAAAGGCCAATCAGGGAACGATTTATGCCCGGCGCAGGGATCGGAATATCCCCGAAACAAAACGGGGGATAAATCAAGCGCGACGCGCGTCGAACCCGGCCCTCCCGCGTGTCGAACCCACCCCATTTTATTCCCCTCCGACGCCCGCTATATCGATCCGCGGGCCCGTTTGACCGGTCCTTATTGAATTGTTGTATAGACGCGTATAGCTATGCGATGCCACTCGGAAATAAAAAGATTTTCATTGCCCGATTCGACTCGAAAATATTCCGCTTTTTTTATTTATTTCGCCTCGATAACGTCTCAATAAATACGGCGATTCGGGCGGCGGGAACATGATTGTTCAGAAAAGCGTAGGATTTAAAAGAATAAAAAAGCGGCGGAATTTGCGATCGGACGCTGAATTTTCGATCAATTAAGTCCGCTGTAGGTAGAGGTAGGAAAAAGGGTTTCGGAGGAGGAAGAGGGGGAAGGAATGAGGGATGGAGGAGAGAGAGTAATTGCCGGGAAGGAAGTGACGGGGGCGTGAAATAGAAGAGATATGGAGACAAGAATTGGGGTAAACAGGAGACGTGAAATGGCTTCATTTAGGAAGCTGAGGCGCGCACGGATGTTATGTTGTTAACTCGCAACTTTAATGACCTAAGCGTTGTCTGTATTTATTTTAAAACGCGATATTCTCGTCTGTTGAGGAAAAACTCTTTACCTGAAGTGAAAAACGTTATCACTCGCAGAATGGTACTGAAAAGTGCATAAAATATTATCTATTTAAAGAATTTCTAACCTTCTAAATATATTATAATTATATGTATAATATATTATGATAAAAAATTGCGAGTGGAAAAGTGATAATATATATAACGTATAAGTACACACATAAGTACATTATTACTATTTATTAAATGACTAGTATTATTATGCTCAACTGAATATGAAAAAATATTAGCTGCAAATCCTGCAAGAGATCTGGTGCTAAATGATCCTCTTTAACCACAGAAGAAAGAAATATAAAACAATAAAGGCACGATCTTGTCCGATGTATAAATGCCATATTGTATAAAGTAATTTATTAGTCATTATACATTTTTAAGTAAATCTATCTTATACTCCTTTTCAAAGTTAATAATTCAGTATCCTATGGGCTCTCGAGTAACCAACGTGGTGAAAGTGGTCCCGGATTCGATTCCAGGTGGGAGTCCATATGTGCGACATGACCTCTCCTGTCGTACCACTTTTAGCAATGTATCCCAAGTAAGTATCCCAAATATCCTAAATCCTATGTAAGCATCCTACAATTGGAAACAATTTTTATTTATTTTTATATTGACTGCCAGGAATCATTTTTCAATTACAGAAAAAAAATTACTCGATTTCTTCCCGAAACTATGTTTTATTGGTATTTTTGTATATTTCTACAGCTGCTCGGGATTATAAATTATCCATCTTATATTTTTAAGTATCATCATATTTATCCTCCGCTCGCTATTTAAAATAACATTAGGTGAACTATTCCTTAGGTAAGATATGAAAGTGAAATATCCTTTGGAAGATATCCTTCTTCCGTGGACCAACTCTTGGGTGAAAAGTGATAAATTAATTAAAAACACTTTGGGCGAAACTCCCTAAGTGTTTTTAATTAATAATCAATCGTATTTTTATAGCACCATTCAGTTTACGCCTTCTTCGCTAGTAAAAATAACTTAAGGTAAAATATTCCGTGGGTAAAATATCTCTTCGGTGGACCAACTCTTGGGTTAAAAGTCTTGAAATCGTGAAAAAAACTATTCATCTTATTCTTATCATTATCTTATTTATACGTAGATCTTTATTTAAAATAACTTGGGAAATAACTTAGAAATATCCCTTGGGTAAAATATCTTTTGGGTGGAATATCTCTTTGATGGACCAACTTTTGGGTGAAAAGTCTTGGTTGTACTGCCTCTGGTAGAACATTCGCCGTGGATTTTGGGCGAAAATTCTTTGGGTGAAACTTCCCTTGGGTGAAACGCCCTAGAACCGATTCCGCGGAAAGAGAGAGAGACGGAAAACGATCGAGTCAGGCAGCGTACGAATTAATACACCATTCCGCATTCCGCACCCGTAAACGACGCGACGACTTCCGCCTTCAATTTAATTAATGAATATTATTCCCCTTTAATCGATATTACCATAGCGTCGAAATGTTTGGAATGATTTTCGCCATCTCCGACAAAAGATGTTTTCGGTATATAAATGCGTTGCGCCCCCTACTCCCAAGTCCTCTGCAGATATTTGCTCCCGACGCGAGAGAAAAAAAAGATGGCTGCGGATTCCAGCGTGCGCCGAGAGTAATCCTAAAATTGCTGTGATTCAAAAACATCTGAATGCGCTCCTGAAACAGCCGTCGGCGATAAATGAACAAAAGTGCGCCATTTTTTGAGGAATCGCAGTTGACATTCATGGAGCGATTTTCCTTCTTGTTTACTTCTGCTCGTGATAACAAAGAGGAGAAAATCAATTCGGAAAGCTGAAGGAAGTAATGATTTCCCGAAAATTTTTTCGCGCTAGGGCGTTTGTAGATGAAAATGGCAATAAACGAGGAGATTTGTGTCGCAAAGTTTCAAAAGCTTTCTCCATATTTTTTTTCGATCGTTTTGAAAGTGCGTTTATGGCATGCACGTGTTTGCGAAACGTCTAAATGTTTTCGTTGTGAAAATGTCTCCGAAATATTTCGAAGGGAGTGTAAGAAACTGAATCTGCAAGGAAAGATTTTTAATTTATATATTGAGTATATAAATTAATAGATTTCATTCCCATTTCAAAAGTGCTGTGCTTAAAAGTTGCGTCGAAATGAATTTATTACTCCCGACCCATTTCAAACGATTTTTACCGATTAAATCTTATTACGTATATAAAAGCTTTGACTGATTGAAGTTCAAAATTTTATTCATTTCAAATGTATCAATATAAAGAATAACAATATTCTAACCTTATAGCAAGTTTTAAAATAATAATTAGGAACTGCGTATTAAGAGAATTCCAAATAGAGATTTTGTTCATTCCTTAAGCCAGCCGTCGCACCACCTTTTTTTAATAACTGCTAATCATTGTAAGGTCTAAATTTATCATGTCCAAATTAATTTATGATATCCAAATAATTGAATTCAGTAAATATCCATTCTGCAGAGTAAGTGTAATCATTTTCGCAATACTATTTCGCAATATTTTGCAATACGTACTTTGAGGATATTATCAAATACCAATAAGAAACATTAATTCACTGCATGGACAGCGTAAAAGTAAATTCGCACTACATTCAAGTAAATACTACAGAAATTGCCCGAATTGGGTAACTGAGAATAAAACACAGGCTAATTAAATTAGAATGTAGAGGAAAACGTCTTTCAGATTATAAAAGTTTGTACTCACATCGATCTTGCTCCAAGTAGACGTGTTGGCGTATTTGAGATGCTCGAGGTTTCTCAGATCTATGACAGACACTGGGGCGTCAGGAACCACTCGGTCGTAGGTGATCTTCGCCAAACAGTACTGCCCTCTTATTCTCACTTCCTCCTTCGCCAATTTCGCGTCCACCAAAACGCATTCGTCAAAATTTCCCAAGTCAAAGGTCGACCCGAACAGAGTTCCGACCGGAAACTTCGTGGTGGAATCGAACACTGAAATCAAAAATAAATATAATTTAGCTGATAATCGTACTTTTTCACTTCAAATATGGAAATTTCACGCAATGCAGTCTTCAAACGACTTTAATTTTGATGAAAATTTTAAAAAATGAATTTTCAACAAAGATGTTAATTTTCTTCAATGATTAGATGTTCAAGTTACTACATTTTGGAAGCTATTCCGACTCTATATACCTTTTGTTTTATTTACTCGCTTATATTCAACGGAGTGGTGAAACTTTTGCTGGAAGAGTGCCAGATATGACTCCTCCACCAAAACAAGCAGGGGCAGATATTATGGATAAAAATTCCTATTTACTTCCCTACAGCAGAAAAGACCACAGATATGAAATTTAATCTACCCCGCAAACGATCAAAGTAGGTAAATACTCATTTTTGAATAGAACTATAGAGCAATGGTACGCTCCTTTGCAGTTATATCCGAGCCATTACGTCCCCGAATGCATATCTTCAAGGCGAAGCTAAGTAAATTGTATGACTTAAGCGAAATTCGTATGAAGTTGGGAAAGTTTAGCTTGTAACCATCCGAAAAACTACATGTGATACCTAAAGCTGACTTTTTGACACAGCCACACTACATGTAAAACAAATTTGCTTCCTCGTCTAAGAAATAGTAAAAATAAATTTATGCCATAAAGATTCAGTTTGACTGCGTGTAATATTTCCTGCTACACGAAAAATAAAAAGCCTTGAATTAAACAAACCATAGTTTTACATCGTTGTCTTACATATTTTATTATATTTATGTGCAATAAATAAAGTATACCTTTCCTAAGTTCAAAAATGAATATCAGAAGTATGTACAATTTCACTCGTAAAAGACCCAGAGCACAAAAATGTCGTACACGGATCAGGAAAGTTTGAACAACGTTAAAACACGAATTCTACGACATCATCCGATCATGGGCCTCCGTACCTCTCAGTAATGAAGGAATATTCCGAAATGGAGCATAAAATCCTCAGCACCAGATAGGGGACCAATATTCCGCAGCGGAATCAGTTGCTTCGAATCGAACCGTTAAAATCCGGAATGACATTGCGTGATTGGCATTTAGCTTTACAAGCGATAAAAAAATTTTCACGGCGAGAGATTTTCGCATCAAAACGACTGCGCCGAAAATTCCTGCACTGAATTGCCTGATTCTCCGTGAGAATGGTGTTGTTGGCATTTTAGCGCTACAGGAAAAAGAGTGCACGAGGTGAACCCTGCTGAATTTTCATTTCCATTCAATGGCTTTGTGGCAGGTCATTGACATCCGATGTGAATTTTGTATGGCGTCCAAAGCACGCATTTTCTCAAGTCGAGCCTAATTCCCATTGCTTCGACTAAAGCCAGATCAAAATACATAGTCTGGTTTCTGATATGTATGTGGATGGTTAATTCAGCTAGAATTAGTTTTCAGACGAATGCTATATGCATTGGAACGCCTACATGGCTAAACTGCCGCTCTAAATGTAGTGAATAGTGAGACGCTTTTCGTGACAGAGAGAGTGAAACTCGCTTTATAAACGGATAGTTTATAAAGGGATAGTTTTGCTACCAGGATAACAATTATTTCTTGGAAGCTGGAAAACGAAAGGAAAAAGATTTTCATTTTCTTCTCAAAAAATATTAACTATATGAAAATAAGCCATACAAAAACTTTGCTTTCAATTTTTATATGCATTTGCCATCAAACATAGACAAAACAGCTTTGTCATGCCATTTTTAACTAATAGCTGCCATATTCGCGTTAGTCTTAATCGTCTATGAAAGTTTCAAGTCTTTCCTATAAGTGTATAGTATCATCACATAAGAAGCTCCACAAAATTGGAGGAAAGTTTTTCTAAAATAATGTTTAAAAGAACTTTACTGCTAAATTGAATCACTTCCAATATATCGTAGTAAGGCTACTTCATCAGGTGTAATCAACTATAATAATTCCTTCCCTGAAAAAAAATCATTATGATCCCATTTACATCAATTTTAGTAATTATCATTAATGATAAACATAAAACCGTTCCGTAGCACACAAATTCCAATTATTAAGGACTTGGGTTTGGAATGTTAGTACACTATCCACTTCCGCCCTCTGAACTTTTACATAATCATTTAATGTGATGCAGTAAAGGTTATTCAGAACATGATTAACAATATTGAAGATAGTAAGTAGGTATTAACAAAACGCAAAGCAAATCCTGAAACAGTTTCTTTAATTTCTGAGATCATTAACCTCCCATGAATTATCTGCAAGTAATTTCTTTGCCTAGATTACGGTTCTTATTTCCTACACAGTTTCCTAGGCAGACGAAGAGACTATCTTAATCGCAGACTCACTCAAGGCGCACTCTAATCTTGCAGATTTAAACTCGAGAATCAGCGTGATTAATCTCTCCGAGGATTCATTCTTTCGAAAGAGAGAGAACGATCCATTTAATGAAGATAGTTTCCTAGCATTGTTTTCGCCCGAATCGATACGTGTCTAATTAAGAAACACTTCGGGAAACCTTTCTTGTGTGGACGAAAACGACAGTGGCCTTCCTTCGACGGAAAAAAACCGAAAAAATATGCAGAAAACGTCATAGGATTACGGGTGCCGAGCAGACGAACCTAGGAGTCCGTTTCCAAAGGAAAACTTAGTTATTCGGAGATACAAATCTCTGATTCCCACAGACGTGAACTTCGGGGAATGGAGATCTTGAGCCATAAGCTTCTTAGATAACTGTAAGACTCCAAATGAGGTCCTTCTCAATCCGTGCACACTTTCCCCTCACCCTTTCTTCACTCCAAATAAGAAGACCTCTTCCTCAATCCCCTCCGCCCACCACTTCGCGACAAAGACCGTTAGGAGTGGAAATTCGATGGTCGAAAGTGCATTTTTCATCTCCGGATGAATAATGACACATCGGGACTCCGCATTGCAGAGGCTAAAGATCTTACGTTCGTTTAAGAATTTGGAGCGCGAGTCTCCGCCGGAGTGGGTTCGTTCATTGAGGAATGCTTTAATGGATCCGTTGATTCAGCTCGTGCAACAGAGCAACTTCTGCCTCCGATATGGAAATCCGTGCACTCCTAATTCGATTCGAATGGAAGCACTTTTCAATTTCCCGAAATGTTACTGCTATGTTTATCATAAGAAAACAACAAATTTGCATCATAAACTGGAATATCAAGGGCAGAGCTTTGATAAAGAACGGTGCATTATATATGAGTCGTGAGCATAAACCTCCCGGCCGCTGAGTGCGGTATCAAAAACGCATTTTATAATCACCCGAAGAGGAAAAATAGAGTGGTGGCGATAGAAAATGACCTAATTTGCGCCGCATTTGCATATTTCCTTCCCTACGTAAGGCACTCCGCCTTCGAAATGCTTTTAAGGAACTTTCCTGAGTGAGAAATATAACTGAAAACTTTCTAATTGATGTGCGATAGGATTGAACCAATAAATATACACAACGCAGTGATACTTATACTTTACGATATACTACCAACATAGTAAGCATTAAAATATTGGATGCGTACCGTTTTACAGATCAAGTCAACAAACACAAGTACAAATTTTTTATACGAACTGAAAGAAATAATTTTTAATGGTTTATTAATATTTGATTTTGAAGTATATTCCTTTAAAAACAGATCACATGGCACTCCTAATCCTTAAAAAATTGTGTGAAGGAATGGAGGAGGAAAACTCCGTAGCAGGGACTCGAACCACGATCTCTCACTTTCCCGGCAGTTGCATTATCAATTACGTATCATGGTAGTATAAATTTAAATTGATAATGATAAATAATTGTTCTGTTCTGGTAGCTTAGTTACAAAAAGTAACTGTAGGGAAAATTGGGAGACCCGGGTTCGAGTCTCGGCTACAGCGGTCATTTTGGTCCTTCATTTCTCCGTCCAAATTATTTTCATACGGTTTTTATCCTTTACCTGAAACTTTCTGAAGAACTTTCATAAGCTTTCAAATAATTTTTATAGTTGGCCAAGTCTTGGGCATAGGCTAACGAAAATATTGATAGATTTTTTTCAAATATTATTTTGTTAGTACTATTTGGTACATATAGTAAAATTATTCTTTTAATTATTATATAGATTGTATTTTGTAATTTTTTAAGTTTAAAGTTATTACTTTCTTTAGAACAAATGTAAAGAACACACATTCTTTTCGCTTTATGTTAAACCACTTTTCTTTTTTATGTTTTTTGTAAGTTAAATATTTTATTTGCACCAGATGCCCCACTTCATGCTCATTCGAGTTTGATGGTAACCCCAAAACAGGTTATACCTATATATAGTACCTAATTTCCATCCTAATATCTATTTTCATGTTGTCTGTATTCTTGCAAGATGGGATGAAATTTACTTTACTTAACTTTAAAAATTTCCGTCCCACTCTGTTTTTATGCTTTTACATTTTTAATGTTTTTCCTATCCGTTCTCGCGATTCTTTTCACTGCCCTTATTGTGTAGGCGTTTTCCCGCAACGTGAGTTTTTTTCTCTATCAACCTTCAGTTATGGAAATTTTCCCACGTATCAAATCTTTCCTATTTTTCTTTTCTCTTTTTATTCTTTTTTCCTCTCACTCTCTTTCATCCTTCGTGTGAGAATATGATACGAGGTTAGTGCGCTACTACTCGAGGCTAACCTCACCAAACTAAGGGTCGAATAATAATCATGTAGTACATACAACACGGAGCATATGCAGGAGAGTTAAATGTTTCCTTCTTTACAAAAACAATATTCAGTAATTATAAACATTTCCTTTAAATTAACGAAGAAATGAGTGAGTTGGATTAGTCTTCGATTCCCCTCAAATAAAAAAGAATTAGATTTCTAATTAAATATACAAAAGCGAACTACCCCCAGAATATTTCATATTTTTAGACATAAAAAGCACAAAAAACATAAGACAATCAAATCAAATTATGAATTTAGCTTCGCCAATCAGGAAAATACTCGTAATTAATTTAGCGTGATTAAATAGGATTTAACTAATTGGTCGAGTAATTGAGGAGATTTTATCATCGAAAAATGACCGTGATAATCATTGGTGGTTTAATAACCTGAGTGGCTTGAAAATAGCTATCGAAATACATGCCTTTAAAAAGGTTTCATATTAATATAAATAATATAATGCTATAAGTATAAGTAATAGCTATAAGTAAGTATAAGTAATGCTATAAGTATAAGTATAAGTATAATAATAATAATGCTATAAGTAAACCGGAATATGAAGAGATGGAACAATTATGTTTAGAGTTTTCTCGAAAGAAATAATCATTTTGCACACGCTTATGATCGTTCTTGTTTCTGTAAATAACTTTGGATTCAGACATTTCATACGCCGTGAAAAAAGAATTCTAGGGCTGTTTTTACCATGGGAAATACGAATTTAAATAAATAGATATGCAAATTACCACTCATCTGATGTCGATTCATTACAGGCCTCTGTTTTCAGGCTCTCGTTTTCCAATAAGATATTTCGCCAGCATAGGATTCGAAAAAGGAAATCTCTGATGCAATTCAAATGTTATGGGAAAGACAGCAGAGCTCTTCCGAGTTTATTTTGAAGTATCTCTCTCTGTTTATTCGCCCTAAAATCAACTTAGAAAACAAAAGTTCGTTTTTTTTACAGCGGATGCGATATGAATTTTTAATTCGTAATTGAAAAGTGCTCCTGAATATTTATTCTACGCCGAGCAAAAATTTTAGCGACTGGGGCACTACAGCGCAACCTAGATTCCCAGCACTTTTTGACCATTTTTGCATTTCATTTTGCTTCGTTTGTTTTAAATTGCAGATACGCCGCGATTAATTATTCAATTAAAACTAGGCATGCAACTAGTACGCACGCCGAAGATAATGTAGTCGTATAACGCCGACGAACTTGTATCGAATCGAGCGACATTTTTATCGGGAAATTGGATGGAACATGGGATACATTCAGGACGCCATTCATTCCGAACAATAAGCGCTAAAGCGAAAAGTAATTTAAAACTAGCGTTACATGGGTCGCGAAGCGCTATTCAATATTGCGACTTCCAAGGGCAAAATGGTTCTCTTTAAACAAGAGATTACTTCAAAGCGTGGCTGATGGAAATCTTCGATCGATCGAGATTTTTGTTAGTCTTATTTATTTATTGAACAATCATCGACATACAGCTAGACGCCAATTACAGATGACTATTAAAAAAGTGGATAATTAAAATCAACAATAATTTAAATAAATGAAATCAACAATAATTTAAATAAATAAAATCAACAATCTGTTTTATTACTAACAATTATTTCTAATGATCTACTTTTGGTGACCGGAATTTTTCCATTCACACTCCATCATAAGATATAAAGCTTGGCCATTTGAAAGAGAAAGTTTCCAAGTACCTGTTAAAAATAGACCGACGGATAAAAAATGCGCCATTTGGTCAAAAAAATCGAACTTTAATTTTAATTTTTGTGTTTCTTTAGTGGATGTTTAAATATCGGCGTTGTCATGTTTGGAGTTTATTGTTTTCTTGGTTACGTTTTTTGAGGTAAATAAATGGTTTTTGTCATCGGACTGACATTTATTCTCAAAATGATCGAAACAGTTTTCGTAAGTAATATTATAGTCTCCATAAAAGAAGACCTCGCCGTCGTACGCAATCAAAACAAGATTTTAATAAACCGGCCACTTTGCATCTTTTGGGAGCAGAATGACAGAACGACTACGACAGAAACATGAGCATTGTCAAATATGAAGGTATGTGTCACACTTTAAGACAGCTTACATTGTCATTTCATTCAAACTACCGCTTTCTTTGATTTAAATTGCATACACTCCAGTGATAATTTGTGCAAAATTTTCTCCTGGGACAATTCGTTTTATAACGTTTAGAAAAGAACAAGCAAAAATAATTAAAATTACAGAATTTATAAGATGGGCTTGAGAGGACACCTCAGGTCAGATCAATCAACAATGCTTAAGATAGAGTGAAGATATAACTGGAAGATAAAGGTATTATATTGAAGGTATTCTGAAAAAGAGGGACCGTTTCATTGGTACTGGTAGACGTGGAGTATTCAAAGTGAAGGCATCAGAAAGGGAGTTGTTCTTGAAGGAACCCGAAAATTGAAAAAAGAAGGAACCGAAATTCGACCTAGTCATTGATAATATTATATAGGAAAGTGAAGGTTGAGAAAGTATGAGAAGTTTTGATAGGAAGGAGATCAAGATGGTTATGAAATCACCGATGACAAATAATTAAAGATAAGTCGATGCGGATTCTAATCGAAATAAAATCTGTTTACGAATAAGTCTGGAATACACGGTCTCAGGGTGGATTCGGAAGTTTGTACTTAAAATACTACGCTGCTAAAAGCTCCAGTCTAGTTTTGAAATCGCATTATCTCGAGTCACACGATTTAGGAGAGATTTAGAGGCTATCTCAACCTCCTATATAACGATTCCTGTCTCTGAAGAGCCTGAGAGGCCTTAATGTCATTCGATCGTTCAGTAAGAAGAGGTTACTACCGGTCACGACGTTTTGGGATATTCTCAAGCAAGGGAATTGAAAGGGAAAGTTTACAATATCTAAGAAATATTATACTATGGTTTATGAATGATTGAAATTTTGAGAGCGCGATGAAGCAAAATCTTGTAACTATCTAATTTAGACGATCTTTACACCAGCACTTTAGGGTCCGAGAATTCAAGTATTTGCGATACCACTAAACATTTGAACATCGTGTATACCCAAGTATAAAACTCACCAGAGTGTAAGACGAAGATATTTTTGGCACGGTGTTCTTATATAATATTGGTAAATTCTTACATATTTTTGGTATTGTACTCTATTATAATAAGTATCAATGGAAAACTTAAACGCTCCTATAAAACACACCCTGCCTTCAGCCTTATTTTTTGAGAAAATACGACTTATACTTGTATTCGTTATTTAAAGAATTGTGTCATTTCTATTACATATGAATACTACGAAATTGGGACTGATTGACTGATGTCTAAATGTATTACACCAAGAATCCCTACAAAGCCTTAACTTATAATTGCTTCGAATTTACTGTAATCAATATCATCCCAACCAGTACCCAGATGAGTAAGAATAAAGGGGGTGGTCTGAAAAGTTTTCGACCCCAGATTTTCAGAAATATTCCGAAAATTTTCAGAAATTTTCAGAAAATATGTCGAGAAATGGCGAAATGTCGGAAACTTTTCAGCCCACCCATCTATAATTTTTATAAACTGTTATTGAACGCTAAATACTCAAAAATAGTAAAAGGCTACATTTCCGGAGGTAGTTGATCATATAAAACTAGAAAACTCTGATCATGTTAAAACAAATATTCTTGAGACTATTGGGAAAGTATCACCCGAATTTTGAGCTACTGATGTACAGCTATCTTTCTTGTAACTTTTAGTAAATAACACAACTCTGTACCGAACTCTATAAGAAAATAATTATTTCACTCTCATTCCTTGCCTATTCCGTCATTTCTTCGAGTTATAGGTGACAAAATAAACTCAACATAAATCAAGAAAAAATAAACGGATCTAAATTAACAAAGAAAGGCAAATGGGGCAATTGAGTGCTGTAAAACCATCAGAGGTCGGGTCAGATTTTTTCCAAAAAGCTTGCTTTCAAATGCAAAGAATCCGTAATTAAATGTTGTTGCATTACGGTTAGGAGGTATTGAAATTGGAATTTATAGCTTTGGGAATGGCTGGAATAAATTTGCGAATTTCCGGGCGAATGTGTAATTAAAATGAAGCTGCTTTGAAAGAAAATTTACTTTGGCAGGAACCGAACCGACGTCGACCTCTTGGCGGATGGGAACTTCAATTTCGAAGTAAAAGAACTTCCTATTCGGGCCAAAAGGATCTTTGACGAGTAATTTGAATTGCTACTCTATCCAGGCTATCTTTGAACATTCACATCCCGTTCCAATCTGTTTAGGTTGTGGAACGTTCAATCAGCGGATGGAATTTAAATGATTCCTTATTCTGCATGTATTAATTCAAACCTCGAACTTCAAAAATGACTTTATAGTGTGGGATTTAGAGGAAAAGTTGTTTACAGCGTTTGCCGCAAGCATGTAGATACAATGAATGTGTGTAAATTATATTAACCACTATTAACCAACTATTTCGTCTTTAGTTGCCAATTTGGATTACTTTCACGGAATTTTATGTTAAGAAGATATTAGTGATAAAAATATCGTGAAATGACATGCATGATAAAAATTATAAAATTAAAAAGCAGTGCTTACAAATCCCAGATGTTAAAAGGATGCATTAAAATTATAGGAACGAAGATTTTTTTCTGATTTGAGATCTCTTATTCCAACTAAGAACAAGTAGATTTCCTTATTATCACAAGTTCAGAATCACCTCGAATAGCACTCTCAGCCCTGAGTCACACTCCACTACTAATGCATATGATTTATAGACCGATAATCTAATTTCACGACAATTTCAGCCTGAATAAAGCAATTCCCGCAGTCAGCAGATCATCAAAAACGATTTCAACCAAAACGTAGGTAAAAAGAAGTAAATGATAATTTTTATATAGAAATAATCACAGATACTTTCATAAAGTAGGCCTCCAAAAAGCGTTTTTCGAATAAAGTTAAAAATAGATATTTTTCGTAATCAAATTAGACTCAAAGATATCAGTTATATGCAGATATAGATTAACAAAGGTGACTATACGTAATTTCAGGCTTTGCATTTCCAATTAAAATTTTCCGTTTGAAGGAACCAAAATACCAATTTAATTGGGATAATTGTTAATGTAGGACTGATTCCGTCACCCGCAGTATCAGTTCCTTTCATTTTTTCACAATATTTCATCTCATAAACTCCGTCCACTAATTCAAATGTAATTGTTCAAATTATCTACACAAGTACTCTGCATTCCGCCTTTCGGTATGTGGAAGGGGGCGCATACACCATGACTCAACTTTCCTAGTCGATTACTTTCGCTTATAGTTCTCGGAAAAATTAATTTTTGAACCGACTGGTTGTAGCATTCATTTTTCTGATCTTTCTCGCATTATCAGAATGGCCTATGTAACACGAAAGTCGAATAATAAAAGCTGCATCTTCTACCAATCTATCCTCATTCATCTAAATTTATTAAGTAAGTTAACACTTTTATTGAACCTTCTTTCTTCTAAAGATTCCCATCCTGCCTCCTGAAACATCCGAGTTTTCAAAGCAATTCTTTAAAAGACATATTGCTCTTAGTAGCACCTCTTCTAATATAGTTAATTAGTATTCGGTCGGTATTAATATTTCTTCCACTTCTGTTAGGATTTATTGTGATCGGTTATTTTAGCTGTTTTTGAATCTTATTCAATAAATAAATAAATTTTTCTTTGAGGTAAATTTTCACAGTCTGTAATTCAAAATACGGACATTTACCATCTCAATATCGACTAATTTCCTCGGCATGGTTTAAATAACAACAACATTCTTGGCATGAATAAAGGCGTCTCCAGAATCCATATCCGAGAATGCATTGTCGTGTTCGGGCTACAACGAGGACGTCATTCACATAGCTCGTGCACCCCGTGACACTCACGTCACTTCCGCCCGCCACCCCTTATTAAATCCGCCCCCCACAATTCCGAAATTCACATCGGCACGACACGGGGTCTCACGGCACCGATTCTTTTTTTATTTCCGGAGAATATCCGTTCCCATTATTTCTGTCCGTGCTCCGCGTACTCCTTCCCCATTTGACTCGAGGAAACCCGTTTAGCTCTTTTGAGGAAGGAGAGAAAAATTGCCTACTTGGGATGAATGCTCGATGAGGTGAATGAAGGGCGTGGGAGGGGAGAGCGGACGAGACGAGGGCTCTGAAGCATAAGCTGACAGATGCCAATGTAATAGCTTTTTGAAATTTTCGAAACAAGTACGTAGCTCAGTGACACTTCCCTTTAAAAATATAATTAATACTGGTTGCCCCGTGTGGAAATTTCGCAGGTGGACGCTGATGCTCTATTTCTATTGTATAAGCACATTTCAACAAACATTCCAATCACTACAAACTAATGCACAAACACTAAAACACACCTAAAAACACATCTTTATACGTATTCTCTACAGGTGTAATATACAGTATACCTCATTTTTATCGATAGATATCGATATCTACACATCCAACAACAAAACTCTAAGAGTATATTGTAAATTTTTTAAAATAAATTTGTTTAACAAAAATCTTTTCAACAAATTTATGTGTAATAATTATTATGCCAGTTACCTCATGCGAAAATTTCGCCCAACCAAATTGAAGGTCACTAATTTATATGCCAAGGTGTGTGTTAAGATATGTCTTTTAAGATACTTTTTATCTTTGAATATTCGTTTGTAATGATTGTAATGTTTGTTGATTTATATTTGGATTGGAAAATAGAAAATCAGTGCCTGTTTGGATATATCTCGTCTTTATCGATAGATATCTATATCTACACATCCAGTGACGAAACTATGCGGGAAAATTCAAATCTTGACTCAAATTTTGATAAAATTTTCTCTTGTTTTCTATTCATAGCATAAAATGGAAAACTTTCTCTTTCAAATGGTTATTTATATGTTTCGATGGAGTCTGAAAGAAGAAAAGCGCTGGTCAAGTGTTTACAAATAATGCATAAGTATTTTTTACAACTTTCTTCAGTAGGCTATTCTTAATGTTTCCAACGAGCAGCTTATATGTGTCAAACGGTGGTGGTATTCGAAGAGATTCGAAGTCCGCCGTAGCCAAACTCGAATCTGGAATTACCACTTTCCGGACGGTGTTATCTAATTAAGCCACCAAGACAGAGAATTCTCGCCTTTCATTTCTATTATGTAAAGTAGGAAATACTCGGCTGTTAATGAATGTGAGGTCGAAAAATTATACGTAAGCTGACTACGTCAATAAGTGTCGGTTCTCATCCTCGAATAGAGGAAGAACTGGCTTACTGGATTACTTATTTCTACTCTTAGAAGGTCACTGGTAGTAATTTTCAGTAATAATTAGTACATACTTAATAGTAATATTGTAATAGTTATAATTAATAGTAATTTTCAACCTCTTATATAAAGTATGACTGTATTGCTTGTTTGTTTTTCAGATCTGTCTTAACCTGCCTTCTTAAATTCTCATTGGGTTTTGCAGGTTTATTACACTATTTTCTCCGGGTGTTTGACTTCTGTGACGTAAATGTTTCTTAATGTTTTACTAGTTATAATCCGAATCTAAAACATAGGATTTTAAACGCATAAATTACTTTTCTGTGCTCTTTTTTCCAAGCTATCTATTTTATTGAATTTTATATGACTAAGGGCTAGATGTAAAAGTATACTTACTAAATCTCGTCCGAATAAAGCCGTTTTATTTACTGTTATAACTAAGGCTACTGCAGCATTTTCTCCTTCACTTCTTATCTAAATTTTAGCATGTTAGTCATGCGTTGTTAATCATTAGATTAATAGTACTTATATCAATCCTAGAGCTGAAATGTAAGATTCTGAATATTAACGACTTGTGTCCTTCGACCCCGATTTAGAAATTTGTAATTAACTGTGACGGTGAGATTATCTTTGCGCAGATACGTCTAATTAACGACATTTTTCATAGCCTATCAATTATTTGATCAGATGTTTTTCATTGTTTACGCTTTAAAATTTTCCATTGACTTTTGTTTCAATCTTCTCTAAAAATTTTTCCGTGTTTGAAAGGCTCTGGTCCTGGATCTCTGGGTTTATTTCTGCAATCCTTTACTAACATAACACAGAATTATCGAACCCTATAAATGTATTTATATTGTACTTTACCTACTTCTGATACTCATAACTTTTCCTATTACTTTTCTTTTTATGTTATTTAAACTAAAGTGCTACAATTGTAAGGTATGAATCAATCCCAACTATGAGCTATCTGATCCTACTATATGCCAATCCGAAACAAGTAATAATCATTATAATAAAAAGTTTTAAAATTCCCTAAATTTAAAAGTAATACCTCAAATGTCGCCATTAGGATAGGCAATTTTAGAGACATCTGAAATTTAATAAACGAAACGAGTTAGGTGGCTGTCGAAATAGCTTATCCCCAGCCAAAGCGAGGATACCATTTATTCCCTGTCATTTCTTGTGTTCCCAAAATATTTCCCCAACTAAGAACGCAGAATTGGTAAGGATTTCCGTCTATCATAGCAGTTATCGATGTTTCTGCGAGCCCGTTTCATTTTCGAGACCTAGAGGGCAGTAGTCGTTGGCCTTTCAACTCAGGGCCCCCCTTATCTTCGTGCACCTGTCCTTCCCCCGGCCCTTCCTGTTCCCTTTAAAGCCTTTCCTATTTCCGCACCCGTGAGACGTGGAAATGCCTTTACTTCTTCCCCAAGTTGATCCACTTTCCATGAGAAGGACTCCCTTTTCTGCTCGAACCCGTACTCTATGACGCATTTCCCCTTCACGTCCGCACCAACAAGAGTTGTCAGACGTCCCAATATTTGCGGAGTTCTCTCGACTTCGCGGCGTGGAGTCCTGGACCTTTCCAATACGCCATTCTTCAACTCAGAGGGTCGACCGCTTGATTAAAATTTCATCCAATGTCTACACAATCAGCTGAAAGCCTCCAGCGTATCGAAGTGGTAAGAATATAAATATAATCCGGTAAAAAAATGCCTTCGTCCGCATCGATATCTTTAAACTTATAAATATGAGAGGTCGCTGGAAATGCGGTTCGTGATCGCGTTTGACTTCCTCGGATTTACTCGAAGAAAGAGTTTGTGTTCGACTTCTTGCGCTAGAGCAATTCTCTAAAACGTTTGTGAGAAATAGTGCGCGCTGAAAGATACTAGTTATGGGTGACACAAAACGCTATGTATGATGCTTTTCAGAAAGAAAAAGGAATTCCTTACATTGGAAAGGGACTGACGTTTAATATTTGAGTAAATTTTTTCTTTATAAAATATTTTTCATATTCAGTCACATCGAGTTCCATTTACAAAATACAAAATTTTCATTCCATTCTATTCGGTTCTATTTACAATATACAAAAATTTACGATATCTATTGCAATTATATTTACTAACACGTCTTTAATGAACGGCAGGATTGAGATGTACTAGTCCCTTTCTTAGATCTAACGCATCCGAGATATGATCTCATATGAATATTAGGTTTTGTCGAATTGGCCGGAGTGATGGCAAAGTTTAATAGTAAAATTTCCCTAAGTATTACTCAAAGAATATGGTATTCTCATGACAGAGATTAAAATAGCAACATCTCCTCCGAACATTTCAAGTATTTTTGCATAGATATTTCGCATAGTTCTGATACAGAAATGTTAATCTTTATCCGACTTTCGAGAATTATAGCACTTTCAGATTTACCACTTCCCTGACTGCCTCTCGTTTTATCTATTCCAACCCTTAATAAGTGATATCATCGGTGGAATTCGCTTTACCAAAAAGATGAGTTTAATAAACCGAGGAAAATTTGTTTAAAACATGCCAACGCTTTCCGCAAACTGTAAATGACGCTTTAATAGGATTGGATACACATCAGTCACTCATGTTCTTTAGGTTTACAGCTTAATCTGTTCTGGACTGGGAGTACATAAACTAAAGTCCTACATTATTAGCGCAAAAACCTATCAAGAGAAGATCGTGGATTTTCTAAATCGTATTACTGCCCATAAGCCTTCTCTTACATTAACTTAATAATATAATGCATAATGCATAATTAATAAAATAATTAATGATGTCGATGAATGAAAAAATTGTCGAAAAATATGTAACATTCTACAACCACGACAACGTAACTGCAGCTTACTCCAAGGCATGCCCCTCCTGTCATGGCCCATCCAATAACAGTTTAACTCTAGGTAATTATAGCATTTCCTCAAAACAACATTTTCCTCAACATTTGAAGGAGATTCAGCGTAACAGTGAATGAATTTTCATTTCATTTACGTATTTATATACTCACGATTAAATAATTTCTATTCATAAAGAGAGAAATGTAATTGATATACATTTTCGAAAATCATATAGAGAATTTATTTCATAGATTATATAAAGAAGGTTTAAAGCTATAAGTGTGAATAAACTACTCGTTCACATAAATTTCACGAAGCATTTTCTCGAGTGTAAGACAGTCAAATATAGCCAGATATTTCCAATGCTAGAGACCAATAAACTATACATATAGATTGATTTCAAAATATTGTGTGTGTATTCAAGTACTGTTTTCAATTAAGATTCAGCAAAGATTCACTCGAGTCTTAAAGGACAATTATCTGATGTAAAAAAAGAATGAATTGGACTAAGCCCAATGGCATAGTAATGCCATAAGACATTATTAAAGTCTAATGGCTACATCAAAATAAAGAATAAAACACCTGCACGAGCTTTTTGGGTTTAAATATAGAATTGCGAAAAAGGGAATGTGAAAGTTTTCATGTGACCATACAGGTCGTTGATGCATCGATGAAGTCAATGCCAAAGAATCAGTAAACGACATTTAAAAGGAGTGAAAATACTAGCAATGAAATATAATTCGAACGTCCGTCTTTGAAAATCTTCTAGTTCGGAAATTGCCAATTAATACTACTAATGATATATGAGTACGAAAAATTAGTCCTCTACTCAAAGCCTATTAAAAAACGCTCAAGAAATTGTGAACACAGAATCCATGCGAATGAAAAGCCGATGCAAAGGAAAAGGTTGCGTGACAGATGTCATAACATGCAGTAAACATCTCGGAATTAAAAGCGTCCACTAGGCTTACGTGACAGAAATCATTTGACACACCAGGAAAAAGAAGCACCTTCCATAATAGGAATGACTGAACTTTTAGAAATTACTTTTTCTCATCTATGGATGAAAATGTGATGTTTTCAATCTCCGAAAAGAGTTTTCCAGGCGATTCTAAACAAAATTATTCTTTAAATGAATATTTCCTTTTCAATGATTTATCGCGTCTAAATTGAAAATCGCATCTGAAGGAAAATCTTTTTCAATTCAAATTCTTCACGAAAAATTAAATTAAAAACCTTCTCGTCATAACCCTAAACGATGATAGGAATAAATTCTTCGGGATTCCATATCTGTTAATATTTCATTTTTAATTTAAATTAATTTTATTACCGGTAAAATATGATTGATGTAGTTCTTGTTGGCGATTCTCTCTTCTCTCTCCGTGCACACAGTAAACTTTACACTTCCCGGTAAAATTATATTCTTGGTATATAATATCTTGGATTACGGCAATTAAATATTTTTCTTAAAAATATCTAATTGATAACATGTGATACGTAAAGAAACGTACTGTGTGTTAAATTAAGAGTGCTATAAGAAATGAAAGCGAAAGTTTGTGTTATCCGTCTCTCTGATTATCCGTATTCCACATCATTGGCCTGTATAATCGAGAATTCACTGTTTAAATTATTTTTCATATTACAGCTGCGTATCTTGCCTCGATAAATGGAGAGTTATTTATGGATATGAAGAAAATTGTAGGATGATTCTAATTAGTATTATTCAGTTAGTATTAGTAATTACTTTTTGTGAATGCAGTGACCACGTCGGGTTAAAATTCTCATTTACTTAATTACATTTATGAAAATCTATTGTTAAATCACTAGTGGGGAACGAAAAAAAAACCTATGAATATTTTGGACATTATTTAATCTTTTAGTCTGCTCTACCTCTAAATAAATAAATCTTCAAAACAAAATAATTAATAAATAAACGAACACTTTACCTAAATTTTAAATGATTCGGCAGCAGAAATTCTAGTAACATATTTAAAAGTTTGCATAGGCGTTCATTGCAGTTAATCGAAAATATTTCAAATTTGCAATCTGCAAATGCCACTAATTTTACCAATATTTTATCAATTCTGTGTTACATGCATTCTTATCCAGTGAAAGATATTCAAATAAATACACGAGTTCTAGGGTTATTGTTCTTGGTTTGTGTTCGATATTGCGGATGTTACCAATACCCTTAGAAAACCCTGTTTACCCCAATATTCAACGGCCATGTTTACCTCAAATTCTTGTGGTGAAGAACCCGGTACAATACCCAAAAGCAAACCTTATATAATCCCTGATTAGGAAGGAGGGGTAAGTCACGAAAGAAAGGAGAGAAGGAGAAAGAGTTCTGACGCAAAGAAATTGCTACTCACTCTGAGTGGCCCACAGGGAGAATCTGTGCAATTCCCTCAGATAAAGCTCTCCTTGTCGGCGACATTCTTCGTTCTTAATCTTCGCGGACACAGGCGAGAACAACGCCGAGAAGGCCGTGAAGTTTATTCCGTAACCCAGCAGTTGACCGTACTCTATTTTCTTCGGTTTCCATTCCTGCGAGACTACGTGGTCTTTCGTCACAAATCCGCTCGGCGTGGGACTCCAATTCAACGTCGGATGACCGCTTTGGGCGTGAGTCAGGTCCTCTTCTTGAGTCGTTATTCCACTTGACGTCGGATGAACGTTGCTTTGCGCTTGAGTCAAATCCTCCGTTTGAGTCAAATCCTCCGCTTGGGTCGAATCCTCCGCGAGGGTCGTGTCGGTGACCGCCGTTACGCCGAATTCCGCATCGTCTCCAAGAACGGATACCACGCATACCGAAAGCAGGAGCGCTCCCAGAAGCACGGTTCTGAACGCTTCCATAGGGAAACGAAACATATCCTGGCGTCGACGGCTGTACGTGGACGAGTTCTTCGTCCACCGCCAGATTCCCTAGTGCGCGGCCACGGCAAGAACCGTCTGGTTATCTACGAGGCGCCGAAAGATGGACTTGCTGAAGGTCACGGTTGCCATTGGATAGTTGTACGGAGGGGTGCGAGGACGGCGTGCACCGCAAATGGAGCGGTTCCCGGTAAAGCACTTCCCGATTCGCTCCGGAAGGTGCCAAGGACTCCAGCAGCAGCTGTTGAGTGGGACGATTTTTCTGGATCCATTAATCGCCTGATCCCTAAACGTGTATTCGCACCACTGCTTCTTACTCACTGCCTTCAACCGTAATCGATTGGAATCATAAAAGTCACAATCACGTCAGGAAATCAATAAACAATCTACACTTACATAAACTATCGCCATAATTATTAAAATAGACGTATTGATGTCTCCTTGGAGACGTACTCGTTTATTTTTTTCTCCTAGCTCAATATACAATTATTCAATATCAATTAATTAAACTCTCGCCATAATTATTAAAATAGATTTACTTACTTCATCTCCTTGGAAACCTTTTCGTTTTAAACTTAAACTCCTTAGAAACCATTAATTTTCTTTTCTCCTGGTTTCTGACCACCCCACAACATTGGCTCACCATTATCATCATGGAAGCATGATGCTAATTTAGGGAGTCTCTCTCTTTACTACGTTTAGAAAACATTCTGTTTCATCAGATTTCATATCTTCCAAAGATGAACGATGCCTATCAAGAGGCATTTTAAGTACTAGCAGCACATCGTCTAATGGTTCAGAAAAATCCACGGTTCAATGAATTTTGACACACATGCCTAGAACGAGACGAGGGGGAACCTTGGCATCGTGAGATCGGTACCCTAAACATGGACCTTCAAGGCTAGAAAGAAATAAATAATCAAATAAGTGTATTGCGCTAACACACAAGAATCGAGTTAAAAAGAAACCGAAGTTGTAAATAACAAGCAAGAAAAATTTTCCTGAATAGATTTTTCCTGGATGATTGAGTCAGCGGGACATTACAAAGCCTTATTTTAAATATGACATTCAAATTATACATTGTAAAATATCAAATGTATATATATTAAAGTTTTAAGTGGTTATAATAAATATTTCAATAAATTACAACTACTATAGCTATAATAATTCATGAATTTACTGATGCCATGCGATATTTTCAAGTATAACATTTACATATTCTGCAAGATTTCAGAATTAAGTTTTAGAATTAAGAATTAAGTTTTAGAATTAAGAATTAAGTTTTAGAATTAAGTTCAGAATTAAGAGTAAGTTTTTTATAAAATCAAAACTAACGAGTCAAAGCTGTCTTCAGACACATGGATTACTATTTATTCTGTTCTTAATATCATTTTTCTTTACTTAAAAAATTGTAATCGACTAAACCTTCAACACAATTTTTAAATCAATATTCTTTAAGATTGCAAACATTAAAAAATTTGCATCGAACTATCATTTTTCACGTCAGTTTTAATCTCGAATACAATCACAATAACGTCCGCTTTTTTGACATAAAACTTAAAAAATGTCATATAAATGATATTACATTAATGTGTATAACTTTTAATATGCACTCCTGTCTTAGATACTCTTTTATATTCAGCTATAGGTAGCTAATTCTTCTCATTTAGTCAGGTTTCTAACACAGGGCATAGAACGCCCATTTATTAAGGGTAAATACTTGTATTATCCGTAGAGAAAAAGTAATACATAAAATTCATGATTATGGAAAAGTGACTTCTGGAATTTAGCTTTGGCTAAACTTTAAAAAAAAAAATATGTACTGCAAATGTTATGGATGAAATTTTTTTGCTCTGCAGCAAGAATAACGAAGTAAATAATATCACTCCATAAGCAGATAGTAGCATTTGACTGATGACCAAAATATAGCGCCCCCAAATCTTAGTGCCCCTAAGCAATTGCCTGGGTTTTCCTAAGATCCATTCTGCATTCTAGCAAAATTCGAAATTTTGAAAATCTGGCACCTTGAATCAATAAATACTATTGTTACATATCTTAATCAAAATTTTCCCTATATTTATTATAGATTATCAAAATAAACACATAATTGAAAAAAAAATTAAGTGAAATTATAATGAGCAAAATTCTATATAATTTCTATAAGTTATAAAAAAATTCTATAAATTATAAAAAATTCCATAAATCATAAAAAAAATCTATGTAATTCTTCACAACAAAAAACTTGACAAAAAAGCATAATAAAAATTATGAAAAACATCAATATCATCAATGATGATGAGTCTCTAAACTATTAGCTTGTCAAAAATAAATGTCTATAACTACTGAGAAAAACTATTAAAATCAATCTTATGCTGACGGAAGGGGATTATTACTTCGAAAAGTACATTTACATGTATATTCCCGAGGAAAAAACTTTCCCTTTCAATCCCTCGTATTCCTTCGAAATGACAGGTTTCGTTATCTCCAACGAAACCGGTCGTTTAACATCTAAATGCACGATTTACCTTGGGCTAGAAACTAGTCTACTGGTCGTAGCTTCACATGCACGTTCCGTTTCGAAAGCTTTCGTATATGATCTCATCCAGTGTCCATTCTAGGCTGGCATACTCGAATCCTCCTTTGAATTGCAATTGAAGGAAATAAATACATGAGCAAAACAGTACCATCGTCGGTATTGGTTATGAGCAGGTTATGCAGACATACATATTCTTTCGCGTTCTATATTCTTTACACCTTCCTCCCACATTTTTTCATTTTCCGATTACGTCATTTTGATCCTAATGTTAATAATTTTCTTCTCTCAATCCGTGCAATGTTTTTTCTGTTCTCCCACTTGCCGCGATGACTATTCCCTTGATTGCAACCATATATATCTTCGAAATGCCACAAAGCAATTTCCACTTATCATATCCGCTGTCCAGTTTGCCTCTCTCCCTATTTTACACAACAGATCGGTCTTTTCCAAACTGTATGCCAGACTTGTGTACTCCTAAAGGCTTTAAGTATGCCGCGAAAAAATTGATGGTAGAGTCGGTGGGAAACTTTGTGTGTTTGCACACTTTCTGTAAATATTTCCACGCCATTTGTTGGAGAACATGTAAAAATATTACAACAAAACATTTATATATGCAAATTTCAGTAGTTTTATGCCACAGTTAATTATTCTGTGGGTGAATTCAAACCTGAAATCGATATCCTTAATTTGCATCCAATACCATTAAATCCCTGTTGCCGTTTGCTATATAATCCTTTCTTTGCGATTTATGTTTGGGGCCTTTGGAAATAAATCAATAAATAGCTCGAACAATTGTAAATTAGGATATAGGGATAATTAGGGATATATCTAATTTATGGCCAAGTTTCGAAAGATATATGTGTACATAAATTTTTCTTCATGTTATTGTAAAAGAAATTTATTTACATAAGGTATTTCGTAAAAGAAATTTCCCATCTCTAATGCGCCATAGGGCAAAATAATTTGGCAGTCACTGCAATAAATAAACCCTGATTCCACCAATTGATATAACTTAGTTCTCTTTTCATATCATAAAGGATAAAGGAATCAAAAGAGATTTAAGGAATTATCAATGGAAACAAAATATGCTGTTAATCCAGTATCTCAAGCTGCATTACTAACTCTTTTATTGCCCAACTTCTCCCACAGCAATAAAAACTTTACGATCTAAACAAATATGTTAACGGTAACCTCAGAATTTAGAATAATCTCAGAAGCCCATACAACTAGACCAACCCAAACCTTGTCCTTCGGTATGAAAGACGCTTACTACACGAGCCGATTGAGGAAAAAGCTGCTTTAATCATAGACATAAAAATATAAAGACATTTACATACCCAATTCTACTAGTAGTATAACCGAAATCTTTCATTCAATATTCCTCGTGGCAAATACGTAATGCTGAAGGCAATGCGGCCTATTATGTTTTCATCTGGGGGAAAACTTTCCTCCTGGATTAGAAGTACGGGTTTCTCTCCCAAAAAGGAAAGTTACGCACTTGTTCGAACCCGGTGACCGGCATTTTTCCGACCATTTCCAGATCTCTCTCACTCATTCGAATCACAAAAAAAATCTCTAAGCCATACCTCGCCTGCCCTACCGTGTTTTTCGTGGAGAATTATTTCAACACCGCTATTGACCTCGTAAGGAAAAAAAACGAGCTTATCCCAATAGTTCTGAATAGCTCAGCCTACACAGCAAGAATTTTACCCGTAAAGCTGGTAAAAATCGCATTCCCTGAAAAACTTCCCTTCGGAAATTTTCGAACGACGCAATTCGAAAACGCTAAAATCTATCTTCGTATCGCTCGTGAACTAACCGTCTCATTTATCCGATTTATTAGTCATAAACAGCTCTTTTTTTATTGAGCCAGCGCTTACTGCTTTCGAAGCAACAAAAGTGTACCGCAGATACGAGAGATCAACTATCCCCGTAAAAATATTATAAGATGTTCCGTTCAACGACTTGGAAACTTGTTTTCGTTGAGGAGTGAGAGAGGAAATTTCCGCCATTAAAATTCTTTATTAGGAGAGAAAGTGAAGCGGAAGCCGTAAAAAGTTTGTGGAGGAGATGCGTTCGGAAGTTGAAATTTTAAGATCATCCGCAACGAGTGGGCGAAGTTGTCTGCAAAGCACGAAAAAGGAGGGGTCCTCCTCTATTCGAAATTCGCGTTAAAGACTGTTTATTGTTCCCGAGTTATATAAAAGAAAAACTAATATGATCCATTCGTCTCAATAAATCATTTGTTTAATAACCTGATACTATAAATGTGCTCAAATATTCATGAATTTGCGAGAATTATAATAATCTGAGCTAAGAGCAACATGCAATTAAATTAATAAAAATGACTAACACAAGTGGTATACATACACAATGTAATTGAAGATTTAATTTTATGATCAATTTTTTTCTGTTAATTCTCATAGGAAGTTCTAAGGCACAACAGCATCGCAAAAATCGTACATGTGACTGTAACTAAGCAGTTGCTGCAATATGTAGTTTCCTGTAGTTGGAAATTCAGAAGGTGACGAGGAATAACTGATGTTCGTCATATTATTATTCTAAATAACTTCAGAGGAAAGAGATGGACAAAAGTAAATTCTCAAGAAGAATAACTATGAGTGACCTCACCAGCTCAGAACATGGCTGAAAACAAACAAGGCAGTTGATGAATTACTACATCAAATATGATTTCACAGAAAGGAAGTTATTCTTTTAAATCATTCGATCATTAAGAAGAACGATCTGATGGATATATATTTCTTAATCTTTGCTTCTTACAAAAGTATCCAAATCGTTCGAGAACAATAAATGTGAAGTTGGCAATACTATAAGATAAATGTTAAAGATCCCCGATTTCATAGTAAATTTATATACCAGAGCCCCCTCTGGGAATCTAACTCAAGACCGTTTTCACCGAAGTCGAATGCGTTGCCCATTTGGACATTCGGAAACTCTGTTAGGGAGTTGCTGAAAAAAAATAAGAATTTTTAATTCATTAATGAATTCCAATGTCAATATATAATTCATCTCCCTATACCAACAAATCACAAAATAAGAAGCAAAAGACGTGGATTCCAAAAAGTAGGTATATGGATCGAGGATCACGTAATTAAGTCACCTGATAATCGAAGTTCGAAAAATCGAAAGTTTATATTATATAAGTTTATATACGAATCGATTGTTCGAATCGAAAAATTAAATTATATTTAATCGAATAGTTCCTTTTGTCATAAACACCACAAGTAACTAATCAATATTCGATGAATGGAAAGCAAAGACTCAGTCAAGAAACAAATGTCTTAATTTTAAAGCTTCTTTGAATGGTACTTGTATTTTTAACCAAAAGAGACCCAGTGCGATGTTGGCAGAAGCAAATCCAAAAACTGATTTCGGGTGTTCCGTTGTACTAGAGCGAAAACCGGAACGTAAAATATTACAGATTTAAAATTTAGAGAATTGATTTTGAAGATTAATTTATATCATACTAACTAGTGCTTCATACGAAGTACTCTACCTCGGTGAAAAACATAGGCACAGTCTCACTTCTCAGTCTTAATCCTTCCTTCTCCTTCAGCGAATGCAGGTGATATTGAAGTTTTTAAATGGAGTAGTTCTTGAGGTCGTGAAACGAGAGCTAAAACAAGCGAGTAACGAGAATCAACCTTCGTCGGAATGCCCAATCGTACGTGTCAAGAATAATCCACTTCTTTTTCGTTCGAGTAATTCCCTTATCCGTTGTCTGTGGAATACGAGAAAGATTCGATGCAACCCACAGAAGGCTATACGCTGACCTTTCTAATTGGTCCGTTACCTGAAGACTTAACTCCTGCATGATACGAAGAAGCCCGTTGTTTTAAGAAATCTAGACTTTTCTTACACATAAACGGCATTACATATACATCGAAGAAAACGTCCGAACTGCATTTCTGACAAATACTAACGAACAGTACCGGACCTAGCTACAGTCAATCTGAGCTGAATCTTAGGTGATGCCATCATGAACGTTTGATTTTTCCTTTTAACATCAGACACGAATAATGAACGAAGATGATAGATAGATTAGATGTGAAATGAGAGATATGGAATACCCGATAAAATTACTGATACATAATAATCATCTTCCTGTTTGTTCTTTCATTTTAAAAACACAAACTCTTTCTTAGTTAGAAAAATATCTATCCTTTCTGATAGATGAGGTACACAGTAAAATATGCTGTGATAATAGGAATTTCAATAGGCAACATAAATCATATCAAAATTACTTAGAACCTACAGGAAATAAAGGCTGATTTCCTATTGATTAAAATTTAGCTCTTATTTACAAAGAAATAAATCGCTATTAGTTATTAGCTATTGAAACTTGATTTTCTTCAGTACATAGTAATACAACTCAAAATCTGAAAGAAAATTATAATGTACATTTCTTGTCTATTATCTGAGAGTATTATACCTGAAAATGTGGACATCAAAATTCATAATTCACTATCTTGAATCAACATTTCTACTGTCTACATTTTCTTTGATCACAGCCATCATTTGAAATATAAATACTGTAAGTAGAATGGGTAGTTAATGAATCATAGATAATCAGGTTACTGTTTAATCAAAATTTATTGCCATTCATTCAAAATTAATCCAAGTACATAATTTTACCAACACTTTCAAGTCACTAGCAAACAATTACCAGTGAAAGTCTCAGCTCCTTAGCTTGGCAATCAAATCAATCGGGATAGCAATAATACATATAAATAATTCTTTGTTAAGAATAACTTACTCTATGCCTCAGCCACTCAAGATTTTTACGTTGGTCCAATGGACTGAGAAAAATTTTCAACTAAATAACATTTTGTGCCAAAATTCAGTCAAACAGTTCAAAAGTTTAGATGCATAATAGTTTACCTGCAATATTGAACCACTGTCTTCAGGATATCTCTTGATGAAAGGCACTGTGAAACCCTAAACTTTCCAATCAAGGTGAACAACTCGTATCCTTTTTACTTGACTTCATCTGCAACAGCAATAACCTCGATAGACATTTCTTAAATCACTGAAACTCAACTTTAACCTCATAAAATTCATTACATCCATGCGAATAAACCATAACAAAAACAATTTTGATATATGAAATCTTTGTTTTCCATAAGTGGTAACACACACACATTCATTCATTCACACATTCGACCAGACAAACAGATATATATGCTCCTCCTTTTCTTCACATTTAATGGTTAACTGAAACTATATTTGCTTCATGTCTTGGTGCCAATCATCCATGGATTCAACGTGACTCGGTTGCTCCGTATTCAATAGCTACGGATCTCTTATCTTCAATCTCATTCTCTTTACCAAAAGTGATTTATGGCAGAAACATGAATTAGTTGCACTATTATATACAACTCTTATCCTTCATGCACTTAGGATTAGTTTCAGAGGTGAAGGATTGTCTTAGGATAGGATTAAGATCCTCTAAATGATTCATGATGCATCTTCCTCATCCTCTTCTGGTCCAGCATCATCTTCCTCTGTATCTGATGAGTCTGATGTACTGCTGCTTCCCTCTTCACCACTTGGTACACGACGTGCAATGGAAGAGAACAACCTGCTCTCCACACCAGTGCGTCTAACACTCATGAGCGGATGTAGGGCAGATCTCAGACTCCAGAAGAGACGAGGAAACAGGATCTCCTGCTGAGCCAGAAGCTGCTTGGTTCGATGGCGCTCCTAATATGAGGAAAAAATGACAAATGTAAAAATATATGCATAGTATATCCTGCTAATGAATGAATGAATTCTTAATTTAGGCAAAGTTAGGCCCAAGTTAGCCTCTCTTCCACCTAACCTCATTTTTGGTATATATTTGAATTTAATGTTAAATATAGTAAGAAAAATTACAAGAAAAACACAAAAATATTTGGATTTGTACGGAAGAATCACTCACTAAATGGGCAGTCAAGTTTTGAGTTTTATTTTGTTCAAGAATGAGATTTTCAATCCTTCCAAATAATGAATTAGTAATTAAACAGCACCACCAAAAAATGACTTAAAGGTAAAGGGTTGCTAAAAAGAAACTATTATATACACTTTAAACCTCTTCTTGAATAGAAAAAGAAGAGAGTAAGCGGCTGCAAATATTGCCACTAAACAACCACAAAAAGTATGAAATAAACATGAGTTTCATAAGATACCAGTAAGAATGACAATAAAGCAAGCATAATATACAAACAAGCCTAAAGATTAGAATAGTTAACTCCAAATGTGACTTTGATGACACTGTGATATACATACACTTCCTAAACATCGGACCTCTATAGAAAGTTATAAAATACAAGAGGGGAATAAAACATTGTAAACATCCCCTTCTTATAATGGAAGTCTTATAGTGAGAGCTGAATCAAATGATGACATAAAAGTTTGATTGCATTCAACTCCTAAATGAAGGCTCATGAACATCCAAAATATTTAAACATACCTATCTCATTGATGTGAAGCTTTTTAAGAGGATGTATGTACACTATTTTTCAAACATAAAATTTAACTTTCAGAGTAAGAAATTAAATTCCTGAAAAGCTTACCTTGGGTGCTTCAAAGCACATGGGGCAGTTTTCTGGAATGATTGGCAATCTTTTTCCCTCAGCAAACTGCCTAATTGACTTCTCCCTCACATAGACAAAAGGCCGAATCACTCTCAGGTCTCGCTCTCTGAAAAAAGGGAAAACAATTAAAGAACTGCTTATAACTTAAGACTATCTTAAAGTATTCATAATGGAATTTTTAAAAGTTCATCCTTAAACTAGAGTGAATCAGATTCACCCAGTGAATTTTCATTTTACCTTCAGAATTTTCCACACTTTACATCTGGATTCAGACAAACCAGCTAATATAAAGTTTACCTCAATGGTTCTCAAAGTGGTTTAGATAACCACATTCTGCCATCTTAATGAGGCAACCAATATTATCAATAACTCATTACATAAGAAACAGTTTCCATGACAATATTATTCATAATAACCTTCATTTTACAATAATGTCAAGAATTAAGCTGTGATGCCATGAATAATAGAAAAAAGTGGTTTCCGTTTCAGTAATTAAAATAAAGATTCATCAAGTTCTCTTCCATTCAATTTAGAAATAAAGATAGCAGATGTTTCCAGTTGATTTATACAGTAAAACCTGTCTTAAGAAGAACCTGTATGAAGTGAAAGCCTATCTCATTCAGAAAAGTATTTTAGACCTGGCATAGGAGCGTTTTTACATAGAGAATTACATAATACAGGAAAATAAGGGGAAGCAGTCAAAAAACAGAACATGTTCATGCTTAGAAAATAAGTCGTGATCTTCCGTATTCAAAAGAGCAATTTTTAGATCAACAATACTATTAGAATATCCACTTCCATTTCAGCATTGTCAGCCAAATATCCCACAAACTTGTTCAGATCAAATAGATATGGGGTAATGAAGTACAACTGCAATAGAAAGGACCAGCACTGCATTAAACAGAAAACTGTCTTATCTGGAAAATGATTGAGGTATCAATGGATTCTACTAAAGACAGGTTTCAATATATCTTTGTCTAAAGCCTTTCCTACAATGTATTTGTTGAAAAAAATAAAAATGCATCGGATCATTTTCTCTTACTGTTTTTTATCATTTGTTCAAAACAATGCTGACAGAATTGACTGTCACATGTATTATCAGATAAAGCCATTTTACATTTTCTTCATCAAACATTTCTCTCAGAAAGAGGCACTACTCATTTGTATTTGAAGAATCATAAGTTTTAACAAAACAAGCATTTTAACAAAATCATAGCTTCCAAAAAGAAAGAACATTTATTTCCCATTACCTCTTTCAGATTATACAAAAGTATTCAGTATGTGAATTACAAAAGCTTAGATACAGACAGTGCAATGTTTTCTGTTGATTTAGTTGAGGAATATACATGATGACATACCATTAAAATAGCATAGAAGTTAGAGATTTGTGCCTGCTTAATTTCACTGGTTGCAACTCTTTATATTATATTGTTGCATTATAGTGTTCTTGATCACTTCAATGAACTGAATTTTGAGATATATTACTTACCGAACTCTATAATTGGCCTTCATTGTTCTGAGGCGTCCATTATGAAATACTGACATGAGGAAGCTCTCTACCAAGTCATCAAGATGCTGCCCTAAAGCAAGGACATTGTAACCTTCTCGACGAGCAGATGCATACAGTCGGCCTCTTTTCATTCGACTGCAGAAACTACACACAGATGTCCCCTCAGGAAGAGAGGCTGCTTTCTCTATTATTTCTGAAAGGATTAAATATACTGGTTAATATACTAGAAGCAACATGAAATTACAGTGGAATATATAGCTTTCACAAGAGCCATTCCATTGAAGTGGTATTCAAAGCCAAATATTGAACAAAACAGAATCCTCAAGGGGAATCAAGATAGATAGTTGACTGGGAATATATTGAAATTCAAGGCATAAAAAAATTTTGTGCTCAATGGAAAATATTTTGGCTATGATTGTACAGTAAGATAATATAATTTTATGTAGCCAAAACATAAGTTATCCAATTTATATGAAAATATTTTAATTTGTTTTATTTATTCCCTATCTTCTCAAACTGATATATATCTCAAAGTATCATTGTAACTTACTTTGTTCTTCATAAAAGTATGGCACTCCCAAGTATTTGAGATATGGTATGAGAGGTCGAGGATCATAAGCAGAGCTTCCAGGATCAACAGTAGCAGCCCCAAGAACAAAGTTAATTCCCTTTGCTCTGGCATGGAATTGATATTGATGCAGTGTGTGAAGTAGACTCAAGGAATCCTTTCCACCAGAGAGACATACCAGCACATGATCCCCATCTCTGATCATGTCAAATTCTTGAATTGCCTACAAAACAACATTACCTTATGATTATTCATGGGTAACGATGAGTTGTGAGAATGTATCAAAGGAAGCTTTTCATTAATCTTTGTTACTATCAGCACAGCCAAAATTTTGAGTATCTAACAAGCTCTCTTTTTCAGTTACTTTTTTCTCTCTGTTTTAGGATAAAACTAGCATATTCTATTACAATGCTTATGAATATTACTGTTAGACTGTTAGTCATCTTCAAATCTTTCAATTTAAATGAGAATAATTGTATTTTCCTTCATATCTTCATATATAATGTGATAAAAAAAGAAAACCATACTTCATTGTGAGTGGTCTTATTATAATACAAAAATTTTGTTTTCTTTTAAACTGCAATGCATTTGTATTGTATTTTAATTCTATCTAACTTTACTTTCATTGTATACATTATGATGAAGCCTATTCTTCTTTATAGATAGTTTAAGACTCAAGAAATAAAATTATTATTATTGCATATAATACCCATTTAACATCATATGCAAAAAATACCTTTCCTAAAGAAAACATGAGAACAGAAATATTATATCACCTCAACAGCAGGTTTCCATATATTCTTTGGTGGACAGTGCCATCTGGCTGCTGCAACTTGCTCCACTTCAGTCTCGCCTTTGCTGACAGAATTATCATTTGGTGATCGCCTTTGGCAAACCATTCCAGAAGAAGGGGCAATGCTTTTGTTTTCTGATTCAATGCCAAGCAGAGGATTTGTCGAATCCATTAGAATGTCTGGTAAGGTGAGGTTGATACCACTGTCTTGAGAACTTATGCTCACAGTTCCTCTACTCTCCTTGGATATGGTCTTAGTTAAGTTGGAGTGTACCATCTCCGTGGAGACTGCCACATCCTTCTTAGTCTCTTCAGGAGAAGCATCTCTAGGGATATCTGTTGGACTGATGTCAGCTGACAGAGGTGTGCCATGGTGTGTGCTACTTGATGTGGAATCTTGTTTGTTGATTGACTTTGATTTTGGTATCTACAAAGCAATTAAACCAAAAAGGTAAGACATCTAATTTACAACATGTTATGAGGAAAAAGGCATACATTATACTAATAATTCCTCATGAATATAGGAAAATTTTCTAGAACTATCTTAATAAAAACAGCAGCCAAGATTAAAAAGTTTATACAATACCCTCTTCACTATCCAAATTAAATAAGTGAACTGAATAATAAATTACAAATTTAAAACATTGGAAAAATGGTTTCATAACACAAGCTTTTACTGAACCACAATAAGATTTCAAATCATGACCATTTCATAGCAAAATCATGGTTGTGACACAATTGTGTGTTGATTGAAGTGACTCCGTGTTGATTTAAACAGAAATTGGAGCAGTACTATATGCAGTACTTTACATTTTAAATGATCCAGAGTATTTTAAACTCAGCATAAAAGTTTTTCTTTAGAGATTTTAAATCTGTAGATTTAATTCACATTATAGATTTCCCACTCTTGTCATTTACCAAGTAGATACAATCTGACATTGAAAAATGTGGTATGGATAGTATTTGGTATATCAAGTTATAAACATACTCATAAAGATAGATGAATTAATACTTGGATTTTTCATTAAGAATAATCTTAATGGATGATAAAGTAATTAGATAGAAGTATAAACAGAGGTGAAAATAGCAACATAACTGGGATTTGAAGGAGTACATTTCCTCATGCATACTTAAACATCTTCCTCTTATCCAAACAAAAGTGAAATTTGAATAAGTGAAACTGCAAAAATTGAAATTCAAAATTTATTTCCAAGTTCTGTGCATAAAGTCTCCCGCTTACCTTGAAGTAGAAACCGAATTTAAGACAAGTTGAAAAACTACATTCTCATAAAATATGCAATTTATAATAAGTAGCTTGGAAATTTCCCCTGTAAATTAGAGCTTCTTTTTGCTAAAGAGCACTCAAATGTTACATCAAAGAATACAGCCCACTAACTATCTGATAAAAGGCCATCATAATTCTCAGATAAAATAATCTAGATTTAGTCAATTCAATTTGTATCAAACACTTTCCCATATAAAAATTAGCCAGTATAAAACTACCCTATGTTCCTACTCATCACAAATATGCTACATTTGATATTTATTTAGTTCAATATTATTTAGGTTGTACAGGTCAACATGTATATCTCTAAAATAAACTGAGAAAATGCATCATACAATTTCTGAGTTTACAGGATCAAATTGATTTAAGGTTTCCAATCTACTGATCTCAAATTATAACATATTCATTTACAACAGGGAATCAAGAAAATAAAGTTAAAATAAAAAATTAAGGTTATACTATTGGACCAGGGTCTAAGTTCTTCTTGGAGGTCAATTATTCACAACGAGTAACCATTACCCAATCAAACAAATTGGATACAATCAAAGCAGAACATAAGAGCATAGGCCAATTAGATCCAAAATATCAGGTAATTTCATATCGGTAATCATTGCAAGAAAACACCAAAGGAGATAGAGATAATTTAATTTCTTTTAATATATACAAAGGAAGAATGAGAGAAATTTAATCATAAAAATAAGAAAGCATACAAGAAAATGAAAAGAAGCAAAACAAGCAAAAACAATGCCAATAACAAAAAGATATAATTCATTGACAAATAATTGACATTCATTATAATGACTACGCAGAATAATGATACAATAATCAAAAGTTCAAATAATCTACTCTTACGCTGTTAAATAGCAAAAATAAAAAATCTATATTTATACATAACAAATAAGGCCTAAATGCCAGCTGGTGAATATCAAGACAGCCAAAATTCTACAAATACAGAAAACTGCAGAAAAATGTGGTATTTTTCAATTATACCCTAGTATATGAAAAACAGAAAATCACCATGATTTATCAAAGTTGCTATGTTGTTGTTTATGAAGTATATTTCAATCTGCAAACATAAAATTCAATAATTACAAATATCTTGAAGTCCTAAACAAATCTGACAAATAACACAGCAAACTTCCAAAAAGAAATTAGCAAGAACAACCATCAAATAAAATTAAGCTCATAATCACTTCCAAGTTGGAGACACAAAAGAAGAGCTTGCAGGACAAATATTGGAATCAGAATAGGCATTTAAAAATTGCTCCTGGTACAAGTACTATGCCGAATAAATGGAAAGTATGCACGACACTGCAAAAGTATATTCATACACTCAACAGTCATTAACAAAATTTCATAGATTCAGTTACTGGTTGATACACCATAAAAATAAGCACCAAGGATAAGAAGATAAAGAAAGGAACAAGCATGCTATAGAACTGAACACTCCTTATAAGATGTAAATAATACTGACTTCTTGAGGCACTAACATTTTAAATGTCGTAGTTAAAGATTCTAAAAAAATTCAATAACCAATGCTATTCCAATCACTCTCACCATTGAGCTTCTAAATGAGGTTAATTTAATCATTTTGAAATATATTTAAAACAAGACTTGTCTATTATAATAAATTACTATATACATTTATGATTTAAACATGCAGTAAATTCTCTGATCATGTTCTATTGGTCTGTTTGGCTGACTGTTACATAAATCTCCAAGAAAATAACAAAATGGTAGTAAAATCGTTATTAAATTTCCTGAAAGATGGGATGGTAGTAAAATTCACTTGCTTGTCATGACTGATCTAAAAGTATAGACATGCTTTTACTATGTTTATAATATAATCAAAGATTGAGATTTTTGATGATCAAATAAAATGTTATGAGTAATAGCATTATCATGTGGAAACAGATAAAAATTCACATTTACAGAGTGAAAATTCTCCATAAGAATGATTTATTTCCATTTCAAAAGCTATCTCACTTCAGATATCAGCTTCTCTGGCATAAAATATTAGAGTAATTACATACCACTGTGTCTTCACTCTCATCACTGGATCCTCCATTGTCTTCTTCTTCCATTGCCAAGGATGGTATATGAACTGGAGACCCACTCTCATTACCAGCTCCCCCTCTATTATCTTCCGTTGGACTCTCTGACATCAACTCATCCACTGCACTCACCACTTCCCTTATCTCTGACTTCATCTCACTAGCAAGTTCTTTAGAAACTTCCATCAGATATTCAGCCACCACCTCTGGAGTCATGCACTGTATTGGAGGGGCCTGAATTGCCTGTAACTGAGGTGATGATCCCATATTGCCCACTAGTCCATTACCAACTTGAGAAATTACTTCCCTAATCTCAGATTTGATTTCCGTGGCCAATTCTTTAGTAACCTCCTCAACATATGCCAAATCACCTTCTGGTGTTTGAGCTCCTCCTAGGGGTCCCCCAGGGCTAAAGGAATCAAATATTCTTTGCCTTGCTCTTCCCTCAATGGCACTTTGGCTGTAGTTGAAAGAATGGGCAGGGGAATGGTCTCCATCAAAGTCATCTGCCCCTTGGCTCAACCTCGCATTAGCCCTTGCTACCTGACCCACATCTATGGACCTGAATTCAGGCTGACTCCTGCAGCTGCAGTGGCGGTGTCTGTTGGTCAAACCCAAGGGACTTGCTTCCCTCGAGGAGGGCGAGAGGGGGGGAAGTGCAGAGGGTCCTGTGCCACTCACCATTGAGCTCATGCTGTAACAGCGACTGCGATTGAAAGAGTAGGGAGCACCTGAATGAATGGGAGGTGAGAAGTTGGAAGGGTCAACAGTTGCCCCTACTGTGAATGAAGGTCTTTGTTGGTGATGCGAGTTCACTTTAGGAGGAGAGAATGAGTTGTCAGCATTGTTTGTCCAGCCATTGGTGTGGCAAATAGGAGGGCTGCATGACTGAATGGAAGTGTCATCGATCAAACTGGTGCTGCTGCTCCCTCTTGAGCCTGAATATCCAGCTGGCTCAAACGGGATGTCTGACTTAACGTTCTGTGAGTTTGCCAGCAAAAGATCTTGAGCCTCACTTGGTAACATGAACCATCTCAGTTTTTCAGTCTTTTCGTCAAACATGACCTTCTGGTCTGCCAGAGGATATTTCTGTGCCATCTGAAATAGATATAAAAATATGATAATAAGCACCAAATAATTCTGCATAAATTAAATAATTAATTAATTATTATATAAATAAAATTAATAATAATAATATTACCAGTCTCGCAGATGACATTGAAAAATGGCTCTACTAATAGTAAAGATTACTGAGTATCAACCTTTTCCAAATAAAATCTTCAAAATCAATAATCAAGAGAAAATGCACCAATAATCTCTATGTACACAATAAACAGTTTATATTTATTTTATTTATATAAATCCATAAACAGCACAAGGTCTTTACAATGGACTAAAAAATAATACAATTTGTAAACAAGAAACTAAACTAATACAAATTTACAGAAATAATAACAATAAATACTAAATGAAAAACATTACAAAGAAAGCATAGTTAACTATTTCTTTACCTTTCTAGCTCTATTAAAGATGCCTCTAGCAGTCTGAAGACAATCAGCATAATCCTGAGGTAATGAGGATGATGAAGGAGCCCCTTTCTGCTCACCCAATGTCATCTTTCCATCTGTATATCGTATTGAACTGATCCACTTCCTGTCTTTGAATACCTAAAGTAAAGAGGGAAATATCATCATTATGTATGCAATGTAAAGCAATTAAAATACTAATGAAAAAAGTGAAGAATAAACTTCATTGAGCATCTGTTTGAGATTAATGAAAGACATAACAAGATATTTCTAAAATATATATTATATCAATATAAAACATAAATCTAATTAAGCATGCCACAAAAGATTACCTTCTACCTATCCTCCTTTCCTTAATCAGCAACCAATAATATTCTTTCAAAGGTTAGGATGAGAAAGATACCCTTAAACAAAAGTGCATGATAAATTCATTTTTCCTTCATTTATTAATTTTTTAACCTATCATTTAAATCTGAGTGCACTTACTAAGCTTTGACACCTCAAACCAGGACCACCTTAGCTCATTTAAACCAGCCCTGTATACAAACATATACATACATATAGTAGTACATATTTTTAATATAAATACATTGTTTAAAATATATAAAATTATATAAATAAATATCTATTCAAATAAATAAATTATCTATCTCATAAAGATGCTTGTTATTTATGTACAAATAAACATTAAATGCATTACCATATTTGAATGGTGCCTCCATTCTCCAGTCTCTGGTCTAAGTATATATTGTGGCAGTAGTTTCCATCCTTCCGTGGCAACCATCTTAACAGCCTCCAGCACAAAACCAACTTCCTCTTCATTCATAAAATAAGGAAGACTGATTCTAGTGAATCCTGGTCGAAGCATCTCATAACTGGAGCTTTCTTCATGTCTTCGTAGATGAGTTCGATCAAGACGGCTATAAATAAAAATTAAGGGGTACATGTTTTATGAATATTCTTTATTTTTATTACATCCATATTTTAATCACATTTCAATTCACATTTTATTCTCTTCTAAATCAAAAACATCCAAAATAAAGGCACTGAACCAATGGAACTGTAAGAAGATATAACAATATTTAAATGGATTGTCCTACTCTTCTCAACTCATATCATCTGATCAATAGAAATAAATGAAAACTCATATCTGATAACTCAATTTACTGATAATTAAATCTGCACTTATAAGCAAACTTCTCTTATACCTGACCTAAGGTTTATGTAACACTGATCCGACTGATTTTATATGTTCAAATACAGCCTAAAAAGGAAAATAATCCATCAAAATAATGTGATTTTCTAAAAGTGGAGTAAGAGTAAGTAATAATAATTTAGGAAAAGGGATGCTGATCTAAAAAACTTTTAGTGGGTTTATGCTTATTTCCTTTTATTGATAATGAAAATAGTTTATGGCCATTGAAAAAGATATGCAACTGAAGAATGGAAAAATATATTTTAGACTATCATTTGGATATAATGTATTCCAAGAAAGATATAAAACTGTAGTAGTTACACATTATTTATTTTAAACTTATTATTAAATAAATAGCCTATAAAACATAATTAATGAAAAAAAATTTCATTCAATACTGCACTACTAATGATACTTTCACTCAATAACAGCTAATGTAGTTGTTTGCCATTGGTATCTTATCAATGATAATATAGTAGTCTAGGGCAATTTGGACCTGTGTTAATTTTTTCCCTGGCCAATGCTATACTTTGTGTCATAATTAATAGCTATGTTACTATTATTTAGAATGCAATTGAATTAGCATTTTATTTCTCTCCATATAATATTTCTCTATTGTCATTGTTTCCTTTGTAAAACCTTAATACAACTACAAGGTGATTAATAAGCAATGTCTAACACAGTTTTTATCCATTCTTTCTCCCAAGCATTTAAATTTAAGTTATTTGTTTCAGCCCTAATTAGTCAGTTAGTCCTTCTAACATTTATGTAAAACACAGAATAGAGCAAAAATTAAGGCATTCTATACAGCAGTGACAATAACAACTATTAATGACACAAAGTATATCCTTGGACAAGGAACAAATTGCCAAAAGACCAAATTACTAAAGACCGAACTACTATGTCTACAGTTTAAACATTGGGTTGCAGCTTTTATAAGCTTCTAACTTTGTAAAGTTCATGAATATAATACAGCTAGCAAAATTTTAACATACTTTAAAATTCATCTGTACAATCAATCCATACACATAAATAAAGATATTCAGAAGAGAAACATATCGGTTTCTTACCTATCTTCAAGCAGCACTGCCTCATATTCAGCAGCAAGCTTCTCATCAATTCCCAAAATATCTTGTGCATAAGGACCAGCACACGCACATCCACCTCTAGCCTGCACTCCAAACACATCATTCAGCACTGCGCAGACAAAATTGTGGTGCAAGAAGAGGCCTCGAGGATGTCTCACAACAAATGAGAAAATGGGGAGATGGCGAGATGTTGATGGACGCACAAATGGTGCTGGTGATGCAGGTCGTCCTTTAGCTGGTGAAGGACAGGGAGAAGGAGAGGCGCACCCAGAGCGAGGCATCTCACATGAAGGTCCTAGTAGGAAGAGCTCAGGGATGGTGCGGATATGAGCAAGGAACATCCTGAAAAAAGAACAGTAGTTCTATTATTAGTAGTTTTATTATTATTATCTATCGAAAACTATTAATTAAGGAGAATCACTAGATTTCAAAAGGAAGACAGCGATAAGAGATAGAATGACCTGAAAGCTGTTAAAAAGAAGTTTTCTAGCTTATATGTCAACCTTTTAAGGAAATAAAAATCTTCAGATGTATTGGAGAACTTTTAATCTGAATATAGAAGATGAAATTTTACTTCAATGAGAGGAGTAATTGAAACTGGCACCCTAACAATAAAAACCATTTTCCATCATTCTTGTAGATAGCTATAAATGATCCTTTTCACAAAAATTGGGAGAAAGAATCCAGAGGCAAAATAATAACTTACAAACTTGATTGTGAGGATCAGTATTACAATAAATTCAGAAAATAACTGAGAGAAGTCTCTTAGTTAATAACTGAGAGGTAAGAGAACCAAAGATAAAGATGTGCTGCTAATGGTGGTAATGTATTTAAGAGTGGGTAAGATGTACCAATAATGGAGAGTGCAACATAATGACTGGATGTATTTACTTTTTTACGGCAAGTAGTATCTAAGTATGAGTGTTATACCCTACATTGAAATTCTTAGAGAAAATAGAGGCGAGGACATAACAAATTGAACTAAACACATACTGCTTTATTACAGAACAGCATGTAATTAACCAAAACAAAAGATTGAGCAAATTAAAATTAGAATAAACGTACAACCAAGTGAGGAACCGAAATTCTAAAGCAAATTTGAGTAAAATCAAATATTAAACAAATTATACCACACTGGGATTAAAAAAAGGTCCATCCAGATGCACCATAAGCATTGAAAAAGCTAAAACCAAAATTCTATCACACACATAAAACAAGGTTGGGCTCCACGAAAGAGTCTGACAAAGCCGTCATGCCAGCCCAGATGCTTCTACTGCAGCCAAGTGATGGTGAGTCACATATCACGAGACGTCATGAGCCAAGCTGGGAGTTTTCGAAATTACGTTTTTCCTAAAACAGGGCCAATCAACTTTTGTAATTGCTGCTGATTGTTCTGCATTCGCAATTAGTTCCCTAACAACAGGTAATTCATCCACTTGGGAGTATAAAAGTAATGCACCTCTAGACTCAAGCCCACAGGAATCTTGAACACTCGCATCTTGCTGCAACTTCTGCATGGATTTTAAGGAAATTTGCCATAAGGGATGCAAATGAAACTGTTTAACAAGCAAGGTCATGTGCTATACACAGAAGTGTTTTACTGTTTCATAGGCTCATGTGCCTTAATATTTTCTTTTAAATGCACAAATTCTTTCATTCTTTCTTTTCATGGTAACTTACCCCATCCTTTATGTCATCTGAAATCTTAAGTCTTTGTCTTTCCCTTGCATTCCACCTTTAGTTACTTTCTTTAAGAATACCTCATCTCTCAAATATAATATTTAACCCATCCACTTCCACCGCTCTCTCTTAATTACTTCCATTAAAACCTCATCCTCAAGCATTTCTAGCACCTCCAGTCTGATTTTCTATCAGTCCAACTAATTTCTTCCATTCTTTGCCATACCCAAATCTCAAATACCTCCAATCTTATGAATCCATTAAGTTTCTTTTACTAAGGTTCACATTTGACACCCATGCAGCAAGGATTTCACCAATCTTTACCTGATTACTTTATCAAGACCTCTAGGCATAAGTAACCCTTGGTTCATGAAAGCTTTCTTAGAAAATGCTAGTCTTTTTTGAAACCTCATCACCTTCCATCCCAAAAAAGGAACACTACCCTACTAAAAGAATTCATCTACCTGTTCTAGTTTTCCTTGTCCATTCTGAGCATTAACTTAAATTTATTACAGTAGTAAACTTAATTGGGTTTTCTTATGATTATTTTCATCCAAACTCCCATTATTATTACCCACTTTATCATTCAGTGCATTATGTAGAATTTATAAACACCTTATAGTATAGCATATAATAGCTTTGTTAGGGAGCATTCTAATTTTAAATATTTTCCATCTTGTTGAGCTGTATCTTGAGATCTGGAGATAAACATCTTTCAGGCATCATAAAATGTAAATGTGAGTGTAACACATGTGGCTTCCATTATCAAGTTATAATATTCTGATTCAGATTCCTTCCAGAAAAGAAGAAGCAGCTTAGTATACAACAAAACTAAATTAGAGAAATGAAATCACCTGGTGATTCTTTCCTCATGAGTCATGATCACCCTGGAAGTGACAGATTCCTTGAGTTGCATCACCAAACCAGCTCTTATTGACTCCACTACTGCTCCTGTACCTCCTTCTTCCCTTAGTTCTGTATCCTGAAATTGTAACATAGATTAAACAATCTTTTTCATTTCAATGTCAGTGCTCGATTTACAATCTTAACAAATTACAGGAATATCTGTTTATAATTCTATGAGTGAAATGGTAAAGGGGACTTCCAGATCTCAATCTCACAGGATGAGTTCATTTTTATTGTACTGTGTATGGTTCAACTGCTATAAGTTATTGAAAAACCATAATTTTTACACATTCACTGATTATGAGATTAGAATTATCGGATTAATAGGATTTAACATTTTCAAAGATAGTTATACTTATTTATTTATTTTTTCAAGATATTGCAACTAAATATGTAACTGGTTTCTAATTTTGATTCAGCAATGTTAAGCATGGATTGGAAATTTAGCAAAGAATTTAATGTAATATCTATACAAGACAAAGCAAGCAACCACCCATATTTTCACATTAATCAATAACCTGCTACACAATTTTGATAAACGAAATTATGTTACAGAGTCTTTACCATTACACATGCCTTTGTAAGAGTAGCTAAAACTTTTGAAGACTGCAACTACATAAATGTTTTATTTGAAAACTTTCTTGAAGGCAGTTACAAGAATAAATCATTAATCAGAGATTGAACATTTTCAAAGTTATACTCAGCATGAAATGTTTCCTCAGTCACGTTTGTTAGTGGGCACATTACCTTAAGATATCGATGACTCTCTCTGCTTACAAAAAATACAGATCCACCCCCACAGCCATTTGGCACAGAATTCTTGAAAAGTGACTTCTTTGCAACCAGTACTCCTGAAATTTTAAAAGAGATTAGATAAGATAAGGCATCACTTGAGATTGCCCTGAAGGAATATTCTCCCTGAAATCCTTAATATGCACATGATAAATAAGACGTTAATATAATTTTAAAGATTAATTTACAATTTTAACATGTTGACTCTAAAATGATGATAATTATTTAAAAAATTGAAGATAAAATACCTTTTATGGCTACCTAGAGACAGATGATTTACCTGAGTCTATGAAACAATCATGCAACTATATCAACAGTCATTTAAATATCTTTATCCAAGACTTTTTCCTAAATTTTATGTGTAAATTATGAATAAACAAAATACTCTGCTGAAGAGCTATGTAACTAAATGTTGTGAATGAAGTTAAGAAAGAAAAAACTTTAATAAACACAGGGTAGAGTGGAAATATGTGGATTCAAGGGGCAATAACTAATAATATTGCATCATCATAAAACTTTTATCTGAATGAAGGAAAGTTACACTATACCCTTAATTTGATTGAGTCAATAGCAAAAATAATCATGCAGCTCAATAACAAAACCAGGTTGAACAGAGAATTGAACTGTTAGAAAGCAAAAAGAGTAATCAGAGTCTCACCTGGTGTTTGAACTCCTCCAATGAACTTATGGACAGAGAAAAACATGGCATCTTTATAGACAGACCTCTCTTCAACTCCAGGAATAATAGGATTCATATCCAGTTTGACATAAGGAGCTAATATGAAATAAAGCAAATAAAATTAATTAAATTAGATACAAAAACACACTTCAATCATTGAATCTAACATTTTTAAGATTCAAGGGTAACATGAACAAGTTTTACATTAAAATACCAAAATAATCTGTTTTTATTAATAATTACATTACAAGTAGGTAGGTACAATCTTTTTTTAGTCAGCAAATGGAATTTAGTATTTACTAGTTCAGTAATTTAGTAACAACATCTGGTGTTTGGTGTCATGATAGTAGTAAAAGACAATGGTGCTTCAATGAAAATTTAATAAGTAATGGAGTAAAATTTAATACGAGTATTATAAGAATATGGAACAAAACACATTGTATACTGAGCATTATCAGCCTATTGACAAGCTACATATAACTAACAGATTAAAAGTCCTAATCAAAACAGATTATAGTAACCTCATTAGCATTATGATAACTCTCATTTCTTTGTTCATTATAAACAATAATACCATAAAATAGTAACGTATACTGTACATTTAAAATAAAATAGTGTATAGGTTTTGAAGTTAAGGAATAAAATTTATACAGCCTAGCTGCTTAGTGATGCATAATGTATTTCTTACAACATGATTTCAGTCAAGCCTCTTAGCTTCCAAACAGCAAAAGAGAATGTAAGTACATGGAATTCCGACTACAACAAAATTTAAAGAGTTTTGGAAGTTTAAATTTCTAAACGACATGGTATTACTGAATTTCATACAAGGAAAAAGAGATATGTGGCACGTAAGTTTATGCATCCAGGAATAATCTCAAGAAGAAACAGCCATTAAAAAAAGTCTGACCGGAGAGGGGCCCTAACACAGGATCTTCAACTTTCTTGGAAGGCTGCTTTTCCCAGCTAAGCTAGTGAGGTCAGACTTGTTTCATGTTTGTTTCTCATTGGGAATTTCATACAGTTTACAGTTCCAATTTTCATGTAAGTAAATTCAGTATGGTAAAGTTATAACAAAGCAAAATAGTGAATTCTTTACTTCAAGCTTCAAGAATTCAAGCTTCTTTGGATACTAATATTTAATAAGTTAATTTTTAAAATGACCACTTCAACCATGGTACTAACCAGCTGCAGCATAATCCCAGAAAGCAAGTGCCCCATATTGATGCAAAAGTATTGTCGTGGCAACATCATCCGCCACAACACCAGTAACATTTGAGGCAGCAGAAAAGCATCCAATGAGACAACGGCCCAATCCATGGTGAGCTTGCAGTTGTTGTTCAAGATCATCCAAATCAAGGTGACCTTCCTTGGACTCAGCTATACGGACTATCTAGCAGTGGGAAAAACAATCATATATTAATTTAAGTCTGAATGTTGACCCTGTATGCAAGACATATTTCTTCGGTATATTTATAATGATGAAACATTTTAACAATTTCTCTATTTTTAGTACTTGATATTTATTACCTGATAATAAGGACAGTAATTCTTCTATTTTTAGTATCTGATAAGGCAGATAAGTAAGAATTTGGTTTTTCCATGCAAATAATGGGCAATAAATTTGAGAGTATTTATTGACTAAGGATATCTATGCATAAATGATAAAATTCAAGTAGTTATTTATATATTACATTGAAAGATTTCTCTCTTAGTCATATCAAACAAAAGTTATAATCAGAATATTTAAAATCCAATAGAAAGAAGGAAAGATCCATACTAAACTAGAATTTGAATTTAACATTTCAAAATCAGAGAAATGGATCAAAAGCATCAAAACTGCTAAATATGCATATATAAATCTCCCCAGCAATTTGTAAAGGTTGCAGAGTCTAAGAAGAGAAAAGACTGCAACTGAAAGTACAGGGATATATTTCCAAGCTACATATCGGATTTGAATATTAAGCCTTTGAAAATATTTCGTCATCACTCGTTTAATATGGTAGTCATTCACTACTTGACGTTAGCTATTTTACGATGATCAACTTCTGCGGCAAAGGAATTATTACAAACGACAGAATATGAACTGATATAGAATATAACTCGTTCATCATCAATCGTAAAATAGAAAATAAAACAGATCTTTAAACATTCAGCAAGAAATATTTCACTAAATTGAGGAATATTAAATACCTAAGGAACTTAAATTTTCTTTTAAGTTAACTTTTCGGGCAAATGAACAACGTGATTCTTCCTGGGAAGAGAAATGCAATTAATCGTCAAAAGCCAAGCTGTCCCGCCAAAAACCCCCGCCCACAACTAGAACCTGTAGTGGGCTTACGTCACCCATGATCGCTCGGAAATTCAGTTTTGAGGTGGTTGGGGACCTCTTATGCAAGTTAAAGCACCACAGCCGTGATGTAAGGTGCCCACCCTCCGGTATCCGATATTGCCCATGTAAATCACTACAGCATTAGTAATCAATGAGAAACAACCTCTTTGACGTACGGGTCATCAGCGGAGACCTACATAATCGAAGAATAAAGAAAGGCAAAAGTGGAAATAATGGGACGGATTCACCACATCTCCAATAATTTTCCGATAAGATATTCTGACGAAAAGGTCGATAAAGGAAAATGGCATTTGTACTATAGGACGAGGATCATAAGGGTGAGTACATAAACTGATCGCAACTTACAGGGGCTTATACGCGTATTGTTTCGCAAAGGGGTGATATTATTTAAGAGAAAATACATTTAATTTAAGCCGGTGGCGCACCCACCTGGGGGCAAAGGGGTTTTGGCCTCCCCTTAACTCTATGAAAAACCCAACTTAATCATTAATTGGCAAGTCACAGTCATTGGTGGCAGTAATTGGAACAATAGAAAGAACGTACAACATCATTTTACTTGAGTTTGACTAGACCAAAGATAAAAGGAAGACTTTTATCTGTGCTATAAAATTTAATATACGCTGATTAAAATAACATTTTAGTTACACTTCTATGAAAAAGACTGGGCAGATCCCCCATATTTTTAAGAGCGCCGCTGATTTAAGCTGTCATGAATATTAATAGGATTATGTACACACAATAAACTATTGTGTTCCGTATACTTTTTAAGAAAATCGATGTACAAAAAGGCTTCACAATAAATTAATTTTCATATAAAATTATTAACCTGTAAATATTTTCCTGAAATTCCTGAGAAAATATTATCCTTAAATCCCCCTTTTTAAGTTCACAATCAGTATGTTGGCTTCATGATATCTACTCACCTTTGCTCCAAGTTCCCTCCATGGGAGAAGGTTAGAATGATGCTCCCACGGGCCAACAAAAACTATGACAGGGGGCAGTACTGCTTCAGGAGGTCCTGATATTGATGAATTTACGAACAGTGATCGGAGATCCAGAGCTTGGATTAATTTATGAATGGCGCCAGTGCAGCCACTGCCAGCAAATATCACCGCATCGTGCTCTGATGCATTGGTTGCGTTGCGGAAGATATCTCGTGCTTCATGCCTTTAAAACAAAGGGAATATCTTCGTGAAAGAGTATAAAAACAACATTGTAAATAAAAATCCCTAAGATATTAGTAACTGTTACACCATAATTAATCGACTAACATCGGGAAATGTTGAATGACCAATTTTAACAGGCTCCGGCAAGAATAAGAACTTCCGCGACTATATTGCTCATTTTCCTGCACAACTTTGTACTCATGGCTTAAATTTTTAATCAATAACTAACTGATTCTTTGAAGTGCTTTCTTTCGTGATCGAATACAACGTTTATAGATTGCGTTACAGTCAAAGACATGGAATAATTTACTATTTCTTGACTAAATTTCCGTGAAGGCATAGACATAAAGAAAAGGTTGGCTTTCGACCGATTAAAATATTACTGTCACATATCCGTTATAAAAGAAATAATCTAGATAATAAGTTAGAGGTTAGAGAAAGCTCCCACAGCCGAATTGTTGAGGTCTGGACCAACGTCGAAACTATGGTTTGGAAGAAACTGGAAGTCCGTAGGGATCAGCAAATGCGGATTTTCATAGCAATCCTATAATCCTCAGGGTTCAAAGAATAGGTTATCTGAATAAATCCAAGTATACTCCAGTTATAGGAGCGTTCTCAAACCTCTGACTCAGCCGTGCTCTAATTTCTGTCCTTTCATGTTAACAAGTGTTATCAGTGAGACGATGAAAACAGAATGTTTCAATCCCTTATAATATTTTAATGCTATTTAATTTTTAGTTCGCAAATAAATCACAAAATTCAAATTCAAGAATTTAAAGTTAAATTCAGGAATTTGTACCATTCAGGAATTCATTCTCTTGCCAAAACAAAAATTTGGAAGACAAAAAAACCACTCATGACATGCTGAGTTCAGTTTAGAAGTCAAGAAAAAAGTTTTATGAAACGTCAGAAAATTACAGTGCTAAAACGCTCGGTTTAAAATAGACTGTGTAAGTTATACATCCAGACAAGCAGGACTTTCTATTTTACTAACATTCTAGAAGTAAAATAGAAATTAGTGTCACGTTTTACAATATTACTATACACTTTCATATTCTTTCTGGTCTGTTATAGTAATTACCTTGAAAGAATCCATGCAAATTATTGAAGGATAAGAATAAATCACTTTGATAGACCGAGCATTCAAATATAGTCACCTGAATAGTGTTGTCTGAGCAGAAGTTGTAGATGTAGTAGTATGAGTGTTTCCATAAGTTGGCAGTACTTCTTCTCGTATGTAGTCTTCAATGAACTGTAATGATCGGCCTGATGCTGTATAGTCACAGTAAACAACTGCAAAATAATGGAAACAAATATTAGTCTCTAAAATTTAATAAAAAATAGCTTTGCATACATGTAAGGAATATAATAATACAGGTATGTACAAAGGTAAAGAGAATAATACATGTACTAAAAATTTAATATTTATTAATGTTATGAAGCATGAATTCTTGAATATCCAATTATTTGATTATGAATTCAACAGTAGAATATGTATTGAGTATTTATTTTTTAAATAACAAACACAGGAAACCTTCGCGTCAGCAACAATCAGCAGAATCTTTCTGGGCTTAGAAAACACTGCTTTGTAAAAATAATAAAGTGAACCATAATTTCATGGATGCTAAGCTTAACATTATTTTCGATTCCCATACGTATCTGTAACGGTGTCATTATAAGCCAAAGAAAGATTAAAATTTCTTCCAATATAAGTATAAATCAGACAAGGAAGAAAATTTCGAGTGCACAAAAGGCATTTATAACACACACATACATAGCGTATTATAAATTTTAAAACAAAAATTTTCTCTGATAAGAAATCAAATTTTAAAACAACAATCGCTTCGAGAGCATAAGTAACATTTCTGATAGAACTATGATAATGGTATCATTACGCTGCAGAATTTATAAATTAATAGAGCGAAGATTTGCTCAAGAAGGCAAATTTATTAGATAAAGTCCTATTAAAGAATCAACTTCAAAAGCTAAAAAAATAATCAGAAGTGTGTGATTGAGACAGAAAAAAAATCGCAGTACACCACAGAAAATTCATTCTCCTGTTAAAGCAGACAAAACTAGAAATTTCATTCACCAGTGAATATGTTTAGAAAAGATAGCGCATCTAAGGGATAGGCGCTGCATTTGGAAAACGGTCAACGGAAACGGGATGAGCTGATAGTGCCTATAAATCACTGGTTCCGAGTCATCAGGGAGAGGCATAAGATACGAAGAGGGGAAAACCTAAGGATCGAAACTAGACCCTTTCCCTCCCCTCATCCTTCAGAATCCATGCAACTTATAGCAGCTGTCACTATGATAATCATCTCTCATAGCAACGTCACCTCGCTGGCCGACCCGTATAATGAGGTAGTTAAATTTACTTTCCTCAGGATGTCCAAGTTTCATAGCTGGAAAATTCGTTCCAAATATTACCATTTGCGTAATCTAAAAGGACGAAATTTTCTTCTGACCAAGAATCAATTTAAAAATAGACAGACCGCCTTGTTAGCTCATCGTTTTCCCACATCATCTGCTATATCCAGGTAAACTAGTAATTGCAAAAGCATGTTGAACGGAAGTATCTTCGCGAGAGATCTCGTTAATTTTTCGCGAGAACTAATTTCTGCTATCTCTCGTTAGTCGGCTATCGCGAAATTAATTTCAGTTTGCCCTGAATATGTATTTAAATGAGATCACCATCAACCGCTGAAGAACCTTCGGAGCAATCACTTCCAAGTGCTTCCCAACTTTTTGTCTTCTACGGCACATTACGACTCAAGCTTCACGGACAGTGAAACCTCAACTTTATTAGTTTCATCCAAAATTCAAGTTGAAAAAGGGGAAAACGCCAAGTTTGGAATAAAAATGCACCTCAACAGTTCATTAAAGCAAATGGTTTTTCGCAAACATCCACACTTAATGCGAATTTCTAATATTTCTACACCATCGGATAATAAGCGGATCACCAAGAAATTAATACAAATTTCTCAGCCGCGGCATATCGGTTGGGAAGCATTGTCCTTTCCAAAAGAGTCTCCGTAAGTGGTAAAAGTAAAGTCCATGGCGCGACATAACTTTTTTAGGGATAAAATCTAGTAAGGCAGCATTCACCGTGGGTGACACGCGGTCAGCGCATCGACTCCCACGCCGCCGTATTCGGCTTTCCGAGAACGCTCCTCAGATGGAGCTTTAGTAAGTTTTCCCGAAAATTAATTCAACAACATCTCCAATATATTAAAGTCCTTTACCGAGATTAGATTTTCTGTTACGACCAACATTTCCAAGAGCTTCAAAGAGCATTAATAGCATCTACACAAAATTAAATCGCCTTGGTAGAAACGCTCTACAATATCGCTTAACAAAATACATCTTATACCTATTGCCAAAAAAAACAGAATTTAATAAATGCTGAATATTCTATATTTACTTGCTGAATATTCTAGTTATTCACCAGCCTTTGTTTGAACAGAATTTGTTTTTCTTTCCACGAGCTCGAAGCACTTCTAAAAATACTACTAGCTTTCATATAATCACGCATATAAAAAACTGAGAGAAAAGCATATGAAAGACCCGTGTTACTCTATGCTATACCGAAAAATGAATGAAGTATGATTCATTTGTCACGATGTGGTAGTAGAAGCGAAATAAATATTTAAGGTATAAAAATGATACAGCCAAAACAAACTGCATCTTTTCTTACGATAAAAATTAACTACTTTTTTCAATTAAACCCATGGTTATAGTAATTCTCGCCATTTTTAATGAGCACAACGTGTAAAAATAAATTATTGATAAAATGCTTGAGAAAAATCGAAAAGATAATCACGATTGTAGTTCAAATATCCTTTCTGGTGAGAAAAGTAGATTAAGTAAAGAAGCTGACAGTCGCATGGGAAGAGTTTTATATCCTAGCAAAATTTTTATTCCCAATGGTCGACTGCAACTCCATAAAGGAAGATTTCCGACGGAGGGAATCGATAAAAATAAGTTCAAAAAAAGGCAGCACGGCCAACTAAAAGACAGTCCACGAAGAGGATTTCCCGAATCAAAGGAAAGCGATAAACAAATCAAGGCTCAGCTTGCCAAGAGATGTTTTCTTCCGATTCCAGTCCATTGTGCCTCTAAATTTTCATCTTTGGCGATCGCAACCCAATATATCTGTGATTTAAACCAATCGCATCCCCATACCGCTGTAACAACATACTTTTATTTCCGTGTTTGAATGCGATAAAGCAATTGAACGTATGACATAGCAAAGGAAGTACTTGGAAAGATAAGAAAAAGAAATACTATAATACAAAAGCATCTATAGAAAGTGGTTGAGGTAATATCATTTCATTTTTATTCACTGATATTTCTTATGTCACTTAAGAAACTGATTTTCACTTGAGAAACTTTTACATGAAAGCTTGTTTTGTTTTTGGAGAAAATCAAACGGACCGCTCTCTGAGGAATTGTTGTTTATTAATAAATAACACCAAAAGTATCAAGAATTATTTTAGTAATTTTTTATAGACCACAACTTCATAAATACTTTTGCCAACATAACTACAATTAATCGCGGAAATATTACGAAATAACAATAAATTTACGGTTAATGAAACAACTTCTAAAGATTCCCGATCTTCCATTATTATAATTATTTAACCCCCTAGGAAAGGTTAGGCCCGATTGAATTTCTCTTAAATTACCACGTATTATACTGCATGAGTACACATTACAAAAGGAAAAACAAAGAAAAAGGATTATATTTATGGTAAATCCCATTCTTGATAAGGATTTAGCAACTACTTAAAATTCACCAACATATTGGGATCTCTGGATTGATGGATATGGATGCATTGCCTATCTGTATAGACATTCAGCAGAAATAAAATTCGAAAAGAGTAAGGAAGGAAAAACACCGATGTAGACTTTCTGGTTGTTTTTTTATAAGTTTTAAAATTGCCTCATTTTGTGACATAATTTCTCTAGCCTAAATTTTATAATAGTGGCTTCCAATTTTTCGCGGGACCTTACCATGTTACGCTTTTCATCCATTTGATTAACAAATGAAATAAAAATCAGATAACTTAAAATGGTAACCTTTCATTTGTCAATGTTAACACCCACTTTAATCATCATTCTTATTTAACGAATCCAATAGCAACGAATAGGCCGTAGGCAATCGGGCAAAATTTTAATTAATCGAATTACGTCGACACGAAAGTCGTAGAACTTCCCATCGACCAAATTATCACGCGAATACTTGAATAATAAATGCCAGATTCCGCTCGACCTTTATTTAAAATAAAAAGTTTCAAAAATATAGGGGAAAATAATCATTAACAGCAGAGCCTTGATCTCTTTCGGCCGGAATATTCGACTGTGCCCCATTTATATCACTTCAGTGCCCCTTCAGATTAATTAAAAGTTGAAAATTAAATGTTTATGAATCATTGTTTACGACCGTATGTGCCGAATGAGGCCGAACTACGAACTCAAATCATCAGAATGAGGCCAAAGGGGAATCTCGAGATCTTTGGCCACACAATTTCATTCCTTCGTTTAGTAAATAGAGAATTCGCTTTGAAGGGGAAAAAAGAAGTATGAGTAGCGAAGCACGATGTTTAATTATTACTCGTTGCAGAAGAGGACAAATAGCAATGGTAAACAAGTTTTCCTCCGGAGTTAATTACATTTTTACGGAGAATGCGATTCGCGAGGTAGTGCCACGATGAAAGTAATTATAGGATGGGATTATTAGATGAGAGTATCTGATCAAAATGATCCAACCCTTTCTTTTTTCTTTATAAATACGTATAAACATAAATTAAAAGACCTTCGGTCACATTCGGATAACTCTTTCAACTATCGTGAAAACCTGATATGCAACTACGAATATATTGGAAGTCCGTCTTTGAAGCCAAATAAAAGAGATGAACTGTGGATTATACCTTTACAAGTTGAATACATAAAATATAATTCACTCATAATAACCACAAAGTTAACGATAATCCCCAGCTATAAATATAAATGGACAAATGAAAATAAGCACCAAGTTCAACAATTAAGATAATTAAAAAAAGGACATTGAGAACTCAAATGTATTTGAAAACTGAAAAATATTCATTCTCCTCAACTACTAAAAATGGATATCATGCATATTAATTCTGAACTTCGAATTCCATTTTGTATCATCATTTAGTTTTCGTAATCCAGCAACAACTTCAAAATTCTCTTATAAGACTAAAAGAAGATCCGAATAGCAAAAGATTTTGCATATATCGTATTTAAGCTTCATCAAATGAACATTTATTCAAGACGATTTTGTAATGGGTATGCATTTAATAGCTTCTGTGATCTAGTCTGGATTGAATTTGATTTTTTACATTCTTTAAAAGCCCTATTTACATATTCGTTATCCACGAATTAAAATATCTATAAAGACATTTACGTCCTTCATTAATTTGCTTATGCAAACTACTTCTTAAGTCATCCACTCTTCAAATGATACTTAAATTATCATAGGAAAGGAATACCATCCAATTAAACAAGTTCCTTTTACTCAGGATTTTTGGCCGGGAGCAAAAATGGAGCACTTCAAATTAAACAGCAATATGGAGATTGTTTAAAGCAATAAAATTAAAAAAATATTCAAGTTTCAATTTCCATGACTTATATATTATGCAAACGGAAAACAATTTTTTAATTAATAACAACAAACATTAAGCGTGTATACAGCGTGACATTACATTACTGAGGATAGCTTTCTAAACATATATACAAAGTAAAAATTAATGAAGCGGTATTTTTCAGATAAAGATCAAAAAGAATAAAAGAAAATCCAAAAAGGAATAATTTACGAGTTTTAGCCTCATTAATCAGTCGTTTTGAAAAGGTAAAAAAATATAAAAGTATAATTACATACCACCATGCGAATATTTTAATCAACCGTAGGAATTCACATAATCCATTTTATTGATAAAATACTCATTCACATGTTACCAATAAAGATACATATTTTTACACGAGCAATCCTTATTGAGATTCAAATCAGTGATGAAACCTAGTACACGAAAAAATAGAATAAAACAGAGTAGGTTTCCGAAAACGCTTTCCAGAATGCGCATACGAAAAACGGAAATGCTCCGAAAGAGAGCCGGTATTTGCGGCACAGATAAACATTAATAAAACGTCGAATGGGGCAGGTTTGCGCTGCCGTGCCCCCGATTGAATAGCGTATAGACTAGATAAAATGACACCGCGCGCAGGCTCGCCATTTCCAATTTGAAACGATCGATTTTCCCTCTGCTCCTATCCCATAATTTATGCCACTCCTGTGGCGGTTAACTTAATTGCCAAGCCGCAGATAACGATTCTGAAACGGGGCAATGGATCCTTCAGTTGGGACGACGAAAAATACAAAAATCCGCCATAAGTTAGGGAGGAAAAGAGTATTTATCGACGGAAATTCTTTCGTTATTGAAATTAAACTGCATGGCCAAAATTTTGATTTTATAGCATCCTTTGTAAAGTATCGTCCTATACGGCCTTCTATGTAACTATCTATCAGTAAGGAGAAAGAATTTGAAGTTTACGGAGGGGAATGAAAAAGAAAAATTGTTATCACGTTAAATTTGGAATCAGAAATCCGAAAAAAATCTTTTCCCAAAAAATTTTAAAGATACGTTCTCTTGGAAATCTCTTTCTCATAACTTTAGAAGGTCTTTTGTAAACGAAGGAATAAAGCATTGAAAAATCACAACTAACCTGAAATAAAATGTAATCTTTCAAAGTACATACAATACAATAGAGCCCAAAAATTACATGGCCATATAAATTGCGATCTAATTTCCCTATTTTTTCCACCACAGGATTATGAACACAACAAAATAGACTCCTTATCAAAAAAGCTACATAAAATATATCTTGTATCTCAAAAGTTTTCGTGAAAGTAGATAAAAATTATGTCTTAATCCTACAAACATTTTCCTTAGATTGAATATCCCATAATTTTTAATGATGGAAACTAACCAGAGATAAAACAGATATTAAAACAAATACATATGCAGCAGATTAATATCTCAATTAATTATATTAAAGGTAATATCTCATACCTTATTCATAATTTTACTTCCGGAGTTTAATTTTAATTTAGGATACGAAATACACGTGCTTTATTTTGGTTTAAAAGGATTTTGAAATATAATCGCGTCAAATATTATTACTTCTGGTTTTATACAAGGTAAAATTACTCCCACCCGGCTTCGCATTAAGCGGCCAACGAATTAACCGTCCTGTTTTCTAGGAATGTGCACCATGTGCCTGTTTCTGAAGAAAGATACGACGCAACATGGTTTCATAAATATTCTAAATTCTATAAAATTAATTATACATTTTCCAAGAATTATATAAAAAAGAATACTATATAAAGTTAAATTTTCTATTCTTTAAGAATTATTTAGAATTTAAGATGAATAAATGTAGAGATAACGCATCCAACAATTCACTGAAGGGGAAAAAGCAGGAGAAAAAACTGACTCTTAACTTATTTGGAAAGATTTACATTTTATTTTTACAGATTATTAGATATGAATTCAGAATACACGCTATATAAAACCCTCCTTTTTATTCATAATACCTTGGAAATATTTCTTCCACTAGGAAATACATATGCATGTAGATACAAAAAGTATGTAGGTACACGTCGGACGAACTAGTCAGATGTGCAGCCCAGAGATGGCCGGCTATAAGGGATTACACAGTAACTTCATCCCCGCCAGACACCGTGACTACTCACATTCATCTTAGAGTAAAAAGCAGAGCTACGCTAAATTTTCAACATTTCAACTTTGCGAGAAAACGGACATTCCAGCTTTGTGAGGAAGCTGCAGAATATGGAAAAGTCGTTCATCTTCATATCCCACGACGTTACAAGTAAACTCCCTAAACTTGTCTCCAAAAAATTTTTCAAACTTCCTCGGAAAATCCAAGATCCTCATAAATTCACATTTCTAACTTTTTCCTCATAGCCTCCACGTGTTTGACAGCGTTACAATGCAAGGGAAACAGGGGATTAGAGAAATATTTCGGAAAAGAATGCTTTGTTCTTATCTTCCGTTCCTTCCCGAATTATCCAGCGTGGTTTGCGCAGGCGTACGAAACATCTAATTCGTGACATCGGCGATGTGGAAAGAGGACAGGGTCCCAATGTGTTTCTGGAAGGGACGCTTTACAGAATTGGGTCACCGGGATCCCGGATCGTGACGCGCCTTGAATAGCACGAGGCAACAAGAGCCCCAAAGGCCTCAGATCGTTGATCGGGGTGCTTTTCGACGAGAAAGGCCCGTAACACCGTGACTCAGGTCGTAACCACAAAAACCTAGACCAAACCTTGTCATATCTAATAACAAAAACAATGCACGTGATCTGCGGCGATTAACGATTGTTTCTACCAATGATCAAGACAAGCATACTACCACTATATACTGTATACTCATATACCTATGTTCTATGCATTATTTTCTGAAATATCGCAGCCTTATTTAAACCACAGTCCTTTTATTGTACGAGCAATTTATTCGGTGATTCTTCGCCCTCGATCCCTTACGCCTATTAATTATCCTAGAGCTCCCGAAAAATTTTAGTAATCAAATTCTCCATCTAAAATATAATAGAAAGAAGAAATAAAAATAGGAGAAAAGAAACAAAAATGAGGTTCTTCCATCTTTATACATACTTTTAAAGAGAACCTACACACCAATACTATTAATACACAGGATTTCTACGTGCGTGAAATATTGATTCGAAATTAATACAAATCATCCCTGAAATTATCAAAACAATTGTGTTGGTGGAAAACGTGATGAATCGACTACATTTGCCAAACCTCCGTTTTATATTTTGATAGGGTCTTGACTTCCAAATCCCCAGACGTTTTTCTTGTTAGTCGCAACAGGCAGAGCTTCATAAAAATTTATTCCTTAAAAAGAATGTGTTTAAAATGTGAGATGTGTTAAAAAGAATCAATTCTCTATTTTTTATTCACAATAGCTGGGATTATTTTTCCACGTGAAAATACATACATATATACATATGTAAAGTATATAGATACACATCGGATTAACCGGTCGAAATAGCTACCGGCTAGATGTGTAGTAAGAAAGGGATTTTAATGAGCTTTCTTCTCACCAGAGATAGTGACTACTGATTTAAATCTTTGAGCCAGGAGCAGTGTAATACTAATTTGTCATCACTGCAGCCTTGTGTTTATTAAAGTTCGAAATAAAATAAAAATTATAAAGTTAGTAATTTGTTGAAGTTCAAAATGGAATAAAAACTATCGGTAAAATCAGTACAACATTTCATTCTGGTGGGAAAATTCCTGCAGCTACTTAACTCGCTGAGCTTCCATTTTCGTTTTGAAGAGGCCTACACTTCGAAACCCACAGACATTTTCCTCGTTAGACGTAGAGGGCACAATAACTTCATAAAAAGCCATCTTCGATTATATTCATTGGTAAATAAAAAATTGACAAATTCATTGGTATTTAAAATATTGAGCTTTTATCACAAACAGAATCCTCTAAATTATACACGGACTTTCCATTATATTACGAAATTCGACAACATGTTGATAAAATGTACTAAACCATGTTTTTCTACGCAACATAATATTTCTCATATCTCTCAAGAAGTGCATTAGGAATAGTACTGTGGTCACCTGAATACATATAAAGCTACGGCTATTATTTTCCAAAGAATGAAACGCAGCTCCCGTGTAACAATAAATATTGGTAGAGTGATTCATGAGAAATTTTCACCGCATCGCTCTCCTTTAAACTTTCCACTCAACGAAGGTGAGCTTCAACATACTGTAACTAATTCAATCAGAATCAATTTAATACCCCCACAATCGAAATCCGGGAGAGAATTTTAAAAGCCATAGTGAGAAAGAATTCCACGCGACGAGATAATTCCATTTCTTGCTGAATTCCTGTAGAATGAAGGGGAATTTTCCTCCATTTTCCGTTTCATTAACTTCGGCTCGACGCCCTATTCTTCGCTACTGTTCGACCGGAATAATAAACACGGGTCTTGCATCATGCGCCATATTGTTTACGAGAATGCAATTAAGGGGACTGAAGAGAGAGAAAGAGTGGGATGGCATTGTCCAACATGATTGCTCGATGCATGTACGACTTTACCTCATTAAACATCATTCAGGTATCTCGAAATCCACAACGGGAGACGAGACAAAACCATTCTTATAGCCATGAACATCAAGCGCTTAGTTTAAAATCTTCCACTAGAAAGGAGAAGAACAATAGGAGATTCTCTCCCTTTGAAATTTAAATATTTTATAAGGAAGGCCAGGGTGAAAGGCGTAAAATATATCCTTAGCGTGCCCAAATAAATTTATCCTTGCCCTAGAAATAAAAAAGACGATATTTTATAGACTAAAGACACCCTTAAACTCCTGAATTATTCTTACAATTCGACAATGAATTATCAATTATATTTAGAGTGAAATACTTAATTATTTCAGTTTATTTATTGTAGTCATTCCAATCGGAAAAATCAAATAATACCCCATTAATCTATAACTGTATATTACATTCGAAAATTTTATAAATTGATGTTTATCGACGAAATGAACGCAAATTATTGAAGATATCCGATAGAGTATAATCTACACTGTAAGAAGTCATCAATAAGATTGCTGAATTCCCTGTTACCAAAATACGGAATAAAATTTCATCAAATGTATTTGATAAAATAGCTAATTTTATAGTAAATTCACCGAGTCCCATTAAAGATGAAATATTTCGTCATCAATTCTTACCATTAACATCAATAAGCAGAAGTATAAGCATATTAATGCAATGGCACAGGAAAATTTCCAATAAAATATTCAATATTATTAAATAGTGAAATTATTACGAAAAAGAAAGGAAAATTTGCAAGGATATAGAGGTACCTAAATAAATTTCGAAATTTTGATACTTTATACTTTAATGCACGTAATATGTATCAAGGTAACTGGTAAGTGATCTTTGCTCTGTGATACAGGATAACTTGAATGATTAATAGCAATAAATTTGTCGATATTATAAATGAATAGAAAGATTGAGAATTTAACGAGACTTATTGTTGAATAACGTTTTACTACACCAAGTAGTAGTAGTAAAAGTTATAAAAAGTTGTATAATATTTTGTTGTATCGTATTATGTAGAAAAAAGTTTTTCAGTGAGTCTCGTTGTATCTCAATACCACAAAGTAAAGCCTGATCTCATCACTTGTGATAGAAAAATTCATTAATTAGTGTGCAGCCATGCAATAAAAATATCCTAACTCTAGTAAATTCGTTTAATGTAACCGTTGCCTGTCCGCGACATTCATTTCAGGATGTATACAAGAAAAGGGAATGAAAGAAAACATTTCACCCGAGAAACAGAGAATGACATATCGTGGACTTAGAACGGAAGTCAATCCCCCAAACTTTAATGCGGTTCAGGCAATGCCCGATCAAATCAGAAGACATTTATACAACTATTTTTCTCGTTCCGGAAGATTGCGTTAAAGGGCTAATAGGGAGAAAACGACCGATTCCGCTAATTAATACAGAAAAACGCCCTCTGATATCAAAATTAAGCGGTTAGAGGTCATGCCCAAAATCGAAGAGATAAGAAAGATTTCTCGGGCCATTAACCTCTGTCATCAAATGACATTCTTTAATTGATCCGTTTTCTCCAAAAGTTACGATCAACACGCTTAATCTTATATATTGCACCTTTCAAAACGACATCTCTAGATCTTTCCTGGGATACCTGAAGGTTGAGCCAAGATGGGGGAACTCAACACGGCCATTTTGAATAAATAAACGCAACAATTGAAAAATACGAGTGCTATGAGCTTTAAGGATCCTCTGGCTGTGCACGTGCCCTCTGAAATTCGGATGGAGGCAGAGTCACGCGAACGGACTTCTATTCCTGGGTCAGATGCTATCGAGATGACCCCCACCAGAGCCCTCTCTGCCCCCGGCGGTGCTATGTTCCAGAAATCGGTCGTGGAGAATGATCAATTCCCTCGACACGAAGGTTTTTGGACGAATTATGCGATAATATCCTCGATATAGCCCGTTGCGAAAGATATAGGACTGCCGAAGGGAAAGATAGACGTCTTTTCGGGGTCCGTAGTAGCTTAAGGATTCTCTGCCGGTTTGAAGATTTTGCCTCCTTAGCACCTCAAATTGAGGAGGAGAATCTCAAGGGGTGGTTCATCAAAAACTCTATCGGAAATTGAAGACTAGAAATAACGGAAAGATAGAATGATTACGTTCTTATTTATGAAGTAAATTAAAATTAATCCTCAATAGATTAGAACAAAATTGATTATTATAGAATAATATTAATACAAAATATTATTAACACAAAATACTATTGAATATATCATATTATTATTTCTAAACTTCCATTTTCGGCGACCAGCGCTTTCCTCCGATTCCTACTAAAAATAGACTAAGAAATGAAAAAATGCACCGTTCGGTCAAAAAATCGAGTTAAAATTTTAATTTTTCCATAGAGATTCGTTGCTGAATGGGCAGATATCTATCGATACAAACGAGGTATATCTAAACGGACCCTGATTCTCCATTCCCCCATCGAAATACTTTTCAACAAACTCTCCAATCACTAAAAAAGACTACACAAACACTTAAGCATACAAAAAAAACACACCTTTGCGTATAAAACAATTATTTTCAATCTAGTTGGACGAAATTTTCGCATTCGGTAAAACTAGTAAATCTTCATTGCCACATATTGCAATAAGCTGGCCTAAGACCCGATAGAAATCAATTAAAATGGACACAATGAGTTATATAAATAAATAAGTGCTTATAATGAAATCAATATGTCCTGGCGTAACTTTGTGGAAAGCCATAATAAATTACAAAGTTGTATAATTTAAGTGCTTATAAGGATAAATTATGAGCATTTATTCATATTTTGTAGAGCTCTCCTAAATTTCATAGCAGTGAGCTATGGAATTTAGTATTTTAAAAAGGAAAATCAAAAGAAGCAATGAATAGACCATGAAACAATGATGAAGAAAAAGGATTTAACACAATTCATGTAAATTAAATAGCTAGACATGATAAAACAAAGTTTCAGAAGTATATAGTATTACAATTTTGGAATGTAATATTACAAATCGGAGCGAAATATAGCGATTCAAACCGGTTCGACGGGGGCAGGAGAGAAACTAGAACTGAAGCGATATTTGTACTTTAGGTTAAACCCGAGCGAAAATCGGAACGGAGTATCCTACCTCCATCACAACATACATAAAACATTTACAAGTCTAGGAGAGGGGGTAATACGATCACTTAGGAATACTCACAAAATAATATTAGCACAATGAAGTATTTAAATCTAAAGGGAGGGTATTTTTAAATAAGATGCAAACTCGATTATCCCCGATGGTATCAAGCGGAAATCAATATAAGGGCCAACCCCAAAGAAGGATGGAGGGTACGCCCCACTAAACAAACAATTTCGAATCGACGGATAGAGTTCCACCTTTTTCCACAAGGAACTTCCGCTCTTACAAAGAGAAGATTGGATACAGCTGACCCAAAAGGACTTTATCATATCACTTATCGAATGTAATTAGAACAGACTGATCATATTGCTCTGAAATTGTTTCACGGAAAAGTCATTAATTGTAGAGCACATTCAAAAGAGAGTGCTCAAATCGAAGAGTGAATATTCTGGAAAGTAAATCATCAAGAATGAGAAAACATGAAGAGAATATGATGGAAACTTTTCCATACTTAACTTGGGTGGTAAAAGGAATTTGCATTTGCAAGATATTCCTCTAGATTAAACGAAAAGTTTAACATGAAGACCAAGATCCATCGATATTTATAATTTTATTTTATTAGAATTAGAAAGGTAATGTACGTATGTACAGATATTGTACGATAATACTATACTCTTGTGATGTTTAAAGCAATTGCTTAAAACTGTAGTAGTACTGGTAGTAATTTTAATAGTGCTTCGACAGCTAAGGTCATTCATGTATGATAGTATAGATAACTAATTACTTTTATAACGAGTAATCGAACCCGGCACCGCTTTAGCCTGAGTTGAACGCGTTGCCCACTTGGGCAAAACACAATCAAAACATACTGAGTTTCAATTTTAGGAATTCTTTCGAAATTATACATGGAAATTAAATTCAGATGGAGAAATAAAATTCAGCAGCGGACCTTTCTCAACGTTTCTTCCTTTTCAATCCTCCTCTGTTTTATCTAACATCTCTTCTTTCTTCCAATCCACCTTGCCTTGATTAATGCCTCACCGGAGCCAAATTCAATTTCACTGAAAGGAAACCTAAACGAATACACTCAATCATCAAATACAACTCAAGGCTTTTCTCCAAAACTGTGCCAACGCTTGAAATCACCTAAGGAAATGTACGAAAGAGGATACAATGATAGTTAAGGATGAGTGACAGACTTGAAAAAAGAAATCGATTTTGAATTCAATGCTAAGAAATAGTTTTGGTAAAAGTACATGTACTATATCTCAAAGCAAACATCCTCAGTTTCCGTCTATCTATAAAAGAAACCCATATGCATGAGCAATATAACCTATTTTTATTTTAGAGATATTTCGCTCTATGTTCGGTCTCATGTGTGTTTCATTCGCATAACGATTTTTATAATTTCAATGTTTTATTCTATTATTTTTGTGATATTTATTATTTTCCCATAGTGTATTCCTGCAACTTCCTCTTTTATGATTTGATTTTATTATTTTATTATGATTTTTGTTTTCTATTTTACAGTTCCCTATTTCTATAAAACACATTTTCTATAATGTACGGTTTTCTATTATATCTTTTAACATGTACTATCAGTAGGTTTGCGCAGGTTTTTCACACCCCCTTCTTTGTGGGTGTTTTCCTGCAGTGGATCTATTTTCCTAAGATATCACCTTAGGTGTTTTTTACATCCACTCCTAAATTATTCCTCTATTTCTTTTCACCCACACAAAACTTTTTATGTATGTAATATCACTGACGAAGGGTTAGATGGAAGAAGAGACTTTTCAGTCTCAATCTCGCCTTAATAAAGACCTTATATTGTATTTGACTTTCAGGAAAATGGAGAGATTAAACCTATTATTCGACTCCTGATGTTCTGTGTATCATGAGCAAATCCATTATACAATCCGACTTTAGACTGTTTCGCTTGAAAAGTTGTGCATAAAGGAGACAAGTTTTTAACCTTCTCCTTAACTGAAAATTATGGAATACCTTAATTTTATAAGCAACAAATTATGATGCCAGGCTTAAACGAATTATTTATCCTCACAAGGTGAACACCAGGTTTGTGGGGAATAGATTCCCTCGAGACTTTCAGGGCACAATCTTTGTTTAAAAATAGTGTACACGTGTCCGTCCGTTCAACTCAATGGGCCTATGTTTATGAAAAATTAGCCGTTATCTGATAGCTCTGAAAATTGGAGTAAGGTAATCACTCCATACACGTACATTACCATAAAGCTCTCGAGATTTTCCACGTAGGAAATTACTTTCTCCCATTTTTTATTGATAACTTATCTTTTACGATTTAATGCCATCCTCTTACCCTTCAACCATTCTGTACCTTTTATTTAGCATTGTGTCCACTATTTTAAGCAAGGAATGTGCCCTGAAAGTCTCTAGCGAATCCCACAAACCTGGTGTTCTCCTTGTTAGAATTATCAAAGTCAGTTAAAGCAAAATTAAGGGGCATCCTGTATTCATACATGCTTGATTGAGCCCTGTTTATATGGAAGAGCTTTAAGAGTACTGGAAGCCATCCCCAAGGCTGCTACTAAAGAAGGCATTGTAATACATTTGAAAGTTCATTTATGATTCATGAGGAATCACAATAGAAACGAAATGGATGCAAGGGTGCACCTCATCCGCTTCCTGTGATTAGCACCAATAAGAAAATCATTGGAGCGGAAACATGCAAACACATATCGCATCGCCCAGATAATGCCCTCACGTGTAAGCATTTGCGGTGAGCATAAAACAGGAAAGAAATCGTGACCTCACTTGCCATCCATAATTGAATCATCATGCAGTTGGAATAAACGAGAAAAATTATTCTCTTTCATATGCCGACTTTGATAATTGCGATGTGCAAGCTTTCTTAACACCCTCCTTTCATCTAACATTCGTTCAAAGAGGTAATGATAAAGCATCCATGCGGTGAACATTTCTCACGGCGTCATGTTACGTAAGGTAATTGAAGGTGTTTAATAAAGTCGTAATAAAAATCATCAACCTTCCGAGGATATTTTATATAATTATAACCGATTCGTGACCATAAATGTGACGGCTTTTTGTATTTGTATGGAAACAACAAATATGTTTCGTGTAGATTCTTACCACGTTCGTACGAATAGGTTGTTGTTTGCCTGTTTTTTTTTAAGGATTGCAATGGAATAAAATAAGATTTATATCATTTAATCAAATTGTCTTTCATAGATGAGATAAAATTTTACTCTTTGCAAGAAATTTTACCTACTACTACTTGCTGATAGCTGCAAACAGCAATCAAAGTTTAGACGAAAATTCCCTTTATAAAATCTCATAAAACCTCCTCTATCAACTCAGAACAAGAATTTTTAAATAAGAACTTCTCGACCTAGAAATTAAATTAAATTTTTTAATAAGAACTCGGCCTTTTTTGCCCACAAAGATCCCCCAAACGACATGTTAGAAATGTTCTGCTCGAATATCTAAGTGGCTAGAGTAACCGACCGGCAATAGGAAGACCCAGGTTCGAGTCTCAGTTAGGTCAGGCTTTTTTCATATTTTTTCTTCCTTGGGAAGAACTTCTTGGTTTGTTCATGAACTAAGTAGTGAGATACTTTGAAAGAACAAAAGTTAACACCGCACCGACTACGAATTGGTTCTTATAAAAGAAAATCCAAGTTCCTCCATAACTTTAATCTCTATAAACTTCACCTAATACGTACGTAATGTAGAATAATTGACTCAATTGCATATTCCTTATAACTGCATTACTTGGAAACGTATTTCGATTTGTATAGCAGCCTATAATCTTTCTAGTCACATTGCATTACATAACCAAAGTATTGCTCAATACCGATTTTCCTCGATTGTCAAAGCTGCTGAATACTGCAAAGAGTTAAAACTTGGTGATAAACCTTCCGTACGTCAGAAACACGTTTCCAGGATATAACCTAAATCAGTAATTTACTTCCTTTTCCGCCAAACATTAAGAAATATCAGTATATGATATGATACGATAGAGAGTAATATTTTGTAACGGAGAAAACATAACTTGAAATTGTTAAAAAACAAGGTTCATTAGTTAAATTACAAGGTACCCATATGCGATTTATTTTTAATTCACTACAAATAACCAGACATTGGTGAGACAAAAGTAACCGAGAGAACCGTATACATTTACTTCTTAACCTGCTTTAATTTTAACAAAGAAAGCCCTAATAATGAGAATTTGAAAATGTTCATTCCATTCAGTATTTTTTCAATCATACATCATCAAATATTGAAACAATGATTACGGATATTAAAGTGAAACCTTACTGAATTTGTCGGGTGACATTTTGAGATTGCTCAATGAATTTGTTTTTCAGAGATGAAGACCACTAATTTCATGATTATGCCTCCAAGCCAACCGCTATTGCAAGCAAACTGAGACTTGATACGTTATTTATTTGACATTTCCAGGAACGTGAATGTGTTATGCGATGAGACCCTTCATTGCGATAGCTGAATGATCGATTCTGAGAAATCCTTCCGCTTAAGTGCGCAGCTAAATTGAAACGCGCAAAGTGGAAAGAACAAATTGCTAATTCAAACTATATTTCAAAGGGAACACTCGCTGTTAATTAAAATTTCAATATTAGGCACATTTCGCTTTTGATTCCATCAATTTTGAAGCTTTTATCAAATTATTCTGTTTCTTCCGCGAATATAAAAACCAATGGAGCAAAAGAAAAAATGTCTAATTTAGTTCCAGAACAACTAGTCTGGGAGAAAATTACGAGCTCAAACAAAAAGGAATTCTTTGAAATAAAAGTATTGGGTGCGATGGAAAATTTCCGATTATCTAAACCACTACATTAACCTTACAACAGGGTATATTATAGTAAATCATCATGTGTTCTTTCCATTAAAAAGTTGTACATTCGTGATAAATATGAAACAGAGGATAGAAATGCGTTTACAAATTAATTCCAAAGTCCCAATTTTATTTATGCTTGAACAAGCATGATTTATTTAAAATTTTAAAATTACGAGTAAGTAAATTTTAGTCAAATTAGTCTGATATTAGAAGCATTTTATATCTAGTCTTTTGTTTAAGCAAATATATACGTACAGCTGAAACCACATCTTAAAAAAATAATTCAAGAGAAAAACTAGTATTTTCTTTTTTCATGAGTCGCAAACACCCTAAAAAGTAGCGAGTTTTTTGCAGTAATAACAGAATTTCATACAGAAACCTTTAATATATAAATAAAAGCGTAAATCATCACGAAGCATCATTAACCCGGTAACTAACACGTCAAAGAAATATCTGCGGCAAGCGCAAAGTAGACTTAAGTAATAGTTAATAGACAATTTATCAATTGATTAAATAAGTCAAATAGGACCCTTTCGCTAGAGTGGAGAACTTGAAAGCATTAGATAATTGATTCATTAACTCTCAAATTAGAACAACTCTTCCAATTAAGCGGTTGCGAACAGCAAATGTATTAACGTAACTTCCTACTTTGTATCAGTGAATCACGAAATCGGCATTTGTCACTCATTTACTGATTTTCACTTCTAAATCCTAATTAAAATGCAGACACACAAATAGGTCGGCATCCATTAAACAAATTCAAGCGAGACCTTTTCTAGAAATACTATGGCAGCAAAGCAATGCTTTAATTGTCACACATTTCACTCACAAAGTAAATTAATTAAAACTGTCGAATCAAAATTACTATTCAAATTCATCCGCGCAACAGATCCGTGCATTAAATATAATACGGAATAATGATTATTATTATAAATTTTACACGATGGATAGATTGAAAAAACGTGTAGCAGTGTGCGGCATAAAACAAAGAATTAACTACTGAAAATAGAAATTAATTAGTGTATAGATACAAATACAACTTGTAGTGAAATGTTTACTCACCGAATCACTTACTCCCTTACTACTCATTAAATTATTTATTTCACATTACACTCTCTCGTACTACTACTATCAAAATACAATATTCACAACATTTCCATGGATTCTATCTCTATCTATATCATAACACTTTGTAGATTAATGTAAGGTATTTCTTAAATGCCCTTTCGTTTACACGGAAGGTATTAAAAACTTCAGTTAATGCATTCCAATGGATCTATTTAAGAATGAATATTTCTCGATATTTTTCTCTTAACATAAGTGGGAACTTTAGATACGTGATCGTTTTTCCTTACATAAAACGAATCTTTCAGTTTAGAAGATCATTCTTTCCAGGCAGGTTTGCCCGTATATGCGTGGTAAAAGCACACTTTGCATGGATATATGCAGAATCTACATTATCATACAATTTTTCGATTCCGTGGAGGGAGTAAAGAATTCATTCGACGAAAACACTATCATATTTTGGCATTTGGCGTTCCATGAGTTTTGACAAAAACGGCCAATATAGTTACTTCATTGCTTCGAATATTAAGTCGTGCCGAAGAATACTGATTTCTGGGGCGAATCTCAATTGGATTATGCGCAATTATGAGAGTAAATGAAATGAAATGAAAGAGCTTTAACGTTGTGCGGCCTGAATTCCTTTAGTGAATCAGTCGGTCCAGTAGATGGAGACTATTGGATGCAGGTGGCGATCTCACCATCTGGTGTGCATATGCGTCTCGGAAAGGAAGTTCAACTCCAATTGTTAGCAGACAGACTCTTAATAGCCAATGCATCCTTAATGAACAGTTCACTACTGTGAGAGTTGATGTTTTGGAAATATAGGATGAAACAAACGAGGGTGCGCTTCCCAATGCACTTATTGTACATTATATAAACAGTGAAGAATTCTATTTCGCATTAATTCTTATAATACTAATATAAGTCAAATTATACTGGTAACATGAAATGTACGTATATTGATTTTTGCTCTCAAATGTCTTAAACTGTCTTTTCTTTCGATTTAATTATCTGTACGTTTCGCAGAGTTTTTATACACCCATTCTTGAGGGTGTTTTCTGCTGAAATGTATTTTCTTCCAAACGAAAAATAGTGTTTTCAAAAATACCAAGTAGTTTTCTACGTGAGGATAGAAAGGAGAGATTGATTTCATTCGAAAAGAAGTATTTTTTTACACTTATGCACTATGCTATCTCTTTAATTTTTTCCATATGAAAAAGGCTCGAATATTAGAAGAGAGACATCAGTCTTAATCTCAATAAAAGTTGTGAATTACATCACCTCACATACCTGCTCATAACCGTTCGAAGGCACAAATGATTGCCGAAAAAAGGTGAGAAATCACACACATCAACATTGTATTTCCGCATTTATGAGAACTAAATACATTTAAATTTTTTTAAGCATAGATAAATAGAAAGTATTACTTTAAAATCAAGACGATTCATAGCTCAAATTTACAATAAAAGGTAAATTTATGAATTAAAATTGTCATACATCAAATTTTTCGATCCTCATTAATATGCAAGGCATTCAAAAATATCTCGATTTCAGTGAAACTGCCTTCAGAGACCCCTGAAAATAATAATAAAATTGAAATATAATGTGTTTAAAATATTCCTAATAAGTTATCTTCGTTTTTATTATAATTCAATACATGGAGGCTAATGAATATTCTTTCCAATACATGAGAAACAGATTCCATAACGTTACGTCTCCTATAAAATATTCCCACACACGAAAAATATAGTGAACACATATCGTGATTTAAATTGAGAAAAGGCAAGCTCAAAAAATTTAAAAGAACCTTAATATAGAGAGAACTAGTTATACAATAAAATTACGGTCATATTTGCTCAGTAGGAAAACGTCCGCAATGAAAGATGAGTCATACATTACCAATCCCATCGACAAATTGGACGGAAATGATGAATCATGGAGAAAATCACATGAAAATTCATAATGCCTCGGAGAAAGTTCCGAAAGATGACTTTAAGATATGCGAGAGAGGACGTTCTGGAGAAAAATGAATGGAGCCATTAAAGAAACTACGGCAAAGTGGAATGGCGAATTCGACGAGCGATCCCAGGGCGGATTTGTTCCAGAATGCATCAAGATAAGTGGCTCCAGACGTCATTTATGGGAAGAAAGCACTTCTGAAGGAGGCATGCATACGCTTAAATACAGCCCCCGAGAAATGGGTTGGCAATAGAGAGTGATCTGTAGAGTGTGCCGATACTGAGAATTCATTAAATACTGCTACTACTCCCGATCACGAATGATAAACTGATCTGGGAAGACAGTGGCGAAGGAAGGCTTGATTGACGAATAAATATGCTCCGGAGTGGTGTGTTATGCTTGTTTTCTTATGGAAGTAAAAAATGTTTGAGATAGGTATATAAAAAGACTATTCTAAAAGTGGGTTTACTGATTCCAGGTGATGTACGAGGGTGGTCTGAAAAGTTTCCGACCCCAGATTTTTCAGAAATCTTCAGAAAATTTTCAGAAATTTTCAGAAAACATGTCGAGATATGGCGAAAGGTCGTAAACTTTTCAGACCACCCATGTATTATTGGGGGCATTTTGCACTTATAACAACATTTAATGTTATATGAAATTCTGAGAAAATAAAAATCCTGTATTTTAACCAGCAGAAGGAAAAGGTAGAGGTATTTTTTAAAGTTCTTCGACAGCTGAGGTCATTTCGGACATCAAGTCTCACACCGGGAATTGAACCCGGGATCACTTTCACCAAATGCGAAAGCGCGACCCAATACTTCAGAAGGAAAAACCAATAGATGAAACGGTTCCTTAAAAGTTCATAAATGAAACGATACATAAAATGCGTTAGGGGACGCATTTACGCAAAACATAAAACAATACCTACATAACCTGCAAAGCACAAAATAATACAGAGATACCCCGGTTAAGGAAGATAATTCGCTGCGGAATCGCATTCCTTTTTCGAAACCTTCATTAGCTGAAACGCGATTTACCATAGACTTATGAAGAAAATCCTTTAATAATTTCTCGATACTGCCCAATATCTCAATATAAAGAGTAAAAGAGTGAAATATTCAATGGTTCCGTCGATGCTGGAGAGAGTGAAACATCGAATCCATCAAATATTCACTCGATGGGTAGAAGCGAGTGAAAAACCGAATATAATCACCCGGATTCCCGGCGCTCTAAGAATTGGGAAATCGAAACGTTCCATTAAAATTATATGACGGAACCAAACAATCGAATTATTCGACTGTTTTCATTAGATTGTTTCCATCTCTACTCCCATCTACTAAAACATTCTTTAACCGAGTCCTAAAAACAGCTAGAACATCGTTAGCCGGATTACTCGTTAGCAGTGATATCACGGTATATAAATAAATCATCTCTAATTCCGATGCAGCACGTCGTTTCTCCCTCCAAACAGCGAGATTAAAGGTAAACAGCCAGGGATTCCTCTATTCCCCAGCCGACTTCTTTAATTGACGGAGAAAAAGAAATGCAAATTGCAGACACGTTTCCGAGCGCCAATTACCGCTGAAGAACCGACGCGCGGACTTTCTACCCATAATTCCGAGCGCTGGGGCCCGACAGAGGGAGAGTTTCAAAGTGGTTGTCCAATCTGATGCAGACACCGCCAATTAGCGGAAGCGCAGATATTCGTGGTTGAGATGGCAATATCGCAGATCGGGATGACGGAGTTTTGTGTCAACTACAGGGCAATAGAAGTGCCAAAGGCATTTAGCTAAGTAAACAGACTGTGCGAAAAATAGCCGCGCCGAAAGCCCTTTCGTGTTTGAGCAATAATCCCCCCTCATAAGGCAATCTGTATCTTTGACGACGGCGTAAATAGAGAATAACTGCACCGACATCTCCGGGAATGCGCAAAAGGCAACAATACTGCATTCCTATATTCAACATAACCCTGAAAGAACCCTGAAAAAACTTGTGCGACTGAGGGGGTATGTTTGGTGTGAAGATTTATTTTATCAATGTAAATTGTTTTGTTTGTGAGAAAATATGAATTGTCTTGTGGGGACTGCCAATATGAGTGGGTTGTATTTAGATATTGTAAATTTTAAGGTAATTGGTATTGTGACAATATTGTGTTTGAGTGTTGTAACTTTTTGGGGACTAGCGTTGTTGTTGCACTGTAGTTAAGTGTTGCCATTTGTAAGATAATTAGTATTGTAATTGTGTTATTGAGTGATTGAGTTATGTATTTTTAATTTAAAGTTGTTATCTTGGTGTTTGTTTAATTTAGTATTGCCACCAGACTAGAAGTCTAACTGTAAAAATTTAATTAATAATAATGACATCATGATATTCTGGGCGGCGTTAAAGTTTCTGCAAGCTGAATTACGTGACGCAGAATAATTATTCTATGATTAAATTTAAGAGCAGCATTTAACAGGGAGGCACGAAGATAAACAAGATCCCAGGCAATCGAAGCCCATTTACAATAGATCTACATCTATATATGCACCCTACAAGTTGCCTTTCAACGTATGGCAGAGGGTGCAAGCACCATGACTCTACTTTCCTAGTCGCTTATTTTCACGTATCGTTCTCGGAAAAAATTAATTCTTGAATCGGCTGGTTCTAGCCTATTTCTCTATTATTCTATCTAATTATTCTAATCTATTTCTCTGATCTTCCTCGCAGTATCAGAATGGCCTACATAACAAGGAAGTCGGCTATATTTTCTACCAATGTACCCTAATTTGTCTGAATTTATTAAGTAAATTAACTCTTTAATTGAATCTTCTTTATTCTAGAGATTTCCCATCCCGCCTCTTGAAGCATCCGAGTACCGCTAACCGACGTGTCGTAACAATTTTTACAAAATTAATTGCCATTAGTACGACCTTTTCAAATTCGCCTTTACAACAGCCCATATGCCAGCCACTGCATGCATACTCGAAATGAGGCCTAACTAGCGCAAAAGAACAGTTTACGGACTTTTTCTTCGTTTCCACCGATTATTCTCTCTACAAAGCCGAGTTTCTTAAGATTTCGCCCGCATTACGGATGTGGGTACCCATTTAAAGTTACATCCGTCTTTATTGGACAAAATTGAGACTAAAAAGTCCCATTTTCTATATAGTACTGTCGTACAATACAATCAAAATGGATTTATATCTTAAACATTGGTTTTCACAAGCTTTCCTCATCAAGCCAAAATATTATAAGCGGAACTAGTCCACGTAAGTGAAGCAGAAGATTCATTTAAACTTTTAAAAGAAATTTGAACTTGTAATTAAATATGATGAAAACTCAGAGTAATCATAATATATTCTACGATGAGTAAAATAAGAAAAGATAATTGTAAAAGCCTAACATTGGGAGATGCGTTCACTTAAAAGAACTATCATCGATTTACACGATCATTCATAGCCTGCAAGTCATCTAGGTTTGTATGACAACGGGTGTAAATATAAAAGGATCAACCTGTTCATATTGAGACCATTCTTAAATGTCACGGAATTTTTGTAATATCTGAACTCTTCTCCGTCACAAAGTGTCACTTGGAACTTCATAGCCTATATATTAAAGTGCCACATACTCTCAGACCTCCCTATGAGTGTGACATCATCTAAGGATGACCTCTTTGGTTATTAAAGTATAAAAATAAGTTAAAAGATTTGATAACGAGTTCTCGAGAGATAAAGATAATTAACGAGGCTTATAATGACACATCACAATACTTAAGGTCAAATTTTATATTAAAATTTTTTCCTAAGAGCTGTAATAAAAATAATTTTCAAAGTTTAAAGACCCTAAAACCGAATGGACTGCCTAGTTTTCTTCTAGAGAAGTCTGTGCATTATAAAATACTTTATCTTAAAATGAAATCAGTATGATGAGGCATGACTTACCCCATACCCTCCCCCACGTTCCTTTTCCACTTCCCTATATAGTTGTTTTTATATGTAAATACATTTGAAAGATTATGCTGGCGAAACTAGTCTCCCAAACTAGTGGAAACTACAAAATTGTATATTTTATTCTCCTTCACACTGTAGCTTCACTCCTATTTTGACCATCACTTATTTTTCATATGTCAGTAAAGATATTTACAGCGGTTATAAAGAATCAATACCAACATTCATAATTTAAATCCGGACCATTCGATGTGTTTAAGTGACAAATGAACTTGCGGATAACCTAAATATAAAAACGAATTTTATCTTAGTTTTGACATGTTCTTGAAAAAGAGCCCTGACTAAATTGGCCAATTTATTTAGAATTCAAGTTATTGAACATCAACCTTACCCACAGTGATTGATGTATGGAGGAATAAATCCGTTATTTTCATAAATGAATATCCAATATTGGGTTGAGATTCAATTAACCAGATATTTAAAATCAAGATATGAAAGGAAAACAGATAGCAACATTTGAAAATGGATTAGGTATACGGCCAGCAATGCATTTTATTAGTAACCCTCATCAAACACGTAATAATTAAAGCATAATATTTGGGATGATTATAATTTTCCATCTTCAGTTAAAGAGGGAAATAACCCACACCAAAGCTTATTCATCAGACAATAAAGTATAACTTAAATTTATACGATTTTGTAACCATTAGAAATGAATGATTGAAGTAAAACCAAGACGTATCAATCATCATCAGCTGGTAGTGGGGCTCAAAAATCAAGGCCGAGGAAATTAAGACCCCAAAGCTAGAAATTTGGGAGAGTAAATAAACACATCACCGCAGCTTCTCAACTCCTTCCTCTCGTTATCGAGAAATGCGTCTTCATCATCCGTGCAGGCGCGTGAGCTCCTGCACTTATTCAAACATCTTGTTTACTCCTCATCTCCGCCTTACTTCCCTTGCTAAACGAGCAAGTTTAATTGGAGCTAAATGGCAATCCATATGCGCGTATTTCCCAAACCCTTCACAAAAACACGTTCGGCAATCACTTGTGAAATAACGATCCGATACAGAATCAAGCAGTGAAGACAAGAGCGATGAATTTAAAAGTGTAGCGTGTGAATGAATACTTCAGGGAGGAAGTATAAAATCCCTCCAAAGATGCTATTTTAAAATTTTCAGCACTTCGTATCTAACCCAACCAGTTTATTATGATACGTCCACTTTGTAATTTTTTAATTTAGCAATAAGATCCAGAGACAAAGGTTTCTCCAATCTCCAATCCATCCCCTACTTAGGGAATTCTGAGTAACTGGTTGCCGCCAGACGATTATCCTCTTCCGGAGAATTGCCCTGGACAGTGGCCGCTGCCGGCGATTGGAGAAACCTTTGTCCTTATTCATTGAACGCCGAGTTCCTTTTTCTTTCTTTCAATAAGATCCAGATTTTTGGATTCGGACAATTTTATAACCAGTTAATAGTAACAGGGATTATTAGCACCATACGTATTAATAATAACTATAAACGATTTTTTATTTGGCGAATTAAATCTTCTACTTACAAGTTCAATAAAACACTTACTTATGCGGGATATTAACTACTTCAGTAATTTAAGAAAATAATTCTTTGAGAAATTGACGTTTCCATACAAAATATAGAAAGAATTGAATGGAATTCAAACGGAGCAAGGTAACAAAAATTATGGTCAAATAGAGAACAAAATCCCTCACGAAGACATATTTTAAAATTGTCACTTTTACCCAAGGAAGAATAGACTTGAAAAAAGTCCGACAGGACCGGGAATCGAATCCGGGTCTCCCGATTGCCGGTCGGGTGCTCTGTCCCTTAAGCTATCTCGCCGGAACATTCTCTCTGAGATAGCTCAACGGACAGAGCACCCAACCGGCAATCGGGAGACCCGATTTTCCGGTCCCGTCGGACTTTTTTCAAGCCTATTCTTCCTTGGGATTTTTCCTGCGTGCACGCCCTTAAGTGCAAAATCACCCATTACCCATTCCTTGTAACTTTTAGTTAAAAAAAATACCCTTTTATAGACGGACAATACATCCCATTATTCAGATACATTCTACCTCGGCTTACGAATACTTTGAACCTTGTTTTCCTCTTAGGATATCGCTGCATTATGGCTTACCTATCGTATCTCCCGTTTATGTCCCAATTTAACGCTGTTCTAAAGCTTGTTAAAGCAAAAATTTTAAATTGAAACTTTTTCTACGAGGCAGCAACGAGTATATCCAGTTTGTTTACTCACCCAACCACCAATTATCGAAGCCACAACATTATTTCGCATATCAACAATTTGCACCATTTAACATAAATAAATATCCAAACAAAGTTGTATAGCAAATTAACTCAAACTCAAAACACCCTCTCCTGAAAATAAAATAAACATCATCGGAATTCGTTCATAAACAAATATTGTCTGCAATTAACACATCCTCTTACTTTACCTTCGTAACCTATTTTTATCATTTATCCAAAATTAAACGTCGAATCTTTTAGCGTATTTAAGTTATATATCGATTATTTTTTCAAAGTGATTCACCTAAAATTTCGCTTCATTTGAAAATAAAGCTTCCACTAAGTTGTATGAGATGCATCTTATTTTGCCAATTTCGTCTGACTTTAAAGCAGAACATGAATTAACTGAGTAAATAGACTCGAGGTTGAATGATATTCCATCGAAATTTTAATACTTTCACCAACATTTCTGCTGTAATCCAATGGAAAAGCATATGCCTCGAAAGTATGAGCAAAGACAGCCTTCCTCACTTTCGATGCATTCATTCCTTACGAGAGAGGTTAATCCAAACAACTCCACGACATACACGTCACTCTTCCAATTCATGGGGGACGTCATGATACTGGAAATAATGGATAGTCCCAGAATAGAAGAAATCCCAAGCGACGGTGTAGTATGCGAGTGATGGATGAGGAGAATGTCTTGTGAAGATTTGACGCCAGTGGAGATTTCGCGCTTCTCATACGTCAATCATTCTCAATATCCAAGACTAGACGAGCGAAGTCGCGGAAAGCTATCAAGAAACCCATTTCTTCACCTAAGATTACATTTCCAACATGTGTAGATAACGGTAACTTGCTATCCGATCTAGACATCCGGTGCATTATGAACTAGGAAGAAGTTATGAATTATTGTGAGCATATGTGCATCGTTGACTGGTGCCAACTTGTACATCATTTCATCAGCCCACAACTGGTGGATCGAGTAATTCATTAAAACGTAGTAAATATAAATGCATTCCTATTTATGTTAATTTATATCTAAATTCAGTGAAATTTATATGAACTCATAAATATTTTTCTACATGAAAAGCTTAGTTTTTCACTAATTTTAATAATCTGCCCCATCTTTCTACTAGCAAATTTGAATTCAAATCCCAAAATCCGCTTACAACAGACGATAGACGAACATAATGAAAAGACTTCAATCAGCTGATATCTTATAATTTATTATTCTCCTGTTTGTTATAGTAAACATTTTAAGTTTCCAATCATGGCTGTTTTTGGATCAGATGATAATTAAATAAATAAATATCTGCATGTACGAGGGTGGTCTGAAAAGTTTCCGACCCAAGATTTTTTCAGAAATTTTCAGAAAATTTTCAGAAAACATGTCGAGATATGGCGAAATGTCGGAAACTTTTCAGACCACCCTCGTACATCTCGTATATCTGAGAAAACTTTTATTAAAGTAAAAACGGTAAAGACAACAATTCTTCATTTTAATGAATGTTAAATTAATATTTACTACTTTAACAGAATTGAAAATGAGCTATTCCTGAGAGTCTTTAAACATCTACTTTTCTTTAATGTTTTATCAAATTTTAAGAAACGTTTCTAATAATATTTGATAGCCCAAAAATAAAAATAATCATATTACGTAAGCTAAGCATACCATTACGTAAGCTAGATACGAGCAAAAGGTAAACAAGTTTGAAATATGGACAAAAATAGAAGGTAACAAAAGAGGCGCCTGAAAACCTATTTTTCAATACCCGATGAGGTTGCCTCTCTCTCTTTTTGTTTGAACCTTCATCCCTTCATCCTTCCATGGAATATCATTTCTATCGACACACAACAAGACGGACGTTTGATTCCATCTTATGACGTCAAATCGAAAAACGAAGGGCGAAGTTGTTTCGTTTTATTTTTCAAAGCCTCCTTTGAAAAAGGAGACCTCATAACATGCACAAGATTCTTATAAGGGTCAAAGCTACAACAGAAACACGCAATTCTCTACATAAAGGCATGGAATAAAATTAAACAAAGGTAAATAATAATATTTATGTATGCTTTCGCAATTTTTTGTGTATTTTTCTTAAGAAATATAATATTTTATTTGGATATTCTGATAAATTGCGTATCAATAATGATCCGAAAGTCGGAAAACTGTAAGAAACATTCCCAAATTGCTTATCTATCATCTAATGAAGCAAATTAAATGGGATGTATCTATTTTATGAAGTGATATTATTATGTACTATCTTTTCCAATGAATAATATGAAACTTAATGAAATGAAAGACTGTGGGTACGGTTTCAATTGTTCCATAGAGATTTATAATACATGCAGTTCTTTGATTTTTAGTTGACACAGAGCTATTAATTGTTCGTCTCCACCACAGATGAAAAATATTCTTTAGAATTGCTCGCAAAGAAGCGTGAATCAAATCCTAGTTGTTTACATAAAAAGGGTATTTCAATGAGCTCCATTATTCGGCTAAATAACAGCAACTATGAGCTCGGAATACATATTCAGATCAGAGTTGCCAAAATGGTTCAATTACTGCATTTATCACCAAATTTTGAATCATAGGCTTCAACGATGCATTGAGAATTAAAATCGGCTAAATCGCCAAGTCTCTCATATGAACGGAAAGAGATTAAACACATTCATAAAATTACGATGAAATATCGGCTTATTCAAAGTAAGAAGTCGATTCCATCTGTAGGATAATATCGTATAGATTATTGTGTAAAAAATCATGTAGAATTGAGAGAAGCGTTTTTACACCTTTTCCACGTAGAACTTACTTTATTTAAAGACGAAATACGACCAAGTTTCGACGAATAATCGTCATCCTCAGGGCATCTTATAATCACGTTTATTAGTCGAAGCTTAGTCGTTTTTCCTCATTAAAGAAAATTATAAAGCCAATTCATGGAAAAAGTACAATGTACAATACAAATTAGTATCAATTATTACTTAATCTTACAGGATATTAAGTAATAGTTGTAAATACTCATTTCGAAGGAGAAGCATAACTTGCGGCTAAGCGATATTTTATCTCTTAAGGGTTTCAGATGTACTCCAAAGATATTTTCACGGTTCTCTTCCATGATTCAGTCAATTTGCTATATCTAATATTTTCTGAACGATTCTTATTCATGTAAAAGTTAGTATAAAACAGAAATGAATAGTAAGGTACGTTGGTTAAATTTAGAGAGTGCTGAGATATACAAAATAATCACTATTGTATCTGAAGAAGGCGATATTTCTAAAGAAACATAGAGAAAAATCTGACATAGAAACTGGGACCTTGACACGGTTCTTTAAAACTAGCGTCTGAGCTACTGAAATAATAGATTGACAGGAGTCTAGTGTCATTCCAACTGCCCCATTGCCAACGAAAATGTCGCAACCACAACGCATCCTCTGAAGAATGAATGAGTTCCCATGGAAAGAGATACAGTAGAGGAGCAAAAGTGAGACAAAAGTTAATAAATATTATGTAGTTTGGGAAATTATTAAATTAAGCAGAATGTGATGGTGCAGTGGTAAGGGAGCTAATGTTCCATCCCCAAGGTCCGAGGTAAGATCCCATACTGATTGGATGTTTGTGGCTGGGAAAAAGTCGTTCGTTCGTCAATAACGATAATTATTAAAATAGACGTAATTGGACTCTTCCTGTTTCCATCGAAGACATTCTTGTTATTATTATAAATCATACTTCCTAGTCATTATAACAGCAAGTTAGGATAAAGTTGGAGTCACTATTTTCCAAGCTAACAAAATGTTAGCACAGGAAAGGAATAACCACGATGTTAGACATGAATGTTCAATGAATAACAAAAGAAGTTTTGAAGATGATTCAGAAAATATACGCTGTTACTAGGCTAACCATACGTCCAGTTCTCGCAGGGATCGACCCGTTTCCAGCCCTTCCGCATCGTCAATATCGTCGAAAAATGTGCATACTTTTTCCCGCCAAATCTTCGCCAAAAATCGCGATATTTTATATTCTACAGCAAAATACAGAGAATTAAATTTTCAGTCAGAGAGAAACGAAAAAGGTCCAACCAAATAATAAAATGAATTCAGGTGAATCACAAATTATTTTATATAATAATGTGATGAAATTAAAAGCTATTATTATATCATATATGATATCGTATTAACTTTTCATATATTAAGTAGTACATTAAAATCATATCATATATAATTATAGTTGTAAATGTATTTATCATAAAGATTGCTAAATTATAGAAAAACAATATCGAGCTGCAGTGAATAATCTCAATTGTCAAAATTGACGCTATTTACCCTTAAAAATTTATTAATTCCTTGTTCTTCATAATACTGCGCGCAGGAACATCTACATCTACATATGTACCCTGCAAGCCGCCTTTCGGCGTGTGGCAGGGGGAACTAGGGGTACTTCATCCCTTTTGAGATTAAGAAAAAATGTCTTCAACGAAATGGCCAAGAATTCTTTCAAATACTACTCAAGTAATGAAAACATCCGGCGAGATACATCCTGTAGAAAATGTTGCCCCGCTTTACTGGTGGAAAATGCCCAGTTTCCAACTAGATGGGATATAGTCCAAGACATCGTAATAGTATGGTAAGAATTACAAGAATTCATCGGCCGAACCTCAGATTAAGTATTTATTGAAGAAATGTTAATTTCTTCTGTGTATCTAAATTTACACTATATTCGCAATTTCATAGTACTTCATATGGCTTCCTGATATGAGACTGTCTACGCAGAGAAAAAGAGGCGACGAATCTTATGGGGGAATAGGGAAGGGGAAGACGCGGGGAGCGAGCTAGCAACTTCTCAATGAAGCGAAGTATGGCCTCGCCGTTGACCTGGTTCCCGAAGAGAGCCTAATGGCTAAAGCTTATTCTAAAAGCCTTCACATTCTTCTCGATTTCCCAACATGCCAGAGGAAGAACACAATCACCATTTCATTTAAACTGAGAGACATATTTCACACGTTTCTATTAAGCTGTCTACATATAAGATGCTAAAATCCTAGATTATAATATCACGTGTTTAACCACGCGTTTAATTTGAAATGAAATTTTAAATTCCTCACAAATGTAATGTGAAGGAATAACAACATCTTCAAGTTATTCGCGAATGAAACTAGTCATAAAATGATCATTTCCCAATCATGGGTTTCTGATGAATTAAAAGAAGATTATAAGAATCACTAATCATTTAATGCCACTGATAAGACCAATGGAATTTATTCAATGAACAGGAAACACTTATATTATAAGAATCACTAATCATAAGATCGAAGCCCATGCCTCAGGATTTGAAATTTTATTTGATAGTTATATTTTTCACACATTTTTTTGTTTCAATTAAGCTATCCAAAAAAGAGAGATGCTAAATATTTAAATATACCTCGATCACGAGTTAAACCACCAGTTTAGTTTGAAAATAAAATTTAAAATTCCCCAGAAATATTAAGGGTAAGAATAACAAGAAATATAAATTATCAAATATTAGGGAAGTACAAATCGCTTTAAAAGAAGAATTTGCTTACAAAACTGATAGGTAAATAACTACGATTTTTAATTATCGGATGAGAATAAGTAAGAATTACAAAGCTGGAAGAGGTTATTTGAAGTTTTATAAATATCAACATTATTGACTTTAGAGGTTTAAAATGATCCTGAAACTTTCCGTCGCGCGTCGGCACGTGCCTTATTGTGGAAAAGCCAGATTACCGATCTGAAGAAACTCAACACGTTATTCAACAGCTATCATCGTCAGAAGTAGAAGGATACTAATCTAATTACTAAGCCACTAATCTAATAACTAGGTGAATTGGATTTCTTAGAAGGTTGTTAATCCTAATTTTCGGTTGTTTCCAAAACTGGTCGTAGCGCAGGCTCGTACAGACTTAAGGAGCGATTAAAGCCTCTCATTCACTAACAGGATTGTTCCATTTTTCCTTATATCAATGACAGCTATAATTTCAGTGTGAAGAACCTAAAATTACGGAAAGTGGGAGTGGTTAAACACAGAGGACAACAAGAGTACAAGGAAAGAAGAGGTTATCTTCATAGATTCAGCTTCTTCATATCATGAAGTTACTCACTAATAAAACGACTAATAAAATAATCATTTCTTGATCATAACTCATTGACGCCAAGCGTGATCATTAGATCAAGGCCCATATCTAAGGATGGAAAATTTGATTCACTATTTATTTTTTCATAAAGATGGCCGAGGTCTAAATAGTGCAATCGGAAGAGACACTTCAATGATAAGGCATTTTTTATAGTTTAATAGAATGTCCGGATTTAATAGAAATGAATAAATAAGACAAATCAATAAAAGGAATATTTAAGGTTAAAAATTGGGTAAATAACAACAGAGGCCATACCTAATAGGTGGTGCCGTTAAGAGATGACAGCTTAATTTAAATATTTGCGCTGATGAAACCTAAAAAGAGGACTAAACTCATAGAAAAATGTCGCTAAAAAGTGGTTAAAAATTTAATGGCTTGAATTTGCATCTACAAAAATTATATCAGTTCAGACGTTAAAAATCATTAAACAGATTATATGAACTTGAAGATATAATCGATTACTTGAGCCTTCACTTGTCATTCATCGTGAAAAACCGAGCAAAGTATTTCGGTTTCCACAAATAATATCTATTTTTTCTCAGTTTTCACAAATGTACTTTTGTCAAGTAAACGTAATGCTATTTTGATTAATAGACAGAAATTCATGACTTAACCTGTACATATTCGTGTACATTTTAGGAAAAATGAATTTATCATTACTTTTATATGAATACCCCGATGGTCGGATTATTACTCATGTACCATTTTGCTGAATGAAGAAACTTATATAAGACTTATTAGATAAGTAAACGAACATTTACCGGGATGGGCGTCTATAACTATTTAATAGCTTCATAAATGGAGGATTATAGGGCGAATTTCGAGGTGCCTGAAATGGGCATTCTCGAAAGCTTTTACGGTCCATTCATTCACTCTGTTGAGAGAGATATTCTATCGCGTGATTGTCTATTCTCTAATGGCATTCGAATTCCTTGCGTGACGACGGTCATTTCGCCAATTCGTGCGCTCCAGTAATTACATCTGAGGTGACCTCTGCCAATGCCAAATCAACAAAACTCAACTTCCCTCTCTTATGTATGCAACGTCAAGCAACTGATGATGATATTTGATCTTGAAATTTGCGTTCAAATCATAAGAACATTCCTCTTATTTCCCATGTTCAAGTGTCTTGTAAGATAGTGTTGAAAGAACAAAAAAATTTCAAAAATTAAATCGATTTTTATCAGTGTTGTTCAACTTAAAATACTATCAAAGTACGATAGGATTTATTATTACGATAATTCTTACAAGATCTTTCTCCGTGATTTCATATCATCATGCTGTATTCTATAAGGCCATCAATTGTATTAAATGTATACGTATATAATTTTTTCTTGACATTATTTAGGAAATAGTCTATAATATATTTATCTAAATATTTGTATTTAAATCTTCGTGAGTTATCAAACTGAATGAAAACATAAGAATCGATATTCTCTCTACTACTTTGAGATATTACTAGATTTCTCTATTAATGCAATTAGAAAAATAAGAACATAAAATGAATTTTTCTTAGCATCTTATATTTAAATTCAAATTGATATCCATTTTTTCAGAGTTTTCGTCGTCGAAAAAATCGCATTAAAGGGAAAGAACAAATCGTTTCTTATTTGTGATGGAAATGGAAAGAATGGAGACAGAAATTGGAAGGAACCAAGATCTGCGCATAATAGCCCTATCATTTTACCCCAAAAATACGTTCACTGCGGTCGATATTCAAATAAAACACGCTTTTTATCCCATTTCCATTACTTGATCCTTGCTCTAAAAGGAAATATCCTTCAACTTAATACAGTTACAAGTTGCAGTAACATGATTACACAGTAACTTCTTTTCGACATCTTTCAATCCATAAAATGTTTATAAGAAAGATTTAGTAGATAAAGGGAGATTGCTAGTAAGGATCTGCAGGTGGAGATTGCCTGGTAGGGTGATGTACTAGTACGGTGGGGACCTGTCCCCGGGACCGCTACGGTAGCCGTGAAGGCCTACCAGGAACCCTGAAAAAACCAGTTCGATTGAGGGTGAATGTTTGGGAGGGGCAGGGGTTAATTAATGTTGCTTGTGATTGAATGTCTATTGTTCCTGTGGGAGTGTCTGTATTTTAATTTTTCAGAGAATAAGTGTTGTAGTAGTAGTAGAACATATTATTTTTGGCAAGGGAAATAACAATGGAGTTGGGAATTGTGTTATATTGGAGTTTTGTATCAAGTAAAGTAGTTGTATGTAAGTGTTTAATCTTTTGAGGGTATTATATAATTTGTTCTGAGTTGTTTAATTATGTTTGTGAGAGTTAATGTAGTTGTTTGTAATATTGCCACCAGACTAGCAGTCTATCTGCAACAATGTACTTAATAAATAAATAAATAATCCTTTAGAATTCCAAACAGTTTCTTGTGAATTTGCATTGATTCCTCCATTTGTTATTTCAACTACACAACAACAACAAAACAACGCCCTTTCAATCATTTATAATTTCTCACGCGTCGCTCACGAATTGTGAATGAGATATCGCCGCCTTGGAATGAAAACGTCGTATCTCAAAATTAAATAAAAGTGTTTATTCCGTTTTTTAGATAGAATAACTCGTATCTCAACTATTAATCAGCTGAGAGGATATCATTTTCACTGTGCTACGCTCCTCTTATCTGATCGATAGTAAAGATACGAGGTATTCTATCTAAAAAAATGAAATGAGATACAAGTTTTCATTTTAATGTGACGATTTCTATATTGGTTGCGAACGAATTATTTTGCCTAAAACAAGTACCATGCAAAATATTACACCAAAAAACTACTTATAAATATGAAGAATAAATAATCCAATAAAAGGAAATCTATCTCAGCTGGCTGTTGAAACTATTCAAGCTTATTCAAGATCAAACAAATTTTTTCACCCCATAATATCTCTATGTAACGGGATTATGAATTTCCAGAATTTGATTTCGAAAACACTATGAAGAATATTTATGAAAAAACTGACACAAAAAGCCCTTTGCCAGTAAGCTAACGTTTTGAACTAACTAGCAAATATATTATAATCGACAGGAGAGGGGAAAAATACAAGAACTCAATTACGAATTAATACAGAAACCACTTTCTTACAAAAATAGAAAATTATTTTTAATAACGTGTAAAGTTACATTAAAGTGGAAATGCAATGCCTCCGTTTGAATCAAAATAGTTACGTAGTACGAGCATCAGTCATTTAAATAGATTAATTAGCGAGAGAATAATTATTCCCCGTTCTCAGTATGGTAATTACAGTAGATAAATTTATTCGATTCCTGCATCACGTCACCAAACGTACACAAAGGATGTTTTGCAAGAAAACAGGAACTGCACCAAATTTAAAATCAAGAAAAATTAGCGTTTGGAGAGTAATCAGCATTTCAAAGCAGTAGGATATGTCAGATAACAATGGATGGAATCTAAGATAAACGCGGTCATCACCAAGAATCACACACATTTTCAGGGTAAATTGAACGCTGAAACTTACAACGTAAAAAGCGTATTAGCAGCTATAGACGTATTACACAATAGTGGCGAAGGCTACGTTGGCTGCCGATCCATACAATGGCACATCGTAATCCGCCGTAGAGAAAGGACAGAAATCCCGTGCAACGGTAAGCGATGCATGCAAATCTTCGCTCTGATCTCGCTTTAGCAGAATTCCCCCGAGACCCACATATTCGAGAGGCGTCCTTGCTCGAAATAAACACTTTTCATTTTGGGTTCGAAGTCCGTGTCTCGCGCCTTATTTCCATCGATTTTGTACGAAAGCGAGAGAACGAATTGTGAGCTCCAAATATCGTCCCCGTTCCGCAATAAAAGGGAGATTTTTAATCGTCGATCGGATATGTGACGCTTACCAGGGATAAAGGATGCGAAAGACAATAGCTGTGATGTGATGCGGAGAGTGATTCGTATTAAGTAATGTTCGATATCCTAACGAGCGGCGGAGTTGCGGACCTGCGAATGTGATTTTATTGGAGACCTCCATTCGGATCGGATGGGAAATTTTATCGGAGAAATTTTCTTGGCGACTAACGTAACGATGCATACACCTCCAAAAACCGATCGGATCATTTCATGGATACTTTACCACGGGGGATGATAGCAAAAGTCGATGATGGGTACTGGATCCAACTCGATTTGACCTAAATTCGATGGACGAATGTGATTTATTAAAAGATGATCTTATTGAAATGTGAGCAAATACACGTACTCAAATGGAATTTGAAAAAGTGGAATTAGACCAATTCCGGTCCACACAGAGCTTTATCCTCTATTGAAAAGAAATGCATAGGAGATACATTTACCATATCCCACCACCTATTGAGTGAATTGGGATTTTAATCACTTCTGCATATAAAAACGAATGCGAGATTTCCCTAAAGGCAAGTGATGACTTACGAGAGGCTCTTCCAAAAATAGTCTCGTTTTCAAGGTATTATTATGAATAAAAGTTAGCCATTAAAAAATTGAAATATGGCTATGTATGTATACGTTTTTCATAAATTTATTATATTTTTTGAGGTAAATGTAATTTCCTAAATACAAATGAGTAAATATTTTTAGGGGATTGCAAAAACGTATTATCAGATTATGTGCATCATTAATAAGGTTAAAAGCGGCTGCCCTAAATCAACCAAGTTCAGACTGTTGAAAAAAAAAATTAGGATAAAAATTGTAATACAGACAACAACCAAACCTCAATCTTACCAGTCACAAAAATAATTAAAGGAGAGGTGCCCAAGGTTTTACAACCAACGTGCGATATTAGGTATCTCGAATACTTCTTGGACCTCGAGCAGTGTACCGTACTGTAATTATTAATTTTAATAATTCATCAAAAATATTTTTCTTTATCTATTATATTGATTTATAAAGAAAGTACAGTGCTTCACCCTTTAGGGAGGATTACATATAGTGCCTAGATTTTTCCAGAAAAAAATATAATTTTTAAAGAACAAGACTAGTTTCTATACTGTCACCTTCTCTTTAGGCTAATATGAATTCTGAAGAGAACCATGTTTTAAGAAAATTATAATTTTTGTAGCTAGAATCTAGTTCTATGTTTCAATTCGTCTAAACATGAAAAGTTCTACCGGGTATAGCTGGAATTATTTTTAATTTAATAATTAGATCGTTACTGATTTTTATCCTTAGTCCTAGCGAGTGTACTATCTCATAATTTACTTTCCAGTGCAAAAAGTGAAGAGAAAAAGTATTAAAGGATTAGAACGAAATAAATCATAAAACGTAAGACAGCAATTGAAATGGAAAAGCAATCTTTTCTGATATACATCCCTTAAACGGTAAATTAAAATTAGACAGAACGAGGTTTCGTACAAAAACAAGAATTTTCATCATACTTCATCACAAATTAAAAAAGAATGACGATTGACGAAGAAGATTAACAGAAGTAAGAATCAACAATCAATAAGGGATGAAATCAAAAGACTTGACGGCTACCAAAAAAGTACATATCTCACAAATGTTGATAGCGCTTATAAGGCCATAGAAATAAAGAGAAAGCCGTTGAATTTTATCGTGAATTTCTTACTGCTGAAAGATGGAAAATTACTCCGCAAATGGCTGAGAAAAGTGGGAACAAACAAACAAAATCAAGGGAACGAAACCCCATGACGGCTTTCGAATAAAAAGAATACGATGTGACGACAAACAAGGGTGAGAAAGGATTTAAGTGGAATCATTTTTCCTGTCAAAAGCAGGAAATACGTGCATTAAATCGATGTCAACCAGACAAGCATCAAAAAAGCAATTCTCCGCATTTTTCATCCCGCTGACGTCAGCGCTAACCTTTTTCCCTTTTCCGCTACGTCTCAGAGTCAATTAATTCTATTTGTTGCCGTGTTTGATGATAAAAACGAGAAGTTGTGATCAAGGGGGAAAAGATTTTTAATGAATTGACCGGGCTGGCAAAGGGGCATATCTGCGCGTATGAAATTCATATCCCAAACCCAAAACCCAAATTCCATCGTAGCAACGAGATCCATCGTGATTCGAAATGAATTAATTTTCGGAGGATGACCGTGACAGAAAGCAAGGAGAGTCAGATATTGGATGTACGACCTCCTCTACAGCACGTGCAGTGGAATGCACTCAAAGGGAAAGACTGCTTTTATGTACAAAAGCAAAATATGGAGAGTACTCGAGAGTCTCATCTTTATGCGAAAACCGCCTTTTGGATTTCCATAAAATCGCATCAGTACTGCAACTAAAAGGCATTTGTGGAATTCCACACGCTTCTATTGCTACGAAATGCAGCAGTAAGAAGTACTTATGCTCGAAAAATCGAGAGATACCAGACCTACATTCGACTCCTTTCTGAAAATTTCCGATTTGAATAAAAAAGACTACACTTCCCAAGTTTTTCTCCCCTGAAAACTACCAGATGGAGATAAAAATACATATCTTTGAATTTTTTTGATTTTCAAAACTTCTTTCTGCCAAATTCAATGGCAGAACCCTGTACAAATAAGTTAAACCTTCAATAATCCAGTGTAATAAACCAAAATGTGTGCGATATGATTTAAAATTTACCCTAAAGGCATACAACAAAGTGTACGCACTAATATTTTTGGAAGGCAAAATTCCAACCGATGTTTCAATGGGTTTCATAACAGGTGACCAATAGCTATTTAATGAGAATAGAATTAGATTGAACCCTTACTAAAGCGAGTTTGAGACTAAAAGTCTTTTCCAACATTTTATCTGTAGTAATTTCATATTAAAATAAAAGGTATTACTTATATAACGTCATAGAAAAAGAAAGAGGAAGCTATCTCATGAAGAAAGATGTATTTTTTAAGCATAAAAAATTTAATCATTGATAGGGAATAAAACTAGATTTTACACCCTTACTTGAGTTTGAAATTAAGAAGTCTCCCCAAAATTATAACAGTCGTTATTTCACATTAAAATCAAAGATATTACTCATAAAATGTCATAGAAAAGGAAAGAAGAAGCTATTTGTGAAACAAGACATTTTAAAAAGAAAAATCTATTTTTAGAGAAGATGATCACATCAAGATTCACATAATTCAAATTTGCGATAAAAATACGAGACTTCGATGCTGAAGAAAACTTCAAGGCTAAGGGAAACTCATGAAAAAGTAATAATGTTTTCCTTAATCAAAGCAAAAATCAGTGGATTGCGTCCCTGAAAACATGCAGAATTTTCGAATTACAAACTAGAGAAAAACCCTTACGGCTTACAGTAGAAAACGCACTGCAATACTTGTTATCATGCGCCAGTTTTTTTATATGATTAAAAATTCAAATTTGAAAGGTATTCTCGGACTACAATGCGTTCTTTTGTCAAAAGAACGGGTGAAGAAAAAACACTATTTTCACGAAAATAGCTCGCTCGAGATGCCCGAGGTTCCTCTTGCAAAACTTCCAGATAATGGATACCAAAACTCACTCTGCAAAGAGCAATTTTTGCAGGTCAACTAACGTGGCGTGCTGCAGAGATGCTCCTTCTTTGGAGCAAGCAGACCAGAAAATCCACGGCTTCCTCCGAGAACGAGTGGAGAGAATATCGTAAGTACTCAAGAAAGGGAACGATTTCTTTCGAGTAAGTGTGCAAATGAGACCAATAACAAGAAGAAGGAAGCTCTGAAATAATTGCGAGAATAATGCAGTTAACTGAAACGTTTGAAACTTCAACTCTTCGATTAGTATAAGCTAAGAAAAGTTCCAGGAGTTTAGCTTGGTTAGTTTAGTTTTATTGCTTTCAAAAATAAATCAAATTTTACAAAAAAAGTTTATAAAGGATTAGGTTGCCTCAAAAGGTACCTGTGTGGAGGAAACCATCGTACAAAAAGAATACATTCATGCGTTGCAAGAAAAGAACGTTAACTGATAGCACATAATTAGTAATTGACATATTGAAATAAAAAAAATGAAGTGAACGTAATAAAGTTTAAGAAAAGAAAATAGTGGAACTTTAAAAAGACTTGGACTTCCCTAATTCAAAAATTAAAGCTTAGCCAGTCAAAAAAATTTGTTTGTGCACTTGACACTTTAAATATCATTTGGTAACGAATTAAAAATCTTAGTCTTAAATGAATATATCGAACTTTACGACCAATAAATGAGAATGATTGTGGTAGAATTAAGTTTGATATTGACTGAAGTAAGCAATAACACTTTATTTCCAATTCCACCTCCAGAGTTGATTAAAAATACAATTGTAAAACGAAAAATTTCTGCGAAATACCCCTGACATCGGTCTGCTAACGACTACGGTCGCTTTTATATTAAACTTGGGGAAAGAACCAAGTTTATTATTGAATTATGGCGTTCCTCGAAGTTAGCCTCGAACCCAGACAAACTTTATTCGAAAATATTAAGGTCTTCGTGCCTGTGAAGATGCAGCAGTTACTATGAAATAGAAGATTGAAGGCCAAACTTCCTCGGACTCTACTCGAAATAACTTAGGAGAGATAAGGGTGATAGCCGAAATCTTAGCTACATGCTGAACTTAAAATTTATAGAATTTCTTATAAAGTACCTATACAAAGTCGATATAAATTGTTATCATATAACCAAGTTTTACTATGTTTCCTCAGTTGTCTTTGAAATATTATGTGCAAATAAAAAAGCTACTCGTTCAGTAAATATTTCATTTAGTTATGGACCGTATATGTTGCTAAAGAATTAGGAAAATAAAATAAATATCCATGAGTAATAATATTATCAATAAGGAATGCCTAAAAATCAATTGTCAGCGATTTATCTGCGTTCATTTGTGAATGTGTTTATCTTTATATCATTTGCAATTTTAGTATGATCATTGAACACATACATTTTTTATTAATGGAACAGGAATATTTTTATTCAAATTGAATTAAATTACGGCTTATCGACCGAAGTATTATCCTGATTTGGAGGTACTTCTAGTTAGCCAAGATTACGATTGAAAGATATATTTTATTTCTGTTACTTTTTCCAATCTTTTGGTTTTCTCAGTTCCTGTTCTTCCACTGAAGGAATTGACTCATCATCGGAGAATCTTAATCTCGCTTATTTCTCTATTTTATTAGGAATTATATTATTAATGATATCGCAGAATTCATGGAAAACCTATACATCTTGACCTACCAGTCAAGGTATTTGCTAGTAGTAGAATTTTATGAAGAACAAAAGAAGTCTCCTCGAATTAGATGCAAATTATAAAATTATCAGATGAAAACTTGACAAAGAAATTTTCGTCATCGTTTTACTTCCAACTGAAACATGTACCATCTAATTTAAAGCAACATATTTTTATCTTCGATTTCAACTAAGCCATTTCAAACGCTTGGAAGATTTATGCGCGCTACACACCGAGATATACATCGTGAACGAAACCAACGAAAAAAACAACGAAGTCAGCATCCGGTGACAGAAATAATCGAGTCACTTCCCAACCTTGCAATAAAGCGCAGAGCCATAAGATTCAGTAGATAAATCTCGACACCTTCTGCGCATTTCCGCGAAGTGCCAACGAGCAATATTTATGATGCGTAGCATTTTCGCGTCTTTTGTTAGAATAACCCGCGAAACCGAGGCGAGAGGGAAAATTTTTAGCGGGGGATTTCGCAATGTAAGAAGACCAGAGCCAGAATTGCAGGTCCTTCGTGTCAAACGGTAACCTTCGCAAAGTCGACGAGCTTCGTTTCGCTAGAGAGGGATTTTGCCAGCTGGATGCAATATGCACGAAAAATATAAACAACGTGCTCTGCCCTCGTAATCACGGATGTATTTTAAGGTAAAATTGACGCGCGTAGAGGATGAAGAAACATGTACGACGAGGAGTAATCCTCAAAGAAGAGGGCGTAACGAAAGATGAAAAGCCATTTCATTAAAAGTTTTGGCATTTCCAGATGAAGTCCCTATGCTGATCGTTCGAATTAAAATTAGAATGAAATCAGCAATTCTTCCAAAAATATGCTAAAAATAAAAATACAGTTTCCATCTGCTTCGAGAATCACACAACGTGAGATAATGTAAATTCAAAAAAATAAAATATACAGAAGGGCTATGGCGAGGGTGTGTGCCATCCAAGTGAATTGAAAATTAATGCTGTTGTAGAAATTAAAAATATTTTTTCGTTCAAAAAATTATATTGAAGAAAAATTAAATTATTTTGGTTACAAAAAATAAAATACTATGTACTATAAAACTATAAGTTAAAGAGCAATTTTTTTCATTATGTTTAGGGAAATGAAGTGAAATATTCTGAAATAAAACTTCATCGAAGTCGATAATTCATCACTACTTAACTTGATTCTCAGGTAAAGAGTCAAATTTGAATTTTTGCCTATTAAGATAAATGTTTTACCTCCCAAAATACAGGATACAGGCATTAAAAATGCGAATTACTCTCACTATAACAGCAGATAGTTTAATCCTAGGGCTAAAGTTAAACAAAAGATAAAAAGCATCGCTAATCCATAATCCTTATTGCCAGTATGTTTATAAAAGCTTGAATGCATTGCAAATAATTAACACAGAAACAATACACTGATACTTTATACATGGAAAGATTCAAACCATTTTTGCCATAATTCAGCGTAATTTCTATAGAAATGAATTTTTGAAAATTTCCTCAAAATCATACCTTTCTGAAAATTAGAACCGAAAACTTCTTTAGGACTCTTTATGTTTATGAAGGTTTTCATTATCGCTTCCAATAATAAAGCTGTGCCCACATCATAAATTATACCGCCCCTTTGAGGCCGCCGCGCGATTGCAATGCAAACATTGCATCCACGGCAGATACGGTCCTTTATATAATGGAAACACAGACTCGAACGAGTTAATTATATTTCATGGAATTTACCGATTACTAACAAAAATAAGGAAGAAGTTTTACATTTAAGAATTTACATTGCAATTATTACCAACTAATTGAAAAATAAGGACGGCAGTTTAGACTAAAGTTGACAGGAATTTTAACGACTACCTTGATAATTATATTAGAAATCTTTTTCTGATAAGACAATTTGATGTGATTGACTTCAGAAATTCAGAAATAAATACACTTTTGAGTGAGTAGCACCCAATAAAAACACTTCTGTGTGAGTAATACTCTTCTGCCCACAACTTAAAGTAAACTCTAAATAAAAGGCCTTCAAATGTCAATGGAAAATGCACTCATACGTAAAGTATAAACTTGCATAAATCATCACCCCAGGGGTTCGCATATGAGTAATGTAGACACAGATCATTCGTTATTGGTGTATTCGTTTACGAAGACATAATAAACATATTGGGCCCGTTCATTCATAAAACCTTTTATAAAGAGAAAGAATAGCAACAGACGCATTCTCAGATATCGTTTCGACCGCAAGGGTACGAAATCGACCCATTTCAAAAACAGACCACGACTATATATTGGAATAATGGCTTCTGTGAAAGCTTGACCATAGACTGAAGACAGTAATAGACCAGGCTACAAAACTCACAATTTTCTCGGATGCATTAAGGAAATACTTCAAAAAGAAAGAATACTTATGCTAAATTTCTGGCACCGATCGATTTAATACGATCAAATAAACAACTTAATAAACTTTTATAGTGGCTGTAACTGGATTCGTGAATATCCTTTACATTTCACGTAGAAGGATAAAATATCTTAAATTCGACATATCTGGAACAAAATGCCGGATCTGCCTCAATATAGAAGAATATCTCGGAAGGAAAATCCTCAGTAAACAGGAAAGATGGTTATTAGAAGAACATCCCTTTAGCGCTCAATAAATCACATATGGCGAGATACTGCTACCGAAAGCTGTTAAAACTTCTTCCTTCTCTTTAATATCCGAACACAGCCTCCTTTATCGCTCTTCGGATCGTTGTAAATCTTCAGCGCCGCTGTCTCGATTTCGGATCCGCTAGAGGTCGTTTGGCTGCCGAGCAGTTTGCGCTATGAGATGAAACAACTAAGATAACGGAAGCACTTCAAGTCTCTAAAGCGGTGCTTAGCGTCAGGGAAAACTTCAACCCAAGAGAATTCAAGGATGCCCACATTTTCTCCTACAATCTTCCTCGGACAGGGATTCAAAGAATCCTTTCCTCTTGACCCCAAATATTTCAAACTTAAATTTTCTTAAGACGCCGGCGAGGGCTTTCTCATGCGAATGAATCGTTTATGAGCGTTGCAAATTTCGAAGTTGCTGAGTTCTAAAATAATCAAAAATATTGCTGAATTTATCTTCATGGGTACCTCTCCTAAATTTATTCGAGATTTTCATTTTGAGAACAGCTTCAATTAAGCACAGTCATACTGCTGAATTAAATTTTTAAACAAAGTACAAAGATAATGAGACATTACCCCACAATGTACTTATAGACGGCACCGTTTCGGTCGCCACGAATTATTTGATAATTAAAATGCTCGTGCTTGTAAAATATTAGGATCTTTTTCTTCTTCGATTACACATATGGCTCTTATGAGCCCCAATAAACATAGCCTACGGATTTCTATGAATATTAAAAAGATTATTCTAAATCCACGAGTCAACGTTGAATTTTCCTTCGTAAATTTACTGAAAAACTACATGTATTGCTTCGTTACTATTCCAGAAGGTACTTGTCCTGAATTCTGAATCACGTATCCAGACCATTTTCTCTCTTTCAGTTAATCAACGATTGTACTGCACTAATGTCACGCACTCCAACCATAGACAAGGCACCTCTATTAAGGAGCGTATCTTTCAATAAAACTTTGAAACTAATAATGAACTATTAAGTATTTTTTCGATTACACTGAAGTTACTCAATAAGGATGCCACACATGTAAGCTATTCTTGGCAAGAAAACCACTCAAGAAGAATTTTTATTTCCGATTCAAGCACGAAATTTCTTTCCAGCTTCAAGAGCACGAGATTTAAGTACAAGAAGCAGTCTTACCTCAGTTATGAATGTATATAGCGCCGCTGACCTGAGGAGAGTAATAAATAGGAAATAACAGTACGCTTCTAAGCCTGGCTTACACTTCAGGTAAGTTATTAAGCCTCTAAGACCACATTCGAGAGAGCCGTTCCGAAATCATTTACGAGGGGAACTAGAGCAAGGATTCCGGCATTAGAGTAGTCTCTCTAACTCCAAAACTTACTGAAAATATCTATACGTAACTGAACGAGTTAGAAGGAAATGAAAAACTGAAACGAAAACTTTCCTGGAGTGTTTAACAAATAGAACGAGTTAACGGAAACTAGACGGCACAAATTATTTGTTTGACAAAATAGGATTGGAACGTTTTTCTTTTTTATATCTGTCAATAATTGTAGTAGTAAATTTAAAAGTGCTTCGATAGCTTAGTTCATTTCGCATATGAGCCCCCACCGAGTATCGAAACCGAGACCTCTTTCATCATAGTTAAAAGCTTTGTCCACTTGGCTATCCGGATGCTCTTGCCATTAGAATGTATTCTTTACTTTTTCTTATAGTAAATTATTTGTAGACATAATTTATTTTAATTGTGTTTATATTAATATAGTAACCAACAGGGTTAGCTGAAATAAAGGCCATTTTGGCCCAGCCTCACCAAAAGAGTAAAATGATAATAGTGATAATGACATTGATAACAATGAAGGCATAACTAAAATATTGTTATGGTCCTGGAAATCTATTTATTACCACAAAATGGCATTTCCTCGGTTAAAATTTTAGGAATGGAGATTACAAAAGTGACTCCGCATAATGGCGTAATTTCTATACTTGTAAACCGAAGCTTTAAAAGGAAATAAGCAATTTAGATATAGAAATATACTCCGCCAGTCTCAAGCATAAACTTGAACCAAAAGCTTACGTGGGAAGAAATTATTAAAATGGACAAAAATAACATGAAATGGAGCAATGGACGAGGAAAATGAATAAATAGCGGGAAAGATAAAATTGTGAGGATTTCTTTAATTCCGAACATAAAAGCATGTGAAGTCCACTTGGAATATTGGTGAAACGTTTAACCATCATTATGTAATTATGGTATGACTGTCGAGAGGTCACTTCAGAAAATCCCTGAGAACGACTTGGAGATATAATTCTTGAGAGACCCATACTCGCAAAAATTCCAACAAAGTATCGGAGAAAGAAAGTTCAGCGGGTAAAGAATTTAAGACGAAACTCTCTCACTTCAAGAAAAGGATAGACGAATCGAACAAACGACTTTCCTCTATCCGATATCGCGCCCACTTGAAAATTCCCGACGGACATTCATAATCAGAAATATTGAAATGCTCCACTTCTGCGATTCTCTACTCGGAGCAACGGACCGTGAAAGAATCATCGATCGAAGAGAAACGACCTGCCGAAAAGAATTTCGCCGATGGAGAAGAATGATCATATCCAAAGCGAGGGAGTATTGTTGCATTTCAATCATATATAAAACAGCTACGAGCAGTTTTGTGGCGAACGCAAATATACAGTCTATCCATCACATTTTTCACTTAACATTTCCTTAAAAATATACTCATTCGTAATCGATTCTCGCCGAAATCAGATTGGATAGAGATAAAAATGGACGTTCTTCTACTACATTGGGTTCTAGTTTTTTAAGGAAAAAATGTAAAGATAGCAACATTTTCCCGCGCCACTTAAATATTTTATTTCACCAGGTTTCGACGCGTATAAAAATTGGAACACACTATAGGAGCTAAATGCATTACACTAACACCGATATTCTGATGACCAGGGGACGAAAATGTCAATTTAAAGCTTCTATTTTCTGTACTGGCCAATCTGTAAAGGATTTTATAGAGATTTTTTTACAATTTCCCTACAAAAACTACTAAGATATCTAGATTTTTAAAAATAAATAATATTTCAAATAATACGGTAAAAGATCATAAAACACACTTTAGTGAGTTAATTGATAAGATGATTTATTAGTCAATAAATCGGTTTGAATCAGCCAACCAATATCCGCTTAAGTTATCCGATTTTTATATACTATATATATACACTATAAGATAATTAAGCTGTATATTCTATGCAAAGTTTTTCCGGAAATCTAAATTCTACACTTAAAGCGCCAAGAAGAAGTGACTTGAATATATGAAAGTCTATTAACTCTATATTCGATGAAACGACTTCAATGAATTTGTCTTCGAGACAAAGCTTCATTTTCATACCATTATAAATACACTGAAATTCTTTCCTTTCTCAATGCATTGAGTGGTAATGTTAGCACCAAAATGAGCATTTTTCAGTTTATGTTCTTTTACATCCGTATATCTGGATTTCAAAATTTAACCTAGCATAAAGAGTGTAAAAATTACCTAAAGAGACGCAATTCATTTGCACTGATTCTAATCGTCAAAGATCAGCTGACGCCAAGTTTTATCAGTCAGATGCGAGATTCATGCATTGAATTTTCCAGATATAAATCAAAATTCGATCTAGTAAAAACCATGAAAATACTCGAGGTTTTGAAAGCCTTCTCTCCTTTTGTGATTTCCTTAAGTGCCTAAGCTGAGCAACATGTAAGGGATCCTTTCTTTGAAAATAAACCTCATTACCTCAAAGCTGACAAAAGGAAAAGGGTTAATCGGATTTCTAAAAGGGACAATGTAGATGGGAAGGTAAACAAATCAGATTAAATTGTTAAGTATTTAAAAGAGGACAGACTTTCCAATAATATTACAAAGACCCCTCGATCAATTAGGAGTATTAAGAAAACTAAATTACTTTCCGGTTATGAGGTTCAATTGGGTAAAAAGGATCAAAACCTCACAGGTAATAGAGATTTTTCAGCGGTAATCATGCTCCTGTTTCTAACATCCTTCCTCCAGAAACGAGGTCCAAATTGGAAGAGGAAACTGTACAGAAAAATCCAATTACGTGTATCAGATTCCTTTAAGCGGCTGGAAAAAAGGGGTCTCAGATAATGGCGCAGACGTAGGAGGAAAATTCCTCAGCGGAGATAGCGATTTCAAAAAGAAATTACCCCTCCGCTATTACATTGCAGATAACCGGGGAAGAAATGGAATCTTTTAAGGGAGGATCTCCAAAAATAAAACGAATTTGTACCAACAATGCGACGGACGAGGAAGAGAACATAGGAAATAACGCTGAGAGAATGCTTTCGCTTTTCAAAGAAGTAGAGGGAAAGGTCCCATTATTTCCTTTGAAGGAAAACCTCTCCTGAGAGTGCGGACTCTCGAGAGAGAAAGACCGTAACTCTCGAGAGATAAAGAAGTCTCTCTCGAGAGAGAAAGACCGTCTCTCGAGAGTGTTTCTTTCCACGAATACTCCTAAAAGGAAATATATTTACGCTCAAGATGGCATCTCCCGTGTTGCCTCTTACCATCTCACGACTAAATGACGGAGGAAACCGTGATGCGATTCATTCAATCATGGAGGAATGACACTGGCGAATGATATGAAGCTAAGGAAAGGAAAAAGGGAATCAAAGTCTTTGATATGCAAATTTATGAATGCATTTATGAGCGAGCTACACTCGAAAATTAGGTTAAAAATCAAGAGCGCCAGGAGGATATGTATGAAATAATGCGAATATGATGACGATATTAACCGTAATGGTCCGATAAATGCTGACTTTCCGTGAAATAGCTTTGATATTTTCTATTGGGATCTTTTTCTTTTTTCGTTATTTATCAACCAGTAATAAATAAAACGAATATACAGTAGGGCGTACCGAAAAACAAAAATTTTTAGTAGCGGAAACGTAATAGGTTGGAAAAGTTGCCTTTTCGGCTCAATAAGAAATGTGCAAAATATGGACTCTAACAAAGTTCGTCTTGGGCCTGACCAAAGAGCTCGAAAATTCGAATTTTTGGTGAAAATCGCATTTTTTTAGGTAAGTTTATTTTTTTACTGAGCGTACATACATTTGATTAAATGGCTGTTTTAATTCGTTTTGATCGAGGAACAATTAAATTAAGCCATTAAAACCGAATATGACAAGATATCATACTTACATAAACATAGTACATAAACGGAGTACGTTTATCAGTTCATCATCCCGCAACAGAAGTTCGACGTGCCTTCTTACGAAGAATTGATAGATTGGGATAAAGTCACTGTCATCAAGCCACCACTTACTGTCAGTCTTTCTCCCGAGGATCTTCAAAACATTAAAGGTAATGCAAAGGAACCTATAAAGCAGCTTGCTGCATTATTTTCCCTCCCAAATGATTCTCAAGCAGTCGAACGAAACGTAAAAGAAGTCACAGAGGCCTCACGTTTAGTCTACGGCCACGATGCAAGAGACGGGTTCATAGCAGAGATGATCCTCTCGCGAACATCAAAAACTGGAACAAAATCAGCCTTCAAAGACATCAGCTAGTTGTCTGGTGTGCTTCCACGGGTGTGTAGGCGGGCGGGACTCGATTAGCAGGCTCTACCTCATGATGAGTCCTGGGTAGCTGAACCAGCGATGAGCTGCCACTTTCTATGGTGTTTCCAAAAATTTTAAAAGTATGATATCTTGTCATATTCGGTTTTAATGGCTTAATTTAATTGTTCCTCGATCAAAACGAATTAAAACAGCCATTTAATCAAATGTATGTACGCTCAGTAAAAAAATAAACTTACCTAAAAAAATGCGATTTTCACCAAAAATTCGAATTTTCGAGCTCTTTGGTCAGGCCCAAGACGAACTTTGTTAGAGTCCATATTTTGCACATTTCTTATTGAGCCGAAAAGGCAACTTTTCCAACCTATTACGTTTCCGCTACTAAAAATTTTTGTTTTTCGGTACGCCCTAATATACAGTCTTTTGTGGCAACACAGCTAAATATACAGAAAGTCAGGTGTATTCGCTGAAAAATGAAATATATATAAATAAACATACTTCATTATGAATATCCCCGTCGATATCCCATTATAAAGTCTATCAGTTCCTACACAATTATAAACCGAATCGTGCAAGACGAAAACTTTCGCAACTTCCGTAAAATAAACACGGTGTCTTACACTCGAGCCCATAGTAAACACATGTATAGGTAGGCTTACCATATTCTGATGTTAAGAAATCGGGTGTTATTCAATTCTGAAGTGAATAAAATCGGGACTTCATCGGTTAAATTAAATTATAACCTATGATTGAGTAAAATATTTGGATTTTGAGACACTCTTAAAGAATACAGCAACAAACCTTTACGAAAATTTTCGTTTAAATGATTTATATCATAGAAGCTTACATTATATTCTTCCTAAGAGTTTTTCCATCAAACAGGGACTAGAGGAAAATTGACCGAGACTATACGTTAAAACCGTGACAGTCCCGATCAAATCGGGAAGAATGGTAAGCTTATGCATAGGATAATCTCAATAGTTATCATTCTATAAAATGTGTGTATATGTTATGAAGTTAGAAAAATATTCAAAATTGTATAATAAACGCCTTCCGATGGCTCAGGCTCTTGATTAATTCTTTCTCCTGTATTACTTCTTGTGTATATACCAACAGTTGCAATGTGGAGATTACCGTTTAATAGTTAACATTCTCCTAGATATAAGTGAAAATAAGTTGTCTTGGTAACCATGGATAGATTTAAACTTGACACTGACATGATTGTTTCCGGTAAGTCACCTTAAACGATGATTTAGAAAGATTAATAATAGATATATTCAATTTATTAAACTTTACAATCGGAATATAAACATTAACTGTAATAGATTAAATATTGACAAAGATAGAGAAATATGTATGGCAAAGTCATGTATCACTATTCCTCCAACTTATCCTTTTAACCAAATAGTTATAAAGAAACGTAAGTACGCTTCATCATTTTCAGATTTGTTTCCTATTATTATTAAACGGGTGCCAATCCAGGAATGTTGTAGTCAAGTGTTTTGATGCGATAATAAATTCAACCTTATCAAAAACCTCCATTAGGTACGGGTGCTCCTGTGCAGAAACCTAATCTTGAACGTTTAATTCGTTATTCCGCTCACTGGCATGCACCGCAGAGAGCCAATGACACTTACGAAGGAAGACAAGCCGCTTTCCCTCTATTAGACGTGACATCATCAAGCGTTATAACGGAAGATAACACTGAGGGCGTGAATATTTACGATCAAGAAATGACGATAACCTTTCACCGTTTAGAGAGAACGTTTCGCAAAGGTCACCAATTCAAAATATTGCCCTTCATTTCTTTTATTGATTCCAAATTTAGAGAAATGTTATCACTGTTTCTTATATAATAGCTTTAGACTTCTTACTTTACGAAGTGAATAAATGCCAAAACTGTTGAAAGCGAAAGGAGGATGCTGCACGACATTTGCATAATAGCCGCTGAAACAAACACTAGCTATAGCAACAGCAGAAAGATTATGAATACGTAGTATCAATTGAATAGCCTTCAGACAAGAACGTATGTACATTAACAGAGTTAGAGAAAATATAAAATTCTACAGAAATTTCCGCAACCAAAAGGATTAACTAATAACACGTTTTCAGGCGTTATTTTGCGGAATTTATCTATAATGGAGACAACTTTTTTACAATACAGACCCATAAACTAAAGTTATACTGATCAAAAAACAAGGGTTATTTGGAAGAAATTGCAATTACCAAGATAACCCTAGTTAGTACATCTAGTCCTCTATTATATAAACTGGTTATCAAAAATGGACAACAACAAAAACGAACAGGATTCACGTATTGAAAGAACTGGATACAATTAGAAGTGCTTAAGCTATCAGCAGCCCTAAGCGCAAAGATCAGGCCCCCACTATGAATAAAGGGAGTTATAAATATATCTTTTTAATAAAATACGGAATATAGAAAGTTTCCTTCCGTATATTTACGAAATATATATATATATATAGGAAAGCCATATAATATTCAGTTGCTTCATTACGGCGATAGAATGAACGAAATATTCAATTATAAGCAGTATTTCCATCAATTATTCTTAATAATTTATAGACTTTTATTATAAAAATGGTTTTAATTATATATTATATTGTATAAACATGAATAGTAGACACTATATATATGAAATTCTGTCCTGAAGCGAAAAACAAATTACCGTGAACAACATCGCTAAAAAATTTAAATAATAAATGTCTCTAATAATTTAAAATAATTTTAATAAACATGGAGAGTTCATAAAAAGTTTCATAAAGGCCCCCACAGGTATGAGGACCAAGTGCCAAGTAATAAACATCTCTAATAAATTAATATAATTTTAATAAATATAAAGAGTACGTAAACACAGTCTCACAAAGGACCCCAAACAGGTGAGGACCTAGCACCTATTGCGCCTGTTATTACATCCTCCCCAGGGTACAACGTACGTTACAGCTTACATGCTGAAGTAGCGTTAGAACAAGGGATATGGGTTACAACGAGCCAATCATATCGCAGCGAGTGACCGCGTCCCTTCCCCACGTGGTAATGAAATGCAAGACAAAAGGTTCGACGCCACGTCCGACGATAAAAGCAGCCAGCCAAGGACAAGCCGATGTGAAGAGGAAGCCGTGCAAAACACACGGCGGTTGTCAACTGTCATTAACCCACTTTGAGGCGACTCCCACGTCTCGGAGCCAATCAGAGAGGGGGATGACATTGAATGGGAGTCCCTGACACGGAGACGACCTTCGAACCGAGAAAATATTCGAAGAAGTTACTTCCAACGCATGTCTCTGAGCCTTTCATTTACATATCGGACTCTTTATGAATCGCTATTTTAGGGGAAAGATCAACAGTCTGGTGACGCACGGAGACGCATGGCTGGGTCCGGTGAGGGCTTCTGGGCTAAATCGCACGTCTTCAAATGACCACCACGAGCCTAAGTGCCTTTTCTGCCCCATATCCGTGAAATTATGTGACGTTTATTGTAAAAGAAACACCCCTTTGACCTTGTTATTATTTCTTGAAGGCGTCGTCTGAGATCTTGCTATCATCTGAGAGCAGTGGAAGTTAAGCACGTTTTGGAGGGTTCTAATGCTTATGATTTCTCCCAGATAAACTGTCTCCTGTTCAATGAATGCGACAAAAAAATAAACTACACTTTTTCGACTTTTTTACCCATGGCTAGCCAAAGTCAGGATGCTATCATGCTATTGAGGAACCCTTGAATGGATTTTGAGTCTTCTATAGATGGTGAACTCAAGTAGCGAAGGCGAAATGTGGTTGAGAGGGGACAATGTTTGTAAGAAAAACGAATAACGAACGAAACGACCGAATATCTCTCGGGATAAAGAGATACCCATATACGAAGTGCCAATGATTTTGTAAGAGGGCTGATGAGCGAGTATGGAAGAAGGGATCCTCTTGCCCTAATATTCTTGCGTAATTGGTTTTTCCATAAATATATCATCCAAGAATTAAAATCTGCCCCTTAAAAATACAAGCGTCACCTCAGGGTCCCCGGAGATGAGTTCATAATCAAACTATTAATAATCGTCCCCTTGAACGAATTTCTAAATCCGCCCATGCCGACCATGCAAAAAACCATCATGTCTATTTAAATAAATTAAATTATAAATTGATTTTATTGATATTCGTCCTGATGACTCGAGGTATAATTAAAATTTATTGGCGCAATTCTCGAAAATTTGAGAATTTATTAATATTGCATTTTCTCATCAAATCCGTTTATTCTTGGAAAATTTCATTAATTCAAATGATCTTATTACATGATCAACGCCTTATTATGCTTTGATGATTACATTAAAAGGTTATTTTACACCCACAAAGTGATACAACTCCTCAAAAGCCAAAGAAGTTGATACTTTCATTGTCAGTCGTTAAATATTCAAATAGAATTTCTACTCCCAAATCGCTAAATTTTTCATAATAAATCGAATAATCACCTTCTCCAAATACTAATTACGGAAGAATTTGTTATTAATTTCTTAAAAGAAAGATAGACAGACGTACGATGAAGTAAAATATCAGGGTATAAATTAAAAAAAAAAACCGCATAATTTTGATGATTAGGATTTATAAAAATAAATTACAAAGTTGTATAATTTATTATGGCTATCCACAAAGTTACGCTAGAACATAAGGATTTATAAACTTTCTATACTACCAATCGATGATTTTCGATAATTCATATTTATTCCATTTGAATCTCTTTTTGGAATAAACAGCAATATGGGAATAACATGAATGTATCTAACTATAACGATTCCATTGGAAAAATACGGCAACATAAGAGTTACATAAAGTCACATAGTCAAAAACTGTTGGAAACTTGTCACTAATCGATTGCTATGTTCCTCCAAAGTAAACGATAAACTTTTGCTCGTCTAGGTCGTTGTGTCTCGACATTAATGTCCTTTAAAGAGTTAGAAACTAAAGTTCTGGAGAAAGGACCTTTCAAGCTCCGGTGATCTGCTAATGGAGCTAAGTTGAGACAATTGTCAAAGATAATGTACTCACGGTCTCCTCAAACGAACTAAGGCCAAAAGAATAGAGAAGTGGCACGAACCTAGAAGAAAAGAAGAGTTATCGTTAACAAAGATGAACTAGAATATTCGCTTGAATCGTTAAATACCTGAAAGTCTCTCAATGATTATTTTAGAAAGAGAGTTACTGCACCATGTGTAAAATAAATTAAAAATTGTGAAAGGAATTGATAAAAGATTCATATATCTATTACAGGAATCAAAAAGAACATTATTCAAGTCTAGATTTCAAGCTGCACTCAAAGGAAAAAATACCTTTAGTACGAATGAATAAGTATGAAATAGAATATAACCTGGTATATATCCAACCCATATCCATCACCTCTTATATTCTTTTCTATTATTAATTTTAATATATATATATATATATATATATATATATATATATATATATACGACTGTTATATATTTATATTTTCTATGATTAATTTTAATATATAATATATATTTTATGATTAATTATTATTATTTTAATTAAATATTTTCAGTACGATTTTAATTTTCTGAAATTTACGTAGAATGAATTGCACGGATGCAAAAAAGCAGAAGAGTTTTTTTATAGAAATTAAATTAATTTAAATCATGAATACGAATCCCATCAATGATTTATTTTCTGTCATCACTCATTTATATTCATAAAATACACTGAAACTAAGCTACTCATGGAGAAAATTAATTCTAAAGGTTAGAGAGAAAGGATGAAATGATTAAGGCAGAGGCCACAGAGGACTTCTCAACACGGCTAAAATTGAGGACAAGCGTTTGAACTCAAAGATGAGGAGCGACGCTAATGAAGTAATGATCAGTTACCGAGAAAGGGAATAAATTGCCTCCAACTTCCTTGAACTCAACTGGAAAAGTCAGTTACGGCGAGATAAATCCGGAAAGGGAAAAGAAGCCAACGTTCTCAGAAATGAGGAAGCAATATATACCAAAGAAGCAAATCTTTTCTTACCGATGGCTATTTCTTTCTGGAGTGACCCACTCTCATAATTTTTCCTTCGGTTTTTTTGATTTTCAACGATATTTACGTACAAAAATCGCGCCAACATAAATCCCTCGTTCTAGATAAATGGAATATAAATCATCGTTATCACATAATTACTTTTCCATCCCTCCATCCTATGTACGATAAATGTGTCAAAATTCATATCACAAGAAAGAAGGAAATATTGGCTTTATATTTAAAATTCAAATATAAACCTGAAAGCACATCATATCACAAAATAGCCATACATAGAAAACAACGAATAGTAAACAATGAATAAAGAAAAAAGTAGGATATGAAGCCTAAAAAAATAAACAATCTCGAATGACAAAAGTTAAGGATTGTGTAATAGGTACACAAAAATTCCATCACTATAAATTATTTATTTCACAATTTAAATTAATTATGAAAATATATTGTAGAATTTTTCAATTAAACCTTAATTATTTACCAAAATATCCTAGTACTTCGACGGCAATTTCGGGTAAAGGATCATTATTTTAAAATTATATTAAAAATTATAGAAAACGATGAATTCACCTCGATTATAAAATATGAATTAATGTTAAATGATAGTAAATTATAATTGATAGCAATTAATTCAAAATAAATAATATAAATAAATTACAAAAGGCACTCATCTCCATTTTCTAAGTCGCTATTTCTCAACGAAAGATCGATTAGGAAGATAAATGAAACAATGAAATGTAGGTGTTGGTTTTATAGTCCTTCAGCATCCATTATAATATCCCTAACATTATAAATCTCAAGAGATAGATTATCAAAGCAAAAACATCGCAAGAATTCAATTACAGCTGAAAGGAAACCAACGATTTCAAACTCACTGCAAGCAACCGAAACAAAAGATACGATCGCAATGAATACAATCACCATGAAAAGGATGATGATTTCTAGAGGGTTTCGAGAGGATATTTGACAGAAAGGCGTTATATCCATATAAACCAGCGATGTTTCCGAAAGAGTAGACAACTCAAGTGACTAACAAAAAGGATTTTCTCCTCCGTGAGATACGATTCCACCGAAAGGCAAACGATTGAGTGCGCAGCTATGCATTCGCTTATCCGATAAACTCAGCGACTCTCCCATTTCCTATTAAAATAACTGCACCACGTCGCAATCTTTCCTGGCTAGGAATTCCATGGATGAATTCCGGCCATTTATGATCCTATTCCATAAATGACAACGAAGAGATTTTCTTCCCCGTGACTCCATTTCCGTGTGCATCATACATGAATTCAAAAATATATTTCACGCTGTTACGGTGTTACCAATAAAGATAAACAAGACATAATCCTCATTGATTCAAGTCACTTCTCCACAGTTCTTCCGCTTCAGAACCATCATTGATTATAAGGCAAGCTTACTGATACGAAAATCGTAAGTTTCATTCACCATGGAGCAAGGCATCGAGCTGTAATAATTTTCGTTCTGGTTACCTCTTCAAGGTTCGAGGAAAAAACAAACATCTGTTTAACTCCGGTTTCGCCCCTGCTTCCGACGTCGAGCAGGTTCTAATCGATATTTCACCATTTTTCCATTGTAATATTATCTCCTTGAGGCAGTTCATGTTATTGGTCCTACCTTCTTCATTTGCATTACAATACTCGTACATTTAAAAAATTTATAATACTTAGTCCAAAGTTATACTGAAAATTAATTATAAATACTAGTAAACCCGGGCGTAAACTTAGCCCAGCTAAATTCAAAGTAGTTGATTAATACACGAAGGTGTATTTTTAGGTGTTTTAGTGATGCATATTCGTTTGTAGTGATCATAGTGTTTTTTGAAATGTGTTTGGGCAAGAAAATAGTGTGTGCCCGTTTCGATATCCCACGTTTTTATCTATAGATATCAATATCTACACATAAATTAACGAAATTCTATTCGCAAATTCAAATATTAACTTCATTTTTTACCTAAAGGTGCAATTTTCATTCGTTGGGTCAAGTTCTAGCAGTAAGCGGGAAATATTTACCTTAAAACGGTGTGTCAATTATATGTTTTGATGGAGTATGAAGGGAGAAAAAACGCTGGTCACCGAAAACGGATGATTAGAAATAATACGTAAGGATACCTCGCTTTAGATATAAGTAAGAAGGTATCGTTTTTAACCGAAAATCGAAACGTAATAACAACCGGTTTTCAGTTTCGGTTCCGTATCGAAAATTACAAGTTTTCGGTTCCGATTCGGTTTCCACTCCGACATAAACAACCGATTTTTATGCTCCGACATTCGCTTCAGTTCCGGTTCTATGCCGTGGTAAAATTCCATCCTTTGTTAAAGAAAAGGAGACTATAAATATACAATATCCTTCCGACTCTTCCGACAGCGGGACGTGCTTTAGATTTGCACCTCGGATGGATTATCGGAGAGGATGAGAAAGGGATAAAAAGAGAACAATCGCACGGAAACGGATATGAAGTGAGAGCTACGGTTGAATATTTAAGCCGCGGATGGTGCGATTTTCGCAGTTTCGGATTTGGCTTCGAAAAACTTCCCAAAGCGGACTTTTGAAAGAGATTTCAACGAATATAGTACCTCGTTCATAAACGGGCAGGAAATGTGAGATTTTTTGCACGGTGGCTTTGCAATACAACGGAGATGCAATAGGAGATGCAATAGGAGATGCAATTCTTCCTTCCATTTAATCCTTCCTGAGAGGAATCTTTTTTGATCAAAAAGGATTTTTTAAATAGAAAATGTAAAGAGCGAGAAATAAAAAATATGACAACAACAAAATAACTCGTAACTTTATTGCCAACATCTCCTGCGTAATAGAAGCAAATGGACATTTGATTACTTGTTCACGTCAGTTAATCTTCCGTAAACGAGAAGTCAAATAAAGAAGAAAATTACAATAACTACTTCTATACGTAATTTTTAGCCCAAACGCAACCTCTTTTGCGAAATCCTGAATTATTTGGAAATAAACCCTTTTTGAAGTATGAGGAACACCTCCTAACCAGTAAAGTAGCGGAAGCCAGTTAACTAAAATTTTAAACGTGTTATTCAAGCAGAATTCTTAATTGCTTATCTTTACTTTTCTTTCAAGTTTCCATTTTAGCCAAATTCGATTTGCGTTATGTCAAATCTACGATATTGTCAGGATAATGTGTAGGTTGGAGATAAGAGCGACTTCAGATGGGAAATTTTCTAAATATTCTAATAATAAAGAGATCATTGGAAGATGCCGTTAATTTCACGCGCTACCTAAAGTTTTATAGAAATATCTCTCCAAATAGAATGTAGACCTTAGTTCTTCTCTAAAAAGGAGTGAAGAAAATTCATTTTAAATTAAATGAGTATAATTGTGAGGGTATTTTTGAAACTTAATGCTAAATTTCGTTCATAAGTTATGCTCAGATGGCTTTTAGAAGCATTTTCCACATCAAAGTAGAAAAAAGAGTCAGTACGCAAGGGTTCTCAGAGTGCCTTTTAAAGTCTGCATTTCCCGAACAGAGGATCTCTTGTCCGCTGCGTGTAGATTAGTTCCATTTCCAACCGCAAGAGGTTCGTTCGTATCTGGTCCATAGGGAGTGAATCGTAATTAGAAAGGCAAACACCTCTTCCCTATGGAAACGCCTAAAAAAATTGCGAACCTACGTTCTACAACGGAGGGTTACATCTCCAACGAAAAATACCATTTCCCTGGAATAGCTTTTTACCTAGGGAGGTCAATGATCTGGTAAAACATTCATTTCTTGTTAACATGAAAAGATCGAGAAATCAGATCGAAACCTTTTAATTATTGAAACGTATTTCAGTTATAATTTAAGATTACAATACTTATTTATTGGAGCCTTTACTAGGCGAGGTTAGGCCCGAGTGGGCCTCTCTTCCACCTAACCTCGTGTGAAGATACATGGTTATAAAGATTCAAAATGATACTAAGAGAACAAAAAAAAGAAAAAGAAAGATTTGATTTGTGGGAAAAAAATCTCCATAACTGAGGGTTGATAGAGAAAAACCCACAGTGCGGGAAAACACCCACACAAGGAGGGGGGCGAAGAAAAACCCGCGAAAATAAAGTGAAAACAAATAATAAATAAAATAATTTTTAAAATTCAACAATCATGGAGAAAAGTACAAAAGGTAAAGTAAAAAATATATAAGTAAAAATACAAAAATATAAAAAATATTAAATTTTTTTTAAAAAATAATAAAAATGGAGTAATGACATAAGTATAATATATTCAGGATTAATCTAAGTGAGTTTGAAGAAGGAAGACGTGATTGAACTTTGCTCGATCAACTTTGAGCCTAAAAGCTATCAACAGTCAAAAGTATCAAAGACTGGAGTCTTATCTTAATGATGAGATATTATTACATAATTGATGGAATTAGAATAGGTTTTTCACTTCTCGTAGAACTTTGGGAAATAATTATTTTTAACTAAAATAAAATTTAATAACTATTCTGTTCACTGTCAAACCTTATTTATGAATCAAGCAATAACTAATAATAATATTTGTTGAGGGAAAAAGAATCAACAGCATTCATATTTTGTGTATCAGTAATCAAAGTACATACTAACTTTTGGCAAAAAAAATCCCAAAGCGTTATCAAAAGTAAGCCGTTGAAGAACGCTACAAGGCTATTAAGACAGTGATTGTGTGGGTAATTTATTTGACACATTATTATGTAGACAAAGCAAAGACTTTCAAAATATTTCACTGTAGTAAGTTTAACAACATAAGTAGACACCGCACAGAAATAATCCTTCGGTATGCTGATACGGTGGTGAGAAGATATAAAGGATTTTTTGCCGTTTTGTTGCCTCAAATATGAATCTCCTGAGAATACTCCGATACTCCTCGGTGAACTATGAAAACCTTCTTGACCTTTCTCTTTGAGACTACCTACGATATTTTTATTTCCCGAACGGTACCGAGATATACTTCTCACCCTAAATGAATAAAATATCTGCGATAGTGAGCAGAGCCACTGTGCTATTTTCCACACATGGCGTCCATTCTTTTCACTTGAAAAATTCATGATAATGCAGCAAAAGGTTCATTAGAAAAAATATAACACATCTTTTAAGCGCTACAATGAGATATTATCGGATTTCCAATTTCAATTCCCTTTAACAAGAAATATGCACGACCATATCTTTTTTCAGCAAATTCATATCTTTGAGCATAGCCCAAGGAAGAATAGACTTGAAAAAAGCCCGACGGGACCGGGAATTGAACCCAGGTCTCCCGATTGCGGGTCGGGTGTTCTGTCCGTTGAGCTATCTCGCCGGAAAATACTCTCACTTTTTTTTTTCAAGTCTATTCTTCCTTAGGATTTTTCCTGGGTGCAAAAATCACCTTAATCCATTCCTTCTTTGAGCATATATTTCACGTCCAAACCCGACTCTTGAGCCTGTAACCCAATCGGATGTCCGAGGGTTGGTTGTATGAATTGCCTTTCAACAGTCCTCAAGTACGTCAGAAAAATATAGGGCGAAAATAAAATATACGCTACAGACGCCCTAAGCCACCAGTCTCTCGGAAGCGCACAAGGTCGCATAATGAACGCGGGACCGCGCTACTTCGCAAAAGCCAAATTGCCCGAACGCACGTACTTTCCATATAATAAGACCCACTGCGTTTCGTCAGCAATGCACGTCCCACAAGACGAGACCGAGTCGCAGTTATTTAATTAAAGAACTCGTCCGTAAGCCGGCGAATATGTTCCTTTTGCGTGAAGTGGACTCGACCGTACCCTTGATTACTTAAAGACCACGTCGTCAAAGACGGACTTCTCTCACGCCACCAGATGACTTGAAACTCGAATGCGATTGGAGAAGATCGCATAAGAGGGATCAAGGGTTAAGAGGGTGCTCTGGTGGGAAGAAATGAGTCGTTGGATACCTTGTTTCCATGCCAACTTAGCCGAAGACGAATGGAAAGCAGTCCCGTGGGGGAATTTGGCAGCGGCGGAACCAGAGGGAGGTCCACCACTTATGCTGAGGATGAATGGGAAACACCTGCGAGCCAAAGGAGCGTCCTCTGCCGAGATAAGACGCCAATTGCGAGAGTGGCGAAAGATATAGAAACGCCTTCGCCACGGAGGACTCAATTTGTAGTTTCAGCTGCGCAATGACTCACGAAAGATGCCCCTTTCAACCACTTCCTCGTTGACATTTTCTTATCTTTAATTTACAGAGAAACGTTAGCCAGAGCTTATTCAGGCTTTTCGTGACCTTGGCAATTTCATTTATAAACGTCTCTTCAACAGTTTTGTGATGCAATAATAAATTAGGTTTCATTAATCGACTTATAAGTTAATTAATGAAACTTAATGGCCCCAAAAATTTTTACGTAACGTGAAATAATTCATAGCTACATGGAAATACGAGAATGACTAATTTTGTCGAAAAATCAGCGTCCTCAAAGCAAGGAATAAAGTCGACAAGACCTTAATATTGCAAAGTTAAAATAGCGGTTAGGATAGGGTCAAATATTTAAAAATAATTTAAACAAAAATCAAGGAATTATAAAATAATTGGAGATATACTAAATAGGAAACTTACTAAAATCTTATGTATATAGTTATATCAGGAAAAAAACGGAAATTAATTAAAAATGAAATCATCAAGATTGTAGAAACATACAAATAAAAGTATTCTAAAGAACATACAAAATGATAATATATGAAACTATTAAATTAATAAAAATATACCTAAATAATCAGGATCATAGTGAATATTTGTGCTACATTTATCACTCACAAAGTGGATATTTACGATTGATTTCATTAAGAGTAACATTCAAAGTTGCCCACACATTTGATAGTATACTTATTATTAATATTTCCCCATCGACGAATTTACATATTTTATCAACAGAGAAAATATATCAAAAATCACCGTGGAATGTCTAATTGAAGGTTCTTTCGTCCAAATTGAAACTCTGGCATAACAGTTGGTAATAATGTTTAAGGACAAGTCAGAATGTTCATATAGCACGAGATGATGGTATATTACAATTCACATGCACTGAATAGTCTTAATCTGTTTAGTACGGCTCCCTCCCAACTAAGACGCCCTTGGCATCTACCCCATACTAAATGGTAATGCTGCACTCAACCTTCAATGGACGGTGCTATTCCAGAAACCATCAGATTTCACCCCATTTGACACTTTAAAAACTAGCACCTTGTACATGAGATGATAAATTAGCTCTGTTACGCACTGGTAGAAGAGGTAGGAGTACAGGAAGTGTTCGCATAATGTGGCAATGTTGACCAAAAGCCAAGATAGCTATTCCGAAAATGAGGAAATTAAAAACAGAAGAAAAAGGGAAAGATCAAAGATGAGTTTACCTTCTTCCATGATGGTGTTTCAAAAATTTGCTCCTCATAATTTCTGACACTTCTGTAAACATGCCAGAAGGTATTCTAAAGCTCTATCTTTTAAAAGATTCAGAATCCTCTTTCTAAACCATGACATGACGAAATCAACAAAATCACGCTATAAACAATTTACTTAGATTTAAACATAGGCAGATGAATTTAGCATCAACTTTCCAGCTATCCCAGCTTAATAAGTACTTAATTGAGTATGAAATTAGAATAAAATCCTATTCCCATGCTTCTCCTATCAGCACTTAAGAGCTCTCCTAGATATCTCAATGGGCTTTCGTGCACCAGTTACAACCCTTCGTCTGATATTCACCCTTCTCTTCTCAAATTGCGACTTAGAAGAGGAACGGACGATTATGGAAAGAAATTAAAAGTCGAGAAGACGAACTAGCGAAAATAAGTCATTACTATTATTATCCGTCTAAAAGCAAGAGAATTCCTTCGGACTGCTGCAAAGGATTTTCATTTGAAATCGGAATTAAGAAAGAATTCTCATGATAAATGAATCCTAAAAAATTAAGTTAAGGTCTCATCATATTTGAAAGCTTCTTACATTGAGGATTTAACAGATTGAAAAGCTAGGCTCTTCTGGCGTTGAATCTTTCTAAGATAGCATCGTGTAACTTAACTGCCAGTAAAACCAATCAGATAAATTACTTTGAGATTAATTAACATTGATTTTTCTGGGATTTATCTCCCGATTAAATGTTACAATAAACTACCTTCAGTATCAACAAAATTAAATCAGAAATTCGTTACATTTCGAAGTATAAATAATTCAACAATCAATTACAAGTTAGCGTGTACAGTCGGCCCAGAAAAAATCGAACGGTGTACTACGTGGTGCATAAGATTGAGGGGTTTCAAATTTTACTCTTTACCCCTTCCACCCGCCCTTCCATTACATTTTGGCAACACCGGAATTTTGCCTTTGCCGCGGCTAGGCCGGTGCGTACCCATGTGCCTACGCTCCGTCCGATGAGGAGGGCTGCTATCGCGAGGTCTAAAGGAAAGCGGTACCAGCGATTGCTGGGAAATTTTCGGTAGATCGTAAGGAATTATATTTTAAAAGGGCAATGGCCTTAAGTTAGAAACAGATTCCTCTTTATTCTTTACGAGAACCAATATTTTCCACCCTGACATAATTTCCAGCTCCCTTGAATATTGAGGACTACAACTGATTTATATAATAATATTAATCGTTAAATCGAAGAAAAGGAATTAAGATTCTGATTCGAACAAATTGCCCTTGGATGTCCTGACTCAGGCTTTCAAATAGCAGGAAGAGAATCCTGAAATGTCATATTTAAATCGCGTTAAATTCGACAGAATTGATAAAAGCAGCCATAAAGGTTCAATCTGTTGGAACCCATCATTTTTACAATGTCGTTCGTCGTAGTTAAAAGACAATATCATAAAATGCATGAGGACTATGAGCTTGCTGAAACCATATTTACACAAACAAATGCAGTAAAATATTTATTCTACGATTATCCTAAGAAATCACAATCAAGCAAGTAATATCGATAACTAAACGTTCATTATTTCTCGCTTTTATGAGTTGTATTTTTAAAAGGCATTCGACTGCGGAGGTCATTTCGCACATGGTCTCCCACCGGGAATCGAACCCGGGACCGCTTTAATCCAAGTAGAACGCGCTGCTAATATGACTATCCGGAAGCCTCTCTTTTATTTTGGCATTAAAAGCCCTCTAGTGCTCCGATCTGACTGGCCCAATCATTACAATAAATATCCAAGTTGGTAACATGTCTTCCACGATAATTTATGATCATCTTCGAGCTTTTCTCATACAAACCTTTTCATGCCTTGATTTAAGTTATTTTTAACCACAAGTGGTTTACCTCATCGAGACCGTATGGGCGATCTCATAAATGAATCTTGGAAAAATTCTTTTTATAATACATGTTTTTACTTTATTCTTCTTATTCCAGTTCTGTAGATGAATCCCCTTAAACTCCCTTCCGACAGTCTCTCCTTTTCCCGATGCTTATTTCGTTTAAGTCATTTAAATCATGAACCATTTACCATTAGATACGGTTGACTTTATCCTTCATTATGTATCACTTCGTATGCATAATCATAACACATCTCTGGAACTTTATTTAGAGCTCTTATTTCAGTCGAAATGCCGCTATGCCTAAAAATAAAATTTTCATTAGGGTCTTAAATTGTTTATGAATTACCGTAGCATTTAGCTACTATTTATTTGATGCCATACGTTTTTCAAACGTTCAGTACGAATAACCCTATTTTTACGCTTCCTTTTAAACCATACTTATTTTTATATACTGTATTTTTAACTATAACTTGAGGTCGAATATCCAATGCATCAGTCTTTTTACACAGTGTTTTTTATGTATGTAGGGTTACTTACTTTAGAAAAGATACCGGGAAACGAATTTCGGAAAATCTATAATTTAAGACCTACTAGTAGCTTATTTAATTAATAAGGTGTAAGTAGCTTAAGCATCACGATATCGATTACATTCAGTCTTCTACTTATTTCAGTCACATATATTTCACTTCATCGGAGTTGTCCATCCAAAACGGGACGATATAGAGAATTGATTAGAGACGGAAATTATAGTGGTAGAGAAAGAGAAATATCACTCGAAACGGTAAAGGGTTAGAATGTTCTTTAGGATATCGGTATCCCTCAGTAAATGAGCGAAATTATTCCTTTCATGATTGAAACGCTGATAATCATCGGGATAAGGTAAAAGAGGAAAAGTATTTTGGGGAATGGGAGATTCAAGAACTCTCCAATCGCTGTATGCCGGGAACCATCGGGCGCAATTCCTAAGAAAAGGATTAACCCCAGGTGCGGCGGCCAGTTTTCAGAAACACCTAATGCGCATTTTGGAGACAATGCCTTTCTCATCAAGGGGGGTTAAATGCATAATGAAAAGAAAGTGTGGAGATTGAGGTATATGTAACTGTTTGTCGTGCGAGAGGGGTTTTGGGGTGGGGTTTTTTGGTTTCACTTATCGGAAGAAGGTAGTGAACGGGGATTCCAGGATTAACTCCTTTAAGGAAGCGGTGTCCTGAAAAGACTGTAATGAAGAAGTTGGTTTGGGACCATTTCAAAGCTTTCTGCCATATTGCATGAAATTTTCTAGTAGAATTCCTAACAAATCAGACAGCGAGCCGGACGCTATATATAGTATTATATATAATATATATAATTTATATATTTATAATATTCTTTTTTAAATTTCATTGCTAATGGAATGATGTAGAATCAAAAGTTTTAGGGAATTTTCCGATTATCATATTCTTAATTGAAAATCTTGCATCAACTGTGTTTAGTGCACTTATTGAATCATAACGAATAGTGCTTGCCGCTTCGATATTATATGATTAATAATAACGATTTTATTTTGTCACATGTTATTTGGATTGAAAAGGGATTTTTGAAGATTATTCCTCGAAAATAAAAGAAAGAATCCGAGCTGTGGAGCACAGAGAAAAATATTCAATCTGCGTATGGTAAGGATACTATTGATCTGGAATAGTGGTATACAGAAAATGAGCGATAAGGAAGAACTTCCTAGGAAGGGAAGACGATTTAAAAAGCACTTTCACGACTGGCATCCGTCGCATCCCCCGCTGTTTACTTCGTATCTCTTTAGACCTTTCTATTCTTTCCGAGATCCTTCAGTTCTATTCACCCATTTTCCTCCCTATTCATAACTCTCACTATACGCGGAATTCAGTGAACCTCTTTTCTATACCAGCTACCTAACTAAGCTACCCCCCACCTATTGTATCATCTGCATATCTTTCTCTCCTTAGTCCCACACGTGATTTCGGGTGTTTCTTAATGTCTTCCACAAGCAGCCGTTAGTGAAAGATTTCAAAATGATTTTCAGTATATTTAGGCAAAATTCATCTTCTCAGAAATTTCACTTTCACGTTTCCGAAAACAATGTTTAGAGGTAAGTAATTTTTTCGGAAAAAACATGGTGTATGGTAACTACAGATGACCGAACAAATCTTTGTCTCTATTTGTTTGTGAATTGCAGCATTAACTTTCTTAGTACGGACCTAAGTCTAAGGTGCCCTTCGACCCAGACACGGGGTGTTATGTATGACTATTTTGTATGTGACACTTCAGCTAGTTTATGTAGAAATATTATGATTTAGTTCGTTGAAAGCTACAAAACTACTGTCCTCAAATCCCTTTCTAAATGTTTTGAGCAATTAAGCAATATATTAGCAATAAAAAAGCCTCTCTGTTAACTAGATATGTAATGAAGAAGTTTCTATGTTAGTTTGAGAAAGAGGATGATGGATTTGAAAATTGCCTAAGATTTCATTGTTTACACCTGCAACCACCAATCTGGTGCGCACAGCTGTTGGCGTAGCAATGTTACAAATCTTCGAGTAACTAACAGAACTGCAGCTGATTCTTTGTTATCCTCTTGTTAATAGATATTCAAATCAATCAAAATCTTTTTCATTTACTGTGAATTGGAAGTAATGCAGTGACATACTGTTTTTTAACATAGAAAAGAATACGCTAATGCTTTCAAATAACTTTCGTAGCAAATGAAGCAATTATACTGAGGAAATCTTTAGAGCGAATATGGGGAAAAATTTTACGAAATTACGCCCATCAATATCATTCAGGTTTGATCCCCAAATTTTTCTGCAAAAATTATCAAAGAGGAAAAATGTCCGTTTTCGATCCAAATGGACTTGTTTCTTCTACACCAGTAAGTTTTTGAGTCCTTACGAAAACATTTTGGAAATCTTTTCTTGGCCGCAGAAACTCCAGTACACTGTGCGCTTAGCTAGGCCTCACCATAAAACCTATTGTTTCCTCCCTTCCGCTCGCTCCGAGGCCCACGGTCAGATAGAAGGGAAGGCTTCGGACTCTTCCGGTGTTGCCAAAATGTGATAGAAAGGTGGGTGGAAGGGGTAAAGCCAGAAATTTGAAACCCCTCAATCTTATGCACCACGGAATACACCGTTCGATTTTTTCTTGGAGGACTGTACATATAGCAATGCAGCATTAGCATATCACTCACAATCAGAAATTGTACTTAGAAAGGATTTGGAGCACATTCAAGTATCGCGCCCACTTATCTAGAAATCTTGAACTTTCTGACCACTAGAAATAAAAATAGCATGAATCCAACTTATTACCTTCATCAGTCCATTTCCACGTATCAGTTCTTAGCTCGGGATCGCCCATTCTTTTCCAGAAATAATTATCTAGTTACTTCGAAAAGCGATCTCTCAAACACTAAGTTTTAAAGGACTTCAATTTTTCTTCTCCATTCAAAATGCAATGCTTTTTTATAATGACAAAATAAAAATAAGAAAAATTTATCGCAACTTAGCTACACTGAAATTTAATTACTTTAACCCTTTTATATAATTCAAATTATTTAAGAAAACAAAACTTATGAGGCAATTACAAAATACAAAATGAAGAATAAATCTGACGTAATGGTCAACTTCGTGGAAGCCATATTAAAGGATTAAAAAAAGTTTTTTTTAACCTTCAGGACTTCTAGTAGGCTATTTGAGAGCAAAACAAAGATCGAGGGGGAAAGAAAACTCTATGCAATGATACTTATAATACTCTATGCAAAGAAACTTATGTAACCATTTTTCATATTTAAACTATACGTCATGGAATTCCTCATTTCTATTTTTTAAAACTTAATGGATTAAATACCATCAAATTAAGCTTTTCCCCGAAAATTCGTTGAAAATGTCTATTGTAACTCTAAATCAGGTTATACATATTCGTGCTGAATATTTAAAGCCGACCCTTTCTCTCGAAGTTTCGAGTTCAGAACTTGTATTCTTAGATAAAAAACAGTATAGTGTACACTTAACCACTTCATATCTTTACATTTACAAAACCAACCGTTAACATCATACATACTGTTTTTGACTTTAACTTAATTTTAGTACATATGTGGTGATTATTACTTTTCCACAAAGTTACGCTTGAACACATCAATTTTATTTTATTAAACAATCTGAGCAAAAGTGGCTATGGGTAAATACGAAATACTAACACGATAGTTATATAATCTACGTCAAAGGACCCTCATGAGCCATCCTATTTGATGAGATTGCAAAGGAGGCCTACGTGCCATAAAGGTTGGACAAACCTGCTCTAAACGAAAATCTTTAGCCCCCGATATGCAGGCAACCAGACATACACTTCGCCTGTATCGAAGCTGCCCGCAACACATTATTCTGCGATTCCAGCATTGCTACCTTTAAAAATGGATTTTATCATCCATAATCTGTCAGTGGAACGGTTTTTAAATGAAGTTCTCTGTAGAGTACATATGGAAGCATTGCAAAAGACTCGCCGCTGTTATTGCGTTACCGAAATATCACTCCGTTTCTGAGATTTCAAATTCTTTAATATTCCTTTCCAGGACATACACCGGTACTTAAATAATTGCGGGCTCAATGACAGTAGACTTAGATATTTGCGAGTATACTATAAACCTATATATAATAAAATATAAAATAAAATATATATAATACGTAATTATGTACTACTTAAAAGCATGAATATTTAATCACGAAGGACAAAACCCTTGGAGATTGTAAAATTATATATGCTACTATTCTAACAGGACGTAGACAATGCCGTTGAAGTTTATTAAACACAATATGCCAAAATTAATTAAAATATGAGTAGCATACAATATATTATAGTACAATAATAGCGTGTAATCGCTTAAAAAAAGCCAGAATAACCAATAAAACTTAGCAAAAGCGTAAACTGGCAATTAAAACTTAAAAATTTTAAAGCCACAGAGCTCAAATCAAAATAAAGTTTTATTTCTTCCATTTACTACTTATGGTAATATTAATGTACTTCTTTTTTATCGGATTTGAATCCCGATCCACTTTCTGGGCTATAATTATAGATTTCATGGAACGAGAAATTAAAAAAAATAATATAAAGAATGAAAATATTGTACTCCAAAAGAGTATAACTCATGACCAGTTTCGGCGTTTCATGTCAAACGATTGCTGATATTGCATTTTCCTTAAGAATATAATGTTTAAACAGCAACTTCTCCACTGTTTAAAACTGTAAACACTTAAATAGGGTAAATATATTAAGAATGTAACAAAAATTTATTGATCTAAGACTTAAAACTACTCTAATATTCGATTTAAGTAGATGTTGTAGATTAATTAAATAAGAGGAGGGAGAATTGTTATATTTTGTATTATTTGGTTGTTGGAAAAGTGACGATATGAAAACGATTGACAATTTGGACTTAAAAGCATCAGAGTGTGACAGTGAACAGTAGTTTTTATAATTAGGGGATATATGTTGTGTAAATGTTATGGTGGGGGTGACAAGGTGTGTGTGTAAAGTCCTGATGTAGTGTACTGATATTTGAATAATATGTATTGTGATTGAGTACTGTGTGAATAGTAATGTTAAGTGTGGAATATTTATCTGTGTAACGTCCGGTGCAGGGATTGGGGTTGTAACTATGTTGTCTATTGATGATGGTTGGGGCTGCCACCAGAAGAAATTCTACTAGCAGCATAAATAAATAAATAAAATAATCCCACTAACATACTCAAAATACCAGTGAGCAGTTAAAGACCTCCACGATCTGGAAAACCTTAAACGACCTCTAAGCTCTCGAAAACAATTATCCTCTTGAGAAAAGACGAAGGAATCTAGCGTGAGAGAAAAGGCTTACTCCACCTTCAGCTGAGAAAAGAAAGGAAAAACCGAATCCTAATTGGTTCGCTCGAGCAACGCATGGGTTCCGTTGCATAAGAAAGTAAGGGTGAGCAGAGTATCCCCATAGGGTTTTACGGTTGTTGAGCGATGTGAACCGCATTGGGGGCAAGGGAGGAAATGGTACACGCATATGGGAGGTCAAGGGATCGATCTTCTCACGCGTTTCGTTATGAAAGTTTAAAGAGAGGAGCATGAGAAATGAAGGTGAAGAAGTTGAGCGGAACTACAAGGCCTGAACCCCACACAGTGTAAGATGCGTCCTTCGGGGGATAAACATATTTGAAAACGGGCTTTAAACACCATTTGGAATGGTTGCAATCTTCTACTTCGCGAGTAGAGTTATTGATTGTATTAGTCATCCTGAACTATTTCAATCAACAAAATTTGATAATTAGTCGAATCTATGTAAATAAGAGACAAAAACAACGGAATAAGCATTACAATAGGCAATGATGGTTCGTAACGTTCCAAAAGTTTCAACTCTACTCTAAATAAATTACGAATAATTTACTTCCTCAGCTATTCTTATTACAATTCCTACGCTTTTCTTATTTAAATTCTTAATAATCCTCCTCAATGCTTATAAAACCTATAACCTCAATATGGGTCTTCATAAAGACTTATACAACTGCTAAACAGCACTCAGAGTTTCCACAATCTCACTTAAATTTATTCAAATTCATGGTAAGAATACAGAACTGGAAATCTATGTTATCCAACCAATTTTCTAACCTTAATTAGAAATTTTCCAACTGGCGGATGATTCACAAGAGCCCAAATCGAGTTTCCACCGGAAAAATATTTAAAGAGTGCCAGAGTTTTGGTTTCAGTAACAAAGGGCCCTTCAAATTAATCTAATGAGCAAGTTTCCATTAGAATGAAATCGGTAAAAAGTTTCGACTTCATTCTGGGAAAATCGGATTATCGGATAAAGTTTGGAAAAACGAGGAGAAATTTTCAATTGAATATAGGAAATATCCCCGAAATGAACGGCGTATATTTTTATCAAATATGCTTTTCCTTTTGTACATTGAAATTTAACTTCTACTCGGTGAGTATCTACCGTTAAAATTAGTTTCCACGTCCTTAAAATCAGATTCTCGTTACTGAGAAAACTTAAAGAAGTATTTGAAGGATTCTATATAAAATCTCATTAAAATTTTCCCAAAATCGACATTCACGCATATCAAAATAGAATTCTGAGAACCGTACAAAGAGTCTAAATCAGGCCTGCAAAACTTTTACAGTAAGGGAAAATCGTGGATGGATATGAGAACATGTTCGTGAGCTGCATATGAAATATGAACAAGTTTTCTAAAGCAAGAACAGGAATATTTTACTTTGGAATTTAGTAAGAGGTCGATATTCTTGAGATTTCGCTTCAAGAATCTTCTTTCGATGACTGCCTTTCAATCATTCAACGTTTGTTAGTACTAAATAATTTTATCATTGTTTAAATAAGTATAATTTTCTGAACCCAACACGGTGAACCCTAGTGAGTCACATACGGACCGCAGATCGTATGTTGTCCATGCTAGGTCTCGCATTCAACGAGAAGCATATTTCAGATGATAAATCTTGATTGAACTGAATGAAGATAAAGAAATGATTTATCATAGTGAAAACAAAATAAATCCATTAAAATACATAAGGTTTTCATAAGCTCAGTTAAGGTGAACGAGAAAAACTTTCTAGCCAAAGTAGGATTAAAACGTGGGTGAGGAACCATCAGCTTATTATAGTGCTAAGTGAGGAATATTTCTCTTAGTTACATATATTCATTAACTTTCAAATTTTATACACCAGTAGATCAGAAAGTGAATTTTAAGTACTTTTCTTCGCTCTTTGATAACCAACGTTCACTTCACAGACATAAATATCTTTTTCAAGGCATATTTTCAGAAATTACCTTAAAATACAATCTACAAATAACTTAACCACGGCTTGATTATCTTAGATAAGTTCACACGCGGTCATCCTACAAACAAGGTCCCCAACCTCTGACATATACGCATCATTATTTCTAATATCTCATAACTCAGTGAGCAATGTAGAGATCCTCGTGTAGATATCTATCCGGTTGATTACGCCCACACAGTTTTATATACGGGTAATGGAATAGATCAAACATCAAGATAACATAATATTTACCGATTAAAGTGCATATTCCTCGTTTTGAACGTCTCATTAGTTCGGTTAATTGATCTTGATGATATCTCGGGATGGGATAACAGAGTGATGAAACGGATATGAATACACCCACACGCGCTATTTTCATTAATGCAGGATACAGAGAAAAACAAATGCAAATATACCGAAGATAGGTCCTTCTTGTCATTATAGATCATTTAAGGCAGCATTTTTTCCGTGAGGAAAAGCAAAATATTTCTGACCAAATGTGCTAATTGCTGCATTTTATTCTCCCTTTACATCCTTGAGGTAATAATTTAAGAAAAGTTGAGGTTGACATTATAAATTAAAAATATCACGATTTTGACTTAGAGAGGCTTCAACTAAAATATCTCAAGATATTAAGGATATCTGATATTCATCTATCAAATGTATAAATATTACACAAAGAAATTACCTCGGAATATATATGCTCGTAATGCAAGAAATATAATTCAAAATTCAAGGACTATTTTTTTTTAATTGAACTAACTACAGCAGTTTCTATCGTTTATTTAGTTATAATTTCAATAATTAGACGTTTAGGATTCCAGGCAGAAAAAAATTTCTCCAATTCTATAAATGATTTTAATTTTTTAAGTGTGCCATGCAAATTAAACCTCGTTCTATTAATAGTTCTTTCCTAAGTGAGGGTAGTAGCTGCCCCTGAATATTCTTTAAATTGCAAGCCGTGTCTTAAGTAAATAAATACATCTACTTACTTAACCTTATTGAGCGCAGTAGCTTCCTATAAAGTAGTAACACGTACCTGCAAAAGAAAATGTTTCCATTAGTACAAGATACTTATATGCACAAGACAATGATTTAGCGAAACCATAAAGACTATACCATAAGAAGAGTTTTGAAAAATTGTACATAACGTCCCTCTTCTATATTCAAATAAAGGCATTAATTATTAATGAACGATAATTTACATCAAGCATCATATTCATCCATGAAGCTCTATCATGTATACTGCAAGGCTAAGTTTAATGATGAAAACCATACTCTTGATGTGTTGAAACCGAAGTGAAACATGACCCATGTAAAGCTTAATTATAATTCTTTCCGCTAAACCTAAGGAGGTTTTCTAAATTTGTGAAATTAACAGTACATCCTGATTAATAATCTCCTTAACAAAAAAATTCACGACTATTAGAAAATTCCTTTAAAAAACAAAGTGTCTTGTACTGAGTCACTAATTCGTGCATTAAATATATATTGGAGTATCAAGCATTTAACCAAATTGTCGAGATACTAAAAAATGTAATTCGGTTCATCCTTTCACATTTACCTTCAATTGACAACGGATTGTAAAATCAGATAAAATCTTCTTCTCAGTAAAATCAGACATAGTATTTTAATCTCCCTAATCACTTTAATCTCTAGTGGTATCTGCCACCCAAAGGTTAAAAAATCCCAAAATCACAGAATTCGGGAATATCGGGATTGCCTAATTCGGATGGGTAGAACAAATTCGCTCGTAACAACTTTCAAGGACTCGTTATTTTTAATCCCGGGGGAGAAATGGCTTGAGCACGCGTCGCTCGTTTCAGCGGAACCATTTCCAACAGCAATCGGAAAAGGTTCGCCCACACGTCAATGATCCCATCCGGCAAACTCTGGAAATAAACGTCGCAAAATAAAATTCAAGAACGCACCAAAGGAAAAAAATTGAAGCGACGCTGGGTTACGCCGGGTTTATTTATCCACGGAAAACTAAAGGATAAAAAGAAACGGAAGAGTAACAACCCCGTGCTATTTGGCGGGAAGGTTTCTATGCGTATCTGGTGACAACAAACAGACAATCCTCCAGCGGACAATACGTTGAGGGTACTGCGGTACCACTGCAAACATGACGATTTCACGAACTTTTGCTAAAAGCAACGTCTCTTGAAAACTCCTCGTGTAACTCTTTTGAGCGAGATAAAAGTGTAATCATGGAGGATGCAGGGAGGACTGGATAGTATTGGAATGCTCAATGACTTTAAATGAGTTCCATTTCCGAGAGATGACCCAATTAGCTCATGACGTTGCTGAGTTTAAAAACAGCGAAGGAACGTAATCGGCAATTGCTGACAGTGCGGAGTAAATGCTGATAATACTAAACTAAGACGTTTCTGAATAAACGTTTCATATAAAATTATATCGATTGCCGCCAAAAATTAGTAGGATAAAATAAATGGTACTTGAAGTGTTCGAACTCGATGCTGTACAATGGCGATTGTAAAATTAATTTGGAGGAGAGATTCGGGTTATCAAAGAAGTCTTCAAAGATTACTCGAAGTACACAGTCTAGTTTCGAATAACAGAATGATACCGCTTAGTCTTTACCTCATAGGATATATGACGATATTATGTATGAAATATCTTTTAAAAATTTTTGGTCAAAAATCTCATAAGAGGAAATACTATCAAAAAATAATGAATTTCAGTGTGAATATATAAACTATCATTCATAGCGTCTTTTAAGATGTTATACTGAAATCAGAACAGATAAATAAAGTATTTTGCGTTTAAAATTTGGAAGGAAATAATTAGCTTATTTATCCCATTGAGTTATTTAATTTAATGTGACAATAAATAAATAATAATATTCTAACCAAAACAAAGCATAAACAAAAACTATAACAAAACCTTTTCCCCGGTTTGAACAAAGAAGTTTAAAAGTATAACATTAAATACAGACACCTAAATCCAATTTACGCTGTATGAATCTAAAATTAATTCACAATCAAAATCTCCTTCACATTGATTTTATTTAAAACTCAAACTCCACAGCACTGGCGAAAATCATTTCCTGAAATCCCTAATCGTGGAGCAAGAGAACCATTTGAATGTAGGACACCGAAAAAACACGAAGTACGTTACGAGTAAACCGCGAAGGATTTCCAGAAAGATGAACACCAATAGTGAGATGAAATGTAAATCGATCTTAACGCTAATTAACAGATGATGTGCGAGAAATAGTAATCCGAGATTTAAGATAACAGTTAATGGCAGAGAGATTTACAATTCAGAGGAGTTGTAAGAAGGAACATCATCACATTCACACAGAGAAGTAATGAAGTCACTTAATTAACCGCACGTGGAACTCATTCCTTAGACTTGTAGGAGATTCACCGAAGCGATAAGCACCGAATTCGAAACAATTCCCGATATAAATAACTAATGAGGAAGGAAAAACGCGGAGAAGCTAACGATCTCAAATCATTTCTTCTCTTTTATACAAAAGGAAAACGGAACGGCATCTGGCGTCGCTAACAAACCGAAGAGAAAAGGCTTTAAAATAAAAACTTAACGTTCTGAAAAGTGAGGGAAACAAACGGAAAACATGTTCCGAGCTTCCAAGAGATGGAGGAATTTTCCTAGAAGCCAAGGAAATGTGCGGAATGAAAATTCCCCAGCGATGGGAATATTCCAGAAGAGAGCGATTTATAATGGAGAGAAGTGATGTAAGAAGGAAGCACAATGTGTATGCATAAAACGCACTCCGCTATGGAGTCGAGGGAGGGACGGAAGGGATAGCGGCATTCTACCCGAAGAGACATTCAGGAAATAACGAAACGGGAGAATAAAATCGATGAGAGGAGACGTCTAGTTCACATTACAACTATACGTTATCTGGATTAAAAGCGCTGTGGGAAAATTTTTAAATCAAACGGAAATGGCCTATGCTTTCCAACTGACACAGTTCTTCATTCATTCATCCAAAGATTTCACTTGGTCGATTTTGATCTCATGCTGAATACCCTGAAAAATCTTGCATGAGTCACTGTTTTTATTTGTTTGTTTTTTACGATGTGAATGAGTTGGTAACACGATAATAGTGGGTGAAGTTTTCAAAATTTATAAGTTTTTACGATGATGAGTTAATAATGCTCTATATTGCTTAAATTGTGCTGCATATAGTTTGACTAATGAGTAATTATTTCTATCCCTGTAAATTGTAAAACATTATCATCATCGTTCACTAATTGTGTCTTAATGTAATTGATTGAATTTATAGTAATAGTGTATTATCATAATCGAATATAAGTAAAATTGTATATCTATAACTGTACATTAATTGCAATTTTATCTAACGTTGCCACCAGACACGTCTAACTGCGGAGAAAATGTGATTGTTGCACTTACTAAGAAATAATGAGGATGAAAAAATAAACAAAAAAATAAAAGGGTTAATTGTAAGAATGGCCAGCATTGACTAAGATTCGCCCTATAAGACGGCATTATTATTATTAAAATTCGTAATATATAATTAAATGTCTATCTATACTATTGATATTCACGCTGAAGAATTACGTTCTTTACATACTATACAACCATTATTCTAATGAATTTAGGCAGCATATGCCTAAAATTACACAGAAAGGATAATTGATATTCCCTACTCTCTGAATCATCCTTTGCTAATCTTTCCTATGAGCCTTTGCCCTTAATCTCACCAACCTCTTTTGAATTACGAATATACTCATCAAATGAGAGGAGTTATCCCACACTGTATCACCGCATAACTTTTATAAATACGATACTTGTAAGGATAGATGTCACTTTAAATGCCCTAGTTTTACAATTAACCTAATATGTTAAATTCGATATGCGAAGGCGTTACTTCGAGAAAGGCCATTATAAATGAATAGGAACACTGGTACACTTTCACAGATTTAATTTAAATCTGTGGAAGTGTACCAGTGTTTCTATTCATTTACCCTAATATGTTATTTCTAAACATCCGTTTTCGGTGATCAGCGCTTCTCTCCCTTCAAATTCCATCAAAACATATAAATGACGCACTATTATTAAGAGTACGTTTCTCGTTTCCAGCTAATTAATATACCAGCTAATAAAGAATGCACCATTAGGTAAAAAACTCGAGTTAAAATTTGAATGTGCCAATAGATTTTTGTTGCTGTATGTGTAGATATTAATATCTATCGATACAAACGAGGCATACCGAAATGGATACTGATACGGAATATGAAGGTGTAATTTTTGAGAATGTTTTCGAGTTTGTGTATTCATTTGTAGCGATTGGTGTGTATGTTAAAATATATTTTGGTGGAGAGCCAGAGTATCAACGTCCGCCAGCGAAATTTTCGTACGGCCATTAGTATCTATCTATTAGCAAATAGAAACTACGTTGAAAACGTAGGGAACGGCATAGAGAAATGTCCCAATTTAATTTGGAAGAAATTTTGACGAAATAAATTAATGAGATACTCAAACACGTCAATCCAGAGACATTTACCAAGGCGGACAAATGGATTTTCCGTACGAAAATGCCTTGAAAAGCGTAACTAAATTAACGCCACTGTGAAAAACCAGGTACAATTCCATGAGGAAAAAATAGATAGACAAAGAACAATACGGCGGTAAGGTAAACAGAGACGTTCTAAAGAAAAGCCTCTGCTTTGATCCTCTCAGGCAATCCAATGATTCCGAAAAAAGGAATATCGAACTCCGAAGGCAATTATTCCGCGGAAGTTCCGAAATGAGTATCGCATGCAAATATTGGGAATTGGATAGGATAACCCGATCGGAAAATTACCTTCATTACTCAATGAGCACGTGCGGACGGCAGAGACACGTGAGAGGTCACTTTAGCCACTATGAATGCCACACATCGATCGAACACAGCATCTGGAAACCCTGACGACGATTTCGTTGCTTTACATCCGCCTTCTCTGACATAATATCTCCACGTCGAATATAGAGCAAACGGTCCAACTTATTAGCTAAGATACGATGAATTGGTGTTAGAAAAGAATTGTAGTTCTGTTGAATGTGCTTGGGAGATTTCGACAGCTAAAGAGATTTTGCTCATGTAATACTTAGATGATTTCTCTCTGGGAATAGAACCCGGGCCGCTTTCACCAAAGGAGAATGGGCTACCCACTTAGCTATCCGGTATTGGCTATCTAATTTGTAGTACCCGAGTCATATCTATATTGCAGCAGGACACAAGGTGTTAACTAAAATAAAATTCACCTAAGTCTCTACATGATTTAAGGAATCATCTCCGGACAGAAAATCAGAGTAGAAGAATAAGAATTATTTTTCCTCTAATGGGCATTTTTTTTCTTTGACTCATCCTTCCCATCACTGTAAGTATACTGGTTATAACGATATCTACATACTTTCCACACTAATTATGATTATTACCATGATATTATGAGTTTTCACGAAAATACAATATATAAATATACTATTTCTAGCTTTCTAGCACCTCATTTCATTGGCGAGCGATTAAGTTGAGCAAATATTTAGGAATAGAATATTTATTACTCGAGTTTTTGGAATATACAGAGGCGATCTTGGAAACATCACTCTCTTGGTCTTTAAGCAGACGATGATGAAGTACGATATTTCTATTAATAACATTCAATAAATCAATAGCATAAGTGGACTTCACATTTCAATGAAATAAGCTATCAAAGATTGCGGTTGACTCTAGTAAGGATCCCAATAGATCATTATGGATAAGCGCCAGATTTATATCGAAGAGGAATCCTCCTGAATACTAATCAATACTATTTTTGCGTATAATGAAGAGAACACCGAAAGAACCCATCGATTTTCCTCGTTAAATCTTCAAGGAAGTCTCTCGTTATCTTGGGCTCCATGTGCTCGGATTTCAAGAAAAAAATTATTCCCTCCCGCAGCATTGCTATTAACTTCCTTCCTTAACGAAACAGCCTGAAAAAGCTTCAAGCAAAATCCTTCTCAGAGTAAATAATTATTCAATTCCAAACTTCCGAATAACCTTAATTGGGAAACTTAGAGATAGCCAATATCACATTTCTAAATATTTAACAAGGTTCGTACGAATATTAGAAGAGGCTAGAAGCTTCAAGATTTACTTCTGAAAAGAACGATTAACTTAATTCATTCTGTAACAACCACATATTCTCAAATTCAGTACCTTAATTTTCCATTAATAACAAGAGTTGAATAACAAGTATTTGTGAGAAGATGAAGACAAACTAAACGTAAATCTACTAGTTGTTAACCTAAAAAGTGAGATAAATTACCAATTAGTTGTTAAAACAACTCTCCTTTAATTGTTCAAAAGTACTTCTCGGTAATTTATCTTACCCTTTAGTTCATCCAGCATCTTTAACAACTCTACTGTAAACGTACTATTTTGAAAACAAAGCGAACTGTAAAAGAAATTCAACAGATTTTACTTAAGTCGTAGATATTACTATTATTAGCAAGGAATTCATTATTGTGTGATTGGTTTTTCATTTCTTCCTTATTTTATCTGATAAAATAAAAATACAGAAAATGAGGCCATAAAAATGAAACAAAGGATAGATCCTACACAGGATTTTGGTACAAATGAAGGAAAATAAGACAGTAACAAACGAAATTAGGAAAGATGCGTCATCAAGACAGAGGGAAAATGTAATTCACTTGTCAGGAAGCAGTGCTTCACTATACAAAAGCAAATTTAAAACAGATAGTAGAAGGGGAACATGGGCTTTCGGACAGGAAACCAAATATTTATATTTATTATTTATTTGTTTATTTATTTATTATACAAAACCGTCGCAGATAGACGTTATGTCAGGTGGCGACGTTTATATGGTACATACACTAAAAGAATTCAATTTACGCATATATACACAAACATTTAAAATTTAAATACCTATTTAGATCACTGCAACAACATGAATATTAAGAAATTATTTCACTAAAAGAAGACGACAAATTATGTGTGCACAAAACTTCATCACTTCTGATTGGGAAATCATTATGCTAGCGTAAAAGATTCTGCTTTTCGTTAGCATCGAGAAAAATCTGTTATTTTCTCTAAAGTGTAGCTAATGGCAAAATATGAAAATCATAAGGAGCAGCATTAAAGGAAGTATACCAAAACAGAAACCTTCTAAAAGAAAAACCTTTGAATAGAAATCGTATCTAGATTAGGAGAAATTCGATTATGACGATTGGCATAAATTCGAATAAGCGTAAAGCTTAAACTATGAATAGATAAAATAGAGACGACATAATGACTGTCTACAATCAGAGAGGGGTAAAGTTGTTCATCAAATTAGTATATTTCTGAAACTGTGCATGTCCAATTATATTTTTAAAATAACCACTCGCTACCCCGACCAGTCAGAAGGGCTCCACATGCATCAGTGATTCATATGAATTCCACGATAATTAAATTTTAAAACAGAATCGCATTCCTCTATACAAATAATTGTTTGGGTGCTTTTGTAAATCATTTGAATCAAGAGAAGGCTCATTAACACGATCTACCTAGTCTCCGGAAAACAGAGTTGGTAACGCTTCGTAACGTTGATTAAGGTCATGTGTAGTACTTCCATAAATCGAATTAACCTTCGCCGTCCACTCACATAAATTAAATACCGCATATTCCAACACGTTGGCGATCATAGAAGGCTTAAAAATTCATTTTTATATGATTCATAGTTCGCTCAGTACTTCAATCGACACAATTATCATACCATTAGGTGTAAACATTTCGTTTCGAGCAGAAAACTAGTGAACCCCATTTCTTTTATGCGGCTTTCAAGGATCATGACTCAGAATGATAAAATAAGTGATTAAACTAAACGTGTCCTGTCCATTATTTATGATAACGGCAAAATTTTTATCTTAATCCTAAACTGAAATCAAATGTGCTATTCTATAAATGATGAAGAAGATTTCTTCGTATCCATAAATTCATTTTCAAGCGCAATATACGTGCATTAACAAATATATTTCACGCTATGATATTCCCAATGTTGATATAAAGGAAAAACATTGTTATTTCATACATGTTACATCTCCACATTTTTCCGCTGCAGACGCATCATTGGTTATAAGGCACGGTTCCTATTAAGTAAAATTTGTTTCGAAACATCTTTTATTTTTTAATATAGTTTATATGCTTATCCTAAATTTAGATAACTGATGTTATTGCATATAAGAAAGTAAACGAACTTCAATAATGAATCAAAGAACAGCTTAATGTCCGATGCACATTTCATATCCTATGGAGCACGATTTCAAACGGTAATATTTTTCGTTTCGGTTTGCGCTCCGGTTAGCCATCTTCTAGTTAAACTTAAGTAAAATGTGCATTGTTGGAAACTAAAATCTGAACAGAATAAATACCGGTTTCCGGATTAGGCTCGGTTTATAAAGAATCTCAAAAACTTCTGTTTTTATTTGATTGTCACTCCGGACAAAAAATAACGGTTGTTTTGGATTCGATTTCCGTTTCCGTTCCGATTCGATACCCTGAGTTACATATTTTTTTGTTAGCCAAATTTTATTCTCGACCTTTAGCCCGAATATCTCTGTGATTGCGTCTATTATCTTCTGGTAAGTTTAGTTTGAATAGTCTTCGATGTCCTCCATGAGGAATCGAAGACTATTCAAATTTAACTTACCTACCTTGAAATAGACTGCTTACCTCCAGGTATAGTATGGGGATGAACTAAATATTTATCTTAGACATTGGTAAAATAAAAACAAAAATATTTTGGGCACACACTAAAATCTCGATTGCTGAGACCGTAGGTGTAACCCATACGGTTATACACACTCAACAACACTGAAAAGCTTACTATTGTTCTGAGAGAGGGAAACAATGGTTAAACGGTGAACGAGATGTTTATTAATTGGCTTCTGAAAACTTAAAAACACGTCCATTTTAGGACTCATAAAAAATTTAACTCTCATATCAAATTCACGGCCATCGCAATCACAATCATCGGGGGATCATTTCCCGGGGAAACAAAAGAATGAGTTAAGCCCGTCGATATTAGGGGAGCTATGCGAGGGATTCAAGCAAACAGAAATAACGGAATAAGCCCCTGGTAGCAGGTGGTTGAGCTGTAAATGGAGCAAAAGAAAACAGTCTGGCAGAGGGAACTCAATCTGACATGCATCGAGAGAGCGGATCATTCCTATGGGAGCCATTGTATGCTAATCGCCGTCTATGGAGAAGCCAACCAAAGATCGTCATTACGAAAAGCGATGTAGGAAGTCTTCCTTAAAATCTGCTGAATATTCCGAAACAAGATCGTCGCGATGATTTATTCATAAGCGCGAGAGAAAGAATTTCTGAGATCGCGTAACACACTTAGAAAAATTAGACGGAGTGGTAACGGAAGAAATCGCAAATGGCCATAAATTTAATTTCACGGGTCCGCGGATTCTGAACCTCATCCGGAGCAGCGTTTTAAAATTCACGGTTCAACCGAAAACGCAATGCCTCGCTGTGTGTATCACAAATTGCTCCCTCGAGTAACAATGACCCCGTGGAATGCACGTTGCGCTTATGTAGGTCAAATCCATACGAGATAATTTATTCAAGCGGTATACCACACCACGTAGTATATCTATGTAAAAAGCACGGAAATGTAAGAGGAAAAAATTAAGCAATAAAAGGAATAGCAAGGCAATTCATTCACCTCGTGAAACAAGTCTCACCATATAAACACGGTGTAAATAAATAAATATATATAAATATTAAATTAAATTAATTAATAAGTAATTATTTTGGGGTGTATTCAGACTAAAAGTGAATAGATTTCACAAAGACAGTTAAAACTTTCCTAATTTATTATAGGTTATACAAGAAGTGAAAAATTGTGACTTGGCTGGGACTCGAACCCAGGTCTTACCGAGTTAGTTCAATGGATAGAATACTTGCCCAGAAAGTGGGAGAGCTGAGTTCGAGTCCCAGCCAAGTCACAATTTTTCACTTCTTGTATAACCTTGGGTTTCGTCGTACACCTTAATGTGCTAAGTTAAATTTCGTTACCATCATTTGTAATTTATTATAATATACAAGTTAAAAACTTTTTCTATCTCATACTATAACTGAATAAGGCCTAAATAAATCGGTGACGAAAAATCCAATTACCGCCCTCTCATGAAATAAAAACTCCACATTGAGAATTAAACCCAATCTACCGCCTGAAATTTTTTGTAAAATACCTCACGAAATCGGAAATTTTTGGCGATGAATCTCTCGCTGAAGACAGTGACTTCTGCGCCAATTAATCAAGCCTCTGAAAGTTTTCTTTCCACTGAATCACAGTTGAATCACACAAATCACAGAGATTTCTTCCAAACGGAAGGGTTTAATCAATCTTACTGAAGTCCCACGCAATCATGCAAATATGGGGTTTTCAGAAGCCATCCATTCAGACGAAAAGTGGAATATGAAAAGTGGAATATGAAAAAAAAATTGTTCAATAGAGGAATGAATAGAGGAAGGAGAAAATTCCTTTATTTTTACCAGTGTTTTTTTCATATTCTATTTTTCCCTCAATCCACAGGCAAATTCTAAGGTTCCAAATTTTATAATAGCCGAATTTACGCGGGTAAAATATTACAGCCCTTTGTTTATTGAAAATGGCAAATGAGGACGAAATTTTTTGGCGCAAAATAAAATTAATCATAAAAATGATTCTATTTCAAACCTTGGAAAAGCTGGGTCATTCAACCAGTTCACTGTAAAGTGCAATTGCTCTCCCACACCAATTTTATCACTTTCTGTGTACACCTAACCCTTGATCTATATGGTACTTTGTTATTTATATTTCCGTTTAGTACGGTCACCGAATTGCCACGATTTTTTTCAGTTATCCGATGACAAAAAGATTCAAATTGTACGTATCAAATCAACACGAGCTGAAAAATAAACTTAGTTGAATCATTGCTGGTTTTTTGTATTGGACCAATCGCTTTACTATTTCTCATGTAGGAGAGAACAGCAGTAAACGGTAATAAATATTCGGATTTGAAAAAGGAAATAAAATGCGGTCTGAAATAGCCGGTGATGAAGATACGACGTAAACTCTGATAGTAATAGGGATTTTTTTAATACTCTCTGTTTTTTGTTTCGTTCACACTCTTTTTACGTGGGCGTATTCCCGAATCGTGAGATTATAACCGCAAATTTCGGTTGTGGAGATTATCTCCAGGATCCTAATCTTTTTCTGCATCAATACCAACTTTGTCTGTATGCATGCATTGATACATTTTTGTAGATATCAGCTTATAATTCTTCAATTTTTAAGTAATATTTCGAAATTAGCATACTCTGACTAATGATAATGAAATCATAATAAGATAATCATAGTAAAATAGTAATAATATAATACTAGAATAGTAATAATAATAATGACCTTCTTAATTACGGCCTAAAAAATACTAACTTTTCTAATCCATCGTATTATTTCAATCAGATAATTTATAGGGAAATAGAAAAATGAGAAGTGTGGATATAAGAAACAAGAGATTCTTAGAAATACTTATCTACTGCAGAGGGATTTTCATATTCACTAATCGGGGGTTATGAAATGCCTGCGAAAACCTACCCATCGCAACAGCTGAAAGATTAAAATAAAGATACATGCACATTAGATAGTGCATCAACAAACATAGTCAAGAATATGTGTCAATGCGTAACTTCGGAGGTAAGGTGGAATGGAGGCTTTTTCGGCCTTACCTCGCCGTCAGAGTGCAATAATAATACAAATTGTCGTTTTCGATCATATTCTAATATATTAATTTTTTGAATCACTTCATTCATCCAATACTTCACATCATGTTACTTAAAAATGCGACAAAATAGTAATTTAGCATCTATCAAATTTTTAGGAGCATGCATATTTAACTACATTACATACAATTTTATGCACCAATATCAATCAGAATTTGTACCATTTCCTCTAGTTTGGCACTTTTATGGATCCTTACCACCGTAAAAATATTCTATTATTTTATGTGATATTTATTATTTTCTCATGACGTATTCCTGCAACTTCCTCTTTTTTGATTTAATTTTATTATTACTTTTGTATTTTAGTTTGAATGTTTTATCTCATGTTTTTATCATATTTCTTATTTATTTTGTTTACTATTGCATTTTTTCTTTTTCTGATTTTATTTTATTATTGTTTTTGTAATTTCTTTATAGTACTGCTTTTGTAATTTTCTATTCATACACAGTTTTCTTTCTTAACTTTTAGCTTGTACTACCAGTAGGTTTGCGCAGGTTTTTCACACACCCCTTCTTTTGCGGGTGTTTTCCTACAGTGGATATTTTTTCCTAAGGTATCACCTTAGGTTTTTTTTAAATCCACTCCTAAATTTTTCCTCTCTATTTCTCTATTCACCTACACGACTTTTTATGTACGTAATATTATTGACGAAAGGTTAGATGGAAGAAGAGACTTTTCGGTCTCGATCTCGCCTTAATAAAGACCTTATATAGACCTTAAAAATTGAGGTTTAGGTGCAAAATCTCAGGAAGACTCTGTAAAGGGTTTTAATCACAGAATGAAAAAGGTGGAAAATTCCCTAAGAATAAAGGGATCGATCGATACAACAGAAATGTGGAAACTTATCAAAACCAGAATCTGGTCGTTAGGAGTTTAGAAAAGGTCGATTTCTACACAAGCGATGACGCCAAACGTATTCGTGACGTACGAGAAAAATCCATGGAGTGCTCGCGACGTGTTCCATTAAAACGAACACTTTTCTGGGCTTAAACTTGGGAGTCCATGGCCTGAATCGAGATGAGCGAAACTCTGGACCGTTTACCGAGATGTCTTCGCAAAATCCCGAAAATCTAGGAAAGTAGAGCGCGGATAAGAAAGCTTTATTTTTCACTCAAAGTCAGCGCATTAATTCCTCAGAAGAACATTCACGAAAATACTCAAATCCTCCTTAAGAAGAAAATCATTAGAATGTTCCAAGAGCTGTCACATTAGCTGCAAAAATGAAAAGAAAAAAAAACGTCATCTCCCTCGTACTTTGCCACTTGTTTCATCTCCGAAAAATGATTCCCGCGTGACGTCAGAGCGAGCGAAAAGGACGAAAACAGAACTAGTTCCTTCGAGGAGAGCGATTCTTTATAAAGGAGCTTTCCGGGAAAATTCCAATATCTACGAATTGTATAGGAACAACCGCTATAATAGTTCGACAGATTTTGGATTTTAGACTATGTTTAGACTTGTACCGAACTCCCTCGTCAAAAATGACAATACTTAATTTAATTCCTTTAAGATGTATATATTTATTCACGACTATTATTAAGGGAGATAGGAAAAATCTGTTTCTAAATTTTCCTTGCTTATGGAGCATCTACAGATTTCCGTTTGATAGCGCCACTCTGTTAGATATAAGGATTTTATGATTCAACAATCACATGGAGAAAAGAAACGGAAGGAATATGAAATTTTAAACAGCTTTAAGCAATCGCATGATTATTCTGAAAATGAATAAGAAAAAAAATCTTGTATTAATATTAACTCGATGGCTATTTATACCTTTATTCAACATAGCAAACGATTTAAGTAGTATACAGTCGTTACAAAATATAAATAATTTTTCTTAAAGATAAATCGAAAACATCGTCATCCGCGAATTCCTTAGAAATGAAGGTATATGTCGTTGATGTTTTTAACTCCCTTTAATAAAAATTAAACCAAAATTTTGTAAAGAAAGAATCCCTCACTAAAAAGCTATAAAAACTCCGTAGGAATTCTAAAAAGCTGTAACATTCCGTTGGTTTTCCATTAGACGCTGTTCCCACATACTTTCGTAACCATTCATTACGGTTGATAATAGGAAGTTGACCGTATTTCTACCTTTAGCAATTTGGCACGACTTCTCTAGTTAAAGTTAAAACAGTGACTCACAATTGGAAAAGGTCGACCTTTCCCTTCCTCATCATTCCTAAAACATCAAATGCTGGAGCATTTTCTCCGCTCTATTGTGTCAGAGGCACCTTTTCCATTCCCTCTGCGGATTCTTTGCGACCACTTAATTTCCCTGCCCTACTTGGGCATCTACTGCATCTATTTATTCTCCAATTGAGAATAATTCTGATTAAAAGGAGCCCTTTGCGTTCCTATCAGAACATGCCGCTTCGAAGCTTAAAGATACGGCCTTTGTCCTTTATTAAATTCATCAGAAAGGCCTACGATAAACGACTTGCGCTGAAAGCTTCTTTCCATGCAAAATAGAGCATCGTTAATGAAAATATTAGAGTAAAAGGTTGAATTTCCCATCAGTATCGTAAGTTCAAAGCCCACCAATTATGATAAGTATCAGACAGTGTAGTTCACATTTGGATGAAAATAAAGAACATTACGAGGTTTCGAAGGGTATAAAGGACAAAAGCCTTTAATCTTTTAAGGTTAGAAATGTTAATGTTTATGACATGAGGTTAATTTTACAGAGAGGTTCTGATTGGATATGAGCAAGTTCCGCAGAGCTTTTCCAAAGCTCTACCTTTGCGGAGTACGCAATTTACACAGTGCATAAACGAGCTAATTAGGGTTACAGCTTCATACTATGTTAAAGAGCATCTTAAAAATCTGCAATCATAATTCCAAAACGCATTAACATTTATTACATGAAGGCCTCATAGTTTCCTTTTCATACATTCGGGTACTTTATCGATATATCTATTCCACAAGACCAAAAGCATAGAGGAACTTAAATTAAGAGAAGTAGGTTATTCTATTTGCGAGGTCCCTTCCAATTCCAAAGAGATATTTCTGAATTTAAGTCACAAGGAAAATTATAGAAAGGTTGTTCGGAGAGAGAAGTATCTTATGACAGCATGCATAAGAAAGGAAAATGACAGCTTCAAAAGTACCAAAAACCTTTACAGGAAGCCCTAAAGATGTTGAGGCCATATGTTTGGTCTATTGGATCTATAGTTAAAATCGTCCTTGAGCAGAAGATATATCTAAAATATTTTTACACACACAACTCATTCAAGGTTTCAAGAAATCACAATCTACGGTCATTCGATATATTAATCGATAATGTTTTAAGACCATTCCTTCATTAATATGATACAAGGCTGAAAGTAGGCAAAAATGGCAAAACCAGGAGGGAGCATTTTCACGATATATACAACCATCATATCAACGTTGTAATAGTAAATGCAACATAATATTTACCATTATGACATGAATACTTGAATGACTACAACTCTACCTACCACTCATTGCGATATAGTTGAAGCGACACTGGTATACACGTAAGAATTATATTAATGATATTGCATAATAAAACTGATTTACACCAACGTAAAAACACCTATATCATATACAAGAACAAATTAATAAATCCCGTCAATGATGAAGCTGATCCCAAATGAAATTTTGAAGAAACAATCTATTTTAGTATCTCCATTTATCCTAAAAAAAACTATTTCCAAAGTTCACAAGGAACCATTCTAGAGATAAGGCGAAGCGTGAGAGGAAGACATAGATTATGTAAAAAACATTTTTGTCCATCGACAGAGGCAAACAATTGACTAAAGTGGGTTAACGGATTTTAATGGTACTTGTATTCCGTTAAATAATCCATAGTCACATAGAAATACGTGAATGGCTATTTTCGTTGAATCATCAACGTCTGTAAGCCAAGAAATAAAGTCAACAGAACCTTAAAATTGCGAATTTTAAATAGCAGATACGATAGGGTCAAAAATTTAAAAAGTAACGTGGAAAAGCTGGATCCATGGCGTCTTGAGCGAGATTCTTACCACATTTCGTGTGAAAGATACCGGGAGAAACTCACCTATTGAACGGAATACTGTATATTCCTATTATCATCCTTCGGAGAGCTTCATTGAGAAATAACTCCGAAAAGGTTATCTTTAAAGCGGAAAGAAGCTAGGAAAGACCCCCGAAAAGTGTGACGTAAGGGATGAAAGAGGCGGAAAAGGGGTGAAAGTGGAACGGGGCTTTCGAAAGGAGAGGGAAAACGCTACGTGGCGACTTCGTAAGGAAGCCTCGGAGAAATAAATCTCTTTTTGTTTTCCGCCATAAATCCCTTTCCGATCCTCTTCTCGGGCGCGCACGTATTTCGAGGGCGAGCAATCGAAGTAAGGAAATGCAATAAAAAATAAAGGAGAAGAAACATGGCCCCATAATGCTTTCCTTCCGATTTCCTGCCGAATGCACATATATTTGTTAACTCAACGGTTCGAAGGACAATATAGTGAAGGAAATGCTTTTTTTGGAGAAGAAACCTGAAACATGGCGAGAAGACTGCATACTGTGCAGAGACCAAACATCTGAGTATTGAATTTTCATTCTAACCACAGTTGTTTGACTGAATGCCGATTTAGCAATCTTATCCCCTCCAAGCTAGCCACCAAAAGAAAGAATGGTGGATATTGTGATTTTGATATTTCCATCCTTTTCATCCAAATATATTAATTTCTTCAGTTTTCTGGTGTATAAAAATCAATTTATTCGTGATTTAAAAAATGAAATACCGTGTAAACTCCAATTACTCTGGCCGAACTTTGTGGAACTCCATATAGAACCAACTAAAAGAATGAATTATAAAAACTAGTTGCTCTGTGTGAGAATTTCTTAGAAGAACGCTGATACTGTGTTTTCCCACCCAAATTCATTTCAACAAAAAATCCAATAACTACAAATACACAAAAAATAATGAATACACAAAAAAAAACTAAAATATACCTAAAAATACCTAAAAAATACACCATTTTCTGCATCAGCTTCTGTTTCGATTTACCACGTTTTTATCGGTAGATATCGATATCTACACATCCAGAAACGAAACTTAATGGACAAATTCAAATTTTAACTCGACTTTTTGACCGAATGGTGAATTTTTCATTTTTTGGTCTAGCCGAAATTTTCTCTTTATAATGGTATCATTTACAAGTTTATTTTTATATGTTTTGATGGAGTGTTAAGGGAGAAAATCGATGACCACCGAAAACGGATGTTTAGAAATAATGTATAAGGATTGTGGAAAATACAAAGTATAGTTTTAGTTAGTTCAATAAAAACTGGTTTCTCCGCCTAACTTCCTTGGACCAGAAATATCCCGTTCTAAGAAATATTTCATTTCACCGAAGTAATGCCCAGGAAATCAAGCTTAACTCCATGGAGCAAATCTGTCTATGAAATCATCAGCTGCAAAGCTGGCGGGATCCACAACTTCTCATCCGTTAGTTACCAGAAGCTTTGCGGAGGGATTGAGGCTTATTAAGCAAATGTGGAGAGAGGAAGTTTGACTTGGCTTTCCAAACTGAGCTAGAATGTCATAAGCAGAGAGGAACACGTGAGTACACCATAACGAGCCTTCCAATTACAATTTCCATGCAATCCTATGAGGTAGGAAGACCGACAGGTCTATCGCAACTGGTAATCGAAAAAATTTTATCTTCCGGGTAACTTTTATTACTTCATGATTAATACATCTACTTTAACTTAAATTAAAATAAAGTTCCAAAGCTTGCATAAAATAAACTATATGTTTCGGAGACGTGAAAATACGATGTTTAATAATTTTTGTTTCATAAAATGCTATACTTTGTTTCTTTGGTCCACCACGATCCAAATATTGGTGTCATAATCGATCGCAGAAGGAGATAAGTTTACAAACCTTAATATAAGGAGAAGTCCAAGATAAATGCAATCGTTCAGTATCGCTCATCCCACGGTATAACTTCATTATATCATAGCCATTAACTCATTAACTATATGGAGGCAATAACCAATTCTTTCTTTCAAAAATAAAATACATGCGTAAAAACATTAAGATAATTATTGCTTCCATGTTATAACTTTCATGTTAGAGGCTATTCATTTTATAGTTGACAAGATCTTCTTTTAGCTGTGAATAGCATAAATGATTGAAAATTCCTTCAAAAAAGTATTTAAATTTTCATTCCCAATTCTCTTCGAACGCTTTTGTCTTGCTGACGTAATTCCACCATCCGTAGCAATTCTCGGAAACCGTATCCCCACAGTTGAAGAGATATTACTGCAACAATAAATTACGCCCAGTTTTAGTATCGTACGAATGGAGTGTTCGAACACAAAAAGTGTTCTTCCAATTTGATAACACACACAGAGTGATAACACGTTTGGAAATACGAAAGCGAGACACTGAATCGGTAAATGTTAGGTAACCGATCAATAATTTCAAAAGATAGTCGCAAGGCAGTTCTTTGAGAGATGCTATCAAGGTGATGATTACATCTCTGGTAGATAATGAATAACAGAAATTGAGGACAATAACGGAGAAGATTCGATACGTATAATAGTAGGAGAATGAATGTCCATACAAGATACCTTGACCCAATTCCTTGGAAGATGCAGAGCGTCTGCGGAGAGGTTTCAATTCAATTGTGATTTGACGATTCAGAGACCGAAAAAAAATATTAGCACATTAAATTGGTTATCACGATATTCATTCCTATCCTTAAGAAGAATGTGGTTATTGCTCATTGGATTCGAGGGTAATAGTTAACGTAATAAACATGAAGACGTCAAACTAACCTCCTGAGATCCTGATTGGGATTTAAGTTATCAAAGACCAAAGAATACTGTATTTGTAAAATGAAATCACATACACACAACATCTACATCTACATATGTACCCTGCAAGCCGCCTTTCGGCGTGTGGCAGGGGGTGCAAGCACAATGACTCTACTTTCCTAGTCGATTATTTTCGCGTATCGTTCTCGGAAAAAATGAATTCTTGAATCGACTGGTTCTAGCATCTATTTCTATGATCTTTCTCGCGGTATCAGAACGGCCTATATAACAAGAAGGGTACATAATATCGGCTATATCTTCTATGAACGTACTCTACCTGAATTTATCTAGTAAATTAAATCTCTAATTGAGCCTTCTTTCTTCTAAATATTCCCATCTTACCTCCTCTATATATCAACGTAAGAACGCCACTGAGAAATTGTGGTTAAAGAAAGGAAGGAGGAAGTGGTATTAATTTTAAATTTTTAAAGAATTTGTACAAAATTCATTCGCAGTAAATAAATTCACATTTCAGTTTTGTACAAAGCCTAGCTTGAAAATGTCATTTCAAATGTGCACTTCATGGCACAGATTGTAACATAAGTTGAAAATTTACGATATTATAGATATTTAAAACGTTCGTATAAAAATGGATACGAGTGACAGTAGATGAAAATGATATTTCATAAATGATGGAATAACTTGGTGTACGTTTACAAACTTACTTTCTGCCAGAAGTAATGGTTAAACATAAATTCCGATGACTTTGCGAGCGATTGCTTGAAAGTAGATAAGGATGTACTACATTTATAGTGAAAGGGAACGGAGTCCATTCGTCAAATGAATATGGATGTTCATCGATAGCTGGATTCGCAGAGGACTTCCGCGGAGAAACATTTCACGAAAATGGATGGAATTCACGTAACCAAAAGAGATAGATAGAGACTTATTTTCGAATAATAGAACGTCACGCAAAAAACTGTTTCTTCTTATTCAACTTCTATCTTTCTATTATGTCAGATAAGAGAAAAAGATACAACCTTATATAACTAAATGATATAAACCGAGGAAGCGTAGAACATAGAAGAATCCCGAACACTGAAAGGGGTATACTCACTTCACAACGGACTTATGACAAAATGCTTTTAGTGAAAACTGTTTCGCTGCTGAGCCATTATCCGAAAAAGCCGCCGAAGGATTACCCTTATCTGTACATTGACAGCTAACCTTCGATCACGTCTTCGACGGAATGAAAATCCATTACTAGTAAAATATGCAACAAAAATTAATCTAACCAAGTCACATTTACATTTTTAAAAAATGAGTTATTTTTTTAAGTAATTAGTTGTCATTTCTAGAAAAAAACATTGCAACCTATCACTGTTTAAATTCGATGAAATATTTTTTTACATTATTACTTGGTGGTAATTTAAAATTGGAATAGAACGAGACGCGACTAATTTAATCGTCTTAATGTATTACTTGAATATTCAAGCGTAGCATAAGCTACAAAAGCTCATTGCCTACACAAATCATCCATTATAAAGTTGGTGCTAAGCAAAGTGAAATGTCGTAGAGAAATACCGGGTGTAATCCTGCTACGAGAAATGAAATTCAAAAATCGTGCGTACAACAAAGCATCTCCACAAACATCACATATATCGTATAATGATCTTAATAATATATAAACGGATCTTTTTCAAGAATTATCACAAAATTTTATGAAACACTTGCGTTAGCAATTCACTTAACATCAATTTCGTTAATTCTAACCGTTAATTCTAACATAATCATTCGGAGTGATTTTCATCCAGCGGTTTAAAAAACCTATAAATATTTTTTGGCGCAAACGATAAATGAAAGAAATTTGTGAACCATTAGAAATTAGTCAAGTTGAAGACAGCACCTATAGCGACAAATCTGGAACATTAACGCACAAAGATACTTACAAATTTTCCACCCAATAATGTCTTTTTAAAATGACAAGACGAAGATATACAACAAAATCTTTACGATTTTAATTCAATACAACGCATAGCAAATATAGACGGAGGAATAAATATGATGTATAAATGTATCACTCGAAAATAATTTGCGATCACTTTTTGTATTATTACAGAATGTTCAATATGAATAACAATTATACTTAGCGGGATAATAAATGCAAATTACAGGATATAATAAAATAATCAGAAATTAATACCTGTTCAACCCAACTTTGTCTTATTTCAGTAATTGTACTCATAATTATAAGATAATGAAAAATTCACAGCATGCTCAGTCGTATGCATAAATACTTATGTTAATTACAAAGTATATTATTATAATGGAGCATAAAAACGGGTATCCGAACTAAAGCGAGAAACAACATTAACCCTACAAAAGTGAAAAGGTGTATTCTTAAACGCAGACCCCCACTAAGTTGAATATTAAACGAAAGTGTGAGCGCATTAAACATTTAGAAATAAAAGTGCGAAATGTCTCCCAAAGAGAGCACTCTCCTCTACCTTTCCGTACTATCAAATGACCGTATTTTTCCTAACCCTTTGTATTTCTCTCCCTTGTGTTCCGCTGGAGATGAGAATAAAAGAAGCGAAAACTGCCCAAATATTAATAATTTATCCGCAAATTTTCCGGCGGAAAACAAGCATAAATCTAACTCTCTCTTTCCGACACTGCGTGTTTATCTCCTAAACACTGCCACTTCGCCTTTTCTTTTATTTTTGAATGAACTTTTCCGTCCATTGAAAATATATACTCCCCTTTCATATCCGCAAATATTTTTCTTCGTAATATGTACACATAAATATTTGTTACTACACAAGGTACGACAATCGTAAAGACTTTAAATAAAAAATTAAAAGATTAAGCAGAATATGTGAAAGAATGAGCAGATGATTTTATAGATAATAATTATAAAAATAAAACAAGAAAAAGAGCTCAAATTAAATTTGTGTAGCACGATTAAACCGCCGATGGTCTATTATGGGAAAGATCTCTGAAAATATGAAGACGAAATTAGATTAAAAGCTCGATAAATGAAATCTCTTAGAATTGTATAGGGTGTGCCAGAATAGACACAAATGATATATGAAATGACCAAAGTAACAAGGAAAGGGAGATACATGAAAGTATGTAACTTGCAAAACCGTATTAGAGAATACAGAATAAATTGAAGAGAACAGGTAGAAGAAATAGGGAAAGATAGGCTTGATTGAATTACGGGTATATCGAAGAAGCTAGGAAAAATACAGGTATAGCAAAAGAAAAGATGGGTTCCGTTATAGGCTGATTGCCTAATACTTTTAACGAGGCACAATAATAATATTTTCAATTAGAAAAATTACAAAAAATAAAGGAGAAATATTACTTATTTCAACTCAGCGTCAACTGAGAGAACGAAGGTCTAAAGCTTATAACTTAAAGATCACCCGTGGGCGGATAATCCGGTAAACGTGAAATCCGTGCATGATTATTTACTCGTAGTATTCACTCGATATTTTCCGCGATGTTTTTAAAAAATTAAAACACAAAAATACTTAAGTAATTGACTGTAATTTTTAATTTTGACTTTAATTTTTATGCAGGAGTGGAAATAAACCACAATGCTATTTTTGCTCCTAAAAATATCCGAGATCGGGTGAAGAAAGTTTTTAATTAGTCCATAAAACAATTGAAAATAACGGAATGTTTTCCTAAATAATGATGAATTAGTTATTAATGTAAATTATGAAAATATGATCTAAACTTTCACAACGTTACTCTAAAAGTTTGGATTATCCGTGTTTTCTTATTATTCACGAATCCCAATATTAGTCTGGATAATCGAAATTAAGTATATTCAATCTGAGTCACAACACACTTCACCGATGTTTTCTGCAAGGATATCGCAAAAACAAAGACCCGATATGTTATATTCCTGAGATTTGAAATCAGGAAGACTTCCTCAGATTGAAAAGGTAGGAAGAGAAGGAGAAAGGATATCTCTATAGTATATGCAAAACACACTCTACAGTATTGACAAAAAGCGAGTTTCTTTTCAGAGCTTTCTTTCCCTCGCCTTCCCAAATTTCGGATTTCCCTTTGCCGCTTTTCTCTCTCTCGTATCGAAGAAGACATCAAGTCTCTCGGAGTACGGTTCTTGTAATCGGACTTGTCAAAGGAAAGAGATACGTATAACTGATAAGAAGCAGCCGAAGCTAAGGAGAAACCCACGGGAGCTTCCATCCAATAAGGTTAGAACATAAGATGATATTTTGGCAACTAGCGTTTACGATAAACTAGCATGAAAATTTTCTTAAACAATAATCAAAAGTTTTCGATAACTTAGTAATTGAATTGTGGATATTATCCGTTCCACATATAGTTGACAGTGTGTGTTCTCGCGGAAATTCGTTTCCCGTGTATTTCTCCATAAGGAGCAAGGCACGATGTAGGCATAAGTTTCAAAAAATTGATTTTTCGATTTGAAAATTCTTTCCTGAAGCAAAAATAAAGGACACATCGAGTGGTGGAATTTATCTTATTTATTAACAATATTTCTCGATATCTTTTTACTAAAATTTATATAAATTATTTTCTTTCATTTTAGTGAAGAAAGATAATTTTCTGATTTTATCTTTATCACGCTGTAGTGAACAAGGCGTTTTTTCTTTCGACAGAAAATTAAAACACGAATAATCTCATACCTTTCTTTCTGTATCAGTAAACATCTATAATAGTAACAGAAAATATAAATGTATAAATTGTTGCATAAAGACAAAAAAGCCTACAGAGATCTATAATAGAGATTTGCATTGTGCTTTAATTGTAGTGAAACCGTTATACGATGTTATGTTTATATAAACGATAAATATTAATAAACGTAATTAATACAAACACTCCAAAATTCTTCCCTGGATGTTTTCGAATATTAGCGCTGGATTTCTAACAATAGGGTAACGTTATATCTGAAAAAGGTCGCGATTGAATCAACGTTAAGATAACATATTAAATACCAAAATGTTATATTTATGATCATACGATATAAACCACAGCCACTGATCACATTGGCAGAAACAGAAGCTTTAAGATAGATAAGAGCACTTGATCCTTTCCGGTTGACCCACTTCTTGAAAGCTTCTCCCTCCACACTGAGGGGGGACTTTGGCCGTGAATGCTGTTTGTTTACTTTCACTATTTCTCTTCTCAAATATTTACAAGGAAAGGCATCGCCTTATGTAATAGTAACAAGTTTGATCTTGCAGTCCATGTGAAGAAATATGCCAACCATAACAAGAAACCGCGGAGAGTTGAGGAAGGAGTGTAAATACAATATAAGATCACATCCTGCCTAGTATTTAAACTACAAAAATCGAATCAAAATAATGGAGTGCTGTAATGCAATGTAAATTGACTTTCACTAAATAATTTTTGCTCTTACCACTCACTGCATATGTGCTCTGTACTATATGTACTCAGCTGCAAACGAGAGAAAATGTTCTCCTTATCTCTATGGATTGATGTGGATATTTTATCTAACTTCATTCTTATAGAAAATTACATATTTTAAAATTTTAATTATAACTTAAAGAATGAAGAAATGGCTGCACTTTCTCTAAAAGATTTTCTATTCTTTAACCATACAGGAAAAATTGTTGTAAAAACTTGTTTGGAAAATGGTTAAGGCAGCTTTGCACACTCCTAGAAAAATCCTAAGAAAAACCGGACTTGATGGAAGTCTGACGGGACCAGGAATCGATCTCGGGATCTTCCCTACACGGTGTAAGAATAACGGTTCTGGAATGATAGAATAACCTCCAGGATAGAGAAAGATCCCTGGTTCGATTCCCGGTTCCGTTACTCTTCTCTCTATTAAGCTCGTTCTTCCTTGGGGAAATACTCGTACTTGTTGTGGAAAAGATACTAAGTCATTTCTTCATTCTACATAATGAATTTCCCCCAAAACGCTCGATTTTTACAATGAATTCAATGATAGTAGTTTAACAACCAAAATAACCGAGCCTTTTTATAAAAATCGCAAAAACGTTTCTGCTTAAGGATTACGAAATATAACTACATTAAAGAAAACAGAAATTAATTATTTCTTCTTCTAACTCACATCTAATTTTCTAAGTAACTCGAATAACTTTTAACTTCTACTAAAATCTAGTCACTGTCATTCTAAAGCACCTCGTTTCACCAAAGACGCTTATAGCACTTCAGCGGCAATAAACTGAGAATGAAACTAAAATAAACACGGGAATCCTTAAAAGAATGGCTGATTGATGAACACGTAGCCAAAACAGAAAGGGAATCCCTTTTTACGTTATTTTAAGTCAAGGAAAGGATTATCAGGACTCGAATGAACATCCAAAGCTTCAAGGGGAAGAAAAATAAACAGAGACGTCATAAAATGCTCAACCACACTCCCAAAGTCAAAATTCGCGTAAAAGATCCTTGCGAGCGTAAACGGTGCAATTAATCTCCTTCTCCATCTATGACCAAACTACTGCCGAAGTCAAACGTGTGATGCAGACAACGCAGGGCAAGACAGGCGCAAGGGACGTTAAATCAGTTCCAGAACTTCGTCTATATAGCTCTCAAAGCTCGGGACCAATCACGGATAAGTTAAATTGATCTCCCTTGTGCTCCGATAAAGGACATCAAACTTTTACCATTGGTCCTCTGCGGAGGGATTCAGGAGATGCGAAATCTCCCCCAAATAAACGAGGAATAATGGACTGACCTTCGGTTCACTGTCAATGGACCATTAGAGACGTCGGCCGCAGCATCCGGGCATTCGGAGCACGCATCTTTCCACATCATTCTCCGTTGGCAAATCCCTCCACGTATCAGGTCAATAACTCAAGTTCCGAAACGCAGACGAAAATAAAATTGAAGAAGGAATTGCTCCCGCGGGAGCCTGCGTCGTAGAGACATAAACAAAACAAACGAAGATAGAATTGGGAAGCGAGACGTAAAAACTCCTTTCGAATTTGATTGATGCTATAGAAGAATGTAAAATGCCACTCAAAACGTACTGCGGTATTTAAATTCGTGTGCATAGTGATTGTAGGAAAGATACTTTCGTCACACATAACTTATTTACAGCATCATTAGTCAGAATACACTATATAAGTCAAATATGTACCTTGAAAAGGTAAAAATTTCTGCCTTTAAGAAGAAAATATCTTGGAGTTATTCGATAGCGTAATTCTCAGATAAACCTCTGTGATAGAAGCTACGAGTTAACTCTTAAAAAGCAAATAATTCAATAACAAAAGTTATACTTTTTTCTTTCAATTAGTGTCACATTTATTATTATTTTTTATCAATGTGTATTTCATTCCCTATCTTTGCTTGTTGTTTGTTTTTTTTTCACATATCTGTATTTTGTATCAACTACCCTTCTCCATGGGAATTTTATCAGAAAAATAAAATCATTGTTTATTATGATTACTTATCATAACATCTTCACCTTTTATGTTCTCCCCGAGCCAGTCTTCCGGTAAGTCCAGATTTATTCTATTTTAATATTGTTTATTATAAACTACCTTACTTAAAATCAGATAAAATTTTCACTAAGAAAATTGATATTATTTTAAAACCGGTCGCCATGTAATAGATCCATGTGGTAATAAAATACATCGCTTTTCATCTGATTAGTTTAATGTTGATTTCCATAACACCTCTGCCGTCCCTGTAGATTTAAAACTATGGAAAAAGCTTCACTTCTCTTTCATAGCCCAAGAACGACTGAATAAGAACTCTCTGAATGAACTGAAAACATGTGTACAACTGATTAAACGTGCAAAATATTCCCTACTAAACCCTTGCGCCGTCAATATCCAATGCGCGTATTTCAAACGAAATGTTTTCTTCGTGGAAAGGATTTGTACGGAGGTATCATGGGTGGTGTTGATGCAATGTGCGAAGTATTGCAAGTGCAGAAGGACATGAGTCTCATTGTCCTTCCACTCGGAGTGAATTTCCCGACAGGCAACGCGAAAAGGACGGAGGCAGTGGACGCACGAGTGACTCCCGTCGCAGAATATTCAAGATAGAAACATTCGTGAGGCGTGAACTACTGTATGACGTGCAATGGTGAATCTCTCAGTAAGATCCCGCTCAATAACTTCAGTGCATACCGGGAGCACCTAAGGAATACAAAGGGAAGCAAGAAGGCAGAAGAGTATAAAATTCTACTTATATGCTAAACTGGACGTGAAGTGCGAGGTTAAGGGGAAGGAAGCAGTGGAATTCTTACTTTGAAACGGCAAAATTCTCAAGTGATATAAAGCTGGGAGAAGGAAATACTTAAATCGTCCATGAAAAGTAGACTTAGGCTTCGCTGTAATCGGCAAAAATTCCCCGTGAAATTTTGATGAATGGAAAACAGTACACACATTAAAGATAAATAAAATAAGTAAAAGGATACTGACATCCTTGATGTGGAGCGTTTTTCTATACCGATATGAAATATGGACACGGATGTGGAACATGGACACAATTGTACAAGGATGTGAAACAAATGAAAAAAAAGAAATTACAATAACCGGAATTCCTTGAGAAATGGAGATGCCGTCAAATTGACAAAGAGATAAGATGACGGCAAATTTAAAGGAGGATAAGCGGAGATCATAGGAGAGAAAAGGGTGATGAATGAAGTTAAGAAACGCAGAAAGATTAAATGAATTCCTTAGATATTGAGAAGGGATGGATTGTTTTAATAAATACTGAAGTTAGGAAGCAAAGAAATGAAAGACTGGAGACATGAAGGGATAATTTTGTAGGTGATACAACAGGAGGAGTTGATGATCAACATGGGATAAAGAATATAGGAGACCGCTGATTGCAAGGTATAATAATTTAAAATAACCAATGAACTAACGAAAATGTCAACATTTTTATAAAGGGATAAGAGAAGGAACTAAGTAGGGAGTTTACGGTAGACATACAGAGAGGTAGAAGACTCATAATAATGATGTGACCACAAAATCTACCAAATATTATGATATATTAAGTAACTGATGAGAGAACCGTGCTTTGATGTCAGGAGAGATTGGGGAACTTCTGAAAAATAAGCATACCTTATTGCTGAATTCAAAATGTTCGGACATTACTTTGTAGAAATCAATAATAACAATAGAGAATTTTGTAATTTTTCCAGAAGCTGATTTATATTAATTAAATTATAATATATTACATTATAATATTTCTTTATATATAAATTACCGCGTGGAAAAATTAAAAAATTCTCCATTATTATAGTTAAATTTTATTGTTTCCCATTTAAAGCTAGGAGCTGATTTCCTGGATAGTGTAACAAGACGGTCATGTTAAGCAAGAAACCTGAGATTATTATTACTTAAGAAAGCCACGTAGTGCTATTACGTGATAGGGTGCCACATTTTAAAACAACCCGTAACAATAACGTATGTTTAAAACACAATCCGTATCATTTTATCATCCTACAACATTCCCACCGTTTGATAGACTTCAGATATGAGAGTGCAGACGTACGGAACGAACGACACTTAATGACCAGTGATGCAGCTGAAAGGATCAATGGCCCTCCGTGAAAAGGGCCCACAGGAGATGTCGAAAGAGACCGGAAACTGCGACCGATTTTCAGCGGGCGAAGAAAAGAGTCAAATGGGGCAAAGGAAGCCAAAATGGCGGCGGAAGAAACGGTCCACCTCGTGGTGATCGAAACGAATTCCGAGATGGAGACAACAAAGAGATGACATCTTAGAAATTGCTCCAAATGAAACCTTGGCAAGCAACGTCCGCTTCACTTTGACAGACCAAATGACTCGCCTGAATTGAATGAGGAAATTACTCTGCGAAGTAGAACAGTACGGAAGATGGAATGGTAAAGTGTGGGTGGCGACAGAAAATTCTGAGGGTATATATACTGCATCCCGGTAATAAAAGAAGAAATTACTATTTCTCATTTTTAGGTCAAACTGGTTAGTTCTTTATATTGTATTGGAATCATCCGGTTGATAGGTTCGGTAAAATTACGAAGGCCGTCATTATTTCGCTTTTATTCGACATTTTACGACAGTCGCTGTCTTATCAGTCCCGCCCATGCTAAGCAGGTCAATAGAACTAATAACGGAAAGACAAGACTTTAAATAAGACATTGAGTTACCAATTTTGAATAAATTTGGATGGATAATAGTATTCGATATTCAACTTTCACGTATTACACCCACATCGTTTGAAGAAACTCAATACTTATCGCGTAAATAACATTTCAATTCTAGAAAATGACTGTTTGAAAATGCTTCCTGACGGCCGAAAGCATACTTAATTCGAAAAAAACCGTAAACGCAATCAATTATTACCTACGTGTACTTCACTACAACAAGAAGTAAGAGTTACTAAATAATTTTAATGTGCGTCTTATAATAATAAGTTCTTTTACTGTTCCTTTGAATACATTTCCCAGCATGCACTTCCTTCTTTCCTGTGTGTCCCATCCCGGTCTTTTCCCTTTGATTGATTAAGTTAATAACTATTCTACCCTCATTCCCTCTTCCTAGATATAACATATTAATATTTTACACTTCTTCCGGAAAACTTTCTTTATCATCCCTTTCATCATTCGCACTTCTTTTTCATACCTACAGTACAGTACTGTCAACTCCTTACCTAGACATTCGTATCTTTCCACCTATCAAGTATTTAACAAGAAAACGATCACGTTAAACGAATTAATTGACACTGAAATTATAGGAGACAGAACGGATCAATGAAGCACTTCGTAAAGATATACAGTAGCTAAAAATAGCGCAATGACTGTGGCTCTCACCCAGGTCTCCCGCTTTCCACATGGTGGCACCAAAACATAGTCGCTCGATATAGACCTTTGGGGTTAGTACCTCAAAAACATCGCTTCGTGACCAGGTTGACTCAATGAGGACCGGTAATGTTTGGTGCCACCATGTAGAGCGCCCCTTGCCTAGCTCCCAAAGCACCCTTTTAACAGAATTGGAATAGACGCTCTGATCAATGAGGAATTTGATGACTGCAAGTTAGTTTTTAATTTTTGTTTTGTATCGATTTTAGCTTTTATTGCCATTTCTATTTCCCACATATTTAGTAGCCAAAGCTTCTACTTCACAATGTTCTTTTTCTGTTTATCTATATTATTGATTATTTTAATGTAAAGTATTTCCTTTTGTTTTCGCAATTTAAAACGTACATGCATTGCTTCTTACTCTCAGATGCATGCCTTTTCAGTAGAATTTTAGTTTTTTTTTCTATTTATAGACGTCACAGGCTTTTCATACTCCCCTTCGTGTGGGGTTTTTCCTGGTGTGGGGTATTTTTCCTAAGCACTTACTTAAGTTTTCAAACCCTCAAATTAGTTTTCTTCTGTTCACTTTTTTTGCTCTTTTTTTCCATTGTTAATTGTCGAAGGGTTAGACGAAAGAAGAGACTTTTTACTCTCAATTTCGCCCAAACAATAATCATTATTATAATCATTCGAAAACCTCTATGAGTCGAAAAAAATTCTGTCCTCTTGAGAAAATTCAAATAATCGAATAATTGTTATAGATGAATTCTAAGCTGATATTCTCGAGTTTTAAAAACCAAAAAAAGAGGAACTATTATTACTATTATTAAACGCGACATGGTAGTTTGAGGGTTAGGAGATACCTGCCCGGAAAGTGGGCTACTCGGGTTAGAGTCCCAAACACTATTTTTCAAGCACGTTCACCATTGGGTATTGAGGTGCAATTCATTTAAGACACACGTCTCCTGGTATAAAATTAACACCCTTCCCTCATCCTTACCGCCCTTCTGGTTAACGAATTATCCGCATTCGTCTAAACCGGATTCCACCGCAATAAGAAACATTTCCAGAGGTTGGGATCTCTTATTGTAAGCAACGCGCAAACGATGGTCGTAGACCCCTCTTGAGGTAAGTGCTCAATATTGACCAATTAAAGTCTTTGAGAGGCCCACCTTCCCGTTGGGGACGGCTTAATTATTGTCGACCGCACAGACCTCTGCTTTTGAATCGCCCATTAGGGACTCCGGACCAACTCCGTCCTTGGGTGGATTGTGGGGAGAAGAGAAAGGGAGTTTCGAAACAGGTGACGAAGGACTCGCGGCAATCCATTTTTGGAATGAAGAAGATTCGACCGCCTCAAGTCTCATCGACAAATTCCACTTAGCCTTAATGACGTATGCGATAAATGTTCCTCAAAGCGCACTTCGCGTTATCGACTTCACGTAGATACTCGATAATTCTGATCGATAGCAGAACTTATGTCCCTTACGAAATCGTTCCACGCAAAAGCGTGAGGAATATGTGTTGTACAATAGAACTGATTCACCATAAGAGCGGAACAATTCGCCGAAGATGATTCCAGCGGGACTAACACTGAAGAATAGAATACGATAATGAAAAGAGTGAAAGATTGACCAAATATAGCCGAGTAGCTAAAGCAAGCTCGATATATATAATTTAATTTACCATATGGATAAATTATTTCCGTGAAGAATAATAAAATTTCTTACCTAAAAATATTCCTCTTTTTATTAATTTTAATAAACATATTATTGATATTTTTTACATGGATGGTCTGAAAAGTTTCCGACATTTCGCCATTTCTCGACATGTTTTCTGAAAATTTTCTGAAGATTTCTGAAAAATCTGGGGTCGGAAACTTTTCAGACCACCCTCGTAAATATTGTGTTGTATTTCTTCTACTTAAATTGTATACTTCCTAAAGAATAATAAATCTTTTTCTTTGCTTTTGCAAACAAATAAACTTTAAGCTACTTTCAAAGCAAGATAGAGCACACTAAACGATACGTGGGCATATGACGTGATACGCGAAAATAATTGCCTAGGAAAGTAGAGTCATGTTGCTTGCACTTCCCTACATTTGTGTACACCTACACTGTACATGAAATTTATTTTTCATTCTTCTCTATATTTTACTATCTAACTACTTCTAAAGTATAGAACGCGACACTTATAATTATGTTAGGCGACATTGTTTGGTCATCCTTACTCCAGCTTAAGCAAACACAGTACAAGGTAATCATTCAACTTCTTATCGTTCGCGAAAATCCAAAGATGAACACTACATTAAAGAGGAAATTTTCTCAATATTCGCTTGTTCTCTAACACGTACCAGGTGAGATTTTAAGATCTAAACAGAGCTCCGAAACGCATCTTGAAGCTTTATCTCTGAAAAAGAACCGTATGTAAAAAAAGGGAAACAAGAAAGATGTGCAATGATAGCAGCGTCGCGTGCTTCTTGGATGGCGCAAAATAAAGATTCTGAATAAACAAAGGAGGAAGGCACTGCACTTTAGAAAATAACGTATATAGCTGGCATTGAAAATCAATGTGCCTTATACTCCAGCGCATAACGTACAAAAGAATAGGATCTTCATAAGTAATAGAAGGATGATACTTTCAACAACCTGCGACAGTACTTTATTATTTAAATAACACTTTAATTACCCTTCTATTTTTTTTCAATTTAACTTTTCTTGTAATTGAAACTGAGTATTCATTCCGCAAACGTACACACTCTCCACTTAGAGAGAAAATCATAAAATATATAGTTTTCTACAATCCTGAATCTTTGGATCAGCTATATCATTACCAGTCGATATACTTAACTTTTAACGAAAGATTTATTGCCATAGAGGAAAATTGCTTATTACTTTAAGACATGCCAACTGTAAATAAGTTGTGTTCAAAGATTAAGATAGTGACCAGCAAACCCGTAATTCACCCGAACACATCCGCGGGTATTCACACAAAAGGTTTCCGGTCAGATCGGGTAATTTATTTATTGTGGGTCGGATAGTTTATAATCTTCCCCGGATACAGTTTGGGTGCGGATATAAAAACCTATACGCGCTCAGATACTCGTACATATTGTTTAGTAAACAACAAATCTTTTAAGATGTAAGATATCAGATCAGATAGATTAAGATATAAGATCTATTAAGATATTTTAATCTTCTAAGAGTCATAAACATGTAAAAACTAAGGGACAGTAACAAAAATAATTAGGAAAATGCAAAAATATTAATGTGGAACTAAGTACCAGATAACCTTGCAGTTTTTATTTAGATTAATTCAAGTATAGAACTTCACTTGCTGTGTATTTTCATCAGGCTCAGAGAAATAGAGTTCCAAAGGTATGAGATTGAAGTAATTCAGAAATGAGGGGAGGATGGAGTAGAGATCTACAAAACCACAAATTATCCGGCCCGCGAATATCCGCCAGAAAAGTCGCTGATAGAGTCGGTTTGTTCTTGCAGTAATACGGATATGTATATATTAAAATCTATATGCTTGGACATCTCTAATTAAAGCATCACCGGTCGAAAATTAAAGAGATACTTCAAATTACGTAAATTCTGCCGTGATTATCAACCTGAAAATGTTACCAATCCGCGAAATGAAAAGCATCCTTCGAACCGATAAAAATATTCCAAAAGCAATACACAGGACATCATTAAAATGACGGTGCGGTGTGGAGCACCAAGCAATCGATAAAGGGAAAAAGATTCCCTTTAACCAAAAAGCAAGGATAAGGACGTATAATGAAGGCAGTTGCGACGAATAAAATCTTAGATAGTTAACCCAAGTATGGGAGGGTGACCAAAATAGAAGAAATGTCTCATTATCGGTAGAAAAAGTGTGGAAACAATAAGAAAGACATCGTCAGGAAGGGGTAGGTGGAGAGATTTAGGTCAACAAGTCTAGCGAGATGTTTGCGACGAGAATTCCAATTCAAACAAAAAGGAAGGGAAAAATAGCGAGGGAAAAAATGGGTGACGGATGGATTGACGATAATAGAACCGCACGTGGCCACTATTTTCTGAAACAGGAGAGAGACACATATTTCGGAAATGCCTTTCCATTTAAAAGGATGAGGTAAATTTCACTACATTCAAACAAAAAGTGACGTTTCCCTTTAACAATACCCGTTATGTTGGCATCCATAGACCTTTTCAAAATACAAAACGTGACAAATTTTAATCTACAGTTACGTTTCTGTAGAAAGTAACCATTGAGGAATCGACCAACAGCAAAGCCAGGTGCTATACGAATTAATAAATTCATATACATCTGAAAATAGGTAAGTGTTAGAATCTATGAATTCGGCCTCGTCTTTTTGATAGGCCTCTATTATAATGAAAATAATAAAAAAACAATCTATACAAATCTGTGGTAAAAGTATAGGTATAGGTGTTCTTTTATCTTTTTTCATCACACTTTTTACATTACAAGTGCAAATTTTTAATTAAGATTATTTTTCATAAAAAAGCTCTAAGGGTACGTGAGTATATAAACGATTTTTAAACAAGCTGTTTCATATAGAAATGATTTAGTAGTGTCTTCTCTTCTCTAGGCGCGCTTAGCTAAGGAAATGCAGGCATAAAGCTGATGCTATGAATGTTGATAGTTTTTGAAGAAAAATACAGAAAAAAAGACAAGACTGAAATTTCACCTTCGAAAAACATTGACATCGATAATAGGAATACCACAGTTTAAAATAAGGAAGAAGAAATTTTCAATTTCATGATAAAAAATTATAAAGAATATTTTTTAAAAAGTCATAAATTATTATATTGAAGCAAGGGCTTTTCTATAGATATCTGGATGGAAGTGAATGACCTTTACCCAGCTTTAAAAATTCCTCCTTTTCCTCTTATTTTCACCAAGTTTTAATTTAAACTGCATATTGATTAACAAACTTGAATACTAAAGCCTTTCGATAAATCATTCTGAATGAATAAGCTCATTCTTATCCTAATAAAAATACACGGCTGACAAGATATTTGCATCGTGAAACGATTTTTCCGCTACATACGTCCAGTTATTCTATTTTAACTCGAGACGTGAAACATTGTTTCCGCATTTCCATTTCTTTCATGACAGCAAGCCTTCAGGAGGAACTGAGAAATGAATTTCCTCCGCCGTCCCGGTTTGAGAAAATAGAAAGATAAAATAACCAAATTCGTCCGCCGTACTTTTTGCCTGTCCCTCTGAAAACCGTGGTCCAAAATACATTTCCAATAATTCAAACGGTAAACCAACAGAAACATTTGGATAGCTAGTGGGCTTCTCTCCATACCCAGGAGCAAAATTTTTCATTTCAAACCCTAAGAGAATGGGGAAAAGAATAGTCCGAATTTGAAGTAAAGTGAATCCGGAAGTTGCTGATTTTGGGGATGGTAGGGCGATACAGAATCAGTTACAGAATTGGAAGGATTTACAGATTCAGGTTAAGTATTTTTACTCATAGGAGTAACCAGAAACAGGTAACCTTTACTAGACCTGAATCTGCTGTAGATGTTCATGCGATCTTAGCAGGAAATTTTTATTCTTCGGTTTAAAGTCATTCGATCCATTCTCGCTTTAAACTCCCACACAATAGGTTAACATGAAGGCATTATTTTATTCTGGAAATCAAAACAATCCTCTCTCTTCCCGTAGCCAGACAGACATAATAAAGCGAAGGTAGGAGCAAAAAGCAAGCAGAAAGCGTAAAAATAAATTCCAAGGTGAAAGAGCTTAAGTTTTTCAATCCAACTAAACTCATTCTATGCATACCTCCTCATATATGCAAAAAGCTAAAAACAGAACGCCATTCATCCATACGAGACACTATTCACAGGAATCTCTAAAATAATTTTCAAGATTCAAAATCCTCCTTCTGAATGCGATACAAAAATATGTGAGAACAAATTGACAGAGTATGAAAGATTTAATTTTGAGAATTATTAGCAATTATTAGAGTGAGCAGCCACCGAAACACACTTTATTTTTGTTTTTGAATCATTTGCCTTAATTTAATGGAACACTTTAAATATTCGTCCAAACCTCAACAAAATATAAAACTGACCTAACCTTCAGTTTCGGTTAAAGTAGAATGTACGATTATCCTATATATGGATATAGGTTAACTTTCAGCGTACTTAAATGTGAAGTATACTTATTCGAAAGACAGTAAATTTTTTTATTTTCGTGCTAATCCAAGAAATGAAATACCAATGCAAAACACCTTGAAAGCGCTAACACTTAAAGGAATTCATTATCATACTGTCCACAAGGAATAAACTCAAAAACACAAGGATTTTCACATTCTATTGCAAGCAAGACTTCCGTGAGACATTTCCTGCAGCAGCTGGAAAAAACGAATACAATAAGATTATCCCTTCTCAAAAGATAAAGAACACTATTAAGAAGTCAGCGAAACGGAACAAAATAGTGGGTTATGTGCACAATATATAATAAATTGTTTCTTTACGTATATAATGAATATTGTATGAATAAAAGTGAAATTCTGGATTATCCATGTCTTCTGGTTATTCGAGAATCCTCCCCCAATTGTTATCCCGGATAATCGAGATCCCTGTATGTTGAATAACGTTTAATTTAACTCAAGCACCACACCATTGCATTACGTTTTCTCCATCGAAAGCCATCTAAAAGAAATGAACTATTTCTGGAATCAACGCACACCTTTGAGACAAAGATCCGTAAAGTAAACCCGCCAACCCTTTTCAAGCTTAGGGATACCCTCACGCCACCATGAACGAGGATGTTTACTGCGAGGCAATGCACGTGAGGAAGGTAAATCCAATTCCTCACCCACCTTCCCAATTTTGAAGCACGACTTATCACTGGATCGGATACCCCTTATGGAAATCGAATCTCATTCCACAAAGAGAAACGCCGCCCAAACTAGAAGTGGCAGAAATATGCGAGGTCCCCGCCTAATACAACGCGAGAACATGTACTCCCGCTGGGAAGGAGAGATTTTTCCGATAGGTGCACTTTCCGATGGGAATTCGGAGCACGCGTGGAAAAAAGAAAGAGAGTCTCAGAGTTCGGGAGAAGCCGTAACTCTTTCCGCAAGCAAGAGATGTGCTTGGCGCTGAGGAAGTGGATCTTGAGAGAGAGGAAGAGGAGGCTTTTAAGACCTGAAAGGGATCATAATGACGCGGAGGTTGAGAAAGAGAGGTCAAGGAGAGGCAACAAGCTGATGGCTCGAGAGCCGTCGATTCATAAAAAATGAAGCGGGACGAGAATGGACGCAGTCTTTTGCTCTTTTATTTCGGTGGGGAAAATTGGAACGTAAGACACTTCGCGGAATTCTCCGTGGGGCGCGGACGGTGTATCGATTCCTACGGGACTCCTTGAACCCATTGTGCGACGACCTGAAAACTGATTTCAAATAATTTCTAAATTGCTGCGATGTTTAAAAGCGGTGGGGCGGAAGGGATGGGGAGAGTTCCGTGACCTGTGAAATTTTTATGGAATCGTTATCAAAGTGATTTCGCGAGTGTTCGACGAAAATTTTGATCGAGAGGCTTGGAAGAAACCTGAGGGAATGCTGTGATTGAGAGATTCGATTGACACTTTTGAGGGTATACCGGTGTCCTTAGAGTCAAATACGGCCTTCCCAGGCTACCGCCATTTCTTCTCTTTATGAAACCGACTCTTATTCTCTTTTATTTTTAGGTCCCTGCGTATGATAAATAATTGGAAATGGTCTCTTTTAATTCATATTCGATTAAATGCGTTTTATTACAAAAAATACAATTTTTAGCCTTTAAAATGTAAACGATACTCGATTCAAGTGAGATCAGACGGTTTTACATGGGTGATCTGAAAAGTTTCCAAAATTTCGCCATTTCTCGACATGTTTTCTGAAAATGTTCTGAAGATTTCTGAAAAATCTGGGGTCGGAAACTTTCCAGATCACCTTCGTATTTGCGGCCTTCTGATGAAAAATTCTTCCTTACCCCACGGATTAATCCTTGTAAAAGATTTCGTTTTGCATTCATCTGCTGTTTTTCAAAAAATTAAAGTCCGCAGTTGATATAAACGAAATGTCGAAAACACCAATATTTTCAAGGATGATTATTCAAAAGATCTGGAATACTGAACGGTTTTCATCAACCAATTTCGTTTTACGCCAAAATAATACATATTAGGAAATAAAAATATTAAACAACGTGAAAATATTAATATATGCACTGTAACAAACCAGAGTTGGAAGAAAATCACCCGCAATTTAAAGAAAAACTCAGCTCATTTTCGAAATTTTACTTTTTAGTTATCAAGTAAAATAACGATAAAGAAGAATATAAAAATAGATATATTCTTCAATTAGAGAGTAATAATATTAGTAGTAATATTTTTAAAAGTGCCTCAACAGCTGAGGTCATTTTGCTCATAGGCTATAACCAAGAATAGAATCCGGTTCATCAAATTCGAATGAATTGCACATATGGCAATCCGGGAGCCGCAAGAGAATAATAATAAGAGTGTAACCTGAGATAAAGGCAGATTTCCTTTAAATTGTTAAGATACTTCTATACATGAATATACCGAAACCCTATCGATATTTTCCTTGATAATCCTAGATATGATAAGTGGTGTCATAATAGACTAGAAAATATACATGGATATAACAAAAATATTGAATGTTCCCAAAGGTTCCTCGAGGAGATCATTCTAAAAATAATGATGAATCTCTACCCTACGTACGTTATACGAAGAACTTTCACCAAAAGGAAAACAGAGGCTTCCTTCATCATTAACTCAGAGGCAAAACTTTTTTGAATAAAATATTCCGTACGATCCCCTTTCACATATTTTCAAAATTCGAACAAAAATTTTCGTAAATTTTGATGATATTCTATCCGAAAGCAGCAGAGATGAAAGATTTCAGTTTAAATCCATTAAAATATAACCGTTATTTTATCTACAGATATACATAGTCTCCTAGAAAAGGATTCTAGAACCATATCGAAGGAAAGATCTTTTTGGGCTTCAAAATGAGTATATAAAATACAATGTATGTTTCAAACTCTGAGAAACGGGCGTTAGGCTGAGAGAGAGAGTGCGCCGAATTCCGCATTTCTTTGCCAATTTTCTCAACCACCAGTAAGTAACTCTTCGGACTACTGGCCAAGGAATCGGCAGAAATGTTCCTATATTCGCTAAGCAATATAATGTCAGAGCTTTGAGAAGATCCGGAAATGTCATGTATTTTCTTGTTCGGTTCGGCGTGGTACGACCCAATCATCCCTCAGACCTTTAATAAACCTCCGCGATTCGCAAAGGGACATAAGTTCTCCCTGAATCGATTCTTCCCAGTTATGATGAATGGCTAACTACGACCATATCTCGCTAAAAAGTCAAGGTAGTTAGCATATGAATGGAGCAAGAGAGTAGAGATCCCGAAATAGGCGTATAGCCATCGGCGGATCTGATAAAGACAATGACGTCTCATCTGATAACCCTGAGATTTAAATCCCCTCGTAATCTAGCGATTTCAGGAGCAGACTGCAGCACACAATGGCGTGAAACAAATGAGGGTACGAAAGGGCAGCGAAAGGTATCTGATGGGTTGCCCAAGGCGAGAAGCAAAAGTGTGAGCTCACGACAAAGGGAAGGTGAAAGTAAAGGAGAAAGGAGATGCAAATAAGGCTTCGGATCGAGGAAATAGACTAGCACTACTTCACAAAACAGACTAATCAGCGTGATAAAACACAAAAGTGACGAGAAACGCAAAGGTAGAGATTCTCTTACGTTCTCTAAAGCTTGGTTTACTAAGGTTCTATTGACAAGACAAACGTATCTGATTATTAAGGAAATTTCAAGTATATTTAAATAAAGATTTATTTGAAAAGGTCTTGTCAAAATACTACAAATTACTTGTAGTATTTTAGAAGATCTTGTTATTGTAATATAATGTATATCTTCATATACTGAAGAATTATCTTTAAAAGTTTTAATAATAAACCGTTTACGCTACACTTACACGGTATTTTTAATTAAAACATACTTGCTTAGAAAGGATGGTTAAAATATTGCTGATGATAAATTTATATATTCCTAAACTGACAGTAGGTTCATTCTTAAAACTGATACTACATGCTCAATCGAGCTCTCGCGAAAATTCTTTTGTTCCTATTGACTTATATAATAATCATGTTCACAAAGCGTCTTTACTAGAGACTGATGAGCTCTTTCTTGTGTAAATAAACAATATCCCATTAAATATAACTCACCTTATTCTTTGATACATGAAAAAGGAAATAACTATTCAAATGTCCGAGAACAAAACAACTTAGTTGGTATTAAAGACCTGAGTTTGCACGTAAAAAACGCATCACTGCAGTTACACACTCAGATAAAGGGGAATGTGAAAAACCTGCGAAACGTGCAAATAGTTCAACTAAAATAGACTGCTGATACCAAACCTTAAAAGTAAACAGAAAAAAGTGCGATTTCAGAAAAGCTCTACGAGTAAGAACACATAGTGCATTACAAATGAACAAAATGAAAACAAAATACATGCAAAAGTATGGATAGGTTGTCCGATAGATTAGTGAATTATGAACACGCAGAAAGTCAGAGGAAATATATTTAGTCTTTATCGTGACAATCGAACTAACAACAAGCAAATATGATATAATTGTTCATTTTAGGCATATCATTAAAATGTTTAAGCAAATGCACAAAATTTTTACGGTGGTATTCTTCCAACGTTATAGATTTAAGAGATCTTCAGGGCGGAGTTTATGAATATACCACAGAATCCAACTGAAGGAAATGCACGAATACAAATCAGGATCAGTTATAGCGTTACATTTAATTTATGGGTTAAGTTGGCTCTGATTTAAATAGAAGACAATTGAAGATGCTGCACATAAATTTTACAGAGGTAAAGCTCTGGATCTCAACCATTAATTTTGGTGGGCAAACAGAGATTTCAAAGACCTACAGACAGAAATTTCCGTACCAAGCACAAGATAATGAATCTCACAGCGGAGAAGGTGGATTGGGTTCACGTTAGTACGCTCTTCTAACTCCGAAATCGATATGTGGGCAAAGAGTAGAACATGAGTTTCTGGTTAATAAAACGAACGACGAAAGCACTTCAATTCGAATAGCAGTGGTGATATAGCCAATTACGCACCAACGCGATCAATGCACTTCGATTACCAATTGCTGAAGCTAAAATTCAGCTTTCCACGAGGAAGAGGCTATGTAAACATACACATCACCAATCGAAACCCAAAGTGTATTTTTAGCGGTAATCCTCTATAGTATAGTCTCACCTAATTGATATATACTCCAAAGTATGGACGATGAAGATATTTTAATGAAGAATTTGAAGATTTTTAGATAAAAAAAACCTAAGATCTAAAATGGATATGCTCATTCCCAAAATCAGTCTGGCAGGAATTCCAAGTCTCCTGAAATATCACACAAAGCGAGTTTATTCAAAAGATTTATTTATTTGAAACCGGAAAACTGATGCATCAAATGACGATCCGGGATTCGATGCATCACCATCATCAGGTGACGATACCATGCATTGAAACCAGAGTCGTTTCTTTGATAAATTAATTTGCGGTTTCCTATGAATAAATAAGTTGATCAAAGTCGCTTTGTATCGTGGAATACAACGACGTCAAGGCCTGCATGATCGATATTACTGTTAAATATTTTATTTATGAAACTCCCCCATAATTCATGAAGAGAAATGGAAATCCGGATATCACAAGCAAAGGATAGAATACAAGTTTTCCACACCAGATAATAATAGATATATTTCAAGGATATAAAGTCATTTCATACCGATCCACAACTGATTACATGCGATATTCTTGATACCAAATCGTATTTATCTGATGATTTCACCCTTAAATATAATATATCTCTTTTCATTGTGTCCTTTTTCTCACTTTTAAATCTAACATGAAGCTTAAGTACTAAATTAAAATATTAAAACGATATTTCCTATAAAACGACTGGTTCTCAGACCTATTATGACCGTTTCGATAAAAAAGAATTCTTGGGTAAACATCTCATTACTTACCGACACTAATGGTGAGATAGACATAAAAGGGAAGCTCGTCTACTTAATTCATGCATAAATCGTAGTTAATTTATTCCCTCTCTCGATACAGAAGTAAGATTGCGATTTAATGGGTCGAGAAACATAAAATAAGGCGCTTTCCAAGGACGCGAAATTCCTTTGGAAAAGAAAACCAATAATCCATTTTCGCAGACTTTTCCCAATAGGTTACGCCTTTCGTTCTCAAATAGAGCCATAACTTTTCCGAAAATCCACGGCTCCTTTCGAGCTCTCACTTAAACACATAGAACAGCTCGTTCATCAAGCAGAGGAAAATCTATTTAATCGCTCCACGGAGTTTACCTATTGCTCGAAATCTAATCACCGAAAATAATTTGACTAGCAAGTTTGCGATTCTCGCAATTTCTTCGTGAAAACGTTAATCTGTACTCTTTTTGGAATCAAAAAATGGAAGTATGACTCCATTCTGTCGCAATTCCCATACGTATTCCATATCTTCCATTGTTTGGCACTTTTTCTCGGTGATTTCTCGCTCTCTGAAAATTGATTCATGATGGAAAAAGTTTTCCTGCTTTGAGAGTTACGTAAGAACACGGAGCGAGAATAAATTAAGCGAAGTTAAGGGTACGAGAGAGTTCTTTACGGGCATAATCAAAGGGGATAAAGGAGCACAAAGAGAGTTATCCGAAGGAAATATGAGGAGAAGATTGGCCGAATCCTTGAACTCATATAATGTAACGGGGAAGGCAGCTGAGGGATACGAAATGTTGAAAGAAGAAAACCTTATGACAGAAAGGTGGTTGGATGAATGGAAAATGATAGAAGCAGTACAAAACGAAGGTTGTGGGGTGTGGTAGAAGAATGGATGAATGAATGAACTCCTTATTAAGGAGAGGTTAGGTACAAGTTGGCTTCTCTTAACCTCGATCGTTAATACATAAGTTAAAAGTAAAATCTCGAATTAAAAAAAAGAAATACAATAACGCAAAAATATTGGGATTTTTAACGTCACAAGGTTTATTATCTAATCGGTTGGTACCCTTACAAACATCCAGTTATGGACAATTACAGGAGAGCTATTAAAAAATTTACGAACACATAGACCATTCCCTAGCAATAAAAATCCGTTTATCCGGGATTCGAACCCGGGACCTTCGCGTTGGAAAGCTAGCAATTTCAAGAAGACGAAACCACTGCTGTTCTAGATAACATCCACCGAGAGAAAAATACCGTGAAAACGCAGAATTTATAATGTAAAAAAAGAATATAAAAAACAATTTAAAATCACAGTATAAGCGAATAGAATTTAAATAATAATCTTCACACAAAATTCAAATCCAATAAGAAAGATAAATCAAAATGAATATCACTATATAAATATATTATCACAATATACTTATATTTTGTATTAGTACTCAAATTAATTACACTATTAGCTGGTACATACATACGTATAACTTGACAAATATTATAAACATACATCACACACGGTCAAGATGAATACTTAAATTAGGACTTATATAATATATATAAATATAATATACATGCATCGTATGTGTGGAAAAGATAAGTAAACACGAAATATCAGTAAATTGTAACTGTGCACATGAGAAGATAAAATGAAATAGCCGCCATAAGATAAGAGCATGAGACCTTCACGGCAGTATATGAATTTTGCTAAGTAAGAAAGTAGAGGAAAGAAGAAAGGCAGGAATGTAGGTTAACACAGGCTAGGAATGGTATTTCCAAAAAGAGAAACGTGTTAGAGTAAACATAGACTAGTATTGCGAAGTCTTTTCTGAAGGTTTTCGTCTAGAGTGGGCATTACGTGGGATATCATCCTGTACAACACACAGATCATAAGCTTTATTTATTAAGCAGCTATTTTCGTGAATTCAACCCGTCAAAGAAGAGAAGTACATATTTCCAAGAGATAAGTCCTCATCGAAAAGAACTCAAGGATCCAAAACTCACATATATATGCTATGGCGCTAAAAAGACTGCAATTAATCTTCCCTCAAGAAAGTGTCGAAATACAACGGAAAAGACAGTTTCTGAGGGAATCGTATCCAAAAGCAGTCATCCTCCAATCATCATAGAGTCAAGGCTAATCCGCGTTTTCAATACTATGTCCCATTTAGTAAACCTGTTTCTCCTAACCTTGGGTCAATCCCCTACTACTGAAATAATAAACAACTAATAAATCTGTCGGATATCACAGTTTGGGAGACATAGGAAAATTCCAGCTTTCACCATATGGTATCTCCTGGACTCTTAGTAGCACCTACTAACTTCGGAAACGGAGAATGGACGCATTCAAATATGACACGCTATTAAGAAATAAGATACCGCCAGTATGATGGCGAAACAATGCACTTATTAAGAGCAAAAGAGGAGCTTTGTATTGGCATGGGCTGGCGGATGAAAACAAAAGGGAATTAAAGATAAGGGAGGCTGCGGGTAGCTAGGGCCTACTGGAAAGACGCTCCATGAGCAAAGATTCAAAAGAACAATCGTTTGAATGTTAAGACCTCAGTGTTTTCTAAACATTAGACAGCCATAAAACTAGGCAACTATCCATCGGCATTTTCTATCAATGGAATAGGATTCAATCAGAAATTTAGCATTCCCATGCTTAGGTACGGGAAACACATTTCCTCCGGTACAAACACGGCCTTGAAATTCACCAATCGGCATCTTTTAGACATAACTAAATAGAAACCAGAATGATATGTGTGATAACGAGATCCGTTTTGAAGCTTCGCAAATTAAAATAATTCAGACAGTTCAAAGTCTATAGTATCTTATCCCTCCATAAGTTTGATTAATCGAAATAAGTATATCGTAAAATAAATATGATTGATTATCATCTTTTTTAACTATATTTTTTATGAAAATAGTGTGAGAAAATAATTGTGGTATAAAAACTATGTATCTTTATTTTATTGTATATAAAATTTTACCAAAACCTCGCCGATTATATCATGCATCAGTTGTACAACTACATCATACAGTCCCACTTAGTCATACGTCAACTATTTAAATGACAGATTTCGGTGAGACATGGTGGAACTCCTTCATGATCTTACACAAAGAAAATCACTATGTAGAGTCCAAAAAAACTTTTATTATACGACCTATGTTCCGTTACGGAGTAACACCATCAAGCGATTTAACTATTTACCAAAAACCAGAAAATAAACGGGACCTGTTACACAAAACACGACTTACACTTCACGAAAATTCACTCCATAAAATATTAAAATTCATTGAGATGATGGATGCAATATAAGCGGTCCTTCCCGTCGAGCAAGGAGTGAAGATGAAAAGAACTCGAGACGGAGTCATGTTTAAGAACCAATAACAGCATGGAGAGGTGAAAAGAAACCCGCTGATGCAAGTGGGATGCACTAGCAAAAAACGAAGGCCCCCATGTGGCAGCTGGAACGTCCTCAAGTCCACCAGCAAAATAACCGCTCTTCGACTAATAAAAAAAGTGGAAGAAAGTGGATTACATTGGAAGCATTGAGAGGAAAATAAAAATGAGGAAAACGGGAGAAAAAAGGCCTTCCGCGACGAAGAATTCCACGGAAGGCATTCCATAATTCTTGTTGCGTCATGAGCGAAGCAGTGGGCAGTTTCCATTGCCGGTGGCGGACGAGCGGGGCCCAAGCAGTCTGCACACTGCGGTGATGGAGGGGGGATCGCGGGGAGTGCCGAGGAGTCTGCGGGGCGAGGTTACGAATTAGAGGAAAAGATCAGCGGATGAAGATATAAATTTAAGTATGGGAAAATGGAGCATACCTCCCTAAACCCGTTTTAGCTGTAATCATGTTTAAAGAGTTTGAATTAGGTTATAGCATTACAACATGTGATCATGACTCAGCTTTGGAGATAATTCTCAAAATTGACGTATTATCAATCCATATCCCACAGAATCCGCGGTGAAATTCCAGAATCTTCAGGATAAATTTCTCCTTTAGGCAGAGTACAAGCCAGAGCGCACCACACATCACTTTAATGCTAATTAATTAATTAACGCAAATGCCTCCTGACCATACAATACAACGCTTAAAACTTTCGTCCAAGAAGTTTAAATTCGTAAGGCTTTGCAATTTATAACATTAAAATTACAAAATATAGTTAATACTAACTAGAATGAATCACCCTGAATGAAAAACTTTTAAAAAATTCTTATGCGTACAAAAGACTGTAAGTTGAAATTTCCTATAGCTACTCAACAATTCTTTAACATTATATAAGTGCTCCATTATATAAAAATGAAAGGATTTCATGGAATTGTACATTTCCGCTGAATGTTGAGCGTCATTGTACAAATGACTCCAACCATTTCTACATTGAAAATATGGAATACCACTAAGTATTGCTCGACAAGATTGATTTTGCTCCATCATGGTTAACCAGGAGACAAAAGAATGTTTTCTAGGTGCGAAAAAATTTTTCAATGCATAAAAATGTTAGAAAACAAGCATTCTTAAACTTCTGAGAATGGATGAGTGACCTGTGTTTTTCTGCGGTGGACCTTTTTTTCTAAAATAGTACACGTACCTTACGCTTTTTACATCCACTTCTACAACTTTTCCACAACACCCCTTTTTAATTCACGTAGATGTCATTTATGTTTTTATCAATGTGATTGCCCACATTTTAGATGAAAGCCGAAGTTTTTTAGTGTCAATCTAAACAAAGACCTTTAAGAAAAGGCAGTATTATATATTACATTAAATATTGAAAATGTCCACCATTAAATTATTTCTCCATAAATACAAGGATGATAGCACCTACTAGCATATAACCCTCTACGACTCTATTAAATATATATTCGTGCACTTTTTTGCAAACGATTAAATATAGAGCATAATCATTTCCGCCAAAAATTCAAGCACCTGAAGACGTTCACCGTAAACGGATGCAGGGATGATTACTACATATTTCCTGTAGCTGTGAGTTAAGAAAATTTCAGTTGTATTCTTTTTTGTACAGTAGTTCGACAGCTGAGGTCATTTTCTTCATGTGAGCCTCCATCAGGAAACTAACCCGGCTCCGATATCGCCAAAGACAAACGCTACGCACTACGGAGAAACTTTATTAAGTCATTATAAGTTATTGGAAAAAAATGACAGGCTGCAGAAATCATAATTTTCCAACAACCAACTAGCATGGCAAAAAATCAATGTATCACAAGACATAAACAGGTGCAGATATACAGGATATCCTTGAACTAAGAAATAAAGATGTATGAACTGTATCCATCGAAGGTCCTATGACTAATGATCAATATACAGAAAAACAAGGTGATAAACATTCGCTCATGAAATAGCATGAAACGGCTTCCGCGTTGAATCGCGAATGCATCCGAGACGTGATTGAATCATTCCCGCACTTCCTAGGAATATTTTATGACGATGACGGGTACGGAATAAAAATCGCCGAGCTCATTAAAAAAAATTCTTCCGGTGGATTCTTTTGCGCGAAGGGTTGGGGTAATCAATCAACAAGGAGACGATCTCCATGCAACGGAGATTCTGTTTCTGGTGACGCACACTCAAATATTAACTGCTAAAGCACGAGTGCGCGTAACTGCACAACAGGGATCTGGAATAATCAATGAACAAAGTAAGAGTTTTAGAATGCGCCATGCATTTTAATGGCATCCACGTCAAGCGCGATGCATTCATCCTCTATTCTCGTCATCGCTACCTTTCGCAATCCTATTTAAAGAAATTTCCGATCGCTCTCAACAAAAGGGAATAATTCCACAGAGAGGAGAAATTCGATTACAAGGTTGGGCACGTATGTAGCTAGAACGGGAATAATACTGAGTGTAACTGCATGTGAAATGACTGAAATAAATTTTCTTGGTAGAATAACTACTGGCGAATGAGTCGTATATTGTAACCAGAGTTCCTCTAAACCTCCAGAATATTTCTTTCTCATCCAACATGCATGTAGAGATTGTCTGAAATCACTATGCATAAATGCATTTTGTCAATAAATCTATGAACCCAAATATAACACTCTTATTTTATGTTTTATCGTTCTAAGAATTGCTTCGGGTAAGTGGGGAATAATTTTAACCAGTACCATCTGATACAAAATCTCGTTGTAACAGAAGAACAAATATTGACAACTTAGATAAATGAGATATGAAAGAATTGCGATAAAATATTAAGTGACCTTCTTAAACCTTTACAATGAATGGTATACAAATGGTGTAGAAAGTAGGCAGTAAAATACTCACAGGGAATGATACAGCAAAATTCTATTGAAATAATGAATTGGAATTAGTGCTATTGTCAAAATAGCGAAAACATAATACAAAAATATACTATCAAGGAAAACTAGAATAAAATAGGTGAAACAAGACGTAAAGCACATAACTATTATTAAATCCTAACCAAAAATATGTACCATATATTACCTATGCATATTAAATTACATAATGAAATAAAGTTGATTAACTAAACGTTTGCTCCCACCACTGCAACTGATAAATCATCATTACAAATATTTCCCCTCGGTATAGATAATCACCAGTCCGAGGCTGACCGAATAGATTCCGATATAAAATTTCATTATTACATTTTATCTCTGCTATTGAGCTCATTCCTCTTCACTGTTATATCAACTTGTGGCCAAATGCATAATTAACATTAATAATTCGTGTTGTTAACCTCAATACATAATAAAAAGGGTAAACACTTAAAGTTTAGAAATCCAAACTCCATGAAGAGCATCGGAAGAATCGGATGTATGCATCCCTGTTGACCAAAGATAGGCAATTTTATTTTATTTAAATGATAAGTAAAACACTAAGGTAGCTAAAATAACTAGTCTTCCGATTTCCGAATAAATTACCTCCTGCGACACGCCTTTGGAGTCTTGGCGGTATCTTTCTGCGGTTAATGGCTGAGAGCGCAATTACCCCAAAGTGCGATTAATTTTCGAACCCGGTTTGCGTTGATTAGATATTTAAGCCCATCACTTTCGGGCCTTCCCAACTGAGCGCCGTTTTTCCCTGAGGTCATGAACGCATACTTAAGCACTCAAAGACAACGAAGTTTCACCGACCGTAAAATTATATTACCGACGCGAAAGAATCGCAGTTCCGCCTTAATTAAGCCTGCTAAACGTCCCGAAAAACGGGACAATCACGTACCATTCTTTAAAGAAAATTCATCGGGACAAAATGAATGTTTCGGATGTAGGGTAATTTCCACTGAGATAAAGTACCAACCATAGTCTAGATAATTACTGCTGTTATTATATCGAAATGGCTTGGTGTGTTTTTCAAATCATTTAATCAAGATTGGAAGGTATTATTGAGATTAATTTGCCCTTCCTAAAAGTGAGGTATGAGATAAATTGATACCCGGAACTTAAAGAAAGGTAAACTATCTCATGCAAAATTTCTTGTCATAAAATCCTGTAAACGATGTCTATAAGCGAAACTATTTCGCTTATAGACATTATTTCTCTCAATGGCTTAGAATTTCTCGTTACATCAGTGGAGTCACATAGCGTCACAACCAAGTAGCGATAACGTGATTATTAAAAGCTATTTCTTCTTTCGAAATGTTTCCTTGTAAGGAGAAACTCGCAGAGAATATATACGGCGGGAGTGCATGTATGACTTTGCAAATTTTCGTGTGAAGAAAATCGTAAACTAAAGATAAAATGAGATGTCTTCTGCAGGATGTCAACGTTTAATATCATGAAAATTTTAAAGCTGTCCGATGCGTAGTTATTAGGTTTCAGGTGAAAATAAATACATATAGTAAATAAATTCATGAAAATCCACAGGATAGATCCGTTATAACGTTTGATCGTCTTTGCTTTCCAACTAAATTTTCCTCTAAAGCACTTAAAAGAAACACAGAAGTCAAAATATTTGGCACGGAATACTTCTCGTTAACTTCAACAAGAATTCAAAACAATAAAAAAAAGAACACTGAGTGTAGAATGGATGACTTTAAAATTATCTCAAAATTATATTAATGCTATACAAAAATAAAATATATTGGGAATGAAACCAAACAGGTAATATCAAAATAAGTTGAACATACGGAACATATAGTTATTATGTGGAAAGAGTGAAGCTTAGTCACACCAGCATACCTTTGGGAAGCACTGCTATAAATCATCGAATTTCATACTAGCATAAATCCCTATAATCGGCATCTAAAAACAAATCTGAATATTTTTCGAATCACCAAAATCAAAATCTGCCTTCAATTACTTCTGTGAAGGAAAAACTTAAATTCTAAGAATTTCCAAGCTTTGACATACCCCTATCTAAATGCTACTTCACTGCCCACCAGTGTCCGGAGGCAGAAAAAATCTCGGTCGGCGATCCTTTAAGCGTTACAGCGAATAAAATCGTAATTACGGATCCCTCTGGCAATAACCTACTCAATTACGGCTGTAAACAGATGCCAGATGGCGGAACACTTTCCTTTCGAAGAAGTGACGTCATTCAGAAGGAAAAAATTGACTTCTCTCGAGATGACACGTTGAGATTAGATCTGTTAGGAAACTGTTAAAAAGATTTCTGGTTCTATTGGCTTTTAAGCTTGGGTAATCAAAGAGACCTCCAATGACCCGATCCAAATCTCCGATGCTCTAATTCACAATCGATAGAGTGGCTTCTTTTCGGAGAATCGGAACTGGTTTGTTCCGAATCCGGTACTCAGAGGACTTGGCAACCTTTGGAGGTGTACGCTAATACTGACACCGGTTTGGTACGCTGGATGGAAAGCTGGTTTCTTCCTAACCTTCTTCATAGGAGAAATTAGAATACAGCTAAGCCACGATTATCCCAGGCGATGAGGATCGAAGCCAAGTTGAATATTATGATAGGCAACGTAACTTACGAAAAAGTAAATACTCCCAAGAAAAAATTCACGAAAGAGGCCGTTACTTGGTAGATTCTCGATATTAAGGAGCAGATTTGGAATAATACGAAAATTTTAAACACCAAATTTAAATCAGTAAAAGTAATCAATTTTTTTAACACTTTATTCGATCATTGACCACAAGATAATCATGTCGAGTAACATAATCAAATATATTCGAACTATTTGACAATTGTGTGTACTTACTTTCATAAATAAAATCCTTTTGTTTAATCTTTCAACATTTTTCTTCCGTAAATATTTTCTACGATGAGTAATTTATAGCAAAGATGTCGAAGAAAACGGAATGTTAAAACGACTAAATTTAAATCTGTAAAAGTTTTTAAATTTTGTCCTTAGGAAACTGTTCTATACGACATCCGGTTCGCAAAGATATTCTTAAGATAATCATGTTCTGATGATGTAATCAAATGTGCTCAAACGATTTGAAGATTTCTTATACTTCCATTAATAAAATTTTTCCGTTCAAACTTAAGTTATCCATTCAACTTATTTCATCGGTTATTTTTCTACAGTGAAGTATGTCTTTAGTCCTCAGCATTAAAATCTTCGACGCTTAGTTAGATTTAAAATACGAGTTTTCTCCAAACCTTGAAGGCAAACGTAGTTATCAGTCCCTGACGTTGCAAGGATATAATCAAGGATACGAGTGACACTGCAAGCTATACCCTATCGAATTCACTGCCGGATTCTCATATATGTTTGCATTTGAAGTAGGTTTTTAGGCCACTACTCATATGTCTGTACCTCGAATGATGGAGACTGTAATGCCTACGCAACAAATAAAGTAACATAAGATGTGATGAAGATTCGGTTCCGTATTCTATTCGATTTTCCTTAAGGTGCAACATAGACTTCTATCTCACCGTATGAGATGATGCACAAGGACAAAGCATGCACGAGTAAGCTCCGAGCAATTCTATATCATCATCAATGGCACTTAAAATGATATAGAAAAAATACACCACAAGAAAATTTTTTTCTAAACCTTGATTATAGATTAAACGGTGAACAGCCTTCATACAAATCAAACAATTTTAATCTTCCCATAGAGAAACATAAGAGAAAATATCGACGTGACTAACCCTCGAACCCAGGTCTCCAACTATGTGATGTGCCACTTATCTTGCTCATACAGAAACCTGTTAACAGAGTAGAATTGAATTGAATAAGTAGTAGTTGAGTAGAGGCTAGAATACCAGCCCTGGGTTCGAGTCTCAGTCAAGTCGACATTTTAACTTATCTTGTAACTTTAAATCCATTTGTAATTTCTTGGGAAGAAAAGGAGATAGCCGACTGGATTTATTAAACCAATCTTTTAAAAGTTAAAATTTTGATCTTCTGGTTAAAGTAGTTCAATGTAACAAAATAAAACTCCAAAATCAACAAGAGAGCCTCAAAAAGGCCTGACACGCTCAAAAGTTGGATTTATGTTTCATTTTCTTGAGGACATCCTCGTTGAGAACAAAATATTCATTAAGTGCGTAAGTTTTGTGGACTTATCTGATGGTTTTGAAGATTTGCTATACCAAATTGTACCAATCATCAGTGGCTTTTACTTTAAAATAGGAATTGAAATGATAGAAATAAATAAAGAAATGACATAAAAATATAAAACCATATAAATTATAAAACAAAATAGAATCCACTTAAGAACGGAAAATATTCTGAACTACTTATGGTGTCACACGGATAACAGAGAATATTTTCGCCTTCTTCGAAAAGAAATACCTTTCTCTCACTTTTTCTCACTAAATAATTTTCTATCAACTCAGACGGCATCAAGACATTATTTATGAATGTAATTCGTTTGAAATCATTAAGGATATTCCTCTGATTTTAAAGGAGAAGAACCTCCCTGTCATCAAAAAATATTCTCATTTGAATCTCCTATATATCATTCACTTCTACAACAAACTTTCGCAGATTGGCAACGACCACTTTGCAAGACAGCGAAATCCAAGTAAATAAAGCGTTACTCATCACTTAAATAATAGCGACGTGCACTAATAGTTGACGTTGCTGAATCAAACAGTGAATCGGGTAATTAGAAAGCTTGAATGCAGAAAGTCCCAACCGCAAAACATTAACTCCAGATGGTTAGACGTGGCAAAATACTGCAATTTCCTGCAACCGTTAACCCCAAAAACATTCTGCCCCAAATCTACATGTTGCACATCTTGCTCACCACAGCGTTAGGGACGGGAAATCTGCTCCGAGGCGCTGCAGCATACATACCGTGAATAGGCCCTAATGGAGGGCTTGCCATATGTCAAACGGGTCGATTGCTGATTCAGCCCTTTCAAACCACACTTCCCAAATACTATTCAACGTCATCAGTTTCTGTATTTCTGTGGATGCCTCTCCTGACAGAAATTTGAAATTCACAGCTACTGTAACTTATGATTATTTCTCTTACGAAAATAGGAAACCCCAACTATTATATACATTAACTATTATATACTATTATATAACTATTAAGTAAAACTCAATGATCACAAACACAAATAACCGTTCCGTGATCGGAAAAATCCGGTTAACCGGGATTTGAACTCGGGACTGTGGGATTCAAACGCTAGTAAAGCTAAACACTCCACAACCGCTACCGGAAAATTTGGCAAAATTATCACTTACCAGTAGTAAAGGTACACCAAAATTACAAGAGAAAATTCGAATATAAATTTTTAAAATATTCTAAAAAATGAGAAAACAAACACAGAAAAATTAATCAAAAGGTTTTCCGCAAATCATAAACTTCATTACATCTATTCACTAACGATCAGAATTTTAAACACGAAATTTCGGTTTTGTCAGGCGCAAAAAGCTAAATGAACCCTTAAAAACTAAAAAAAAATATGATATAAAAGTAGATAAACTTCCTTATACAGAAAGGAGACGTGTTTAATCATTCCCACGGTAGTAGCTATACAACGTTGTTAGTATATCGATGATGAGAAAATTTAACTTTACGTTAAATTTACATTAATTAACTAGCGAAAATTAACCACTGATTATTCCGTTATACGTCGCGATGCGAATCAAAAACGTCTCCGAAGCCCTGCCTTCAGGAGTTGCCTTTTCATTATCCGAAAACACCGTCGCGAGATGGCTGAAATTCCGAAATGAGAAGCTTAAATTTGCAGAGGTATGTTTTAGAATGCGATTATCCTTAGAGACAGGGGGAGAGGAAATTGTGGATCCAAACACAGGCAGGTGAATTCGTTTACCCAACCCGCGTTCAATTCACAGGGAGGTCTTCTCTACCTTGGCTTCTATTCCGGTACCCTTATCTCCACTACCCTTCTACTACACCTACCGTAACTCTTTCCTCAAACTTCCAAAACACCCACCTCAAAAGCACAGACCAACTTCCTCGTGACTACAGTAAATTTCGTGAGCATGGCGACCAAAATGCCAAATTTAGCTTCACGATAAGCTGTTCGTCCCAGCATCATTTATTCCTCCCGTTATTACTGAGTTATACATGATTTGCAGACATGTCAAGTTCTAAAAAAAATACTATCCGAATCTTTTACAATAAGTAATGTATTTTCTGTAGAAAAAAATTTTGATACAGAAATAGTGTGTAAAGAAACCAGACCGACAGCTTGTCAAATCCTCATCTGCTTAAACATCATCAAAAAGCTTTCGAGAGGGGATGAGGCTTACTAGACACGATGAAGCAGTTTAACTCTTCTTATCCTTTCTCGAACAACATATTGTGTTACGAAAGAACGTATTGCCTACAATATGCAAGAAAAGGCTAGAGAATAGAATTCATGAATTATGAGTTACTTCCCTACCTGGGGGATGGGCTTCTTGATAGGGACGTACGATATTAATTTTAAGGATCAAATTCAAACAAGGCTTCAGTAAACCTTATTATCATCATGTGAAATATTTACTCTATTTCTTCAAACGAGAGATATTAAATTTCAATCATCCCACTTAGATAAGGGAGCTTTTAGCCATTCATTCAGCATCGTATGTAACCAAATGATCTCACTAAAAAATTAATCCTTTCATGAAAGACGCAGGATCTTTATTCGGGAACTCCCGTCTTATCAATGTAATATTCCAGAGCCCTGCAAAAGGAAAAAGCAACAGGAACGAATCAAAAAAAGGAAAGTGTCTAATATATCCATATTGATATGGATTTCAATGTAGATAATTCGTTCCGAATAACATTCGTTAGCCGAAACGTGATTTCCCATTGATTTCTACGGAAAATTGTTAAATTCGTTTCGAATGCTGCACAAATTCTAAAGTTACAGAGTAAAAGGGTGAAACATGGAATGGTTCACTCAATTGTCAGAGGCTGAATGTATTTCAACACACTTTCCCAAGCATGTTCACCAGCAATGGGCAATGGGTGGTTTTGCACGTAAGGGCGTGCAACCAGGAAAAATCCCAAGGAAGAATAGACTTGAAAAAAGTCCGACGGGACCGGGAATCGAACCCGGGTCTCCCGATTGCCGGTCGGGTGCTCTATCCGTTGAGCTATCTCGCCGGAACATTCTCTCAAGCCATTCGGGAGACTTTTTCGGGAGACCGACCAGCAATCAGGAGACCCGGGTTCGATTCCCGGTCCCGTCGGACTTTATTCAAGTCTATTCTTCCTTGGCATGTTCACCAGTTTGCTCTTGTTATATTCTTCTTCTATACTTTAACCTTGGGTAATTAAAACTTCAATGAAATTTATGAAAAAAATTCCTTGCGGGTAACCGAAAAAAAAATCGAAAAGAAAATTAAAGCAGCGTGAATAAACTTACATTCAATGGCATATGAAACATTATTAGTATCTGTAGAAACTAGACTAGAAAATAACTTATTTAGTAGTGGAAAAAATTCTCCAGCGTGCAATTATTTGAAAGGGAATTTTATTTCTATAAACTCACTCTTGGGCACCAGGGCGCTAAAATAAACGAGAGGCTGCGAACTTGAAGAATGCAAAGAAGACTTTTAATAAGAATCAGATTCTGAGGAAAGGAATCTAAGGGTCGACGGAAATCCGGAAGGTAGGAATCGAGACTTTGAACCTTTAGAGTCATGCGGCAAGTAATTGGAAAGTGCTCCCTTTATGAAGAGAAACAGAAAGGGGAGGATTGAGCAGAAAAATTGAGTGAGGTTTGAGCAAACAAAGGCGAAAAAAGATGCTCGTCTGAAAAGTCTCTCGAGAAATTCACCTTGAGAATGTCTTCTGGAATTTAAAATCGCAAAAAGAGGATAGACCGGGCGACGGGATGCCTCCAAAGATCTTGAATAAAGGTTATTCTTTCACATTCACGAATTTCGGAGATAAGAGCGTCTCTCGTGACATACAACTTCGAAAGGGGGAAAGAGATGCGGAAATACAATTCAAAAAAATTAAAAGCTAATTTCCGCGGAGAGATTCGAGGGCGAGTATAAAGTAAGATTTCGCGTTCTGAGAACTGCTATACTAGCAAAATTAGGCCTGGTACGGTCGAGTATCGTTTAAAATTATTTTCAAAAACCACGATCGAAATGACTTCAATACTTTGAAAAATCTTCCGTTTTCCTTTTATACCTTGTTCTCCATGCAAGTCTTGTTTTCTGCTTACCAAAGTACGCCTGAATCAGAGATTAATAGCATGAATTTCTTTTATGATATTTTATATTCCTTTATAATCTTTTACTTATGATAAAAGTGATCGATTATTCCAAAAGAGACCAAAAACCACGACATATATATAATATTCCTGCAATAATTAACATACCAACTCTCAATTTGCAGGGTGAGGTCAGGAAATGTATTTTTTATAAGGCCCCAGGAAATGTATTTCATTAACGAAGGAATCATCTCTTGAATATATTTCGGCCAATTCTGGAGTATAGGCATTTCCTTTACGGATTTGGTAAATATGACCACATGCGACTAAATGTAAGTCTTTTCTGACGCAAATAACATAATGGTTAAGAATTTTACCACTTTTATAAGTGGGTGATTAACAACCTCTTTTACACGACTCTAAAAAAGCAAGATCATGAAATTCATTAATTTCCATTGTAACATGATTTTCTCTTAGCCTCGATAATGTCCTCCATTAATTATCGCATTGATTAATATATTAATTAGACTCCATAACCAGCTTACAATCAACTCTTTCCTAGTCACTTCACTATTCAGTAATTCACTCATCAAGTAATTTCCTTCCCAACGTGTACAGGCATAGGTATTAATCACGAAGACTAGACTATGATTACACGATTAAGCAGTCGGTAATGAAGCGTTGGTAAAAGGTGAGAGACCCAGATAGATAATTTACACCCATTTAATCGAAAATCCATTGGCATAATCGGCGTCCTTCGGGTTGAGAAGTGAATGGCATGGAACGAAACGGTGAATTGGAAGCGGCGGAAAGAATGAAAGGGAAAGTTGTGTAGAGAAATGGAAAACAGGTCAGAAACAGGAGGGCGTGATAAAGTTAAGTTCGAAGGTAGACTTAAGCCGGATTCGGAGCACTTGATTAAGTTACCCCTCCTCTGCCGACACCCCATTTCCATTTCCACTCAACGCGTCAAGGGTTGTGGTGACGTAAGGAGAAAAGAAGGGCCTCTGGTGGGAATCCGGGGAAGTGAAGCTGAGGGAGTGACGCTGAGGGATATTCTTTTTCAGGTCATCAAGTTCACTTCACGCGAGCAATCACGGACACGGATGGCAAAGCCGCGAAGCGCGGTTTAGGAATGCGTGGTGACGTACGGGAAAGGCGAATTCCGCGGAATCAGGGAGAAATTTGGAGTCTTCCTACGGAATGAGAAACGGGTGATGGCGATGCTCTACCAACTGTAAAAAACCGTACCTTCAGAGTTTGGAAAGATGCAATGCACCTTCCTGGGTTATGAGAAATTTGCATTATTGTGTTACAAGAGACGAGCGTTAACAACTGATTCATGTGGAGCGTGATTCAACCGCGTCACATTAAAGCAGACACGCTGGAGCTTCTCTATGTTACCATACTACGACAAAAACCGGAAAGTTTCGAATTTTGTGATAATCCTTGGAATTTGAAATATACAGTACAGCCAAATGAGTAGCGCGTTGGCCTTTGGTAAAAGCTGTCTCGAGTTCGATCCTCGGTGGGGGCCCATAAGAGCGAAATGACCATGAAGCACTTTTAAAAATACTACCACTTCAAATTTTGAAGACAGTTAAATCGGGAAAAAACTGTATTAGCAATTCCTATGAATCTTCATTCATGATGAAGATGTTTATTTAAATTTTTAAAATCTAAATTGAAGAAAAGACAGATTTGTGAACGAAAAATTCCAAATTCACATAACACTATACTCGGATAAAAATTTGATGGTGAGATGACAACTAAAATGATATCAAGATGCAAAATATACCATTTGGTTCACTTCTTTAGCCACAGAATTCATAATTTATTATTATTAATCAAATATTATTAATATTAATCAAAGATAATTACGAAGTTGTGATTAATATAAACTTTTATAACTCTAATTGCCAGAAAGCGCTGCAACATTCATGTTGTAATTTGAAAAATCAAAATTTATATCCAGGTAATGCCAATCCTGTGTAGAGAAATAGATGAAGAAAGACATGAAGTTTAAAAAATTAGCATCTCTATGTACCTTTAACGCCCCACGAAATCTTAAAAAGCATTTCTACTGTTACGAGATGTAATATAATCAGTGTTCACAATTACGTGTACGTACTGTCATAGAGCATAAGATTGCCCTCTAACTTGAACACTCAGATTCATCGATGAAATCCGTGTAAATTTTAGTTCATTTAAAACCTCAACAGTAGTAAAGCTTTCTTGCCAAAACGTTCCTTTTTCTTACGACAGAATACTAATGCGTGTCCAAAGCAATTCTCCGCTGACACCGATCCGAAAACTTCGATTTTCCCCTATTTAAAGTCAGCCAAAGATACCTCCGATACTACCTTCCGATAAAACTCTTTATTCACGATAAGGAATCCAATATACGTAAGCAGTCTTACGAGTGCATCAATCTTCTGCCGTCACTTAAGGCAACTGACCCCTTGGAATCGATATGAGAACCGTTCCTTGACGCTAATTTCCACGACCCCCAATATTTGCTTGTCCTCGGGACAAATTCCTCGGTGAAATGCTTTTCAAGGGCCGCATTCTGTGAGAAAGGAGAGAATAGGAGGGATTTTCTCCGCACGTGCGATCTCGCGGACTGGAGGCGGATGACATATTACTGCAAATGAAGCGCATCATTTCCTTGTCTTGAGAAAGATATGCAGAAGTAGACGGTTGTCTCCCGGCGCTTTAGCAACTCGCGACATTCTGCTTTTATTAAGAGGGAAATCTTGTTCTTAGAGCCTTTAGAGGCTAAGATTAAATTGGGACGAGGAAAAGGTTTTTAACACAGCACGAAGAGGGGTTTTTCTTTTATAGTTCTCGTTTCCTTTATTACTATGATCAATTTTTTTAAGAGAGTAATAAATTTTGAATTATCAGTGTTATAGAAATAAATGAAAAGTTAATAAGCTTTTCTTTCTCGATTACTCCGTTAATACTTATCTTAATTATATAACTCTAACAAATATTCTAAGTTATAATTAATTTTTAAGTTATGATTAAATTCTTTGTTCTACTATTAAATTCTATATCTATTAACCTAAGTTATACTTGAAATTATGCATTATTAGATGTGATATCAAGATATAGTATAGCATTAAATGAGTACTATCCTGCGATACTTGATGGAACTCCATGAAATGAAGAAAATTTAATAATCACAAATGTACAATTCCACATAAGATAAAAACCACAAAGGAACACGTTGACCGGTTGTAGCAAACTTATGCCATCATCAAAACGAATGCTCGCAAATGAATGGTTATTTTCTTTTCTCCATAGCACTGTTAATTATTAACATTTCACATTTCTAAAAGAATTAGTGTAAGCTTCATCATCACCATAGTATTAATTTTAAAAGTATTACGAGAGCTGAGGTAATTTCGCTCGTGGGCTTCCATCAGGAATCAAACTCGGGACCGTTTTTGCCAAAGTCGGAATCTCTGCCCACTTAGGTACTCAGGGGCCCAAATATTAAGTTGTTTAAAAATTTATTGGATGTAGATAAATTTTAATTTATTTAAATATGACATTTAGATTTTTAAATATCAATCTCTAATTTTTCTTGGGTTCTGTTTGCGATTTGGAAAATAAAAGTGTTTCTTCCAGGAAGGAACCAAGAGTGTATCAAAAAACATCAATCATAAATGCAAAACCTTCGCGAAACACTCTGGAAAAACGACATCGTTTAATCTACTCCCAACGTAGACCAGCGAGAGTCCGATTCACCAGTGAGTGGATCTCTCGAAATAGTAACAGCAGGGCGCTGCATCATGTACTGCAGACGCGCAACAACGCCTAGAAAACCTTGATCTAATTCCATCTCGTGCTATCAAATACCCTGCACTCCTTATGTAACAATAGTTCATGTCCTTAACTTAGAGTGCGACTCTTTTGCCATTAATTAGAACGGAATAAAATAATCAGAGATATTGATTTGCTGCGAAGAAGAAGCGAATCCATATTGAGATGATGGTTTAGGCGAATAACTACATACCCTAATTTTCATGTACGAAACATAAAAGTTACACTTACCGAAAACTAGAACGGAGTTTAAAGGAAGATGCTGCAGTTTATGAAACTGGAGTAGTGGAGTAAATGTGTTTCGTTAGTTTTGTAATTATTTGTATATTTATAATTGTCACGAGGTGAAAACGATTAAGTAACTTAGGGGCTGAAAAGGAACATTGTAAACTGTGAATGTGAAATTTAGTATTTGTGATTATTGGATCTGTGTGGTTAACATGTATCATAACAGGGGAGTTTTATGTTAATTAAGTCTTGTTATAGTGTTGTGCTGTTCTAATAGTATTTATAAGTAGTATGATGTTATTTTGGAATATTCAACAGTATAAGACTTCTGGTGCATGAAATTAGGTGCTTTAAGTGGTCTCAGAAAATGGTTGGGGCTGCCATCTGAAGAAATTTAATCTACAGCATATAATAAATACATAATTATATGAATAAAGAGACATAAGCGCACTAATGCGTCGTTTTTAAATGAAGAAATTAGATAATAATGTAAATAACAAAAATAAAAGAAAAATAAGAAAAACGAAGACAATTGAGAGGTTTTCCTTACGCAGAGATACAAAAAAGTGAAATTATTTGCTCGCAGTCTTGTATTATTTTCCGTCTTTTTATAGTTATAAATTTAATACAAAAAACATCATAGGGAAAGTGTTTTATATATATCCGCGTACAAGACGCAGTGTGGCTTTTGGGACTGTATTTTTGATCCATCAATATAAATACTAAATAAATAACTAGGGGAATATATGCCCTCCTATGAGACGTACCCTGCTTTTAACCTTAATTTTGGTGAAAAAACTGCATCTTACACGCAAGTATATACAATGAATAATAATGCATTTGGTCAATTGCGTTTTTTGGATTTTCTTAATCCCTTCTAGTTCACATTTCTAGAGAAGCAACATGGATTCCCGATTTAAGAAAATAATAAAATGGTGGAAATTGTAGTTAAAAACATTATGTTGATATTCTTTTCATTTAAAGTATTAAAATTTTCATTTCACGCATCGAAAAAATTCTGTATTGAACATAAAAGGCTGACAAAATCAATGTAAGATAAGGCTATGGATGTCCGGAAACCTATTTAACATTCGGATACAAACAAAACATGAAGTACCGTCACTTATTTCACTTAGCAGACTACGAATATAAACAACATGCAACTAATTAAGCTACTGTAGGCATATCAAGTTATTTCATTCGGATTCGAGTGAAATACGAGATAGAGGGCGAAGCGATGTATAAATGATAAGGAGGGCGCCTAGCAACAGCATAATGAGGTCACATTAGTTTCCTTTCAAGAAACCGCGAATGAAGCAAAGAACTATCAATCAAGGAAATGCTTGAAGACGTCGCTTATTTCCGGAAGAGTCGGTGAATGACGCGACTCAAAGAAAAGAGAAAAATAAAATCCGAAATCCGCAGCGATTTCTGGGAGCGAAACGGGACTTGGTTTAAATATAAACAGACAGACTTCGAGTTGGTGTCAAAGAAGCGGGCGCTGGCTCAAAAAACTAAATTGGAATACAAAGTGGTTGAACAAAGACATCATTTAAATTTAAGCGCTCTAATTTCGTCTCGAAAGTATGCTGCGTAGGAAGAAGACGATTAACAGGTATCAACAACACCGACCAGTAAATAAAGAATACGGAAGGAGAAAATTGAATAGAGGGATACATGCGTAGTGATACCTATATCATTAAAACTGGAAGAAAACTTTAAGCTAAATGCTTATCCTACTATGAAATATTCTATGCATTTATGAATAGACCGTATAATGTCAAAACTAAAACGACATTTTGTGGGCTTTTATAGCCTTCAAAAATCGGATGCTTCTTCGATTCTCGAAACCCATTATGGTAAAGCAGATATCTAAAAGTTTAACTATAACGCTTAAAGCTATCATTCGGTTATCTGTTATTCATCGCTCAGTCGCCTCATCGTTCCATTGCATGCACTTCCAGACGTGTTGGAAAACATACCACAGCAAATAGCACCTTACAATCAGGTTATTATTTTTTCCTTAGTACACCATAAATAAAAATTGCCTTCCGATAAAACGGAGGACTGTTCAGTACTTCCCTTATGTTTCTTCCCACATGCACTTGTACGAACGAATATTTTATCTGCTACGAATAATGTTATACGATTACTATGGAAGATTTTGCCTACCTTCTGAGTTTCTGTTCCTAATGTTTTATCGAAGATTTTGAAACGAAAAATCATATCTCTAGGTTTCTTTATTTACTATGTCTTATCATGAGTGAATTATTTTACGTAACCTTGAATTTTTACGCAGTACTATCTCGCAACCTCTTTACCGGTGTGTTATTATTATGAATAAATTTATTTCCTTTGAGCCAATTAATCAAAATTTTTATCAAAAACATATTCTACAGTTCTTTTCCTTATTCAATCTAATATGCCTGTATCTTTGAATATTATATTTAAAGGTATATTGTGATGTAGTTTGTACACATATGGTATTTACAGTAATTTTGTACTTCAAGTGCGTACTTATTTTTATATACCTCTTCAATTCTCCTCTTTAATTACCGCCAGAAAGAAATACATTTGCATTGGATGTAACATCAAATCTAAATTTAGATACATTCCAGACTTGAACAGCTTATTTACATTCCTGAATCCAGTGACAGCCTGCATACGAGAAGGTAGAGATATTTGCAATGACATCGTCGGCAAAGCGTTTGAAGCGAGATTCCCTTCGAAGGGAGCATTAGTATGATTTCCTTTGAGTAATCACCCCTATTCCTCCCGCTCCAATTAATCTCCCATAGTATACTTCTCCCAGACACCAATCGTTCCTCTCACTTCAATCTGCACTTCTCAAGTTTATTTTCGACGACTCCGGCAAGTCTACTGCAAAAATCATACTATTTTAGCCGCTTCGGATACTTTGAAAATCTGACTTCGAGCACGAGTCTCCCACGATGCTTATTTCTAGCTTACAAATCACCGGTGTAACAGAAAGGAGGATGAAGATTTTCTTTAACTGTGTATGAGCAGACAATTTAGCCAAATACTTTAAGCTAAAAATAAGTTAGTCCGACCCACCCCCAACATTAGATATAGTGCAGGAAAATTCAGAGAGAGGTTAACAGATAATAATCGTTGAGATCATCTAATACAAATTAGATCATATCAGGTAGAATTTACTGGAACGCCACGCTTGATGCAATCCAATGTTCAATCTCACATGATCAGAACAATATATAAACTTAACAGGTTGGCGATTTACATTGTGATATTTCCATGACGATAGAAGAAACAAAATAGAAACCACTTCTCACAAAGGAATTTACTAAAACGAATTCATTAAAATATACATGGTATTTTACCATTTTATTTCTAAAAAATTAGGAGCCAGTTAGCTTCGAAAAAAGTTTTCTTTTTTATTTTTTCCATCGTCATCAGACCTTGTGATGTTATGATTCAACAATTCAACCAAGACCAGGGTCGCTTTAAGTAAAGAATCTGCGGATAGTACAGATTCCTTAGCTTAATTTATTAGCTTATCATCGAATTCTTCCCCCATAATCATATACATTTCTCGTGAATATATAAAATATAATTACTCACCAAACAACCCCAAGGAAAGAAGGTAAGAGACTGAGAAAACGCTCACCTGAAAGAAAATAGAGAAGATCAGATTAATTCAAAGAAAGCCATAACATTCATGAAATAATTATTAACCAGTATTACAAAATAAAATGTTTACCGAATAACAATAACATTTTATTGAATCTTTGACTCATTAAAATTCTCATTCTTCCATTTATTCACTGTTTAGTATAATTTCGTAGACTGGGGAAGCCTGGGCATTTCATTGCATTATTTTCAAAGAGACATATTTAGCTATATGAGAAAAATTTTTTGTCAAAAATTAACTTCATCGCAAAAATCGTCATCCAAGATTCCCGGATTCCATCCAAAGCTGAGGAAACAGCTTGTAGACATTCCGCGAAAAAGATCCCGACCCTTTTTCACATTCCGCTTGGACGAATTCCAACGTTTGAGCGACGCGAAAAATCTGAGACGAAAATCAGCGGAGATGATGCTAAAAAGCCACGGAAGCAGCTGCAAGGCAATTTACATAACGGTGACACTGTAAACAAATAGGGAAAGCCCTGCAAGTGACCGTGGACGAAGGACACGCGTTTCACAAGGGTACAGAAGACGACGAAATTGGAGAAGTCGAGTAAAAGCACGCGCGGATTTCGAAATTAACTTTTGCGCCGTGCAAAGGGCGAAAAAATGGACTCTGAGGCCAAAATCGGTTTATTTCTGGGAAGCACGAAAAGCAAAGCATTCCCAACGCACGACAGGGAAGCCGGATATGTGGGTCAGAAGCACGGGATGCCATTGGCAGTGAGACAGAGAATGCATATGGCCCTGTCCTACAGTTCCGCGCTAGTGAGAGCGACACCTACATGGCAAGTTCCACGACTGCCCGATTCTTCCGCCTCTATTAGTCACGAACAAGGAATGACTGGAGAGCTATGCATCATGCGGAAGACGGCACATTGCTCGAAATTTATATTCCTTTGGGTGAAAGTTGAGAAGCCCTTTCTCGTACCGAATTTGGCTGGTTTTTTTAAGACCAAGACGAAAGAGATGAATGAGAGAACGGATTCGTTACGGGGGAACTGAATTGCCTCATTACGGAGGAAATATTGCCAATAGAAAAAAGGGTTTAATATTTTCTTAACGAAGGATTGCAGGAGATGAGTAAACCTACCAGAACAGTTCCTATCTAGAGGGCTGGTTCAATACTCAACCCCTGAAATCTGACTGCCAAAAGCACTAAAAAAGAATAAGGTATACTTGATGTGATGAAAAATAGGTAGTTGGCCATACTTATCTCTAATACCACTAATCAACATCTTTCATGCTACAGTAGCTTTCATATTTACGCAGCAATGTTCAAGAATGAGACGAAAGCAATGGAAAGATATATTTCCCTTTATCCTGTACCAAAACACTAATGAAAAATTTTCTATTTAGTACTGCATGGTAGCAGGATGTAAACTAGGCTACAAAATATATTTCCCATGCCATGAACAGCAAATATTTTCCAAAAATTTCTTCAGCAAAACTTCAAAAACCGGGTGGCAAAAATGAACGTCTTCTCAACTGTTTCAGGAAGATTCATTTCTCACATAATTAGTCGAAAATTTGAAGTGGCAACATAAGAATATAAGAACAGGTCACGTGTTAACAGTTACATCTATCAGTACCAAATTAGCTTGGGGCGACTATGATATCCGGTTAGCGAGTATCTTCCCAAAAGCTCATAACAAGGATTAGCATACCTAAGGAACTGTTAACTATAATCTATAATGTGGTTAAAATGTTTTGGGAAATGGCATCTCGCAACATTATGTCATCCTCCTCAAGGATCAAAGTGTTACTCTTTGAAAGTTATTAGCAACACAGTGTAGCCGTATCCTAAGATTAAAACAACACGACTATCAACGCTAATTTTAATTATAAAATAAATACTAGTCAAACATCAATATTTACGTATGTACGTAAATTTATATTGTATGAATATGAATGTTACCGAATGAAGTGACATCTTTACAAGACTGCAGCGTAAAATATAATAAATAAAGCACTAAAGCACATTTCTGTCAAGCGCCAACAAAGTTATTCATCTCTAATTTAATAATGAAGGAAATAATTAATTCGATACCTATAATCATGAATGGTAATAAAAAAATCCATGTATAACATATAAGAAAAATAATGACTTGATTGCATGCAAAATACATTCCTTACAGACAGAATCTTGCTTATATAATTAGCACTGATACGGGTGAGAAAAATAAATTAAACGCAGATCATTCATGTATGACCGCGTAACAAAAACTCTCCTTTCATTCAACATAATCTCACTTTCATCATCATATACACTTAATGCAAGAAATCGAGTTATGACAATCAAATATTCCTTTACTAATAGAATTTCGTAATAGCTTCTCCTAAACCCAAGATGACTCAAGAAAATCGTTCCCAACAAGAGTACCAGAAAGGTAAACAATATACGCTCATTGGCACACCTTGATTATTAATATGATTTCATTGATGAACAAGATTAAATGGACAAATAAAGCAATATATAATGAGCTAGTTTAATTTATCACCGGTTAGTATTTCATTAGATTGCGGTCTAGTCTATATCACACCCTGACCTCGGAGAACATATTACTGTAGCCAATCTTCGATAGAATTACCGCGACCAAGGGCAAAGTGTCGCGTCGCCGCCGCCTGTTTAATCAACGAAAGGTTACGAGCACCTCACTTAATATAAATGTATACCTCCTTATCCACGAGATGGAGAGAGCCATTTTGTCCCATTGCTTCAAAGTTTCCTAGCGAGATTGCGATGTCAACGCTGCGTAGTTCGTTTGGAAACTGAGCGCTAATGAATTTAGAATTCGGATAAAAGTTAAAATCAAATATCAAAATGATTAAGGGAAGATATACATACATAAAGGAATATTGGTCTATGAGAGAGAAGTATTTAATTAACAGAAGGGAATAGTTGTATTTTCCACAGTGCAGTGGATTCTCTTCTTTTAACGTGACTCATTTACACATTACATCGTCGAAGACTGAATTTTATGAGATATATTTGGGAATAAGAATAAAGAATACAGCAAAAAGCGACGAGTTACAAAATTCATAAAAAATGACTGGATTTATGAGAAGAATTTGTGAAGAATAAACGGATAGAAATCCGGTCAAGTAATAACGAACTACGAATTCGTATAAATAAATCTTATATTACGTTCATAAGCAGAAATCTTCTTTCAAGAAATGTAAGTTTAATATTAAATAAAACTTTATTTATAAGTAGATAGTACAATTATACAATTCCTTATACATTAAAAATTAGAAATTATTCCTAATCGAATTTATTTGCAATTTTTTTAAAGTTCATAAATCCATTAAATTATGATGCAAAAATTGATATTATTATTGGTATGTTTACTGTAATTTTATCAATTCAAAGTGCATAAACGGTGTATTACAAAACTAAAGATATGAATAAATTAAAAGAAGAGAGGATGATTTTTGTTGAACTCCCCTCATTGTGGTGGTGGTTAACCCTAGTAATACAATAACAAATAAATTATACAACTTTGTAATTTTCCACGTACTTTTTTTAATATTGGCAACCGGTTTCGTAAGAGCTTCTTACATCTTCAGGCCTGAAGATGTAAGAAGCTCTTACGAAACCGGTTGCCAATATTAAAAAAAGCACGTGGAAAATTACAAAGTTGTATAATTTATTATGGCTTTCCACAAAGTAACGCCAGAACATATTGATTTCAATACAATAACCATTATGATACCAACTTTTAACTTTTTCCCGAGGAAGATAACCTCGTTAAACCTCGCAGGAAATGAAAGAGGATATATAAATACTATTTATTTTTTGTTCGACACCGCGCTTGAATCGATACCAACGAAACAACGACACCTCATGAAACAGAGGACATCCTTTTTTATGTTCCCAAGCGAGCAATGAATGCCTTCGATATTTCCATTTCGTATTTAAGGTTCGAGACGCAGCCATAACGGGATGACGCATGTGGGCGCCCCCAATAAAAAGGGTTGCGGGAAAAAGATTATTTGTTCTCTGGCATTCGAATGGTTTCCCGGAGAACGAACTGTTTATGTCGAAGCGATCGCTTCCGCCCACAAATCGCCGCCCAGACGAAAACAACTGAAGACCACAGTTCGCTCGGTAACAAAAAAAAGCGCAGGTGAGCTTTGAAAAACTTCATTCTACTATATTCTCGTATATTTTCCGCATCGATTGCTAGTAAAGATCCTACTACATTGAACCTGAACTTTTTCAGAGTTGCTCGACTAAATCCTCCCTTTAGAGTATCAACTGGAATATCAGGAATAAAATTATACTACAACACCTATGAATTCGATAAATTTTTAGACTTGATTACGAACCCTGAATATTAACAGCTGTAGTAACTTATGAAAACTATTCCTTTAAAATACATTCCCATTAATTTAATATAATATATATTTAATACAATAATGAGTGTAATAAATTATTCCCAGGGCATCAAAGTATACGCTGTAAATGTATGGAAAAGAAAATCTGTGGAAAATCTCAAACAAGCATTAATATATTCATCTATAAGATTTAATTATATAGAAGAAAGCTCTGTGTTTAAAATACATTTCCATTTATTTAATACAATATATTCATAATTAGTGTAATTATTTGTGTAATTAGTGTAACTGTTACCACCTGGTCCAAAGACCAAACTGCAGCGTTTTTTTCAATAAATAAATAAATAATAAATGAATAAACTATTTCCAAGACATCAAAGTATACAATTCAAATCAAAAAAGAAAATCGGCAGACAATCTCCAACAAATATTAATACATTCATCGACAAGATTTAATTATATAGAAGTTTGATTAAAAGAGAGATGTAAAAACTCGTATCTTCTATGGGAAATGAAGAAAATTATATGTTTTTCTTCACAAAATTTATTAAACATGCGACCGATTTCAAAGATAGATCACATCATAATCTTCTTTTTTACCTTATCTGCTATTTGGGATTGTAATATTTGAGGTGATTCTCTACTTATGGACTGTTTTAATTGAATACACTCCAGCTGAATTCACGAAACAAGCCGCATCTCCGTCCATTTTCTCATTGCAAAACCTCAGCTTGCGAAAGCGTATAAATCTATTTTCGCATCCTTGTTACTTCTACCACTTAGCGCTAACAGCGTGAAATCATAAATCAAACATCCAAATCCTTTATTCCCATCGCATCACGCCCTTGCTCACACCTATTTCGCATTTGTTTGTTTGGAAACGGAGACGCCGATGATGTTAACTTGATCTCTAATTAATGTGCATGCAATTTCATGCCAGCAGTAAATATACTGTCAACACCTGTGCAAACTTAATGGGGGTTATCACATACTTCACTTTATATTCATTCATGGATTCCATCATTCAAATCGAAGATTAACACATTAAAAGACAGGAAGTCCCTGTTAATGTGAAGCTTATCAAACGACTTTCTGAAAATTCAAGTTGGAATGACATGATGGAATATAATGGATTCTAAATGGTATGACAATATTTCAGTGTTGATGTAAAAAAACTAATATCCTCCTTTATTCGCCAAACACCATCAGCAATCCACGTACTTTAGCTTATTTTTAAACAAAGCACTCATAAACACATGTGTACAAGCAACTTTTCATTCATTCTTTTTCATTCCAATCACATCGCACCTTCCCTGATTATTTTTATAAATAAAAAAAATATTATCACATCAACGGAATCTATGGATCTTGTGGACCTTACGTAATGATGGAATTTTAACGAAACTGCGATCTTAATCAAATTATCTACTCACAAATAAGTCACTAATTTTTTTAAGCGAAAATACTTTAATTCCGATACTACCCACTGGAACGTTTTCTTATGAGCATATTTAGAAATTATATGAACTGCAATGAGATAGAGGATAAATTCAGTCGGGAAAAGAAAGTAATGGCCGACTGGACCAATTACTTAAGTTGAGGAATGAATCCCTATTCTGACATATATATTCGTCAATTTCAAATAAAGGGTTAAGTATGTATCTACTTTTCTCGTCATAATTTTATCAACCAAGTTCGGCCTGCATTTCATTTTAACTCAATAAGTTCAGCCTTAACCTTGTAGAATCTCATATTTAAAATACATATTATTTTTATTTTGTGAATAAAAATAATATTCACTTCTTTTTCCACTTTGGAATTCTTTCGGCCAATCTTTCAGTCTAGATGCATTAACAACCCAGCCATAACAGGATGTTCCTTCTGTTTCTGTTACAGATGCACCTAACTTAATTCTTTCTTACTGAATTCAACAAAATCAACTAATTTCAACCGAGCCTTACTTCCATAAATCATGGTGAAAAAAATCACTTTTTTCTATTTACTCCTTTCCGCTTGTTTCCTCTAAATTGTGAGGTGTAAATACGGCAGCTACGAAAATTTCGAGTTAAACTTTCCAGGAAAGGAAATATAAAAGGGAAATGCATACCCTAGTGATGGTACAAAATATTGAATATGACAAGTATAAAGGATGGAAGGAAGTACAATGACGAAGATTGTACGTGAGGAGAAAGTGAGAGGTCCTAAGGGAAATGTAAGATACTGGAAAACTAGTTTGAATTCTGTGAATGAGACCGTGAAAGGAAGAGATGCGCGTAGCCTGAGTTACAAGAGGAAATGCAAGGAAATAGGCGAGAAGAGAAAGATGAACGAAATGATAGAAAATAAGGAGAAAATTTATGGATAAGAGGCCGAAGGCTTTTCAACCTCGATAAAGGAATAGAGGTGTTGATATAATAATAATAATTTTTTATGGTCCTCCTGAGCCAGATGTAGGCTCATCAGGAGGTGCCCGGTTTACAATCTTAAGCCAAATTTTATAATGTAATTGAAAATTGGGATGTTTTGTAATATTGTTGAAAATAAAGCTGTAATTAATCTATCTTTAAATCAAGTAAAGTGTTACAAATTTCTTTCCAAAATCAGTCACATAAAAAAGCTAAAATGTTTCCAAAATAGTAAAACTACAACAATGTTTTGAATTATTGCACTGATTTTTTTATGAGAGAGAATAATAATAATAAGCGTCTTAATTTGGGCGAGATTGAGTCTCCTCATCTATCTAACGCATTGTCACATTTGATTCATTCATGAAGAGAAAAAACGAATAGTGGATAAAAAAAACCTAAGATTTTCTTAGGGAAAAACCATCCACATAAAAGTATATACGTAAACAAGGCATAAGCGTTGTTCATAAAATAAATAACTATATGATGAGAAACGCTTGAACGCATTCCATGAATCTCTTTCAGTGATTTGTAGTATTTTACAGTAAGGCTTTCTGTAAAGAGAACCACAACTGCATATGCGTACTTTAGTACTCGAAACGATTTCATGGGTAAAATAGTTATGAGGCGCAATAGTAGAATGGCTCGGCAGCGCGAAGTTCATGCTGCAATCACGTGAACTGACCATTATACTGTTCCATTCACCCTCTCCCATGAACTTCGTCAAACTCTCTAAAATGGGCCTGGTAAATTTGAAGATGATTTTAGCCGAATTTACGCTTCCATGATTCATGAATAATAAATGCTATATTTCACTGCCGGAAACTGGATTTTCCTGGAGATACTAAACGTCCAAATAGAAAGTAAACGAAATCGGGTTTCTTCCTAGTTATACATGAGGTAAGAGCGTACGTGCAAGATATCAGGCGGGACAGTCAACTTGAATTACTTGATTAGGTCAATATACAGTTCAGTGTCAAACTTGCGTATGAGCTAAACAAGTTAGCTAAGACTACTACACTTTTGAGGCCGTCCAAAAATATTAAAGGAAGAAAAAGGAAATACATTTCCAAAACACTTTGATGAAATACATATTTATCATGTTCAAATTGCTTTAGATACACATTAGATCCAAAATTACCATACAGCATCAATTCGAAACAAAAAACAGCGACATCTTGTCACCAAAAATGACAGCTGGACACACAAAAACCCCCAATAGCTTAGGGCCTCACTAAAGCTAAATCCGGCTCTGACACAAGCAGTCACTTTTAGAATTAATCTCATGAGAGACGCCAAAATAATGTTGACTTTGAATTTGATGAGGAAAACCACGGATGATAAAGCTGCTTTTGATTACATTGTGAAGTTAAAATTCCATATAACGTATTATGCATAAAATCACAAATTAATTTTATACGTAATAAGCCCAAAATTAAAGCATAAATATGTTCTTGATCAAAGCAACTTTAACTCAAAGGAGATATGGATGCTTTCCATTCAAAAACTTGTAATAATGAATAATTGTATTCTTCTGATAACTAAAATTACCAGAATCCAAAGATTTTTGATTCAATTCACAAAGATATTGCAAAATTGAGCTCAATTAAATGATTAACATAGCCGCAATAAAACTTTTCGAGTGCAAAAATCTTGAAGGATAATATATACTTAGATTAAGGAAGAAGAATTCCCTGCGTATTTGAAATTTGAACTACCTGATAAACTACCATTATAGATCATAAAAGTATGTAAAAAATTAATACAAAATAGAAAAATAAATTTATACACAAATTAAGTGTAAACATTAGGGGCATCTTGAAATTTAGGAACAATTTTTTAAGAAGTAATTTAACAAAATGAAAAGGAATTTCACTGCTAATGAGACAAGAGTTTCATCAAAGGCTATTTTAAACAATTAAACGTACATTAAACAAACATTTACATCTAAGTTTAAAAAGTTATAAGTATCTTTTCTATTTTCAGGGAAAGGATTTGTTTTGAAGACTTAACCACTTCAAAACACGGTGAATTCCTCAAGGCTGTGAAAAATGTACCTTAAAAAATAAATAACGAACACAAGGTGCTTTTATGGAATCTTTTGCATTAAAACTGATACAAATACGTTAATATATGTGATTAATAAACAAAAAACGAATACAGGAGTATTTTCCTTTTCAAGAGCGAGATATTTCTTTGATTTTTCTCTCTCCATCGAATCAAATGTAAGAGAATACAGAAGAGGAATGCGTCGAAGATGGAATTAAATTATCCAAAGGAAACACGAAAAGATCTTCAGAAGAAAGAAAGGAAGAACTATCAAAGATTCCGTAGAGTAATACCACGAGGCAGACGGCACATGCAGTTAGATCAAACAAAAGGTTTTCATTTATTAGTATATCAGAAGAAAAACGATCAATCTTTGCCGTAAATTACTTCCTTTAATATGCGAGCAAGACACCTTAATCCACTCCATAGCGAGATAAAAATGCCTCGCTATTCTTACGTAAATGGGTGAAAAGTCGCTCGGATCCCTAAGATGAAGAGCATCATCATCTTCAAAAATAGAGTAGATTAAAAGTAGAAGGAGAACAATGAGATACGAGAACAGAGTTCATGAGGCAGCTTACTTTAAAGCAGCCTTAATATCATCTACTTTATGAAGAAACGCTCCCCTTGAAAATCGTTGCATAAGAATGGGCAAACACGGCCTATGCTACTCAAAGGCTTCCTTCCAATGGTGCAAAAGGGAACGCCTTCAATGATTCAACTCTCAAGGCAATGACATCACTTGGAATTATTCTTCGCCATTGTGCAACGCTGCGTTTCTAGCAAAGAACTAATGAGATGCACCAAAGCAGGGGACCTTTTCCAAAAGCCCTCTGATATACCCATGGCGATCTTTCAGTGTCGTTCAAGCGAAAAGAATCTTTCTTTGAAGAAGATAATTGCGACAAGCGTTACGAGAATGACATTTCCATTCGGGGAAAATTGGATTTTTCCACAGTTCTTACGGAATCTCAGTGATCGCATAAGCGTATTGATTACACCCTTTTCTTGGTTAAACTTATAAGTTAACCGATATTAGGAAAAGATGTGCATGTGTATGGAAAATTATAATAATTCATAACGTCTTTATTTGGGCGAGTTTGAGACTTTAAGTCTCTTCTTACACCTGAGCCTTCGTCGATTAATAGTAATAACAATAATGTGCTTTATTTAGGGCGAGGTTGAAACTATAAAGTCTCTTCTTACATATAATTCTTCGTCATATAAAGTAATAAAAAAGAGATAGCTTGAAAGATCAATACACACCAGAAGATTACTCTGTGAATTTAAAAACCTAAGCTAAGTGCTTAGGAAAAAAATTTCCACACAGCCCCATAAGAAGGGGGCTGTGAAAAACCGGCGAAACCTACAGATAATAGAACTAAGTTCAGTGGTGAAATCGTATAAAAAAAGATTTTAAAACACAATAAGACATACCAAAAATATCGTACAAAACAAAAAAGAAGAGATAATTACATATTTACATTATGTTACGTTAAGTTACTTATTTATATTAAAATGATAAAAGAAGGAAAAAATTAACTCTAAAACGTAAAATACAATTTAAAATACATTCGATTATCAAGATTAAGTAGGGAAGAAATATTCTGAAGTTGAGAAGGGGTGATAGCAGATTATTAACTCATAAAAGAAAGAGATAGCATGAAAAAGAACAGAGGAAAACTAATTTACGGGTTTAAAACCCTAAGATGATGCTTAGAAAAAACACCCCACAGCAAGAAAATCCCCACCTGAAGGGGGTGTGAAAAACCTGCGAAGCCTTTAAATGGAAACTAACATTTTACGGAAAAGGCAGACAAAAAGGGCGAGCATTACATTCAATTGGTACACCTGCTGGATGCAAGTGGGTTAGAAAAATCTTTCCGGTTATAATTCCAAATATTATCGAAAAAAATTTATACAAGGATTCACAAGTATCAGATGCTTTTATCTTATGAAGACCAGTTTAAAATCTAGCAAAAACAGGTTATAATATTGACGATAAAGCCAAACAGTTAAGTTAATAAAATGTTAATAATTAATTTTTAATAATAACAATATATGTAAAAAATTATGTTTAAAAATTATTTAATTATATATTTATGAAATGGTATTTGGAAAAAGGCATATTCCCGCGCTATCCGTCAATTAGTGGAGTAAGTGTACACATTACTATGGTAGGCATTCTCTCTGGGTTGCTCTTTGCTGACATCCCAACAAATATTGTTTCTATATAACTCTGGGTTTTATGTCTTTGGGTTACTTGTTTTAGATAGAGGAAGTGTATGAATGTTCAACCGCTCAACTGGCGTACATCTGAATCATAAGTACGCGTAGCATTTTATTTAGTAAGTATTTACTGGGATATTCCAGAAAAATTAGGATTAAAATACAAGGGTCGCAATACTAACTAAGCACTACTGAGACATGTTTACGACACCCTGCAGTCATGATTATTTTACTTTCACTTCCCCAACATCCACATACATTTCTTTGCTCAAGCGACCTCTTTCGGTAAATACGAATGGTGAAGATGATACACAGAACTGACATAAGCGAGCTTCAGACGAGATTTGCGAGAGCACACTCCGTTCGCACACTAGTGTTTTCCCTGTCAGAGATGGAACACCACAGAGCTAATGCTATGAACCGAATGCGTAGCCACTCCTCTCTCGTTTGTCATGAGTGAGTTCCAGCATATTTTCACCGGGATTCCCACCAAATATCTTTCGCAAACATCCCTTTCCTTGCGTCCCTCTCAAATGGTCATCCGCGCATTACAAAATCAGAGGCGGCGTCCTCTTCACAGCGGCGCGAACCTAACTCAATCATTAATCATCGAAGGGAGCACTAATGCGGCTGAGGAAACCGCGCTTCCGAGCAGAGCCACTTGCTGGAGCAGAAATGGATGGAGGAGATGCTCTCCGGAAAGAGAAATGGGAGACCATGCAGAATCCCATTTCGGAGAGATTCTTAAAGAAATAAAGCAGATAGCTCTATGCAATGTGGTGTAATTCCTACTTGGTCTGCTCATATGCAAGCAGTGAATGTTACTCCCTTAACTTAAAGTTGAACATGGTTCCATTTCGTTACTTATTGTCTCATCAACTGAATAAAATATGCAGCCGCATGTTTCATTTTTCGAGATTAAAGCTTGATTGTTATGTGACCCCAACCTCCAATTCCGAACTAAATCTTCCAGATTGAAACGAACATTTCGTCGACCAGGCTGATCAATTTAATCGCTCACAAAATTTCCCATTCGGCGTGCAGAAACGGCTTATTTATGTGAATGAAATTATTGAAGAAATGAATTTTTTGCGTGATACAGCTACAAAGAGAAATGGAAAGAAAGACAAAGATTATCTGTTATCTTTCATGACTATCACCAGTAGTACTTAACTCCAGTATGGTATAATTCTACATTTTTTGGGAGTAGATTTTCTTTTGACAACCAAAAGAGTTAGTATTAACGACGAGAGGTATTTTTCGACAAAAGGTTCTGTTTACTATTGCATCCAAAATATTTTTTCAAGATATTTTATCAAGTTAAAGCGAGCAACAAACTGTCAAATATTAAATTCTCGCAACACACCTTGCTTATAGACATTGATGAGGTATTATCTGAGTTTGTAAAAGTTCTCGCTGTATAGACTTCCACTTTGCATGACCAAATATTAATGTTCACTGAACACTGAATGAAGAACCAATTATATACTACTAATAATACGTACTCGTAAAATAGTCAATGTCTACTTGGCGAAAACTTGACGACAGACGTTATAGGTTTTTATGAAAAAATTTCATATTTTGTCTCTAAATATTTAATTTTAACGCAAGTACATGATTATATTTTGTATTGATTATAAATTGTCTTTACGTCGTCTTTCCTATTTATCTTAATCTGAAATGTATCATCTATTTTTATCTTGAATGACTAATTGTGTGTTTTGTGTTTCTATAACATTAGGGCTTAATTTCCATGGTACCCTGTATACTAAACACTTTTCTTGCAAATATTAGTTATAGTGGACTATTTTACTCAAGTTTAAGTATACGTATATTCAAGTTTTTATAACTATAAAATAGATTTCTGCTTTGTACTTTTTAATGGCTACTTCATTCCTTCAATTTCCAAATATTTAAAAAAGATGGGTTAGATATAAGAGATCTAATTTTTTAAGTAATGAATATAATGTATAAGACTAGCAAACCAATCAAAAAAAAAAGAAAATATTTCCTTCGCTTCCACATATAGCAATTGTGTATTAAGAAATTATCTTGAATCTCACGTATTAAAATCACGCAATAACTACGTAAAAGGATAATAAATCTCTCCTCGTCTCAATCGCATCTAATAAATTCGAATTGAATAAAAGACGATAGCATAATCACTCAAAATTAGGTGAAGGGGACGAACGGATAATTGGCAGCAGTATTCAATGTAGGCTAAGGCTCTTGCGAAGTGTTGAGGGTAGTTACAGATGAACTAGTGCACAAATGAGTCGAAGAGGAGATGCATGTCAAGGTCACATTGAGTGCCATTTCACTCAAACCACAGCGCCTCATAGAATCTCCGTGGGTGATTCAAAGAAATAAACAAAGTGCTGGGAACTCTGCTTCCATTTGTACTCGAAGGGAAGGAATTTTTTTCATACTTCGTCACCTGAACTTGCTCTCCGTTTTCCTGAATGCCATTCTTGGCAGCTTCGCCTTCGCATCTCATGCAGTCTTTTGTTCGACCTCGTCCGCTGCATCAATCATCCTCTTTTATGCATCATTTCTCTCATTCGCTACTCGCTTCGGTATATGATTACAGCAAACAACCTTCATGTACATGGAACCCATCCTATGCTGCAGCCCTTTATTTCGAGTAGCTGTGCTTCTGGGTTTTCTGCTTCCCAGTATTTACATTGAAATTATCGTCTTCTTGGGTGTTTCCAGAGGCTCCTAACGTTTTGCTTACAGAATCCCGAGAGAATAGAATAGCGAAAGAAAACTGCTCTTCAATTCGTTGTGAACGCATTTCATTCATTTCTTTTAAAAACTAAGAACGCTGTAGAGATATAAATGTATAGTCATGATCTGTTTCTTTTTCTCCATTCAGAATTCTGAATTTTCTACACAATTGTGTAGAGATGGTAAACATGATGAAAAATGTGGAAACTTGAGTAGCGTTCATATAAACCAGTTGCATGAGAGTCCCATTAGTCAATGAATCTGTCAGTCCCGTGAATCTCATTAAAGTCTTCCTATCGCATTGTCTAAAGCCACTGTTTTTATTTTAAACTGTATTCTTTGACATTAACACCAAGCATCCATATGATCTCCTATTTATGCATCGCAAATTTTTATCATTGATTCTTATCATTGAATTTAAAGAGTTCAATTTTTACTCGAAAATCATTTCTACCGCAAATATAATACTCAAATGTGTATGTAATTTTATTCAAGTTGCGTTCCTTCGATTTCTCCAAATGACCAAAAACGTTAGTCTTTTAGAAAAGAGTTGTCATCAGAATAATTTGCACAATTAAGTGAGTTTTTGAGAAAGGTTACTCTCCCGCTATTACAGAAAATTCCTTAAGATACAGATCTTTCTCCGGGTTTCAGTTAACTAAAGGGTTGCGCAGAACAATATCGAATTAAAAATGAAATGAAAAACAAGGCTTTACTAATTCCACTAATATATTAAGATATAAATAAGACTTGAGTAACTTCACCAATATTTAATATTAGTGGAACGTGATAATATTAGTGGAGTTGGTCAAGTCTTGCTTTTAATTTCATTAAAACTTGATTTTCCACCAGGTACCGCTGGTTTAAGATAATTATTTACGAATTTCAAAGTTACAATTTTTATGGTGTCGATTTATGGCGATCAGATTCATTGCATAAGAACGCACTAAAAATAGTACTTAAATCCTTAATGACAGCATTGGATTAGAAGAAGATCCAATTGAGGCAAATTTACCACCTGACAAAAGGGAAAATGAGGAGGAAAACGTTGCAAATTTCGAGGCAAAAAAGGGTGTTGAAAGCAATGAAACGGAGTGAGTGAGTTGTCATGTCGGCTTAGGAGTGTCTGGAGATAGCGGACGCAGATTTATTGGGCCGAAGAGCGATGAGATTCGGAAAAAGTATAAACATGTTTTTCCTCGAGTTCTCGGACGAAATCGCTCTGATAAGGAAACGCACTCCCAGTGAAATTCAACTGAGCAAAAACGGAATGTAAACAAACTCGATTTGATTCAACAGACCATATCTTCGTAAAGATTCGATTCGAGACTGTTTCTGGATGATAGATCAAAAGAGCTGTACCGAGAAATGTGTACCGATACTTGTGAACGAGTTTCGAGATTCGTTTTGGAATTAAAGGTTACATTTCTGAGGCTAAGTTAGGTTTCAAATAAATATAAGTAAGGGAATAAAATTTTTCTTTTTGCAGAATTATTTCTCCTTTGCTTTTCTCTTCGCAAAATTCGTGTTGTGTACACAGTTTGATAAATAGAACGTAAAAGAGGGTATGCCACCATTAGGCGGACAAACACATAGTATTACTTGTTTCTAAATAAAAACTATGTCAAAATTTTGCATAATACGTAATATAATACTCAAAAGTATAGAATCTAATGTATTATTGTATTAGAAGATTTTTGCGAGAAAATGGGAGAGCCAGTTCTTCAGAGGGAATTGATTGTTAAAAAAAGTAATTAATGCAGGCAAAATATGAGTAAAATGGATTGATTAAATATTATAAAAGAAGAGTGTTTATTAGGGAATTTTAAGGCACATAATTTTGGGTGCACCGATCTACCGAGAAGAATTTGTGGTGTAAGATGAACGAGGAAATATCCTCAAATATCTGATGAAATTATAAAATACAAAGAAATTCATGAAATTTAAATAGGATAAAGAAATGTTAAAGGCCAATAATTTTCAAAACCATGAAAATAGGAAATCTAATTTTATATAATTCAATTTTATTGTTTAATTAAAAAATCTAATTTCATTTTTTAATTGATAAATTTTTAAAATTCATAAATTTTAAATTTTATAATTTTCTAAATCCCATAACTTATAAAAGATTGTATATTTTTAAATTTTATAAATATATTTTTATATTTTGAAAAATTATACTCATTTTATAATTTGTTAAGAATAATATACTGATATACGTTTGAATTCTTAAATTATTTTTAAATTTTTAAACGACGCATTCTTTTCATTTTATAAAATTTTATAAAGTGATCCCACTTAGAGATTCGATATCGATTGCTAAATTCAAATCACTGGTTTGAAACGAAGGCAATGACGCTTAATAAAACGTACACCGATGACTATCAAAATCGTCTCATCTTCCGGTTGCTCTAAAAAGGTAAGAGCCAATGAAATTCGACAAGTGGCGCAACAAAAGGATTTACTGTGGAAATTACGAGTGCCATTACATGCGACCGAATTCCCCACTTGGATGCCGCTTCCAGAGGATGCATCCTTCGTGACCTAATTCGCTTAAGAAAAGGACTTTGAAGTTGGTTCATTCATCATTTTGGGGGGAAGTTACGAAAAATCTCTATCTTGGTAAGACTCACTGACTTGAATCACACTTTCTTCTCGCGCCAACACCCAGGGCCATGCAGAAGGCGTGTGCCACCCTTGCTCAAAGTTAAATTTGTCGCCCCATTGAATCGAAGATAATATTACACTAGGAGCTGAAAACATTTATCCATTCAAAAGAATTCAATTTTAAGAAAAAATTAATTCCTTGTCGTTACAAAAATGAAACAATATATGTAAGAAAATTAGGTAAAATGCAATTTGGTTTCAGTCTCGTTATGTTAGCGAATATTTAGTGCCGTATTTTTAATAAACATTTACAGATATATGTATAATTCGACGCTATTTAACATACTTCATAGTGGAATTCAATACAATCTGAATTTTTCTTGTTAAATTAAATGTTATTTTACTTCTAAAAATAGAGATTTATTCAAAATTATGCAAATTTCGCTTTGTATTTTAGTTTAATACTAGAGCTAAAGGATGTTGAAAAACATGTGATAAGAACAAAATCATTCAATCATCATCATTCAAAATCATAGAACTCCCTTACGATCCTGATCCACTTGATATTGAATACCGCAATACACTTCTCGGTACAAAAATACTTTCAGCGTTAGAAGCACAATAGGCAGACCTGCAAAAGTGTCGATTCTGTGTACATTGACTGTTTACAGCGTCCCGACTTATTCTTTGAATGTCCCGCTGATAAATGTCATACATTTCAACACAATAATGCAGCTCATGATAGAATATTTAGCATTACGGCAGCAGCACACGGCATAATAACTACTACTCTAAAATTTGGAAAAATAAACTTTTAGTTAAAGTAAAGAGCCGTAAAAAAACAGAAATTAATTCAACTAATTAAACAGAGATTAACCTCTACCAGCGTTATGAATGCCGTGAGAATATTATGGAAATTTTGAGATAAAAACTCAAGTCGGAATGATAAATTTTATTTTATTCGCATCACATATAACTTAAATGTTCTCATAATATATCACTGATTGATGTTCCTATACTAATACTGCTTCAGTAGGCCGAAAGAAAGAATAGTTATTACATCAAAAGTAATACAGCAATCTATCTCCTCTTTAAACCGGACATAATCGCTGAATTTTATAGGAAACGTAGAGTGTAAGACGTGAAACGCCTTTGGAAACAGATTTGGAAATGTCGAGATTTTCTGGGGGAAGAAAAAACCTCGGTCGTTAGGCAGTGTCCTTAGGAGTGCAGCAAAAAAAGACTAATCTTCGCTGCGCAGTAAAAACGGCGGAAGGATGCCTCTGGGAACGGAGGGAAAATGTGTGCAAATTGAAAACAAATGACGGAGGAAATGGGATGCCATATCTTGAGCCAACAGAAGGAGAAACGTATTGAGAAGAAAATTTTGAATCGGAGGACTAGTGATAATATTACCACGAAATGTTTAGATAAAATTGGTACAGAAATAAGCAAAGAGAGAACCTTTTTCTGCTTTAAAAATTAATCTTAAGCAATTAAATTTACCACTATATTTTCATCTCCTTTTCAATTTTTTCGTCTGCAACGATCTTTAAAAAAAAAACTTGAAATTCATCTAAATAAGTATGTACCATGTAAACCACCTTTCGGTGTTTCAATGGCGGAGGGTGCATGCACCATGTCTCTAATAATCGATCACTTTTGCATATTGTTTCGGGAAAAAATGATTTCTTGAATCGACTTAATCTAGCATCTACTTCTCCGACCTTCCTTTCAGTATCAGAACGGGCTATGTAACAATGAGGGCGCATAATGGCAAATTACTACTTTTCAAACCAATTCCTTAATATGGACCAATATATGAAAATATCCTGTTAATTTTCAACAGAATGACATTAAATAAAAAGGAAGTAGGACAGTCAGAGGGTTGCGGTACAAAACGAAGTGCAAAAGTTAGGAAAACAGAAGATCAAATAGAAAGAGAGGCATTACATAATAATTGGACAAACTACATAATAATTGGACCCAAAAGAAAAAATCAGGAGAGTATATGAATGATATCCAAATGCAATACCAACGACATTTTAAATTTGAATTCTTCAAGCTGTTTATAGATTCAAGATTTTTAAATGCAGGAATTGATACTTCATTAAAGTGATAGAATAAGTTCCTTATTAAAAGCAAATAAAGAATGAGAGAAAAATATGAATTGCTGTCTCAGTTTTTCAATTGTCACATTCCTTGAAACATACTGAAGACGCATAGTGTAGTAATTCTTGTATTTTTTAGTATAACAGTGGCTCATATATGACCATACAAAATTACAAACCATAATTTAGTTTATAATATTTAACAGTTCCTACCTGAACGGAGTGTTGAATGTTCAGTTGTAAACCTAGCTTAAACATCATAAGATGATACATGCATCTCCTCGTCCATGCATACAATTCTGAAGTTTTTTCTTACGAAAGACGGAAGCTATGTGCAAGCAAGAAATTCTATACAGATATTGACATTGGGCTTCTGCAAATAGACATAAAAAACAAAATAACAAAGAGCGTGGAGTCACGTGAGGAAATGATGGACAAAAAAACACACTGATAAGCAAAACAAAAGATGACCTTGCATGAAGCGGAAGACTGTTTCTTTTTACTGTGAGTATCCTATCCGTGAGCTATGAAAAACTCAAGTTTTGGCAGGATTTCTCATTCCTTGAAGTGAAACAGAGATATGAGTAGCATACCCCTTTGTTATATCTAATTACATCAATAAACCGTGAAAATAAATTCTATGCATTTCATCTCCACCTACAGTACCGTGATGTCGACATACAGAAAAAAACTCCAAGAGCCGTAAGAAAAAACTTACGGCTTCTTACGGCTTATGGAGTTACTTCTGTATTTTGACATGATTGTAAGAGAAGTGTCTATTTTTCTTTCCATAAAAAAGCAGTGATTTCGAGGTTGACAAAGATCACAGTATAATCATGCCTATGACAAGTAAACCAAAGAAAGAAATCGATAAAAATGAGCAAAATATATGTGAGAACTTGCACATTAAACATTCATTAGATGTTGCTACAGCACAAAAGTGCAGAGACTGCAAATGAGAATATGGTGCAAATCATCTCATCTTGTCTATGGAATAAGCTACGTTATGCAAAACGAGATAAAGAAGAGATATCAATAGAAAGACCTTGATGTCATTCACAGCTAAGATTATTAGTGTCAAAATTACGTAAGATGGCTATTTAGACTGATTGTGAGAGATAAAAGCAGAGCATTGTCAAGATGATTACTGAGGCAAGAAATAACAAATTAAAGCGGGTTAGAAAGTGAGGATGGCACCACCGCAGTTAATTGGAAATCAGTGCATAATCAAGTGAAGGGAAACTGAATAGTAAGACAAAGCTGAAACCAAGATTCGACGCTTAGGAAGGAAACGAGAGCTTTAAGGTAAGTTCATAGAGAAAATGTCTAAACCAGTGCCAAATCCTCACAGATTTCCCGGGAAGATCATTGCTAAGCCGCCTTAAAACACATCGGGTTCTTGTGTACACTTTAAGCCATTGTTTCTCAACCTGTTTAACTTTTGCACTCTTTTTACAGTCACACATGGTTGCGGAAACCCTCTTCAGTCACTAATTTCCTACTAGCGGAATTACGTATTTATTAATCTTACTTGAGTAACCGAAGTGAAATTTCTATCCTACTCTTCATGTGAAAATAATGTTACCCTTCCACTATTGGTTAAGTTGAAAAAAGTGCCGTTCTGAGAAATAAAGAACATAAGTGGATACTAATAATTTGAATTTACACAACACCAAAAAGAACAGTATATACAGCACCATGGTTTATACGCAAAGCATCATCATTAGTTGGAAAAAGTGTTTTGTTTGCCCATTTGTTTTGTTCTAACACCAAAACTTCCTCCTTCCCAACTCTTGCCCTCTATAACTCCTGATTAACCCACTCACCCTTTCCCTCCAATCACTCACCTCTGCCTGCCACTTTGCCTCAATCTCTTCATCCCCTTTCCCACAAAGTGTGCTATATATATCCCCCTCAGACTTTTTTCCACCTGAGATGATGCTGGGATTAAAATCCGGGTCGTACGTATTCGATATTTCCTATATTTTATGAATTAAAATTGTTATTTTCCACTAACTTTTTTCACTGTACCAAGGCACACCACAAAATGAAGGTCGAGACTAGCAACGTTATGTTGTATTCAGTTAGTTAGAGAACAAAGCCTGGATACCTCCAAAGAATAATTACCCAGTACTTTGCATACCACAAGTTGAAATGTGCCCATGATCACAAGTCCCAATACATGATTTCACTCTAATGTAGAAATAGTCTGGAACTTTGTACTTAACAGAATAATGGAAAAAAGAGTTTTGTTTCCATTCCCTACTAGAGATTTCCCACCACGACCTTTTTGGCTCATAGAAATCTAAATTCTTCCTATACGCTTTTAAGAAAAACTATAGAAACCAGTACTATTCCGAGTCGACTCATCCTTATAATAATTTTTGTATAAAGATAACTTTCCGCTTAATCCATATTTTATATACGTTTCTCTGAGATAACGTTTGTTGATTTATTTTTAGTTCATGAATTCATTTAGATGAATGTATTTCCCTTTCAATTTTTTGCGTTCTATTGTTTTGGTATTGACTATAAAATGGAGTTAGTACTGAATGTGAATTTATTAAATAAATAAAATAAAAATGATTTAGTCGCCACATAAGTAGCAACAGATTATGTACCCTCGACTTCAAAAGATACTCTCTAACACTGTTTCCCCTGCATTCTCAAATTCACATTCTCCTATAAAATTCACTGAGTCAGGCTATATATGGTGGAAATCCATCATGTGAAAAGAATGGAAAGAAAAAGTACTTTTCCACAGGTTTATTTAATGAAACACGACCAGTTTCGACGAGTAATCGTCATCTTCGACTACAATACTATTTCTTTCTATTGATTTCACACATTCTCCTATTCCTAAGTAGCCGTAGAGAAATGTACTAAGGCTGACTTTAGAAAATCATCTCACCGAGACAATTTTGACGAACCCCCTTATAACGAATCATCCTTACGAACCCATTTCATCCAGCGACGAAAATCAAGATTTATTCCAACGGGAAATAGAGCTACCCAAACACTAGTCGCCCCCACATTCTCCATGAATGAATTGTATCGCAACTGAGACAATAGTCCTTTCCATGGCTTTTTTCGGTCATTTCTCAAGGACTCACAAAAGGTTCATAAACGGCAGGGAAAGAGACAATGGAGGCTTGTGGGATCCGAGGGGTGGCAGAGAAGTAGGGGGCGTCACGCCTCGAGAAATTACAGAGGCGTGAAAGAGGGTGAACTCCCTCGCTCCAGTTCTTCGAAGGGGATGAAAGGGGTCTTTGGTCCTTTTTTCCTCTCCTCTGAGCAAAGGAAGAGAAAAGGAGCGTTTCAGGTGACTCCCACACACCAGAATAACGCGCTGCTGCTGCTGCTGACGAAGCCCTGTTTCTCCCGATCCGAGGCACTCGAATTTCACGCCAAAGGGATCTGAATTCTACTATCTGTGTACTTTATGGACTGAATATTACCGATAAGAAATTAATTATTACTACTAGATTTGCCTGCCGAGAAAATAAAGGCACTTTTCCTGTACAGTGAATTGTATTACACGGGTACTGTTATACTGGGGGCTCAGGGATAGTCATGTGGGCAGCGCGTTCTACTATTGTGAAAGCGGTCCAGGGTTCGATTCCCGGTGGGCACCCACGCAATGACCTCAGCTGTCAGTGAAGCCTAAGCTAAGGAAGATACTTCGTTCCGGAATCACATTCACCATTCGAAAGGTGATTTCCTATAGTTTTCCATAGAAAATCGTTTAATTCGTTCTGGGTGCTGCCCTCTACTTAAAGAGAATTTTGATACAATATTATAAAGATGATTTTTATAAATTAATATAATAATAGTGCAATTTATTTACAATAATAAAACGGATAATATAAAACGGCAAAATGGTTCAAAGGCTGAGATGCCAGATACCCACTGGGAAGAAGAAAAATAGCTATTTTCATAAAATAATAAGACGCATAGTACTATGGGGCAAAATGCTTCAAAAGCTGATATGTCAGACCATTAGTAAGAAGGAGAATAGCAAGTAGAATTAAAAATATCGTGGAACACATAACATAACAATGTAAAAATTTCAGACTAACTAAATAATCAATCCCTTTTTCTAATATTCATATTATTCTATCACTCGATGGTGTGGAGCGAGTGAAAATGGAAGCTATCAAATGATGATGTGGAAGATGGAGTGAAAAATCAAAATGTTTTACTCGAGTTATGATACCTATGACAACAAACAATGGGATTATTCGATTTTCATTCGGTCGTTCCCATCTGTATGCGCATCCACTAAAAGATTCGTTGACCGAAATCCATGGTCGATAGCAGAGTTCGAAAAACGGGGAAAAAACCATCTTTAGCTCAGTTACCAGAAACATTGTACTTCGTAGAAGGATCCATGAAAACTAAGATTAACTAAATGATTAAGATTCTCCATTAAATTTTCTTCCACGTGACATCCATCTTAATTTCATGCAACTATTTATAATTATTTCAAAGAAAATTTAAGTAAGGAAATACATTCTGCAACGAAACGAAAAATTATTTTTGTATGCTTTGGGTGTATACAGAAGTTACTGACATCAAATAAATATAGACACGACGGTTATCATATTAGATAATGAGATAATCATCAAAAGATCACAGGCCCACTGTAGGCTTTTTGGCAAGGAAATGGTCTAGATTCTATTTAAAATTTTGACACGTCTTGTATAGTTTAAGTCAAGGAACTTTTTCCCTCAGAAATCCGGGCTTGGCCGACTATGAAAACATTAGATCCAACTTGAGTTGTATGTTACATACACTCAAATAGTTAAACTTGGAAACTGCAAGGAGAGAAATGGTTTTAATGTTGATTTTCGCAACTAATTTTTAAAATTTTAAAATTGATTTTAAGATTTAAGACCTACGTGCACACAAAACATATCATTTTACTTTCTTTCACGCAATGAGAATACGGTAGAAAAATAATTCAGAACTTATATACCTATTGTATAGATACCGTGTTGCATTGCATTTAAGAAATGACATTCAAACGGGGAACAGGGAAGATTCGAGGATCAAGAATCCTTCCTCTGGCACTAGTGTCATGTTAAATCTAACTCCCGAGCTGGATACGCATTTAAATAATAATGAGCGATGCTTCAAAGTAAGGCATGATCCCTTATTAAACATTTTCCCTTTGAAATTTGCTAGCAGTGAGTTTAACCAGGAGAAGCTAAAAAGGTTACTCCTCGCTCTTCTCCGGTGGTCAAGCGAAGCGAAAGAGACAATGTGGATGATAAAAGAGACGTGGGGAAGGTCAGTTAGGAAATTTTAAACATGACGAAAGACAAAGAGAAGAGAGGTGAACAAGTTAATATTACCCAAAAGAAGACAATCATTTTCAACGGATCAAATTAAGCATGAAATAAAATTCACAAGAAACAAGATTTCTTGGGCAAATCCATCACGTAGAATCAAGAAATGACGTTCATTTACCACAAAAATTTTCTAATAAACATAAATTACACATTTACACGATTTTTTCAACGAATAATTGTCACCTGATGAAAAGTGGGAGGAAGCAATATGGTTAAGTGAAAGTGAACGTATTTCGGCTATTACTGCAGGGTTTTTCAATGTTATTATTAAAATATGATCTAGTTTCCCAGAGAAAAATTTATTCCTGCTTTACTTCTCCAATAATGAATTTTAGGGCATTTTAGTACTATGTAATACGCGTTACGCGTTGTTTTTATTTAGGCTTCTTCGGTATTTTTACTTCGATTGCTGTGATAGTAAAAGTTAAGCAGTTTCAGTAGCTCATAAAATCTGAAATCGAAATGATAATCCGACGAAATAACTTAAATTTGAGTGTTATCTGGAGTAGTAATGAAGATGTCAAGTAAGTCTCAGTTATTCATTACATACATAATGAACCCTTACTCGTACATATACGAGGGTCGTCCCAGAAGTACCCGACCTAACAAAGAAGAAACAAAAAATTTGGGAAAACGTATATTTATTTCTCAACATGGTCTCTTTTCAGCTCGATATACCTTTCCCAGCGATGTTCAATAGTGTTTACTATTGTTGACTGCCAAACAAATATTTAACAACGTAGTGTCTTCAATATACAAACTCGATCTTGATAAGGTTCGTACTTTCGAACAGTAATTATTTTTTCAGGCAACAATCACCATTTATACCTTAGGTCGGGTACTTATGGGACGACCCTCGTAGGAAGCATCTATTGGGAACCAACAATTCTATGTAAAGCACAAGAAAATAATCGAAATACAAGCAATGAATTTCATGCTTTCACAACGCAAAAAAAAAGAAATTTTTCTATAACGAAATGTGGAGGACGTATTTTATCAAGAGAAAAACTATACTATTAAAAAGAATAAATATATTTTGCGTACATTATCCGTTTTTAAAAAATACCTAGAAATTTCACGTGCTTTCACGTTATTGCGTTGAAATAAAACTGCTTAACACCGAAAGAATCAGCTGGTAACCTTCAAGTACGAAATTTATTTCCTTTTTAAAAACTGGTTCAAAAAAGTAATATAGTTACTTTTTTGAGTGTTCTGTTATCACTCAAAAAAGTAACTATATTACTTTTTTGAGTGATAACAGAAAAAACCATGTATAGCTGTAAAAAGTATTTACTCGGAATGTGAACATCGGCACGCAAGCAAAAAAGAAAATGTCCCTTAATCTGCCCTTTTCGACCAAATCTACACTCATAAAAATTATATAACTTACGCGGAAACTTTACCACGACTATAGCCAAGCTACAGCGGAAATCTCAAAGTTATTTTTGTATTTTACAGTAAAAATACGATAAACGTTTATAACATTTTTCCGTGCAGATAATCAAGATCACGGATCGAAATAGTCAAAACAAAGGTTTAGTAAGCTATGAAGTAAGAGTAAAATATTTTATTCCTTCCCTTTCATCGACGAATAAACTTTGCCACCAATAATTTTCAACAAAGTATTTATTACAGAAATTATGATATTTGTTTCATACCAATATTCATATGCTCTATAACCTACAGCGTAAGCGCTGAAATATACGTTTCCACAACCGATTGTCGATGATTTTTAGAACATTAAATCTACATTATAGATGTAGAGTATATTCGAAATTTCGAATCGCTGGGAATTACTTTTTTGTTAAAAATGATTCGAACTAGATCGACATCTGCATAACTCGAACTGAATCGAAATCCTAATATAAATTTATGCAGCGGAAAATTTTTCTTTCGTTACCCTTTTCTTGTTTCGTTTTCCAATTTTCTAAAAATTGTACGGCACATTTTATATAAGTACGCTTTAAAGCAAAACTGATTTACCAATCAAAAGAACTATAATTACGAAATTATATCTAATACTACAAATTTGCACCGCTATTATAGCAGATAAGTAGAAAACAAAAAAAGATGTGAAATCCAATTTGGAAAATTAACGAGAAAAAACGGATAAAATATCGTGTACCGAATCGAATATTTAGTCCATCTGATACGAAATCGATAGAAAGACCAACGTACTGACATCTCTGAAATCTAGAACGGTGGCAAGAAGATGGCATCGATAGTAATTATAATTGAAGACGGAAAATACTTTATTTGCTCAGAGATTGTAATGCAGGTGTCGCAGTAAAACAAACAGTATCTTCAATCACAGAATTGGAATATAGTCCAATCTCTGAATACACATAAGACGGAAACAAGATAAGCTATTAAGATAGCGAAAATTCATGCTTGGCGGATAGCTTCCATGAAATGAAAACGTAACTCACAGGTCTCCGACAAGTATAGGAAAATTCGTCGGAAATTTAATTTCCGAGTTATGAAGAATTCGGCAGTTTCTCTTCATAGAACAAAATGAGAACTCAACAGGCCTTTCTGTAGCGATAGACAGTGTCTTTCCGCTGAAGAAGCAATTCCCAGAAATAAATGTACATAAATAATCCCACGTGTAGGTACGACGCCCGGAATAGCGGAGATATAAGGCCAGCCCTAGATGAAAGGGAAAGGAGTAAAGAGGATTAAGAGAAAGCGGAAGTGCTGCCCTCGGTGATATGGTAAAGAAATACATTTTCGCGGAACGAGAGCACGAGAGAAGTGGATTCTGGGAAATGAAGTCGTTGGCAAAGACTTATGAGGAAACTGGATGATATTCTTTCGTTGTTTTCGGTCATGTTCTCTTGCTTTTCTCCGTCGACGATTCTTTCTTTACACTATGATCTGGAAAAGCCGGTTTCATGTGCAAAGTCTATCTCCAAGCCTTTCTCAATTCTCGTACACAGCAATAGCGTTACATAATAAAACTTATATGGAGTGCGAGTACAAAACTTGGATTTACACAATATTTCGAACGATATATCACTTTACCTCATTATTAGCTGACGCATCGACAGTGTGAGATATTAGGTTAACTTTGTTTATATAACCCTAGTTACTATGCACACGACAAATTGTGAGATGGAGTAATCCAGTAAAGAAATAAACTTTCAAATCGTAAATTCAGAAATCAACTCGGATAACAACATGTGGAACATTACCATGCCTAATAATTCCTCTAAATAATATTAGCTACCTCACTATTCTAATATTATAGGGACCTATATAACCCGCCGGGTTTGTTCTACATGGTAAAAGAAATTCGATTAAGCATGCTATTGTGAGTACAGTTGGGGAAAACTCTTCCTAAAGAACATTTGAAGCCTCAAACTTAAAGAAAATCCACAGTTGAAGTAAGTGATATTCTTACTAGGGAAATATAAACTGAAAAATAAACGGGGCAAAAAATTAAAAACTTCAATCAAATGAAATTTTCAGTACTTAATCACAACTACTATGCACTTATACAGAGCTTCTAGCTCAAATCAAACTATTTGATCGCTTCAGATTATTGAAAGCCTTTTCGATACATTTTCTTATCCTCTTTTCATATCATTATATAAGACATATTGCGACTACTATCCATCCCCTTTTTTCCAACCTATGATAGAAACATCATCACATGAGGGTAGAAAATTCATGCTTGCTGCAATAATAGCATAAGAAAGATTATATACTAATATTAATATGCTATTATTAGTACGATAATGTTAATTATAAATTCGCGAAGTAATATTACCATAAAGATATTTTACAATTTGATCCTTTTCTTCTATATTAACGGTTCTATGTTAACTTATCAAATTATTTATATTCACTTCAATTATTTCTTTATATCGGTTTCTGCATTAACAGTTTTTAAGAGATTTTTTTGTTTATATTAGCCCCAAGAATTATAACTTGTTACCACCTTAAGTAAAAAGTGAGAGTGGAAAGTAGCAATAATTTTTCAGCTTACTAAGTCTTCCGTCTAATAGGAATCGTATAAATTTATTTTTATTTGATATGATACATAAAATATTTGCATATTTCATTAATGTAAATTTTGCCCTCATTGCATTTATATTGTTAAATTTTTAATATTATAACTTAATTATTTAAACTCATATCTTTCTTCTGACGGTTGCCTGAACCTAAAGTTTTCAAGGTATATTTTATTGATGAAACCAAAATAAAACATCTAGACAACTATAATAATGAGGAGAGAGTTTCGAAATAATGATATAGTTCTGTAGTATGCTTTAGAGCAATTTCGAATTCTCTTTCGTTCATTTTGCGCTGGTAATTGGAGCAATAGGATCGACCATTGCCTTAAACTTGTCCGGAAAGATGGGACCTGAACACGCCACACTGACTCTTCCTACATTCAAGCATTCATCGATCCTCATTCCTTGAGTTAATTTCCAAAATCACTCGGATGCTACGCTATGCGGGACAAGATAAAAAGAACCGACGTCACTCGAGAGCGTAATTAAGCTGTTATAACCAAAGGAAAGGAAAACTTGCCTTTCTCTTAGACAGACGAAAACATACATACCGGTTGCGAGACACCGTTATCGCCGTAATGGCAAGACCATTCGTGGCGATCATGCGCAAAGCCCAGTCGTAAATTCATTTTCAATGAGAGGCATAACGAAGAGAATTACTTTCCTTCTTTTTTTCTTGAGTTTTTCTCTCGAAGCACAATTGCATTCACGGTCACGTGCTGTGGTACTTCAGCCAATGTTTCTCCGCAGACTTATAAAGAGCGAAAGAACATAGTCTACGAGGAGTACCCGGGGGAAAGCTAATTACCAATTTAGCCTCCGTCGCATTCTCATGCGTAGACGTCCTAATTACGAAGGGAATTTTACGATTGAATCAAATTATCACGGTCATTAAACGCGTGAAAGGAGGATACAAAAGGCTTATACTGCACGATTATGGTTCTGCAGCTACCGTTTACGACAGTATTCGAGACGTCATAAGCTTCGTCCATGGAACGTCATTATTTTTAAATGAGACGAGCTGAAATTCTGCCGAAGAACAATGGAATATGCAAATGTAAAAACTCAAATTTCCAAATTAAAGGCCATTTCCTTATCCGTAATTTACAACACAGGCATCAGTCAACAAAAAATAATAGCCCGGATAAAAGGTATGCCTTTATTCTAAAATTGAAAGAGTTTATGGGTTATGAAAGCTATATAAAGAAGTAATCGGGAATAAGCATCTCATTTTCAACGTTCCTGTTATTTTTTATCATGATTTAAAATATTACAGTTGTCCTTAACTGGATTAATTTTCTTATTCCTCGTGAAACTAAAAGCATGAGCTAAATAAAAGAGCGAAAGAAGATAATAATCAAAGAGAAATGGAATAAGAATGTTTCCTTAGTAATTTTCATAATATATATTAACAAATAATATACACAGAAATTCCTGTCGACGCGAAATATATTATATCTATCTACTTAAATTAATGTATATTAATATATTATATCTATGTACTTAAACCCACTTAATGACTTTGCTATATTGAAATGATTGTTACTAGAGGCACCTTATAAACTTATGGGAGTAAAAAATATCTCTAGAACATAACATTCTTAACATAAAATGAGTCACAGAGCGCACAAAATTAGACAGAGATCACCATTGGGAAAACCGCCAACTTAATCTTTTCTTCCTTATAAATATAAGAACACTCAGAATCAAAATATGAGGAAGAAAGCTACAAAGGAGACAAATTTTACTATATAGGTAGTCTCGTCACAGTACACAACACATGGAAATCAGAGGACTATTTACTAAAATTTACTGGAAACAGCGGTGCGTGCCATTAAAGATAAAGCTCATTTGTTTGTAAACAAATCCCTCATCCTGGAAAGAGAGTATAAGTCAGAGAAGACATTTATTTCGAGCATACCTCTTCGGTTGTGTGACCTTCTTGAAGACTAGAATTATTTTAAAGAGAAAAACAATGAATAAATCTTAAACCTTCACCTCTAGAGGGAAGGATGAAAAGAAGTATATTGTCCAACAGAAAAGCTTTTTAAGAAACAAGGGATGAAAGAAGATAAAGAAAAGATTAACCCTACGATACTTCGGAATCCTTTCTTGCTTCATTAGTGCGTTTGGATCAGAATTATTGTACAAATTTAATGGTATCCTGCACGATTTTGTACATTGATGACGGTTTTTCTCTTATTTAATGAATTTCTTCAACTCAGATCAAGCATACTGAAATACTGAGAACAAAGGGGAGATTAAATACTGAGTACAAAAAATATATAAGGCATCTTCTCACCAAAAATCGGATTTTGGTAAAATAAATATGACACTCAAAATCAAAAAATGTCACTATGTGAGTGAATGTGAACAAAGATGGAGAAAAATAATACTTGAATATTTGATTTTTACTGCAAAACAAAAATTAAAGTTAAATAAATAATTCCGAAAGGAGTGACTCGGTTAAAGCTGGAGGTTATGACAACATGAAGGAGCAAAAATCTCTTGGGAACTGTTGGAAACTATTTAAGATAAAACGTACTTTAGGTCTCTCTCTAAAGAATTTTATAGGCACTTAGTCATAGAAAGCCGCTTTGAAACAATGACGTAGGCTATTAACTAATTCTGGTTCTCTCAAACCTCGCCACCCCATCGCGGGGTTAAGCGAGGGAAAAAAGAGATAATGAAGAAAGCTGACATGAAGATATACAGGTCAAAAGATAACAGAAATCTGAAAAAAATGGAAGAAAAGGAAAGGATGGCTGCAGTAATAGAGCGCTGCTCCAAGAAGATAATGTTTCTCATGGCAATAAGATTCATAGAAATAAACAGGGCAAGATGTACTGGCGCCCCGGGCAGAATGTCCTGAGTTGAGGGCGCTGCTTCTATTATAGATGTTAAATACTTACTAAATTATTTGAAAGCCATTGTCATTAATAGAATAGATATTTTTACAGGAGAATATCCTTGGTATTCATTCGAGTTCATCGAATAAATAATATTTTGGGGTTGTCATTATTGTTGCTCGAATATTTATCACAACTGAACATATGATGACAGTTATCTATTGCGATCAATTGATTCATTAACCCATACTCAATAGTCTCGGCCGTGATGTGGAGGAAATAAATAATTAAAAGCTGATGTTTACTTTTCCACATATTGTTTTATTTGCAAACTACCGGTTTCTGTGTATAACCATCATCAGGTTCGCACAGACTCTCTCCTCCAGTCTGTGCGAACCTGATGATGGTTATACACAGAAACCGGTAGTTTGCAAATAAAACAATATGTGGAAAAGTAAACATCAGCTTTCAATTCATTAACCCGTTGATAATCGAGTTATTTTGAAAAATTCGACTACTTATTTATGATTTAATTCTAGAGGCGATTGAATGATGACGTTAAATAAATGTTTAACACGATTTTTGATCTAATGATTATGTACTTCAAGGTTGTTAAAAAAAAACATACGCGCAATTGGTTGGAGTGCGGTGCTCGTAGGTGATACGGAAAAACTTTTACGGGGTTAAACTTTCTATTCCGAATTCATCCGACAACATCACTCAGGAATAATTTATCAAAAAACTTCTCGACACACCGTTTTTTCGACACAACGAAGGTCATGCGCCCTCCAAACCTCGGCGCCCCGGGCAACCGCCCCGCTCGATCACATCACGGGACGACTCTGCCAATAGGCACGAATAACCAAAAAGTTCGTGGGAACCTGCATATTTTTTCGACGAAAAATTCAAGTTAACATCCAGACGACAAAAAGCGTTCAATTTGTTACTATAGAACCCATGCAAACCCACAAATCAATCAGGAACAGCGATTCCTTCACTTTCAGGGAATTCAGAATCGCTCCACACAAGTGTCTCCGCAGCCGCTGTAATGGGTCAAAAACCTTAATTGCCACATGCGAGTCCTCCGCCCGCAGATACTGGCGGAATATGAAATGAGATCCGGAGAGACGTCTCCCATGGCAACAAGAGGAGCCAAAAGCGAACGTCCCCATGACATTGCGAGCGTGCCCGCGAGTCCGCGACCACGGTCAATGACATCTGGGCAGAGGAGATCCCGGAATAAACGGGAGGAGCACTGCGAGTACCTAAACGTGAAACGGGGTCAGACGAAATAGAGGTGGTCCATCGGGTGGGGAGGCTGTTCCTTCTCTGTGTGCCAGATTCTCTGGGGGGGCGGGGGAGGAACAAAACCGCTTTTGTCGAGTTGCGGTCGTGAGCCGGGAGGAAGGCGTTGCCGAAATGTTAGTGACTTCCCAGAGGGCGACCGAGCGTTCTCTTAAAAATAAATGAAGCGCTAAATTCGAAGGGTTCCCATTATGAGTTGGGCTAGGGAACGGAGACGAAAATAAAAGGTCGAGAGGAACGTTCTTCTTAAAAATGTTACGTACGAAAGGCACGGGGGAGAGCAGGAAGGTGTATTACGAATACTGATTCGTACTCGAACTTGTAACATCTGTTAAACCTATGCTGAAACAGCTATTTCCTTTTTATCTGTAGCATATTTTTATCCCCAAATTAGGAGAATTATCGTTTTTGACTACGTATAATACGTCCATATTTCATTAAGGAAAACACAACACAATTTTTAACGGCACTTTTTTAATTGGTACCCTCACAAACATCCACTTTTGTACCATCACAGGAGAGATGTTAACATAATACAAACGCAAAATCATTCCCTAACCGTAAGAATCCGGTTAGCCGGGATTTGAACCCAGGACCACGGTGATGGAGCGTTAGAATGCTAGCACGCTAACCACTGCGCCATAGTTCCGTTATTTTCAAATAAAATCTGATCTTTCACTTGCCAAAGATATAATTAACTCTTACATTGATTCTGAAGAATTAGTTTCGCTATTTAAATATCAACTAGACTGACTCTCCTTCTCCATGTTCCTACATTTAAGTTATCACTCGCAAAACGTTCCCTGCTATATAGACTTTAAACCTTCTGAACCCTCTTCCTCCCTCCACTACTGTCGCTGGACGCATTCTAAAAAAATTTCTGCGTAAAGGTTCATGTAAATAATTTTTTAATATTCCTCATTAAAATAGTGTCTGGTTAAAGATTCCTGTAAATAATTTCCTACTTAAATCTTATTTTGTCAGTGTAAGTTCTTACTGATTTGGTTTTATTTTCAATTTATGCATTCATGCGCATTTAATGTAAATTTTTGTTTACTAAAATAAATTTCCTTTTTCAGGGTAGGTTTTTTAAGAACATATACTCCTATCTATCAAGGTCGTTCGATATCTCGACCTTCGATATTGCAGAAACGAGCCAATCGATAAAGAAGACCGAAGAAGAAGAACATATATAAGACGCGCGGTCATTTTTTAGCTATAACCTAAGTTTTTAGCCATAACTTAGGTTATAGCTAAAAAATGGATTCCGGAATACAAGGTTAGTCCTACATGCTGTCAAGTACTGCATCCTATATATTCATTCTTTTTTCATAGTGACACACAATCAATTAGGTATTAATGATTATAAAACCTAGCAGAGGGTTCAAAAGGGAATGAATTAGAGCAGGATAGGACGTTTTGTAGCAATCAGAGGCCTTAGGCGCAGAAACTATTTTGACGGGGAGGAGTGACTTCGAGGTACCATTATTATTAACCTGATGTGATATGATTATTTAGCTTAAAAACAACCAAACGTCCTTTTTCGGCTCTCTAATTCATGAAGCTCTTAGCTAGCGTCTAGTTCGCCTAGTAATGAATGTCTCCGACTACACAGGCGATACATCTAGGACAAAATATAGTTCCAAAACGACAGATATATGACCGTCAACCCGAGGAAAAACAAAGCGCAATGTATGCTATGACACGTAAAGCGAGACAAATAGAAACAACGTTATGAAACGAATAAAAAGAGACGCATTTATTTTAATTGAATCTGTTTATTCCACCAGGAAAATTTAATGAACATCACGATACCAAATTAAAATTTAGCAGGATAAATATCATGGTCACGTCGGTCCAATTATGCTGCGAGAAAAAAGTAAATGATCTAATAATCTTTCTCATAGCGCTATTGTCATAACTGCAATGGAATTTATATCTATTTGAATCGCAATTCCATTAAAGTGACCTACATTTTAGCCGTATTATCGGAAATTTTAAAACCGAATGATGAATAAAAAATTCATCGCTTATGAGTCAAGCATATTAAACACTGATTGAAAATACAAAGAAATACGAAAAAGCATTACATTTCATTACTAACGAAATTCTAAAAATGTGAATATTAACAAAAATAATACACACAGAAAGACACGAAGCTGCATTAGAAAGTACCATAATATTTTGAGATGATTTGTAATACTATGAACAAACTTTCTGACGATGAACAAAATTTTTTGATTAAGTTTCAAACCATCCATTACCACCTCAAAATATATCTATTTTTTCACTTACACAAATTTATTCGACAAAGCTTTTACTACAAATCTTCCCGAACATTCTTAAAAAATTATTTCTGCATATATTCGGGGACATAAATTTTCACCGAGCTTGACAACTGTTGATCACTGAACAGGAAAGATATATGAAACAATTTACACAAAACTGGAGCACATAGCTTCAAAATAATCTGGTGAATAATGACATTCCGACGTTACCAGAGACTAAAATAAACGACCACTGGAATCTTGACCCAAATTTCTTCCGAATCTTCAAGAAAATAGGGCGAATATATTCCGAAGAAAAATTCCTTTCGAGTGTCAAACCGAGAAGTATTACCGCGCATATAAAAGTGATTTGCGAGGCTGTGAAGGACGTTCAAAGTGCACGAGTATAAAATTTCCGAGGATTTTTCGGATTAGTGCCCATTAACAATATCCACAAACGCTTCGAGAGAAAAGTTTGGGATACGTGACAAACCCGTCTCGATACCACCACAAAATCTGACTCACAAAACACTGCAGCAATTTGCGCTTCGGAACTATTTCGAAAAGCAATATTTTCCGGCGCTGCCCGTGACCCGAATTGCTTTGGAACGATTCAAAAACGTCGACATATTTTCAGGATGCGCTCTCTGATAGTGTGGCACAATTTATTGCACTCCCTGTGATAACTTGAATACAAAGCAGGACGAATCGCGTCCGTTCGCAGGACGAAACGTACGAATCGCGAAATTTCCACCGTTATTATGCGCAAATGGCCCAAATTGAAGGGCTAATTCCAGCACGTGCATTTCAGTATTCCCAAGAGACTCGTCGGGTAATTACAGATATACGTGTATACGCCGCAATTTTGCCCTGTGAAAACCCTCATAAAATCTTTCGCATTTTACGTGATGTTTTTCTTGAATGAAGTGGATGTTTCTTAATGCCCAGAGATTCAAATTTTAGAGGCAGAACGAAAACAGACGAATTCCAAATTGAAAAGATTCGCACAAAATGAAAACATTAAATCTGTAGAGCAATTCTGCATGACAAACCTAAGACTTAAATCCTAAGATATCAAATCTATATTTGATTCGTCTCTACATACCCACTAATATCATTTAGGATATCAATAATATACGAAAAATCCCATCTATATCGTTCAAGTTTGAATTATTACTATCTATAGCTATGTTACAGTCGATTCCACGCCTAATTCTGAAAAAATACGTCCATAATGATTAACACAAGTCGTTGTTTTAACTTAGTCGAGATTTCGTCCTTAATATATAAGTTTATTCTGAATTACATAAGTCTTAATTCTTGAATGTATAGCAGGTAGCCCTCATTGAGATTTGCTTGAATTCTCAATGTAAGAGAAGAGACTAAGAAAATCTAAGCCTTAGAATAAGTACCATTCCATATACCATAAGATATTTCATTAACAAACAATTCGGCAAAAGAGCAACAACATACATCAAAGTTACATATTTATGGAGAACGATTACCTTTTAAATCGACTGGGCTTGTTTGAGCAAATCACGTAACCTGTACGCAATCGTCCTATAACATAAGTCAAGAATAATTGTACCTCCAAGTATTTTTTTCTTCACAACAAACTTCACTGTTTGTTTGTCAACTCTGCGGCTGACTCATAGTCCGAAACCTAACCATATAAGAAACTGACAGAGAGAAAAAACTAAGCGTGTGATGAAAATCTTTAATGCTTTCAGTATGAGCATTGTTATATACATTATACTGCAAAATGAAATGCCCCTGCGACATGCAATAATTACATAATGATAAGATTCATTTCATTCCAGATTTACTTGGAGTTTAAAATTATACGTGGTATTTATCTCTATTTCTTTAACATGTAACCGAAGATCTGACCCAGTTGTCTACCCGAGAATATTTTCTTAATAAAAGTTCAGCAAACGCGAAATTCGCATTAACCATTAGTGAACGTATTTGCAGAGCACGAAAAAATTCCTGCTTTAATAAACATCCTTATTATTATCCAATGCCAGGATATAAAATGATTTTAAACATTCGTATGAGATGAATTCGTTGCACGAAATATTGTACATAACTCATCTCTTGCGTTAACTAGAGAAACCTGTAATTTTCTATCTTTAGGGGTATTTTAATCACTGTAGATAAGCTAAAGAAAAGTATTTTCCTTGGTAGTAAACATAACCGTTACCTAAATAGTAGAATGAGCAATAGGTTGTTTTGTACATCACTAAGACCCTACTGTGACACACCTCCACTACTTCAGAAGCAGTAAGCTCATGAAAAATTACTCTTACAACGGGCGTTGAACTTTCAAATAGCATATGTGACAGTCTTTTAATAAGCTACTTCAAAATATAAGCGGAACCTCTTTCGTCCCATCATTGGCAACGCCCTCTGCGGTCGCGATGAGAGGGACACTATTAAACGCCCACATCTGGGATGATTGAGGAAATATCTATTCCCAAAACGATCTCAGCCAACCAAATTGGGTTCTGATTAGCCTCTCGAGCCTCGATTCCCAATTTACAGAGCAATTTCGAATATTCCGCTCAGAGACGGGAGCTCATCGAGATTGCAAAATAGAATGACGGACTTATGGTGTGGAGGTATCCTTAAGCACCGTGGAATGCCTTTCAAAGTGTTTCAGTATGGTTATGCTGCGCTATACCCGAATGGAATGATGCCAATGTTATGTAAAGTAATTGTATAAGAGATGACACAGTAATGCACTCGCAACGAACAGAAAATTAATAAAATCGTGAAACCTTTGATATTCCCACGCCTTATTAATTGAAGACAAAAGTTTATTTTTTAATACCGCTTTCGTTGGGTATTGCATTGCCAATAAATAAAATACATTGAGAAATAAAGATATTGCGCATGTTAATTGATTTTACGTAAAAAAATGAGCTATCATTTTATTTTCTCGTGAGAAATATGGCATGCATATCATATCTGTGCATGAAGTGGTGTTATAATTAAATACAGGAATGACATATTTGCTTAAGATTCAATACTAATGGAGAATACCCGTATTTCAATAGAAGGGATAATTATTTCTAGAAACAGTACGGAAGAGTTTTCACATGGAAATGCGGTGCATAAACACTAGACTGTGTTTTAGTTTTCAGCATATTTTCAGCTAAATCCTTAACCAAACCAACATGTATCAACTTCTCTCTCAAATATGAAATTACTAGATGGTTTCGTGATTCAATAAAAACTCTTATCGAGGCAAATTAATCCCACCTATTAGGCTCCCACCTATTAGGCTCCCACCTATTAGGCTCCCACCTATTAGGCTCCCACCTATTAGGCTCCCACCTATTACTTAGAAAATTATTCGCTCAATAAATTGAAAGAAAACACGTTCAGCTTCTATGGTACGAAAACTGAGATTATATTTTTTAGATTCATATGAGCATTCTATTCTATAAATTAAATTTTAAACGTATCGAAAAACGTGATAAAATTGATTAACATATTCATGTAAAGGAAGACATTTGCTATAATTCAAGCTATATAAATAAAACAAATGTATCTCAATTGAAATTGTAACCGAAAATCAAAATCAATCCGTGAACATATACATCTATTTACATACTTCATTTTCCATGCATTTACACAATTATATTTCACCTAAAGGAAATGCGCTACTCACTAGACTATCCGGAAGCTTCTCATTTTATATTAATTGTAAAATATATCAAATGTGTCACTAGGCTTATGTATAACTGTGGTAGAAATTTTAAAAGATTAGTAAAATTTAGAACATACATTCATGAGATTTTACGTTAATATAACTCAAGTTCAAGTGAAATCAGAATCATATAAAGTCAGAGTAATTTATACATTAAAGACCCTCGGAACCGAATGACTATTAATGCAATAATTTACCTTCAGGCAAATCCCATTCACTCTAGATAAAGAGAGGCAATTATAAAGCATAATTATTAAAAGTTTAATGGGCGAACGTTTACACTGCCTGCTATGAAGGATTTTCTGAAACAAAGAATGTGGTTCGCTTCTGAATCAAAGAATGTCTATTTTGTACTGTCAGGATCTTTGTCATGTAGAGGAAACCGCTTCCGAAGAAATCCAACTGCTTCACTTATCGAAAATCGAAGAAAAAGAACAAAAAGTTTCGTAAATGGCCCGCTGCGAGGCGCTGTGGATGACAAGGAGAAAAGAAATAAAATGAGAAGCAGACAATATGTCGAACGACCGAGAAAAGCTGACGGAACTGAGTCTTTCATTTTCCGCAACAAAAACCTCGGGGTCTTCCCTACAAATCGACTGAAAGGAGCGATTCCGCAAACACTCTTGTAACCCGCAGGCATCCGATTGAAATTTGCATATCTTCTCTCCTATTTCGCCACGGAGAAAACGCTTGTGTTCCTGATAGTTTAGTCCGGTATATCACGTAAATGGCATTTGACTGTAAGAGAATTCATGATTCGATTTCCAGATTTTTGCTACTTGGGAATTAACCCTCAAGCCTCCTCTTCCTTGACAATGCTAAATATTTCCCACTTTATGAGTATTCGGGGTATTCAATCAATATCACACACTTAACCTATCAACGATAAAAAATTAATACTAATAGACATTTTATTCGACTTACTTAAATCCATCCTCATTGGAAGAAATACTTTTAAAATCCACATATTGACGAAAAGATGAGAATAACTTAGGAATTTCTTGACAACTTTTCTTTAGTAAATGAATGAACCGTAAAAGATATTTGGCTACAAATCTTCCATTTAAGCAATAAATAAATTATAGTTACTTTAATTTACACATAGTATCCTTATCATGAAAATTCCATTTCAATTTCAATGGCTACAGATGAATCTTCCAGGAAATTTTTCATTAATTAAATACAACACAAATAAATTGTGCACTTCATCGTTCTGTAGAAAAACAGAAAGGATGCCTTCCAATGGGATAAAAATTTATTCCACGCATTGGTAAACATATAAAGATAAGAGGCTAATTGCATAGTCCCAAGAATTCAAGCGATCTTCTTGTATAAAAGAGTTATCAAGCGAAGAAAATTAGGAGATTTGCAACAAACAGAGAATATGCGTCAGATATACAGGTAAGGATAAGAATATAAGTAAATAACAGCTAAAGGATTCAATACTGAAAACGGAATTTCATTTAAACCGCAAGAATACTTGGAAAAGATATTAGGTTGAAGGAGAGCGGTGCTTATCTCTTAATATAGAAATCCAGTTAGGACCGTTTTTCTTGGAGAATCCTTATGAAAACATCTACACGTGCGAGTTTCTCTTTTCAGCAAATCATAAAGCACGAAATTCCAACTATTTGCTCCGATAAACAGCCTGACGCTCGGTTAATCGGATATAAATCGACGCCACGTTTCATAACATACATCAGAAGGTTGGCATATGATTTACACATCACAAAAATTGTGAAAATATTAATATCGTATTGAAGTTTATTTAAATAACATTCACACCGATGATTTAATCAAGAGGAGATTTATAGTTCTTTATTGGTAAAATACTTCAAATAGTGGAAAATGTCCAGCGTCATAAAGAGACCATATAAATCTTATGGCACCGTGTATTCCTAACGGAAGAATACCGCTCGCTGCTCGTACTGTTATATCAGGAATCAATTTTACTATATGCTGAATGTCTTCCAAATCAATTATCGCCAACTTCCTTTTTCTATCCAAATGTTGCAGCAGCTCGCGCCATTTCCCCGTAAGTAATACACTGGGTCATAAGATATACGTGGTTTCTTCATGACGACGGACCAAATACAGATATTAGAGGAGGACTCAGGTAAATCATCCCATTTAAAAACCATTGATTACAGAAACAGAAGAGATAATATCTGATGGCCAAAACTGTACTACGAAAGTTGCAGCTGCAGTGTAGAACACTAGTGGGTGCACAGAAAATATTACTTACTTATAAAACGATACTTTGCTATTTACCGTACTTTACGTTAATGCTCGTAAATTTCACATGTAAGATACCAAAATCTGAGAAGTGAGAGAAAAATTAATTGGTGACATTTAATTTAAATCTCAATTTGAAATAAATTTACATTTAAAATATTACGATATTTTGGTAAAATTTTATACAGTATTTATATACAACTGAAACTTATATGGCATTCTTATTACCTTCGGGAAACTCCTTAAATTCGCAACGGGAACCTGATCACTGTGACCTGGAATGAGTTCGAGAAAATCCCCTTCAAACAGTATTTCTTTGACTAAAAAGTCAATTTACGGAGCCATCAATTGTGTCCTTTCAGCTACGTATACTTTACTGCCCACATTAACTCAGGAAGATAAACCAAACCCATCCTTCCTGAGAAGCGACTATCTACCAAAGAAGAAAAAGATCCAAAAGAGACACACGTGGAAGGTTTCCTCTTCTAAGGCGGGGAATCCCTTACTTTCGTGGCTGCGTGGGATTACTTATCCAGTAATTGAAAACCTGGATTCGTTAAGTCTTTCATAGACTTCGGTAATCCCAATCCCAAAGGGAAAGAAATCGATTAGTTACTTCAAAAAAGCGCCCATCAAAGGAGTCGAAAATGAAAAGGCGCCTTCGGATGTTTTCAGATTGGTGATGGACCACCTCACAGCCACCGATACTGAAATAGACGCGAAAACAGAGTGGAAAAGGATAAGACAAATATTTTTCGAGGATCGGTCCTGAAAGAGAGCGACTGCGAGGCCTTAACACCGCCTCTCCACCGAAGTCACGTACGTTTTGATTTCGAGAAAATGCTGAAAAAAAACGTGACATAACTTTTCTCTTCCTTTCTGTATGAAATGCCACTCGTGATTCTTGGATTTTCCGCCGCGAGGGTTTTAGAAAGAAATGTTCTTAAAAATGAGGTTTTTCGCTTTTGAAATGCTGAGGTTATAAAACAAGGAAATAATAATTTACGTAATTTAGAGATTGCTCATATTTCGTAGTATTTATACTTCTTTATACCTAAATTTAGGATTGTTCATAGCTTATTTTTTTTTATGCTAATTTTATATTAGTATCCATGAATTGATCCGTATATTAATTATATTAACGTGTCTTCATTAACTTAAAATTTTCAGCCATATTATTTATTAATTATATTACTTGCGTAATGATTAATATTTATAAAACTCATAATTAACGTTTTTTAGATCAGATATCAGTCGCTTCTACCCCATCCAATTATCTACTTAATTTAAAATTAATGAAATAGTAATTTATATAATTATGCAGCATGTTTATCAAATTTTACGCTGAGATAGCTTTACTTTTGGAGTAAAAAGATACAAAGATTCCTCCGAATGCAGAATGACAAACGGAAGTAAGACCAAAGGGTCTGAAACTAACTAGCTGCAAACGAACCCCTACAAAGATCAATCGAACTAAATGCATCGTACTAAGACTGTAATAGACACAGAAATACTGTGAAACAATATCGGAAAAAAAAAACTCAAGTCGAGAAATGGGATATAACCTGCTAAAACCGTAGGCGATATCAGAATTAAGAAGGAAGAAACACAAGAAAATGACATCGTAGTTTCCCAATCGTAAAATCCGTTGCTTACGACACAAGGAACGGATATTGGCAAATGAAGCAGATGCGGAAGCAGGTGTAAACATGGTCCGAAGTAATCTTTCCGCCAAGGAAATGATTTGGCAAAAAACCTGACCGAATACTTGGATGGAATGGGAGGAAGCAACTCATAATTACGCTACCGTACGTCTCAGAGATTGGAAAGAAAGGGAAGAAGCCGAGAAGAGAAAGCCCAAGCTACACTTTTCTTTCCTTCCTTTTCCGTCAGAGCCCGCAAAAAAACCTCCCACGTCCGGAATAAAAAAAGAAAGAGATGTTCTCTTTGTCTTTCTCTCCATCCCATTCCAGGACCACGCCCACTCACGCGTGGGTAAATGAAATAGTGGGAGGAAAATGGATAAATGGAGGCTGGGAATACACTGATGAGGAGAGCAAACTTTTAATATTAGCAAACAGAACGTGCTGGTAAAGCTAACCTATCCTAACTAATAAGCTATCGTAAGGATGATAGATATATTAGGGAACGCCTTAGAAGAAGGAATGTAAAATAACGGAAAAGAAAACCGCGTGGAGTTACCCAGGATTTTATTTAAAATGTTTCCCTATCGGTGGAGGAAATCGATAACGAAAGATCGATAATCGAAGCTGAAAAAATCGTTTATCTAGTAACCAACTCACATATTTTCATAGTGGAAATGGTTGTAAGTAATTTGTATTAGGCCTTAAGAAAAACATGTCATCGTTGTGTGCAGACTATAAGAAAATTTTGGAAATAAATGTCTGAACGAAAAATTCAAATCAGCAGGTAGGTCGGGCGATGAAGGTTATAGATAGGGTTTCTCATTTCCCGAGGTTTTGTTTAACCCTGAAATTCTAAGATAAAAGTGTTTCTCTGGGATGAAAGTTTTTAAAAATAAAATTATAATAAAAAATTAACCCAGAAAAAAGAGGACGATTGCTCATTTTATAGTCTTTCAATAGGTTCTATATAATCTTCATAATGAGCAAAATAAAATAATCTTTCTGTGAAAATACACATTACAAATACTTTTTCATTCTACGTGTAATTTTCTGAAATCGAAAAATTGCTCCGCTTCATTAGAAATTGTAATGAAAAGAAAACTGAGAAAGAATTGCTTGAATAGCTTACAAAATTTTAATTAAAATATAAATGTTACGCTGGAATAAACAAAATCAATAACCTTAATCGAAATAATAAATAATGTGCATTTTTGATAGAGCGATCAGAAAAAGGATGGTTAATACATATATCACTCAATCTAGTTAAGAAAGGTCTTGCGACTGATGCCCTTTCCGATTTTCCTTTCCGATTCTATTGACTTTGATGGAATCGTCTTTAATGCATTAAGGAGAAGAGAAATGTTCAGAGATTTTTCTACTAGTAACTTTGATGAGTTCCATCTTCTTTCTAGTGCTCTTCGGAGTGTGTTTTGCTGACTAGAGCTCTTGATGTCTCTACCTTGTGTGCTTTAGAAGCATTATTTAACATCGTTCCCGATAGTTCCTTTACTATTATTATTTAATAGAATGAAGTGAATTCTTGGATTCCGAGATCTCAGAAACCCGGGAAAGAAGTATTAGTCCTAGAGGGCACCGAAGATTTGTGATTTAAGTCAGAGGGATAAAGCATAACATACAGAAGCAATATGGTACGATTCGCTAGAACATTATTTACAATCTGCTAACACATGAGTATTTCAATATGAAAGTCTTTCGCAACACCGGGTACACACTATACTAAAAATATGTCTTTCCTAGGGTCAGAAGGTCATAGATAAAATATACGGAATCTCAATACACAACCTCAATTCCCCAAGAGGAAGAAAAACTCAGAGTAGATATACCAGTAGAATTTTACAGCCATTCATAACAGCCTTTAAAAGCGCCATCTCAAAAATGAATAGCGACTGCAGATAACATTCTGTATAACGATAAAAATATGTCCTTAATTCTTTGAATGCTGGTCTTTTCTTGCATCTGCCATTGTTATGGCTTCGTTCCCTTTGTCTGCCTTTATTATCCACGACTTTCACTCTCTCTTTTGTAAATATAACCTCAACTCTTTTGGACATTCCCTTTCACTGTACTCAATTTGCATTCCCACTGATCTCATGCGGTCAGCGAAGGTGTATTCCAATTATGTCAGCTCGAATCTCGTCTTCTTTCATGCATATGGTCAAAGCTTAATTCTCCTCAGTAAATCTCATTAGTTCATGTTTTCTACATAATAAAGACACCAATTATGGTGCCCTTTTAAACCTAAATACATACACAACTGCAGTAGTTAGTATCCTTGTTGAAATTATTTTTCCTTTCCTTTCAATTTAAGATACACACTGAGGCACCATATATCACTACTGATCTTTTCAGTGTTCTGTGAACATACTTCTGTATTTATTAAGTCTAATAACTAAGTCGAGTAAATGTACCACGTAAAATTTCGCCACCTTTCCTCACTTCTAAATTCTCATTTTATATAAATTCTAAGATAAGAACTAAAATAATTCGTTTATAACACTAGTTTCCTAACACCTGAAGATAGATATTCAGAAGATTTTCGGACTTTGGTGAGAGTGGTTCCGGGTTCCATTCCCGGTGGAGCCAACAATGTAACAGTCAAAGCTTTTCTAAAATTAACACCACGATAATAGTAAAGAAATAGTCAATAATTCTTTAAGCGATATGAAATATACATAAAAACGTACTTAAAAAAAGAAATTACATGAATCAGAATAGCCGAGGGTCAATCTATTAAATTGGGTATATTAATATTCATGTGTGCCTACGTGTGAGATACCTACGTGTGCCTTAGCTGTCGAAGCACAATTAAAAAATCCTATACTAAATACTGTGAATTTTTTGTCCTATGGTGGTACCACTTTCCACAATTTTCATCCTCGAATCTGATATTTACGGTACCACATCTAATTCCCTCTTCAATAGTGAATCCTCATTATTAAGCACTCATAAACTCCGTCCTTATTACATTCTCCCTCGTCATTCCCACCCTTACACATTGGCCACCGAAAACTCCACAACTTTACAAGCTGAGGAAACGGGTGAGAGCGATGTTGAGGTAAGATGATCGAATCGGCGAAGGAGATCCGCTGCTTAAGGGTTAACGGCCTTCCCATAATTCCCTCAAACACCCCCACTCTTGTCCCCACCCACTCGCGAAACCTCTCGACGCCTACGCACCCAACACAGCTCTTTCTCTTCTCTCTCATGCCCTTTCTATCTCCCGAGAACCACTCTTCCTCTCCATTAATGTCCAGACCACGCCTATTGAGTGTCAGAGACGTCCTGGACAGTTGGACGGAAACGCGATTTTGAGGAGTCCTTCATGGATCTGTTGATGGATATTTCGATCTTCGAAGGTCGAATCCCCAGGATGATTTGAGAGATGGAAGACTTCCGTAGTTTTGGATGGAGATGAAAAAAAAGGTTCGAATTTATTTGACCGCATGTATTTGAGAGTAGGCGTAAGCTTGTTTTTATGGACGATTAAAGGTTTTAATAAAGAGGATTGAAGATTAAAAAAGGGAAAATTAATCAGGAAAATTTTTTTCGAGGAAACTATAAGCTGTTTAATAACTGTTTTTATTTCATGTTATATTTTTATTAACGGAGTCAAAAATTTCTAGTCGAAAGTGTAAATTAAAGGACACACGATAAATCCTAAAGTAGAATAGACTTGAAAAAAGTCCGACGAAACCGGGAACCGGGGTCTCCCGATTGCCGGTCGGGTGCTCTGTCCGTTGAGCTATCTCGCCGGAACATTCTCTCAAGCCATTCGGGAGACTTTGTGGGCAAGGACGGTTTCCCGGTTTCGTCGGACTTTTTTCAAGTCTATTCTTCTTTGGGATTTTTCCTGGGTGCACGCCCTTACGTTCAAAACCACCCATTACCCATTCCTGGACACACGATAATTAAAATAACTTAGTAAAATGCTACAAAATATTCTTTATATTTTTTGGATTTTGTACATTAGTCATTTTTTAGAGGGATGTTTTCCGAGGGGTCTCTCCTCTTTGAGAAAATGCTAAACAGATACCGTATTTTCCTTCAATTTATAATTAATAATTCCACAATATAGATCTGATTGTTTGTTTTTACTCGTGGCTACATTCACAAGAATTAATAATCCTTAAAATGAAGATTTGATTCGTTTTTATATTCATTGGCTACATTTATAAGAAAGCATACTGTTACAGGACTACAGGTTCACTCTGTACAAACGTATTATACAGTGTAATGGATATCCACTGTTACCACATTACGTGTTCATGGCCTTTTGTCGGAACCAGTCAACATTAAATAAGTTTGGCGAAAAATACGAAGTTTTTTAACCTTATTTCCCTCATAAAGTCTACGAAGTCCCTCCTACGAAGTCCAACCAGATGATACTGAATTAAACCGGTACTTATATTCTGCTTTAATATACAGTTACCTCTACAACTTCGCAGCAAAGTCGAACTAGGAGAAGCACCGAAACTCACACATCAAAACCGCGCAATTAAAGATATATGAATCCGACTCTCACGCCATTAGCGGTACAACTCCCTCGAAAGCTACCGCGCACCGCAGAGGAGAGTAAAATAAGTAATTTCAAGCGATTCTTCACTCAAGATACACGGTTCCTAAATCCAAAGAGAATACACATATTGCGAAGGAAACGACGTTATAGAAAGTTGAATGTAACCTCTCATCCAGCGACAATCGCAGTGTCATCTACAAAGGCGCTCTTCCGAAGAGTGTGTAAACATAACATAGGCGGCGCTCGGATAGTGTTCAAAAGCTCGATGACTTTCTTCCACATCGGAATACGCCCATTTTCAGCAAATAAAGGAAGAAGGCTCTTGGCGAATGGCACCGATGCGAATGGAGATACAGCTGCACGTACAAATTAAAGGGGAAAGGTTACGCACAAGATGGAAGAATCGTTTCCTAAGATTATGTTGCGTTGATGGGGCAAATGAATAAAGGGACCAATACTAAACGTTTTTTATATCTATTTTTGAAATGCGGGAATTAGGGTGTCATTTAGGAATATAGGTAGAGAAAAGTTGCAAGAAAAAGGCACATAAGTAAAAACACGGGAAAAATTCACTCTCCTTACTTAAAACGACGACAACATTTTCTGAAACAATGGACATTGTTATCGAAAACATTAAATACAAAGAAGAGATATGATTACTACAAATGTATGCGGAATTAAATATCGTAATAAAAGTTCGCAGAATTACATATTTGATGATTACTTAGAGGCCTGTTAAATTATTAACTTAGACTGTTGCATATAATATGCCCGAGTAAAAAGCAAGGAGTCTTTTTCGCCACTTTTTCTATCTTTTGTCACATTCGGATAACAATATCTCTCCCCTAATGTTCCTGTTACTTTATTACCAGCAACGGTAAATTAGAACTTTTTTCCTGTAACTTTTTATAGCCAAAATTGCGACTTTTCTCAAAAACTTTATTTGACTTAATTATCGATCAACGACCACACGTACCCTATTCTTGGATGAGAATAGCCGATTTATTCTATAAAATTTGTAAAATAATCCTTTTTAAATTAAAACTGAGGTAAAAATATTCCTCTTACGGGGTATGGACGATTTTTTTCCCCTTTTCCGTACCAATGAATAAATACTGTTCGACTACCAATGCCTTCACTCTATGGAAGTTAGCAGTATTATTACCTCCAATAGCCAAATCTAGATATAACTCATAATATAATATCAAACTCAGGCAGTTATTTGAGAAGAAAAAACGCAGGTGAGTATTCTGTTGAAAATCACCCGTAAAGACTAGAAAAACAATTTTGTACCAAACTTATTACACATACTTATCACATACCCATATGATATTTACTTTTAAAATTTTAGTATGTAATAATCATCCCAAATCCTAACCATGCACACTCAAAAACAAATCTGTTTAACCTAAATATATGGTGCGAATTTACTTCGATCACTGTTTACAATAGCGGAAGACGTCATTTTCGTTAGAGTGCATAGCCATGAGCTTCTGACGTCATATATTTCAACATAACGCAGAGTTTTACCGCAAGAAACCTTGCGAAAAAACGCAGGACGAAGGCCTAATGCACTGGAGATACCCGTTTCCTGTTAACTTTCGAGCCTCTACTTGTCATTATTATCAGCTGCTGCCTGCGTCACAATCATTGCACGTGACTGTGCACTGTATGTGATCTTCCTGATCAAACGCCTTAACTATCAATATAATAACTCAATATATATGCGCATACATACATATTTATAGCTCAAGATATGTTCTCCACCAGAAAGAAGACCTCCGACGGACGAAATCCAAATCACAAATATACGTCGAACTTTTAATGACGGGATTAAAAAAAACACTTATTTCAAGTATCTAATGCATTGAAAAGAAAACCTAATACTATAGCCAAACAACTAATAATACATTTTACTCCAAAGAAAGAGACCAAGTCTCGATTTTTCTGCTAAAATTAAGATTGAATATTTTCGTCGACGGAAATTGAGTGAAGTAGAGAGATAATTAACAAAGCAGCAACTTCGTTTGAAATATATGCCCGGGCAAGAAAATTACGACTAAATTAAAAATGTGGGTAATATAGAAGATTATAGACATAAAGGAGAGAAAATGGAGATAGAAAAGAAATTTAGGAGTGGTCAAGACATCGAAATCCTAGATTAAGATGCTGAAATACGATTTAAAGCGAATGTTGCTCTCAAGAAAGGTTATTTAATGTAAATATTACCGAAATTGGCTATCATTTAAATTCATAATGAAAAGTTTCCTGATGATGGCGATAAATCGCCGAAACGGGTTACGTACTACAATAAAATTTCCCTATAAAAGAAGAACGACACTTTCGTTATTTTGCTGGCATTAAAATATTCATTTGATCAGATGTATGGAATACAGATGAATCGATCCACATTTCAGTTATGAGTACACTTAAGTTTCCGAAAAGATATGAAACATTCTTACGCACTACATTCTTCAAGCATAACAGTGAATGCAATCGTCAAAGAAATAGTGGGTCAAAACAACAATAACATTAGCGGTCTAATCGGAGAGTATCACGCGAAAGTCGCTCGCATGACGAGAAACAGGCAAACGCAATTGTCATTCGTTAGAGTAGAGTAATAGTAAGAGATAGTGAATCGAGATACGACTAATCCGAAGTTAATTCCAAACTCCTCCCCCACAAATTCGCATGAATTAATTCCTAGAACGAAAGCAATCTTGTCATGGTAGTATTTTCCTTAACTCTAATACATGGGCATGCCAAACTCGAATGCGCTATGTCAAAGTTTAAGCTAGTATTCATAGCTAAACTAAACTATAACGCAGCGATTTTTGGATTTAGGATTGGGAATATGATTCGCTTCCATTGAATTTCAAAATATAAACAGAATTACGGGAATGAATGCAAAAAGTAAAATGTGCAAATAATTCCCGTATGCAGGGGAGGGAATTAGACTAGGTGTTCGTTATATAATGATGAGTGTTTCTTATAATTTTAAGTTACATCAGAATCAAAACCACATTTCTTCACACCACAACATCACACTTCATAACCGCAGTAAATATTACGCCAATCTCTCCTTACGCAAATAGAGTAAAAGATAAGTTTGAAACAATTTTACCGGTATCATGTCTAAATTTTCCGTCTTCATAAACACCATAAAAATGGGTAATCAATCCTAAGAATGGTTATCAACAGCCCACCTATGAATTCCACTACTAATCTTTCTATTTCCTGGAATTCTCTAACTTCTACATCGTACATCATCTGCCTCTTGTATTGTTTGTAATCCATCACTGCCCTTCCTCCGCATCTAGCCCCTGCCTCTTATCCTTCCAGGACTACCTTTGGAAAATTGCTCTAAGCAGCTGAGTAAGAAAGATTCATGAGTAAAAGAAGGCTATAAATTACCAAAAAAATAAAGGAAAAGTGTTCTATTTCACTTAGGAAACCCAGCTTAATAAACGTGGAATCGAGACAAGAGCAAGAAATGTTATGTTAGATGAAAAGGATATTTTGATTATAATGATTAAGCAGTTGACACCAGTTTTAAAATGCTCATCTTAGATGGATATCAACCTAAAAAGTGTATAAAATGTTAAAGCTTAAAATATATAGTTTAAATATATAAAATACATTAAGTATATAAATACTACTGTGATACAAGTTGGATAGTTAAAATTTGCAATTTCCGCTCATATTCTTCCTAAGTTTTTACCAACTTGTATAATCTTCCAATAATTTCAAGAAAATTATTTTTTAAGCAAGTTAAGTCACAAGAAGAAAATTGTATTCCGAGTGTACATCTTTGGATGAGAGCAAAAATATTACGGATTTTTATATTGTCTACAGCATAATTTCCCGTTTCAACTAAATAATCGCTGTGATTGACAACGGGATGCATGTAAATACCATTTATTTCTTTGTGGCTATTGGAATATGCTTTCCTGTCGTCACTATCAAATATCGTTTCATAATGGATGTGTTATAAAATTATTCGTTCTATAGTATCTAGGCAATTGAAAACTTCAAAGGAAAATACCTAAGGGAATCTTCAGCAATCCGCCAAATTTTTACCATTTAAAATGAAACAATTATGGAATAAATTAGCATTAGCCAGAACAGTCGCCTACTAATTTTTATGAGTAAATGAACCGTAGTTTAAATTAATGATCACTATATCGATAGCGTTTGCGATCTTTATGAAGATAAGGAAATAATTTAGATCGAGAAATAAATTAGAAATACAATATGTAATTCACTGAAATATTATTTCAAATTTTTTATGCTAAAATACAGTTGATTAATTATAAGTTTAATTAAACACGCTTAAATACAAAAGATTCATTGCAGGAATAACGTAGCACGCTAAAATACACACAGGATTACCAAAAAAATACCACATTCATCTTCTAAACTTCTGCTATGTCCCCTTTAAGCGAGTGGATTTCCATGAAACAGCAGATAAAATGCAAGAGCGGAATATATTGCAACCGCCGCAAACATGGAGCTCGCGGTGGAAAAAACAAACCTTACGCTAAAACTGCAAAGTTCTCGCGTTACTGTGGCTCGAAAACAAACGAGTGCTTCAACAAATTACATATTCACTAAAGCTGACTCATCACCCGACAGATGAACTTTCTCTTCCGCCTCATTCTTTCCAGCCGGTTCTGCGGATTTCATCCTAAAATTTAATCGTCCGCCCGAGAGAAAGAGGAGTTAATGAAAGGAAGGGGAAAATATGCTGAAAAGGAGACGTGAGATGTTGTCAGGGAATGGTGAGGGTGTTATGGCAACGCTCGGCGGTTGCCCGGGGCAGCGAGACGGGGGCAAGATAGCGAGGGGAGGGCGGGAGATGGGGAGGGGCTGGGAAATGAAGGGGAGATCATCGGATATCAAACTATAGCCAGATAATAATACAGTAGAAGTCCGTTATATCGAGTACGGCATACAACGCTAGAGTTGCGTTATAGCGAGTGATTTTTTGGCCATTGTCCTTCTCACAGCACGTGTCCATTATAAAGAGTGGTTATTTATCAAGTATCGGTATCACCAGTGCCACGTTTCTATATTTGTCTTGCAGGAGGCCTATCACGGAATCGTTAATTGATGTGAGAGACGAAGTCCGATAAGGAAACGGTAATATGAGGTGCGCTAACTCTGCAAAGAGCGGAAAAGAATTATATGCAATTATCGTCGCCTAATTCATGTATATGTTTCCCTCGACTCGCCTCACCCTTCGTCAGCAAATATGCTTTGTTTAGAGACTTCACGAATTTCACTTGTCTCTCCATACATAGGCACTTCGGTTATGGATTATGAATCAATAAAATAATACTTTTGACGCAAACATACTTTTAACACCTTCTGAAGCATCTTCGTGAGAATTAAAGTCCACACAGTTCCGTTCTGCCTTGGACTCAATAGGACGGACATTTAGTATCCGGTTTTAACGAGTACACTTTATAACGAGTACTTTGCCAATTTTTGTCAGCTCTCATTATAGCGGACTTTACTGTAATACGTCTTTAATCGGGCAAGATTGATACTAAAAATTATCTTCTTATACATAACCCTTCGGCAATTAACACTTGAAAGAAGGAGATAGTATATAAATTGGACTGAAAAAGCTACTTTTTGGGTTTAAAAATCTAAGTTAGTACTTATAGAAAAAAATCCCACAGCAGGAAAACGCCCACACGAAGAGGGATGTGAAATATCTGCGAAACTTTCGGAAAACGGATAGAAAAAGACTAAAATTTTACGGAAAAGGCAGGCATCTGAAAGCAAGAAATAATACATATACACTTTAAATTAATGACAAAAAATTTAATGCGTAATGTATTTAATGTATCATCATGTGCACGAATATTAATATATCAATCTTTTAGATTTTCCCAACGATTGCTTCAAGCATTTTATCTCTTATAGAAGCTTTATTTATATTTCATATCGCTTAAGAAAATTAATTGATTCCTAGTTTTCAATATTATCATTGCAAGCGGTAGTCACATCGAGTTTCTAGGTTCGATTCGTTATTCTTAATTTATAACTATTTTACTACCTGATTTGCTGGAGGTTATCGAACTTATAAAACAGGGAAATTCGGTCTAAAAAGGAGAAAATTATTATGGGGGGAAGGGAGGGGTTTTAAAAATACGGTTACGGAGATAAGTGGATTGGAAAACTTGGACGAAAACTAGGAAGCGAATGAAAAAAGTTTCTTGCTTATAATGTATTGGTTAGGATGTTTTAAAGGATCTCAGTTTATTCCACGGTGTCCATTAATGTTTCGTGAAAATCTATACCTGAAGATGCCAACGTAGCAATATATTTTACAACGTGAAGCTGTACAGAATTAGATTATATTTCCTCTGTTACCATGGTACAATGTTAACGAAAAGATACAGGAAGACAATTCTTAGCTGAAAAAAGACAGATCGAGATCTTCATTTAGCCGTGGGTCACCATCCTCTTGGCAACGAGAAGTGACTTTCATCTGGATCCATTTTCGACTCCCATCTGTCAAAGCTCAGACGTCGAAGAAAATCCATCCTTAAACTATTTTCGAGGAGTCCCAAACCTATAAAGCAGTGGCTCCCAAAATGAGGAATCCCTCTACGAGACGGTCAGCAAAGGATGGGGATTGGGAAGATGGAAAGCGGTACTACGTAAGCCCAAAAAGGGATAAAAGACGATGAAGTTCTGGATGAACGTAGCCCTCAAAGTTGGCCAAATGTACTTCAGGTATTGAATGATAGCTGTATACTTCAATCACGATGAAAATCCACATACAATACATTTAGAAGTGGAATAAAAAGAATGGCTATTCCAACAAATATAAAACCTCAGAAAGGCATTATGAGTTTTGAGAGAAAAATGGACGAATTAACACAGAAGAGGAATGAAATGAATATTCCGTTAAAAATGAAATAAAATTCACAATAAAAGGTGATACCTTTAGTACTTGTAGAATGAAGAGAAGTCGTTGCACTTTTCCCACAGCAGTTTTTAATCAACGCACGATAATGAAAGATAGAGAGAGATGACTGACACAAAAAAATTTTATTCCTTGCAATAAAATTATACATCCTGCAAAAATACTTACTACATGAAAGTGTGCTTAGGAATATAAAAAAATTAAATGGATTTCTAATATGAGAAATAAATTCCATAAAATATTATATACAGAGCTGTGTACGTTTATTTCCATGGTGCACATTCTGAACTTAGCTTGATCTATGTCTGATAAAATAAACCCTCTTGGTACAGAATAAAAGCTCTAATTTCTTCTCTCATTACAGAGCGCCACCACTTAGTTGAGGCTGGAGAAAAGGATTTGATTTCTCATATCCTTTCACCTAAAGAAGTTAGAAAAACGCGTGTGAGTTCGCAGAAAAATATCGTGAAAGACGAAGGCTGCATCACGAAGCAACATCTTCAGGTAAACTGGTATACATAAAATTTTTCTTCATAAGATACACATACGGCTTAATTTCATTTCAAGAAAAAGTTTATAGGAGATTGTTTAAATATCAAATAGAAAACTACGGGATGATACTAAGGGCTTAAGCAGAGCTAATTTTTCCACAGTATTGCAAGTGTAGCACAAGAAAAATTGCTTAGGAAACACTTTCTCACTTATGTCTCACTCTCATTGCCTCTCACAAGAACATACCGAAATATTTCCGTAAACTAACTTTCTTACTACAGGGATCAAAATTACTAAACAGCAATTATACATGACTGGGTTCACTTTTAATAATTGAAAATCATTCTCAATAAGGCATCCTTCGAGAAATTAACCATAAGAAAGCGTTATTCTTAAAGGAAACAGTAATGTTGCTAATAATCCGTTACTAATCGGATAATTACTAAGATATCATTAATTCTATAGCTGATACCTTATAAGCCCGAAGTTGGCATTTCCGTGTCAGTTTTGGGCCATGACCAAATAAAGAAACAAGAGGGATAACCATGAGATAAAATGTAATCTCAGCTGTATTCCAAAGCACTCAAACGGCGAAAAGAACCGTTAAATTAGGACGTGTTAATGAGAGACGAATTTTAAGTGATAAGTTTCTTTAACGAGGAAAGAAGGCCCGTCAGAGAAATGGAAGAGCAAAATATTTTAGACGGGAAAGGAGCTTCTAAAAAGAAAAAGAAGCGCGGTTTTCTTTCAGACAAGACAGGAATGTCATACAGCTCTCCTCTAGAGAGATACGTGCTTCCGGAGAAATTTCTTGGAATTCATATTCAGAGAACTCCCGAATAATGGAAAGGGAAGATCCTATGCGTGCAACTTTAATATTTGCAACTTTAAGGAAACGGGACGTACCCCATCCTTAGACCGGGACAAGACGGGACAAAATCGTCCCGGAATGTTCCGGCATTAACTTACTTAAGCTAATTCTTTCGAGCCTTTTTATTCAAATTCCTCTCCGGTAAGTTATGGATCCCAATCGTATATTATGTAGCATCACGTGAGTACGAAGGGCACTCCACCGTAACATGATCCGCATAAAAATCCGAAATAAAATTTTTGTCCAGAATTTCCTTGGTTTTTCATGGCCGATTCCTTCGCGAAAACAATGCGCAGAGCCTCTGGCGAATATTTTATCCGGAAGATTTCTGAGATTTCTTATTTTTGCGGAGAAATTCCGTTGAATTTCAAGAGAATTCTCTTGGTGAATTCACGGAATTCTAAAAATGTTGTATTTCGGCATATAATTCAAAGGCTAGGTTTAACGAAATTCCATTTAGGGAGTCGTCTATAAATATTTAACTAAGTTTTTAAGTTAAATTAATTCACGCTTACTTTTACACGGAAACAGAGATACTCATGGCCACCAGTTTTAACGACGCTGCTTCTTAAAGGTTTCCGTTACCTTCAAACCTGTTAGCAGTCCTCTCAAAGTAATTATATGAACATTTAACTTCAACAACACCAGTGACGAGTGAGGGGATTCTCCAAGAGATTCCTTCCCTCAGCTCCTTTACGCAATAGATGAGTCTAAATTAGCTGAATTCCACAATGTCTTCACTTCCGGATTCTCGGAAGAGGTTGTGAGGAGTAATTAAAACACAGTGGACTCTTTACATTTACATTAATATTCCCTTAGTGGCCATTTGGCAGAGAAAATACCGAACCTTATGATTAATTATATGACTAATGTACCTTATTCTATCTAAAGAAACAGTATACTAATGGCTATCTGTTCTCATCATAATCTCGTGGAATATCCCTGACGTCTGGGGCTCCTGCGTAACCGAACAGGTAGCTCATGCAGTCTCGGTAAAAGCGATCCCGGTTTCAATTCCCGGTGGGGATTAACATTTGCGAAAAGATCTCTGCTATTAAACCACTTTTAACAATAATAACTTCACTCTTTGATATCTAGCCTCGAAAATCGACTTCCGAAAGTACGGAAATCAAGATGTCGCGTATTCCATCATGTAAATCAGTACTTAAAAATTTCTCCACATAGTTATCAACCTCTCCTTGGCGGCTACTATACTATCTTAAATATCGTAAGTTTTTTAATTTCATTCCATATTTGCAAAGAGTAGTGTAGAAAGATTAAAGTTTACAATGTGCCTTTATTGTATGTTGAATATTTGATAGATAGATCAAATTGTGAAGAAATGAAGATGATAAAATTATTATTCTTTTCAAGATAGATAGATAATGAGCTTCCACAACATAAATGTTTTGTAGAAATGTCCGGTGTTCAATTTTTATTTTACGTTGTGAAAATAGAAACAATTTTATCATGGAAATGAACCCCCACTATGTTAAGCCTGAACTTACTGAGTTTGTAGCGATGAAAAGGTTTTTATACAGCTTAAGAGAAAAAACTTGGAAAAGTATAAAACAAGTTAGAGAGGAACTCATTGGCCATAAATTATGCCGTGAAGAAAACGAGAAAATACCAGTAAAGGGGTAAACTGAGGGCAAGAGACGTGGAGGAATACCAGCACTCGAAACAATGCAGTAAATTATAAAGGATATTCCGTGCAACCCCTTTAAGGAAATGAAGTGGATGGTACAGCAGCGATCTACAGGACGAACTCGAATATACCAATCTACGGGAGGAAAACAAGTGGAAGGAATTTTTTGAATGATAAAACAGAATATTCCCATTGAACGGATATCATTCAAATTGAAATATATGTGCCATCAAAAACAACAAGAAAAAAACGGAAATCCCACCGCAAAAGATATCTCATTTATCAAATCGAGAAACCAGAGTTCAGAATAGCCAATTTTTGCCAGCCTCGGTGGCTTAGGGATTAGCGTACTGGGCCAGCAAAAAAGTATTATACTAATCCAGAAATAAATGTCAAATTTTTAGAAAAAAATATACTTTCCCCGATTACGATAACAAAAAATAGTTCATGTGAAGAATGGAAAAGAGTTGGTAGCTTGTTAAATGTAATTTTTTGCAATATAATAGTGTCCCGCAATATGTTTTGATCGCTCGCTTCGAACAATCGAATAGATTCGCTCGGTTAGGATATAGTTAAAGATCGAAAGGGCCACGGGCCAGTGGTTTTTCTCGGGCAGTTCAACTCCATCCATGGATTTTTTCCAATTTCATAATGTTCCACAGTATTTTAGATCCCTCGAATAATAATAGAATCGATCCATTTGGTTTTTCACTCGCTTCTCCAACAAGGGCGAATCCCTCGCTTCGAACAATCGAATAGATTCGGAAGAATGAAAAATCTATACGCTTTATTCGAATCATTCGACAAAAGCAAACGATCGAATAACTTGATTGTTTTCATTCAATTGTTCACGCCTATAGCGCCAACGAAAGAAAACAGACATCGGCGAGCTGAGCATGAAATCAGCAACATATTTAACAGTCGCCTTGAACGAAAACCTTCGGAGATGGATTAGGAAACAGTGCGAACCTAAGGGGCTGGCACGCCGAGACGAATTCCGCCCCCGTGGTCCACTTCTGGGAGTGCGCCCGCCGCCGGTCGTTGACCGAAGCTGCCAGAGACATCTTGGCCTCAACAACCCCTCCCCTTGCCCCACTCCCATTCTTCTCGGAACCCCTGAATCTTAGGCAGCAGGTCTATCACGTGAGAGGCTGTTAGCACGCGATAGCGGACCGTGATCCATTGCGGTGGCAACTCTTTTGTTTCTGCAAAAGGATGTTTCGAAAAACGCGAGCTAGGCTTCACGGAGGGTCGGGAAAGGTCACGGTGAGGGACTGTCACGCGAGGCTGGGTAAAGGGTGCTCTTGCCCTGCGATAAAGTGGGGTCACACCCCATGGTAAAGCAGCAGTCACCCAGGCAACAAGTTACGCTGAAGCAAACCGAAGGCGGGGGCTACTGGATTAACGTATCCAAAATAACTCCTGTTTATTACACCTGCACAGGAATAACTTAGGATGCAAATAAAGGTATTCAAAACCTTGCCTAAAAATAGGAAGGAGTTCAAATGTAGATGTTGTAGCCTAATTAATTAAGTGGAGTGAATATCGTTATGTTTTGTATGATTTGAATATCTGTAGGCATCATGTAAATCAATATTTTCACCCAACGTAATTCACTGTTCAGTTGGGAAATTGAGGTAAATGGCTAAATGAGAATTGGAATCAACGAAAATATCCTGGAAAATAAATCTACTACCATGTGAACAGAAAAATTCGTGAAATAATTTAATGGTAAGTTAACAGTTCCTTTATGATTAGATGCTCCAAAACCATCATCATAAAATTTTTTCATCGAAATATACGTCAAGATTTCTCTAACCGCTTCTTTTGTCACTCCACGTTGAGATTTCAACTTTCATTGATTTTCAACCAATCGAAGACTTAGGAGCACTGATAACTTATTTTAGACTGGAGCTATTGTTTTCTTATCTATAAAACTTAATAGAGTAATTTAGAGTAAAAGCTAGTTACTGACTAAGTTTTACGTGGGACGTATAAAATTATTATAAATACCAGCTGAAAAGATATTAATTTCACCGTTTCTCATGCAGATAGTATTTTGTAAGAAAATATAAGAAACTTGATTACATAATCGCATGATTCTAAGCAGTTATAATCGTAAGCCGATGTTAAACGTCTTTAACGAAGAAATATTAAAAAATACTCATGACCTACTTTGAAAATATTATGTTAATTTGTATTTTCACACGAAAGCAAGACCTGTAAGGTAAAGTAATCTACCAACCCTAACGAAAGATACTTCGATAGTAGTTAAGTGAAAACCGAAACAAAAAAATGGAATTATCAATAATAGGTTAAGTGATTATTATTTGCATGTACATTCTAATACAGTTTAATAGATGAAAATTTTAGCTAATAGTTTTGTGTAAAGAAAAATGAATGCGTTAGTGCTGAATCCGTTTCTAGAGGGCCTAATCCTACAGGTGGGGATGTGAAACTCCGTAAAGAAAATGTCTAGAAAAGAATCGATAGATAGAAAGGATATGATTTGTGTTAACGGGAAATTGCCCATAAAAATTGCCTAACGGATATTGAGTAAAGCAATGAATGGCGCGCATGCAATAAGTAGATAAGCCAAAAGAGGGCGGAGAGGGAGGATTCTTTCAAATTTATGCGAAATTTTCAGGTATCCTAAAGCAGCATTTCTCTTTTCTCATTTTAACACCAATAAGTTATACCAAAACTACGTATGGTTAGCCATCGTTAAAAAAAGATCACAAGAGATTTACGATTTCCAGAAACGTTTATTACAAACAGACTACCGGTTTCAACGTTAACGTGTCATCTTCAGGCCTGAAAAACAAACTATAAACACAAGAGAATACCTTGGAAATGAAGGTAGAATTGAAGGGAAGAAAATTAGTTAAACGAAAAAGGGTCGGAGGGAGATAGGAGTTTGACTGCACAAATAATTGGCGAGTTGATTGAATACTAATGACAATTTGCTAACCTGTGATCATAATGTATGTATTAGAGGATTTCCATAGTTTCTTATGCATCTAATTTACGTCCTCTAATGTGCTTATGAAGGGGATCGGTCTAAATTCCGAAGAATGGATATTTTCCATTAGGTGCTTAGCGAAATGAGAAGCGAATAGCAAATGCTTTCCATTAGCAATTATTCTATTATTAAATATAAATTATAACACAGTCTTTACAGGTTAATTTATGAACTTAAAGGTTAGATTTTACCGGTATCATAATTGCAATTTATTAGAAATTACACTATAGTATTCAGGTTGTAAAATTCTGGTTTTAAGAGAATTTGGAGAGAGAGCTACAAATTTTTAAACTGAGGAATCCTAATAACGGTAGCTTAAACCACCGTGGTTTAAGTGAAAAGTGAAGGAGGGTTGGAGTAAATAGCGGAAAGGTTGAGAATCCAACCAGTATACCACCTCGTACTTAAAAGGCACAAATCAAGGCAATGGCAAGACAATCAAGGGTGCTTCTCCAGAAACTACTCCGGGTATTGATTTGAAGTATTGTATGCGAATCCAAAAATTCAGGCCGAATAATTTTAACGAATAAAATACCGAAATTAGTGATTATATTAATAACATCTACAAGCTAGCAGCTACTCACCCAGTATTACAGCATTTAACGAAGTGAAAATTATTGCTGGTAGCAAGTAAAATTGATAACGACACAAGATGGTATTAACCTATCACGATCGCCGATTTATCTAAGAGAATATGAAAATTTATCCGGAAATCTTATTACGTAAAAACGGCTCAGCATATCTGCGAATGGGACTATTCGGATAAATATCCACTGGGAAAAAACCTCCATTCAATCTTTTCATACACTTGATTGCTTGGGACCAAAAATATGGATTACTCACGACAGAAGCATTTCTTTTCTTCCTTCGGAACAATATCAGGGAAAGCAGAGTAGATGGAAATGCACTCACCTGAAATGAGAAAAGATATTCGGTCACTTAAAATGATAGCTACATGGATGCCAATGTACAAAAATATATAAAAACAGATGCAGAACAATTATCTAGTACCGTAAAAGTAGTCTCAGAAAAGAATTTAACTTGAAAAACAAGAAACTAGTTTATTTCAACACGAAGATCATTTGAATGAAGAGTCGCACATCGGGCAAAAGTAAGAAAAAACAAGGGCTAAAACTAAAAATAGATTTTTATAATAAATTTTTGATTGATGAATTGAAATTAAATGAACTTGAAAATTAAAATTATTAACATACAACATTTACATATAGTTAATTACATAATAAGCTGAAATTTAAAGATCTTTTCACTGCATTCCGTTTTGTTGTGCTGACCTAAGAACTAGATTTTAGATTAAAATAAAGTTTTAAGTGTTAAGAAATTGTTCACGGCAAATGAATTTTAGTACACCAGCTACATAGTTTCTTTTATTTACTTTAGTTTAAATTTTTTCAATATCTAGTGTACTGTAAGCTGAGTATAATAGTAATTTCGCGTCTTCTTCTTAAAGTAGCTTCTTAGCTGCAACAATGATTTCCAAGGGCAATATCCGACCTCTCCCTGATGAAAACATCATATATCAACAATCAGGACAGAAAAATAAAATAATACCAGATTACACCAAACTCTAATGACAATTTTATCCTATTACTGAATCAGGAGATATCTTTTCCAAAATTTCTTCATCATTTCTTTGACTGATAGGATTTCCCTTAATTTTGTATCACACAGTAATTGATCTCAATCGCTGAAAACACTCAAACACAAACATACATTCTGCATAGAGCCATTCGAACTGTTATTATACTTCCAAGAAAGTAAAAATTGAGAACACAAAAAATATTTCATTCTGATTTCGTTAAGCATTGAAACCACTGAGTCGAAAACTTAGTAGAAGTAGAGAAATTCAAAGTATGCAAACTATAAACGGAGAATTCAATTATTTAGATATTAAGAATTTCTAATTGAATTCATACTCGTTGAAAGTTCATTATTTAAACAACAGAAAAAGTTTATGCATAGTCCATAATAAGGTTTAAATAATTTACAATACAAATTATTCACCATAAATACTAAAAACGCGCTGATTCTATAGCGCGATCTAAGTTCACCTGTCAAATTCGCAAATCTCTAAAAACTGTTGAAATCCTTTCTCACATCGAATACAGAGGAGATTGTAAAACTCTCCGTAAGCAGACTATGTCACTGAATCATCGGTCCTTTTCATCAAATAGAAAAGAAAAGCCGGCGGATTAGCGATCTTCTAAGAATACTCCAATGCACATTTCCGTGACTATGCCACCATCCTCAGGGGGTAAATGAATTTAGGAGAGTCTTCCGACCTCTTATTCATTAACTGCCGAGTTCCAATTACCATTCTTTCAAGCACATACATACTCGAGCTCGTTTGGCAATTTAACCTAGCAAATTTCCTTTGATCTCAAAGATCACGTCTAGGAATAAAATTCAAACGGAAATTATCTCCACGAATTACCTTTTGCTTGCTAAGCTGAGAATGAAATTTTAATAAACAAGCACACGATAAATTAAAATGACCAATAAACCGTCAAAAATTTTGAGTAAGCCCAGAGTGTATTTCATTCTCTATGAGAACATTCTAAGGGGGAAAGTTAAACTTCCAATATTCTGCAGACTTCCTATATTCTTTCTATATTCAAACTTTTGGATCTAAAAACCAGTCTAAATTTGAGGTGATATTTTCATATGGAAAGTGAAATGCGCATTTGGCTTACTCATTTTTTTACTGGTTCATTGGTTCTCTTAATTTATCACACATCGCCATCAGGGGTTCCCTATGTTCTAAATAAACACACGTTACACTGTGAGATAAAAAGAATTGGAAACTGAATGGGAGGTGAAAAGACAAGTAGGCAGAAAAAAGCAAATAAAGTGATCCTTCTGTTCACCTCCGAGCACGGGCAGGTCAAACGATCAAGGGAAGGCGAGTCATTTCTCAAAAGCGTTCGCCACCGCTAAGGGCGACCAAAGGGATGAAAAGGTGCCTATAAAAGGAAGAGTGAGCAGACGGGAATATTGAAGTTTATTTTCCCAGTCACTCAACTCGATAAAGGAGCGAGGCGAGCATATTGGCGGCAGAATTCCAAAATGGACTTTTAACGACTCAAGTTCTGACGGCTAAATTGATAACTAGAAGCGTCCGCAACCCTCGAGGCTTGATGAAATTTTTATAATTCGATAGATTAGTCCTTAAAAGTATTTTACTTAATCACCTCCAGAAAGGAGGCTAATCATTTTCCCATACTTGTTTCGGGATAAAAGAGCAAGAACGAAATGAAGTTTTCATTCCCAGGATGATGAAAATTTTATGAGGCTGCCACTAAAAGGCGGAGAATAAACAAATATGAAAACGGATATTAAGTTAGATATTTAGAAAGGATAATTAGAAGGAAAAAACTTCGGGGCTCGAACCTGAACACGAAATTATACTACACAAAAGTACATTAGTTAATTTTCTCAGTTTTTTCGATCTAAATCCGAGTTTTATTTCAATATGAATATACTGGCATATAGGTGAAAACGAAATTCAGATTATGCAGAAACATCGCTTACGTTTACCACATTTTCTCACGACATTTCATAGAAATATTTTTAACAGTGAAATACATTTGTATAGTAACCAATTTCTCTCCAAAGCTCTCACTTAGGACATAGCACTTTTCCGCAAATAAAGGTCATGTTGTGTACAATAATAAAGGCTTACTTAACGACTTTTTTACACAATGCGACTACTTATCATTCCTATCACCACGAAAATCTTAACATCAATGTTTATTTCGCATTAAAAAAGTGGTTGTGTCACGAAATGATCAATAAGGTAAATTTAAGATTCTGTATTTTACTAAAATAATTCCGTTCTCAATATTTTTTCTATTCTCAATTCTAAAATAATTTTATCCCTTATATTTCAATTGCATCAATTCTAAAAAAATCTCAAGTAGTAGGTAATCTTTTCATCGAGAGAATGAGACGAATCGAAGAAGAAGCCTGACTGAAATTACTGTAACTGGATTAGATATAACTTAAGAAAAGAGTGGACAACCAAATGAAGAAACAAAGGTTAAAAATACTAGAGGTACTATTGGTATGCAAAGGTTTCCTTTGATAGAAGTAAGATGTAAAAAAAGAGAGATCACTCTTTGGAGAGAAGGAGAAAATGGGGCACGGAAAAGTTCGCGAAAAATCTCGTGCGTAAGTAACATTGACGCACTAACATACATTTGCATACGAAAATTTGATTTTTCACTCCTTTTAAAATTGATACGCAAAGCGAAGCGAAGCATCTTACACTTTCTAAACCTAATTTCATTTGGCTATATAATTCACTAAACCTTACTTCTGTAACATGATTTAAGCGTCCTATAAGTAAATTCCCTTCTCTCTGCAACATTTATATAACATCTGGTAACATCGAAGACTTCTTCACATAGTGCAACTTAGAGAAAGAAATCCTGATAAAGCTGGATACTGAGCTATTTTTGAGTGAATTTGAGTTTTGACCTCTTAAATGATTTATAAGTTTTTAAATCGCATGCTACAAGGTCAGTCGGCCTGGGTCCTGCTGCGAGGGACTACCTGTCCAAAAATACTTCTGATAACCGTGAATTTTATGCTCAATCCTCTATATATTATTTTAAACATATATCTTCGGTGACCGAAGCTTTTCTCCTTTCACACTTTATCAAAACTCCATCCATATAAACGACTGACCATTTGAAAGAGAAAGTTTCCTGGTTCTATTACTGGTTCTTGGTTTTCCTGATTCTGGACAAATAAAAGATGCACATTTTGGTCAAAATATCGAGTTAATATTTTAATTTTCAGTTTCGTACAGGATGTGTAGATATCGGCGTTGTCAAGTTTGGAGTTTATCGTTCACTTGGTGATGTTTGTTGTGGTAAATAAATATCTTTTTCTCATCTTAGATCGATCGAATCAGGTGATATTATCACCAGATATTTGTAAGTAATATTGTGGTCTCCACAAACGAAGACCTCGACGACGTACGCAATCATAATAATATTTTAATAAACCGGTCACCTTGCATCTTTTGGGAGCAGAACGACAACCAAAGAAGCATGGTCATGTATGAATGTTTGTGCCACATTTTAAGACCGCTTACATTGTCATTTCATTCAAAATAAAGTTACTTTTTAATTAAATTACTTGTGCCCCAGTGACCATTAGTGCGAAATTTTCGCACGGGACTACTAGTACAAGCATATTTCGCAAAAGTGCAGCATTTTGAATGTAACACCAAAGAGTGCTTCCACGTTTAGAAAACAGACAATCTTACGCATTCGCTTGGCACTTTCTCGCTGCATATGTAACCCAAACAAATTCTGTGCTAACACGTACCGGAAACAGGGAAAACGTCCAAAAAGCGCAGAATTAAATGAAGATAATGAGCTAATTACAGCTAATTGAGATTTGATATATGACGCATTATGTCCGGCGCTAATTAAATAATAACTTCCAAAGCAACCCATTCTCCATTCCATAAAATTTAATGTCAGCACTACATCAGACCGAAATTTCAAAAATGTCCGTTGCTCCCGGAAGGGCATTAAGCGGCCGTTGAAGCACTCGATTCCGCCTCAATAACCAATCCAATTCGATTAACGAGATTATCCTTCAGCGCTAAACTCATTCCGACCGACGTCATAACAGGACCAAATCCCGCCATGGTCATTCACAAGTCCGGAGACGAAATTAACCCGTCGCGGACAAAAAGCGTACCTCAGCCGCAATATAACGCCTGCATTTTGATTAGCGCACCCTTAATCTCATAGTGAGCGTGAAATAAAACTGGATTTAACCCATTATATTAATGGAGGCATAGAATAGGACGCTGAGGGGACAATATATTCTTTACAAGCCATGAATTCCAAAACAGGACGAGGTAGAAAATGACGCAATTAGGGACGATAAGTGAATCATCCGAGGTGAGAAATATAGACAATGGCTCCGCCGATTTAAAGGCATGAGATCGATTAATGCTATTTTAAAATCTTGAATACAAATTAATAAATTTGGTTGACCCAAATTTGGAAATGTAAATATAAGAATAAATTCCTCAGATCTGCGAGATGCTTTGCGGAATTTCATGAAGGGAGAAATAAATTAAGAAAAGCTATATACTGTTTTAATAACCCTGCAAAATAACTACACTATAATAACACAACACTAGACAAGTTTTGATGCTTAAGGATCATCTTCAAGTCAACTTTAACCTATGTTTTTATGTTGCACTAATCTGCCAAGTTAAATATTTATTCATTTATATTTTAATTCATTAATATTTTATTCATCAATATTTTATTCATTAATATTTTTATTCGTCAATTTTTCTATTCATTATATTTTTATTCGTTCATATTTTTATTCGTTAATATTTTTATTCATTGATATTTTTATTCCTTGATATTTTTATTTATTAATATTTATATTAATGAATATTTTATTATAATAGTCCTTCCTTGGATAGAGTTAGAACCGCCACTTAGACAATAATCTACACTTTTGAAGATGAACTATTCGTGAATGAAGAGAATTAATAAAAGCATAACACTGTTGGAGGTATGTAAGGATTGACATGGCAGAGATGAGAATTCTATAGCTGGTAATATTAGGAGTATAGGTGGAATGGACGAGCTACATTGAAAGAGACTAATTAAAAGTAAAAGGAAATTATCATTATGAAACATTTTTCGTAACAGGGTCTGGTCCTATCACAAGGTAACAAATGAATATATCATGCTACCTTTTATGGCCCGAAAAAATTTCATCAAAATCTCTAACTAAGAGAATCCTGCAAAACATCCCAAAAATAGAATCCATATGTGCTGATCATTAACGAACTTCGATCGATGATTCGACGGCCTATGAAACACGAAATGTTCGAACACAGCACTTCCCTCTAATATTCTGTTTGTTTGGTAGGCGGGAGAAAGAAATTTTTCCGAAACACATGGCTAAGAGGGAGACTTTCATCAAAGAGATATTTCGGCTGCCTGATCAAAAGCTATCGATCTGAAATTTAATGAGAAAAAGACGAAAAAATCTCCGCTCTCAAGGACGAGAGAATCAAAAAGCAGAAGGAGCTGAGGTGTTCTCGACGCAAAGCCAAAAGTATTTATAAAATAATACGTAAAAAGTCGACCACTTGAAATGAAGGATAAGCCAAGTAGATGTAAATACACAATGTATTTTCAAGGACGCCATTCTTTTGAAAGTCACTTTGATATTATGAGTCGAATGAGTAACGATATCCTTCACCAAAAACATTTCATTAAAGAAAGGAGAAAACCTTATATATTTACAGCTGAGATTCAAGTACCAACACCGGCATTTTCCTTTAACTCCTACATATATTCATAAGTATTCAATTCATCCTTTGTTTTCTTATGTCATTCTTAAGCCCATTATCATATTTGGTAAATTTCCATCTTCATTCAATTTTAAGCATAACTTATTTATGTGACAAATATACTATATATTCGACATTCATATACTTAGAGATTAAGACATTGCAAAAGGGCTCCCATATAACCAAGTGAATAGCAGGTTCGCCTGAAAACGGTCCGGGTTCGATTACCGTTGAGGCCCTATATGTACCAAATGACCTTAGCTATGGAGGCACTTTCCAAAATTACTTATACAATTCATTATAATAACATTTAATGATAGCTTTAAGTTTTGCTTTTTCATTTTCTACAATGATCCTCGGCTTAAATTAAAAGTAATATAGTTAGTAATAACAGTAGTTATTTATCAATAGTACACTGAATATAGCTATAATGATAGTTTTTCAATATTAATCATTCCTTTTCTCCATGTCTTTAATTCCTATTAAATGTATAAACTTTATGAGGTATCTCCAAGCTACCTGGAGCGATACTCGATAATATTATTCTTATAAAATGCACATCATAGTTGAAGAACGATAATTCAGACGCTATAAATTTATAGTCAGACATTTTCCCACATCTGCCCATAAATCACAGATATTAATCCTTGAATCAGCATCACATATATGCATACTTGAAATCCTTCAACGAAACGTGAGTTATGCTGACAACTAATTTTGAGAAAAAAATTACTAAAACTAGATGAAATTTCGACAAGAAACAGATGCAAATCTAAAGTATACGCTGAAGGGAATCGTAATATTTGACCCATCGCAGAAAACCCGTAAACAACGCTATCGAGGCTGCAGATCTATAAATAAAATTCATTAAAGCTCTCAGTTTGATTTCCAAGAATATCTTTCCAATAATCACCTTTCGATAAAGCTAAATATAGAACTTATTGAGCAATTGATATAACTCCTGATACGTTTCGATAAAATTCCATAGAAAGATTTCCTTCACGAGAACAAAACGCGGGAATTCTTCGGTCACGCGATAAATTCACTTGAAACAATGCCATGCAAGAGCCAATCAGCTTCTCTTATATAACATTTGTAAGAGATAGGCAGTTGAAATTAACTCGTGAAGGTAACTGGTTCAATTTATTCTGGGGTCGTTACTTGCTGGAGGCCATCCTTTTGTCCTATATTTTCAACTGCCTCATATCAAACGCTATTGGGAATGACGCTCAGTTCTCAGAGAACAATTTTCTCCCATTCAATCAACGATGGGGCATCTTTTTGATACAAAAAGCAGACTCTGAGAAGCAGCATAAAAGATTCAGAATTCCCCCTTCATCCCAGCAATAACCCATCGTATTTCAAACTCCGCTCAAGGAATATAACAAGAGACACGAAATGTATCAGAATTCGTCATGTTTCGAATACTATCATAATTTTTGAAAATCCCCACGGTTGGAATAATAAAGCGCTAGAACGAAATACACTACAACGGTTAATCGAGTCTGTGGATAACCCGTGGTAACCTTATGGTAGAATTACATTTATCCTAATTTCAATATACTTTTTAAATTTATTATATCACAGTTTATTGTATCCCATGTAAGTTGATAGTCTTCGCTACTGTTTGATCTATTAATTAATAAATATCCATTAATTTTAAATAATGATTTTTTGGCAAGGAACTCCGCAGAAGAAAATGAAATACCCATTTTGGCTATTTTACGTATCATATATGATAGTTACTCTCCTTCACAAATCATTTGATATCAATTCAACAGATTCCATAATATTTTAAGTGAAGTAATTTTAATGTCATTTTTAATTGCTATTCGACAAAGGACAGTAGGCCTAGTACAAAATCATCAGGATGCAAGCGAATTGAGGCTCTCGAGATGTTCTCTTTTACATGTGATGCAGAAAGATGTATACAAGAGCTCTTTTAAATAATTTTGCATAGGGGACTGACTGCCGCTCCTTTGTTTGACTAAACTGGGCACCTCTATGAGTATGCATATTTTTAAATTGCTACTTTTTAAAGTCCTATGTATAAACTAAAAGGAAAAAAGTGGATGAGACTGTGAACCTAAGATTCGAACTGGGTCTTCCGGCTTTTTTCACTTTCCGGTCGATGCTCTGACCACTGAGCTACCACACCGAGTAAGTCCCATCCCTTTCCGAGATGCTGGTGTGTTAGCTCAATGGTTAACAGGGCATCGATCTGTGACATTTTCGTCCCTGCTTTTTGCACCGGATCAATGGAAAATGGAATATGGATTGATGTTTATTTCTTTTTCGCTCCGTCTGCCTAATGAATCATGCCGGTTTATTCACCACTGAAATATTATATCCTTGTGAAAGATAATTTTATATCTTTAGCTTTTTCCCATTCAGTGTGGTATTAATTATTTAATTTTTAAATTTATTGTTTCAAATAATTTTTTGAATTAATTTTTATTTAAATTTTTTATATAATTATATTTTGAAACTCGCGATGGCAGTGGAATTATAAACAAGATATTGGATATAGGATATAGGATAGATATTAAATATCATAAGGAAGAGATAAAGTAAAGTGTCAAGTTTCAATTTAGTTAGTTGTAAAGGGCTATTAAACATAAAGTTTCCTCCATTCAGATTTAAGAAAAATGGCTTTGTTGGAAACCGAAATTTGGGAAGGAATAAATAACGCTTCTCGGTTTCGTTTCTGACTTGAGAATTTCAACTTTCCGGTTTAGATTCGGCAGACAATCCCGAAAAAATATACGTTCTTGTACTAGTTTCAGTTTTCGTTTCGGTTAGGTTAACCGGTTAACGTAAGCATTAGCCGTAAAGTGGAAGTGAGTCACGTCGATTTTTTTCACTCCCATAAAAGCTAACGACTTCAAGCGCATAACTGAACGTGCCATGCTAAACATCCACCCTGATTTCTTTTTCAAGCAGCTATGAAGTAAATTCACGAATATCTCCTTCACTTGCGGATAGTTTAATTTAAATCAATAATAATTTTATTATTTGATTTCAATTTAACAGATTATTTTAGAAATTTTTATTTTATGATTTAATATTAAGTAATAAAATTTTCTTTATGGTTTAATAATCAAAATAAAATTTAAGAATATATAGTTTATATGACTTGACGCTTTCCCGGTGAAAAGTTTGTTGAAGGTAATTTTCTCGGGCTTCTAACCGGGTCAGTGCTGGCAGATGTGCCGACGTTTCGGCCGCTGTCACTGCGGCCATCCTCAGGGATGAGAATTCATTCACTCTTCCCTGAGGATGGCCGCAGTGACAGCGGCCGAAACGTCGGCACTTCTGCCAGCACTGACCCGGTTAGAAGCCGGAGAAAATTACCTTCAACAATAAATAGTTTACTTTCGGAATACTTAATTTGCATTTGATAATTTTTCATTTAATTTTTACTTAACTCCTATGGAGTTCTTGTGCATTAACAATTAATACCAAAAAGTTACTGATTCTATATTATTTAGTTTTAATTTAATTTAACTAATTTTTATATATTTTATGCTTTAATAAAATTATATAATTTTATTTATGATTTAATAACAAAAATAAAATCCACGAATATGTCCTTCACTCGTCTACTCGATAATCCCTGGAATTTCTTTCCTCCGGGAAATACGGAGCATACAGAATTTTATCACGGGGAACTGTCTGAGAGTCCCAAAAACGTCATCCGTCACGCTATTCGCAGATCTCCTAAAACGAGCGATTGAAATTCAACTATTACGAAGGAGAGCCTTTCCGATAATACAAAATCCTCACGTTTGACTACCGGGGCACGTGTCAACCATTACCCTATTACCGAGCTAGATGACAGTCGGCGTCACTTATTTTTTACTCGCTATGGGGAATCGAACCCGGACCGATGGCAAGAACGCCATTATCGGATGCCGCCCATCGTTTTAACGGACGAACGCTCTCCAGAAAAAAAGAAAGGAGAGCGATTTCCAGACTCGATCGCTCTGAATTCGTCAAACCCTTCTCTTGCGATAGAAAAAGCTGCCAAAAGGGTGTTTAACGTGCAAAAAAGTGAAAAAATAAAGTCGAATGGTAGAGAAAAGGAAAGGGATGGGAAGTGGGGGATAAAAGCGAAGCCTTAGAAAGGGCTTCGGAAGGAATGACCCAATTCGGAAAGAGAGAGGGGGAAAAGCCACAGAAAATGAAAAGGGAACGTGCTCTATTAATTAGGGTTTAAAACCCTCTCCCGGCTAAAATTAGAGTTCGTTAGGGTTCGGAAGGTTCTATGCCTGTTAAGAACAAAAATAAGGGAAAAAAACACTTGGCGTGGCGCCGTGATGCGGAGGGTTGAGGAAATGAGGTATAATTGGAAGGGCTAACTTTGATGGGGAATCATACGTGGAGACCTCGATTTTCTAGTTAGACAATTTGCCAATTCCGAGATCTTGCTTTGTAATTTTTAACTCTTTCAAGGGACTGATGATACAACTTGGATCGATTCTTAGTGAATTTCGAGAAAAATAGACCAAATTCGTATCTCGGAGATCTACGATGAAGATAAGATCCGATTAATCAATAAGAACAAAAGAATCTCAAATTGAAATACATTCCTTTAATTAAATTAGAATAAAGAACAAAACCACAGTGTATTTGTTGAGAATTTTGCTTCACTCTCATGTTATATTCGTCCCATATTACCTCGATAAATATTAAGAGAATTTTGTATTAAGTTATTCGATTAATTCTTGATAAACTATTCCTTCATCTAAACCATGACCCAATGAGTAACATAAGCATGCCATAAATACGGTTAACATTGTTGGAATGATGGAAGAAACATTATAGCGATGCTTATTCTCTGCTGATTTTATAGAGTATCAGAAATTTTCCTTTATGAATATCACTGAGTAGAAGCTGCATTGGTAAAGGTTAAGCAGAGGCTTTCAAACACAGTTCACGATTAAACGCTCATATATTGATTCTTTTTAATACTTGGAATGCATTTCAAACGCTCCTTTTAGGTCTGGCACACATTTTATCGCTCAAAAATAAACAGAGAAATGCACGATGAACTCTTTGCGATGAATACTCCCTCGCAGTTATATTTCTTATCAGATGAAACCGAAATAAATGGGTTAGTCCCACTTGTTTCTCAGCAACTTCTTTGGCATATTATCACAAACACTTTTAGGGCACTGAAATTGGGAATATAAGGAAAAGGATTATAAGGAAAATGAACGTACGGCCAAAAGGAAAGGAGATTAGAAATTTCGCATGACCATCAGGATTTGGAAGAGAAGAAAAGAATAACTATGTCTCATCTCCATGAGAATTTATTCTGCGACCGGTTTCGACCAAGTTCTATCCTCTAGGAAAAACAGCGATGAAAAATGTGACAGGACTGAGAATCTAACTCGAACGAGATCTCCTCTTTCCGGAATGCTGCTTTAGCCAACTAAGCTAGCCGGGCAGAGTATTCTTCCATGCCAGGTTCGAGTCCAAGTACTTTCCGACATTTTTCACGCCCGTTTCTCCTCCCTTTCCTTCTCGTTTGGATTTTTCCTGGTTGCACATCTTTATGAGCCAAATTTACTTTAACCCATTTCCTTAAATTCTAGTCATAATAAGGCGAAAAACACAAAAAGTATCAGGTATTTATGAGATACCTTTTTGGAACACAGACATATTTTATTCTCGCCACATGTGATAAGCAGAATTTACAATCAGTTATAACAAGATTAGTTTTTTAAACCAAAAAATTACTTTTCACCTGTGAACTTTTTTCGTGGTATCTCCTACTCTCATGTGTTAATGGACGAAAGGTTTAATATAAGAAGTCTTTTTAGTCTCAATCTCGCCTAAATAAAGACGTTTTTATTATTATTAAACCATAGAAGAATAAACTAACTTCTTATAGAGATGAGACATATTTCTTTCATCTTCACCTATATAGGGTTCCAATGAGTTACAGCTTCTTCGATTTATTACATCAGGATTTGGTTTAAAAATTAGGAGATAGCTCATAACCGCATCGGGAGCTGATGTGCTATTGAGCTACTCCCGTATTTACTAACTTGGGTCTACATCCGCGAAAATCAGTTCCTGAAACAATTTATCCATAGCAAGGAAACAAACTACGAAAAATCAGCCCATAAGACATTTTAGAACACTGACCAAAGGAAAGTAGGCGCGAGTGGATTAAGTCCGCCGCGTTCCAGATGCTGTCTGCATGACTTAGCAGAGACTTAGCGCTGGAATAAAAAGAAAGAAGTGGGAGAAGCTGCGGAACAGTGCTGGGAAGAGAGTTGATTGGTGTAGCAACTCGGCCAAGTTGCGCAACTTATAGAAAGGTTAGAGATACGTTATGTCGGAGGGGACTGATAGAGTGAAGGAAATGAGGAGAGAGAAAGAGGGGTGCCGACGTGAGAATGCTGAATGCGCCGAAGATTACCATCGGTTTTCCCTATTCGTGCCGGTGGCATTCAGAGGCGATGGATGATGAATGAGGATGTACAGGGTCTTTTGGAAGGTGTCCATTCGAAGACGTGATCCATTGTTAAGCAGAAACACATCTGCCAAAATGTAATGGCTAAGTGTATGGAATCCTTAAGCAGTGGACAGCGGCGGTCGGTCGACCATTATCCAAGCTCTCAGAAGATTATGCGAAGTCCGAAAAAGTCGTATCACGTATTTACGATGGCCCATTTCGATGTAACCTATTACTTAACCCGAACGGCCCATTATGGCATATTTGCTCTTTTTGGCAAGGAAATTACAAAGGATATAAATTGCTATAGAAATGAGAGAGGATCCTGGGTACTATTTAAGGATGAACACCACAAAGAGAAGTCATCGATATAATGAAGTTAAAATGAATAGTTTAAGAATCTCGGTTAACGTACTTATGCAAACACGTCCGATAAATTACATGTAATAATTAGTTAGTTTGCAAATGTTATTAGACTATTAATTTATAGCGTAAAATATTTTATAATGAATGAGATTCTAATTATTAGTCATGTGAAAACTTTAAACTTGTACGAATTTAGTTTACTATTATTTTCACCATGGTCTTAAGTTTATATTTTTATAATTTTGTCATTTTTTTTGATTGTATGACCAACTGCCTTCGGGGTTTTCCTTCCGACATGGGTGAATACCAGGCAGGGTATTTTATATTTTCCTCCCCCACAATTTGAATGACTACCACCAGGCCTAGTGCCTACTTGAAGTCCTAAGTACAATAAACAAATGTGTCAATCTATTTTATTTCCATTTAAGAAAAACTATGAAAGCAGTGAAGCTTAGAAAAGTAAACCTCATAAACTTAGTGCTATACCAGTTTCTTAAGAGAGATAGGTATATCCCGGAAACCCGAACTAAAATAACCCGCAATTATGAAATCCCGATTTGAAACCACGTGATTGATAACGATAATTTTCATAAATTACGTTATGACCGGTTCTGACTGCAAGACCTCGTTACAAAACCGGTCTCAACACGACACCTGCGCAATTTCGTTTCACAAATGCATATTTCACTTCTCATCATTTACCGACTGAATACACTCAAAATTTTGAACATTTTGGAACAAATATCGTTAATAAGTTTGTTTGAATGAAGCTACAGATTTATACGCGCATGAATATTAAAAATAAATTATACTCCATAAGCTCCTGAAATTCTGCTGCATCAGCAATGAAACGTACACAAATACCGATCAACTGATCAAAATTCCCTTGGAAATTCGTAAATTTTCGTGATATGCACGACGCGAAGGAAGCAATTATGACATGAAGTAGTGTTAGCATGACATGTGGAAGTATAGTTTAAAATTAAACTATACTTCCACACTTTGCAAAAATCCTACCTTAATTTGACAAATATATACAAAAATCATGCTTTTACATTCTGGGGCGAGTGAATAACACAGCAATGGGACTTGATCAACATCTACCAATTTATTTTCCTAATAAAAGAAAAGAGATGAGAAAATTGAATCAGTTTAGATAGTGCTTGGGTTTCTTTAACAAAACAATTTGTAATATGTGTTATTGCTGTATTTTAAAATTCGTAAATCATCGAACCGAAGTACGAGTATTTGGCGTACACCCAATGCAGAGTATCCCGTTAACCACGCATACTCGCGGCATTTCTCTCGATTATAGAATGAAAACAAACCCAGAAACTCGCATGGCAGTGATTGTTTACACTGAGATAACAACGCTTAGATACACCAATTTTCATTCAACAGCAAGTGTTTTCCTGGCGAAAGGGGCTCAAAACAATATCTAAAGCTGTAAACGAGAGAATATTATTTCAAAAACAGCACAGCGGAGTTCAAACGCCTTAATTCTTGGTCTTTAAATCGGAGTAAACAGTCTTAGGATATTAACTGTAAACTAACTCGGAGTTCTGGCTGAACGTTAGCTTAATCTAGCATAGCAGTTATCATGACTGCAGAGTATAAATATGAACATTATTTTCCATATGGTGCTTTCATATTCCCTTCCTCAGAACATGTATGAGCCCGTCTCCGGCAGGTGTCTACATCTGGCGTCCCTCGGCATGAAAATGAAGTGGTACTTCGGTTAACGACGGCCTTACTTATCGACGAGTGACTGCTATCAACAAATATCATGGGTAACGATGGCTTAATCCATGGAAGGCGGATTTCAGTAAAATGTCAATGAAGACATTTAAACGAGTTTTATCCACATACTTGACTTGTATGTACCATGGTTGTGGTAGGAGATGGATTTAATTCATTGATGATTACATTTGAGAGAAATTGCGCCTTGGATAACGACTGTTTTGAATGGATTAAGGACAGATTACCGTCGTTAACCAAAGCACCACTGCATTTTCTTTCGTACTACTCTGGGAGTATAAATGAAAATTATAACTTGATAATATTCCGTAGAGACACCCATGAAATTCAGTAGTTTTTTCAGTAATTAAAGCACTTCTGATGATCTAAATATTATGAATTCTAACGAATAATTATAGAAATCAGTGATTAATAGGAAAAAGATAACAAATGCGACCAAATTCCATGGGAAACTAAATATTTTTATATCGCGTAAGAATATGCTACCCAATTTAGCTTTCGAAAAAATAAATCTGTTCATTAAGAGCTAGATAATGGGGTTCAATTTTTAAGGAATAATTACCACATATTTTCCTATGATACATTTATAACGTAATGTACTACGCACGCTAGTTAGATTGAAAATTAGTACATCATCCTTTTAATCAACTGATGGATATCCAAAAAGTTACGCAAGACTCTTTCGATTATCGAATTTCAAAAATCGAGTTTTTCAAACATTAGAAAGTCGGACACCCTTAATTACTCTTCGAATTAATATCGAATAATATTTGCTACTCGTGGAACTACCATTCGTTCTCAAAGCTTACTTGAATGTTATCAAAGTTAACGACTGGTTTTCAAAGAAAAAGATTCTCACTAGATACCACTCAAATCTTTAAATTGTACCTTTTTTCGAAGTGATAAAATCTAAAATGGAGATTAGCCTTCGGATCGGATAAATATAAAAGAAAATGTTCATAATTTAAATAATGAATGATTCTGGTAGGTCGTTATAGGTTGAAATTGGATATCTCCCTCCAAAGAATATTAATCATCTCCGTCCATCCGATGGATATTAATCAATAATATCATTCTTTTGAGTGTGTCAAGTTTAAATCAGCTCTATAATGGTGATATTCCAGTTGATTGCTCATCAGAGAGGATATTCTGAATTTTCATTCGTAAGAAACATACATGTATTTCGCCAGTTAGGGCTGACTTAGGTTACTTTTCAAGTATATTACCATGTGGACTATAATGGACATTTCTTGTACTTACAGAACACGCCAAACAGGAAAAAGCTCTAATTCATACACACACCCACCTGCAAAAAAAGAAATCACCAGGTTATTAACTTATATTCATGAAAACGGAAACCAATACAAAATAGTCATAATAATCATGAATCAAAGAAAAAATGACTCATTCTTCATTTGAGAATAAATCAAAAGTCCATTCATTTATAAAGAGAAAAACTCGAAATCAGAAGGAAATTTTGCGAAAATGAACTGTCCAATATGGAGAACAGTATGAACAAGTAATAGTAGAACTTATAAGGTGCTTCGATAGCTGAGATTTACACTGTTTTTAATATGGGCCCCCACCGAGAGAGGAACCTTGGACCGCTTTCATCCATCGATAGCGAACGCGATACATACATTTAGCTATATGGGAGCTAATAAGCGCTATCTATCTTAGAAAGCATGGTATCCGAAAACTTATTAAAAGGTTTCGTTAGAGAACCTTTTAAAATTTTAAATTCTGCATAAAATCACGTCACGGATAGCAATCGTGAGAATATAAAATTTTCGAGCGCTTCATTAACCAAATATATTAAAAAAGGAGTTAAGAACACTTTCAATACATTTTCGAAAAATTCTTTGAATCACATTGCTTATTAACTTCGTCTTAGCGTCTTAGTTACAGCATTTCTAACGGAGTATAAAAATTTATTAAGAAAAACAGTTATGAAAAAATTCTTTGTCGACAAATAAGATTTCAATTTTTGACCAAAAAATCTACGAAAAACCTTGAGGTTTCAGGACTAGTAATCTCCTCTAAGGCGTATCCTATTAGTTTAAAGGCTAGATTAGTTTATCTCGATCACGGAAATGCATATAATTTCTCCCGATTGATACCTCATGGCCACCCTTCCTCACTGATATGACGGCTGCATATAAGTAATGCGTTACCTGCATCACTAACGATATAAGACCTAAAGTAATCCCGACACTCTTCAAAAGATCTTTCTGTCGGTCATCGGAAATCGGCAAGCGATGCTAAGACCTTGAATGCACCGGCCTCACCCTTTCACTTCATAAATTCCGAATGAGGAATGCAGCGACTTCACAAGGATTTTAAAACTCACACATGCTAAGGTATTCGATAAACAATGGCGCGAATTAAGAAAGTAAATGCAGACAGGAAGAGCACTGGAAGAGACTTCAGGTTCATCACAGGGGAAAAAGTGCAATTTGCAGACGTATGCCAAGTCCAAGGTAGTAGAAGTGTAACGCACGCTGATCTAGGCCATTAGCCAAACTCGTGATGCAGTAAGTGTTTCATGGAAAATTGGTAGCCTTATTTAATATTGACGTTTAAAGCGGTAATACCTTTCAAAATTGTATTATTATTTGCATACATACAAACTGATCCTACTAATAAAAGACGAACTTGTTAAGACTCTAGCGATAGAGTTCGAATTCCGTTCCTCAAAGGAAAACAACAAACGAATTTTCTATTCATGTGCACGAATAAGATATCCAATTTCAATCGAGAAAGTCGGAAAGAACTGAATAACTACAGAAATCATTAACAGAAGAACGAGTCCATCGATTTGTAGAATAAGTACACCGCTATTGCTTTCGGTAGTGTTGATGGTCTGCAACATAGGACGATAGTAATTCAGTAAGGAAAGTAGGCCTACTTGAAAGACCAGTCTTGAATTACTGAGTATGACAAATAAATTAGTAACCGCACAACTCTCAGGGATTGATCAGAGCAAGTGATGATAGACATAGAATCACAATGAATTATGATCATGAATTACTACTATACTGAGTAATTATAGCAATAAATTGTTTTAAAATTATTATAGCAAATGGTTTTTCACTGTATATAGCAATATATTAACTGTTAATGATAAACTTAGAAGATATGATGTTGAAATACCCTTAGCACATAAACATAATGGCAGTTAAAAATAAATATATGTCATCATCAACTACATAAATTTTTAACCAATGTTTACAAGAGATAATTCGTATTTTAATAGTTTCCAGCTAATACGAAAATCCAAAAAATAATCGCCACCTGTAACAAATATTTTCATTAAAGAAAATACCTTTTATGAAAATTAAATTAACAATAATTTTTCGTCATCAATTAAAATTAATCTGATTATAAAGATTATACTTCACCCTGATTGACTGAAAACAATTGGAACATGAGGACAAGATTACAAGTAAAACAGGAATAGCAAGAAAAAATGAAGAATTTTGTTTGAAAAAAATCCTCTTGAGCCTCTGAATTATATTTTATACATAAGTACTAAAAAATATTATTATATAATTCTAACCGTTTCACAGTGAAATTTGCCAAATAGTTGCACCTTTCAAGACAACAATAACAGAGAAACACTCATTCGACGTCCCTACTAATGAGTGAGAGAAATAGTAGCAGTGGACTTGATAGACAAATGGACATGGTAAGGAGGCCAAGGGCGCAGATGCCGTTGTGCTAGGATTAAGGGGGATTTAAGGAGCATCCAAAGAAATGCAGTCGGTGAAAGAAGAAAGTGCATTAAAACGGTGTCGATATTCCGAAGGGCCCTTCACAATAGTGCTCAATGAAAGGGTGAATCACGTGACTCTCAACATTAAAGCGCCAACTATTGACGGAAGTAACGTTGGGATAGGTTGTGGGAGAAGAGAAAGAAGACAATTAAGCTCCATTTCGTGTTGGTACCACACTAAAAATTACTCGTAATAATAAAAAATAACGGCTGTAAGTGATAAATTTTTCTCCTGTTCTGTGAAAATATTTTCTACACAAAAATGCAGAAAAGAATGCAAGAAGTACGGATTAATGCTTTTCGTTTTATTCTTATTTATATTTTTAAGTGCTAAGTCCCATTTATAGAAATCACGACAAATTAAAAATACATACTAGACCACTATAAAAAACGCCACACGCTAATAAAATGAAATTTTATTCCCACTTACCTAATGATAATCATATAATGATGATATCATATACAATTTCGAATACATATTGACATAATCATCTACTTGAAAGTTTTCTACAACTCAAGTATATTTACGTCAAGTTCATTGGCGAAAACTACATTTCAGCGAAGTGTACGTTTTTCATTCGAGGCAAACATTTGCTATTACCAGCCTTGAATTTTTCTCTTGCAATGAAATCTTTTCGCATAAAAATCGAATGAAATCCGGCTACGCTTTCTCAAATCATTGTAATAAAAGAGTAGAGTACGGTAAATCTCACAACCAAAGACCGACTCAAGCTCTTATTTCCGGTAAATCGATTTGCTCTCTCGCGGCTAAAGATTCCGAAATATTATTTACTTTTTCCATAACTAAATTGATTGCGTTGATCTAATACAAAATATTTACATTCTTCTTCAGACGAAATTAGAAACATATTATGGTGACAAAACCAGAGAATAATATAACTAATGTGGGAAAACATAAGAAGACAAAATACGGCCATACACTGGAAAGGTAAAAGATAGATAAGAACCGTTTACGAGCCTTGTAACAGAGCGGAAATCTTATCCATCTTTCATAGTTCGTGACCGGGATATTGCGTAACTTTTCATTTTCCTTCTTTATTTTGATTCTCATCGATCTGCAGTGACATTCTATTTTATTTCACAGTCTTATAGCGTAGACCTTTGCGGTAAAAAGGAATTTAACCACAGCAAGTTAGAGAACCGTGGCTTATTTTATTGATCTTGATACAGAGGTACAATCAATTTTTTGTTTTAATATAATTTATCTAATCAGAACACTTTTTTGTATAAATTAATTTTCTGTCTCTCTCCTTATTTTAACTCTGAATAATATAAGAAAAGGTTCATCTTAGTCCATTTCCACCCAACCTAGCATTTTCCATTACTCTAATTACATCTTTTCGCGATTTTGTCTTATGCAGAACTTTCAGAAACATAACCCACGCAAAATACGTCGTCTGCAGGAATATATCCATTCTTCTTATACCTCAAGTTCTGTTTCAATATCATAGTAAAAGTTTCCATTAGAAGGAAACGTTACTCGTATAACTTCTACGGAGTAAGTAAAGAGTGTATAAGAATCCTCATGACTGAAAAGAGTTTCCCTGACTAGTTATCCCTATGCCAACGGTACGGTCCCTACGGTCGCGTGTTTTATTCAGGACCGTCCGTTGCCTTTCAATGGAGCTGTTAGCCGTTATCTTCCCCAAGGGACGTGAACCTTTCCCCGTAACAAACATCCTATTCACATATTTCCCATTCGTTAGCTTTCGACAAGAGAACGCAGACACCCTTTAATTTTAAACCACGGCTGCACCTGTAAACATCGATCTCGGCTGCCAAACGAGAACGTTGCATACCTAAGTCACTCCAACTTAGGCGAAAATTAGACGTTTTGGATAATGTAGAGATTTTTAACCTTGCAGAAAGTTAGCACATTTTGGGTAATTTAAAGATTTTTGCCCTTATATAAAGGTAGCACACGATCAGATTAGTTTACGGGATCGATTACTAACCACTAAACCAATTTTATAACATATCGTTGACGTTTTCCATAATTCAGAAAAAATATAATCATTTAATAATTCGTCATGAATAGTGAGGAACGCTTAAAATGAAAAAAAAAAAAAAAAGAGAATAACATAGCACTCTCGCCGCTCTAATTTAATATTTTCAGGTATTAATTCGTGGAGATACCAACATAAAATTAAGCAAATGTAGGTAATTTCAGCCTTAAGTATCTATGTATATGATCCCGAAGAATCTTCTGGCCTGATGGAAAAGAGAGATAGATTAACCTTGTTGAATGATCAATGGTTAGTTAATATTGCTTTAACATGACGAATTATTTGTTAAAATGCGCGTTGAATTGCTAATATGTACGAGAGAAGGAGACTTAAGAGTCAGCAATGTTTGCTTCAATAAGACTGACTCATTACAGTTAGATTCCCGAGAATTAAGGCTAATGCCTCTGAAATCAAAATCAATACAGAATATTATATAGCACACCTATATTTTGACAAAGTTTGGGTATTGCAGAGATTAAGGCATTTATAGGAAAGTAGAAAGTAGAGAGATTAGATTGACCCAGTCGCATGATTTCGATAGAATTGTGAAATGGTGCGATGACTACGATGACTAGCAATTTGAGAATAATGTAGAAAAATGTTCAGTGATTGACCTCTTCGAAAGAAAATCAATAGAAATTTTCCAAAGAAAACTAGTTGACAGAATAATTAGTGAAATATCTTGGAGTAACCCTGATGAATAACATAAAATTGGATACTCATGTCCCGTAATTTGTGTGGGCTAGCAATTAAGCAACTCGGCTTCGTCAAGAGAACTGTGGGTATGAGTAAAGAACTCCGCAGGCGATATTACTTTGCACAAGCTAGGCCTCGCCTTAAGTATGCATATGGTGTGAAATGTGTTGTATTTGCAACTTTGAATATGCTCTAAAAAAGACGATACATTTTGTAAAAGCTGGTAAATATAGCGGCGTCGGTTAGCGATACTCAGATACTTCAGGACGCAAGATGGGAATCTTTAGAAGATTTAAACAAAGACTTAATTTACTTAATAAGTTCAGCTAGAGAGAGTTCGTAGAAGCTGTAGCCGATATTATGCGCCTTCCCTTTTACATACGTCGTTCTTTTACTGCGAAGAATATCAGAGAAACAGGTGCTAGAACCAGTCGATTCAGAAATTCATGTTTTCCCAAACCATACGCGAAAGTTATCGATCAGGGAAGAAGAGGCATGGTGCATGCACCCTCCACCACACGCTTATATGAAGCTTGAAGGGTATGTAAATATGTAGATGTAGATATACGAGATGCTGCTATTGGTGCAGTAAATCCGAAGTCGGAGGAGAGAGAATACTACTGCCAAGTGTGGTGGTAGCAACAAACCCTTTTCTAACCTCGGCTTCTCATGGGCCTCATCTGTGGGCTACTCTCTCATGGGTGTGATAATCTCTGGACCGTCTCCTGCCCGATGGACTGAGCTCGTTCTCTATACTACCGAATCTCAAAACATGTAAATACATGCAACACCTTTTTAAAACATCTTTTCAATCACGTTGCATCGTAATGTATACCTAACGCTCTTGATCGTAAATAATTCGTAATTTATTTTCTCTATGTATAACAGTACATCTAAAAAATAAACTATATTAGACATGTTAAACGAGTTACAGATTAAGTATATTTTGTAGTATAATTTTCATCTTAAACGCTGATAAAATTCTTAAATAGGGATTTTAAAAACCAATCTGGAACAAGAACAGCAGCGTGGCAATTTTAGAACATAAAGTTATCTATCCTTCCAGAAATACTGTAAGCTAAAATCACGTAAGCTGAGGGGATGGATTTTATATGCAGACAATTTTTCATCAGCCACATTTCACTTCCTGTCAATATTTAGAAGAATGTTTTTTCTATGTGATTTATATTGTAAGTTATCGGCACATGCAAAGTATTTCGCTCTTTACAATAGTGTCATCCACAAAGACATATAATAAAACCCAGAAATTTAGGATGTAAACTGTACAAAATGTTACAAAAAGCACATTCTATCGTTTTATAATAGGAATATAATACCAAAACTGAGGAGTTAAAAGACCATATTCTGCTAGAATGATTCACTATCATATTAGTGAATTCTTCTTTCACTCTTCGGTATATTAAAGTAAAAGATACTATAGCTGGCAATTATAATGCATGTCCAGTTCTTTATTATAGCGAATAGTCTGCGTATCAGCGGTTTGCGTGTCATTGAGACGAGCTGTTCTTGATCTATTTTCTCTCCCACGCTTAGTGCTGTAATCTATCTCCACTGCAGATTATCCAATGGCGCGATCGCAACTTATCAATCCCACTCTCGCCATGTGGAAGATGAATTGCTTTCTTTGTTCTCCCTTTAAACCTTCGCACAACCGTGGAAAAATCAATCTCCGAGAAAAGGTAAATTTACATCATCTACAAAAACTGATGTAATACCAACCTACGTTTACATCAGTATTCAATCATTGTAACAGTCCCGTAAAGCTCCGTAGCTGATTTTTTTCCTGAAAATTTCATAATTTTTTACTCGCCATAACCTCGTCAAATAAAGGGTCGAATAATAATAATAATAATTTTTCACCCCAAAGCTTAATAAAAGACTTGAAACAGTGAAAATGAAAATGTAAAAATATTATAAGGAAGGGGATTTAGATATAGCTTTGCAAATTTTTATAGTCACTATAAATATGATTCCAATAAAGTATGCACACTTACGATTCTCGAGTAATTATTTCTTTGTATGACATACAGAAGAACGGTAGATAATTATCTGCGGCCCGCTCCTTTTCTATGAGTTTATTGTCAACATGAAGAATATTGTGAAATATTCCGTCCATTCAGAAGTAAATTAATACATGATAGGCCCTTAAATTTTATCAGTCTTGACATATTATTGTCTCTGCCTAAATTATGTAGGATATTTTTAACACAGATGCATCTTAATTAATGAAAATGAAGAATGTAAGCAATATCTTTCTGAAATCAATAAGCCGCACGCTGATGAAGGCCCAGAAATCCTTCCGAAGTTGAAATACTCCTCTTTTCAAGATGAGAAGTATTGCAAAGATAAATGAAAAGCCAAATTTAAATAATCTTCGAACTCCAAAAGTATGTTGCCTTGCGCAAAAACTCAAAAATTCGTGAAAATTAAATTTCCGGATTCAGATACCATATGTACCGGATAGAACCGTTTATCAAGCCTCTCGCAAGTGTCTTCCTTTAAATTAAATACTAATTGACACATAAGTATCTCACAGTTCCTTTCCCAATAGATTTTTAAAGACCCAATTTTAAGGAAAAATGGCAACAAACACAGTTTGATGCGGATAGTAAAGCACACTTTTCAAAACAAGCAGTGATGCAACAGAAAGACGCCTTTAACTCAAAGTTACTCCTTTATCTTCCCTTCTTATCTACTCAGAATGTTTTGGCATCGGATGCTTCCGTAGAGAAAATGTTTGTAAACGCTTTTTTATCCCATGCCTCTGCTCAACTTCGAAGCAAAAGTTTACCAAAGCTAAGAGACTGTCCGTTCAACGAGGTTTTTTTTAAAAATCCTCCTTTGTTCTGGACGTTTGCTGATTTAGAGCCACATCTGCGTTCAGTTGCTCCTTATGCACATATCGTTTATCCAAATTTCGTTTAGTTTCGGAGAGGAAATTCCGATAGGGACCCATTCCAGGATAATGCTATCCAACATACTGCATTCCCCATTAATTGAACCCGAAATATAACATTTAATAATGAGGTTTGTAACTAAAAATCTTGGAATGAAGCTTTTCAGCAGCAAATATGACTTGTTCGTTAAAACTTTAATAATATTTAAATTACCTAAATAGGTCCTTAACCGGCAAAGCAAGAATCCCTGGAAATCTGAGACGCTTTACCCACAGAATGTAAGGAGCTTTAATGAAAATGTTTATTAAGTATAGACTTTATTACTTAGCTACGAAAAATTAAAATTAAACAGATTAAATTATTAAATGTTGCAGCCTTTTAACATTATTAATGTAGCAAAAACTGTCACTCAAAATTTTACGTATTTTCCAGTCAGAAAATATCAAAAAGACTTTTGAAATTCTTAATCAAAGACCATAAAAAGGTGAAACTAACTACACAAATTGTAAAATTTCGTGCTTGTTTTTCATATCATCCATTTCAGAATCTGTTTCTTGTTTACAGCGCAAGGAGAATGATTTTCATTGTCCAAGGAAAATAAAGATTTTCACTAAAGGGTTTGAGAACAAGTTTACATATTTAGACATACCATATCAGCGCATAAAAATATTTGGAAATTTTTAATGAATACGTATAGTTTTTAGGACGCATAATTATAGTAAGTATAACCTGGTATACTTATATATACACCTTACTTTTCAAGGATAGGATAGGATAAATTAAAATTCATCTTTCGTTTACTTTTGTTTCAGTCTTGTTCATCCCTGTTATAAAATGAAAGTTGTTGAGGCATGAGTAACTTTGAATGACGTCATTCATATTGCCTGCTCGTTTCTGAATTACCATAAAGAAATGTTAGTAGGATCACTGAGGTGTACTATTAGGGACGTATTTCACCAGTAACATTCCGGCTCACAGTGGGAAAGTGGGGAAAGAAAGGGTAGATTACCTCACCTCATCTAGTCTAGTACGCTTCATTTCTCTCCAAAGGTTTTGGAGGCGGTGTCCTACGGGGGAATAGAGGCACTTGGACCGAATTGGTCCATTGTGCCAGAAGGTTTTGATAGCTAATTCAAGAGAGATTGAGTTTCATCCCTGCTCCCAAAATGAATTCATTGGTTTATAAACTTTTAGCATGGTAAAACACAAACGTAGCAGTAATAACTACTGCAATAAAAATCCGAGACAATCACATCTATAAAACATAAGTGTTTGTGAGAAATATGGACGTTTAAATGAATATTTCAAACATTTCCTCCCCTTAAAATCATTATAAGACCGCTAAAAGAAGACTTAGTGAACAAAGTCAAAATCTAAATACACACCATAAGAAGGCTTCAATTTGTAAAGCCTTAACGCGATCACAAAATATAAAAATAACTACTGCAAAAAACCGACAGTTACATCCATCAAACACAGGTGCTTATAACAAATATTAGTGTTTAGATGAATAATTTCAAACATTTCCTCCCCTTAAAATTCTTATAACACCGCTAAAAGTAGAGGTAGTGAACAAAATCAAACTCTAAATACACACCATAAGAAGGCGTTGTAGAACCTTAAAGCGATCACAAAAGAACGATCCCATTTCCTTAGTTGGCGTAACACAATTCAACCCGACAAGAAAGGAAATTTTTCGAAAATTTTCCACCGGAAAAAATAGGGAACGATTCTAGGAATCGTCGCTCCAAAAACGACAAGTTCTACTTGGATAGAATCCAATTCCTTTGAGCATCGCGTTCACGTCTTGGCCGAGAGGAATCGCTCTTCGGCCGTCGTGACACTAAAGAGATACATTTCCCATACTCTCCTTGATCGCTTGGCGATGTTTTTAGACCCGCGAATTAATGCCCCTTAATAAGGAAACGTTCCAACGGAAGTTTTACATCAACGCCATTATTCCTCGTACGGACAAGGACGGGGAAAGGAAAGGTAGGGATGCTTTGGAAACGAAAGAATCGCAAGGCGTTCGATGGGAAGTCTCCAAGGATACGCGGTTTGAGGTCACATCATTCAATCCGACTGATGAAATTCGCCTGTAAACGTCACCAAGGGTAACACTGACCTGCGCCACGAATGAATCAGCGATAAGAGGCCATTTAATCGAGAAAGGAAATTAATTGCGTCACAACGAGGACCGATAGGGATTCTCTCTACGCATGGAATAGGCTATTTCGTGATCGGACAAACTTCTTATGACGTTTTCTTCCATATGGAAATGGAAATCTCAGAAATACCCCTCTAGGTTATTGATTATAAGCCATTTTTTCTTATTCTTACTTTCACCATCATGATACGTATACGTAATATACAGATAATTCTACGTTTCTATATGTTTATCACTTACTATTTACAATTGAATACTTCTACTTTTGATTCTTTGTCTAATTTAATATTTGAATATTTTTGTAGTATGTTTGAATGCTAATTTGTTTGTTATATCTATTTTTTCTTCTTCTTATAGGCGAACTAATGCAATTTGTCTACTTATTGGTTTCATTTTATGTAACTTTTATGTATGTCATATTATGTGCTTTTATCATTTTCATTGTGACACATAGCTTTCCATTTCATCTTTTAGCTTGCACTATCAGTAGGTTTGCGCAGGATTTTACACCCCCCTTCTTTGTGTTTTTCTACTGTGGATCTTTTTTTCCTAAGATAACAACTAGAGTTTTTTTACATCCACTCCTTACGTTTTTCCACTCTATTTCTATTTACACCTACATTACTTATGTTTTTATTAGTATCATTGTCAAGAGGTTAGATGGAAGAAGAAACAATTTAATCTCAATCTCGCCTTTTTAAATACCTTTAAGGTATGTAATGGTCAAGGTCATTTATATTTGCAACTATCTATAATCTTTGCGGAAGTTCATGGCACTCCAATGCGCAGTGGAGTGAAACTGAGAGTTTACAGCCCCTGCGCGGAAGCGATTTTTCGGTCTTGGCGAGTCTATCTTCCAACGAGTGCATATAAAATGAGGTTTGGCCGATGGGTCAATGGCTTTGGTACATGACTTTCCTTCTCGACATCAAAGATACTTTCCCTCAGTCCGTTTACGTTCCGCGCAGACATGAGCCATAAGGTTTCAATCTCACTACACGGAGAGGAAGGCGCTTTCGGACAGACAAAACGGATAGGAGATTGAAAGCTAAGAAATAAGAGGAATCCCATTGAATATAATCTCAAATTCAAAAAATTATTCCTTCCATCATACAACATTGGAATCCATGTAAATCTGACTTTACCAACTGAAATTTTTACTTTGACCGCAAATATATTTCCCTTTCGTGGAAGACACCTTGTAGGAAATAACACTTTCACCTTCAATAGCTATAACAGCTACTTTTATTGTACTTTATAAAAACCCGAATTCTTCTTCGCGCATCCATAGTATCTCAATTTTCCTATATTCGTATACATAATCCGAGGATTTCTTGAATTTATAAGAATATGTAAGCCAAAAACCTGTATATTTCTAAGTGAATGAGCTAGCCGTGTTAGGAGAATGAGAATTTAATAACGATGCTGATTATGAATATAGTAAATGAATGGCTACTTTGAAAAAAAACATCCGAGGTAGGAGCAGCATTAACAGTTAATAGAATTTGAGAATTAATATATAGAAATATGAATAACAAAAATAATCAAAACCTCAAAACATGCACTCAATATTAGAAAAGTATGTAATATGAAAACTGAGAGTTCGCGGGACAAAATTTTCTCGCCAAAGCTTCATTAAACAATATAATATTAGGAAATCAAAGGGCCATTCAAAGAATCAAAGGGCTTTCCGATCAACTTTGCCAACTATGCCAGGGATGTTACAGACTGACATGTCCGTGCGATATCCGATAGGACAGTAATAAACGTTTCGTTCAATGACTATCCAAATTTCTATAACAAGAGATGAAGCCAAGTTTGCTCTTTCATAAGCCTTCATTCCTCAAGTTCACACATAAACACAAAAGATAAACTACGAAAGGCAAGGGTAAAGAAAGGGCTGCACGCGTATCGCCTTACGCAAGCAATCATTGCCTCCGGCTGTTTGCGCCAAACAAAACAATCGTCGGGATGGAAAAAGCCTCTTTATGCACCTACAGAGAGCATCGCTAGCGAATTATATCCGGCGCAAAAGAGTACGGTAGCGAATGGATTTCGAAGAGAAAATGTTTGCTTTCAAAAGGGAAGAATGAGCAACGGTTACTGTCAGATTGCCAACGGATGGGAAAGGCTGAGAAGGAAGAGAGAGCTGGAATGCAAAAGGTCCAAGAGAAGCTAATGCTGAATCCAAGAGTCGACGATGGCAAGCAGATAAAAGAATGGGGAATATCAGGAAGGTTTTAATCAAAACAGGAAATATTAGACTAAGTAGGCGAATTGACTGATTCAATCCTATGCAGTATAGTTGATTGAATTATAAAATATGATCATGTAATATAATCTCTAAGGGTAGGTAGAGCAATTAAATTACGATGAAAAACAAGAAATAAGGACTTCGTTTAATAATGGTGCACAGTCGCCGATACTAGTAGTGTCCTGAATAAACCTTTTCTGTAGAAGTAAGACATCCTTATAATTTATTGTGACGATGAACTACTACATCATTGAGGCCGCATTGGTTGAATTTAAACTACATCGAACCAACAAATTACTTCGTAATTTTTAATTAATGAATTTAGCATCAAATTAGGACCTGGGGAAAGCTCGATGTCATTTATGAAAATACACCAGATATACTCATGTACATAGTACACAGGTTGACAGCCCTATATTTCACATGAAATCGCCGATTTTCACCTATCCCGCACATATGGTGACCCTGGGTTATGCCTTAACTATGAAATACTACTAATCTAATTCCTGTGCATTAATTTGAATCGAAAATCTTAAACCTTTCGAATACAGGTTCTCGAAGAAAAGTATATATGATGACTATCATCAAAGATAACTAATTCACGGGTTTATATAAGGCAATGCTGCTTTCTAATAAATAACAAAATCATTATAAAAACATTTCTGCTAATTTCGGATACAGGAAAGTACGACAGATTCGATTAAGTCCGTAAATGACCGCTTCATTTTATGCCGATAACTTTTGAGCCACTTAAACACATAATAAGTTGGAAAATCATAAAATTTTAACCTTCTCGCGTATATCAAGATCATGGACATATTTTTTCTTTGAAATATTATGTTTAAAGGTCTTCCTATCCAAATTCAGAGAAATTACGTGAAATTGATAATTTATTATAATTAATATAATAAATCATTAAAGTGAAATTTGAGAAATTACTTCCCGAAGTTAGAACCATCTTAATAAATAAATTTTGATTTCTACGTCAAGAAATATTGTGTATAGTCTTTCCACAGTTAAGGTCATTTCATTCGTGGAAAGTCCCATTGGGTATTGAATCTGGGAATCTTTCGTCAAAGTCGAACGTGCACCCCACATTGGAGTAAAACTGCCACGTCAAGTCTATAAGAGATGATCAAATTACATGGAATTTTATCACAGAATGACGTATAAAAACTGCGACAAAATTTCCATAAAAAAGCAATATTACATTAACGATTTGGGTAGAAATTTATGCCGTCATCAGGTGTGAAGAGGATGACCAAAAAAAATAAATTTCGGGTTCAGTAGCCTTTGGATATAGTGAAGGGGAGAGATGTGGCTTCCCAAAGGAAATCTTAGGATATATTCCGAAAAGAGGTGTCGAAATCCAATAAGGGAAATTGATCGCTTTGGCCGGCTGATCTTATTTGGAACGATGGGAATTTTCCACGCTGGAAAGCGAGAGCGATTACCTTCAAAATGTAACACTGCCAATAAAAATACTTACACGCAGCATAAGAATGAAGCACACGTAACTGAGGCATGGCAAAAAATCTATACTACAGAGCACGATCGTTGCAGAATCCTTTAACTCTTGTTTGATACACTGGGGTGTAGTACATCCTAAGCCCATCCCATTATGTAAATTTTATTGAATTACATTCATTTCATTACTGTTAACATTTTTCCACCGTTTTCTAATAATATCGTATTAGTATTATTTTTAAACAATAAAAACTTGGCTTATTTTGATAATAAGAGAATTTGTACTTTTTCACGAAATTCCTTTCTTTCATTTTCCTAAATAAATACCATTTTTATACAGTTCAGTATTAGATAGTAAATTATTATTTCAGTAATAGATAGTATATTATATAAATAAATACTTTTTTTAGATAGTTCAGCAATAGTAAATTATTATTCCAGTAATAGATAGTATATTATATAAGAAAAAGGTTTTATTTTTCTTGTAGCGCTATATAATGCAAACTCAGTTAAATATTTAGTCATTTATATGTAAAAATAAAAATTTATTATTTTTTGTGAAAACAGTAACATTTTCCATTTTTCCGATATGTGAATTTTTTAAAGGTATTTGATTTTATTCATTGGTTATATGATCCATATAACTTCAAATATTACGCTTTTGAGAATTGATATAAAATTTAAAGTAAAAATATTCGATGGATTAATAATTATAACAATTTTTGTCGCTGGAAAGCTATCCACCCCAGTGAATCAAGTTCGTCACTCCTCAGAATTGTGTCAATTAAAGGTTAATAATTATCTGGTAATCTTAGCTAGGTTATAGCTAACAGAAACCGAAAACCATTATTCTTTCGGGTGTGAAAACAGAGAGACAGATTTGGCTAAAACTAAAGCTAGAAGAGCCATTTCCTTAAATGTCTGCAACCAGAGGGACACTTCCCCTGGATCGCCGCAACCAGACATGCATAGAATGCTTACGGAACTGCTTTCCCTCTCTCTTTTCAAATATTAGCTATACTAATGTTTCATCGGCTGAATTGGTTATCAGGTTGTTAAAGCGAGTTTCTACTAAATTGTAAATGACCACGGATAATGAAAGGAGATCAGAACGGGCTGAATTATACATTATCATGAATATTCGTGCAACTACTATCAATCCGGCTTTTCCTATTTTTATGAATGACTTGAAATGAAGCCTTCCGCCACCACATTCCTTCACGTGTATAATTTTCGCTCATTTTTCAAAGAATTACAAATTGAGAGCTGCTAATATATGATCAGAAATCGCGGTGGCAGCTACGACACGTGGTGAATCAATTCAACCAATTATGAACGCGACGATGAGCAATGTCTAACGTGAAATCTCCATCACAAATGCACACTGCTACTAGCATCCGACATGTTAACGCAAATGTGCGAAGCAGTTCAGTCTCAGTTAGCACTGACATTAGCAAAAATCAACACCGTAACTCAGCATCTCGAAGCTCCCTGCTATCTTTCTAAAAGTAGATTCACGCTAATTTATCGAATGATTAAAACTTTAATATTAAGTGGAACCTTTCTCAAAACCATCGAAGAAAAAAATCTTATACATTAAGAAGTTTAAGACCTTTATCAAAATATATAATTCACAGAACTAAGCCAGTGTTATTTTCAAGCCATATATACTTCATACGACTGGTAACATCTTACGGTATTTTGGCAGGGATCGAACTTGGGCTTTGGATATTCCAATATAAAAGGGTAACTCATAGTAATAGTGATCTAAATCCCGATATGGATTGAGATTCCTGGCATAATTTTATGAGGAAACAGTCCTCTTCCCCAAATGAAGAAAAAGGACCGCGGATTACTGACCTGCTAATAATCACCCAATGCGTATTTTAGTAATACGCCACCATCCTCAGATACATACATTTATATATTTACCCTCCTTTTCTGATAATTCAGGTTCCTCTCTAACCAGTTTCCGATTAAACAGGTTTCACTGTACTCTGTATTATACTCAATCCTAATTTACGTTAGATAGGATTTTCCTGCCGTTGGGAATGGATGGAATAGTTCCTCAGGGGAATCATGCCTTTATCTTTTCCATTAATTCTGTCCCTATTATAATATCTAAGTATAGCTTTTCCAAAATGGTGTGCTCATCATCTTCTTAATATAGCGAGATCTGAAACTCGGAGCTCGCAAAAGAAGCATCCGGCTGTCAGAAGACTTCCTGGATGCCGCAAGAAATCTATGAAGGTCATAATAAAGAGAGATTTTTCTTAAAAAGCTCAAAGCGAAAATTCTGAGCAGGCTCTGCGCAATTTTTGTACAGCTCATATGCTAAAAATTAGAATGAAAACAGCGAAAATCTTCCTTGTTAAGCCTCTGACATGTCTGAAAGGGTATGACTCACGTATGATGTGAACAGGATTGTTCAACTTTTTTAAAAAGAACGAAAATGTTGGAGATGTTGAAAAGTAAAATAAAGAACCTTAAAGTCGTTCTGAGACTGCAAAAAAGCAGCGTTACGCGTTTCTCCTCTAAAAATATTACTGAAATTTTTAAATAAAATTCTTGCTTCTAAAGGACCTGCTTGGATTTTACGAAACTTAGGGAACCTTGCATTTGCAGAAAATATTGTATTAAATAATTATATATGTTAGGGGCCTGAGGAAACATTCAAGTTCTCCAAACTTCTCTATCTGAATATTGTGCGACAGAGGAAAACTTACGATAGCTAAGAATCATAAAACGTCTTAAAATTTTTCCGAAGCAAATAATTTTACAAATACGTTCCATGCATTGCATTTCATCGCAATATAGAGATTTTTTTTTTAAATACTGATTGTAGTGTATTATGAAATTCCTAGAATATACTTTGACAGATTTGAATACTCATAACAGAAAATCCTAATGATAAAATCAATACAATAGAAAATATATGGGATTGGTCACAAAAGATCACGCATAACATTGGTCCGCCAACCACGAATACTTTGATGGAAAGATTTTATTTTAATCGATTTATTTCAAATCAACTTATTCTTCCATTTAAAAGCTACGTTTTTTATCGATCTGTTCGGATAAAAAATCTTTCAGAAAATATTACCTAATCCAACTTGTTCACCACCCACCGTGATATTTTCATCGGGAAATATATTAAAATGGGAATATAAAATCAAGATAGAGTTACTTTCAGATCTGTTATACCTCAACCTTCAGAAGACAAAGTTTGAGTAACCTACTTAGCAAACTTGTGTACTTTGCAGCGACGAAATCAATCCCGAGACGGAAAAGCGGGAAAACGCAAACACGAACGACTTCCACAAGGAATACCGAGAGTAATGGACCACAAGATCGATTTCGTTCTAGCTGAAGACAAGGGGATGACTTAAGGCGGAATCCTACTTTTGCCTCTAGAAAATCCACCAAAAATTAAATCTTGCATCCCGCATATGGAAGACTGACTCGAAAAAGAACTTCGGAAGGAGATTTTTCGTCTTAAATTATGAGAATATCAGGAACCCGTTGCATATACCAGGAGAAAAAGGATATATTTTCCACCATGCAAAAATATCTAAGGTTCCAAATTTAATTCCGATCAGATAAACCACTATGCGTAATTGCACAGATTAACAGATAAGGAAAAAATAACAATTAATAATAACAAAATAAAAATATTACAAAAAGGAAATTTTTATAAAACTAAAAATGCTATAAAAATAAATAATACTTTAGAAATGAAAATGATGTGAAATACACAATAATCACACAAAAATTTATAAAAGATATTAATAGGCATAATATGAGATATTCTATAAATTTATATACGTTTTTATACATAACTAGCTGAATTAGGAAATAACATTTTTCTTCGTATTAGCACCTGACTTCCTCCAGGTTTCAAAGAAGTCTTTTCCTTCACCCATTCAGGAAATTATCAAGGAACTCGCATCCCTTGAAAACGATCCAAAAGAGAATATGCGAGACATCACCATTCCCACCCAAATAGTCTAATTTTCGTTGGCAGGAAACGTGATTTCTCGAAGAAGTGGAAGTGACAGATAAGTTTCGTCACCCTTTCGGGGAAGCAAATCACATGCGAAAAGCTAGGGCTGGCTAGATAGGGAACTTGATATTTTAGCACTCTATGGAAGAAGTCTCTAATTAGTTGATTACAGATGCCACACAAGAATGTTAAATATAACATTTGATAAGAGGAGGAAATCCAGAAAACGAAATTATACAGGAAGAAAGGTGAAAGATGAAATGAAACAAAGTAATTAACATATGTACATTGGCGAAGACCAGGGGATGACCAATATTGAATAAATAAGGGATGTATAAAGGAATAAAGTATGAAGAACTGCAAATACCAGTTAACATTTTATCTCCAATATAAAGTGTTAAGTTATTCACCTTCTTATTACATTTTCTTACGTCTTACTACATACATGAGAGACAAAGTATTTCAGCGATAAAAAGAGACGGATAAGAAATATAATAGAATATATGAGAATATTTTTTTATTCTCCTTGTAAATTAATTTTAAAAAGTACACTTCTAATACGTGAATTCGTTTTCGTATTTTTTCTGATAAATTATATTTAACTAGGATGTATGTCCACTACAATTCAATTAACTCAATCAATATTCAAGAATCAATAATCGGATTCATATTATTAGAAGGAATCTCTGTATATATCTCATGATTTGAATGTTCTGAGTAATCACCGAATATTAATTAATCGAATTCGGAGGGGGGAAAAAGCCTTCAGCGGTTGAATATAGTATAACTGAAATATGTCTTTTAAATATCACTTTTCTTGGAGATATTCACCATTGAAAATATTCCTTCGGTATGTGGTTAATGAATAGGTTAACTTTTAGGCCAACGAAAAAACTCGATTGAATGTCAGAACATTATGCCATTAAAGTCAAAGAAAAAATATTACTTGAGAATATAAAGGACATGGCTTGGAAGCCAAAAGATACCATAAAAATTTAAGACACATGCTCATTATATTAACGAATAATTTTGTAACTATGCTGCAAAAAATATAAAAGGGGGACTCGAATTTTCTTAAACACCCTAAATAACTGGAAATAAGGGTTATTCAACGATAATATCCATTGCTGCTTGTGTTTCGACGTCGAGTAAATCATTTCGCTTTGATAACCGCCTTCACTCCCTCACTTCGATCTTTAAACAGATAAACAGGGGAATAAAGCGGATGGAGTGTACAGAGTGAAGGACAAGACAGAAATGGAAGAAGCTTGCGGCAAAGGAAAGAAATGAATCCGAGTTGGTTTAAGGAGCAAGCGAGGGAGTTTTCATCGACCCATGCGAAATATGAGAGAGATTACAATACAGCAAAGCCTACCAGAGATTATATCAAAGGAATGATATCACGCCAACATTATTCTGCGAGGGAGAAAATCACGGTAGTAGGTCATTTAAAAATCACGCTTTGCTGGAAAGTCAGTGGTGTAGTCTTACAGAATATGTCAAGATTCTCTTTTATACGATACGACTTGAGAGATAACCCCCGACAAACATCTCTGTTATCTCAATTAAGACAGAGAAATAAGAGCAAAATTTAATCCCAAGCAGTAGCTAAGTTTATAAGTTGTAGTTCTTAAATAACATAATTATTTCGTACAAAAAATGTTATCAGAATCTTATTTCAACCGTGTTCACTTAAGTTAAATCATCACATTTCACCCATGGTAACGATAGTTTATTCGAAAACTTTACTTCCAATCAATTCAATCTAACAAATTTGTAGTTGATAGAATTTGATAAAGTAAACTTTGATAATTTTAGAGACATTTATTCAGCATAATCAAAGAAAAGAATGTCGATATTTTTACTTGAGAGGGTAGTTTATCCGACAATGATGCTTAAGATGAATAAGATAAAACCAAGTAAATTGTAAATTCAATAAAATATGCCATGCTAAGATTTTGGAGAAATATATTGATACAACCAAAGGAAAATAAATATTTAAACTATCGAACGAAAAGAAATTACTCCCTCATGTACAAGTGTTAACTTCAGTTTCAAGCCCCATAATCTGGAGAAAAATATTGGCGGCAATAGATCGAGAACTATAGAATCAGACTCGACAAAAGTGCATTGATTACGCAAAGGGAATGGAATAATGATGTAATAACACGGGTATTCGATACAGCAGACGTCGAAAGCATTCAAGTATGACGGAAAAGAAATCCTGGGTTAACAACCTCAAATCTTCCACGTTGTTTGCAATTTACAGAGATTTGAGCCCATTCAGAATGTGCTGTCAAATTAGTGGCATAAGTTCCATGTACTATACACATAAACGCGCTTTAATCTGACAATAACTCACACTCACTTCAGCATATAAGCAAGAAAATGAATTCTCATCATCTTTGAATGAAAGACTTGAATGTTGAACAGGGCAACATCGATCATTAAGAGGATTAACACCCAAGTCAGTGTTCTCCGAGACGTCACTCTTAAGAGGGAGACCTATTGCTTAACGCTGTCCTTCAACACACTTCAATTCTTGCGCAAAAACAAGCGATTCTTTCTTCTCGAATGACATTCATCCTTTTTTCTCTTCACACGCCCACGTTCGGCTAAGATCCTTCTCTCACCTCCCTGCACATCAGACACTGCAAACCCGTGCTTATATAATGTCCACTTTTTTCTCCACTAGAACAATCTCAAATGAGCACGTCAGGGAATATCAAATTAACTATATAGAGTAGTTAGTAACGTGAGCTTTACGACTGGGAGAGTACATTGAAGAGTTACACCAAGTATTATATGTACCCAAGTGAGGAAATATATAAATATACACAGACAAGAGTAGATGCTGTTTTGTAATCAGCATGCACTTATAGTTAAGAAATTCTTGATACGAATGACATAAGCGAAAACGTATTAAATTTGTATTTTAAAAAATCTTATTAAATTACCCTGTGTTTTAAGGGTCCTAAACTTCTTGCTATTAAAAGAACCACAAATGGTGAGCTCCGGAATGACATTGACATGACAACAAAAGTTCTCTTTGAATAGCTTTACCGCTTCTCAATACATAACAATGGGCCTTTTTAGAACATTTTTCAGGTTCCTGAATACGTTGCGGGAATCGGACAAATTAAGAATCTCCTGTAGGAGCTGCCAAGTGTTTTTCTTCTCAAAATGGTTGCTGTGAAATTCTACGAAGTCAAGATTGAATATATCAATTCCACTACAACAATACTACAAATCAATGGCGTGAAACTGAATAAAAAACGATCTTTCGCCGGAGAATCGAAAATTGATACTTTTTGCTAAGTATGGACAGGAGTGATAAATATCGAAACGACTGGGACTCGAATCCAAGTCTCTTGCCTTTTGAGTAGATATTCTGATCACTAAACAAAAAGCCACCTCAATTCCACGATATGTAACAGAGATTTATAACTCACTCATTAACATATATCTTGATAAGTTATCTAATAGCGCTTTAATTACTTCTTTAGAATCACGGTAATATTCTAAAATTCAATTTAGTGAAATATCATTGCAATCTCTAGCGATAACTTTTCATACAAATAATAATAATTTTTATTGAGATGAAAATCCAGTTCAATCCGGTTCGATAAAGCTCGACAAAGTTAAATGAACTGAATCAAAATCAGATGTCGAATAAGGGCGAAATACAAAACGAAAAGAAATTAAATTCGATGTCTTTCTCACATCTCTATGACTGTTTTCTACATTTCAAGAATGTCTTCAAATTTTCTGTTTTTTTCCAAGGTAAGGAATTCTGGCTCGATATTTCCGCTAACAATGCCTGAGTATTCAATAATTAGCGAGAGACTGCAGAGGTGACCTCCATATTTAAAGCACCCGAAGGAATTCTCTGAGTACGAAGAGAGCTTCTTTTTTCACGTGCAAACAATTACATCAACAAAATGCACCATCAAATGCGCAAATACGTGTCCTTTACCTTTGGAAGGACGAGATTTTCGTAAGAAAAATTATATAGAATTTCAATAATTAAATAGCAAATACCTTACTTAACCCCATCTTTAGTACGAATCTAAAATATTATGATCATTTAATTCACGAATATTTTAAATGCCTTTCTTTCAGAGAGTAGTACTGTGGGTATAGATGAATCAGCAATATTGATTCAACACCGTTCTTAATAACTATGAAAATGATCAATTATTTTCGTTTTACAAAACGGAAAATATTTAGCAAAATTCCCTATACGATTCTTCGATACGATATACGATTTCCCTATACGATCGTATTCTTGCATCTATTATATGTTTTACGGATTTTTTACGAATAATTGATTCATAGCATCCTAATATGGTGCTGATATAATTTTAAAATAGCCTTTTATCTAATTATATCCATTAATCGAACGATTTCCTAATAATATCATAAGACCTAATTATATCCTAATTTAATCCTAATCATACCCCAGTATTATCCTATAATCAGATTTTTCAACCATTATTCATATAAATAAGAAAGACAGGTAGCACAATGCAGTTCGATGTTTACAATACTTGATTGTTTTAAAACATCATTTTAAAACTGTTTACAATACCTTAGTGATTATTACATCAAATTCTAAAACTCTGCTAATGTATTCAATTTCTCCTTAGGTGGGATACAGCAATATCTGCATTATGTCCTAGTCAAAAAGTTGTTTAGTTTACTCATAAAATTAGTTGTTCAATACATTCTCATTTGAAGATTCAAACAACCTAAGGAGCACCATCATGCAAAAGAACACATCGATTCCATCTCTTACAGTAGTCGTAAACATTTAAACTATACTCTGAAATGTTTTCTTTTCAAGAGATATAATCCAGGCAATAAAATTCCTAATTCCTTAAACATTCTATAATTAGCTATCACTGTCAAAGGTAAGCTCTGAACTCAGCCGGCTTATCTGAGTGGACCGACCTTGTTTAAAGGATACACGTCGGATGTCAGAATCATGTTCAACTCATTAAACCTTATCGTTTACAAACGACTGAACCGCATACAATGCCACAAGCATAAAAGATTAAAATTATCATTATTTCAGGAACCGGAGAGTCTCCGAGGTTAACGAGTAAATCAATAAATCGTACGGTAATATCGAGTTTGAAATCGGCGGAAAAACAGCGGAAATTTATAAAAAAAGGAAGGCGGCGAACGACAACTGCATGAACGAGAAACAGAGGTGATGTCTGCCAGACTGGAAATCATCCATTTTCCAATACGGGGAAATTATCCGTCAAAGGATAAAAAAAAATGTCGCGCTTGAGGGAGCGTGTGACATGTGGATATATTCTCAAATGAATAAAACAAGAGCTCTCTATCTTTACAATGAATAGAATTCAGACATCAAACGGGAGCTTTATCAGCCCGAGTTCGAAATCTTTTCTAGCAGAGATCCAGACTACAAAAAATTGAGAAAACTAGGAGTAAAAGGAAACTGCTGAACGTAAATTTATATCAAGAGTCGAATATTCAAACATAGACATATTTACGAGCTAGTGTTGAACCTACGAACCCTATGTCTTACACATGGAATGTGAACGCAACAAGAAGAGCAAAAAAAACTTGTATTTATACTAAAGACATGAAAAGAAACCAAATTTTTGTATTACAACTGACTAACAATAATATTGAACAGCTCCTAGCAGTAGTAACTAAATAAGAAGTAATAGATTACGGATAAAAAGTTTTAACAGATTATGACCGATGTTTCCATATTTCTCACAATGAATTATTGCGGAAAATACTGATATTTAATCAATATTCCGTAATTCATTAGACTAAATATTCCATGATTAAGCGATTAGAGCGCGATTCACCCCATTTATATTTTAGGGGAACCCTAAGGTATTCATTTACCTTTCAACAGATAAGATACATTTGATGAATCTAAAACAGATTTCTTTCAATAATTATGATCTCATCACAATTTCACAGAGCGAAGAAAGGTATAATTGCACTAGAACGTAAAGAATAAATATTTCCTCGTCACCTTAAGATGATGGTTGCAGTAATACCGAACTTGAATAATGGAGGTAAGGAAAATGCAAACATAAGATGTGAAACAGAAAGAATAGATTCTTGCGATGATATTTAGCCTAGGAATAGATAGACTGACAAAAATAAATCTTAAGGTGTTCGGGAGTACACAATTGAGGGCAAAGAGTATAAAAGGGAGAGGCAAACATAGGTAAATCGAAAGACCTATACATTACAATAGTAAACAGACTGCATTGGATACAATAGCCATATAGAGATGACAGGGATGGATAATGAAGGCTGCATCAAGCAAGCCAACTTAACGATGACATCAGGAGTATGAACAAGCTTTAATACCTCTTCTCTTTCTATTCTTTTAGAGTTAAACGATTGGCATGAAGAAAAGGAATAAAATTCAATTTCTGACCTTGACGAGTAAAGATGCAACCAAGCAAAACCGAGTGACATTACAATGAAAGCATTATACATGTATATTAGCGTAGTGTGAACGGAAATTTTATAAAAACCTTTAGTAAACATGATGGTTTGAGGTGAGACTTGTTGAGACTACTTTATAAGAGTCCATATTTACTTTTTAGTAAAACCTACCTAGGATTTATTACAGAGTAATATCTTCAGGTGAAAACAATGGAAATTTTAAAAAGTTGCCTGAAAATGGTAAGCTGTAACGTAGCATGTTAACCTAGGTAGTTTTTATGAAAAGTATTTGTGGACTCTACAAAGTGAGTTCTCTGTGATTTTACTTAAGAGACGCAAATTCTTTTCTAACAACTAATTAGCGCAAGCTGAACTTTGTGGTAGCTAGAGACACAAAATTCCTTACTGTCAACTTTACTTGACCACTAAATAAGATATGACTATCCGGGTTTCGAGGCAATGCTGCATCCAGGTCTGCATCATCACCTGATCCTGGGTCATCATCAACTTATTTAGTTGTTAAATAAAGTTGTCATCATTGATTTTTCTCTTTTAAAACCTTGACTTAAACTGGAACATCATTTCCGAGAGCAAACGCGAAAACTCAATCTAATATCTCCTGCTAATCTAGGTGGGAATACATTTAATAGCTAACAGAGATTTTCGCGGAATTAAAGAACTTTTAGGAGTAAACGTCCACTCCAACCACAATACCGAAAAGCGAAAAACTCATCTTTAGGCCCATCGAGTCACTCTCCAACGTAATGGCAACGCAAACCGTTAACATCCTCTCAAGTGTTTCCCAAGCCACTTCCAACACTCTCACTTACTCTGCAAAAATGCAATCACGATACCACTCTCAATAAATCACCCTCCCTTATCGTCTAGCCTCTTCCGAGGGAATTTTAGATAAGCGAATTAAACATTTCTTTACGTCAATGACGTGGCCTTCATCCGAACGAGCCCGGAATGACACCCACGAGAAGGCGAGGATTGAAACAACGTCCTTGGACTTGAATTCGTGGTTCGCATCCCATGACGTTACTCTGCGCTGATAAAGCCCCCTCTCGTGTGTCACATGAAGCTTTCTTGTCAGCGCGTTCTCTGCTCAATGGTAGACGGGATGCACCTTTGGCGATCGCTGCAGTCACTGGGAACGTTACAACGCCCATCCAGCGATGCATTGGTCGAGCAATGACGGTGATGTAGTCTGTAAAAGCATCAGTCTGAGGCCTCTATTCCGTCCAAAGTCGTGAAGAGACCACGTAAATCGTAAGGAAATGTAATTAACGGCTACGTTGATACTGAAGACCTTCTGAATGGTATAGAATTCAATGTAACCTTAAGAAGATTAAGGCATACCTTTGGTAGGGTCAATGCCTGTAAATTTAAATCACTCAAGAGAATGATGACAGCAACCAACAATGTTATGAGTACGAATAGCTGTATAGACCTGTTTGATGACACATTGGGTTCCCTAAAACGAAAACTACATTCTAAATTTTTTAATTGATATTTTTTCCTTTTCTGTGCTTCAATTTGCCTTTCCTTCATTTCCTTTGTTTTCGTTTTTCTGTGTATTTTTTATCTTTTTATGTGTTTTTTTTATTGTTAAATCACATGTGATTGGGTTTTTTGTAACCAGTTTGTGATGAATAAATTATTATTAGTAGTGTAATTATAATTTACTCTATGTTTAATGGCTTCAAAATCAATTATCGCCAACTTTCTTGTATTATGCAAAGCTGCAAATCCCGCGTCATTTTCCAATAACAGGGCCATAAGATTTATGTGGTATTTTCATGACGTTGGACGAAGTATAGTCGGATTCTCAATCTCTCCACTTTCAGCCACCGAAATGTATGGAGAGGAAAGATGAGACATTGATGAGTGGATCAGTTTATACTGCCTTTCCGCACTGAGACAAAACTCCATATGAAGAAAAGTCCACGTAAGCGTAGCAATATTACCAAATGAACTACTACTTTACATTGAATTCAATAAATGCGTGATAAATCAGAGTAATAATGATAATGATTTTACTTTTCCTGGGAAATTCCCGCGGAGCAGGGTAGTAAATACAAAATACAAAGAAAACAAAAAACATAAGCAAACGAATGTAGAAAATTAAATACGGATTAATGCAAAACAATAATATATACGACTATACATTTTAAATGCTTTTGAGCATTGTTAAATTTCTGAAAATTCCGATTCTGGACACAAAATAAATGATGAGTTCGATTAGGAGACGTGAGAAGATTTTGCCTTGACCTAAAAAATAAAAGTGAACGGCCGTTGGGGAGGGAAGGTGTTTTATTAACAAGTTTGAGCATTAACCTGCCCTACAGTAGTTCAGCGGAAGTTTCTATAGCAACTAAAAACCACGAGAGATGAAAAACTCCCCGTAACTCCTGGGAAATGTTCCAAAAAGGTCAGCTTATCTTTTTCTACAGAGAGGTTTCTGGCTGACCTCATGAATTAAACATTATTTTAAAGGCAATTAAGGAAAGTTCCATTACGTTATGTAACAAACTTTGTTGGACTAAAAGATTTAATAATAATTAGGTAAAAATGCATCTTATCATAAAATAAACAATACATTCATTCACGTAAATCCCGCTTTCTCATTAGGCGAACATAAATGCATAACAATATTTTGAATGAAAACGTAATAAAGGGTAAAACAGTAAAGAAATCATTAAAATTACACATTACTGGATAATTTGCGATATTTCGCTATGCTTGTTACATTGTTTCAAGAAATAAACATCGACCAGATCTTAATTTGCAACAAATTTAAAGATAAAGATGCAACAATTTTAGCTATAGCTATTACCGGATATTTATATTTTTGTTTACTCTTCAGTCATCGTTTTGAATCACAAATAATTGTATACAGAATGATGGCTTTAAACGGATTCGGATCTTAATTTAAATAAAAACAGGTTAATTAGTTTAAACTAAAAAATTTATCAGCTCATTTTTCGCGAAAACTAATAAGCTTCGAAATGGGACGAGTACTACTTATATGGGACTATTCATAATGTAATCACGCAAGAAAATACAGAAGAAATTCAATTTCTCCATAAATTCAATGAATTTACCTTGTAGTCATTATCATATAACCACTAAAAAGAGTCCGATAGCACCAGTATCGCTGTGACATTCCAAAATATACGGTACGTAAATCATAAATCTCCGATAACCCGCACCATCCATCTACCAGTCCATCCGCCGCGTCTCACGACATCATGTGGTCTCGAAAAGTTAACGAATCGGAGAAAAAATGTCAAAACTTGAGCGGTATAGTAGGTCAAGGCCACCCCAAAAGGTAGCCATTGCAAGGGCCATTCCGTCCCTTGGCGTACCTTAATTATCCCTCGCTTCCCACAATTCCTTTTTGACCTCGATTAAAAGGGAACTCAGCCAAATTTGACATTTCCTGAAACGTATGTTTGGTCATTATTTCGTGCACACAAAAGTCTCTCGTCAACGGCTTCCTCAAACTACATATGAACACAGAAATATTTGTAGGTATTTCATAAATGTGGCTATTTTTATATGAAATACAACTCCAAATTAAAATGCAACAATAATATGATAATATTATCATCATAATATACTTCTGCAATTATTTAACCTCTATTACTTCTGATCAGCTGCTACCCTATTTTCACGAGTTGAATATATTTTGTTTTTTGGAACAGGATAGAGAAAAGGGTATCTTTCATTCACTAGTGTCTCCAGTTCATGGCTTTTATGATATGAAATGAGGTGTGAGTGATAATGAATAATAGGAATAGCTATGTAAAGTGTTACTCGTAGAGTCACTTCTTACTTCTCTTTCGTGGGCTTTTTTCCAATTATAAAACTCTGGCACATTCAGGAAAACTACATCTCACTCCAAAACGAAAACTCCTCATCTTGCCTAAAAAGTCTCATTCTCTTAGCTCTATTTGCTAATGATGGAAGGGATGAGGTTTGGTCCAGTCTTCGGGTAAATATTTCACAGATAGACGTATGCTCAACCGCTATCCATACATATGAACGAAATACAATCCCCATAATGATTAAATCTTCGTTGTAATTCAATAAAAAGATGAAAAACCGCAAGTTCCTGATGTGAGGTCAATGAATGATTTTGAATTTTTGCCTAGAATTATAATATATGAAATAAAGTACAGAACCAGTCTCTAAGCGAAAGTGTGCCAAAATTTCAGAATAAGAAAAAGAGAACGTGATGTTACGTGATGATTAATTACTATCAGTCAACGAAAAAATAAAAATTATGGACTAAAGATGTCGTCATAGTTGAGGTGATATTGCCAAACAAGCTGCTCGATAAGAAAAGTAATATTTGGCTAAAAAAAAAAAGTGTATTACACCGCCCAAGGATACTCAAATAATTCACTTTTGACAACCGTCCAAACAACGTAATAAACAAGTGACAGCAAAGAGGGAAATACTGTTAAAATTTTCACTTTATATCCGCTCTACTGCTTGTACCTCGAATTCGTCCTTCAAGTTTGTTGCGTACAAACCCACCTCGATTGAGATTCTAAATTATTATACCTATAGGCATCTGTAAGCAAATAGTAACACGTTCAAAGTCAATCAGAAAGTGTATTTTTTTTAAACTTAAGCACACCTTTATCCGAATAAACGAGGAAAGAATTTGTGGACTCAATTCAAAATGAAATATTTCGATATCATCTACAACTGGCATGGCTTCCATAACCTCTTGATCGTGACAAATGCATTCGTGGACTAATCGAAAGAGAAAGGCTCCGTCCTTTCGGTCTCTTTTTGATGTATCGACCACTCTGTCCATAAGTTTGTATCTCAAGCAAATAATGGTGTTGCGGTGAAACAGGTTACTTCACCTTGAGGTAGCGATAGGATGAGACAATATTTTGACGCAAAAATAGAATGAGACTCACGCATGACCTTAAATACGGGATTTTTTGCTAGAAAACCTTGCATTACATAGTTCAGATCGTTGAACAGTGTTGACTATTAAATTTACTTTAAAATCCACGCAATGTTAAATAGCGTAAAAAACTTCATTCGCGAAGAATTGATTCCAACATAGGATACTCTCGGCCTTCACTTAGTACCTCTCCAATTTTTAATTAAAATGAATTATGAAACATCACTTTATACCATAGGTGGGGGAACTTGGGGCCTTCAGGTTAAGTATGGCCTTTTTGGGCGTTCATTCAGGCCTTTGAGTCGCTTCCTGAAATAAATATTCCATTTAAAAAATTTATGTAATCTTGCTCTTGACTCCAAGTGAAAAATAAAGTGCAGAATGTTCTCTTTCGGTTTATTATTCATATAAAACATGGAAGTGTAAGTACCTGAATGTAGGCAATATGCAACATCTGAGTGGTCTCAGTGTTCCATGTGTACATCGGAAGTCTATACACAGACTATTATGCTAAATGAGGCCTTCCGATGGAAAAAGGTTCCCAATCCTTGCTTTATACGATTCAAATCGTCCATCAAAGCGCGAATATTAAGCCAATGCATATTTGCACGCCTAGTCATAGCTAGCCCCCCAATTAAAGCTATTAAATCAATTTTTACAATCAAAACGCGCAAATAATATAAAGGCATCCTTTGTAGATTATGTTTTGGTTAGTGCTTCACATATTTTAATGGTGTATCATTTTATATCTCATCGAAATAAAGTGCTTATACAATCCTGGTCCCTTAGCAACGCAAAATCAACACTTCTTCTAGGGCTCCATATATTTATGTCTCCATTTCAAGTAATTACTAGTAAAACTAGTAATTTCAAAAAGATGAAAAGATAAGGATAGTAAAAGATTACTATAGAATAATATCGCCGATAATCTTTCTCGATACAGACGTGCGATAAGCAATGGATACAGTAACTAGTCAAAACATATCCCCGGACCACATGCATCCCGATACGACAAGTCGAATATGGAGAAGAACTTAAAAAGGTTTGTACTTTTACCACAGTTTTATTTTAACAAAAACACACAAACGACCGGTTTCGAATGATTTATCATTCATCTTCTGGTATACGATATATGGTATATGATAAATCATTCGAAACCGGTCGTGTGCGTGTTTTTGTTAAAATAAAACTGTGGTAAAAGTACAAACCTTTTTAAGTTCTTCTCCATTATGGATTACCACAGTACCTCGCTTGATTCTGTGAAATTTAAGGTCGAATATGTTTGCGATTACATTATAAGCTCTTCATTACAAATTAATGGTTAAAAAAGTGGTTGGGTCTCGTATTTTATAATACAGAAGAGCAAATATGTATTCGCGAAGGTGTTTTTGTACGGAGAAATGATCACCACGCTCTCAGCCCGTGTTCTACCTCTGATAACAGCGAGCAAAAACGCCTTTCAGAGTCGCTGTCGTCACTGCGCCCCATTTGTCTACCATAGGCAGTGTTACTAACACATTATACCGCTTATCCTTCTAAGTGCAGCACGCAGGTGCATGCACGTATTGCCGGCCTCAACAGGAAGTGTTAGAGTTAGGTAAGAATAGCTGATGGAGCCAATGATCAGAACCGTGATATACGGGAGAAATCAATCAATATGCGTCTACATATGCTAGTCGATGCATCCTTGAAAGGTTGTTCCGTTGGCTTTGTCACAAAGCGTCAAAATGGATCTAACAAGTCACTCAATTACTGCACGATTCTCTCGGAAAGGGAATCACGAGATGTTTCTCCATCTTGGGGAGAGCGAGATGTGGGATACAACAGTGAATTGGGAATGAATCAACAGGCTACAAGGTTTAGCATGCTTTTCATCACTGTCTTTACTCCTTGCAAAGTAATCAGAGCATCGAACCAAACTGTTAGTTTGCCGGAGTTAAAACCGAACCCGAACCGAAAAAAATGAAATTCTTGAATTCCGAAACCGAAATGTATTCCGCTCAGATTTTTGGTTCCCTACAATGAACATTTTACTTAGGAGAAACTAGTTGCCCCGTGCGAAAATTTCGGCCAAATAAATTGAAAGTAATTGATTTGATATACAGAATAAGAAGGTGCATTTTAATAGGTATGTTTTAGTGTTTATGTATTCGTTTGTAGTGATTGGAGAGTTTGCAGAAATGCATCTAGGTTGGGAATGTCAGTGTTTCGAAATATCTCGTTTGTATCAATAGATATCCATATCTACACATCCAGTAACGAAACTCTATGGGAAGATTCCAATATCAACTCGATTTTTTTGACCAAATGGTGCACTTTTATTATTATTTATTATTGCGGTATTATTACTTAATGCAGAGTGATTGGGAAGGTAAACTTAACATGTGTAAATCCGACTATAAACTACATAGTTAACAATAAGATAAATTCTGATATTTAGTGTAATGCAGTGAAAATGAAAACAGTGAGAAACAGTGACGAATAAAACTTCTTCGTCGTTTTATTCGTCAGTGGGACGAATGAAGCTTCGAAGGACTTAAAACTTAGGACTTAACTTTAAAAGTTACTTGTGGCCTATTTTAGAAGTTGATAGTCTACTATTACATTGCGAGCAGTGTAGGAAAGTATTTTATTCTTGTCTCTCAAATATTTTCTTTCGTTCCTAACAAATTTACTTTGTGTTCTTCATTCAGAAACGGACAAAATTAAAAATTGACCGGGAACATATCCAAAAATCGAGACAATCCCGGTGAAGACGAGAAGTATGATAAGCATTCCCGGACACATTCGGAAGAGAACCGCCGATATGATCTCAAAAAATTATGCAACAAAATGCGCTTTTTGATGTGTAAATAGCTATTTTCGCATTCATTTTTTTACACTGCTTATCAATTACTAATATAATAATGAATTGACTTTCTATTACTACTAATTGTTTTCTTGAGAGTCCAGTAATTCGCAATTAGTATGATAACTATAAATTCTTATTTACCAGTTGAGAATCAACGAGCATATCAGCTACTATAATGTAAGCATAACAGCTATCACTATTTGTTTACTGGATATTTTTCTCGATGGATGAATAAATCATAATCATACATGGTAATAAATAATAATCAAATAATGATAAACATAATCAGAATAATGAATAATCATAAATGGGTTTAGAAGAATGAATAATAATATATGGATGATCAAATATATTTTTTATTAAAATACAGGAACATGAGTTATACATAGACAATATATGAGTTGATCTCAAGTACCAACGATAGCTCAAACACATAAGTGACGATTGAATAGAAGACATAGGCGATCGGTGAGGAAATGGATGAGTTCGCAAGAAGAGTCAGAGAGAAACCTTGACGATGAAAGCAATAATTCAAGGGTGAGAAACAATCTATCGCTTATTGTGAGTCGTAAATAAGATCCGAAGAGCGAGATATTAATCCGAAGAAGGCTCTGAATACGATAAATGAGGAAATTTTAAACGTTGACTGATGAAGTTAAAAGGAAGTGTGATGGCTCAGGGGAATACTAAACGACCTGACGCAGAGAAGCAATGAAGCAAGAGAGCGAAAGTTGTAATGTTGAAAGTAAATCATAAACATTGAAAGTAGTCCATAAAAAGAAACATGGGCCATATGAGATCAGATGAGATAATTACTAGTTTTAGGGAAACTACTCACTCTCAGGTAAACCGAAGTTTTTGAGTGGAATCACCATGTTTCATGTGTTCTGCGAAAATTTTATAATAATAAAACGACTTTTATTGGGATGAAGACTAATGAGCCTTTTCTTACATCTAAACCATCATCTTATGAAATTTAATAGTAATACCTTAAGAAAGTGCACATAAGATAACTATTTTGTGGATTGAAAAACTCAAGCTTGAACTGAAGAAAAAATAAACCACAGAAGTAAAACACCTACAAGAAGGGGAGGTAAAATCCTGCGATACCTACTGAGAGCTGATTTTAAGAAGAAAGCAGTTTAAAGCAGATCTGAAGGTCAAACAAACAATACAGATACACTATCGCAAAGATAAAACAGCTAGAAATATGTTTGCTTAAAAAATAAACAAAAAGAATATCATGATTAGCCGCGTGATCAAGCATGGGGAGAACAATTTAAATGTACATTTTAAAAAATTGACATAATAACAGATACTGAATGTAGATTGTAAGAAATAAGCAATATGATATTCTAAAATGGACAATTTCTTATCATCATGCTGTAAAGGTAGAAGCTCAAAATTTTAAATTAAACCGAACTATCATTTTGAACCAACCATCTAATTTTCACAAGCTAAAGTGAGCGTTTCATAGAGACACTTAGGGCAAATTCACAATTAATGAACTATTTCGCTCCAATTAATTTGTTTTGATATCGTATCGTACAGATACATCAGATCGTACTGATTTTGTGACTAAATAAGTTCAATAAAATTCTACAAACAATGTCAAAGATGAGAACAAAGCCTAATGAGCTGCTAGACTATACAAGTGTACTTATCTACTTTTTATGTTACATTTTTTGTCATTTTCCTTGGAGTCTTTTAGAAATTACTATTGTTAGGCATGCGAAGGTTTTTGATGCCTCTTACTTAGTTAGTGAATGTTTCCCGGCACTGGATAATTATTCTCTAAGTATCTCTTAGATATTTTTACACCAACACTTCTCATTTTTCTCTATTTGTCAAACGTTAATAATTGTATAAAATATGACGATGGGGTGGATAGAAGAGGAGACTTTTACTCTCAATTCCCCCCTCATAACGACGTTTTATTATTGATCATTCATATTGACATATTGATCATTGATTAATATTCATTTACATTTACATTTTAACCCTGCGAACCGCCACTGGCGCATGGCAGGGGTGTAAAACACCGATAACCCAATCTACCCTTAACTGCTATTGGCTTCCCTAATACTTCGCGGAAAAAGTGACCAGAAATAACTATCAGTCCTGGCAACTATTTACCTGTAACGCTTCTTCGTTTCGTCTCGAAAATCACGTACGCTACTAACTGGCATGACAATATCACCTACCTCCACCCTGAGGTCCGTAGTGATAAATTTATTTAAAAAGCTTTCAAAAGTCTTCTATCACTAAGCTTACACAACGTAAACCACAATTTGAAGAGCTAAGGATCAAAATTTTCCCTCCTCATGGATTTGCGTTGAAAGGAAATGGGAAAGCAAATGTTTAAAAGCAGTGTTGAAAGTAGGCGAGATACGCGGCTGTCTGATTTTCCCGCGCAGCTAAAAAGAGCGCGGCTGAACACAAACATTTCAACTTCAGTTGCCCCTAGCGACAGCGTGAATCGCCGAAGCCGCCGGAAGGGACGTAATTGGCGCGTTATCGAGAATCCGGGAGCAGATAGAGGCGCGCAATTGCACGCGAATGCAACTCACGAATCGAACGTCTCTTATCTCCAACCTCGAGATCCCGAAGAGCTTTGGCAAACAATCGCGCCGCAGAAACGGACGCAGGGAAATCACGTCTTCCTCATGTAGCACGCACGCGACTCGGCGCATGCGCAATTGTGCGTCACTCTGGGAAAGATGTGAAAGATGGAATGGAAGGATCGAGAAAGATACAGACACAGTGGGGGGGGGGGTCAATGGGTTCACCCCCCCCCCCACCACCCCAGAGGAGTAAATTTTTAAGGAAGATATCATTGGTATAGATTAAATGCGTTTTTGATTCCGATGATTAGTCCTATCACAAGTAAAATCAAAAGAAAGAAGTAAAAAAATGGTTAAATAAACTCAATAATCAAATCATATGAGGAATTATCAAAACTTAAATCTGTTTTGGAAAAATACTTTCAACTCATATCACCTACAGACAAGCCCTCAGGCTTTGGAGGACCTAAATATTTGTAAATTTATGACTACCCTTGTAAAGAAATTATATGCTTTTTAACTGTAAAATATTATGTGCAATGTTATTTGAAATATAAAAAAAGTTTTGAGCTATCATTTATGCTGAAGATGACGAATCAGTATCCAGTTCACGGCGTTACCTGCTGCTATACAAATCTTTGCGTTTGCGTAAATTCTGCGAAAGCTACGCACATTCATGGATATGAAGAATACCACTCCGAATTCAGCTAAAACAAGGCTGCTGGTAAGAATACTTTTGAAGGAATTACCATATCTTGTAGCATGTAGCAAGGATGAATATTAGAGATGGGACAATCGGTCGAAAAAAACAATCGAATATTTATTCGATTATTTTGACATTTATTCGATTGTTTGCATTCGAATTAATTCACTGGCTATTGTGAGCCAATGTTTTTACTCGGGCAGATCATTTTCATCCACGTTTTTTTTTCAATTTTACAACATTACACAGTATATTTTAAACACTCGCTTAGAATAATCGGATGGATTCATTCGGTTAGGGAAGGGCGTAAAATCGTAACGCTTCATTCGAATTATTCGATAGAAGCAAACAATCAAATTATTTGATTGTTTTCATTCGTTGTCCCCACCTCTAATGAATATACTGGCCCCTGAAACGTAGGCATCTCGCACCCCCATACAGACATCCTGGTTGCACCCCTGTACAGAAATACATCCCCCCATAACATCATTCTAAGCCATTCTCAATGTTTAAGTATCGTCAAACAAGCTCCCGGCGACTTCTCATGATTTCTATCACAACCTAAGGTGACGTCGGCTTTCTTAGATGGGATATGGAAGAAATAAACCTGTTTTATGTCTTGAATGAAGCGAAAGTCAATCTTCGCCGCTATGGAAAAAAGTCGGTGGATTTCGAAATGTATAAATGCTTTGTAGAGCGGGAAATGCGGGAAGCGGAAATGAAGAGCAAAAAACGTAAGCGCAGAACTATCAGCGAGCACATCAAGGCTGGGGGGTGATGAATGAAGACTATAAGTGCACTAAAGAGTTATGTTCGCTCTCTCAAGGTCAATTCTAAACTCTCATTTGCATTGAAGTGAAATTCTGAAGGTAAAGCACAGTGAGCTTTATTCAGGAAGTTATACATAGTCTTGCAACAGCCCAACTCAATCCGTGAATATTTCGCGATACGGTGGTTAGCAGGTGCACTATCCCAGCAGACATTACGTAGATCCACGAGGACAATGTTTAGCTCGAAAAATCTACACACAAATCATAAGCGCAGTCTGATGTATCACCAGTCGGGGAAACGGAGCGCCCGGTGCAAAGTTTACATGCGGGTTTCTTGATAAAGAATAAGAAGTTGTGCAACGGCAATGTGGGGCCAAGAAATAAGAGACTCAGCAGCAGATTATGGAATGATTTACGCTAGAATCCCGTAAAATATGAGGATCATGAGGGCAATGGAGTCTTTGGCATCTTAACTTTCTATATCTCGTCCAACGTCATGAAGAGACCACGTAAATATTATGGCTCCCATTGGCCTCCCGCGGAAATGGTCGAGCTGTCGCGAATTTTATATAGAAAAAATGTAAGCGATAATTGATTCTAAAGACATTCAGCATAGAGTAAAATCGATTTCAGATCAAACAATACGAACAGCGAACACCATTCTTCCGTAAAGAATACACTGTGCCTTAAGATTTACATGGTTTCTTCATAAAGTTGGACGTAATGTAAACATAATATTTACGGCACCGAGTGTTACCAATATACCCGAGAATCTTTTCGGTTTCTAACAAACCAACCTTTAGACCTATGATCCTTCTTCAAAAGCTCAGAATGAAGTAAAATTCATCATTTAAATAATTCAATGAAAAGTATTCTGTCATCCCCGTATGTAAATCATAAAACAAGAATCAACGGTAAGGCGGTGGTTATTGAAAAATGAGAAAATACAATATAACCCGGTTAAGACGTTTTTCGGGGGAACAAGTGAAAAACGCGCCTTAAGCGGGATAACGTCATAACCAGGTTATGTGGTGTTGGTTACCTTACATCATACTTTTGAAGAATGTTGTGCTTGTCGCATAAAGAGAGAGTACTAGTTACTTTCATAGTTAAAAATTCTATTACATCGAGGGTAAAAGGGAAAGAATGGTACTTTTTCTTTAAGCGTCAAGTTTATCTATTTTTTCCCTGATGGATTTCCGAAACACCTCGCCTGATACTGTAAATTGTATCATTTGATAAGTTCACAAACGAGCAAAATTCACCTCTTGAGCGGGAAACAGCGTCTCAACCAGTATTTTCACCATATGATTCGTGTGATAGGGACCGAGAGGAAATTGCGACTTAAGTGGGAGAGTTACTGTACTCAGAAAAACTAGGCCTTCGATCTGCATTCCTCAGTCTTCGAACCGAGCATTGAAAGAAACTTCTCTGCCCTTACTTCGACTTGTTTAAGTTCATGTACGTGTCCTTGATCGAAACCCGTCGCGTGACTTCAAATCGGCAGCGTATGAGGAGGGGATAACATCCAATGTCAATGTCAGAGCTCTTTATCTCAAACCAACGTACACTTTATCTTCCCGATGAATCTCTACAAACTGCTTCTTTAGGATACTTTCCGCTGGTCTTTTAAGAAAGCGGACGAAGCGTAACGGGAAAATGCCTAAACCAAAACATTCAAAGCTGGGTCTATTCCAAGACTTCTTATCGCCGAGACTGTTATTGCCGCTTAAGACATGCATCCTCTTAATGCCATGCATAAGCAGTCACGGGAAATGATTTGCTGCACTGTTTACGGAAACAAACGGCAGAATTAGCTCAACGCTTCTCAGAAAAATCACGATCCTCATTTGGGCTACAGTTTATACTTGTATTTTTAGCGAAGGAACTACGAAATTGTTCGAAGCATATTTAAATAACTGTGATTTCAGATTTCTTATGAATCGAAACAAAGGAACTAAAAGCAATAATCGAATATAAATAACAATTCACTTAGCTAATCTTTAATTCAGGATTTAATACGTAGAATCACATTTTAAAAATGAAAATAATTTTCGTTTTACTTGTGAATAATACGTAAAAATAAACTCCTGACCATGACCATAATGAAAACTGGAGATGTCTTCCATTAAAAAGAAAATATATTTCTGTACAAGGGATCTTGTACCGTCTCAATTGAAGCATACAAAACTTCCTGAAATTATATTTTAATTCAATTGTAATCTCAGTCGTTTCACATCGCTTACCTATCTGGACCATGTCAGCCAATTCTAATATCGTATACCAAATCTTCACTTTTTTACTAATTTAATAAAATCTTTTGTGCCCCACCCAGAGAACTTTTCTATTTTTTACGTATTACAAAAGCTTTTCTAGAGAACCCTAAAAGAAATCTTAGTAAAATCTGATATTTATTTAACCTACAATATAATTAACACATATGTATATTAGATTTTTCCGAATCATTTTTACTATTTAAATACATATCATAATTCACCCAGAGTAACTAGACTTATTGCTTTTCATGCTTCTACATTTAGATTCTTCCTTGCACAACGGTACTTCCATATCGACTTCTAACCCTCTGAACTCCCTGTCTCACTCCATAGACCATTCCGGGTTGTCACATGACTCATTCTTAAAAAACCGTTTCAATCAATATCAATCAAAAAAAATCACTCATTGAAATAACCTACACTTAGAATGTATTTTGGAATTTTTTTGGATTTAGTTACCATTGATTATTGTCTAATTCATGGACTAATCTCTAATGTGCGTTTGTTATATATTGTTGTTTTTAATTCCCTCTAAATGGTGGCATCTCTGGTTATTTATCTACTCAATAAATAAATGATTGGAAAATATCTCTTAAAAGGCTATTATTATTCATATCGCAAACCAATTACATTAAAAAAGATAGCAAGGATTTGATCATATGGAATCATGGGACACGCCAAGAGAAACTAGCTCACGCAAGAAGCAAAATCTTCAGATAAAATGGAGAAATCTGGATAATTTATCAATGGTTGTGGAACCCCTTTGACGAGCAGAAAAAAAGATTCAACGAACTAAAAATATCACTGAAATGCTTATGGTAAAATTTCCGTAAAGTTTATTCCCAGTTTTATCACTAATAATAAATCTTTCGAAACTTTTCTATAGCTCCATAAGATCCAAACGAAAGAGCTGAAGTATTACTCCAAACGCCTATATATATATATATCCTAGAATAAGATGACTATGAGAGCTTACCGATAAAGCACTTCACCTTTAAGACATGAGCAATGCTGCCATGAACTTCATGACGGTGAATCACCACCACCGACTATGGCTGTTTGGCTAGCGAAACACTCACAAAACATGCTAAAAATACATATCAATAGATTGATTTCCACAAACTTAAGTCATTCATCAAGTTCTGTTTGCACACAAGCTGAACTTCTCACGTTAAGTCTGAGAAAATTCCAACACCCAAAAATGCATAAAAAATGTTTTATTTATTTTAGTTTCTCTCGGAAACAAGCATGCTTCAGAACGGCAGATGAGGCAGATTTTACTCACTCCACACCGATCAAGAATTCAGACGAGTATTTCGTAAGGGATCCCCTGTATCTTCGATTTTCATTAGCTGCAAATACTGCAAAGTGAAAATTATAGCTGTACTACAAGGGTGAGAGTTTACCAAATTATCTGTATATTAGCTCGAAGGCTAGATAAATCCTCTCGGCAGCTGGGGAGGTTTCATAAGGAAGATGAGGAGCGAGGTAATTTGCTAATGGTTTCCTCACAGATTCACATTACTGTAAGTGGAATAATACCACGTGAGGGTAAGTCAATGATCCTAAGGATTCTCATAGCATTCAAAAAGAAGTTAAAGGTGTCCTTATTAATATTAAGGGGTCATTATTCAACCTCACAAATACTCTTAAGTAGGTTTCATATTCTGAAGAATGAATGAGGCAAAAGTAAACGAAAGACACAGGTTTATTTACCTTGCACAAATCATCCTTCGATGCTAGGAAGCAAAAACATAAAAATCCACCGAAATGCGCATTTCGGTGGATTTTTTTGAATTTTTCCTTTCCTTTTTTCCTTTGAAATTGTAAATGTGAAAAAAGTATGGAATAGAAAGCTTATGTCGTGCCTTTTAGTATTGGTAGGGTGTAAATAAAAATTAGGAAAATTTACTTTATAATAAATGAATTACCTGATAATCTATATAGGTCTATAAGGTCTTTATTAAGGCGAGATTGAGACTGAAAATCCTCTTTTTCCATCTAACCTTTCGTCAATGATATTATATACATAAAAAGTTTTGTGTAGGTGAATAGAAATAGAGAGGAAAACTATAGAAGGAGTGGATGTAAAAAAAATCCTAAGGTGATATCTTAGGAAAAAAGATCCACTGCAGGAAACCACCCCAGAGTGTGAAAAACCTGCGCAAACCTACTGATAGTAAATGCTTAAAGATATAATATAAAACTGTGTATGAATTGGAAATTAAAAAAACAGTACTACCCTGCAATGTAATAATCCTGCAATGAAGCATTGTAAAACAAGCAGCAGAACGTAAAAATAATATTTTCCCTCACAAAATGAGTACTTGTTTTCTCCGTAGTAAGTGCGTCAATTCCAGAGCCATGTTAATAATAGCCCCCAAGAGTCACAATGGCATTCCTTATCCACTTGTTATCACTCGAGTATTACGATATAAAAACATTTATTCTTACACTGTCTGCGAGCATCCTTATGATATAAAACGAGAGTAAGAATCCTATTGTTTCTCATAAGTATGGTGTTTCACTTCGCATTCGCAATTCAGAGCATTTGAGAAAAGATGGATTAGAATGCCTTGGCTCCCAGACTCCTATGTTCACGCCACTTACAGCGTGTGAGAGACGTGAGCTGAGACCAGAGAATTGAATCACGTCAGCGTATATCGCAGACGACGCCACCCCCACACAGGAGAGTGAATGGACGGGGAACCTGTGCGTGTGTACACACACAAAAACGCACTTGAATTAGCTGAGGAATGGACTCAAACTACGGAAGGTCTACGGTGAGAAAACACCGCTAAGGATGAAGAATAAAAAATCATACCGCTTATCCAACTAAGTAATTATTGCCCCGTGCAAAAATTTCGCAAACGGACACTGACACTGTATTTAAACAAACACATTTCCCAATCCCTAATATATGTCAACAAATAATCCAATCATTGAAAACTCTAAAACATAACTAAAAATACACTATCAGTGTCCGTTTTGACACCCGTTTGTATCAATAGATATCGATATATACACATCCAGTAACGAAAGTATGAGCTAATTCAAATATTATCTTTTGGCTAAATGGTGCATTTTTTGTTTGTTGGTCTATTTTATCAGGAAGTAGGAAACTTTATCTTTAAATGGTATGTCATTTATATGTTTTGTTAGAGTGTGAAGGGATAAAAACTCAGGTCACCGAAAACGGATGTTTAGAAATAATATATAAATATTTTGGTTTGTATTTGTATGTGTTCAAAATGCTAATTTCCTTATGATTCCTTTTATTTCCTACCCCGCTTCCTGCTAAAAATAGTCCAACAAATTTAAAGTGCATCATTTTGCAAAAAAAATCAAGTTAAAATTTGAATGCCTTAAAGTTTCGTTACTGGATGCGTAGATATCGATATCTATCGATACAACCGAAGTATATTGAAGCTAATACTGATTTCACCACCCAAATACATTTCTACAAACACTCCAATCATAACAAACGAATAAAGAGACACTAATAAGTACCTAAGAAACCACAACTTCGCAGATGAATCAATTTCTTTCAATTTAGTTGGGCAAAATTTTCGCAAGGGCATTTAGTATCAAAATATAAAAATAGATAAAGAATTAAAAGTAGAAGTATTCGATACAAAATTCCCTCTCGGAGCATTGACAATCATTTTGGTTCCCGATTCTGCAGTCCTTGCAAACCTCTGCTGCTTAAGACAATTATCTTTGCATAGGCAAATTAAAAATCCCTCAGAATCAGTGAGGGAAACCCTGAAACTCTTTGTCGTCCTGAACCGTCTACAGAGGAATGACCGAATCGCACTCCAAAACGTGAGTTACTCGAGTGAATCAAACGTGAAGGAAGTGAGAACTTCGGACCCTACGTCGTAAGATAACTACTAAAACTGTGCGGAAGACGTATGAAGAGTAGCGAAAAGCGCTGACGATATTTTAAATGGTAGAGGAACGGAACTGAAAGCGAAGAACAATGAGTAGGCAGTGGAGGGGATTGGCTGGCGTGGAAATTTCCAGACGAGAAAAACGACTCGATAAGAGAGGCGCAGAAAGGAGTGCAACGGAGAAGGCTGTGTATCCCAAGTACTATTCCAAGAATGAACGGAATCTATCGCTGGCTATCCTTCCAGTTCTTAGCAGATTTTACAAAGGAAGCGAAGGATCAACCTTTCTGTAGTCCTCAAAACGAGCATCATCTCAATCTCACTTGTACATTAATCACTTACTCTTGGATATTTCAGTTTGAACAACCCGCTACAACATACATTAAAAATTACGATAACAATTATATCATATTATATACAAAATACATGGGTGGTCTGAAAAGTTTCCGACATTTCGCCATTTCTCGACATGTTTTCTGAAGATTTCTGAAAAATCTGGGGTTGGAAAATTTTCAGACCACCCTCGTATACTATATTAAAATATTATAATCCTTATATATTATTTCTAAAGATCCATTTTCGGTGACCGGTGCTTTTCTTCCTTCACACTCCATCAAAAAGTTTAAATGACACACCATTTTAAAGAGAAATTTTCCTGATTCCTGCTAAAATTAGACCAATGCACCGATTGGTAAAAAAATGGAGCCAAATCTGAATTTCCCCGTAGAGTTTCGTTACTAGATGTGTAGTTATCGATATCTACTGATAAAAACGAGGTATATCGAAATGGATACTAATGCAGGATATGAAGGTGTGTTCTTTAGTTATGTTTTGGTATTTATGTGTTCGTTTGTGGTGATTGGAGTGTTCCTTGAAATGCATTTGGATGAGGAAATCATGGTCCGTCTGAGAAATTTTCACACGGGGCAACTAGTGTAGTATAATAACTGTAATATATAATATAATGTTTTTAATAACTTTCACCTATTTATCACACACTAAAATGCAATAATTGAAAATTATTTTTATACTAGAAGATGGAAAGTTAAGATTTGCCTGATAGATCGATTGTGTTGCGTGTATTCGCGCGCATTGATAATGTTTTCGGGTAATTGTTTTTCTAGATATCTGAATATAAATATGTATGAGTGTTTTCGAAGATATTGTCGTGTTGTGTTTGTATTGAGTGATTTATTAATGGATGTTGGAGTATTATAGTTGTATTTAAACAATAATTTTGTGATAATGGCGTATAAAATGATACGATGCTAAAGATATAAGATAACGATGTATTAATACTGATGATAATGGTTATGGAGACGTATTCTTCATTCCATCTTATTTAATGCATAATATCTTAGCATGTATATACAGTGTTTTATAGATGTATATAAGTATTGCTGTAATCTTAGTAAACATTTTCTCAAGCGCTGAGAGAGGTGAGAGATCAGTCATCAGAGATTATCAGTCAATGTATGATAAGATGTATGAGCTTGAAGAACAAGTTCGAAATATCAAAACAGAAAAGCAAATGAAACTGATGGATTTGTCTAAATAAGTCTAACATAGTTACATGAATAAGTTTTTTTGTTAATTATTCAGCGAGGGACTCATGGATATCCAAGGGCTCATTCGCCTTTGGTGAAAACGGTTCCTGGTTCGATTCCCAGAGGGAGCCCATAGTGCAAAATGACCTTAGCTTTCAAAGAATTTTTAGCAATACTTTTACTACACACTTAATTGTTAACACGTTTCCAGTTTCTTCTTTTTATATCCCACCATGAGAGAAAATTAGTTGCTGGACATGGATTGATGGTAATTTATTTCCATCCATTACTAAAATTACATCATACCTAATTACGCATTACTACCTAATACACATAAATATTTACTGAGCAAGCACCATGTGCGTACGGAACACTTTAATTTCCTGACTAACAACGAGGTTCAAACAGAAAAGCGCGAGTAGCATTGAATATACATCCGAATCATTGTCAGCTTTACAACTTGAAAATGCACCAGAATCAAAATGCGAAATAACCTTCAAAAAACTGTAACATTCATGGATAAAATGGAAATGTGCCTATTCTGCGCTTGGGCGAGGCACTTTCGCCTGCAAATTACGTGAAAGCACAACACCCACGCCGTAGCCGGTTGCGTGCCTTCGTGCGTTAATGCCTTTCGACCACTAGGACGCATAATGGGCATCTGCATTACGATGGAAAGCACTTCAGCTACGACATTCATACTCTCTCAAACAAAACGTCGGCATATGCATCAGATGGCAGGCAACCAAAAAACGTCCATAATCAATTGCAAATGATTATTTCAGAAACTTGCCAACATAAACACAATGATAGCAAGTACAATCAAAGCAGACGGATATGACACATAGATCACATGCAAAAAATATTGAGTTATTCTATTATTCTAATTACTCTACGATATCATAAACTTAGATCAGACGCAGAACTCGGAATGTTCAATTTTTGGCGGTGCCTTTCACAAAGAAAAACCTTCACAAGTTTTCCCCAATCCCAAAATTAGTTATTCTGTTAATGAACTCTACAACTTTGTGGACTGTTTCTGTGATTCAGTAAATACCATAAGGGAGAAAGGCATATACAATTTTCGCCCGTAATTCCGCAGCATTATCCTTTTATGGTCTTTTGTATTTCTTCTATTCCTGTCTGTATTTTTCTGTGTTTTGTGTCGTCCTATTATTATAGCACGTGTAATTGGGGTTACCTGTATGGGCTACATAAATTATTATTAGTCCAACAAAAGGCTGATGTTGAGATAGTAGAGACTAAATTACAAAATAATGTGAATAAGACTGCTATACTTCTTCGATTTACATCAAGTATCCGAGAAAGAGAACTCAATTAGAGTACAAATTCTATTGTATACCATCCGTCCAGAAACAATAAGAATCATGACCGCCAATATAGTGAGTATAACCAAAGAAACACACAGAGAAAACTGATGAGATGATTTCACTCACCCAAATTTAAAACATGGAAATTCGAAACGATCGAAAAATAATCATAACAAAATAACATGTAGGTACAGGAAATGAATGTCAGCAATTCCATCACTTCCTCCTCTAAAGGAAAATCCATGACCAGAAACTCTTGTTTCAACGTACTGGACCGAGAATATATTTGTTTAATTTTCAGTTCTGAGTAAAGCCAAGCTTTGTATGCGATGAATACATGTGGCAACGTTTGGAATATTCATAATGCCGCAAATGAGTTGGGGGAAATGAATGAAAGCCTTTCTGCATCCATGAATTTGCTAAATCAATTGGGTACACTTTGGAAACATGTATAGATGGTCAATCTCGTCTTTGACTCTGCGAAAAATTTAGGAATAAAGGTCCAGAAGTGCTTTTGTAACCGAAAATTGAATGATTTTATTGCTAATTATCAATTATAAACAGGGAATTTATATTTAAGCGCTATTAATCAAAATGTATTTGTTAAAAAAATAGAAAATAGCTATCTTCAAAATGGACTTTTAAGTCGAGAATATTCGATCACTATCAAGGTTCATATTTCTAACTCATCTTCGAATATATATAGGGATTGGAATAATTTGACCTCAGCTGAACAACACAATGAAATATCTCAAGGCCTTACGTATGTTTTTTCATCACAATTTCTAGATTCTAGCAACTCCTTGGATTGCGACGTTCATTATCGCTTCCTGAAACCTAATCCCCCTGACTGTCAAGAGTCATTTTGAGATAAAGGGTAAGAGCCCAGAAAGAACACGTTCAGACAGGAGCGGTTTAGTCAAGACAATTTCTGACACATAACTGTGACAAAGGCTCAGCGAGTGACGTTCATTAGCGGCCAAAATAAAATTTAGGATAAGATGTTGATGACGAGATAGAAGTTCAGAATCCAATATTTTAAAAGATCTACCTCTGCTGGAACTTTTTTTTATTTGCAACTCGTTTACCTTTATAGGGAATGTCTATCTTTCGAAGAGAAGCTGAATATTGAACTGATTTAGCGTCCATATTTCAAACAATTACAAATCCGTGATGGATATTAATAGCCAAAATGGCGCGAACAAGCCTCTTATAATGCTCTACTACAAATCAAATATTAAGCATTAGATAGAGATACACTGCTACAGATAAAAGAAGGAAAGATTCATGTTTGCCCACAACTCTGATCTAGATGGCCCAATTATTGAAACGATGAAGATATTTGACGCTGTAAATGATTTAGTATTCCATAAAGATCTAAACGGCACAGATATATAAAAAAGTTGAGAATTCATAAAAATATCTAAAAATCATGTAGGTGACTAAATAATTCTCCTCCAAACTCCCCTTATTTTCATTAATTGACCAATAAAACCTTCCTTTACCCCATCCAAAAAACATTTTCTTATATTTTCCTCTTTATCTTTTCATTGCACCTTCAAATGCTTCATTTTAAATCGCTCTCCTCAGTATATCTCAGATATATTGCTTCCGTTTTTTTCCTGTCATGAATCCATTAACTCCCCCAGAACTCCTGTGTATTTTTCTATGAACCGAAGCTACTGTATCTGCGCCACACCCTCATCTATTAGAAGACCAACCATTTATTTCTAAACTTTTTAGGCTCTACGTTTTACATCCATGGAGTAAGACAAAGAATAAATATTCCTTGTTATTCTTTTCCCGAAATTATTTTTATGGAACTTCGCCATCTGTTTCCATCGCTTCATAAAAAAAATCTTTAACTGTAACCATTTTTCTTCCAACCTCTCTAGTGAAGCTCCATAGCTAGGAAGAGCACTAAAAAGGTACGGTAACTGTTGCAATTGTACGTTACAATTATATTAAACGATTCTGCACGAACAGATTGGCGAACAATGTTGTTCATGTAAGTTCCTGGGTTCGGTCAATTACAAGGGAATCAAAAGGAGACCGAATACTTCATCTCTGAGGGCGAACTTTTCATTCAAAGTCCCCTCCCGAAGAAAAATCCTCTCGCAAAGGAACACTTCAAAATTGAATGAACTCCTTCATCGCTTCGTATCATCGAAAAGAAAAACAATTCGCGTCCATGATTGATAACGCAATTAAGCTCGGAACAAGTCGACTCTATAGGGACTCCGTCCTCTGTTTTGACCTAATTTGGCGCTACTCGTGTATCCCATTTGGGAAATTCCGTACGTCGGAATTCTCCCGCAAAGCAAATCCGCGGAAACACTCCGTTCCGCCTTCATTATTCAACAGGCATGCACATGCACGCGGCGAATCAAACTAGGAAAACAATCGAGTCGGAATCCGCTGTGATTCGATCACATTTCAATACTAATGTGAGCCGGAGAAATAAATCCACGGCGGCGATGGACGTAACATCTGTCTTGGCAGATCCAGAAGGCGTGCGAAATCTAGGCGCTATCAAAGCATCCGCACGTTTACCTCAGCCACGAGTGAATAACAGACTGGTTGTCCTTGCTGCCAATGACATTCTGGAAATGCACGACTCCCCTTAAAATTACGTCAGACGGAAATGCATTCGATGACGGCGGAGCTGACTGAAGTCCAAGAAAATAATGGAATCGAAGACATGGATTCGGAGGGGCCAAAAATATCCGTGGCCTTAATCAATATTAAAAAACAAATAAATAGAATTGTAGAAATTGTCATTATCGAAGAAAGTATATCATCTTTATGTCTTTCTTTTGGTAGATAATATTTTTTATAAAAGAAGACTTGAATTCTGTCATAACCGCCTTTGAATTATGTTATAATGCGGAGCAAGATAGACGATGACTTCAGATACAGTTTCAATATATCATTCTCTAAGAAGTCGAATTAGCCTTTCAATTATCAAACAGGTTTCTTGAGTAGATTCGTTGATAGAAAGTGAAATAATATTCAGAAGGGAATTTGCAAGAATGATAAGAAATTGAAATAATGAATCCAAACTATATAAGAGTGTGCAATCTCATATTTAATTTTCTATTAATTTCGCGCTGATTTTTTACACTATACTGCAAAACAAATAATGTGCAATATATCATCATATAATAAAATAAAAACATCTACAAACCATCAAAAATCAGATTTACAATAGACTGTTACTCAGACTTACAATTTTAAGTATGATGCTAGATGGTTTGTAGTTTTATTTACTTTATCACAACACAATTACCCACTCTATTATTTCGCATTATCATATAATGGTACTCGGTAACATTTGTACCGGTATTTTATTATTAGAATTATAATTGTTCATTGTGAATCGAGCAAAGAATTCAAACAGAATTTTTCTTACTGAATATACTACCACCATATAACTGCGGGGCTTGTCCAAGAACTACAGCAGGGGTGTCCAAATTAAATCTCTAACTTTAAATCTCCGACTCTGACCCTTTAATCTTTAACAAGATTTATCGAATTTCAAGACACTCCAAGAATACTGACGTACAGGTTAAGGGATATGCCAACAGCTAGGAACTCATAACCCGAGGACTAATAAAGTTTATGTTTTACGCCCAATTTCCTTATCTTTCTGTATGGGCCCTTTCTCCTCCAGTGCTATAGCATCGTTTGCTATCTGAGAAAACAGATGGCGAGATAAGGCCTTTATCCAATCTGACAACACGTTCCAGATTGTTTTCGTTATTCTCTTGACTTAATTATCCCTTATAAGAGTTCTTCTCAAATCATGCCTTCCAATCTTTTTTGCACACACAGCCGGATGCGTCGCCACACGATGTAATTGCTTGGAAGTAGATATTGATAATATCACAACTTGGCATACCTCTGGTGCGTTGGGGGCAGATTATCGCTTATATATTATTATAAGCCTCGTTTCAAATGCAGAAAGGCGGCCTTCATGATATTAATCCTCCAGGATATTAATAATGTATATTATTCTCAACAGAATACGAAAATTACTTATCAGTCCTTGGGTGATACCACACCCGTCTCCCAAGGTCCCTAGATTCAGCTCTGATAATTGTTCATTCGTGAGCTCTCTCGAATAATGCACTGTTTTTTATCTATTTACCCAGTAAGAGTATAAATGTAGGATTTGTATGTAATACCATTTTCATCTTACGTATAATTTATGGTAAGGGTTATGAACACCTTTCATTCAATTCTGTTAGAACATTCTTGGATGAGTTATTTGCCAATGCCAGTTACTCAAACGTTTGAAAGGGCAATGCAATGGAAATTCCTTACTTAATAAATCTTTACATATTTTCAAAATGTTTAATTATATTTCTTATAAGTAATCACGGATAACCCAATATACGATATACGCGCCCGAGTTATTTGCAAATCTAAGCTAATCCGATCCATTTGTAAATCCACTCCACTATCCAGTCCCGCCAGCTATAAGAAATCAAGAATATGCCGAAGAGAAGATTTAACTCCCAACAAACCAATGATTAAATATTCATATTCAGATGAAGATAGGCGTGATGCAACAACTACGATGGCTGCGCGATAATTGCGAGCCACAGACATTTTCACAGACAAGCTGCTTCTTTCTTCCCAGTAGATAGATACGAGCCACATATACAAGAAGAATCTCGAGGTGGTTATTCAGACAAAAGAGGGTGTGCCTCCATCTTCTAAAAGTGGATAAGTTGAAGAGGGTAAGTGGTTAATGGCGACCTCAGTCCCTATCACCTCGAATATTCACCGCCTTCAAGAGTTTCCAAAGGAGAGCCGTGTGTTTGCTCTTTTCGCTTTAGTCATCCTTATCGCCTTACCGCAGCAGAGGGATTGCTCAAGGGCATTGAACAACGCCCAACGCAACGGATAAATTGCGAGCGATCGTACAAATAATTCTCGACAAACGACGTCGAAACGTAAATAACGGGACGTCACCGATGGTTCACCAGGAAGGGCAATGATATGGAGCAAGAATAAGAGTGCTACTTTAACGTCCATGGCTGAACTTGGTTAAACTTTACTTATATGGGGAAACGAGAATATACATTGACCTTCATTATATATCACTGTGTAAAAAAGACTATTCGCTACATACTGAAAACGTAATGATAGGTAAGAAAACATCCGAGGTTCCAAAACCTCCGTAAAAAAATTGGAAAATCACAAATTTGCTAACTTTCCATGCATAACTGGCAATTTATCGATGCCTGTTGCTATGTGTAGATATTTCCTTCTTTCGGCAACAATTTTTCTGTTTCAGCAGAATTTCACATTCTATTTTGTATGCTACATTACACAGATTCTCCTGTATGTACAGATAACAACTACTTGTTTGACTAATATACCATCACAATGCCGTTAAATATATTTTTTTAAATCTCAAAACTCGAATGAAAAACGTGATTCATTTTGTATCTAAACATGTTTTATCTTTACAAAAGAAAATTAAAACCACTGTAATTCAAGCTATTATAGACATTATCTGCTGAAATAAGCTACTTTTAAAGGTACATCTAGCGACCTTTAAAAAAACGTCGGCTAATATGTTTCAATGACTTCAACTGACTACCATTAGCGCAAAAAAGAATAAAAACGAAGTTCCGCAGGTAAAATATAAGGAAAAGTTTGCAACTGATACAACATGATTATATTAGTCGACAACCAAAAATAAATGCGACATATTGACTGAAAAAAAGAGGTAAAAAAGAGCCACTGTAATTCAAATTCCTAATTTTTAAAGGTCTTTAAATGAGTCATTTACCGAATAATCTTTTCATGAAGGGATTTCGTATAATTTTCATTTACGGAGAGACATTTCCTTTGGCTTTGATCATTGACTGCGTCTAACACTCCTTCAGAAAACGTAGACCAAGTTCCGGCCTTCCGGCTTGTTAAAGAAAACGACACGAGCTTGTCACGGCAGAGTAAGTTCGTTATAAAGTTCCTTCCCCTCCTGCATCGACAGTTGTTTTGCCAACTTTGAATGAGTCACCGTAATGACGCCGGTTAACACCCGCCCACTTGCGGGGCACTCGTCTCCACGTGGGCGGTAAAATCGTGCATTCGATATTGGGAATGAGCATGCGAAATTTTCCGTGTGTCTGTACAAGGGAAGAGGTTTCTATTGAGGGGGCACTTTACAGTGGACAGTTGACGACAGCGATTCCGTCCCTAAAGGATGCATGGAGCACTCGTTCTCAATTCCTTTTGAAATCCAGAGAAAAGTCACGTGACTTTGTGAAGGACGCGTCTCCGATTGGGGAACTAAAGAAACTCGCGTCGAGGAAAAGGAATTGCCCCATAACTAGAGGGATTTATAATCCATGGGTTCACAAGAAGAGGGTAAACTTACGTTGGATGGTATAAGCCTTAATGTAGTGGAACTCCATAGAGCGAATTCAATATGGCAACTATTTATTAATATATACAGGATCTACAGATAATGTCAACATTATCCAATGATCCACATTATCAGTGGACCCTGTATATACATTTAATAAACAGTTCCAGTATTTCATTCGCAGGGTAAACTTTGGTTGAAATATTACCAAAATACAGGAGCATATTTTATCAATCACAAGCAGTAAGCTTAAGGACAATTTTGAGATCCCACCAATAGGTTATTCGGCACAAAAAGGATAAAACTTCCCTTTTTGGGCCCCCTTGACGGTGAGGCCCTCAGCTAAGTGATAAATCCTTCCCTGCCTAAAAGTCTACTTACTTGAGTGAATAACGTAACTTAAGTTCGAATTACACCTGTCCATTAAGTCATCAGCTCTAAGGCTGGTAGATCTTTAATCCCTACACCATTAGCCCTAGGGATGCACGAGGCTTACTTTACTTTGTCCAATACCATGGAGAGACCACGTATATCTTATGGTCCAGAGTATTACTTACTGGAGCACGAGCTGTTGCGACTCTCGCATAAAAAAAGAAAGTTGGCGATAATAGATTTTGAAGACATTCAGCATAGAGTATAATTGATTTCTGATAGAACAGTACGAACAGCGCATGCCATTCCACCGTAAGAAATACACGGTGCCATAAGATTTACGTGGTCTCTTCATGACGTTGGACGAAGCATAGGTAAGATGAGCAGTGACGTAGTTTAGATTTCTTTACTCAATAACACTTTTCAGTGCATTTGGTTCACTTATACAGTTTTAGTGTTCGAAATGGAGTGATCAAGATGAATACCAGCACTCATACTTCGGTAACATACATATTGTTATGAACATGACTGAGATAAAAGTTAATGGAAACTTTTTCCATTTTCCTGTATCAAAAGAAAAATGAAAGATATTTCATCCATCAAGATACCGTATGGCAGAAGCAGAGGCATATCTAGAGTGAGGCAGTTGGGAGAGATGCCCTGGCTGCCTCTTGAAGGGGACGCAAAAAACTCATTTTTTTCTTTAAGTGGTAGTTCCATCTGGAAAGACCTCAATAGAAACAGAGAAGACTGACTCGAGCATGTCATAGACTAGTTCGCATCCATAAAAGTAACGAAATTGCATTTGTAACTAAAATGAACAAAAAGCCCCTAATTCTAGTGAAAAAAAAAATAAGATAGCCGACGATTAGAAGACGAAAATGGACAAACAAGTTTCAAAATCTGGTGAAAAATGAAGGAAATAGTCGTTTTAAAGCCTAATATGGACAAAAGGTCCTCGAATACGGATTTTAAATTAATAAAAACATTAAAAATCAGAAAACAGCTTCGGTAATCTCGATATTATACACTATTTTTCCACCTTGAATTGAATTTTAAATCAAATTCATGAGCTTTTAGAACCAATCGGTGACTATATCAACATTTTTTAAATTATGTACAGAAAATTCGCCTGAATTATTTATTATAGATAAATATAAAAGGAATTTTTATACTATTCTCCAATTACAAGAATGCAGCAATTAGGTAATGACTACTTTGGTGATCTGTCTACAGAAGTATTTAATACAACTATTTTACAAATGAAGTCTGCATTCAAGTAAATTTAATATTATGCTTTATTTATTTCTTGATTTGTTATCTAATGTAAAATGTTATTACTGTTTATCCTTATGTTAAGTATGTAAAGTTTTGCTTTTCTTAAATCATATTTGTATTAAAATGTGCTTACGTATGCAATGTTCTTACTCTGTTATGCTTAGTATGCTCGTATGATCGATGTGTTTCTTTAAATCAGTTTCTTTATACATGTTGTGATGTTACATTTTATTTATTTTTTATTTTTAATGTAAATTTATTGTTAATAAGAGACAAAGTTTCTCCAATCGCCGGCAGCGGCCACCGTCCAGGGCAATTCTCCGGAAGAGGATAATCGTCTGGCGGCAACCAGTTACTCAGATAATTTATTGTGTAAACATTTGTTTATTAAACATTTAAATTTATTGTGTAAACATTATGTATATTTATGATGCGTATAATGAAATAGGGCACTTCTATTCCCGTCAATAAAAATCAAATCTAAATCGACAATTAATCAATAAGGGAAGATACAAAGCATAACCATGATACCAATGACCATAAACTGTTCTAACAGTGAATACAATTCGAAAAGAGGGCGTGCAATGTACTAGGGTTGGATACTTGGGACGAGAGAATCGACCTCTGAAAAGCTGTGTCAAGGATCGTTGCGTGCAGCATATATACGTCTTAATATTCCACAGTCCAAGCCATTTCAAGTGGCCTAGATTCCTTTGTTGGAAGAGAGGCGACCCTATTAGCAGATGTACAAAGGGTCGGGTCGGTACGGAAGCAAAAATTACCCTTCTCCGTGATGAAGAAAAAATGTAAAAACTAAAAGAAAAAATAATAACCCCGCGTCTTTCATCTGAAATACGTAGTGTCTTCGTGAACAGGCATTCGTGAAAACGAGAATTTATAAATCGATACACAAGATAAGAGAAGATGAGTATCTCACAAATTGATACGATATCATTGACATATACTAAAGAGGAGCAATGACGGATATTTCATTCAGTTGCCGCAGTCTACGCTGTCTGTATTTATTGCAGTTATAAATAAAAATTACATGGCTCAGAAATGAGAATCAATATAAAAATTTTAACCTCACTGAGTCTTTTTATCCTTTGAAGAATTTTGGACATATTTAACATTATGGATAGGCACTGCAGGAACAACAATAAAATAATTCAGAATATCTCTTACGAGCAACAATTTACTTATAAAACTGGTTAGAGTAATCTTAATTAGGTGCCGTATGTCGAAGAGGGAATATACATTTTATTACAACGTAATGCATTCGATAACCTGAAATCAAATTTAGTTGTCTGGGCATGTTACATAAAATCGACAAATCAAATTTGTTGATTTGCAATTTTTTTGAGCAATGCTAAAAAGTCATACACATTGTAAGTCTCAATGAATTCGACATGCAATGACTATTCAACCATAATATGATACATGATTCGAGCAAAGAAGCTTGAGTTTTTGTAACGGGTGATATAAATGGTAAAACAAAATATTAATTAATCAGACTCCTTTTTCTTTGAACGGCGTACTTGGAAACTATCAATCAAAAGCACACTCAAATTCATTAAGATTAAGGATTCTCATGCGAGATTCCAGGATCTCCTTCTCCAGGAATCCAACAGGCAGAATTGTCCAGGAATCCACTGTATTTCCCGGGAAAATCTAGGGTGTGCACGAAATAATTTTATAAACATAATAATTTTAGCTTTTGTGAAGGAGATTCTTTCCAGCAGGGAAGAAAACAATCTTTGCGTCCCTTGACAAATAAATCAGCGAAATTAGCTCACCTTCAAGTTTTTCTATTAAAATCCAACTAATCCATCTAATTAAGGTAATCAAAAATAACACATAATGTAAGTAATGTTTCTCGAAAAATAATTCTGTCAATAGTGAATAATGTGGATTTAAATAATATAGATTTAAAATATTGTTCTATAAGGTTGCAAATTCTTCAACTGTTAGAATATTTCCATAATTTTATGATGGTTTTAATAATTTTATACTTTTTACTTCCTTTTAATAAGATACTCGACATCTCTCGAGGTTATATCCGATTTATCAGCACGGGCTATAAATATTTGTAGATATTTTTACTTATTTATGCATATTTTTATATAAATAAGTAAACATGAGTATATTTATTTACTTATTATCCTGTTTTCGTATTCACAGTACCTGAATTCCAGGAAATTCCCTGGATACCGTGATAAAGAAAAATCCCGGGTAACGTTAACCCTTAATAAGGATCACAGATGCTTTCTCCAGGAAACTTTTCTCGAATTAAAATCACTTTTAATAACGCATTCGTTGATTGGCAAAATGAGAAATAACGAGCTGTTTTATGGCAGTTTTAATGAAGCTGGAGATGACCTTTTGACCGAGAGTTAGACCAAAGGGATTCACCAATTATTTTCAAACGAGATTCATTTCATTTATGTTTTGGAAATGCTCGTCAAACGCATGTGCTCTTCCACACAAAGAAAACCGATGTTTGCAGCACATAGGAGAAAACCCTCACGTAACGAAGAAAAGAGAAACCAAAAAGCTTTCGTGATAATTGACACGTTGCGATTAGAGCTGGAATCGAAATAAGTTGGCCAAAAATTCTAAAAGCAGCTCTTTGTTCCGAATTTTCAACTCTTGATTGAACCCTGCATGTCATTAGCATCGATCTCTCGCTATAAAATGACTCATGGAGTAAGAAGATTAATTAATCTTTGAACCATGAGTTTCCACCTCGAATCGCCCGAGAACTTTCAGTTTACATGGTGTTGGAGTACACCAAATCTTGCAAAAAAAAATTAGTGTTCAATATTTCCGAAGTTTGACACCGAGTCCAATAGCGGAAAGTAATTAGGTAAAATATGACGTAGTTTTATAAACCAGTCTTTTATCATCCACAGTTGAAAGTTTGCATTTCTTCGCGTAACACAATGGCTGAACCCACAGGAGAAAATATAGCAATTTTTACAAAAAGCGAAGAAAAAGATTTTCTTAAATCATTGCTATACTCTTCCCTCATAGTACTTCAAAAAATCGATCTATATTCATCGTTTAAGATAAACATTTGCTTAGAGTAAAAACTGTTATTTTAAGCCCCTAGTCATACCCTATGCAAATTGTTCGTAATCCAAATACATGATGAGGGAGATCGAACTGAACCCCACAATGCTATGACCTAGCCAAGCGGAGTATATCGTGATGACATTTGTATCGACTCCCACGCTAACTCGTTAGTTTCCTAGGGGTTGTAAGAACCCGCTATCATTTGAGTCAGATAGTTTTCCGATTCTTTCATAACAGTCTGACAATATGGTGTCCACAGGGAACCCAAGACCACATAGGGTTTCGAAGATGAAAGAAGTTTTTCAAAACTTAGCTGAGAAGAGGATATATCTAGATAACTAAGAATTTATCTTCCTACAAATTCAGAAAAGATGTGATGTTTTTCAAGGTAGTGTGTTCTGATCGATGAGTTCCAAGTTAGCACTTTCCTTAAGAATTTTGACTTAATTCGAAATATTGTGTGACTTTGTCAAGACGGTGCCCTTCAGATGTTCTTAAAGGCCAAGTCAGCCCCAAAAAAGCTTAATGAAAAATCGATCACAACAGATATTTCTCGGTTATTCTTAAAGAGTATTTGATTCCCAATAATCAGTTCATTTAGCTAATTTTTGGCGTTAATGGGATGTCAATTAACGTCATAATAATGTAATTTCTTTACTTAATTTTGGTGTTTAGATTTCACTTGACGCATAAAAAATACTCTCCCACGAAAAGAAACTTAAAAAAAAAAACAGAATCTCTAATGATTTCATTATGGAAAAGGTGCTGGAAATGAAACGATAATAAAAGTACATAGAAATACCTGGATTTTGATACATAAATATAAATATATGCATACAAAAACATGCATTCCTAGAAGTACCCTACCCAATCAAATATATTTGACTCCTTTCAAATTAATACAGTTTAGTTGCTCAGATGTCATAATTAACACCCACAGGTTACCCTCATTCTCATACTATCATAGACTCATATCTATATCATATACTGTCACAATTAATTCCTAGATGATCAAAAAAGTATATTTTTCTGCTGTTATCATCGATCACGTATCTTCGGACAGAGAACTAACACTTCGAAAGCATAAGAGACGTTCTTTGAGTTACTACATTTTTGCCCGTTCTGCAGTCTTCTTTGCTTTATCTAAAACCATGTCCGTCTGTATAACTGCTAATCAACGCTCATAAATCATTACCCTTGTCTATATACCAAATAATAGATTCCTTTAAACAATTCTTTACTCCTAACTTAATCTCCCAACTCAAGATTAAGTTAGACATATGTAATTTACCTTATACACTATCAGGTAGTTCTCATGCACACGGACACCTCCCATATTTTCACTTACGATTACTTTGGGACTTTTCATAAATGCCTACACTCAAGCAATTGATTTGAAATCCTTGAAATGTAACTCTTACAGTTATTTACAATACTTTCGTGTAATTTCAGATGTACACAAAATTATCACATTTTTGCAAGCCTCAAATTCTATGAAGTAAGGCAGAATCGATAAGTTGCTCATAGATAATCTATGGCAGAACACTAAATAACGCATCATCCAGTGTATTAACTCCAATGCTGATAATGATCGTAATGCTACAGTGTAATTGTCAATTGAAGATTTTTCCAAAGGAAATGTTGTATAAAAAGTTTGACCTTCACAAAATCATACACTGTACTTTTATATACAACAAGCATTCCGAGAGGTTCGACGTTAAATATTTGGTCAGGGTTTGTTGAAAATAAGTGAAATGAACACCACAAGGAAAAGCGACTCCTTTCATCTGGATTCTGAAATAGCGATAAAAAGTCGTGAAGTAAAAACGCTCAACGACTTCCAAAGAGAGTGTTGCGGGGTATTCTATATTTCAGGCGCCATCCAAAATATCTCAGCATGCCTTTCATTCTCTTGTGGAGTTTTATAAATCTGCCATCACCCCAAAATCAAGCATCAAAAGTATAGGAATACAATACATTAGATATCATTGCTTTTATATTATTTTCACAACGATATTGGGCTGCTTTCAATTAGAAATAAGGTCACAGAGATCTGCTAGCATCCATCGATTTTGATAAAAATGTCTTACGTACAACTAGAATTTATCCATAGAGTTAATTTTTGAAGAAAAGTATAAGATAAAAGATATTTTAGAGGATAAAACAGGTTATGACAGACCTGAGAATCAAACAAACAATACAGATACAAACTAAACAGATGTACACTATTAATTTAATGATTTAATTTCGCTACTCCTTACTGTTTCGGAAAAAATTCCTTAAACTTATTAGTGATCTTACGATGGCAATGTAAAACTGAAACCGGTCTTCAAATATTTATTTTTATGAATAAATTTATAGTAAACCTTATAGCAAATGTAGCTTTTTATCTGATTAGTTGGATATTGATTCTCACAACACCATGGAAGATTTAAATAGAGATGCACTTTCACATGGATAAAACAACTACAAATATGTTCGGATAAAAAAATTAACAGAAAAAGAACATCATGACAAGCAATGTGGTAAGGAACAGAGAATGACAAAAGTATGTACATTAGTTCATCCATGTTCATAATCGAAGATCTGCGCGCTATGGCACATGTTCGTATTGTGAGTTGGGTTAAATGGATTCAAATGGCTCGTTGAGTTAGTCATACCCAAGCGAAGCTGAGCATATATTCACCTGGCAATGAATTTATGGGAATAGAGGGGAAACAAGTGAGGCACTTCTCAATCCCTCCCCTTGACCAGAAAAACGGCAGCCTTCCATCACTCCTATCACTCCCTCATTTTCCCAATCTCTCTCACTCACTCCCTCTCTCTCTTTTACAGTATCTCCTTCTCTCTTAGTCTCTCCCTCTTTCTTTCAGTCTCTCTCCCTCTCTCTCTTTCAGTCTCTCTCCCTCTCCCTCTTTTAGTCTCTCCCTCACTCTCTTTTTCAGTCTCTCTCTCTATTAGTCTCTCTCTCTATTAGTCTCTCCCTCTCTCAGTCTCTCCCACACTGTCTCAGTCTCTCCCTCTATCTTTCAGCCTCTTTCCATCTCTCTCTAGTTGTCTCTCCCTCTCTCTCTCTGTCTCTCCTTCACTCTCTTAGTCTCTCTCTCCCTTTCAGTCTCTCCTCTCTTTCATTCCCAGTCACTCCCTCTCTCTCTTTCATTCTCTCCACTCTCTCATTTCAAGTCACTCCTCTCCCTCATTCCCAGTCACTCCCTCTCTCTTTTCCAGTCTCTCTCTCTAGATGCACTTGCTATTCAGCCGGCCGCTCCATTGACCGCGAGCGAATCAAAGGCCACGGAATTGGTGTGGGAAATGCAGACGGTTTAAGTCTCCAAAATGCAACGCGTGGATACGACACGCCTTTATCAACGCAAGTGGTTTACGACGGAGGCGACTGCACGGAAATGGGCAATCACAACTCTCGCAATTACCGATGAGACGGAAAAACATTTTACGCAGATAAATTAACTTCTTCTTCTTAACTAAATTAACTTAACAACGATCGTGGACGATTCTATATCTCAAATATAACTGCGTCATGTCGGGATCGTATCAACGTCACCATATAATCAGTTGAAAAATATATACATAGCAAACATTATAAAATGATAACTTCTTTTCTTCAATCGAAACGCAAACGCTGGAACGCATAATACATTCGAACGGAGAAATAAAACAATAATATTTTGAAAGGAAACGAACCAGAACGGAGAAAGGTAGAAAGATTCCGAACTTCCACATTCCTTCCTACCGGAATTGCAACCAAAGGCTGTTGATGTACTGGTATGAGCTCACCCGGTGTTTTTTTCTCAGAATACTTTCACAGACAAAGCGGATTTCATCTCGGTATTTCTCACTGGTTCGAAAGTTTCCACCTTTATAATACTACCGTATACACCAGCATATAAGACGCATTTTTTTCACTAAAAATAAAGGTTGAAATGCCGGGTGTGTCTTATGAGATGGCATAGGTTTTCCAAGGTATTTATTATGAAAGATCAAGTATACAAATCCAAACTCCATGCTGCGTTCTATATGTGAATACAATACGGCATATTCTCGTATATACGGCACTTTTAAGATACATAAAAATTCATGAAAATGACAATCTACTTACAAAAATACAACGCAACTTAAATTTCAACCATACAGTAGGTGGTACATGGTGTACAATAATTGAGGACAAAAATTCTGCGGAACCAATAAATAAAAATCCAATGGCTTCTTACGGCGCCGTTGGAATTAGTTTAAGACATATTTCAACCAATTTCTAACATAATGCGACGAAATTAAAACTGAGCGGGCAAGTCATTTGGAAGTCTCATAGCCTCGGAAACACCAAAAGCCTCAAAAGACTCAAAAAAATACTTAAAACATTAATGAAAATAAAGGCGAAACTCAAATATCTTTTCAAATCGCTGCCACTAAAGCCCACTTCCGTATTAGACGATTATGTTGAATCTTAATCTGGAAAGGTGACATAATAAATGAAAGGTATGCTGGAAAGTGATGTGAAGGTCCCGTTTTGAAGCGTAGTAGGCGTGTGAGCAGTAATCTATAGTCATCGGTGACCAAAGACAACTTTACAGCTAAATGAATGAATCAGACGCCGTGGGCGACTGGACTCATGAGACAGGAGTTCGACTTTAAGACCGTTGCGTCAGGAGATTCCAGGGAATCGTTCATTATCATGTATCAGAGGAGGCTACAGATCAGAGGTTAGAGGGAGGAACCAGAGTGTGTACTTTTTACTTAACCTTTCAGGGTGCTTATTGTTTTCTTTAATCATGATATTGTGTTGTGTTACTTTCTCTGTGGCTACTTAAATGAAAATGATACTCTTATTTAGATTAAGACATTTGTCTAACATTATATGTACTTTTAAACCGACCAATCAGCATAAAATAATTAAGGCTTTTATTTTTAGGTCTATTTAAAGTAATAAAATACGCCGGGTTTTGGGGGACAATTTCCCTACTGCCCGGGGCCGCTAATGTCATGGATTGCACTCTGCTCACAAAGGAGCTGGCAGAAATTATTAAATTTATGTGCTATTTGAAGAAATAATCAAAGGAAATTTTTATTCTGCAAGTGATATGAATGGTAAGAACTACACATTACATAAATATTCGTACGAAATCTTCATATCGGAACCGACCCAAATACCAAAACCGTGAAAATGTTATTTTTACACGAGTGAGAACCGAACCCTTACCAAAAAATAAAAACTCTACAGGATAGGGTTAATAAGTTACAATATATACGACTAGATGTGCACCAAAAAATTAAGGGATAAACGGAAACGAAATAATCCACGAGACTGGACCTGAGCCAAAACCGAAATTGTTCCGATTTTAATTCGTTTTATGGCAAAAAAAATAACAATAGCTTAATTTTCTAGTCATGAGTAATGGTCACTTGAAACTCACCACTTTACATTAATACCTTAATAACTGAAATTATTCTTCATTCCTTTACTATCACGATTTTTTATCAAAAATAATAAAACCCAAGGTTATTAAAAAGCACGTAATAAAAACCTTATAAAAAAATTATCATGTTTACTACAGACCCAAAGTTAGGCGATACCTTACGAAAATAATATGGTACTATAACTTTGCTTAATCTTCTTTGATATAAACTTTCACTGAATAATCACAAAACAAACGTCAAAAAAATAATTAGTAAATTCAAATAGGAATTACAAATGTTTCAAAATAATAATTAATTGATTCGCGATACTCCTACATACTATATAATATAATACTGATAACATTAACCGTTTCAATCCGAAAATTCAAAGCAAATCAACGCAAAACAAATTTCCGATCTAAAGTACACGGTATGCTCGTTCGCATGCAGACAGGGTTACTGAACTTCTTACAAACGAGCATCAATGCGCCAGCCAATCTTCTTAATTAAGTCTGTCGCTTGAATTTTCCACTCCAATGCCTTGGTGATGAATGAGCTTTAAAAAACATAACGAACGAGGCTTAAACGATAGCTCGAAAACAAATCCGTGAATATCGCAGACAAAAAAATAAAGCTTCTCGAAAGCTCACGAATTTCGCGATATTTTTCGAATTCCGCATTTCAATCCGAATAATTATTTACCGATCGCATAAGAGAGGCCACTTTTAACTGAAAATTACTCCATTAAATTTCACGAGACAGCTTCGCAAGAATTTAGATATTGAAGAAAATAAAAGCTAACGTGGTTTGGATGACAAAATTGCCGAACGTTACGCTCTGAAACACATGAAAATATACTAATCAAAGAAGTCAACTTTGAATTTTCAAATAAACAGCAACAGAATAAACACAACTTCTAGGTCACAAACTGAGTTTTGGGAAGTTCCCATAGCCCAACTCTGATAACAAGAGCACCAGGATACGTCCCAACGAAGTTTTGTAACTTGTAATCATCAACTACTATAAGTGAACACATTCCAGCCTTATCGGAAAATAAATTTCATCAAAACTTACTTTTTCCTGAAGAGTATAGCTATCGTGCAACTAAATACCATTATTATAATCTCTATCCACTCGAAAATTGGTCTTAAAAATATCTCGAATATATGAGTCATGTCTGCCAGTAAATTCATTAACCTAGTTGAAGCCTCTTACAACTATATGTAATCAAAAATTTTAGAGGGAATGAGAATTTTTATGCTGTGGAGTGAGGTAGTAAGCCTTTACTTTCCTGATGAACTAGAAAGTCTAAAGTGGAACCAATCTTAGTTAGTATATATTACAGCATAGAGACTATACGAATATCACTTTTTAATTAATTCTATGCACTATGACCAAGAGTAATTCAATGATTCAGTATCCGTAACTCGCATATTAATACAGCCCTGAACAAGATCGTGACGAAAGTAAATTAGAGAAAATTCTCTATCCTGTACCGAACGAAAAATGTCAAAACCCCATTCATCAAGATACGCAGAGCCACGAGGTAAATATCCGCACATAAATCCAGCGACAGATGAGCAGAATAATCGCAAAAGCGCATAAATAATATCAAAAGATGAGGATACAGCTCGTCAACATTTGCACGGGTGATTGCGAAATTCACGTCTGCACATTTCACAACTCGGAGAAAAAAATCGCTCTCCTCTCTTGCTAAAAATGGCGAATGATAAATTTTAATAAACCTCGTCAACGCCTTCCATTGATTCCATCGCAGAACGCAGCAGCTTTTACAGGAGGAAATACAAAGAAAGAGATATCTGCAATTAAAATTAAAGGTAAGCTCATCTCCCTTTTCAATTCGCTGCGTCTCTTGTTTACAAACGGAAAATGAATTTGAGATAAAAACTGCCGGAGAAATTTAGAAAAATAAGTAATTTCGCAAGAGCTGCACTAAGTATAGCTCATTCGCCAACATTGACACATCTGCTATATGAAAAAATAAATAAGTAACAGAACCAATGCAGAAAGCCGCCTTTCGGTATAAATCTCTTAACATAAATTCTATTCAGCTATCTCAAAGATTTACTAAACACGTTTAAAGTTTAAAATCCAGTTTCCAAGGGTAATAACCATAGTAGGCAAAGCATTAAATTACGACGCAAGCTAAACAGGGAGCAGAGAAAGGATGCCTGAAACCTAGCCTCAGGGAGTAAGGGAGATAATGGGAAATTCACGAAGCAAAAGAGAAGGGTGATGAGAAATACAATTTTCATAGTAAAAATCTGAAAAAGGAACAAAAGATGAGAAGAAAAATGCTTGTGAAGAAATTTGTATTACTTGAACCCATTTTAAACGCGTAATATATTTTAATAAGCATTTACACGAAGGTGAAGAATCTCCGAGCGAAATTGAGGCTATTGATATCTGTTACGAGGAATATTATAAAAAATAAAATGCATAAAATTACTATTATACGAAAGAACCAGAAAAGTTACTTTTATCTTAGAAAAAGCTTCCTCAAGCATATAAACTTCAGTTCAGTAGCTCAATACCTTTTTGATAAGAAATGGAGCCCAGAATTCTGTCAATATTACCTCAGCATTCTTTTATTGTAAAAGCAAGAACCTTAATGCGAATTAAATTTACTAAGAAAATCACCGATTGTTTCTTATATCCCCATTTTCCTATGAAGTTGAAGAATTAGTAATAGCTACCACATATTACTTTATTTATGTGCATTCTGCAAGCGAACATAAAGAGAAATCGCAGTGATTGGAAAAAGCTTTTAAAGGGCGACAAGAGATTTTTAGCGAAAAATACAAGACGTCCAAAAATATGGCTCTTAGGGAAAACGGAACATGTGTTACGTCCGTGCATGAATATTCAGCAAATGTGGATTAAGATGAAGAAAACGAAGAAGAAAAAAGTCCACCGTAACCGGGAATCTAACCCGGATCTCCCACATTCCGGGCGGTCGCTTTATCCAATTAAGCTACCACGACAGAACAATCCCTCCAATTTGTCACTATGATGGGACCAAAGATTCCACAGAATTAAAAGGTATTTAGAGGGATCAAAGGTATGGATGAAAGGCGACAAAATCCACTCCATCCGGACACCTCCGATGAAAAGGGGCAAGGCCGACACCAAAGATATATACATATCGACGAACGTATCTTTGCTGACCCACTTCCCATAAACCAACGACTGGTGCCGTTAAACCGTTACGCGATACCCTGACCAATCATCCGCGATAAACATCAAATTCCGAGGGATAAAGGCAAAGCCGAATCGATTTTTTTTCTCGCGACCTCGCAACGAATGCCTTTTGTAAAGAACACACATACGTTACATAACGTAAATATCCGAAGTTTACCGAACTCTGAAAGATATCCCGGCAAATGGTAGGCCTCTAACGACGACGACTGAATGTAATTTCGACAATCGGAATGAAATTAAGGTCCAGTTAGTCCGAATAAATTATTCTTACATAGGAAATATACGCAGAAATAATACCGACTTGAGGGCGCCGAAATTATATTTTTTTCAATCGCTTGAATGTGATTACGAAGGCATAAATCTGGACCAAGATTTAAAGGCAATAAAAACAACGAAAATCGAATCTTGAACGAGTGCCACCGATTAAAATTCCAAGGACGATACACTACCGATGACTGATGAGTCATCAGTCTTTCTAATAAAGCATTTGCTCTTGATTCCTCAGGGCACTTATCCATAATGCATGGAAAAATCATTACCAGTAAAACACTAAACGATTCTGATCAAATATTCTAATTAAAATATAATTCCGATATTAAAGAATTAATTGAACACCGAAGGAAAAGATATTTTAACCGTTCCAAAATTACCAAATTGTTCCGTTTTTCAACCAAAGTTTGAACCGTAACTTTTACTATTAAAAATTACTTGAAACTCGCTTCTTGCTACAATTTTTGAAAATTTTCAAAATCGCAACTTTAAAATAAATCGGTCTTATTTTCTAAGGCCGGTGAGAATGCAAATTCGACTGTTTCGCTCTATTATTAAGCCCCATTTTCACCATTTCCAGGAGTGATTTCATGGAAAAATCAACTTATATCACTCCCTCGAATATTATTTTGCTTCTCTGATCCAAATGTAACACGCAGTGACTCCCCATCATTCATACGAGCAGGCCACTAATACAGGGCACCAAAAATATCAACTCTGGGGATCCTATTGAAATCTTTCCATGAAAGCAATTCCGGAAAAAAAAGTTTCTGACATATTCGAGAATAATTAAGTTCTTTTCCTTAATCGGGAGACAAGGGTACAAACTAGACGATACATCAAAACATAGGACTGGTAAAGACATCTTAGATCAACTCCATACGAAATCCTTCCGCTAAATCTAGCCTAAAGGTTTATATAATCCCAAACGTTACTTCATGAAATGTAGACAGCATACTGGAACGTTTTTCAATCTACACAATAACAGTTTTTAATTATACCTACAGATTCAACAGTCCGTTTATACAAAGAGTTGACATCTGCAGGTGGCAGACACAGGGAAAAAGTCATTATTCAAAGTAACTAAATACAATCAATCATTTGCATATTTATCACACATCTATTAAAAAAGACTCTTGTGCCTATTACTTACAGATGTCAACTCAAAGAAGATAGAAAAGAATTTTCAGTCGAAGCAACTAAGTTTCATCACGTAAAGTTTAATATGTAATCTAAACCCGAATATTTTTTCCGGTATCCATAATTTAACACGAATTAAATGTAACTTAAAAAGCAATATATGAACGGTACTGTACCCAACATATTTCTATGACAGGAGTTTTGAGAATAAAATTTGAGATGAGTTGGGATGGTGAGAGGCACGCGGGAGAAAAATACTGATGAAAGGGATCTTAAAAAAAACGTCACAACAGATAACTACCGAAACACTCCGAAATTGGTTTTCAAGAGAAAAGATAATCCTGGGATTTCATCTGACTGATAAAACTAATATCACGAAGGATTACTCTGGGAAATTTTTTAAGCTTTACATCAAAAACGTAGGATGTCACTGAAAATAAGTGTCACAATGACACAAGCCTTCTAGAATTGCTCCAACATTATACAATACAATATTAAAGGTACAATTGCTAACTGACAGCATCCATTAGTTGCTAATATATAATGTTCCAAATAAGCTTCTGCTAGGATTATTTCGAATATTATATCTTACTTTTCCTCTGGGTTTATAGTACGAAAATTTTGATGCATGGAAAGTTCCTGTATTTGAGGAAAAACTAGCGACGACTCAAAAAGAGACTATTAACCAAGCTTGAGTGGATATCTTTAAATGGAAACGAAAAAACTAGTGCGAGATATTTGAAGATATTTAGTCTATTCGTATGAGAGTTACTCAATAGATAATAAAATCAGTATAAACTTTTTAATACAGGATAACCGAATTAGTCTAAAGTTACGCAAAATCATAAATTAGGGGACGGATTTAGGAGATGGAGAAATCATACGTTATAACACCTACCTTGTAAGTTTTGATTTGAAATGATATTTATTATGAATCCCCCAGTACAACAAACGCCTTTCTTGACGAAGATAAAAATTACTAAATTTCCGATAAACGAAGATAATTTTTCGTTGCACATTAGCTTAATTTGAAATAAGTCCCTGTTATATTATCAAATTTAGTAACATCCCAAATGGAATATCTATACATAATTTCATTATTCCTGTGAATCAACATTCTTTTATACCACTTAATTACTTCCAATTGCTAGTTTAATCATAAGTAAAAATAATTAGATCCCTATATAAATCAAACTTTCCATCCATTTCAATTAAATTCGTATTATTTTCTCCTATTAATTAGCGGTTGAACCGGATGTGTACTTTTGCTGAGCATCGTAAATAAATTTTCGGTTGTAAATAAATACCGGTGTTGTTGGAGCCATGGAAACGGGACCTGTAAGGCGCAAACACGATCGAGGTGCTTCAATAACGTAGAACGCCGCTTTGTTATACGGAAGAAACGTATTTGGTTGTAATATTTCCCGAATAACTCATGTTTCACAATAAACATAGCCACTTGTAAGTATTAATGAAAACTTAAGACCAAGATTCTTATTAAGCGAAATGTTTACACTACAGTTTTTATATGGTCGAGCGAGATCAAATATGATATTACTAGATAGCTGAAAACGATAGCTAAACCTGTTTATTATCCAAGATTCGCAAGGTAAAATGAAACTAATTCACTCTACCATTTTACATTCTCTGGTACTGGTAAGATTTTATGTGATTTGAAAGCTGAAGGAATATCACTCACTCAAAAATGAAGGTTTTGGTATAAAAGGATTACCTCAACTCGACAGAATGTAGGTCTTCTGTCAGAATCAAAAATGAGATAGCATCTTGAGAGATGGATGAGTTCGTAAGAACAAACAGAGGATAATGTGCCTGAGAAAACTGTTTACTTCCTATCCGCAAATGTTTTCAAACCAACAAGTTTTATGTTTTTCTTAAAATTTCACTTATGAAGATTTTCAAGTCCATTTATCCTGGGTAATATGCTACGATATCCTAACCCATTTCTTTTTGTTTTCTTAAGGGGGATTCTTTACACCACTTCGTTTGTCCAGTGCCTTCATGAGGTCGTGGCGTGGACGATGCCGCACAGCCGGACGAAACGACATATGCCCTTGCCTTCTAAGTTCCCACAACGGTATGAAAAAATGTTCAGACCGTATAGTAATGTTTGCTAAAGCAACCTATCGAATAGAGTATTATCCAAGTTCGATCCCCGGTCCCGTCAGACTTTTTCCAAGTCTGTTTTTCCTTAGGACTCGTGAAAACATAATAAAGATTTCGTACTTGGCGGGCGAGTCTTGCCTACGCGCCCAAAATTACAAAATAAATTAAGAGAAATTATAGTTGTGAGGTTTTTTACAGCAATTAAAGACATTTAATCACAACATAAGCGACAAAACATGTATGCCGACAAGTAATAGAGAAATGAAAACACCAAATAACGCAATGTACGACTTATGTACGACAAAGATATCAAATCAACAGTGAAGGAATTTCAAATGTAGGTAGAAAATATACAGAAATGCTTAAATGTCTATAAGAATACTCGATATTTCTTGTAATAAATTATTCAGTTCAGATGACAAGGAATTGTAATCATCAACTCGAAATGAGTAACAACTTTGAAAAGAGTAACAATTAGCGTTCGCATGACAAGAAGTTGTTTCTCAAATGATAATTTCAAAAAGTGACATTGATATACTTTATCGATCGAAGTAAATAATAACATTTTTGTTATTCTTAACATTGTTTATAAATATAAATAATAAATACTTTCAGATTTTCGAGATTTGAGTTTGTGACAACTTTGACATCCGTTTGGTCATTGACAACCTGAAATTTAGAGAGTATCATTTTTAATAAAACTATTATAGTTATAAGGAATGCTCATCTTACCTTTTCGGCGACCAAAAGGTCCTGAAAATGTTGTATCTCTCCCGATGACATTCTCTTCTATGTATCTGATTAGCTTCTCCGAATCTTCACACTTCTTGGATTTTGTTTTCAAAACCTCCGAATCGGAGTGAGGATAATCTTCCGGAAGGGTGTAAAATTTTCTATGACCAAACGCTTTAGAAGACATAATCAGACAGGAAAAATGACATAACCCACTTTCCACACACACGTTCACCACGACAGACAAGGCGATACTGCTTTATGCTCAGTCTTTAACACTCAATGTTCTATCTGGAAATGAAGTTCTGGGTTAAGGACAAAGTACCAACGAGTTCCGTATTGGCGCTCGTATCGCCAACGGCGCTCCCTCTCGAAGGAAAGAGAAACTTCGTGAAATTTTTCCTTGTATGGCGGGAATTTGATAGTATTATGCAGCATTAAATGCAGCAATGGTATTATGTAGCATTACATAGTTGTATATATTAAAAATTGTAAATCAATTTAAAAAATTTAATTTTCAAACACGATAAAATATTTTTATAATTTATAATTGCAGATTGCTACTCGTCCAGTTAAACATGCTGATACTGAAACTAAATAGTAAAATGGAAGTAAGTAGATGTGGAATTTCAGGTAAAGTTTTCAGAAATAAAGATATGCAGGAAATAAAGTTTATTTTCGTAATAACAATCTTCAGCACACACAAAAAGATAGAGAAATAGATAAAACAAAAGGCAACACAAAAAGCAGCCACATAAAATAAAAATCTTCTTTTGCAGTATTAAATTGTTAATAGTACTCGACAGTCAAGGAGAACACATTTCGTTAGTGATCTCCCACGGGGGATCGAACCCTGGTCAGATTTCGATAAAGTCAAACGCGCTGCCCGCATAGCCATCCTGGAGGCCTATTATTTTATAATTATTTTTTCCAACAAACAATGTTTAAAAGCAATATCATCCAAAGGGTTTCTAATAATTTTTACCAAACCGCTAACGCTATGCACAGAGTTTTCATTAGGTTAAGTCAAAATTCGTTTCGTTTCCGTAAACGTAATGGGCAACATCTCCCAAAATGGTTCTAGGTTCGACACCGCGCAGGCTAAATTCTCCAGTTAAAAATGTATGGCAGAGATTTCAACTGATTTCATGAAGCACTTACCGAGAAGATAGATATTTCTAACCCAGCATGTGAAGAGTAGTCATGGATATATTTTATAAACACAACCGACTGCTCCTTTAAGTGGGGAATGTGGACTTCTGTTGAGAGGAACTTCTCGATATGATACCGACTTGAAATTCTATCTAAAATTAAAGAGCTCGCTTGTGCGACATAATATGCTATAAAATCTCCCGAATATAATTGGTAATATGATGTACAAAAAGGAAGTCCTAAAAATACGAATATATTATTCCAACATAGAAACTTAAAATAAAAATCAAAGCAAATGTTATACTCAATGATCGTATGTCGGGTATGAAACACTTCATTTCCGATAGATGAATGGTCTTTGCTACAACCACAGAAACTGAAATTTCTTTCTTTTCACATGTATCAGCGTCTCGGCTACTAGGAGATAGGATAAGCCCCGATTTACTGCGATGAGTCGGAGATTATATTATCTCCAAGTAACTCGAACACGATCTCAAACTTTTGAAAGCGGGAAAAGCCTCCAACGCAGTTGCAGGAAGTTCCAACAGGCTCCCAAAGGGGGAGTGGTATAGCGATACCACCGCCTGTTACGGCTCCGCGGGTACTTCTTGCTCTACCCCATACCTTGTGAACCTTCCATTTAAGTTTCTCAAGACTGTTTATGTTTCGTAGTTGATCTCGAGTATACGGACAAGAGAGTGAAGGAATTTACCAGATGGCAGCAGCATATGGAGCGGAGAACATGAATACCTTTATGATCAAATCAGGAAATAAGATTCTGGGAACGAAGCTGTGTTTCCGTAATTTTAATTGGTATGCTTATAAATAAAAGTAACACATATAAAAGAACAAAATGCGACGTAAGAACTTATAACCTAGTGACTTTCTGAAATCTAATACAATAAATATTCCAGAGTGTCAAGAACTACAATTGAATTTCCAGAGAAGAGCAATTGCGATAGGAAAAGCTAAAGTACACATTCATCCTAAAAAGCTTTCGTTATAGCTAATGAATTCGAATTTTCAGCCAGGAACATCATGAAAAAAAATCTTCTAAATAAATTATAGCTATCGATTATTGAACAAAGACTTTTATTATAAGAATCTCTTCTTTATCCCTGATTTAGTTCCACATTTTTTTAATCATGATAAATTAGAATTACAATCACAATAGCTGGTATTTACTTACTGTTGTTACACTAATTCCTCATCCACAATAGTTAAACCAACAGCTAGTAATTTACATAAATGTCATATGTCATAATGCATAACTTTTACTATACACAAAGTGAAATTCAGATTCACAGTTATAGACCAACATAATCTTGTTAAAATAACTTACGTCTTTTCTGGAAACTATTCTGCAACATTTAAAATCTTTTCCCCCAATGAAATCTTACTTCCAATAAAACTGGTCTTGCCAACTATGGTTTTGCTGACTGCCCCAGTTTTTAGGAACTCAACCCATGAATGGGCAAGGGACAATTCCTTTAATTATTTTAGTGGTGTTTTATATTTGTGATTAATCCTCTGTCAAGAATATTTTCAAATTAGCAATGATTTCATCGTAAAATCATATTTCAAACAACATAAAATACATAGCAATCATAATGTTTTCAAGAGATTTTGATTTAATTTTGTAGTTACATGACAGATGAATACACATTTTACTAGAATTTTTATTTTTACTCTCCTAATACCATTATTCAAAAACAATACTGCATTATAGCAAATATTTACATCTAGCATATACGTTTAATAGTCAACATTACATTTCTAAACATTTAAACTATAAAACAGAATACTTACTTCTTTTAAGAAAATCACACATCAAAACTGATTCATGAAATCATTGAATTATCATATTTTACCCACATAATCAAGCATTATTTTCTAAGAGAGTCACAAAAGTCTTCCAATGACTTTCTGAGGCTTGTTCCTCTCACTTTTCTTTGGTATTTTTAAGTTTTCTTCTTTATAAGTTCTATCATACAATACAGCAGAGGGAGTCCTGATAGGAATCAACATGGTAGGCTGTCCCTCTCCTCCAACTCTTATATATTCTCGTCCATTGTAAAAACTCAGCTTTCCCTCCATTTCATCACACATTTTATCAATATTTCTTAGGCTCATGTTGTATGACTTACCATTTCTTGCCTGCTCAAACTTCTTGTCCATATCAATATCTTGTTTAATAGCCCACTTTGAAGTAAGCCAAGGATACATAGAGAGAATCTTCATTATAGCTGGTCTCATTTTCAGTCTTAATAACTTATTTTTTGATTTCCGCTCTTTCCATCTCTTCCAAAGATGGAGTAATCGCTCACCAATAAATGCAATGGCAGCAACTATGAGACCAATTCCCACAGCTTGGTAAGTGGTTGTAAGATCAGAATTTCTAAGTTGCCTATCTTTGTTTCCTAAGTCTAATGGACAGATTTCTGATTGAGGTAGGTCATGCTGTATCAGATGATCTACTATGCCAGCTTCAACAAGAGATGTCAACCTGAAAATGTAGAAGAAATAATTTCATTACAAAATGATACAAAGAGCAAAATATATACTTGATAAGTTTGTTTGTTGATTTGTAATGAGCCTCAAGTACAGTGTAGAATGATAAATGCTAAATAAATTTTGTAACTCAATTATCTTAGAGTATAATCAAAAAGATCAAGAGAGATTGTTAAGATAAATACCACTTTTTTAATAATATAGGCCTCTAATGTTTTACTTAAAATTTCCATGTTTACATTTCTTGTGTTGACTGTATGTTTACCTGTGATTATTACTAATATTGATTTATAATTACACTGTACTATCTCTAAAGATTTCATTATATAAAATGGCCAAAGAGCACAAATGCAAATAAAGGAATTTAGGTTTTTCTTTTAATTTCTTCTCTTTTTTGCTCTTTACACCATGAGTCATTTAGTGAATCATCCATCTCTTTGCTCAATTCAAAAGGACATTTCTGTGATTAACAGGGCATAGTTATCCTTTCTCTTCTTATTTCTTATATTTTCAAAGATTTTTTAATATTTGGATGGGGTGGTATGTAGAACTTTAAATGTGGCACACCAACATTGCTCTCATTACCGTTTCTGCAAAATGTACAACAGAGACCAACATTTTTTAATTCTCTTTTTAAAGCCCACCTAAATGTTTAACATAGTAGTGGAAATTTGTTCAGCCTTACACATCACTGCCTTAAAATTAAATTTTATAAAATATATTGCAGATGTAAAATATTCAACACCTCATGGACCAATTTCATCAATAACTACTATGAATTAATAATTTTATCAATATACATCCAAGTGAAATACAAAAATACTATGAAGAAAAAGTATTACATACTTACTTTGGATTAAATATGTTTGGTAAGGTGCTGTTTTTTGGAAAGACAAAAGCAAGTGGCAAAGAAAGGAATGAATCTGGTGTGATTGCAAAAACACATCTTTGGGATTCTTCAACTCCCTCTTTAACTTTCTTCATGTAGTCTCTGAAAAGAAGTCTGTCAACAACTCTTTTCTCCCGGATAAACATGAGTCCATCTAGAGAAAAATCACAAGAAAATTTATAGTTATATAGGAATGTACCTCCTACTTATCCTTTAATCAATTTGGCCTATAATCAATTAGTAGACTGATAAAAATGATAAAGGCTCTTTGATTAGAAACTTGATGTGATTTCAAATATCATAATATGTCTATTATAAATAAAACATATATATTGTAGAATTACATGATATAAGTTTCATCTTCTTCTTGATACATAAAGTAGTATCTTCCAACAAATAGCATATATGCGCATTAAAAAAATTAGTACTCATAGTTAGCATTTTTGGGATTAGAAAAATTGTATGATAAACCCTGAAGATCTAAGTGGGGAGGGGAAATCATCTCTATGATGGCTCTACAGTACTAGTAATTTGCCTAGGACTTACAAGGAGCTTGAATTAAAATCTGATTGTGAAGTGTTTCTACTATCGCTGACACAACATCTATTGCACTCATCATGATAAGACAGTATTTCATAAGTTAATTGGAGATGAGTTCATGAATAAATTTACTAGATATTTCTTCATAATTGGTTGGAAGGACAATTATTTTAGTAAAACTATGATAAGAATTACAATTAATCCATTAAAGATCTAAAAAAACTATGAAATACCTTTTCTCACATATTCAACCAATTCTTCATCAGAGCTGTTAAGAAATTGTCCTAGGCCCATGTAAAGGGATTTCTTCAATGAAGCAAAACTCTCATCCTCCTGTCTTGGAAAAATTATATTGTCTACATGGTTATGAGATATTATAAAATGTCTCGATTTATGAAATTACTTTTAAAAACCAATTTGATGATCTGAATTTAGTGAATAATTTAGAGAAATATTCACTGTCAACAATATTTCTGGTCCAAGTTTGCCAGCTGCATGAAATAAACCTATTCTTGGAATTTCTCAAGTTTGCCAAACTGGCCCCAAAACCTATCCAATACAATAGTAGTAGACTGATATAAATATAAATACTACAACTAGCACATTCCAACAACATATAACTTTAATGCTGAATCATAAAATACTTCAATATTATTTTGTCTTAAGTTTCATAACCAAATTTTTAAACAGTTAATTAGTGTGTAGATTTAAATTGGAATTAGTAGGAAAAATGTACATACATAAGATGGCAGTGGTTGCATACTCTTTAGGAATAAGAACTTGTTCATAAAATTTTTGAATCTAACCACATGACACATCTTTGTAAAAGAGTATCAATACTGGAATTACTGAGGAGTTTGGAAAAATCTTCTTTTTACAATCAACTGCAGCAGCAATAATTTTCAGAAACTTTTCCACTTCCTATCTTAAAAAAATAACCTATTGAATAGTAGCTATGGAGATTGATTATAAGAATTGTCCCTGTCCCTTTCTCCTTCTCATTAAATCAGTAATTTATGATTTACTCTCATTGATCATCCATAGAGATTGAAAGATCATCTATATCCATTCAATGATTAATTAGGATAATTCAATTCTGGTTTCTTGATAGAATAGAATGAAGAAAAGGATTTTTAAAATAATTGACAAAATACTTTACCTCTATTATCCTTTCAAATGAACTGCCATGAAGTCCAATCCAATTATAAGATTTCTTGGCAATATCTTCTGGACCATTGATGGGCAAAGTGAATCGAGATAAAGTCAAGAATGCTGTAAGATTTGCTGTGTAGAAGGCAGTTACAACTGTGATAAATATCCACCATGTGGCAAACAGGAGGCGAGAAGAATCTGGAAAGATGTGATTTCACTTTGTATCTTCCTTACCACAGTGATGAAAATCATTAGATCTCTACTAAAAGCTATCTGATACATATTCTATAAGTCCAACCTTAGATTTATCGATTTAATATTTCACGAAGCAATATTCCAAGAAAAGGAAATAGGTTTCCCTACTCCAGGGTAAGGTTTTCCAAGGCCTATGAATTTATATTCTTAAAGTAAGATATATGAAATGTTGAAACTCACCTGAGATAGGGTTCAGAGTAGAGCCCTGTTTCATGAGAGCACCATACACAAACCACACGCAGGATGTCAATGGGAACACTTTTGTGAGACGTGTACTACCTCTGCATAGTTTCACTCGAATTATTATTATAGCATACATAACAGGACCAACAATTGACAGAGATAACAAAATTAAAATCCAGACCTGGAAAAAATTAGCCAAGACAGGAATAACATATCAATGTGAATACAACTAGATAGAATGCTATTGCCAGAAATTAAAATAGGAATCAATGAAATACCTTAATAAATTAATTGAATTATAAATTAATGAAATGATGTAGTGTATGGAGAATGGGCAGTTGGATAAATAAGAGAATCAGAAGAGGGATTTAATAATTTAATTTTGGAGGACCTCTAGAGGAGGAGAAATATAATATTGACAAGAATTCCTCATCCAGATTGACATATCAAAATGTCATAATCAAATGTTTGATTGAATTTGCAGCAATAAATAAGATGTTGCTTTTTCATGAAGGTTGTGCCTGTAATTTGATCAAAAACTTGTGATACAGGAATATATGTATAAATGAAAGAAAGAAAGCTTTGAAGTGAGAATGATCAACAAAAGTTATTGGATGAGATTAAAAGTTCATTGATTGTATTGGAGAAAATTAAGACGTGATTGTAAGAAATACAGGTAGAAAGAGAATTTTGATATAAATGGATAATGATTTTGGATTAATTGCTAATATTTCTAAGGAAGTTTGTTGGGGAAACGTGTCAGATAAATATATGTAACATGTAGGTGCCCAAGTAGAATTCATTGATTGCTCAAGTCTATTATGGAGATCAATACATGGATATATTCTACATGACAATAATAAAGATGGAGAGTTTCATGTGATATGTAATATTTAGGTTATAACCTCTAAATATTCTTAAATTTAAGGTTGCTCAGTTTGGTGGAATGGATGACCTCGGGAAATGTAGAGTACAACATGAGGCTGACATAAATGTCATTCATGCAATATTTTAATCCTCGTTTTAAGCTGACATTTCTCAATAAAAAAAACCCATACTTTTTTATCAAAAGGGGCTAGGAGACTAGATCCAGAAGCTGATTCTTGGGGTCTTCTGAGCAAAACCACCCACTCCTCTGTGGCTAACGTGGCAGAGAATATCACCCTTTCTCTGGTCTCCTGAATAACAGGTAGGAATGCTGCTGCCATGTCAACTTCCTGGAAATCCATATCAAAAAGAAAGTGTAAGTAGCTAAGAAAAGCAAACAATTAAATGAAGAGCAAGAAAGTAGGAAGGGGTTAGAACAAGCAAGGAAAATAAAATGCTATTGATAGGCATTTGCATGATTAAATTGGAAGCTTCTGTATTTTTAAAAAATGAGAATTTCAGACTAATTCATGGTAGATGGATCAAATTTTTGACCAAGTCAATCATAAGTAATAATTACAAATACACTGTGTTTTATATGTCACCATTTTTGAGCACTTTTAGAGCTTCATGTCAGGTAATCTGTTTGACTTAGTATGTATGTTTACAGCCTTTGATCATCCATCAATAACAGAGCAAAGTCTCTTCAAAGTTTTAAATCTTAACTTAGGGCTCAGCAGTATTTTAGTTCTTTTAATTTTTCTATTTATGTGTGATATAAAGATGTACTGTTTGAGTGTTTGAGATCAGTGGTGTTTTAAAGATTTGATATTTTTATTTCCTGTAATAGTATAGCATATTTTCATTAAGTTGCTAATGTATTTTATAGGTAAATTATTTTTTAGTCCTATTAATTCTAATGATAAGTCTAGTAATCCCATGTCTAAGAATTCAGCTACTAAGGCACAGATTTAAGGCAGAATCTTACAAGTAACTAAAATTTCATCTAAAGGAGTTCATTCACTGTAAGGAAAATCATCATATTTTGTTATAGAAACAATAATCACTTGGATCTACTAATAAAGAGAGGGGTACAATATATGAGAGGGAACAAAAAATGCCATGACAAATGAGCATCAATAGGTGGATATTTAATTAGAAATTAAATGGTAATGCACTCACTCCATCTGCTACCATCTTCATGATGTTTTCTGCAGAATTCTCTGGTGTGGGGACAACTGTGTAACTGAATCCCAGTTCTTTACGGAGTAGTTCAATGAAGTTGAAGGCTATTCCAATTCCAATATACTTATCAGATGAAGTATTCAATCTGAAATCGCTCAGAGGTAAATCCTGCTCAATTCAAAAAATAAAAAGGAATTTTAATTTAAGCTATCTCAAACCTCAAAAGGTTCTTAACAGCATGTAAGTGATGATGATTTTCATAATGAATTTTAAATCAGAGGTTTTGGGTAAGCTAGAACCAATGATCTGAAACAATTCCAAGCAAATATTAATAATTTTTCAGTAAATATATGAAAGTTTTGAAAGATATTTATTATAAGATCCTGTCTATTTCTATTTTTATGAAATATGTGAATGTTCGAGAACTATCAGGCTCAAAATCTTCGACATGAAGCTTTTAATGTCAATCTATTTTAATATGAAATGCATGAATAAAACCCTCAGAAAATGAACCATGTGAAAGTATTCCACTTGTAAAAGATATCCTGTTGTACCCTTTCATTCAGCCCCTAAGTAAGCTTAACATTAAATATAATTTGGCCATTAAACTCACCCTTAAGGTACCTATTTTAAGAGTTTTTCCCTCCAAAGATTGCTTTCCATCTTCTCTGTCAGGTGCCATTGCCGAAGGAATCTCAGGCATACAAGTTACATTTTTCTCATCATTTATATGAGCTGCAGCAGCTGCAAAATATACAATATGTTAGAATAAAAATCAATGACTTATTGGTTTACTATAGAATAGGGAAAATAGGATAAGAGAAGAGACAGATTCTAAGAAATATCTTGGAACCTAAAGGATTGAAAGAAGGTTAGGGAACCATATAATGAGTTACCAGATAAATGATATCACAGACAAATCAGAAAAAGAAGCAAGACCTTACATTCCCTTACCAACCATTTGAATTCCATGGCTCACACAATATTTATCAAATCTTTCAGCACACTAAGCCAAACATACCGAGTTTTAGTTCGAATTCAAATTAAAAAGAAATAAAACACCTAATTAGGGATTAGATATTTCAGTTCTTTATTACAAACTCTTATTAAATACAAAATATTATAATTATGCAATATACCAATGAATTAATTATGGCACATCAATATGCTTTTGTACAATGGTTCGGAGTCACTATTTTATAGGATAAATCTATTGAATGGACCATAGTAGATTGAAGGAATCATTGATACACTGTAATTCTCTGCAATGCTAGTAACTAGATAAGCAGATTTCCTGAGCTATCAAGAAACAAGCTGTAAGTGGAAGAGCAGTAGATATATGTTTGCAGTAGAAAAGCTTTCCAATCAAGAAATAAGACCACTAAGGATTTTCCTTAGATTTTCTGGTTTTACTACTGGAAATAAAATGGAAAATATTCGTTTTTAGTTGACTTAGCGAATCAATTCGTTTTGGTTATATAAAATTTCGAAGTTAATCTATTTGGACAATACTTAATTTATATGCAAACTTAATGATTTCTTATGCTGATTGGTGCAGCATGTCTGCATTGTGCTGTTATCAACTTGGGCTGACTTGGGACAAGCTATAAAACCTATAGTAGAAAGCAGTAAATTCTTGGATCCTTATGCAAAAACTAAAGAACGGAATGAAACTCGTACCAATGTTTCTTTTTCTTCACACATTAAAATTCTCAAGTCGTCTCCCAAAAGTTTTGCTCCCCAAATGATGAAATGAAAATAATAAACAGGTCATAATATTATAATTTACGTTAGTTTTTTGGGATATGTTCATTATCATAAGCGCTTTGTGTGATAGTTATCTATTGAATGGGCACATTTTGTGGAGACTGGAGAATGCAATAGTTCTAAATAACCATATCTTCAATCAATCCTAAGATACGATTATTGAATAGTTTTAATTAATTATAAAAATATGTTATATTTATACATATTCGACATTAAATTACCGAGTTCGAGCAAATGATTTCCTCTGCGAAGTCGTGGAGATGAACTTTGCGAGTCATTCTGAAGATTGTCCTCAAAATTCGTGGAAGTCTGACTCGTCTGATTCCCGATACAAATGGCCAGCAGGAGCATGTGTGCGGGGTCCATTGTGCTTACTTTGTAAGCAGCTCAGGTCCACGACAGCCGAGGAGAGAATGTAGCTCTACAACCGCAGTACCTCAGAGAGATAATTTACAAATGAACGAAATTAGTAAAATGACGCACCTCACGTTGACATTTTCACATCCATACTAAGCTATCCGAATAGTAAGTTTTTCTTTGAGTTGGGAATGTAAACTGGTAGAGTTTATCCTTCTACAGTAAAACTCCTTTAAAACGCTCCCTTTTAAGAAAATATCCTGCTAATTGTTTTCTCTCCGTCCCAGTTAATTTCTCATAAAGCACACGTTAAGAATACCGTTTGAGATGCTCTGCTCTGATGCGGACTTTTCCTTCCCCCAGATGCACTGCAACCCGCTATATCCAACCATCCGCCTCAGTCGATACGCAGAAAAGTAATATCGTTTTTCTTCCTTAATAGTCTATCCAGTAAAATTTGCTTCATTGTGTAATGAAAATGACCAAGATTAAGTAACAAAGGTTGAATTCCTCGTTTGACGGCCCTAATAACCATGAACATTCTCTTTCCCAGATCTTTTACCTTGCTTTACCTCTACACGCTGCACATGAAAGCACACCTTTGAAAGTATTGTTAGGAAGGGTAAAATTATTATTATATTATTTATATAAACTTAGTTTGATGAAATATTCAATTAACACAGCCATGCTGGAATATACCCAGCACGAAGTGGAATCTGCTCCCTTACAAGATGCTAAAGCTTGTTCGCTAAACAGATTAGAGTTCATACTGTGTACGATGGGGTGCGCTGCCTCTAATTAATTTCTGAAGAAAAATAATACTTAGATATTTATCTCTAGTTGCCTCTTAAGCTATTGTAGATTAAAGAGAGAGAATATCACAAATGTTGTAGTTTTACATCTAACGGTAGTTTAATTCACTTTTGAAACCGGTGATACATAATGAATATTGCGAGAGATTTATTTCTCGAAACTAATTACACCATTAATACAAGACCGTAAAAGCTTTGACTTCCCTTTGTAATGTAAGATTTAACTAATAGCGAAGCCACTAACAGAGCATCACCAGAAGAAAAAACAAGATTGAAACATCAAATACCACTGGAAACACCCGATTTAAGTATTTCAGCCGCTCTAAGTTTCACCACAACCCTCGTTCCGCCATTCCATCATTGTATCTCTCTAGTAACTATGAGACAGATATTTCTTTAAAAAACTTCATATCAATTTCACTTTTAAAATGAATCAGACGATATGAAGAATTTTACGTAAACAAAGGAAGCTTATTATAACACAATTATGCCTTTGAATAGTGGTTATCTATAACTCAAGGACTGACTACTGAAAAGTAGACCTTCTTTGGCAAACCTTTTGAACGAAAAATTAAATTAATATTTTCTATTCTCCTCATTATTAATGAATTTTTATTTTTCACATTGTTTACTATTCGGCTATTCAAAAACTTAAAGTGATCCTCAATCGCTTAAATCAGGTGCTTAGTAAAATGTAATAATTCATGTACTTACCCGTTGTGCATTTTAAGGATGTAAAGATGAACCCCTTCAACTTCTTCTTCTTCTGAATTCATAGGTGCTCTGGCTGTAGTAAGTATTTCAGAAACAATTCTTTAAAGACAAATTTCATGTGTACACGCAACTTCTTAATACTCCTAACTGACACACAGAATTTAATATTATCGAACTTAGCTTATCAGCTATTGGCAAATCATTGACTTGTAAGTGGTATAGAGAAAATGGGGTGCCTACATCAAATCTATGATCTTCAATTTGAACTGACTTTGGAATAAATAATTCATTTTGCGATGCTTGAAATCACAAGTCTGCCGTTTTTTTCTTTATAAGTAAATGAAAAGAATTTTTTAATTATTTCACAAGCAAAAATTTACCGCGAGAGTAGCTGCTGACTTTATCTAATCTAGATAACAGAAACGATGAATATCTTGGATAACTCTGGAGCGACTAACTGTATAAGGGTTAAGGGCAAGGGATATCAGGAATAGCGGGTGGGGTGGCTGACAGAAAATCGCTGTTGATTGATCACACCCCTGAGAAGGGATGACTTTGCGAAGGTCGGGGAAGAAATGAGGACAAAGCATGCAACAATTTCACGATCTGTATTGTCTCGAGATGGACGCTATCAAGTTAGGCCAATTAGAATCGAGCGTGTTCGCAAATACGGAACGAAAGTTATTGCAACGTATGACGATGAAACGGGCCCTATGAATTATGGGAAAAACCAAGAAAATCGATCTCGCTCATGAAGATGACATTTTTTGCAAAGTCCCTAGAAATAGATAAACAAACGATTCTGGCATGAACGTCGTCTCGGAAAGAAAATCGAACATTTCTTCCCAGAAGAAACAGGAGGGCACGCTAGATAAATTAAAGCTTGGTTACATTGTAGAATAATGAATTTTCTTTTCTTCGGGAGTGAGTTTAGCTTTGTAGTCGACTAAAAGTGCTGCGATAACGTTGAATTAAACCAAAGAGAATATCCAGAGTTTTCAGGCTAACGATCTTCTACATTTTATATTTTTAACTGTAGTGTATTTTCAACTCCTTCTATAAAGTTTCTATAACAATACGCGTGACCAAGATTAATGCGGAAATTATAGACATTTAGTTAGAGTTGGATATATGGATTCCTGAAAAAGCTCATAAAAATAACTCGATAAAACTATGTGGCAATAGAAATCAATCGTATACAATAATCTCCAGCACTAAAAAACCAACTTTGTGTAGCCATTAAGAACTTGATACCATGGGATATATATCGGCAGAGAATTTTGAATAGTAGAAAAGAAATTTACTTTCCTAGTTATATCACGGAACAACTTAATTATGGTATGAAAAGAAATTGCTCTACCTACCAATCCAAATGTCATGAAGAATGCAAAAGTATCTTTAGTATGCATTTTCTTCATATTTTGCTACGAAAACTATTTTAGAAAAGAAAAATTACTCTTTAAAAGAATTTCAGACGGTATGAACGTTAAACGTAATTCAGATTGCGCTTTCAAAGATTTAGTTTTGGTCACCACCCTCCAAGTCGCTACTTTAAAAAAGATGATTTTTTGAAAATCATGAATAAAATTAAGCTGTGAACCATGTCATCATTTATTTTCCGCCTCCCTGGAGAGCCGTACATTTCATAGATCGGTAGTTGTCATCGTTCCTTTCTTCCAAATGTGACTTCTTTCGTGTACAAAGCTCCAATAAAGGCCTTACGTCATGTATAACGTCCTCCGTCGCCCTAATGGTTTCAAAACAAGGCAGTCAAATATCGTGGGACAAAATTGCGGTCACCTTAGTGATGGAGTGTTTTGAATGCGACATGAAGGCACGCACCTGTCGAAGAATAAATCTCCAGAAAAGTGTCCCTGACCGCTTTGACGCTTGACGGTCGATCCTTTAAGAAAACACTCCAATCTCCTCAGACTTAAAATCAAATCAGGGGTTTTATTTTTTACTAATCGTTTGCCCTCCATGCATAAAATAAAAGAAATTACTCAATTGTGAATAAAATTTATGAAATTTCATTCCCTTTACTCTCGAGAAAAATAAAAAAGGAATATTATCATGACGTTTCTACAACAGCAAATTTAATGTAAATATGGAACGTATACCGGATACGAAAAACTGAGCTTAACAAAACAATTTTAGTATTACCTAAGGTACTACAGAATTACCGAAACATTTACCATCAAGTTTATGCTGTCGATAATGAAGTTCAAGATTAGGATACTGATATCAGGGGTCACTCCATAAAATTCCTGAACGAGAACGAAAGAAATTCATTACGATCCGATAGTTCCGACATATACATAAGGGGACCCGGATGAAAAATTCTTTGGGCTCCTTTCTCTGCTTCTACTGCCCTTGTGATACGTTATAGTAAATAAATAAAATATGACATTTGGTAGAACAACATTTCCTAAAGATTTATTGTTTTCCCTTGGCAAAATAACGAAGCTAGGCAACCCCCCTCTTCCCGGCCCTGCCATCCAAAATTGCATGATCAAATCATTATAGGAATAAATAATGAATAATGTTGATATTGTGCGGAGGATACAGAACTGGTTTTACTTCACCTAAGTCGCTAAATTTTATACCGCAGAAATACGCAGGTACAGAAGAAATTACTCAAATACTTTCTCAAATGCATCACTCGATTAAGATATTTTTCGGGACCTAACACTTTGTAGGACATAATATCGCATTTCTGGAAAAATTCCCTCCGACTCACGACGATTGGATAGGACATTCGGAATATTTCCATTTTCTGCTTGAATATAAATAAACAGGCGAGCTCATTGACAAGCCGTATCATTGGCAACCATCATGAGATTAACAAACAACAAGCAGGGCTATTTTCAGGTACTTCCAGATTTTTACATCGACCGGAAGAGAAATTTTAAAGATTATGAATTCTATGAAAGTTCTATACCTCGACTGAAGATGGAAATGTTACAGAACAGTGAGCGAACTTATAATATTGGGATCAACTATTGACTAAGTTGACTCCATATTTCATACCTTATAAAATGTAGGAAAGTTAATTTACTGACGGCAGGGGTTACTCTTTTTATATTTAGTTCTTCAAAGGTGCCACGGGAATAATCAAAATAGTAATTTAGTTACATAATGATATTGTTCGAATAAACAGATAATAATAGTAATTACAGTAAAAATTGTACAATACGAAACAATAGGAACTAAGTGCATAAAATAAAATTTCATAAGGGTCTCATACTCTAACTTAGTCGTGCAGCGACTCTACCTTGGGTGCGAGGGTGGTGGGGCGAATCGTTACCCTTACGGCATAAGGCGCCTAGAACCCCCTTTAATTTAATATGGAGCTATACCATCAATAGAATGATCATTCATAATGTTTAATTATCCATTGTTAATTAGTCATAATATTCGTGAAACGGGGGCGGCGAATTATATTGGACCGTTTCGGAATCCGTGGTGGTTAGTGGGTTTCTCGCGAGATTACTCCGGAGCAGGGAAGGCTCTTGGTACTTAAGAGGCCCCGATGTCTATTCGTGCGAAGGAGCTATATTCTTAATCCTTTCATAATAATAGCAAAGGGATGGATGCTAAGAGCTCCGATGCTCTGCTTATCATTAACTAATTAACTGCTAAACATTTTAGAGGCCTAAAGTCTCTGGAGCTCTGCTATAGAGTCAGCAGGTTTGGGTAAACGATAAATTTAATATGTTTCTCAAATCAATCTTATTTAGAAATTGTTGTTTTGGCACTCCTCAAGATCGGATCGGATATTAAAATTTGAGAACCAAACGGAGTTTTTGTAAATGAATACTCTGTACTGCTAATGGTAAATCAAGTATGTCAAAGAGTAGAGAGGAGGTGTTCGGAAACAAAAGGAGGATATAAAATGAAAATATATACAATATATGGTGATAAAGTTGATATACACAACAATAATTTTAAATAAATTATACTATCAATTAAAAATATTCTTATAGTTCAACATATGAAAAAACAGATTAGTTTAATATTCCTTAATAAATTGTAAGTTTATAACTCTTTAAAAGATTATTTACTATAAAAAATATCAATTTCCAATCGTATAAAACATTTAGAGATGATTCCCAAGATTTATGAATTCTCATTATTCAATTGTACTATTTCTGGTGTCTCCTTTATTTATCAATCAGAGATTTCATAGAATGTTGAATGTAATAGGCTGCTGGTTTACTAACTATCAAAATGATTATGAAGATATAAATGTACACACATACATGTACATTTCTTCAATCCTTATTACAAATAAAACCTGACACACCATTCAACTTACAACTAAACAAAGTCATCATCATTTAAGAGGAAACTTGTTCATAAGACAGGCAATGTGTGTATATCTTCATTTATCTATAAAACAAATAGATACTTTCCTTTTGATATACATTTTAAAATCATTAAAATAAAGTTTACAACAAGTTTAGCTGAAATATAGGATGTTGAAAATGTCTTAATAAACTAAAAACATGAAGATAGCTTTAATGTAATTCAAAATGAATTAAATAAGTTAAAGAGCTAAAAAGAAAGATCTATTTCTAGTCACTTTTTCTACATTCAGGGCAAATGCAGTACAATCCAGATCCAGGAGTACCAAATTGGTTATACAAAAGACCATCCTTCTATGAAAGAGTCAGAAATCTAAGAAATCAAACCATTCCAGAGAATAGCCCAAGACCACCAGCTTTCCCTACATTTACTCCACCTACCGAAGAGGAAAATGAAAGAGCATCTTCTACACCACTTAACTTCAATGAACCGAGGGATCAATGGAGAGCTTCAACATGCGTTTCATACCTATACTACATCTTAATTATTTTGACATTGGTAAGAGAAAAACCTCCAAGCTTATTCAGAAATAATTTTTACTGATAAGGAGAAAATAATAACTTTTATATAATTTAAGGAATTCTCTATTTTCAATCATAAGCAGTTAACAATTTAACTTCTGGGCTATAGAGCCACATTTACTTAGAGACAATTGGTTGGAAATACTGACAGCAAGTAAAGATGGTCATTCATTGTGTTCTTTTAGTAACCATCACATCTTCAACATAAAATTACCCTTCATTGGCTCATATGTGATTTAAATGTATGCTAGCCTTCATTACCTTATATTCTAACTTTTAAATATGCTCTTTGTTTACCACAAGGGCTTCACAAGATTGAGGGCAGTTATTCTGACCTACTTTATCACAGATTAGCATGGATAATATAATACACTGTTATACGCTCTATATGTGATGATATAAAACTTATTAACTTAAATTATTTTTTCAATAAAAATGGACCTGTAAACAATCTCAACCAAGCAACAATGATGAGATATTATATGTAATTAAAATGGGCATCAATTATAATTAATGAGATGTCCCTATACTGGTTAAAAACTGGTAGTAGAGTCTATCATTCATTCATTCATTGTTAACTCCCAAATTCAACCCAATATAAACAAACACTTACTTGTCCTCAATGTATGATTCTTTCACCTTGCAGTTTGACTCTGACTAAATATGTTTCTCTAATGATTTTAATTTTCAGAGTTTCGGCATCCTGATCCTCATAATTAGCACCCTCTTGAAGGTTTTCAAGGATGAAATTCTCATTTTTGTAAGCAATGGAGCATTTTGGCTTATATGCATCATCTTGATGAGTAATGCTCTGATGATGATTGTTACATCTATTATTGGCCTCCATGGAATGACCAAAGAAAGAAAATTTTATATACTAATAGTGAGTAACAGTAATGCCTTACATGCTTTCTATTTTTTGAGCTTCAATATGTAAAGGTAAATTTGAATTCTATTTTCTTATGCAAATAAGAAATATTGAAAGATGGTTATGTTTGATTTTGAGAAATAAACATTATAATCACTACTGAGAATATCTTACACTGTGGTAATAACAGCAAGCTGAAAACATTTTTTAATTTACCTTAAATTTCTCTCATCCATTGAGCTGGAAGAATCAAGTAGGTTTATAAATGCATTTTTTGCAGCAAATGGGGTTTTCAGCATTCTTGACTGGTCTAATGGTAACCAATGGATTTCTGGACTTCCTGACATTTAAAACAATCATTAGGTGCACTGAATCCCACATGAAGGACTCCCTCTCATCATATCATGCTAATCAGAGGATAGCAGATGCATGGGATGGAATGCAAGAATCGGTATGCTAAGAAATATTATCTCATCATTATGATGCATTAACTCAGGAGTGAACTTAGTTTACACTAATCCTTCAGATACTTCATTTTTCCTCACCCATGTTTTTCAAACATTTGAAATCATTAGAGAATGATGCTTCATATTCATCCTAATATGTTTCCTAAAGCACAAAATATACAACTTACTCATATACAAATTTCATGATAAAAAATTCAGGTTGGATGAGCATCATATACGCAAAAAATTATATCTTAAATTTCCTTGTAAACAAGGACTTCTTCTACAAGAAATTTTCATTGGTCAACCATTTGGTTTTTTTATTCCATCAATTTTTATCAGATTACCAGTCACAGTAATTGATTGCCATAATCAGGTTGAACGAAAACCTGTTGTGTTTTAATAAAAATTTTCTGCAGAAGTATGATATCCTTATTATTTGTTTTGATGATTGACTTCTACTTCATTATGGCCACACTGGTTCATTGAGCATCATACATTTCCCTAACATTTTTGCTGAACATATTTGAAATAAATGGTGTTTATACATTCAATTTAAATTCCATACTTTTGTTTAAAATGAAATAAAACTGATCAATCAAAGCAATAAATCTTTTTTTACAATTAAAGATTCAGAAGAACCTCTGGTCAATCAGATTTAGTTGTGATATGGTTGAGACTTTGAAATATAATATAAAATTTTAACATACAAGTTATTATTTATCTACTAATTATACTCTAAATTTTAATTATATTTGTGATAAAATCTATTAAATTAACAATTGTAAAACAATCATAAAATATACATTAGCATATTTATGGAGGTTAATTTTCCCTAAATTTTCAATAAATAATAAAATAATAAATGAAACATTTGTAAAGACACCATTGGCAAAATTATTTTACACTCATAAAATGAAATCCTAATATTACATCTTTACATCACTTATAATATTAAGCACAACCTTCTGAAATTGTTTATTGTTCTGTCTTCGATAAATAAATTAATTTTTTGTGATCAATCATGTGAGTATCTCAGACATAATTGCACATTCTTTCAAAATAAATTAAACAGGATTTCTATCAGTATTGATTTAAATATCCCTGAAATGCATATACCCCTACCTTTATTATTTCTGGTGCTTTCTATTATATTTTCAGATGAACTGTTGTGGAGTGAATGGATACGAAGATTGGTGTTTTAAAAATAATGGAACATGTGAAATTCCTCTCAGCTGTTGTCTCCCAACATCATTAGAGGTGGATCATAATTTTCCTTTGCTTTGGAGTAGAAAATATAAAATCCATTATTTCCTCAAGTATATGAATTAAGAGAATGATTTATCTTACACTAAAGATGTAATTCACAGAGAAATGATCATATTCTCAACAAAAAGCAGCTAGATAATTTTTAATTTTTTCAGAATATTTTCCTACACTTACCAGAATAAACTGATCAATTACTCTTAAAATTCAAATTTAATTTGTGGTAAAATCGAGAGCTTATGGCCAATTTCAGAAGGGAAAGCGTAAATTAATTCAAGCATAGATGGGAATCCCTAGAAAAGAAAACCATTAAGGGAGGCTATATACTCAATGAATGAACAAAAACTAATGCTGACATAACACTCTTTTGCCCACAGTTATTATGAAGTAGACTCAACCAGAGTAAACAATATTTTCTGCACTATGGCTATAAGCTGTCAATTTCATTGAAAACTCTCTTTTGCCAATTTTGAATATCTCTCTACAAGATAACATAAATGATTCATAAAATTCTCTTTGTATTTTAGGATGGAAATTGCAAAATATTAGGGCTGTATTATCCAGTTGGATGTATTGGTGCAGTTGAGAAAATTTTAAGAGTTGTAGAGGGATTTCTATACTATTTTTCAGTAACATTGGCAGTTTTATTTGTAAGTAAACATTATGTGATGCTTATAAATGATAAGTTTTACTAAAATTAATCTATTAGTAAATACCTTTCATTAAAATACATAATAACAAATCCATTAGGAATTATACCCCAGATCACATTAATAATAATTTTATTCGTCCATGGAAATTACATAATAATTCATAAGACATGTCAAAAGGGAAAAAAAGATTCAAAACATCAAGATAAAGATACTTCATTTGCCAAATGCTAATGAGTTATCTACTTGACTAACCCAGGGCTTATTGAAATTATTTATACTCACAAGAGCATACAAGAACCTTCACCAAAACATTTGTTGACAGAGACTAATATAAGATTAGATGCCGGGAAATGGTTAAGATAGAGAGCTATGAATGGAGAGATCTTAGGTATGACTGCAAAATATGGACTGTACCAGACAAGAGAAGGTTAGAAGCAATATTTGATGCAACAGAAGAGTTACAAAAATAAACTGAGTGAGCCAATTAAATAATGAAATCTTTTTAAGAGCAAAGAAAGCCTGTGGTAAACTTTGATGAAAGGACAAGGGGAAATGTATTCTATGCACTTTGAAGCATTATACCCATTTGTTGGAAAGTTAGTGTAGGGTAGTAATTAGAGAGGAAGATCTAGGTTGAAAGATTATGAGAGATGGGTGATGGTTAATATTAAGAATAGAAAAGTGAATGAATTGTCTGGAAACAGATCTGTCAAGAGAGTAACAAGAATTCAATCTTCAAATTGTTAACCATGATTACATATTTATATCAGTGATTCATACAGCTGAATCCAGCAAATCCTTATCTCCAAGCCTGATCATCCTTTCAATTCTCCTTTCCTATCAGACTTTTGGTCTCATCAATGATGGACTCCACTACCTTGGTGTTGGTTTTCTTTGCATTTCTCAAGAGGTTGCTATTACAATTATTTTTTCATTCCATACACTCATTCAAATGCAATCTTTTGTTCCTTTTTTATTCTTCCACCATTCTTCTTAAGCTTTCTCTCAAGACTTTTTGGCTATATGTTCTTCAACTGATTCATAAGAAAGCGATCTCCACATCTTCCTCAATTTTCCAAGTGTTATCATTTCCAAGGTTTATAAAAGTATACTCTAAATATGATCTTGGTCTATTTAGGACTTATTTCATATGTTACTATTTTAAACATTTATATCTTTCAACGATACAATTGTTGGAGTTACTCTAAGATAGTTTTGCTTGATGAATTAAGTTTCACATTTCTTATTTATCTCATATTTTAGATAGCAATCGTTGCTCCTAAAGATTCATATTTTGCAGCAAATTCTGTACACCAAACCTTCCTCCAATTACTATACTAGAAAGGAAAGATCCATCGAAGAATGGATTGAGGGTCGATTCTCACTAATACAGGTGCAAAAACAAAGTCAGTCCACACTTTCTATGCAAACAAATGGGAAAGCAAAACACATTCTTCTAAAACATTCTTCTCTTAAGACAGCAGCGCAGGGACGATTTGTTCACCTCGTTCTCCGTCTTGATCTGGACCTGTGTTTACTATAGAAACAACAGGGCCGAACCAAGTCAGGAAACGGTGTAAACCGCTGTGATGGATTGAACTTGGTGTTTCTGTCTCAAACTGTTGACCTTGAGTATCTAGATTTCCCTACTTAATTACTTAAATTCCATTTGATAAAATCCAATGACACCCAAGAGGGGAGTCCCTTTTCATTGGGAAAGGTTAGGACCAGGTGGGTCTCTTATCAACATAAGCTTCAACATTTACTCAGAAATAATTAAACAAATGAACGGTCTGTTGGAAAATTCATTTCAATGTGAAAACGTAAACCACAAAAGTACCTGGGGAGAAAAGAGTTAGATGCAAAAATAGTCAAACTAAAGAAGTGTACAATACTGACAAAATTTTTGATAAACATGGTAATAACTTCGATAGACTTGGATACATGCACCGATATACTGCTAAATTATGACCATAACATCACATACAGACATAATTACATGTAATAAATATTCACTATTTTACCATGTATAGTATAGCATACATAGGTACACAAAAAAGTAATTGATACGGAAGAATTACATAACTGCTCATAATATGCAAGAGAGTAAACCTGTAAAAGATAATACAGAAAAATTGTGCCATGTGGATTTCCTCAAATTTTCTGGCTCTAGGAAAATAAGATAATAACAAACACCACAAACGACTGAAACCATATAATTTTTTCTCCTATGACTCTATCCCTTTGAGATAAGCTTCGTTACCTTTCTTGTGAAGGAAAGCCATCCCCAGAGTATGACCCAAAATATCAAATTAAATGAACAGGAGATGTTGTTTTTAAACCAATCTACTAATGAAATAAGCATGAATGAATGAGTACCAAAACCACAATAGATTTTGACATGGTAGGTGAATATTGTTTCCCTGATATACTTATTCACAGTCACAGTGGATTTTATAAATATTTACCGTCATTTGGTACCACCAATTTATAAGTGGTGCATGCCAGATATAGTACATAAAGGAAGATGAATAGATAGTAAGTTGCAATATATTTTGGAACTAGATAATTCCGAAGTTTAAAAATATTTATTCCAGATGGCCAACAGTGCTACGTCTCTGTACATCTACTGCTGCTAAAAGATTATCATTCATTGTTTCCTGGCCAACTAGAGGCAATGAAGTGAAAAGGAGCCCTACAATTGATCAATGTAAATATGTTGATAATTGATTACAATGACTTCACGTGAAAGTTGGTAAACAGACCTCTGTAAAGTAACTTGATTTGTCTGATGAGTAAATTGTCTGAATAAAATGTATGCTGTCACTATCATCAATGTACATCAGTATATGTACTAACAATTTTCCCTTAGTTAAGGGCAGGGTTTTCCAACCTAATCGGCCAGATGATCTGATTAGAAATTTCATTTAACACAACCACCAGACAGAATCTTAGTGATCCTAAAATTAAACTACTATTTTCTCTTTCCAGTATTCACTATTTATATTCGTCATTAAACTATTTCTGGGCATTGTATACTGTTTAAGCCAAAAATCAGTATATGTAAGAGTACATATATTTGCAATTTACATCTAAAATAAGTATACAAATGGATGAACAGATGAAGGAATTCAATACATGCATCAAGTTGAGTTTAAATCACATAACATCAGCGAATGATTGCATCAGGTGCTCTATAGTTTATGCCTATTTCATCTCAAAGAAATTTCTTTGAGAAATCAAAAAGAAATTTACCAAGACAAACTTATACAGAATACCTTGGCAATATAGTTGGGCTGGATACAGGTCCACTGGCCTTATGTTGGACAACCCTGGTTTAAAGGAATAATTAAAAAGCTATTTCAAAGGAAAGTCATTTGCTGGATGAATGATGGCTAGCTAAAGATGAACTCACAATCAAATTCTGCAAAAAACACACCAAAAACGCATGTAAGACTCTTGAGGGGATTGCAACTACTATTTTATTATATATATACTTATTTTAACACTAAGTTGAACATAAACGTAACGCAAAAATACAAAACATACTTAAGGGAAGGGATGATGCCCTCATTCCAGCAAGATTAAAGTGGATGATAACGAGTCAGGTCGTAAAGGTCTTACCCAAGATCAAGCTTCTTAAGACCTAACTCAATGAAACCTTTCAAACAAAGGCAAGTGTTAAGAGGTTTGATAATAATTTCTTTTATTGGACCATAACAAGTGGTAGAAAAGCTTAAATGAACTTAGAAGAATAATCTTAAATAGAGACAGTATAGTCCCCTCATAATGCAGAGTCACTAAACACCACTTCAAAACACATTGTCATGCACAGAGCTCATAAACTGCAAATAGGAGAAACTCCTGCTAGAGCTCCACAGGATTAAAATTCAATCCAAGATGATACCAAGAAATGTTTGCCAAAAGAATTCTGATATCTTAAATTTCTGAAAAATAGGCAGATCATCTGAATCAACCAGCGCTACATGCATGTGCATGAATTTTAAATCTGAAGTCAAATCTGTTTATAAACTAAATGAATCCTTGAATGGTTTTTCTTGATATCTGATTTATAAAAAAGTTTCAAATAAAGCTAAGCATTGTGTGTAAAAACATGGATAAATAGGTCACTGTAATGTTAAGCACCCGCAACACACATATACAGAATTATCTAAATGCATTCGCTTGAAATTTATTTCTAAGACTCAAAATAATAAAATGAATGAAAAATAGAATGAATCAATCACTAAATTAAAAATTATTGATATTTCAATTTCTTGTGAATCATGATTTCTCAAAGGAAGCCACTAATTTTAAGTTAATCAATCAATCATTCATCAATAACGAATTCCAATTACAATGCTTAATTTTATTGCACATTTTTCTATGTACATTAAAATTTAAATCCATCAATACCTGAGAAAAATAGAGGTGAATACCAACGTCAAGTGCTCACCACATAAAATACATAAGCCTCCATACAAACATTGCACTTTTAATCTACTATGATAGTTGGTTGAGAGATCTAATGGTTTTGTTGCCTATACAATTCTTTACCAGTTCATTGTTCTCCTTGATAAAATAAAATTGTCAAATAAATAGCAGGTTCTCTGCCACACACTAAAAAAGTTTAAAAACCCACACAATTTTTATGGTCATTAGGTCATCAACTTTTCATGTATGTATGTTTTCAAAAACACTGTTTTGGTGGTATGATTTATTAAGAAACACCTATAATTTTCACATATACAAAATGAATCATGACAATTATCACAAACATCTCTTCCCTGCTCTCAACTCTAATAACATAATCTGATAACACTCAATCTTATATCACTTCAAAGTACATCATGCCGATTATAGCTTATACCCTAATTGCCATATTTCTGCCTGGAAATTCAAGCGAAAACACCATAATGGTATAGGAATATCCAAACACTATTACCCAAAGATAGCAATGACAGAGGTGATATCAACACCATCGTATAAAAAAATATAATCTGTAAGGTAACATCTGCATTAGGTGGAGGAAGAGATAAGGAGTAAAAAACCTGCAACTTCAGTGTCATCCATGATATTTCATCAGCATGGTGAAAGATAGTTTTGAGAGCATGAAATCATTTTGACAAGGGAACTCTGTTCAATTAGTTTCCCTTAATACTAATGATGAAATAGATACTTATTAATCCATTTTCATGAAGCATGAAAGGCCTTATTTGTAGTCACAGCACTTTCAACCAGACAAGCATTTCACAAAGTATAAATGTGTGAAATTTACACAGCTTTGTACAGCTTTCCTGAATACCTTGAAAAGTCGAACATTTCCAGTTTTCAGGATATGTTTAGAAGAAGAATAGTTACATAATTCTTGCATACTAAATAATAGTCTTTCAGCAAAAATATTTCTGAATTGTCATTTCAAGAAAAACGTGGGATGATTACAAATTATTTATCAATTTTAGACACTATTAACACTTTATACAAATTTTTTTTACAAATAGACCCCAAAACTTTATGTGGATGAATGTTTTTCACTTAATGTCTTTGGTTTTTCTGAATTACAAAGAGGATCAAAAATGTATGTACATTAAAAATATACAAATAAATATGTCAGAAAGTTGAAGCATTAGATCTTTTGTGGCAAAACTAACTGTAACTAAAATACATTCTTTGGAAAACTTTGTGTATATTCATGCCACAATATTCTCTTTTCATAATAAAAAATGCTTCGGACCACAAAAAATTCTTACTATTTCACAAAACAAAAGCATATTTTTTTGATTAGAAATTTCTAGTGTAAAATGATGCCCTAACTTATCTGACAGTCAGAGAGAATTTAATTCCAAAAGTCTGATATATGTTCTTTTGAAAGATTGCATTAACAATAGAAAAGCTATTTGGGGTTTATCACAGAAATTTTTCTGGCACACATCAATTTTCCTCTAAAGGACAGAATTAAGTCCTACTAGCTGAATACATTTACGTCAGCAGAAATTAAGGAAAAACTTTAGCCAACTAAAGATAGTCTTATCACCTTCTTTGATATTACTGTTTTCCATTCAAGAATGTGATCAACAGTAAGCATCACATTCATTCGATACCTTCATTAAAATTAGAACTATCTCCATAAAAAGCAATATGTATTGATGACATTTCTCCACTTTGCAAAAGGTCAAATTCATGATATATCTTGAAAACTCACGCAAAGTTGTATAAAAAATAGCAAATTAAAATTATATAGTAACAACATGCACAAACATGACCTAAGAAAAGGACAATATTATCTTTCACTCAATAAAAATTATTTGCAAAAAACAGTAATGCTGAGAACTGGCTTACATACAGCAGAAATTAAATTACTCTTACAAATTTTAAAATATAGAACTTCTTGTATATTGGAAGAAAGTATGCATTAGTACAAATAAAAAAAGCTTTACCTCAAAAAAATGAAAGCTCAGGTATTAATAAATTAGCATACGTATAAAATATTGCACAGTTTAAATTACTACATAATAAAAATAAAACTCTGAAACAAAGTACAAAATGTTTCTAACTAATGACAATTAAGATACACAGTAACATAAATTCTTATGAATCAATGCGATGAGATTCTTGCGTATGATAAGGAGGATTCTGGAAATTAGTCACCAATGGAATATTTTTTCTCAGTAACGTACAACATTTGCAAAGAATGCTGTGTGCTCTGTAAGTATAAACCCACATAATATTCCAATAAATGTTACACTTCCCGCTGAAAGGCAATCGTAGCAACACTTACACTACATAAACACAAAGTGACTATTCCAAGAGCAATGTAAACAGATGTGATGAGCCAGAAAGCAAACAGGTATAGTGTGCGATTACAATAATCTTCTCTTGAAGGATCATAGCTTGGTTCATACTCCTTGAACACCCAAACTGAACCTGTAAGAAATGGGACTAACATCAACTCAAATTCAAATGAAATCTGTATTTAAGCTAGCCTTAACTATGCTCATTATGGCATCTTTAATGAGTGAATTTTGAAGAAAAAGACTAAAATTCTGAGGCATAAACTCAAAAATACCTCCATTCCTCAAAATGGAAAAATTGATGAAATGAAAAAGTAATAAGGAATAAGTCATCATCGAATTTTTTATTGGATTTATTAGTTAGTATTAGCATTAGTTCCTCAGCCATCCTCAAGACTGAGGTAAACACTTCGCATCCTGGTAAGATAAAAATTTTATACTAACTTATGTGTTATTCTTGGAAAGCTGTGAACAAAATTGAGGAGAAAATATTAAACCCAGAACTTCTCTAAATTGCTTTCACTGAAATCCATGAAAGCAATGTCTAGTTCGGACTATTTTTCTGATAAAGGATGAAAATTTTCAAAATTAGCAAAAATTATCAAAAAACAATACAGTTTCAGAAAACATTATACAACTATCCATATGCAATAGAAAAAACTCTTTTGGAACATCTGTATATAATGCTACATGTATAGCCAGATTTTCAGTTATTTTTCAGATTTCATGTTCAGTGAAGTTATTGCAGGAATTTACGTCGCTAATTTAAATTCCGTTACTTCATAGTAAACAGAATGAGGAAAAAAGGCAGTGATGAACGTGCCAAGTTAAAAAATGTAGTTAAGATGTTGGATAAATTCCAACAGCTTTGTCTTAATGCCAAATACTTAACGGGGAATACTTGTTGAAAGAATAGCTTCCTGCCCACTGCTTGTTGACTGGGCCATGCTTGTAAACATGGACATCCCTCTTAAAACTTGTTCAATGTTACAATTGATTCTATTTCAAAAAGAAGCAAGAAACATAACTACTTTAGCTGCACGGAATCACAAAAAAAGCCAGAAACATACTTAAACTGTTGTGCAACAAGTAGGAAACATCACCCACAATCTAAACAAGACAATAATATCAATCACTAGAAAAATAGATAAATATCTCACATCTTAATCTCCCAAAACAGAGGAAAGAACTATTAGAGCAAGTGAATGAGTAGTGTATTTTACAAATCTGGGGAATCATATTTCTAAAAAAAAATACCCCTTTGCAGATTTTTAAAAGTTGCAAAACAATAAGGAACACATATGCAACAGATGCTGTTTCTGGTGCAGATCCATTTAATTTTGTTACCTTGAATGCTACCTTATACCTGGTTGACAGTGACTGAAAAGTATTTTACTAAATTAATTGTTCATTATAACATCTCAGAAATTAATTATGGATTTTTCTCTATTGAAGAATACTGTATCACTACAACACATACAAAGAACTCTGGATTATCCATTTTAAATATTACCCATACAAAAATTACTCTACCTCAATATCTCCATGGTCTTTTTACATACTTCAAATGCAAACAAATAAGTATTTTTGCATCATAATGGAAGATGGATTTACACAAGAACTTTTCTAGAGCAGCGGGAAGAGAACTTTGTATTACATCTTTCACCAAATTGTATTTCTTATCATATCAAGTCATTAGACTTAAGTGATGCCACTATTATGGAGGAAAAGTTTAAATTTTTCATAATTATTAGGTACAGGGTCATCATTGCTATTGAGGGAAAATTTGTAATCCACCAATGCTAATATTTATTTTATAGCTCAACAGTATGAACAGATGTCACAGTTTCTAGCATGCAAATATTTAAACATAAAGATTCAATCACAACAGTGTCATTGACTTTAGTTAAAACACAAAACCTACTTGTTTAATGTTTAAAATGATTTTTCGAATCAAGAAATAACAATAGTACAATGGAAACTTTCAAACAAAGAAGTCTCTAGAGGTTCATGAACTATTGACTATTGGAGATGCAACCATTTGAAGCAGAGTTCTGGAATTTTCAACCAATGCTCTCTAGATAAAAATCTAACCATAAAAGGTAGGTTAATTGACATTGCATGAAAAATATCTTTTGGCCAATCAATGTACCAAATATTTCCACCAATACTTCACTGCTCTATCCCGTATTCTTCTCCACCATATTAAAATAGAAAGCTAACCATAATTCTGGATAGTTTGAGAAAGAAATCTGGATGGACTTAAAAAAGGTAAATTCTAACAAATACAATTACTTGTGTGAAATAAGCTGAAGATAATAATTGACTATTGGTTGGAGACCCAAGAAGTTATTAAATGAACATTCCAAAGCCATGCTAAATTAATCATGCAATAAGAGCAACATCACAGCCTTCAGTGGCCTCTTACCAATAATGAACCATCCGAGCATGAAGCAATTGATCAAAGTCTGCATGTTTGATTGCCTCATCCTTTCCTCTGGTTGTTCTTCATCTCTAAGTCTCACTTTTGATGATATATACAGCAGCTGCTTAAAAACACCAAATCCGCCTGAAATTTCAGAGCAGTCCTTTTAAGAGTGGGGTATAATTAGTGAAAGATGGTTTAAGGATTATATAAGAGATGGAGATATAATTCTTCTTCTAATCTACTGTGACGACTTTTCATTGACGCATTAGATATATCCTGAATTTTCCAATCAAAATATGTATTGTGAATCAGGAAAAAAAGATTAAACGATTGTAAGAAAAAGATGTCCTGTTACAGAGATAAGATTGAACATCAGCCTCATGATGAACAACAGCACACTATAACAAGCTGTTAGTTTATTTTAGTTGTAAGTTAAGTTTCTCTGGTTAAGATTTTCCTTTCTCAGTAGTTTTGTTTAATAAAACCATTACCTCACTCAATTATAATGGGATGTCATTATATGAAATCTCTAAAGAAGCCAATGGTATAATTACATATAAATTAAAATTTTTATTACAAAGGAGCAACTTCTGTTGAACATACTTTCAAGATATCATCCTTACTCGAGTGGGATATCATTCAAACCAAAATAAAGTATTATAAATCATATGAACATAATAAGATACGATCAAAACACACACCAAAAATTAATTGAATTTGAGGGATTTTCAAAAGTTAGTTAAAATACCTACCTCCCACGACAAGATAAACTGGAATATACTCCCCTTGTGGACAATCGTTGAAGTACATTGAACCAATCACTATCATGCAGACTGGAATCACAATTGTCACACCTAAGATTATAGAGCACCCAACTGAAACAGCAAGAGATTCATAGAAACATTTATACACCATTGTCAAGGAGAATAATGTAACAATAGAGTGAGGGAATAATACAAAAATAAAAGGACATGATGAACTATTAAGAAGATTAATCCTGATAGTGATACATGACGAAGTGCCACTAGTCATCTATCATTTTAAAGTAAGATTTATACCTTAAGAAGGAAAGTTTTCGTTAATTCATCAATGCTACAGTTGTTGCTTAGTGTGTTTATAAATTAAACACAACACACACATGAAGAATTCACACCCTTACAAATCTCTGCTGACTCAGTCTCTGTCAGTCACTTCTACTTACCAGTTCCAAGCAATAGTAAGAATAGATTTTTCAGGAAATCAAAAATTCCTTTTGATGATTTGTGTGCCTCGCGAACTCGACCAAACAATGAATCGTAAGAAGGAGGTGGAGCTGCAAGAGATCAACATATTAATCTTCCTTCATTACCAGAAAAATGGTCAAAACTCAAACAAAACGTAGAACAAACCATTTGGATCAATCGCTTCTTCATACGACGGAGGTGGTCCTCTATCATTGTTTCCATGAACGGGTACCGTTCCAGGGATATCATGGTAGGATGGTGGCGGCGAATTCGGTTGTGACAGCTGATCGGGAAGAGGGCAGCTAACTACAGCCTCTTCCTCATAATCCTTATGAAAAATTGGAAAATACTTCAATAGCTATTCGAGTTAAGCCTTGAAGAGAGTGGCATGCGCAATGAAATAAGGAAAACACGTCAAAATGACGAAAGTAATCTTGTAAGTACGGCCCGTAAGAGAATATAATCATCTTCTGAGAGGTACAAGTATATTTCCCAGACATATTATACAATCTAATAAATGTCTCGCTAAGGTCATCCAAAGGATTTAGTGTAAATAAACACACCTGTTGGTGGTAGAGCGTAACGTACGGAGAACTGCCGGCAGCCATGTTACCTCATAGTTGCTCATTGAGTCACAAAGGCAGCGCAGCAGCACAGTTTAGGGCGGATAACGCGGATTGTTTGAATATTAGTACCGTTAAGTAAAATTTATTTTAAAATAAAATTATTTATCCAAAGAAATCTTAAAAGCTTAGCTTTCGTGTTTTCTTATAAATTTTATCTTTATTTATAAATTACGATTTGGTACTCAGACCGTTCAAATTCTAATAAACTATGGTATGCTAACGTTTACATGGTATCGACATTAAGGTGGTAATCTTCCACACGTCAACAATTCAAAATACAATGATTTTTTATCACTTTTAACATCTCAAGATCAATGTCACATATTCCTCTCCAAATTTTCACGTACGATTTTCCAAATACTAGAGACAAACTTCCCGGAAGAAGAACAAACATTGATATTATCTGGGCTTCTAAAGATCAGAATTGCTTAAGATGTTGATACATTGATAACAGAAAAGTAAAATGATAATTTTTTAGAGTATGAGTCATTACCATTAGATTTTTTATATCATCATTTTCTTCTTCTGCCTAGGATTTCCTATACTTTATTTTTCAAACTACCAAAACATTTGGAGGTTACCACTCACTTGTAAGAATTCATTATCATCAGTTTCTTGTTTAGGTAAATCTTACCTCGGCTCACCGAGATGAGAACTGCTGGGTTCTCTGCTTATTTCAAAAACAAGCACACCAACCCTAAAATGCTAACATTGGATGTTGGTTCTGGGTTATAGACTCTAAGCCCCACCTTAAACCCCTATGGAGTCTCACAATCAGGGGTGAACGTCATGCCTTTGATGAAACATGATTTCACCTGGATGCACCTTCAGAACACTATTCTCAGAAATTTACCCACTGAACAAAATGAATTTCTTTAAAGCATCTCATAATATAATGATTGTAAATTGTTATAACAGCTTTATTCCTCAGTGATCAACAAATTTTCATATAACATTACAATTGATGTTTTTTAAAGCAAATTATAGATGCTGGGAAATCGAAATTGAAAGCATGGCATACCACTATATAATATCAAAAGAGAAAATACCCTGCTGAGTTGACTAAATTATACAATCTACAAACTGATTAGATTATCCAGATTGAAGTCCCTCTCACTTCCTAATATTCCCCTTCCATTAATCAAGAAAGTGTACAGTGATCACACACAGAGGACTTTAGCAAACTTAGTGGAAGAAGAAAAAAAGAAGGGGCCCTTGACAGTATCTCATGGTCATTTCATGAGGGTTTTTAACAGTGTGCCAATTACCAATGATATTCTGCTCTACAGCTGCTTCAAAATTCTAGAGATGGATAAACATCTTATAGATGATAATGGGTAATCAGTCATGCACTTTCTTATAGTGTATATAACCAATCTACCAAGTGTTACTCACCAGTAGGAAATGTGCCAGACGATTTGCTGTTCTGAGTATCAACCATTCACCAGAATATATTCAGCTAAGAGTACCTCTATCATCAGGGATTATACACGAAAATCTTTATCATTTTTTGATGGGCAGTTGAATAATACATCCACAAATCACAATGATAAACAAAGAACCTAAATACTGTATGTATCCTTAACTGTGCTTTTTATTTGCAAAGTCAATAACAAACATGCAGTTATGCATTGCATTTCAGAACATACATACATGTATACAGTTTTTGCAAAAACAAGTAAATGTTCTATTTTCATTTTTGTAGACCTCTGAACCTCAAATATTTGAGATCACTGCTTGGGAAGGAAATTTTCGGTTAGGGAGGTCCACTTAGGGAAAAGTGTTAAGTGAAGCAAACCTACTGAGAGAACAAACTTTATAAATAGATATAAATAGTAAAAAATGGGAATGTCATTTAGAAGAAGAGAAAGGATCTAGAGGAGCTAAGAACTCCACAAAGTTTAACAGGGTAACACAAATATTGGAATGATTGACCAAAACTTAGTCAAGAATAAAATCCATTTTTCAAGGAAACACAAAAAAGGCACTAAAAACTCAATTACTAAGAGTATAGCACATCTGAGAAACTTAACTAATTCAATTATATAGAGTCAACTGGGATGTATTCTAACAACGTTCACTAAAATACAAAATAAAATAAGCTGATAATCCAGTGTGAATTTAATAAACCAATAAAAACATCAAAAATAACTAAGTAAAAGAGTCACACTGGGAAAAGATAGAATCACCAGGGATCAAGATGACCTGGGCACCTGGAATGAATAATCAATATGGAAATTTCTAAAAGGCATATTTAGTGGAAATCTTTGAGGTCAAAAGGGAAAAGGCTGTACAAAGTTCAGGTTGCTAAATTGAGTTAATAATATATAATGAACAGGGTACAAAGATCGATAAGCAAGTGTAAAACTCAGGTTTAACAGCAGTGATCTTTTGTAGGGGTCACCAACCAAAATAAGCAATAGAATAAAGAGAAGAGAATCCAACAAAATGGGGAAAGTTATCTATGTTAGATTGAGATTACAAATTTGGCAAGTCAATTCCCTTAAATTATTATTCATAAGACTGAGGAGAATTATTAAACAAAAATACTTTAAATGAAAAAAGGTCATGGTTAACATTGTGGTTATTATTAACTTAAAAGTCCCATGATTGAAAACACTAAACCAAGTCAGCTTTTCAATCACGAAAAAATACTTTAAACCAAAAAGTGATTTTTGTTGTTTCTAAATTACTAATTGATAAGCATGATTTTCAAGGACGACAATAGCCATTTAAATAAAATTCTTTACACACAACAAAAAATTGTCACTGAGTTTCTATAAGAGAGAAATACCCCCTACACAAACATTCTTCTCATTTCTGCAATGAAATTCCAAAAGACTACTATGAAATGCACTCCAACACATGCCTTGAACACAAGCACACCCAAGTACAACTAGTTGAGATGTATTTGATGGATCTAAACAGATTATCAGATATATAAAGGCAAATTTTACAAGCAAAGGTGTTTACTCTATAGACTACTTGGGTGAAGACAAACTCAACAAAACAGAAGGTGGATAACATTTAAATGAGGAATGTGAAAGAATCACGAGGGAATTGAATGAAAAGAAATTGCTTTAAACATGTCATAATTCCCAAAAATGGCATATGGGTACTAAAATTCATGGTAAGGTTTCACTGAAATCTACCTCAGCTACTTTTTGCTTTGTTTTCTTCCGTTACTTATAGCACAACTGAGGTATTCAGAAAATTATAACAACTTGTTAATGATACGTTAAACTGATTTAAACTTTATCCTTCATTAAAAATTGAATAGGGTTACTACTCCTGAAAATTATATTGCCGTTAATTGAATATCCACTGCATAGTTTGACAATTTTATTTTCATTTCCAATGAGTTCATTCATCATACATAATTTATACAGAGTCATTTAAAGGTTACCACACAAACAAGAAAGAGTGAGTTCAAACTCATTCTGGCTAATTTCTTTGATTGCTTACATCAGTCACTTCAATGGAGCTTCTTGTGAAAACAAAAATTCAGCCAGACCAGAGTAGAATAAAGGTCATGATACAAGCACAACCAACCATTAACAGAAATTAGAGCAAGTGAACAGTAGTACATTCAGTCAAGACAAAATTCTGAGAAATGGAAACGAATATGTCAGACCTAAAAGATCAATGCTTTCCCTGAATCAGTTTTGTAATAGTGCCCTACATATATTCAATTATTCTAATAGTAAATACAACAGTGTTAAGGTGTCACTTTTACATTTTTGATGCAATTTGAAAGCACTTCTGAGAGGGAAAAATGCGAGAGATTCAGCAGAGCATCTGGTATTCAGAATTTACAAGGCCGTAAACTTGACAGTATGCCAAGACAACATTTAGATGTTAATTACCAACAATTTAAAGTAACTGCAATCACTTTATTTGATGAATGTCCAGTAACAAACGATTGACTATGGTTAAAATAGTGAATTAAATGTAAAGATTGTGTTAATTCAAAAAAGTAAAAAATCCATGCTTGAATTGGTTAAGATGGACTATACAATAATTTCAGCTGAGATGAAAATAAAATTTACTTCAGGTAGCAAGTACTCGTTATAAAATAAAGTCAACACTTTTCCCATAAGGAATTTGCTACTGTGTATCAGCTCAGTGAATGTTAATACATAATTTGTGAGAAAATAAATTGATTGTGGTCCCTCAAAGTCAACTATCCAGATTTACCTGAAACATTTAAGCCCAAATCTTAGAGATTCATGTGAGAAAAAATAAATCACTGGGATTAACTTGCATTAAATTTATTTAAGAATAAATAGACTCATTCTTACATAATACAAGATCTTAGGACATCACTTTTGACCACAAAGGAAATGTTGATGACTTAACACAAGGAAAACAAATTCAACAAGCCATTTTCAAAAGCAAAATTAGGGCCAACAATAGGAAATGATATGTAAATAGTGACATCTCCATAAATTTCAAAATTTAATTAACAAAAACTTAATGAGATAAAACATTTATCACTAATTCACTGACTCAACTCTGTGGTAAAGATTTACTTTCTGAAGTTTAGGACAGAATCATAATGAAGGAACAATATGATGAGGCAATGTGTAAATTAACATAAACATTTCCAGCAATGACAAGTCCTACAGTTGTCACTAATATATTATTCAACAAACATACCACATTTTAAAATATTTAGAATGATGAGGGAGATTGGGGAATCCACATTCAAGCAATCAATTATGTACAACACAAGATCCTGCCAATGATTAGGTGTTTTCACTGATTCCCTAAAGATTAATGCTGCAGATGTATCATCAGCGTAGCAGTGTAATTTCCAGCAACATCCATATTAAAAAATCATAAGATTTCAAAGATCAAGGGCAAGTGACATCCAAATGGCTTAAAAGCAAAACCTATTTCATAGGAATGCAAATGTATTCACTGGCAGTAACAATTAATGAAACAATACTTTCGGATTAATTCCAGTGTCTTTACCTCCAATTGGCTGAAATACTAACAGCAATGAACAGCAAGCACTGAAGCAGAAAAACTCCTGTAAGTAACTTGCAGCCAAAACAGAAGAGATGATGAGCTGCCACTGCTAGCAGTGGAACACAAGAGGGGCAGATAAGATGAACCCTGAAAACTATCTTTCAATCACATTGCAGGACTTCTTAAATTATACATTAGAACAGTCTTTCAATCTTGCTTAAAGATTACTCTACATCCATTTTATCTTCTGTGCTAGCTTGCTGCTGGTTTTCTTCAGCAGGTTTGGAATTCTCTCCTTCCTGTTTAGGTTGATCTTTGCTAGGGGGAGGTGTTGGCTTAGGTTTTGGTTTGTTGATGACTGCATTCACAGTATTTTCAAAGCTCTGAAAAAGATAGATTTTAGGTCATTTTTGGTACAACAGTATGGACATCCACTCATATATTATCCTAAGATTTCTTTATACAGTCATCAGTTTGTGACCCACAATGAAAATGCAAATATGTATGAAAAACCAACCTGAAGCTCCTTTTGGATATCAGCTACTCTAACAGGAGGATCACGGAATAGCGGGCAAGATGTGAGACTGGACTGCTTCTCATCAAGCCAAGACTGCTTCTCATTCACTGCTTGGGACACTGTATTCACTTCTGCTTCAGTCAAATGGTTGAAGCGCTCATCGCCACTTTGGAACAGTTCAATAGCCTTCCTGGCTCTAATCAAAGATCTTGAGAAGTCTTCTATAACTACCTTCCTTTCTTCATGCTCCGAGTGCCTCATGTGAATTGGATCACTGGACGTCTGTAAACAATTATTCTTGTACTACTAATACAATACAATTACAATAACCTTCATTATTTTTTCCCTTTTAGCTATCTGAATAATATTTCAAATAGTAAAAATGAAGAAGTGTCATATCAGTTTTTCAGATACACTAAGAACAAATTCAGTTAAGTTTTTCAATAACAAGAAAGATAGGAGGAATTGAGAACGAATATGATTTGATAAACTGGCAGAGTAGAACTGATAGCTCACAAAAGCGAGTAAAATCATACACATGAAAATAATCCAATCAATGTCAAGAAATCAAATAATAATTCAATTGGCCTTTTTATCATTTCAGATAACTGAAAACATTGAAAACTGTGCAACAAAATAAAAACTTTCAGCAAGCTCAAAATCTCAATAATTCAAATCTTTTGATAGCATCAACTTATTGAGTCAATGAATATTGGACTTTTGGAATTCTTACCTTAAGCATGTTAAGTTTATCTACATAAACCTGACGATTACAGTCTTCACCTTCCTCGTAGAGCCAATTTTCTAAGTCATCAAGTTGCCGCAAAATGGCTGAGCATTCATTTTCTGGCACAAAAGAGGTAAGAGCACCATCACTGAGCTTTCCACGCAGATCATAGAGATACTCCTCCAGAGCATTTCTTGCATCTACACGCTCCTTCTCCATCTTGTCCTGAGACACCATTTTGCACTGCAAAACAAAAGTATTTAAGATAACATAAAGTCTCACTTTAATAAATACAATAAAAAGTTATATAATGATAATAAGTATGTCATAACAAAATATATTGAAATACCTCTTGCTCAATGTAATTGTTTAGCTCTGGAGTGGTAAAACCATGGGTAAATGAATCTATGGGAAGTTCAACAAATTTGACAAGATTTTTCTTCTTCTTTCCATCCTTCTTATCTGTTTCCCCTTCCTCCTGCAAAAAAAATTGATTGTACAAACTTAACAAGTGTAATATGAATTATTTAAAAAAAGCTTAACCATTGTAATGACAAAAACTAACATTACGAAGTGTTACATGACATAAAATTATAACTAGATCCTTGACTACCTATAAAATAAAATTATTATGTTACTATAAAAAATGATTAGTCAAATCCTTATATTCGCTTCATCTAGCATTTACTTACAGACAATTTTTGATAATGCAGTACCACTGATAAAGGCAATTACTTAATTTACACTTGAGAAAAAAGTGCTTTGTACAGGGCATTCCATTCTACTTAAATCATTATTGTAGCTTTTTGATGATTAAATTAATACCAAGGTCTAAATGCCTCAATCATCAAATGCTAAAAATAACTTTGAACATCTATGTAATTGGCACTTAACATGAAAGGCAATGAGAAAATTCATAAAGATGATGATACATACAAAATGCCTTCTCATCAATAAATAACAATTAGCTAAGATATTAATTCTGTACATGGAATTAACATTTATAGTAGCCAATATAAGATGAAAAAATATAAAAAATATAAATGCACATTCTTTGTGTATTATGATACTTGCTGTCCTTAAATCATATTAAAAAATACTGATTATACTAAGACTGATAACTATATAAAGCACGATGGAGGTGCGATTAGTGATAGTTAAGTGTAGAACACTTCCATTTCAAATTTTAGGGTTCAACCTCCAGATTAGGTCATCAATCATGATTACATGAGATTGTAAGTAAGAACTGTATGAAAATATGAGATTCTAATGGAAATATAACAACTATTAATATTACTGAGGAATATCTACACATAAATAGAAATCTACATTGCTAAAGGGGTTCTTTGGTGGTCAATATGCTGACTTAAAACAGTCTTCTAAGAAAAAATTGATGGAAAATATATACAAAAAGGCCCTTTTTGTGTATATTTTCCATTAATCATAGACAGATAATGCTAAAAACAACAATTTTTCATCCTCCCATACACTTGTCACTTACACTTGCTTTATTGAAAACCCCTTTTGGAGTCCTATTGAAAAATTAAACTAGAAAAGAGTGGTTAAGATTAACACAGTATTAAAAGTATACAGCACAATATAACTGAACAAACATACATCTCCCTTATGGCCAGCATCAGCAGTGGCATGATTCTGGCGGGTTGCTTCTTGGTTTTCTTGCTGTTTGGCATCCGCATTGGACTGGTTTGTATCCATAGGCTCTGATTCAGCAGCATTCTGTTGATTTTGCTGCTCCTCATTTACTTCATCACCAATTACAGTATCTTTTTTCTCCACAAGAGAAGCGCTGCTCACAGAAAATATTCCATGAATGTTAACTCGCACCTTGACCTTGACTTTAGGAGCATATCCCTCTGCTGTAGGCTTAACATCTCTAATTACAAACTCTCCTGTAAAATGGAGAAGAGAGGGAATGTAAATTAAATCATACAATAATTGCAGCCAATGACTAAGGATGATAATTCTAAACTGAAACAATTTTTAATTAAAACACCTACCTATATAAGGATCTGGATATGGAATGTTGCCTTTGTAAAATGCTTTCAAGGAGAAGGGTTCTTTGCGATAAAATGTTAACATTTTTGTGAATGGCACTGGATGATTGCTGCCAAACACTTCCATCTCCCTGAAAATAAAGAAATGGAAAGCATGAAGATATATTCTCAATTAATCATTTAAAAAATCAGTAATACATTGTCTACAGTGAGAATCAAAATTAAAGCATCCATAAACTTCTTCAACAAAAACTTCAACAAACAAAAACAAGCCATCTTATACAAATGGTAAACAGCCAAATAACAGTGATGCATTAGATGGCAGTAATGAAGCAGAAGTAGACCTTCAATAAACCAGAATAATGATAGCAAAAAACTGAAACTGAAAATTCCAGTCTTCAATTATTCTGAACAATGTTTGGTAATATAAATTATACCAAATGCTAAAAGGATGTTAATCATTGAATATTTGCACAGATATACTAAATTCCAGTTAGTCTCAGATAATTAAATGAAAGCCTCTACCTAAACAAGCCCATACTTATATTAAATACAGCACACTAATATATTTACAAAAAATTAATCTGGTACAATTGAAAATTTTCCCAAAAGTGCAATATAAAATTATTAATTCCAGAAGGGCTAGTACAAAAAGCACAAATAAAATTTAATGTAATACTTTGCAATGCCAGCCAATAAATTTGGATACAACATTAAAATTCGAATCAAAGCATTCCTGTTTTAAATGTAAGCACATATTCTTAATTAAAGCTGATGAAATTTTATTAAGAATGATTTAGACTGTTAATACCAAATACTTCCATGTTATATAAATAAGATTATATTGCATAACAATAACCAATACTTCAGATAACAATGAAGGATAGCAGATGCAATACTTCCCCCTAATTCATGAACTGTTCTATCAAGCATATATTGGTAAAATTTCATCAAAATAAGTGGAAATAGGAAATCAAATCAATATTCAATTTACTCCTTATCTAAATTTTAAAATTAAATAATGGTTTACAATAAATTCCCTAAATCCTTTTCTTATACGGACTACCTAAGAAAGCATTTTAAACTACACATATTTATTCAACTTATGGAGAGACAACAACAAACTAAATTATTAACATTTCAGACTGTAACCAAAGAGAAGACTTGAATCAGTATGATTCCTTTCTGATGTTACAATAATGAATAAAATACTCCCACAGACAAACTTTGTTTGGCTGAAGGACCACACCACTGTATTCTGATGCACGTCACATCAAGAATTGGATTGATAACAGAGAAAAGTAAATGCTCAAAAATATACATGAACTACTACGAAAATCTAACAACTCTTGTCTCTTGCCATGCCATGCATTAATTTAAGTTCTCAAGGACTATTTTCACAGGGACTATAAGGGAGGGAATTAAAAGGAAATTAAGACAAAGCTTTGAAAACCAACGCATAAATTTCTTTACCATATGCAAGAGAACTGGATGTCTACAACAAATAAGAACTCAGCTATATATCATACATAATATACATTAAAAGGTCAGGCGCTTACTTCACTAGAAACAAACAAACCTTTCCACCCAGGTGATAATAAAAAATGCTTGATAAGATACTACACTTGTATCAAAACTACTATCTCAAACACAATAACATTCCAACTTTAAACAAAAGGTTAACATCGTATTAGTTAACGGAGTAACCATTACTCTCACATTGCAAGTAATAAACCCTCAACTTTTACTTCAGCACAGAAGATTAGCTCTTTCAATGTGTGTCTACAATTTTGCACAAAACCTAAATTGCCAAAAAGATGATCTTCATTATCACTCCGATATAGCAATCAGTGTCATTTTAGTATACCGTCCTTGAGAGAAATCAAGAACCAACAAGGCTCCAAAAGGATTTCTTGTAATTAATTTATCCAAAAAGATGAATGACCAAACAAAATTCAGTAGCTGCAACTTTTGCTGTAGCTGAGTAACGAAATCAAATACGAAGATTTGTGAAAATCTCTATTATAATTTTAATATAATAATTTTGCATTACAGTTGTAGTCCTCTGAAGCCTCAGCTTAGAAAAGGCAGTTTCTGCAGGGTACCACATTTGCATAAGGATGACCAAAATAATTTAAAATAACAAACGGACTCATAGTAGATTAGTTTTACTACTGATAACTTCTGCTATACCCAACTATAAGATGTTTCGGCAGCATAAAATTTTCAATAAAGCAAGCCCAAATACTTTTGTTTGTGCAACTGAATCCCAGATATGGATTTCTCTAAATTATAGGTCAAGTTAATAAGAATGTATGTTAGTCAGTAAAAAGTTAGTCAGTGAGGGAATGTGAAGGTTATGAATATTTTGTTGCTAACATCGATTAGTATAGTATTAGTATTAAATAGTTATAGTAATAAATTTATCTAATTATCACACACAAAGAAAACTCATTATGTAGAGTCCACAAAACTTTTATTAAGCCACCTAGGTTTCGTTACTGTGTAACATCATCAGGTGACCTAACAAAACCTAGGAGGTTTAATAGAAGTTTTGTGGACTCTACATAGTGAATTTTCTTTGTATGTGATCATGAAGGAGTTCCACCAGGAATCACCAAAATCTGTCAAGTTTGTCTCATTATATAAAATTTTAGACTTTTCTATTTTAACGAGTTCCTAGCAATGCTAAAATGCGTTTTCATCATTCAGTTCTGTAATATATCTAATATAACCTTAAGGGTCATCAATGTGAATTTTCCAAAGAACTCTGACTAGCCACATGTAAAAGTCAGTCGCTTTTATAAGATTACCATTTATAAGCCACAGGTAAGGTTCTCGTTCTGTGCATATGCACTTCCTATCAAAATAATCCTCACCAAAATTTACAAATTCATGAAGATTAAGGGACATTCCTGTAGAGAAAGATCCATGCCCTTCAACTACAACAGAATCAGATATTATGTACATTATCATCCAACTCACTGGCAAAAAAATGATGGAAGAAATAAAACAAATCTGAACTATGAATATTTTCAATGATACATGAAGTGATCCACGAATAACAAAGCAGCAATTATGAAGGACAAGATGGTTTAGAAAAGAGTAAACCACAAGAATTAATCAACAATCATAAAACCTGCAGAAGCAGACAACTGTCAAACTTATATCCATTAAACAATTAAATTACATTAAAATGAACCACAAGGGGAACCGAACTAATCCACAAATCACACCATGTGAGTATAGTTAGTGCATGATATTTAAATCACAATAACCTTAGTAAGCCAATTCTGCAAAATGACAGCAATGCAATGACTTGGGGATACTTCAATCCCAAGAAACTTTCCTAGATGTACCTGTGGCCACCACAAAAAACTGCCTTTTCTAAAAATCTTCTTGGAATTGCAAAGCAGATTTGTGACAAACAGAGCTGCCATTTGGATCTAGAAAGAGAGCAATCAGCCCACTCTGTTAGGCATTGCTATAAAAATTATTATGGCTACCTTACAGGTATTATTCTAAGGATGAAAAAGATTATGTGAGAAAGAGATCCTCTCCAACACATTAATTACAACAACCTACCACGATTTTCATGTATTGATTGATTTATAATAATAAAGGTTGGATTTAGTTAAAGCTCTATCAGTAATGACAAGAGTCATTGCACTCAGTGAAACATAAAATCTCATTTAAAAATGGAAAGAAATGTCTAAACTGGAATATAATAATTCCTCAATAAGGAAGTCTATAATTACAGCAGACAATAAGAATAAGAAAGTACATATTAATTTATTAAGATATATCAATTCCAAATTAGATTATTGTGATGTTGTTTTGGAACTACTATACTCTTCGTAGAAAATTTTTCTGGAGTTACAAAGAATTTGATCAAATTCTTAAGAGTGTGTCTACAACAATATTTAAGATGGGAGAACGAATGCATAGCATTCATATAAGTTCATTTCTTTCCCTTAGAGAATCAAATATTTCTCCTACATGCACATCCTTGCTTCCACTGGTGATAATTTCATGTTCCAAAAGAAATTTCGTTGTTATAGAATTGTCTATAGAATAGAATGTCTCGCCTTAATAAAGACCTTATAGACATTAAATGCTCCAAACCCTACAGATTACCAAAAATAGCAAATACATAGTCCATTTCAAATCTCCAGTCAGTATTATCTTATAGGTGAAATAAAAACCTTTGTGCTGGGTCATCTACATTGAGTTTTAAGTTCTAACACTTAATCCACGATTTGTTGCTTTCATTGGTGAGGAAAGCTACACTATTTCTGTTATAATTATTTCCCTCCATGAACAAATGTGCTTGAAATAAAAGAAATAAAACCAGTTAGCCAAGTGTTATCTGATTTGTGTCACATATTGTATTTTTGGTGTCAATAATATGTTAACACAATTTAAGTTGACAGAAATTAAATGGGGAAAAAGAGGATAATCCTTGCAGGCACCAATTTACCTCTTAAGTTTTTTGACAAAAACAAAAAACTTCTTTTTAAACAAAAGATGAAATCTGTTTGAAAGTGTTTCCGACTGAAATCCCTATTCAAACAAATTGTAATTCTTAAAACTAAAAAGTTTAAATAATATATATACCTCATCTTTCATATTAATTAAAGCTATAAATTTAGAGGCAATGCAAAACAAATTTCTGCAACAGAAAGCATCCATGAACAAAAGAATCAATGCAAATAGCAGAACTACTAAAAGCTGCATCTCCCTCAAAAAAACCGATGAATATGCAAAACCTAGTGGCCAGTCAATAAACTTTGAGTGGAGTAAGCAAAATGATCAGACTCAGAAAAGAATGGAAATTTTCACTTATCTTTAGAAGAGTTGAGAATTGCTAACTTTTTAAAGTAGAATGTGGAATGATTTGACAAATCAATTCCTGAGAATCTAGATGGCAAACATTCAGCAAATGACAAAATCACTTCTCCAATAAGAATACATGACAATGATACATTATCAAAGCTAAAAATTACACAAGAAAATCAAAGATGCATTGATGAATGAAGATAACCATATTACAATTTTAAAACACTGTAGCAAGCCAAACGGTAACCAAAACAGTTTAAGGGTTATATATGTATAGCAGCTACAGAATTAGCTGATTCTTGGAAAACACAAAGACAAATTCTCCCCAGCAAAAGTATCCAAAGCAAGAAAACAACCACAAAGGAGGGATGAGGGAATATAAAATATACCAACAGTATTAGCCCAACAGTGGCAGATAGATACTCACAGATAACACAAGAAAAAGCAGATGTAAATAATACAGATACAAATAATAAAATACTACCAAAAAGCCAAAGACAGGCATAAGAAACTACAACATAAAATGTGCTACAGTAAAGAAATAATTAGCAATCACTTGTTTTAAAGTGAATATGTTTCAGTTATTAATAAATTCAAATCAAGATTCAATAGGAGCATAAAAACTGAAATGAGAATTACACTAAATATAACTAAAAGGCAACCAAAATAATCTTTACGGTGTTACAACTTTCAACTCTCAAAAAAATTTTTAAATACAGAAAAGAAAAATGGTTCATGGAAACATATGAAAATATAATAGGAACCCAAGGAAAGCACTAGTTAAGTTCTGAAAGTGTGTGAACTATGGGCCAGTAAAACATTTATTAATCAACCCAGCAACATTTATTTGGAAAGGAAAAATGGATGATAGGATAAAAAATAAGGGTATAGATAAGACTTTGACATTTGGTATAATAGATATGCAATTTAATGACAATTTGATGTATTTGTAGTACCCAGTATTGTTTTATTTTTTGTAAAATAACTTAGTGAACTACAACATGTAACATTAATTTTTATAGATACATCCTTATTGGATTTTCCCTAATATGTGATTCTAGTTTGGATGCAGTTACTAATCGAACAGTTACTAATCTCAATCTGTTCTGAATTAAGACCATTGTCTATCTGACACAAAATGATTTAAATACTTGAAATAGGTATTTTAGGTATCACACCATGCAGAAATTCCACATTCAATTTCAAAGCATCGTAGTGTATTATCTATACTGGTCTGTAACTGTGTATGAGTATATAACTGTAACTTTGGACTGTTTTGAGGCACTCAGACTATTCATGATTTATTCATTCATCATTCAATTGATATAAAACCATCTTTCCCCAATAAGAAATGCTTTCTTTCATTCAAGACATCTTAAATTTAACTAAATATGATTATTCTTTAATAAATTCTGATAAACTGTTTCCATCATCACAGAGCTACATATATTAATTTATAAGTGAAATTTTTTAAGTTAAGGACAGAAATTTACATGAGCATCAGAGAGAAATACTTTCTAACAAACATGTAACGTGCTCAGCCCAAAACTGATATGAATTCCAAAATTCACTCCTCATCAACTAAATGAGATTTGCGACCTTTTTAAACATAGGCGGTAGAATGCTACTTCAGTCTGAAGAGTAACAATCAATGATGACCAACTATGATCCCCGTCACATGGTAAGGGATACATCATAGATGATAGCTTACGACTTAATAGGGTTAATGGTGATAGTAAAATTTTCACACAATTTATTAATTTCTGTTAAATCATGATTTTTAAGATTTTCCAGGTTTCATAAATTAGAACACAAAATTTTGAAAATCTTTCGAAAATTAAAATCATCTTTAGAAGGACAGTTAAGTTAGTAAAAAGGAATCTACCTAAATTTATACCAAATTATCCTACATAAGTCCCTAGGTAAATTTTGTAATAGTAACTTTCTCACACAACTGCCTCCTGTAAAATCATTTAAAAATAAATATAATTTAACAATGAGGAACCCAAAAAAAATAAAAATACTTCTGACAGAAGTCCCTCAATCCCTCTGCAGAATCTATGACCTTTTTAAGAAGATTGAAGTTCATACAGCCTATCACAAAACAATTGCAAAGGCATGAAAAAGAGAAATCAAACCAACTTAATTTATCCAGAAATAAAATAATTCAGAGTAAGCTGCCATGCAGTAGACTTAAAGCCATTACATACAGATCTGATGAACATCTTTTTAGCTTGTTCATTAGAGACACCCTGACATTAACAACTAATACTTTACCACGTCGGGATGGAGAGGAGTCAAATGGTTGTAAAAAATTAAAAAATTTCCCCTACAGAAAGCTTCACTTTAACTAGCAAAGTATGCTTAGATATATTTCTATCAAATATTTGAATGAATCCAAGAGATCAGCAAATACAATATTCTAAATGCTTACCCATCCTCTCCTAGTGAAACATCCCAAAGTAGTTTAATCGGATAGGCTTGCACATCAGTAACATTGAATTCTCGCACCCTCACAGCAGGAGAGAGCATAGCACATTGGAGAGCACAGCCACGAGCCACAGCCTCATCTTGGTTCAAAGTTGTGCTAGGAATCTTGCCAAACACAACTTCCAATAAATGCTTCAAAGCAGGAATGCGGCTTGAGCCACCTACTATTTCAACCGCATATATGTCGTCAACATGCAGCTCTGCAAGTGAAGAAACATTTGATAAATAAAAGATACATATAAGTAGAAATCTGATGAGGGTCAACCCCAAATTTCTAATAATGTAACAAATAGAGGAAGTAAATTAAGTTAAAAATACAAGTTCTTACAATAGAAGGATTTGGGTAACCTTCTGAAAGAATGAAATTTCCAATAATTAATAGAAAGCAAGCTAAAAGAAACTGCTTTCTTTCATAAGATAGACGAAGACTTGGGTAGTGTAAAAACTATGAATTCCTCCAGTAACCATGTAAATTTTCTTCCAAAATCCCTATCTGATCTTAAGCTACAAAATGACATCCTCATTTAATTAAGGACAAAGTCTACTCTGATATTTAACCTAAAAATCCATGTAGAACTTGTTAGTTTAAAAACTGACTGATGACTAAAAATCACACATATTTGCACAAATAGTTGAATTAAAATTTTCTGTGAAATTCAATGGCTTACTCTTATGACAAGTAATTATCAATATTTCACTTACTTGAATCCTCCAAGCATTTCCTGAGAGTTCTCTCGACCCTTTGAAATAGATGACTGCAGAGTGCTTCCATATCACTCCTACAATGGATCAAAAATAAAAAGTTTTTAATATATAGTTTTTATATCATAAGGTAAAAGGCACTAAAAATACTTTTAAGGCAACATTTACATGAACATTATAAGGAAGTAATAAATCAATACTGACAATGACTATCCCAAATAAATTGAGGTATTTACATCATCATACTCAGTAATGAAAAAAATTTACAGCGGTTGACATCTATGCAACATAAGAAATTAATCTCTCACAATAGTATCAAATCACCATCAAGTACCAAACTACATTCTCCTCTGAGAAGTCTTAGAAACACAGTTTCAAAACAAGACTGCATTTACAATGGTAATTTCTGGTTTTGTTAGGTGAAATAATAAGTAGTAACCATGACACGGCAAATTAAATATTGCATAATAGGAACTCGCAAGAAATAGCAAGCTCAACCAAGCCAAAGGCAAAAATATTAAAATAAAATAAAAATATTTAAGATAATCTAGGCATCATACCTCTTCATATCCCCAGTCACATCTTTATCATCCATGAAACATTCAATGTTCATAGGAAGTGTCGTAGAATTAGCCGACATTTGTTTCTTCAACTTCTCTACTTCAGCAGTAAGGCGGAGATAAGCTCTTGGATTTGTGTGAGGATCTATCCTATAGCGACTTTGGAATGAGCTACAAAAGTCCTCAGTCAAAATAAAGTCTATATCACGACCTCCTAACTCAGGATCCGCTGCAGAAGCCAGCATCTGCAAATTTAAGTACGTCAAAATTATTTCTTTTTCATAAAGTATACACTTACTGGTCAGATTATCAGAATGACAAAACTGAAAATTCTTTTTACCTTCAATTTCCCTTTATGAAAAGCACATGCAGATACTTGCAGAGAAGCATGGCCACAGTCTACAAATATTACATTTCTAGGTTTTTCTTCAGGAGCTGGAAGATCCTGCTTATAAATTCCATATGCTAAGGCCGTGGCAGTTGTTTCATTCATAAGTCGCAATACATTTAAACCTGCAATTGAAGCCGCATCAAGAAGTCCCTCCCTTTCTGCATTGGTGAAAAATGAGGGGACCTTAACAGAAGAAAAAAAAACCATAAGTACTGACACATACCATAAAATCTTCTAGTTTCCAAAATATGAATTGGAAACCTGTTTAAGCAACAATTTGCTGCAAATTCCAAACATTTAACTTGCAGCAGTTGGTTGAGCTCAATGTTAATTTTGCATTCTTGAGATATTGGGGCACTTACACTAAAGGGCCTCAACAGCAATGAATGCAATTAACACTCAATGAATTTCCTTCATGCAGGAAAAATACACATACATAAAATCCTTTTGATGGATTTCATGTATGGATTTCGTTATTAAACAATGATTACTTAAACATCACACAACTGTTTCATTTGGAACAATATAAGAGGGAACTGATGTATTTCTTGGAATCTCATTTTACACATGGTAAGGAGAGAAATATCTGAGAAAGGGGAAAAAACTTCATGCACTTGAGTTATCCAAAAACAACAATAAGTGTTAACATACACACAGGGATATTTTAACCACAAAGAAAATGACCTTTACAACTAGAGCTGAAACCTCCCCTACACGTGAAGCTGCTAACCACAAGAAAAAAAAAGAACCTAGAAAAAAGTGCATTGATCGAGAAATTGGCTTTAGAGGGGGATGGGTTTGATGAAAATTTTGCACAGATCAGTTTCTACAGCTGAAAGGTAAAAAAATTAATCCACAGAAAAATTCCTGCATAATCAAACATTTTGAACATATATCTGCAAAAATACTTCAAAATTTACTACAAAGACATTCATCATCACATAACAATCTCAAGATTAAGACATGCATTACTGAAAGTATTCCTGAGATTTCAGCAGTATCTACTCAAACATAGTATGGACAAATGATACGATGGATAACTTTGCGATACTTATAAACGCAAAAAAATTCCATGAGAAAAAAATTGCTGCACAAGAATATTACCATGTACAACGATGGTTTCAAAATATTGCAACAACATCAGGTGCTATGAAACCATGGTCGTACATTGTAATATTCTAGAAGTTTTGTAAATGATTTCTCATGGAGTTCTGTATTATGAAAAAACTGTGCATAGATAATCTGGCTAGATCTGACTTACCGAGATAACACAGTCATTAACCTTGGTCTTCAGAGCTATTTCTGATGTTTCCTTTAGCTTCGTGAATAGCATGGCAGTGATCTGCTCAGGAGAGAAAGAGTGCTCTTCCCCCAAGTAATTCACCTGAAATTAAAAATCATCTTTATAAGTCACTGTTCACTATCATTATTCACTATAAAGACAACACCATATTGTATATATATACATACCCTTATTCCAATTCCACCATTAGGCAGAGGAGCAGCCTTAACAGGGAGATGTTTCAATTCCTTCTGTACATACGGATCGTTAAATTTTCTACCTAGGAGCCTTTTAAAGCCAAATACTGTGTTTTTCACATTGGTTACCATTTGATTTTTAGCAGCCACTCCTATTATCCTGTTTTTTCCACTGAAGGCCACACATGACCTGAAATTATAGGGAAACCAAAGGTTGAGCCAATCAGAATATAGAATTACTTACATTGTTAATACTATAAAAATTACTGGCAAAATACTACAGCAAATACTTGAGAAACAAAGTAGCAGTAATTCTGGGCTAGAAAACAAAACTATCACATTCAACAAACTGACTTATAAGCATCGCACAATCACATAATTAACTTTACCAAACATGAGAATTTTCTTAACTATACTTAATATTGATTAATCTCCTATTTACATTCTATATATAATGGGTAAACAATATATATCGACAAGACAAATACTATATCTAATTCAAAAAGGAATAAAAAAGTGTACATTTTTCATTTGTAGACTTACATGTATTGTATACATTGTCATTGAATAATTAAAGATGAAACTAACTTTAAAGCTAATAACATATAACTGGATGCAAAACCATCACACAGAAGACAATACATAATTTTTTGCTCTTTGATTTCACATTTTCAGCAAATCCTACATTAAAATGATCTCATGGTGTTTCAGTGAGGCACTAAGGAGCCATCCTAAATTGATTATGACATTTCATGACTGATCTGAGATGAAAAACACATAAATGTCAGATACAACACCAATAGTTTAGAGTGAGGCATTTAGGCACAACCATCAACTACTTTATTTCAGTAGCTTACAGCCCATTCAGATCAATATCAGTCAAATCCATCTTAATTCTCCCAACTTTCTACCAAAAAAATCTACTATTGCTACCGTATTCATTTTCTTAATTCATATCTACTAGTATGATAATACAAAATTCAGAAATTAAAAATCACTGAGATGCATTTTAATGAAACACCCTTGACATAAAATTCATATTAAACACTATTTATGAAACATACTGGGTATGTCTTATGTAATGAAGTAGTGAGTATTAAATGGACTTCAATATCATCTTCAATCATAATTTTCTAAAGCTATCATAAGAAACATAACTAAGATGAATTGAAACACCTGACTGAATGGGACAAGGTTCTACCACTGAAAGGTTTCATGAGATATGATTCTATATTTGTGATAAGATATTCATCTGTCCTTCTGATTACGTTGCATACTTCATGAAAAAGTAATGATAATAGACTTTAAAAAAACATACCAACTACAAAGAGTGGTACCAAAATATTCCTCTACCCAAATTACTATTATAAATTAAATTTCTAATCTAATTTAAGCCCCCCAAATTATGATTTCAAAATTTTAATGACTAGAAACTGAAAATAAATAATGTTCTGCATATAAATGAATCAGGCATTGAAATTCAGTTACCACATATTATTTGAATGGCAAATTGAGATGATCTTGGGCCATTAATGCTGCATAAAGCTTTATCATCTATCAAACAGTAAAACAAATAAATCTTCAGACACTAAATACTGATATTGAAATCCTGGTGGAAGCATTACTTTAATCTCAGACAAAATTAATATAGTGTTGACTGTAATCACAATAGTCACAAATGTCTCATTCAAGCAGTTTTTTAATATCTCAGAAATATTAAGAAGATTTCTATCAGAATTCATAGAAAAGAATAATAAGACAAAGCAAAGTAGTAGGGCATTAATATTCAGTGAATTCTTTAGAATGAAATACCCAAAATAATCACTTGAGACAATTTTTTATTATCATAGACATTAGAACACAAAACATACATAGATATTTCTTAGGGCGCTGAATCACTTAAATACACAATGATGAATAAAGTAATAAAGTTGAGGCAATTCACAATAATAATGTTTCACAAAAACAACCGAATAATCCGTTCCTGGCCAAATGATGGAAAGTTTTGAGTCACAACGAGGGTGTTGACAGGGACCGATGAATATCGCATTCGTACCATCTGGGGAGACGTCGCCGCTCACACCAAAATAAAATATTCTTTCATTATTCACGAAGGTAGGAGGCTACAGCTCAATAGGGAAGATTGGATACGAAACAGCTGAGTATACGCAGAGAGCCTTATTAGGCAAGCTTCGTCAGCCTACTTTCCCCACCGAAGAAATGCCTCGTGAGTTCTCCGCCCCCGCCTACACTCCGCGATGGACATCACGATATGAGATGCGAGAAGAGGGAGAGGCCTTCGGGAGGCTGGAGGGAGTTAAGGACTCGCTTTTGGTCGGACGCGGAATCCAACCCAAGAGGTGGTGATTCACAGCTATTGCGTCACGAAACAGTTCACTACTCGCAACTCCCTTTTAAAAACACCGACGTCCTTCGCGAAACAAGCTATCTCTACTCTCAAGACTTCCCGGTAAGAAAAAGTGTGGTCAACAGAGCATGGTATTTGACAGGAATTTGCGCTAACTTGAGTCGTAAAAATGGTCATCTCCTCAGACACGTTAAACACACAGACAAATGAAGATAATCCTACGCAAATTAGAGCCTACACAAGAAATAGAATCTGGCAGAAACTGGCGGGCGGTGCTTCTAATTTTTACAAAATCGAACATTTTCATGACACCATGAGAAGGTCATATTATCTACGAACATAAATACAACAGTATTAAAGGCCCTGTGATGGAGCTGATGTGTTATAGTTCTGTTGAATCTAAATATTTAGGACTTCGTGTATTACAACGGATGCCAGTGATTATCAAATTACAAACTTCTCATAAAAACACGAAGACGTTATAATAAAACGACAAAATTGTGAGAATGCTAAAATTACATCTTTCGTTCTTGAAACTCATGCTCCAAGGCCAATGCAAAAGAGATCATTCGATTGGCAAATCCTCTTCGCGCAAGATGAAGTGACCTAAATTAAAAATATCTTAAGGATGGAATTGCAGCAGAAATATAATCCGGCTTTCATTATGTAACAGAAACGAAAAATCGATCGAAATGCATGCGATTCCAATACCATGGATAAAATACACTGGTGTTAATAATTGAACAGATTCCTTACTATAATAGAACTACACATCATGATCGAATACCACGATCCCTAAAACACTTTTCGACTAAAATTATACTATATACATTATAAAATATGTATATTTATAAAAAAGAACATTTATATAATCTATTAAAGCTTCAGATCTCTAAGATATTTATTTCGTACCATTCTTTATTGATTACACTCAGAATCAAAAAAGATTGAACCTTAATTAGAATCACACTACAAGAACTATGAAGAATGATACGGCTCACTGTATTGATAAAAGTGCTAGTCTCACCCACGTACGTTCGAGTACCATTATGGAAAAGTTAACAGCTAACCTGAACATTTAGCAAACAATTCTGTTACATAATTACTAAACTTTGATACTAACATACATTGAAATAAAAGGTAACTTCTTCGTCAAGTAACCAATGATTACTGAACACCATTGGATTAAATAAAGTATGAACGAAAACAGCAGGGGAACAAGGACTTGCTATGTTCATGAACATAGCAAGGTAACCTACAATAATCAACACGATAAAATTCGAGTTCATACATGATTCATTCTGACAACCATACTTCTATTCAACAATTTTACACAACCGACTTATACGTAGTTCTTTCATCTATGTGCGCAAACATATAACATTTACAAAGCGAAACAAAGTTAACAAAATACAAGAATTCAAGACGCATAAAAACTGCTAAAATGTTTGGTTTCCAATGATCTCTTAATTATGGTATAACTTATTGTTTTAGCTAAGAAGTAAAAACTAAATATTTCTCAAAGGAAAAACATTTTCACTGAGATTAATTGGTAGCATTAAATTCGCCAGGAAATGAACAATCTTATTCAATGAAATTAACTCCTTAGGTGTTGTATTGTTAATGTGTCAGCAACCTGCTGACACTAAAGCCATAATATATGTAGTCTGGAAACTACTCGGAGTCATACCCCAAAAACATCGTCAGCATAGGGCTAATTCATTATGAAGATGGAAATCAATTTGCAAAATAGCTACCAAAGTTTAGTTCGATAAAGACTTCAAAAGCCTTCTTAAGTATACAATCATGTGTCATACAAAAAGATTCAATAAACTGAAACCGGAGAAAACACCATTGAATAATTCCGCATGTTCATGGCACAGCCATATTGATCTGCACTTTTCAATTAACAAAATCACGCAATACAACAGAATATATGAAAACATAGTTCCTGTCTATCAATTTAACTCTAAAATATGAAAACCGGTTGAAATCGCAAGATTCAAGGGAACTAATTCAGCATGGATGTCGCATTGAGTTGAAATCCTATTTTCTAAGGAAGGGCAGTTTAATCAATAACCTAAATACTAAGAGGCATTAACGTTCACCATAAAAACTAGTGAACAGCACAAATATGTTTAAATTAACTTCGGAACGGAATATTCTGGAAATTGGGGAAGTGAAAAATGTACCGCAAGCAATGTCTTGGGGACTATCTAAGACACGAGCCCAAAAATTCAGTTTTTCTAAAAAAGCGATAATTTGATAACAATAAAATAAACTTGATAAAATATGAACATGATAATTTATGATTAGTGTTTTAAAATTAACTAAATCAAAGCAAATGATAGTATTGGCCATCGATACCTGCGCTATTGTGAAATACTACTTCTACTTCACTCGAACCAAGAACATGGATAAGATTTAAAAACGTTATGAGAAACTAAATATTATTTCTTGAAAATATATAGTGAGGAATTAAACTATATTATACAAAAGTGAATCAAACAATTCTTCCACTTACGGTGTAGCTCGAAGACTGTAGTCATTGGCTATTGTTTCAATTCCTCCAGCACGAGCAACAGCTACGTAACAGGATTCATTACCAAAATCTATACCAATTACAGACATTGCGGCCATGCTCACAAGTTTTTATCACAAACAATAACGAACAAACAGAGAAGCGCAGAACAGTTCACCAGCACTGTATCCGACTACTGCTTCTAACAAAACCAATCATGCACCCGGTCGGCGGACGAACTTTCCAGAGCACATGTGAGTTGGGCTCGCATTCGTTCTAGAATCCTCCCTTCATAACCCACCCAGATACTGTTGCGAGTTTCACAAGGAAGGCGAGACTTTTGAGAAATGTTTTTTGATTGGTCAATTTGTAATTGTTAGGGCCAATCAAATTATTTGTTACAAAAAATGACCGGTAACATTTCAAACAAAGAAAACTTAATGAATCGTAATTTTATACCTGTATTAATTTTTATTTTCCTTTAATCTCGATGTAAACAAAGCATTCGGCCAATGTAATTGGATTATGAAAGTGTAAGGTAGCGCCAGAATCATCTTCCGGTATTTACTTCCGTTGGATGTATAGTAATGGCCACAAGTCAATCAAGCTTCGGAGAGAGCATCGAGGTGAGTGTTTACTATAAAAACATTCTTAGGTGATCTTTCAAATTATCATAATTAAATTTCATTCTTTTAAGGATGCATTCATTATGATACCAACATAAAGTTTGTAATACCTTCTGCCTTATTAAATTATTTATGTTATTCTAATACATTATTTTTTTAGGAATATGAAGTGCTTAACTTGCTCGGAAAGGGAGGTTTTGCCAGTGTTTACCGGGCAAAATGCTCCAAAAGCTGTTTGGAAGTGGCCATTAAGATGGTTAGTGTACATTTGTTATTCATAGATGGAAATAAACATTATTGCTTATTACTACAGTTACACTTTTCCCTTTCCTTAGATTGATAAAAAGCTGATGAAAGCTGCTGGCATGGTTGAGAGAGTTCGTCAAGAAGTAGCCATACATTCTCGTCTTAAACATCCGGCTGTTCTAGAGTTGTATACATTTTTTGAGGATACAAATTACGTATATCTTGTTTTGGAGCTGTGCCACAATGGAGAACTTCAGAGGTTTCTGAAAAGTAATAACAAGATATTATGCGAAGAAGATGGTAAGTGAAGGTTCTTGAATTAAATTGAGTACTCACCTATTCGTTTTTTTACAATAAGAAAGTTTCTCTCATTATAGCATGTCACGTATTCAGGCAAGTCGTTGAAGGATTGCTTTACTTGCACTCTCATAATATTTTACATCGCGACCTGACGCTGGCTAATTTACTTCTGAGCAAGGATATGCAAGTGGTCAGTATTTTCAGCTTTGATATGCTAATAATTTTAACTTAAATAGAAAATAAACATTGATATATTGGGTCTTTACTATCTTTTTAAATAATAATATTTACATTTCAGAAAATTGCTGATTTTGGACTGGCTACTCAACTTAGTAGGCCAGATGAAAAGCATTTAACTATGTGTGGCACACCAAACTATATTTCACCAGAGGTACGATATATTTTTGTTATGATTTCTTTGACTGTCTCACTGAAAAGTTTAACTCAGTCTTAAATTCTTATATTGTAAATAAAAGCATCTTCTATGCTGAATGATTAATTCGCCAATGTAATCCAAATTATGATTGATACATAAAAGGTCGCTACCAGAAGTTCTCATGGACTGGAAGCAGATGTTTGGGGTCTTGGTTGCATGTTGTATACACTTCTGATTGGGAGACCACCTTTTGATACTGACGCTGTCAAGAGCACCCTCACAAGGGTTGTTATGGCAGATTATCAGGTAAAAAAGTGAAATCTAATGTGCATTTATCGTTAATAGATATCTTTATTTGTGATCAGCATGTTTTTAAAGAAAAAATTAATTCAATTTCAGCTGCCCACTCATTTGTCTCCTGAAGCAAGGGATTTGATAGACCTGCTTTTGAAGAAAAACCCAAAAGAGAGGATAAAATTGAGAGCTATTTTAGACCATCCTTTCATGAAAAAAAATCAAAAGCAATATGAATATTTGCAGAAGGTATTAGTCGTTTGTTACATTCAGTTTTCTTTTTCCATAAGCCCACCAATTAAAGTGCGCTCTTTTTGCAGAAATGGATGACACGAGAGAGTGACAGTGGAATGGGCACAATGTCAAGCGATCCCTGTGCTCATCTTGATAGTTCAATTACTGGCAGTTCTAATAAGGACAGAATAATCTCATTGTATTCCCAGCATTTGGATGAGGAGTCTCAAAGTAAACATCTATCTAGAACCGAAGGCAGAGCTGTCCATAGTATTTTACCTCCAGAAAAGTATACATTCCCTTCCAGGTAAACAAGAAGTTCTTAGCATTATTATTCAACAACTCTGTCTTGGTTTTACCACTGAAATTAATACCCACATATTACCTAATGATTTTCTTGAGCTGAATGACTTGACATATCATTTTATTTTTTGCTGAATGAGGTATTTGCATTGTTTTGAAAGAAAAAGTTAAATTGATTATTTTAGCACCAATCTTGTTTGTCTAAATATGTATAGTTCTAAATGTGAATATATCCATGAAATATGATACTATACAAACAATTTTATTGGCTATATGCTTCCATATTAATAATAATTTGTTCTATTTTGGATTAATTTATTTAATATCATTAAAATTTTATACTAAAAGACCATCATATGTGTACTTGCATATTGAATATATTCAGAATGACTATTCTATATTGTAGATTTGTTTCCATCACTTAAATATTCATTATGCCAACAGGAGTGAAGAGCCTTGCAATCCATCTTCAAGCTATCTACGATGTAAGTTTGATAATGAAGAAATTAAAAACTTGGAGAGTAGGTCAGCTCTTTACAATAGTGTCTTAAAACGTGACAGAGATCATTCTTTGGAGAGGAATAAATCTTGTGTAGCAAACTGTTGTGGGAACAACAGGAGTCTTTACTCTCAAGCGACTCTTTCCAAATGCAAGTGTTGCTCACAATCTGTCCATGAATCAGGCCATGCGGGTGAGAATTCAGTAGCAAAAGTATCATCGTTTCATTCGTGCAAACATGGCTCAGATCAGAGTTTAAAAGAAGCAAATATATGCAGGTCTGATGCTGCTGATGTTGTAAACCGCCAGGCTATGAACTGTGCAAGATCATGTTACTCTGATGGTTTGCTGTCCTGTAGGATGGCCAATGTGCATCTGTGTGAAAGGCACGGCCACTCCCACTGTGAGGCTGTGGAGAACCAGTGGAAGTCGGGCCTTGCTCAATATTCATGCCACAATACAGATGTCTGCGAAACGGATCGCAGCAGGAGAGAATTGCCGTCAGAGGAACGCTGTCATCACAAATGGCCAGATCCAACTGGAAAGCAGCCTGAAAAATTTGGGACAATGAGCTCAAGAGAGCCCTTGAATAATTATCAGGATGAAAATAATGTTTTTCCTGAAAAGAAAAGCAGTATGATGGAGCCGAAGACCAATCCATCTAAAATAGCTGAAAAGAAGGTTTTAAATGGGCTCACACCTGCGCTGAACACCTATCGCCTGCAACCCACTCGTCACAGGACAAAGAATGCAGTGTTAAGCATTCTAGACTCTGGGGAAGTATGCATTGAGTTTGTGAAGAAGAGAGGGGGAGAAGAAAGGGTAGTTGATGTCTGCAGGATATCAGCCGATGGAATGCGGGTAAGTTTAATTTTTTCAATTTGTCACATGACTTTTAAAATTACGATTTTTCTCATACTACTTTCATTCTCATTATCTATTGATATTTATTACTTGCTTCTCCTTCCCAATTATTTAACGAATATTTTGGTTATAAATTGCAATCTTTGTAAATTACAATTTCTTTATTGGTGTTAATGAGATACGTGAAACAAAAATATCATCAAAAAGGGTATTTGGGCCACCCTCAGCTCTTTCACTTGTTGATGTTTGCACTACCATGTCTTGTCCAATACTCTTACCCTTTTCCTTTGGCCAACTCCTGGTCATCCAGTAATTTATCTATAATATTTTTGTTAAATTTATACAGTAATTTAAAAAATCGTGCTTGCCATATTAATGTTTTACCATAAGAAATGAATATTTCCCTCTGAGAATGTCTAAATTACAATTCATCAGCCATTGGAAAATAAATATAAAATATCCTCCTTCAACTGGAATGTAAGTCTTTAATGAAATTTATATCCAACAGGTGGTTCTGTATCAGCCTAACAATTCCAAGGGAATTCCTCTTGAAAATTTTCCCCCAGAGCTTCCCAAGCAGGGCACTGATGCCATTTATAGCTATGAAAGTCTTCCTCAAAAACACTGGAAAAAATACCTTTATGCCACTAGGTAAGGTTTTGGATTTTCTTCTCTTTACTTGACAAACTTCAGTATACCTAATTAATACTATCATATTTTGTAAATATATATTGTATATTAGGTGTTAAATTTGGTCACTCTTTTTCCAGATTCATTGATTTAGTGAAAGCAAAAACCCCAAAGGTGACATATTATTGTGAGAAAGCAAAGTGTTTGCTCATGGAAAATTCTCCTGATCCTGATTTTGAAGCTTGCTTTTATGAAGGTTCGTGTCCTGCTTAAGTTTATTAAAAAGAGTGAAAATTGCTCATAGCTAAGGGAGGGAATATAGATTACCTCGTCCAATGAGGACCCTGACTTTAGAATCAAATGCTTAACAATCTTTAATGGTATGAGTTATAGCTTGGAATAATAATTTGTATTTGATACTAAGGGGTGAATTTGTCTAATGCAAGTAATTTAAGTTAGGATCATACCCCCATAATGTACAGCTAATTGCTAATCCAAAGAACTGACAAACTGAACTGAAACCGAAGATCAATGAATGGGATACAGAGAGTTGGTGCTCCATGTCCAGCGCACTTTCTATTCAATTTTGAAATTTTATCACTATTAATTAAATGATGACTTTGATTACAGGAGGGAAGATAGTGAAATCTAAAGATGAGGTGAAACTGATAGATGCATCTGGAAAGTCAACTGTCATGAAAATGGATGGCAAAGACAAGGGCCTCAACGTCAGCATCATGTGGAATCAATTTGAGCAGGTAATAATAATAGATATTTATCGATCTAGGACAGAGTTCTTTGGAACATGTTAACAATGATCACAATTCACAAATGCTACATGGCAGAAGAAAGTAAAGAAAAGGAAAAAAGGATCATGAATACAGGTGGTATTACAAATTAGACAGTTTCAAAATACATTTATATAATGCTAGAAATTAGCAGAAAATACACAAGGGATTAATAGTACTTATCATACAGAAATGAAAATAATTTTATTATGAATTGACAAACACTAGTGGACTTAGTAATATTTTCTGGAAGACTATTCCATGTTATTAAACCAAGATTAATGGTAGATGACTGACATACGTTGTTTTGGCATTTTGGATTGTTAAATTTTCTTCTATATCTAACAAGTCTAGCAGAATTATTAAGAATCTTATGGATGTAATCATACTGGTAATCAGGGGATTTTGAAGACAATATTTTATAAATAAACACTGACATTTTGAAAATTTTTCTATGTTCAATCATCATCTGCCTCAAATTTTCATAGAAATCGGTTATGTGACAAATAAACTAACATTAAATATATATCTTATAGGTTTTCTTTAATTACTTGCATTCTCAGACCAGATTCCTATTTTCCATACCTAACTTCTATCTTTTATTTTCATTTCAGTACTACAACCACTGCATTGCTTTGGAGAAGTCATTGACAGAGTTGGCTGATAAAGCTGGGGTCTCATGCTTTCCTATCATTGTTGGTAGGCGACCACCATCAAGTGCAAAAGCTGTCTTGCTGGATAAGGAAAACATGTCCAATAATCAAATCAACATTTCTCCTCAAAATGTGATGGTATGTAAAAAGCTGCATAAAGAAAAGTAATTTAATGAAAGAAATTTTCTTGCATTGATAATTTTGTGTCCATCATTATTCCAGTTGTATGATTTAGGTCTGTTTTCATTAAAAAATCGTTTTATTTTTTTTCAGCTCCACTCATTTGAAACATCCTCAGCAACATCTATGCATGTGAATGCATCATATGGGAACAGTGCAATGTCTTCCAGTAGGTTTAATGTTAAAAGTACAAATTCTGCATTAAAGAAAACTGAGCCGTTGAAGCAAGTACTTGTACCTAGCATTGGTGTGGCTTCTCAGGTATTAAGCCAAGAAACTTCATCTATATTAAACCAAAAAATTTTATTCTTAATCACTTGATTTTGTAATATAATGTGGAATGTTTTCCTTTTTTCAGTATCCTTCAGGTGATCTGAAGGTGGAATACTTAGATGGATCACAGATCATTATCAATTCTCAGAAAGCAACTACAGAATATGTCAGCACTGATGGCAAGACAGTATTCTATCAGCAAAAAGATTTGCTTCCGTATCACATCAGAGAGAAGCTTTCTCTGATGCCAAAAGTAATAGAGCATCTGATGGATGGACAAGAAAGAAGGCCTCAAACACGTGGATTAAGATGAATCGTACCTTTCATCAATTTGTTGTATCTTAAAAAGCGTAACTTTCAAGGAGGAGGAGTGTAAATAAAAATAATTGTTAAAAGGCGGGTATTAACTTTGTGACAGTGCAATGTGTTCATAATTTTCTATTCATCTGTTGTCACTTGATGCTATTTTGAGGTGGAGATTTCTGTGTAGTGACGTCAGATACTATCAAAGTATTACTGTACATATCTTTGTTTTATATAAAATCAGTTTTAATTCCTCAAGGAGTTTGAATTTATAAGATATATTTTTGTTAGCAACCCTGTAATAAATTTAAATTTCTTGGCTGAGGGTAAGATATTGTTCTCACCTTTTATTTAACCATTACCTTAAATTTTCAGTTTAGTTTTTAATTGTATATATATTTTTAATTTATTATTGTCATTGAAAAACTAATCATAAATGGTACTATTCCTAGAATTTTATGAATGCGCAAACATTATTCATTAACTTATCTATCCTTAACAAATTCATTTTTCATCTTTGGAAGCAAAATGTACCTCCTTGAAGACTAACTTGGGTACATATTGATGATTTTTTCTTCTGCCTTATGAAACAGTCAACTGAAAGATGATATTCTCTGCAGAGTGCGTGCACACTAGCTATACACTTCATCGTTCTATTATTACGTACTAATGAGAAATTCCGAAGTCATTTCACGAATAGTTCTGGAATTTAAGCAAAGATGTAAGAGGAGCATCTGCACAGCAGACCCTTGTTTCGAAAGTGAGATTTTGCAACTGAATAGAAATGGACCGGTGTTTTTCTGCATTTCCGAATGAAAAATATTATGATCAACTTCACTTACTCTTGTCCAAATATCGCTTGATTTAGCACAATCAACCTGATTGCTTCGGATGGTTGAATAATGTAAAAAATATGAATTATAATAAACATGAAACTTTCATAGAGATCGATAACATCAAAATTAATTGTTAAAAGCCACTGGATTTTCTCGACAGTTCGTGTTAAGGAAAGAGCGATTTATTCGCAAAAAGTTAATGAACGAATTTATTATGCCCCCGCCCCAAATGAAAGGTTTGGGGTCCTTAAGAGTTTGGCGTCCAGTCCTCAAGGATTCACTAGCGAGTTCGTGGTAGAATTCGAAAGCAACGTTGCCAACGTTTTACTTGCCGTTCCCGAAGAAAGATGGGAAATAAATCTTGTTTCTCCCAGCAGCTGCTTGCTGCAAAATATATTTTTTTCATCAACATTCACGATAAAGAAATCCACAGAAACAGTGCGTGAGCTATAAGTAGATTTGCTTTTATTCCGATCGCAAATTTAGTGTTGACTTAATCACGTAACCCTTGTGAGCGCATAAATTAAATATTTACATATCTTGGAATACTCACTAAAGTATGGGGTATTTTCGCAAAAGAATGCCTCTCCTCATTTAAACACACGTACCAACAGGAAAGTTGACGGAAATTGCGTATAAATCTAGCACACACAAAGGCAAGTGTAGTTTCCAGGGTCGGAAACCCCGAGACCAACCTTATTTTTAGAATGAAAGGACACATTTCCGACAGTAAAATATCTCCAAAAATATAGGCGAAGTCTCCGCTTCTTATTATGGACAACGTAAATTTCTCGAACCCAACTCTTGCGGATGCTTAAGGGAGGGATACTAGTTATTTCAGTCACATCCGTAACCTCATAATTTACGAATTAACGGTCACGCTGTTTCCATCCAAGTAAACTTTTGAGATAACTTTCTCCACTTCTCTCATATTTTCCATAAATACATTCTCTCTCTTCTCGCTAATACCTTGCGAAACCTTCTCGACGCTTTTTAGTTCTCTTCAGGGGGAAACAGCGCATTACCGTTTCAAGTGAAAACGACGTATTTTCAGTTTCAAACATATAAAACGAGGTAAATGCGCCGACTACTGTCGCAAACTCCGCTAACTAATGGTGAACATATCTGGTTCAAAAAAGAGTGCAAGGAATCTGTATTTCTACGGGAATGGCTCAACACGGTTATATCGTACGGCAATAAATAATGTTTAGATTTTGTAAATGAAAGTATGAAATGAATGAAAATGTCATACAGACGTGATTTTTGAATGAGAAATCTAGAATTTTCTTAAGTTGAACAAAAAACTTTTAGTGTGAGCTTTCATGTTGAAAGCAATAATCGTTTGATATTAAGGAAATAATACAATAACTTGGTAATGTTTGAACTTAACCAAGTTATTGTATTATTTCCTATAATGGAGTTCCGCTAAGTACCCCAATTGATTATACATTTGGTATTCATCTATTTCATTTTATAATATAATATAATTTTTAAATCAACCCTTTTGGTCGATCACAACTCATCGGAAGTTCCGCGTCTACGATAATTTGGAATTTTTTTTTGCAATTGGCTATTGGAAGCAGTCAAGCAGCTGTTATTTGCCTTCGTGTTTTGTAAATATATTTATAAAGTATTATTTGAATTTTTCAGAATTTCTATTAAGTATGGCAAAAAATCTCTAATATCCGGATTATCTGCGTACCGAATTCCTCAAATTCGAAATAAATTGTGTTTTCTTTAGAAAAAAGGCCGCAAACCGAAAAGTTAATATTTATCGGCATTTCTCCAGAAAGACTTCGGGAGTTGATTGGAGTGGAGCCAAGGAAACCTTTGGTAAAAGTAATGACGCCGCTTTATAATATTCCGGGCCTTAACGTTACCCAATGAATATTTTATTACTATCACGATGAGAAGTGGAGATCGAATAGTGACACGATGTATTTATAAGGAGTAACGGGCCTCTTCGGGCAGTAGCGCACACAAAATTTTTTACGAGGGGCCACTGTCCGATTTTTCACATTAAAGTGTGACCAAAATGTTATTTTAATAAGTATATATTCAATTTTATAGCTCAGATAAAATAGCCTTTCCTTTATCTTTGTTCTAGTCACACTCAAGTAAAATTATGTAACACGTTTTTCCTATGCTTCCAATAGCTGTCATCATGTTACTGTGATTTTCCACTAATTAGCAGCTCAGATTATTTACGACGATTGAATTGACATTAATTCTGCGATTTTCCAAAACATTCAAGTCTAGAACTTCTAGTTTAGATTATGCATAAACATAGTCTACTACAAACACAAACAAACGCGCTAACTCCACACAAATTTCTCTAAAATATTATATTTTAAGATTTAACTTATTCGAAATAAATCATCAGATATTACAAAATTTTGAGGATCATAAAAACGTTCCGCTCAATACGTCTGAAAGAAAAACGTCGTCGAGTTTGGAAATTTCGCAAAAGCAATCAAGAACATTAATCATCACTGTCGTATAGATTTCCAAGTTTTATATATTTTTATTTAAAAGTGACAGTGAAAAATATTCTGTGGATGTATTTAATCGATGAAGCGCATCTGGAACCCTGTAGCGGATGAAAAATAAAACATTAATAAAGAAATAAATAAGAATAAAGACTAAGTTACGAAAAGTAGCACTGGCTGTAATTACTTTCTGAAAGTTCTCAAGAATGGAATTGGAAAATCTTGCTGATTTTTATGATAAAAAGAAAATGGTTAAATAATTACCCACTTACCTTTCCGTGACAGGTACCGATTTACGAAAAGCTGTTGTCCTTCTTTTTATTAAAAAAATGTCACCCAGGGGTCAAAAAAGAGGTAATAATTAATATGTAGTAATCCGGTGGTAGGATAAATTTCCTTTGCGGTTTGAGTAATACATCCACTAAAACCTGAATTCTATCATTTCTAAGCTTAGAGGTTATTATTTGAATTAAAATCATGTAGGAATTCGCGGAATGGGATAGAAGTTACCGCAATTGCGTTGCGTTCGAGTTACATTTATGCCATAAAATAGATCAAAATAATTTTAATTTCCTACATTTTCTAGTATTACCAGCCAATGTTTAATGTCATATTTCCCGATTATTTCTGAATGTTACTAGAGAGCTATAACAGCTTCGTTTTCTGCGGCATATATTAAACATAAAGTACTATTCCGTTTACTTCAGACATTGGGTAACTTTTTATAACGTGAAAATCCACAGCTGTGTTCTGTTGCATCGGGTGGAAACACCTGTCACTGAACATTTCGAAGAGCTGAGCTTAATGAATGGTAAGAGGGATCCCCCAAAAAAGTGATAAATTTTCTCTATGGTTATATTTTCGAGTCAGTTATATTCCTAAGTTTTGTCAAATAGTTCACTTGGCCAGAATCCTAAGAGACAGCGTTTGCCAAGTTGCAAATCCACGTTAGAGGCAAGCGACCTCGATCGCGACCCACTTTTTCTCTCAATCAATAAACCGATGGAAAAGCGGAAAATTGAACATTTCCATGCAATTCAATTATCATAAAATTCATCCACAACTCATTCCGATACATTGGGAAGTAAAATTATGAGAAGGTAATTACAACTTTCTGGATAAATAAGGTTGTTTTCCTCAATATATATGTCATTTGGCGCCGACACGTCGCATCCACTGCTTGCACATTAAGAGAAAAAAGTCAGGAGTATTAGTCACCTGATTTTATAACTGATTCCTACACACTTTGAAGAATTAACTTTTATAGGCTATTATCAAACTTTCATCTACACGGTTTCGAAGCCTAATTTTGTTGACTGATAAGTATTTTGACGAATCACGAGAAAAATATTATTATATAAAACATGGGGAACTTATCACTCAACACCTTTTTATAAAAAGAATAAGATACGGAAGGAATATTAACAGTTAAGTAAATTTTATTAAAAAAATCAATGCAAACACCACTGAAATAGATGTGAAAGATGGAATATAGGTAACCCCATAGTTAAAACCTGTTTCGTGTTTGACATTGACAAAACAGCGAGAGTAACAAAAATTTCAGAGTAAGACGGACAGAAAATAAAAGATAATTTCCTAGGATCAGAATAGCAGCGTATAGTCCGCACCTGTAATATTCATTCTAGCATTTTCTGAGATCGAAGCTGGTATTCGCGGCTATCGCAGCGGTCAAGGGCAACTGCATCAACTCATCATGCCCTAAATAACTCTAATTAGGTCTTTAATTGTTTATTTAGAGAGAAAGCTGGTATTTTTCATTTAAATAAACTTGTATCCGTGGAAAACGCTCATTGATTACAGCTGTTCCACAAAAAGTAGCTATATTATAGCAAAAAATAATTTCGGAAATTACAGAAACATTTAATGAAAGGGAAAAGACTTTTAATTTTGCTTTGTAATGTTTTACAGAACCGATATCACCCACTGAATATATAAACGACCCCTACATAGCTTATAGAATTCATGTTTAGCTTTTATTTAAATATCTCAAGCACGACCTTAAGCCACGAGAAAAGGAAAAAAATTTTACTCTGTCCCAAAGATAATTCGTTATATTTTTCTCTGATTCAATAACTACATTGACTCATATATTTTATGCGTCACTAGAATAATACCAATGTCTGCTTTTAAGGAATTCGATTAACTTAAAATAATATATCCTCACCTACGGCGATTAAACATGAACTGTTCGAAATCTTGGATATTTCTTTGATGTTTAACTCGGAAAAATAAATATCAATTTCACTTAGTCTACAATGGAACGGAAATATAATATCTATTGGAATCCCAACCAGTGCTAAGGGCACAAAACTGATCCAATTAAAGCGATTTCATGAATTTAAATGCCCTTCATGCTAAATAAATATATTAAGATAATCATAGCGTGGAGATGAGCTACGTCTCTGATCTCATTCACACGAATCTTCTGGAGTGGAAACTACAGATAACTTGTATAAGGCCTCCCGCAATAAAAATGAATTGAATAGTAATGAATGAACTGTCACTATGAATTACTCAGAACTTTTGCACTCGTGATTGATCCCTCGAGAATGAGTGTTTTATAATCAAAAATGTATTTAAAGAGCATGGTGGAGCATGGATATTTAAAATGAATCACTCAAAGTAATAAAATACTTTGATCAGGGTAGCTCGTCATCCATTTTCAAAACTATTTCATGAGAGGATCCTTTCATGCGACTCTAAAGTTGAGCCCTTAGAGATATTACGACAAGTAAATAAATTTGTTTCAACTCGTTGGACAACTCGCTCGACTCGTTGGATACTATAAAATTAGACAGATTACTCTCAAAAGAGATCTTATACTATTTTTCAAGCCAGGCTTTAATCTAGATCAGAGTTTCCCAAGTTGCGATAACTTTGAGAAACCGCACAACTTTACACGATAGTAAAAGACCGCATGACCACATCTGTGGTGTGTCCATGGACGTCGCTGCGATAAATGGAATCGAAACCATCAAAATGATCTACTTCCATGGTAACAAAATAACTGGATTTCAGAGTGAGTGCTATATTGAAACAAATATTCGTACTAATATGAGCACAAAAAGATGTGGAAGTCCTTTTCATTTGCATAGAATGCAGCCATATATGCAGCCTGTGGTATATTTTTCGAATAAACTATTGGAATAACACTGAACGTAGTTTGCCGATGTTAGAGTATACCCTCGCAACCAACCAATTCCTTTATTAAATATATCTCAAGGAAATACTTTGAGGTTAGATTAGCGAAGTTTAATTAGGGGATGAGGATTCTCAGAAGTTTTTCTTTAGAGCGCCGGAGACGTACACGGTTAATAATGTGATGATAAATGAGAACAAACTAAAACTTGGCATGAAAATTTATAGAATTTTCACCGCCAAAACCAGTATTACACTTAGTATATCGCCAATTCAAGTAGTTATAGTATGTAAAATTTTAGCAAATAGAACTTTAGTAAGTCCAAGAAAAGCTTTTATATGATTTAGAAATGAGTTGCGGCACAATGGTGAATCAGTCGATCGAGGTACTCTGACGTAAGAGCAAGTCATTATTTTTCTTTTCCGTGCCTCTCTCCCTTGAAATATAAGGTAAGACGTACATACATCCCCCTATTTTGAGGGATCACCATACTCTATTAGTATGTCACTAGTTGAAAGAAGAAGTCGTTCATTGAAAAAGAAAATGAAATAAAAAGGGCCTATATTAATATAAAGAAACATTAATAGATGTTCAATTTACTTGTATCCGCATGCTTCTCTGGTTCCGCATTGCGGCTAATCAGCTCCCACATAAACCCGATTCATCGTCTTTGGAAATCATAGTATGAAGAAGGGAAGGAGGAACTCTCATTGTCTTGGTTGCGCTGAGAATTATTTCACCGGGAAATAAGAGAAAAGCAATTCAATTATGTGCAGCGTAAGCAAAATAATACACACGGAAGTGATGGAAAGAAAACTAAAAGCGCTTAAGATAAATATTTGAAAAATAAGAGACTACTGATGAGAGGTAATTGTGTTCTCTCTATGGACTTACCATGCAAGAAAAAGATAAACGAAGTTCTGTAATAAAAGTACGTAAGCCGAACTTATGCCTTCGGATGTTACACGATCAAGGTTAAATCCATCAATAGCCGTGCAAATTTTCGTTATTTTTTGCAATTACATGAATAAGCAATAATAAAGTCAGCAGTTGCAGCACGGAATTATGTAACATTGAAACGGAAATCATTAAAACCTAGCAAGAAAGTGCGGTCATTGCAGATAATCAAGATGACTCTGCATTCCGTCTTAGACGCCAGGATGTGCAGTCTCAGTCAGACATGATTACGACGCTACATGAGCACTGTAACAATAAAAAGAATTAATTCGTGTATAAAATTAATCTGTGGAAGAAATTAGTAGTAACTACCCAGGCTTCGTTTTTAAGCAAATCTGAATTTTAACTCTTGAATAATATTTCACTGATGATTATTATTAATTGAAGTACTTATGAAATAAGATTTTAATTTTAAAAAAACTCGATAATTTCCAAGACAATTTATTTTCCGCGGTTTCCAATTGTTTCGGCTACATCGTCTTCATACTAATATCGTAATTCTAAGGAGTATTGTCTGGCACCGCAACTAAATTTTTACTCGTTTTAATGTCTGACTCAACGAAGTTGAAAAATGTTAATACTATGTTAATATATAGTACGCTTTCGAGTGCCGATATACTTGCAGTTAGCGCATGTTTATCAATGAATACAGGAAATGAGCATATAGAGAATGCACTGATTTTGGTAATTTAAAATGATAAATCCGAGTTTAAAATAATACGAAATACTAATCACTTTAGTGTCAGGGATATAACTCAGGGTTCCCTCTAAGCTGAATGCCTGGCATGTGCTCGAAATGCTGTTTAAGTGCCACCCACTAATTTGTTGAGCACGTATTACATAGTTAATATTTAAGAAAGAAAGTCTTATAGCTTAAGTTTGCTCAGATGCATTAGTGACTTTGCATATTGTGAATTATACAGTAAAATTAAGAGGTCGATTTCGTAAAAAGTTAGAAACATTGAAACTTTAAACTCTTTCTTGGCCAAGGTGCCGCAGCTCTGTAAATTAAGTGACCGCAGTAATTTTCTCGGAACTAAAGGATGATTTGAATTAGAAGGAACTATGGTTCTGGGAGTATGTGTATGTGATGAAACTTAAGAAAACCTTTTGTTCAACTAATCAACAGGCAAACTTCCCAAGAACATGTTAATTAATCTCATGCTAAGTAGTTATAGAGGAGAAGAAGAGAATGGAATTTTGATTTTACGGGAAAATTGAAATACTGAGTATAAAAGCTGAATTTTGTCCCCATTGAAGGGAAAAAAATCACATTGAATGAATGAAGTTCATCAGCAAAGACAGTAAGTCGTCCAATACCGTGAAATATGAGCATACGTACATAATTTACGCTTGGCTAGCTTGACGAATTAACTTTCTCTCTTTCGGAAAAAATGCTATTTCTTGGCAATTGATTGACTTGCTGCGCTTAGTTCTTTCATGTATGGGGAAACAGTTGATGTGGATCGACAGAAATCCAAGCAAAGCGACCTTGGATCTAATTCGCTGACGTTAAAGGTTGTAGTTAGAGGGTGGAGACGAAAGACATAATCAGTGCCGGTGAAAGGAGGGAGAGGGTGGGGGTTCGATGGATTCTAAGAGTCTGGTTTCCCATACTATAAAGGCAACTTCCTGATTTTGCAGAAGTCAGGCAACGTATTTACAGAAAATTCTAATACGTCAAACATTATGCTTTCTTAATAAACTATCACGTATCACGTGGAAATAGGAATCTCACATAGGGCACACATGGAAATTTTGCACCTGGACTCTCCTTGATGCGTGGTCGGTCCTGAATACATTCTATCAAGAAATTATGATTCCAATCTTGAAGAAGTTTCGTTAAAACTACGTTTATTCTATCGAAGATTGCAAGCCGTTGGTATTTTTTCAAAGATTCCTAAATGAAGGAAATAAGTCGGTAGATCAGTTCTTCTAGCACTAACACAAAACCTTATTGCTTACGTATGAACTGAAGAGCAGGGCGAGTTGATCAAATTCATTGTCATTGGACTCAAGTTTTATACGCCTTTTTTGCTGAAGAATTTTAATTTCTGAGTTACCAGGAATCAGTTTTTATCTTTAAAAAGTTTGACAATCAGTGCCGACACAAGAGACTTTTCAACACTTTAATACGATCATGAGATTGATAGGGAAGTAAATTTTCACAAGTATTTATTTTCAGCGAGATATTCCGATAGACCCAAACAAGTCCCTCCGAAAGTGGGAGGATGAAATGATACACTTTAGGTTGAGGCTTGTTATCTGCAGCCTGCAAACCACTTCCATACTACGAGAATGTTCTACAGCGGAGTCGTAAGCTAGGTAAATAATAGCTACGCTGTCTGATAAGACAAATATCGAGAAGTAAATTTAGTTTTCTCAATCTGCCACCGATAAAATTTTTCCTAGAATAATATTACTAATGATATTAACCTGATTGGGAACAAGCTCTGAAGCTTTTATTTTTTTTAGAGTGAAATTTAATTTCTCTAGCTGAATATAAATACACGTATGTGCAGTACAAGAGATAATTCTTATCTAATCATTCTCCTATTTCGCGCTTTCACTGACTTGAAATTCTTCCAGCAATTTCTCTTGGTCAATAACATTATTTAAATTATCAATCTAAAATTTTTAGCAACAGGTTTTCAGCAACGATGAAATTATAACACATCAATTACAAATAAACGATAAATTATAGTTATTTTCTTTCTAGATAATTCATGATCAAATCATAATAAGTTTTACAAAACATGAGACATTGCTCAAGCTAACTAAAAATTATCACAGTTCTGCGATAAAAGACCACCAAAGTTATTCTTAGTGTGAATTTCATTTCCAGTAGTGATAGATTTCTGATATGCCATGATTATTGGTCTTTCAGTTTACAGATGTATGACCCCAACCTGCCAATAATATTTTTCTACTACTTATAATTTGCATCAATGACCGAACTAACAAACAGTGAAATACATGCATTAAAAATCATCAAATAATAAGAAACAATGACTTACTTATAAAACATACATATCTGCAATTATAAGAGTACCTCAATCTTGTAAAACATTTTCTAACAAACATCACAAAGCCATCAAATTTTATCTCATATCATTTTTGAATAAGAAACTTTTCAGTAAGAGCAATAAATAAGAGTGAATGCTGAATCATCAAGAGATTAAAGGGGATACAGACAATAGAGATACCATAACTATGATGAAATCACAGGATAGCAGAAAGCACTCAGAAGTATACACTAAGCAGGCATCATCTAGGTAAGAAATTATTTGATTGAGATAGTAAGAGAAAATACCAAGATAAATGTAAGACTTCAACATACTATGAGCTCTCTCAAAAGTGGATATGGCCTTTAATTTAGAATATAAAAACATCAAGGATCATTAAAACCCAAGAAATTGGTAGCTACCTATGTAATGGGTAAATTATTAATCTTCCAAACACAAATTACTGGTATAATGAAGAATTTTCTGATTCTAGCAAAGCAGGCTTGTCCGGATGATTCGAGACCTAAAAATAAGTAGAACTCATCTGATAATGATCAGAGAAAAGAAATGTGAGAGTTACATTTATGCATAGATGAAATACTGCTTGCATAAACAAAAATAATGTCAATGTTGCTTGGTAATATTTTAATAACATTATATTTAAATTTATTTCTATAAAAATGCTTTAGACATTATCCACAAACTAAAATAATTCTCCTCAAGTGTCATTTCTTACAGAAATAAATAAACCGATAAAAAAGCTGAAAACCTACACATACGTTTAAACAGTTGTTCCTGGCACATTAGTAGGAAGATATAGATGTTGTAACATTTCTTTCCAGTCATTGCAGCATTACTAAGTGAAGACGGTTGCTCATCAGTATTTTAATCACTACCTAAAAAGATTTTCACCAGACAAAATTTGCAAGTGGATCTAATTAAGGGTGATGCAAAAATGTAGGTAAACATCTTCTGTGAACCAATTTGGAATGAATATCTTGTGCATGAGCAGAACCTTGAAAATAATAGGGAGAAATTACCTATTTGCTCCTTTTATCCTTGTGCTTGAAAACTTTGCGAAACTTGTGCTCACAAATCAAAAATTAACTTTGGTTGGTTTTTATTATAGTATTTAGTTTTTCTTTGGCCACCAATGTCAAAGAAAATACTGCTCTGACAATTAAGATCAGACGAAAAGTAGGCTCAGCATCCAGACCAAACATTTTGATGCTGCTTTAATTTTTAATTTCCTTCTACACTGTTGAACAAAAAAATAAGTTCTTTTTACTTTATCCTTGTTTCCTCAGTAATATAGTTGTCTAAATCAAGAGATCATCCTTGGCCTATCCACTAGAGGGAACTAAAATATGACCCTTTTCAACAAAAGGTCTGACATTCACTCTTTATAAGTTCTAACATGAAATTTCAACTAACATAAAAAAGTCACCATAATCCAGTTACTTTTATAACATCCCAACCACAGGGCTGTGCAAGTCTTAAGGAATAAAATCACAAATTTAAAAAAAAGTATTTAATAAAAATTGTTACTCCATATATTAAAATACATGAAATCTATACTTCCCAAACTAAGCACCCTTGTATGAAGAGTTTAAATATTAATCAATATTAATACAAAGGTTACTATGATATAAAATGTATCAAGCACTCAACTAGAATGTTTCAACTAATTTTAAATCTAATACTATCATTTATAATATGCCTTACAAAACAGTATTATTCATTTCACAGTACAAAAGTTGATGAATCAAAATTATGTTCATCAGATACATCAGTGTTCAGGTTCTGACACTGTCTCACTTCATTTCAATTCATAATTCCAAAATAACCTATACTTATATTTCAATCTGTAAATCACAAGGTATCTCCAATTCATCTGTCACAGCAGATTTTTTAATTATCTTCTCTTACTGTAAATTTAGAGAGCATTCAATTAAAGAGTGGTTTTATCACTGCTATTCTTTTCATTGAATTCCGTTACTTAAGAAACTGCTATATATTTGGGTAACTGATTACTGATACCTAAAAAATTACCTTGCCATCTCCAATATAGAGTTACACCAGAAGTATCAGATCTTAAAGTCATGGCTATATGTACAAACTTGAAAACATGGTCCCACTCTTGAATTGTAAGAAATTGTGGAATAAATACAATCTAATCTAAGCAAAAGGTTACAACTATTTAAGACTGTACAATTCTTATGAATGCCAAAGAAATTCCCAGTTAAGAGAAGCAAGAGACACTATCAATTGTCTAGGATAATTCCATTAAATCTTTTTCAACCTGATTTTGTTTGATAACATCACATTTCATAAAGAGACTGGTTTGTGAGACATTACAATGGGTTTCCTTGTAAATTGAAACCCACAAAATCTTTAAATTAACTACCCCATAATCATAAATACAACAATTTCATTGATATCAATAAAAAACCTTTTTCAGAAAATATAAACACTGTTAAGCTAACATTTTATACTGTGTTATTTAAAATCGTCCTTACCACTGAAAGGCATGATATAAGGTGTTATTCAGTTGAGCCTATGAAATGAATCTTCAAATTTACCAGAGGTATCAATGAATGAAAATTAAAACTAAGGAAAAATAATATTTCAAAATTAACTATAAATGCATCAAAATCACAGATTACACATAAAGCTTTATAGTTATGGATTTAGACACGATACTATATATTTTCCTGGAATTTTAAATAAATATTTTGTCACAATTAACAGAATTTAGTGATATTAAGAGCAAAAAAGTAGTGAATACTATGCAGAATTTCTTAAGCTAAAATCAATTTTATCAACTATGACCAAAAATTATTACAATGGATTAAAAAATTTACCTAAATTAAAGGTATATTATTGGAAAGGAAGACAGTAAAATATTTTAGTGATAATTCTAAGAGTCAATTTTGATACAATAATTAAACTTGGACCTTTAAAAGAAAAAAGTAAATCTTCACTACATAAATGATGTGACTACAATTAATTAAATTTGGTTAGAGTTTTAGGAAAAATATCAAAGGAAAACTATAAAATAACAAATCTGGCAAAAAAATTAAATTTACAAAAGAAACTTCACATAAGAGCATATCAATAAAAATGCTAGGTACAAAAAAGACCTTTAAAGTTAACAAGGGCAATCCTTTCATATATATGATAATATATGTGGTCCCTAAACCATCAACAACAGTAACACTTCAAAAAAAGAAAGATTAAAAAAATAATATTTGATAGCCAAAATAATATAACCCGTAAACTGCCAAATTAAATACAACAGTTACAGGCACAGAGTCACACTTTTCTTCAACTACAAGAATAGTTTGTGTTAAGAAAAAAGCAGCAATAACTATGCTTTGTTCATTATTATATTTTTAGAACATGAATCCTCCAAAATTTTTACTATCCAACCCACATTTACTACTCTATTCAAAGAATAGTAAAAATATCTTTATAAGCCAAAGCTTTTATGGGCAGGATCATGTTAAAAAACTTTTGTGATATTCTATCAAATGAAAAAGAGATAGTAATGATGTAAGTGTGATGTAAAATTTTATAACTAGAAAGTTCATCAAAACCATGGCTCTGAAATGCAAGAATGACAAGATAGTGAACACTGTACTGTCCAATAAGCTGCCTACGTGATATGTTGATTGTCATTCGCTATTAAATATTCTCAAAAATACTCATTTTAGCATAACCCAAAGGGGTTATTCTTCACAAGTAAATGCATGTTTATATGCCATGAAAGTGTAGTAGACATTTCCAGAAAACTGGAATACTAAAAAATATACACATACTAAAATATAAAAAGATCAAAGGCTTAAATGGCACATTTGATTCTCTCATTACCTCGTGCATGAAGCTATGACTAAACACTTTCAAAGTTAATCATTCCTTATTCTTTAAAAGAGGACAATTCACATTCAAAGATTTTATGGGGTTAGGGATAGTTAATTTAAAGAAAAATTGGCAGTAAAAAAAACGATGACAAACTCACAAACTGCACTCACACTTTAAGTTCATAAAATATTCATCATTGACCATCTTACGAAATGAGCACCAACCAAAAACATATAAACATTAACCAATTTGAGCAATGCCAGCAAATTGAACAAGTGCAGAAGGTCACAGTAATACTGAAATCAAAAGATCTTCTAATCTAAGAAGATTTAAATATGGAATGTATAGATGAATGAGTTGTCTTACAATTCTCATTCAAAAAGATTCTACTGTTGAAAGCATGTTTTATAGTGCAGGCTCTACAGAGAATACTAGCTTTTTATAAATGCATATCTTTAACACAGTGATCCTCAAAATGCACTTGCTCTTGCATTATCTTAATTATCAGTCAAAATGATTAACATAGTGAGATTCTTTTATGTTAAACTTAAACAAATTTTAGCATCATTATTCATACACCTTGAAATATAAAAGGAGGAGTGTGAATAATATCCTAGTGGCTATAGCTTCGCTGATCTGAAAATTTCTTTGGCTGTATCCTAGAAGCGATCTTTAGAAGTTGTTGACATATCAGCATCATGAAGATATTGTAGCTCTTGGAGCTCCTGTAGCTTCTCATGGTCACGAATATGTGCATAATTGGCAGATAAACACATCAAGTAGTGGATCTACAATCGAAAGAGAACAAATTATTTGTAACACTGGGGTAAAGTGCAACAAAAAAGGATTCTGACAACATACTACACTTTACAGGGAAAGATCAGATTGCCATCCATCAAAATATCAACTGAATAAAACAATTTCTAAAACATTAAAGGAAACATTCAATATTATTCATTTATTTTAACACTTTACTTTGTTTAGAAATCGTTCCACAAATTTTAAATATTTTAATGACTAGATAAATATCCATCATTCAAAAGATAGTTGTATTCAAGGAAAATTTCTGATTAATCGCCATACACATAGGTTTCTAAATGATAAGTATAAATCCTACTGATGGTATTAGAAACAACAATTGAAAAGCAAATGAAGCAAAGAGCAAATGTAGTAAATGAAAGAAGCCAGATGATTTCTTTGACTGTCTAAACCAATATAGTTTGAAAAAGCTAAAAAAATATTGAAAATTTTAATTCTAAAAACATCTTAATATTAGGGAACTGTACTAAAAATACACATTGATAAGCTAATTAATATTTGAGAGAAACTCTAAATGAAATACAGGACTATTATTTAAGATGCTCAGGTAAATCATCAGGGGCACAATCCTAGCATTTTATTCAAAGAAGTTTCAATCAAAGGCAACTGTTTATCTGAGGACTCCAAACATGAGGCTTTTCTTAACTCCAAACCTAACATGTTACCTAAATGTTTGCAACACATATTCACATCCAAGGGAAATATTTAAAATATAAATTTTAGTAAAAACTGGTTTGGATACCATACTTACAAGACTAAGAATAACAAGAAGGCAAGCAAAAGAGGCCAACAAGAACATGACCTCTGCCTTTTCCACATAATCTTTGCAGAACAATTTGATTTCGTGCATTTCACAGACTTTCATATCTTCTGGTCGTGTGTTATGTGGAAACATGAAATCTGAAATGAAATAATATTGTATTAGGATACAATCAGAGGAATAATCTATAATTATAATACTAAAGAGCTAAGCATAGAAGCCTTACAAAAAAAGAGTGTTACCAAAAATGAAACAGTAAATTACATTACAATTACATAATAATTCCTTTCTAATATCTGGGGAGTTAGGGTAATATTTCACTCTAAATCATATTCAAATTTTTTGGCAGTCTGTTCTACTTATAGCTATAGGTGGAGGACCTTTCCTAAATCTGCACAAATTTAAGCACTACATATCAAGAAATACAATACACAACACATTGATACAAATGGAAAAAGTATACTGCAGGGAATTATGAGAATACGAAGAGGATGACTTGTTATAGTGACATAGTAACATAGAATTGTTATGAACATATAAAATGTAAGTGAGTTTGATGGGGCTTACATGGTAAGAAAATTCATGACCATGGAAATGATCACTCAAATAAATTGTAATAGATGAGCATAAGATGAGAGTTTGCAATAATACAATAAAAGTGAACACAAAAGAAAATGCTATTTTCTTGTCAAAAGCAACAAACATATGAGATTATAAAAGTCAAATTGGAAAATTACTTCAAGAGAACACTGACTGAGTGATAATAAAGAGTTTTAAATTATATACATAAATAACAACTCAGGGAGGCAGTGTTGCAGGAAATTTTACCACTGCTATTCTAGCATTGAGATTCTACATTGAATAAAGGCTTTCTGTCTCTTACTAAAGTAAGGAATATTTAAATTATAATAAAGGTCACAATATAAAGCAAAGATGACATACTACTTGTGATTTCCCAAGTAGTCATAATTACTACAGAAATTGTTGGGATGTTATTTTAAATTTCCTGATTACATCCTTAAAAATTCTATTCCTCTAATTAACTACAGATATATTCACTAGCCAAAAAGAACAGCATTTCATAATACCAGATGAAGATTTTAAGATTATCCCTTCAAGGCAGAGTTTCATCTCTTTTGTAATGTATTCAGGCTTTTCCATAACAGAGAAATGAAACAGTCATTCCTAGGTACCTAAATGAAACATGACTTCAAAGAACATCTATCATTATGGTATGCGGTATCCGTATGGTATAGTAGCTCACTATACTCTTGATTATAAGATCGGTTAAACCTACTTTGACATTGTATTGTATCAGAAAATTTGCCTAGTTACATTAATGTAGAAGGAAAATCAGTTAATATACAAAACCACATGAAAATTTCATGAGAGCAAAAGGTAACCAAATTAAACAAATCAGAAAAACAAATACTTCAAAGTCTTTTTATTCCTTTCTTTTAAGGGGCTGGTTTATGTTGATTACTTTGAAATGAATTTCAAATCTAGTGCTAATGTTATGGCTGAAATCCCTTTTTACTGCCTACTGTGATCAAGGAAATTGCTCAAACATTAGCACTGTACCCAGAACCATTTACATCAAAGGTAGCCATGATACCAAATATGGCAGGAGAGCCCCCCAAAAACCAGACCAAAATTTATTAACAAACAAACAGCAACTTATGATAAATTGATTAAATAATTGATAACTTAAATTGAAATTAATATAATTGAATAAGATGCATCCTAAAAAGAGACATACCAAATTGCTGGAAGTCAATGCATTGATGATCTTGCTGAACTCTCTTACTACCACACATTGCCCAAAATATTGTGTAAAATAGAGTAACAATCACAAGGAAGCACAACATTATGATCCAGGCGAGCTGCAAAACATAGGTGACACCCATGAACTGTAAAAAAAAAGAGATGGTATTTTCAGTCAGATGAGCAAAATACCATAATAGCATGTTCATTTATCTGCAGAAGATAAGAGTGCTGATTTTTTATAAACCTGAATTATACTAATTAAATTAATAGAAAAAATATTCTGATGATATACTTATCTCATGGAAAACTTTAAACAATATACAAGGATTCTCAATGGACATTATCTACCACAAAGATTAACTTTTTGTTAAAGGAAAAGACCTTTTGATTTGTTAAAAATTGCTTAACATTTAAAGGAATTAACAATACTTTTAAAAAGTTCCTACATTGACTAGTTTTTTTAAGTTAATAAACGTCAACTAAACTTGATAGCAAAGGAATTATACTGATATTATTATTAATATATTATGTTTCTTCATGGAAATATTTCTATATATAAGATATGTAGCACTGTTAATTAGAAGATTTCCAAGCCATTACAAATTACAAGAAATCATTCAAGTAAATGCATTAAAAAATCTAAATGCTACTAGCTTTTTGTTGGTATGTAGTATGACTGCTTTTTATCAAGACACTACAAGGGAGAAAATCAATATTAGAGTAAAAAATATCTGAATATATTAAAAATCAAACTGAATTAAAAGCATATTACTAAAGAAATGTATCACAGAGCTTCCACTGCTTTAATAATATACACCAGATATTATAATCATGGACAATGTTATCAATCTGCTAGCTAATCTGTTATCACAAGCAGTTTGTTCTAAACCATATCATATAACTTTAATTTTTAAGAAAATCCACTTGTTATAATCAAACTTAGGCAATTTTTTTCAATTCTGATAATTATACATATACAGTAACCATACTCTATCATAATAAAAGTAATCTAATACTATCATACACTACTGAGTAATCTTCAAGTTAATATATAGATTTCGCCTTTGTGAAAAACATCACACTATTTGTGGATACATATGTTGCATCAATATCCAGTGTATAGTTGTTTATTTAGCAACAGAAAACAAAGAGTAATTTATCAAATTATTATTTCGAATTTTTAAGCTGAATGATTGATTTATAATTCTATACATGTACAAAGCATAACAGATTTCTCTTTATAATTATTACACATGATTGGTCAGATTTTTCCCTTTAGAAGAAGCAAAAAATTTTGGAGTGCTTGATAAAAATCAAAAGGAATACAATACTTATCGCAATAATAGTTTGCATTATCTCTCATGACATCTTTATGTGCTGTGGAGCTGGCGAGTGATATTAACAGATTATTATATCAATATTTTGAAGTACAGAACAAAAATTGTGTAACAAATGTTGTCAAGACCAATCCAACAAATATGTATGTGTATGCACTTCAAAGCTTAACATCACTTGTCAACTCCAAAAATTATTCTTCCTTATACACATTTTCTTGCTGCAGGGATTAATTATATAATGACATTAAAGATGGAAAGTGGAACTTTTTTGGCTAGAAAATTATATTTTAAGAGAAACGGAATATTTTAGCTTACAATGGCACAAGATATCCTTCCTCCAACTCGGGCTTTCCAAGCTCGATACACTTTGTGTCGAGTTGCTCCTGTCGCTAGGCAGCCAACAAATAAAATCATAATTCCCAGGGCCCCCATACTTGCACCAATGATGACAAAAACCAACTGTACTGCCTCCAGCCTATAAGTACCATAATTTGCCCAATAAATAATGATATAAAGAAATACCTGTGTTACAAGCATGCAAAGAAATTTACACCAGTCAAATTTATCTATTATCAAAAGGAATTGCTTTCACTTTTATTCATAGCACAGTTTTCATGAAAAAGTTGATTTTATCCTAGGCAAAATATTTTACTTTGATTATTAATTCAATAATTATTGTCTCCTTCTTAGGAGCATCAATTAAATTTATTATGAAAATACTTGACAACAGGTTGATTTAAAATACTAATACAAAATACTTTAAACAAGTAAAGAGCATTGTGTGTTATGAGGAGGTACAAGTAACTTACTTGAAGAAGCACAAAACTTTTAATATTTTAAAGGCTCCTATGATGTTTGAAACCATATCATTTCAAGATACAATATGTATTCAATACCTTTATAAACACCAACTCTTTACACTATTGTATAAAATTAGGAAGTAAATTTTCCAAAATAATCAACAACACAGAAATAATTTACAGTACTTTTTGATTAAAAACATTGAGGTGTAAAATTTTTGTCAAGTGAAAGGTGTATATCAGGCACTTTCTAAAAATATTTTTAAGAAAAATTGTGACAGTACTTCAACTTATAAACATGCTAAAACTTTATTTGAAATTAGAAATAGGGCTCACCATGGCAAACGAAGATGGAAGACTTGGTCAAACATGAGAACACTTAGTGTTGCACCTCTGTACATTGTGCCACAAAATACTCCCACCCCTACGCAACACATAATTGTGGCAATTAGTGTTGCATATGGGATTCTGGTCATACAGTCCTGACATTGACCTCCTAATTGATAAAAGAAAAAAAATACAGAATAAACATAAAATAGAATGCTCCATTTCTCATAAAACTCGAGAAAACAAAAGGAAATTACTATTGATTGACAGGTCCAAAATCTTATTATCTAGTCTACCAAATCAGTTACATAAGGTGAAATTTACTAATAATAATAATTACCAAATGAATTGTGCACACAACAAAATACTTTGAAGCACTAAGAAACATACGACAAAAATGAAATTTATCAATAATTTGCAATAGAGGTGGTATGAACTTTTCATAATGAAAGATATCTATCCTGCACACCGCTTACTTAACTTAAAGCCTCTAAATGAAAAATAGAAGGGGAGCAAGATGGGAGGCAAGCAAGGGAGCAAAACTACCACAAATAGCAGTATTTCTTAATTTCTCAAATTTAGATATTTTTACCCAACTTGCAGAACAACTTCCAAATGTTTTGGTACAAGACAAGTGGATTTAGTTTGAACGGATGGGACTTGTAAATTATTAGCATTTTGTGTAGTTTATATATGTACTTCTGTATTAGTCACTAATTCTTTCAGATTATTTTTTGTGTACATGACAAGAGACAAGAGAGACAAGATATATATACATGGAAAAGCTAAAATCTGTAGACGTTTAGGTAGGTTAGGAGAATCAAGCTCATTATACATACAAATATCTGTTGTAATTTAAAAGTTTCATTAGACTGAGATAAAGATCCCCAAAACACCATATCATGTATGGGAAAATAAAATAAATCGTCACAGAGAAAGTTAAGCATCGTGATAATTAAATTAAATTAATTAATTTGAAAAAAAACGCGATAATCTTCCTTGACGGTAGGAATTTCACTAGAAAGGCCAATTGTTGGCCAAAGTATCGCTGTATACTTGTAAAATATTTTCTCCCATAATATATTTCCAGAAATGGTTATGGCGCAATCTTTAAATGGTAAGAGAAATCTTCTCAACGGAAATGGGAAATCTTCGTAGCCAGGAACAGTATTAAGGAGTATCTAGAGAGAAAGAATGAGAGCAGAAAAGGAGATGATAAAATCTAAATAAGAATCTAGAAACTGCCGTCACGCCAATTTGAAACCAGTTTACGCAACAAAGAACCTTAAAAGTAAATAGAGAAAGGCACCAGGGCTTATCTTCCCTAAATGTGAAGATGTAAAATCAACAATGACTTTTTCCTAAGAAAATGACAATGAAAATGAAAAGATAATGAAAATAGACAAGATAACAGTTCATTCATTACGTAAATTTTAAATGAATAATCTCTTATCATTCAAAAATAAGTCCGAAAATAACACCATAAAAGCAACTTGAATTTCTCCGAAACGAGCTTATCGTAATTATAAACGATAATCATTCAGATTACTCCAAAGGTAAAAGCGTACCTTTACAAATTAAATAAACGCTACTTTTGAACTTCGCTGTTTCGATCTGAAATTGCGTCGCAAAAGACAACGGAGTTCATCCTTTCTGATCCTGAATGTTGAGATAACGATAGCAATTTCATTACAAGAGATATATATCAACGAGTATGCAAGTTGTGACGAGAGATGAAATCTGAAAACAAATCTAACGTAGTAGCCTAAGTATTGCAGTACATTGGTACATGCATTACATTCGTTGAAGTTTTCTTGGCCATCATAACTGCTTCTTCAAAGACAAATGACGATATAAACATCCATTTACGGTCTCAGGTTGGAGAAGAGAGTGAGAGTAGACTAGAATAATAATGCGCTCTCCGAACCAAAAGGGGTCATCCTGAAATAGCGAATACCGTTATCCGCAAGTGCGGTTTCTTCCTTGGACGATGGGACTCACCCCGCTTGTAAGACGCGGCTGATGACACTATAGAATAATTCGCCGAAACGGCGTCACCCTCACGCAGGGGCGTTGCCGCGTCCAGGTTGCTCCTAAGCACGTCTCTGGGTGTTCGGGACATATTCGGCACCCGAAGATTCGCAGCAAGTCGCTAAGTGACGAATAACACTTCCGCAGATGGGCAAGATGTAGCAAGGTTGAATACGATACCCTTAAAGTTACGAAGGAAGAGATGGAAGGGGCTACGGATTTGAAACAATGCGTAGCAAACACACGGTAACCAAAACCTCAACGCTCGGCGGAGCTGAACGACAGGAAGGGTGTTGTACAACGGAAAAGCAGAAGAAAAGCACGAATTCTCCGCCACATCAGACTAAAACACCTTCAACCTAGAAACTCAAATGCTCGTAATCGGCTTGGAGATAAGATATGGATAAATGAAGCGATTCATAACCTATAGATACGAAGCGCTTCAATCATAGGCTTTCTTGAGTTTGAATACAGAATTGTTCAAAAAGCCATAGCTTAAATGCGTATAAAAAGAAACGAATTTGGCAGAAATCATATTAATATTTTCGATAGAGATCGTTGTTTATAGCATATAATTAAGCATAAAATCATTGAATACAGCAAATATTCCAAAATTTTCCCAAGGAGATATCAACGCAAAATAAGAAAACGCTGATAAAATAACAGAGCGCTCAGAAAATGGCAGTTCAAGAAGGTATGCAGAAATGTCAAATTACACTAATAGAGAAGGAATATTCTAGGAAAGAGATAAAAAGGTTTGTATCATGGGCAAATTTTGGTAACCTGAAGCCTGAGGCATAAAGACCACTTTCAGATCCTACCAAGAAATTCTTCACTTTAAAAAACGACGTTCTTTTCTAGACCCCCGTAACGAGGAGGTCATCATCTGGGGCTTTAAGTTTAATCTGCCCCCGTACACAAATAAAGTGATAAATACATCATTAATTAGAGAATTACGCTTCTTATTTTGTTATTACGCTAAATCTTTAACAAACCGCGAATAAAACGAGGCGTTTTCAGTCATGATCGTATTATTTCTACTAATTCTAATTGTTTTACCTACATAAAATAAATGACATGCACTTCTAACTATTTTCTTTAGTTTGAGCAACAATATATTTTAAATATGGAGTATGAATCAATTTTAAATAGTTAATTTTCATTAATTTTAAATTACGCCCAAAAAACGGTCAATGGAATAACTGACGTACACACGTTAACACCTTCACGTTCAAATCATTACAGTTTTAGCCTAAATATATCTCAGCATAAAATCGAAGAAAAGTAAACAATCTAAAATTTAACCAGAACGCACGTTCACAATGAAAGATGTTTTTTTAAAATACTCATCCCTTAAACTACAATATGCAAAGTGGTTCGGAATCACCGCTACTATTAAATAGGACAATCGAAAGTTAAGGTAGAAGAAATAGATGATAATAAGCTATTCACAAGTTGACACTTCACGGAACCAGTACAGCACGCAGTGTTAAACCAGTAATTTTGCTCTCCGAGGCACAGCAAGAGATTAAAAGCATCGCATTATATCAAATGAACGTGTTTTTCACTGAACATTAAATTATGAATATGAGATGTAAATTCACCTAGCTTAAAACGATAGAATTAAATTTTTAATGTCAAAGGAATAACTTAAAGATTTGCTTAAACTGTTTCCCAAAGTATTTGAGACGGTAACAATAACAGTAAATATGGATAAGACAGAAAACATTCCATTGTGATTCAATTCAAAGATAATCAGGAAAATTGACTTCGAAATCCGTGACAGATTCTATAGTTAAAAATGGCAACAGCATGACACCAAAATATTGAAAAAACAGATGACAATAAGATTCGTTAAAAATTAACCAATGCATAATGTCTATCATTTGTCAACTCCACTGACTAACTTTCTAAATGTGTCTCACATCAGCAAGATCTATATGACACTAAAAATAGCTTCGGGAAGTTGAATGAGAATTATAAAATGTTCCTCAGATACAAGCCTAATTTAAATTAAAACTCTTTGTTGTAACTGAGCAACCCAGCAATAGCTTAGAGAACCAACGATTTACGTACTTACCCATTTTTCCAAGATGTTGCTTCTCAAACCACGTAAACGAAATCAAAAGTTTTGAATCATGCACCAGCAATACATCCTCCTATAATAGAATAGAATAATACGGAAGTAATATAAATGAAGACAGATACTACGGATTACTCATCGAACTCTAAACACTTATGTGGCTGTCACAGTGAAAGTGAGAATGGATAGGTGAGAGTTACATTATCGTCATTGTGAAAACAACGAATTTATATGTTCATTAAATTTGCAAATTATGGTTTGAAAGTACTTACTCATTAATGAAATCATTCTACATCCTTTCAGGATCATACGAATACCACAAGTTTAAAGACCTTAGAAAGCATAACAGGTAGCACCACTCCCTTCAATACACGATTCATGTATAAGTCAGCGCCGTTAACAACCACAAAAATTTCCAGTTGAATTGACAGGGACTTCTTTTATTAATTACAGAAAAAAACACTGTAATATAATTTTCAATTCAACTCCTATTTACATAATATGACAAATATCCGTAATATAAAAATGGCAATGGTTGTTGTTAAGTATTTTGACTCCGGAGGAAGACAAAGAAATAACGATTCCATTCAGCTCATTTAAACCTTGCTCAAAGGCTCTGTTTATGAAATGAAATCGCTTCTAATACGTAATTACAAATTAAAGGGGTATGATTCGCTGTTATTGGATGATTCTGAGATAGAACAACTTTAAAATGGCTCATATAGAATGTAAAGACTCACTCAGAAGTCTTCCTCCCGGAATCATTGGTAATATCTCTGGATACTTAACTGTTGAGATAGGAGATGTTTCATTCCACAGAAAAGCTGTGAGAAACATAAAACTTTATATATCTTGGTGGGGAGAAAAAGATTATCACTGTATGAGGTGAGAATTGAGCTTATTGTTTGTTTGTTATTAACGTAGAAAACGATTTACATTTTCCTCTTCCTTAGGTCATCAGATTCAAATATTACTCATGGAGAAAGAGTGACAGCTAAGTACGAGATTCGAACGAGTGCCCATCAGTTCATGAAATATCTCAAAGTTTGTGAAAGTGTGAGAATAAAAGTTGTGGACCAAGAGAACTCTAAAATCATAGGCTTTCTAACTTTGCATGACTTATGGTTGATATTCAGTTACTGCCCGTACAAAAGTTATTTCCCAATTTTTGATGGGCAGCACCAAACAATTGGAGAACTTCACATCGAATTCCATGTTGTTTTTCTCGGGAATAAGCCCGAAAGTCTTGAAAATATCCAATCCGCAAGAAAAATCTTCCCAGATGACAAGCAATACATTAGCAATAGTGCAATACGCTTACAGGACTCAAGAAGACTTACATCTCCGTCAGAAAATAAGGAAGATTACCAGAAAATATCTGGAAATCGTTTTCTTCCTGCAATGGTTGATAAGTGTTCATTGAGGAATGCGTTGGAAAAAGACAAAGTCAGGGATACTGAGTTTCAAAACGTTTCTGCTTTAATGAAGAGCTTGCATGATGTCCAAGATAGTGCCGACTGCGAAGAATACATAATGGACTACATTTTGGGTAATGAGGTAAAATGGTATATTTTTATTGTAAAATCAGTTTTACGGTACTTATTGAAGTTATTTTTAGGGAAACGTATGAATCAAACAGAAGAAAAGAAAGCCATTCACTGCTTAAAAGATTGGCCAGCGTTAGAAAGTGTCTTGGAAGTTCTTGGAGGAAAATCTGAGTTTATCAGAAAATCGAAGTCAACGAAAAGAGTACAACCGACTGGTAATTTCGCTGTATTTTCCTTTAAATTTTTACTTACAAGTTATCAATCCGTTATATGTAATAATTTGCATTCTTTATACTATATGATTTTCACCGTATCTTTTCTTTATACTTTAATTTCTACTAATTTAACTTATTTATATAATTGATGATGATAATTTTATTTAATATTTCAGAATGTAGGAAAACATTTTCCAAGGACGAGTCACGCAGATATGACGAAATTCGTCGTCTTCCTTTGATGGGTTTCCAAATTTACTTTAAAATAATCAGCATTGAGTTAACCTCCACGGATGATAACAGAGTGAATAAATCAAGTTTCAACTTCCCAAACAGTGGAGAAACATATTTTATTGAATACAGATTTCCATCTTCTAATCCTAAGGAATCAGAAATTCGTCCTTGGAAAGAACCTCCCCAAGGAGTCAGAATGTCATCAAAGAAGCAGGTTGGATCAGGTTTGTTGTTAAACTCAATCTGTGAACTCTTCATCTCAGCATGAGAATTCAAGAATATCATAGCATTGCTTGAAAATTTTATCGACCTTGCAGGAAAGTGTTTTGGAGTGATCTATTGTTAAGTCTCTTTAATATTACTAACTATTCATATAACCCTTTTAATTTAGGGTTCAGATTTGTAGAACTATTTTGCTGCCATTTATAAATGATTTCTGGAAACTGTCTTTCACAGTTAGGAACTAAATAGGGAAAAAATCATTGTAAAAAGGTTTCATATCCTCTGATTTATTTACTCAATGATAAAAATTCCCAGCCATTGTCTTTACTGGCAGCTTCTAGTTCGTCAGAGATTATAACATTTTCATTTATTTCTTTGTGTCTTAACAATGATTTAATATAATCCTCATGAGAGTCTGTGGTCAATCAATGATTATTTAAATGACAATCAGTGTCCTTTGAGCAGATACTGTGTTAATCATACATAGCATTGTAGTATATCTTAGGTTATATTGTGATGCATTATACATCTTACAATATGAATATCAAAATATAGTAGCCATATTGTTATAGAATTGCTCTTAATTGAAAGTTTGTTTTATATTTTAAATCGGTCAGTATTAAATACCTATTTCTTTCTCTTGCAGTATTTTTTTTCAACCAAAGTTCCGTCCATAGCTTGTCAAGAAAACATAAAATGCTTGATGAGCAATTAGATTCCTCACTTGTATTTCGAGTACTTTCCCGTAACCTTAATCAGAGAGCACCATCATTAATTGGCAAGTCTCAAATTCTATTGGGAGACTTGCTACCTGAGGATGAGCATGCAAGTGATTTACGGAAGCTACCTATATTCGCCAATCAATCTTATAATCGAAAAACCAAAGGGATGCTTGTGTTGAGGATTAAATGGATTCACATGGCTAAAGGATTAGAAAATTATCCTGAAGACGATTCTGACAAAAAGGTGGAACTGTCAGATTCCAGTGATGATTCTCCCTGTTCATTGCAGCATATAAATACACCTGTTCCTGATAGATGTATAACTCCAGAATTGATGGCTCCAACAGAAACAGAGGTTAGTTTGGCATTAATATATATCTATTTATTGAGCTAGGAAACCTCTTCACAAGTACTCCTTTGCAATGGACATTGGTCCTAAGGTGTTTTGATTCCCAGGTAACAGATGTGTCATGACGATTCATCTCTACCCTTCCTGTACCATTGACTTTCTCCAGCCTACATTGAAGTTTTGGTTCCTACAGAAAAAACATATAAACCCTATGATTATTGTAGATGCATAAACTCATAAATACCCTAATATCTTGCTTAATTTTCCTTTCTTAGGTGAAAATGTTGACAATTAACTTCATGGAACCCTTGGTTACTGATTTTGATTATCATTATGAATTTCAGGGGAATAGTCTTTTCTTTAATTCTCATGATTTTAAAAATTCCAATTTGGTGGAGTACTATTATATATTATTTTCATTTTTCGATATTTATTCAATGGAGTTGTATAAATTTAAGTTGTGGATGATTATTATGATTATTTTCCTGCCAATTTCTAAAAAATAACTTACCAATATAAAGTATAATGATATCATTTGCTTGAGAAATTTGTGGATATAAATGTTAATGGCTATTATTTTATCATGCTGTAGGTTCCCTTACTCCATATTCTCCTTAATGTATCAGAGGCATATTATTGTCTCACAAGCATGGACCCTTTGAATATCTGCAAGAGGACCAATTTCAACATCTACTTGGTGTTTAAAGCATTTTGGAACAAAGAAAAGCCTTCCAGAACTCACATTGTTTGGAACACAAATAATCCAAAGTTTGAATTTTCTGTTATGGTGCCTATGAAGATTGCTTCAAGTTTCATCAATATGTGTCAAGAAAACTACATGGTAATTGAACTATGGCATAGACAGTCTGAAGTGGGCAAAGATGATCTTCTTGGAATTGCCAAAGTTCCTCTTCATCAGTTTTATGCATCTTACAAAGACCCAGGTTTATTTGCTGAAATGATGAAATTAAAGGTATGTGATATCTGATGTGATTAGTCATTTATTTTTCTAGTAATTTGTTGATTATAGTACTGTATATATTTTCAATATTGTATTGAAATAGGTACTAAACATTAGAACATTAATTATGGATAATTTGCATGTTTTTATTTTTCAATGTTTTCTTCTACTATTTTATGTGATATTTACTATTTTCTCACGTATTCCTGCAACTTCCTCTGTTTTGATTTAATTTTATTATTTTATTATTACTTTTGTATTTTAGTTAGAATGTTTTATTTATGTTTTTATCATATTTTTTATTTACTTTGTATACTATCTCATTTTTTTCTGATTTTATTTTATTATTGTTTCTGTAATTTCTTTATAGTACTGCTTTTCAAATGTTCTATTCTTACACAGTTTTCTATTATATCTTTTAGCATGTACTTTCAGTAGGTTTGCGCAGGTTTTTCACACCCCCCTTCTTTGCGGGTGTTTTCCTGCAGTGGATATTTTTTCCTAAGATATCACCTTAGGTTTTTTTTTTGATCCACTCCTTCTAAATTTTTCCTCTCTATTTCACTATTCACGTACACATATCTTTCATGTATGTAACATTATTGACGAAAGGTTAGATGGAAGAAGAGACTTTTCAGTCTCAATCTCGCCTTAATAAAGACCTAATAGACCTAATAATACCTGATTCAATCATAATTTACCTTATGATATAGATGGTTTGAATTGGTTACCTTTGTTTATTTTTATCTGGAATAAATACATATTTGACAATCAAAATCAACTGGTTGTAGAATATAGTGTTTAATTTTATATTTTATTTTGCAGCATCCAGTGGTTAGCATGAATGGATATGTTAAGGTGTACAACCCAATGGACCCATCTAAGATTTGTGGCTGGGTTAATGTTCTCCTTGCACTAGGTTCGCAAGATCAGCTTTACTTGGTCAAACAACCCAATTTTATATATGACCACCCTAATGATAAAAGGAACAAAAATATTAGAACTATTAGAATATTAGAAAATCCATCTTTTGATGTTCATCCTGAGGCAGACACAAGTAATGCTTTATCCAAAAATCAGCCATTGGCACTGAATTTAGCTCCTATTGAAAAATATTTTCAAATTCATAAAGTAACAGAATTTAATCTATTCTCCAATACTCCCTATCTGAAGAATTCCGACTGCTACATAGAGTACAGACTTCCAAATGATGAACATGCTCTGAAAACATCATTGAAACCTTTTTCTTCTGAGATAGAATTTTCCTCCTCTCCAATTATTATTAAATTACAAGAAAATACATCAGAAGATATTACTTTCCAGGTTTGGTGTAGATGTTATAATACAAATACTTTGCCACAAGACAGAATGGTTGCAACAGCCAAGCTTTCTTTGAGAAGATTGTTCCTTTCAGACAATGACTGTCATAATAAAAATTGGGTGCAAACATTTTCATTACCACTGCTTTCAGTGGATCCCAATGAATACAGTATTTGCTCTTCCTTAGGCTTTCTTGTAGTGAAGTTTCGTGATAGAACACAGCCTATTAGAAAAAGCTGTGAGACAGAACCTGTGAAAGCTAACTTGAGAGAAGAAGTAAAATCACCATACAAAAAGGTTCCAAATCAGCAAAATCAAGAGTCTCAAACAGATTTACCATTTAGTAACCTTCCTGAACAAAGACCTTCCGCAAAGCAAGCATTGAAAAGAAAGAGAAGAGAGAGATACTCTGAAGAAACTGAGAATCTCACACAATCAAGAGCTCAAGATGAAAGTGAGAGATATAGTGCTGTTCTGCAAAATATCCAACAAGATATCTCTACAGCTTCAAGTAAAGAGATTAGGCATAGTGATATTTCAGCCACTCCAGTTGATACAACGGAGGATATTAGTTCCAGCCCTGTTCCTGGTAGGGTTGCATCTAAAATATTCACCAGTATTATAGATAATAAAACTAAATCCAATGCCACTGACCTTTTCAAAGTGCACATTGAAATAAAGAAAGCCATTCATCTCAAGTGTGATGCTCCCATTCATGGTGCTTATGTTACATTTTGGTCATACAATAAGATTCAGTTATGGATCACTTCAAATGTCCAGCCTGGAGACCATCCTAAGTGGAACTGGCATTGTGACACACACCTTAATGGAGATCTTCTACTCAAGGTAATGTTACAGAGACAATCATTTTCTTCTAATTCCTCACACCCTAGCTGAAGTCCAGAAAGAAAATTTTTTACAGAACCATCCGTAGATATTTTCACAAATATATCCATAGTCTTTTATAATATTCTTGGAAATAAGTATCACTTCCCTACTTACTACTTTTCTCATTTACTGTTTTCCTTTTCTACTCCTGATAATAGCTCGAATACAACAAAATATCAGTTATTAAATGCATAGAAAATGTGTAAATTACCCTTTCTCAGATTAGTATATTAATATAATCTGGCAAATGTCTTAACGTAAGACTCTACATGGAGTTTGGTTATAAAAACTTTTTCATACTAAATACACTAATTTCTGAGTTTAATTACTATTATCAATAATGATATTATTAGATAGTAATTATATTAATCATTGTTATATTATAATTAGCAATATTATTACTACTATAATTAGTGTTTACTTTTTGAACTATATTTTCAGAGTTCAGACAAGCTCATTTTGCATATATGGACAACAAAAAGTGCTAACACAGAACCAAATCCTTCTGGAGATATTAGTTTAGGCTCAGCTGCAATTGATTTGAGAATTCTCATTTATGGTATGCCTCAAGTATCAGGATGGTTCAACATTTTAGATTCTAGAAACAAATGCTGTGGACAAATTAAGGTTTGTTTACTCCAACAGTTTTAAGTCATAATTTGTGATTGATACCATTACCAAACTTATCTTTATTTCCAGGTTACAGTTACCCCAGCTGAAGATTTGTCTAAATTTAAACATATAGCAGTAAAACGGTGGCTAGCTGATTACTGGAAAAATGATAGACAACTAATCCCATCTGACCTAAGTGCTGAAAAGATAGGTCTATACATGGAGGAGGATAGAACCAGAAGTATGGAAACCCAAAAGGAGTCATCAAAAGAAGAATTCCCTTCTAATTTAAGTGAGGACGAAGTTAAAAACATGCCTCCCTCTAGTAGCACCCATCTAGCTCTCAAGTAAGTAGCCTGTGTGTGTATTTAAGAATATATTAATACTTGTATATCATTAATATATTAACGTATATTAGGAAATTTTAAACGATCTTTTATAACTTATATGATAGCATTAAAGATGCACCCTCATTTCAGTAGGGCACAAACAAAAATTTTAACAGTCTGCTGTTTAAAACCACTGTGTTGTTTTTATGATGAGTTGTGTTAAGATACAATGAAGTTTTTTCAATATCTTCCTTGCATCTCTTTTGATATCATAGAAGATATCAAAATGACATTCACATCCCATCAAGCGAAGAGCTTAATAATAATAATCACAGCTACATAATTCTTCAATTGAATAATGAATATTACGTATAAGTAAATGTAATGCTTACAAAATAGGTAGTACTCACTATCAGGGCTAAAATAGCATTCAGCATTGAAGGCCAACCTATGGAGTTTGAACCTCCTTATATATAAGATGCAGGGTGATATGCTGAGCCATTATTTTGGAAATATTCGCTTCTTATATATTGTAATTTGATTAACTCTCTCAAACTTCTACACTCTGATTGAAATAATAATTCTCAAGGCATATTATTTTTTAGAGTGACATCATGTTAAAATTGAAATAATTAACCTCTTAACTGGAGACTATATCTTTCTAATCCAATTGTCTGGTGGATAGAATTGCTTTCTACGGTTAAGGTAACATGTTATCAGTGCGTAATTTATTCCAGTAACCCCAGTTAAAGATTTAAGTTCCATACAGAGGAAGGGAGGCAGTATATTATTATGAAACTTATCCTTTATGAAGAATGCATGGTTTTACTTCAACTTACAATTATATTATAGATGCAAATCTTGCAGCTATAATATAATGAAATCTTCATTACCTGTTTGTTGCTCAAGAGAAAAGAAAAATTACTGTTTATATGTATTTATTTATTACATCTCTAATTAAATACATACATATTGATCTTAAACATCAATGTATTTGAGATTTAAAATTATTGATTACCACATTGCTACGTTACAATGGTTTACTGGTAAGTTGTCAGTTGATCAAAATTTCTCTTGGTAAAACTCATGTGAATATTTTTCTTCAACAGGGTTGCTTTCATAAAATTGCTTTTTGAAGTAGACTTGGCTTATTTATAATATTCATTGGTGTAATTATTTTTATTTTAATTTCTAGTTACCAAATAGGCTTGATTCCTGCTATTAAAAAAATAATTGGTCAATGATACTGTTGTCAACATTAGGTATGAAGGGTATAATACTTGAGGGGTAATTTAATGTAAAGTAACCTTGAAATGTAATTTCAGATCAAAAATTGCAGAATTGGATGAAGCAATGAAGGAGTGGAAAGAGAAGTTGGCTGTCAGAGAAGTGGATGATTATTCTAATTTGGCTATAGCAGAAGTTCAAGATGTGAATGTACAAGATACTTACCATGAATCTCCCAATTCCTCTCAAGAAAGTTCTCTTAGTACATCTTCTAATATAAGCCGAAAGTTATCTAGAGTAAATCCCTCCACTGAGCTGAAAATTTTGGAAAAATATGTGAGTGAACTCATTCAAAATATTCAAAACAATGGAAGCCCTTCATGTATATCTCCAATGCTGGAAGAGCTTTTTTACCATTATGAAAATGTGGGCCAATCAATGCCTGATCAGGAAATAATGGAGAAGGAAAGTGATAAAATTCACAGTTCTGTTCATTCAAAGCCAAATCATACTGGCAAAGATTTCTTTTATAGCAGTTTAGGAGCATTAGAAGAAATGGCATCAAAAGATGCATCAGAAAACCACAGGGTCATGAATGAAGCTTCAATTGCTGCACCCAATAATAAACCAAGTGTTGGTCTCATAGAGTTGAATGAATATAGTAGTGATTTTCATAGTGAAAGTGAAGATGGATCAAGTGGGCAAAAGGTAGAGAAGCATAGCTCTCTTAAGACCCAAGAAGTTGATAATTTCCAAGATATCACAAGTATTCAAACAGAAGTAATTGATTTACCGAGACAAGCCCCAGAAGGGGGTAATCCAGTTGAAGATGAAATTGTTTTAGCAAACATGATTTCATCTCAAATTGTATTAAATTCATCAACAAACATGAAAAATCAAGATGGAAACGGTGTTGAAGATGATGCTGTATTTCCTGTTCTTGATACTTTCGATGTAAATCAAGAATTGGAGAGAATAGAAAAAATATTCAACACCACTTTCACTCTAGAATAAATACTATGCTTCATTTGAATTTGTGCAGTTAAATCATCAGACATGATGATCTACAAAAAGAATCTCAACTATTTGAAGAAAATGATTAGCATACTTTAGTAATTAAAAACTGTAATTTATGTAAATAGTTTATTTGAATGTGTAAAATATGTATGTAATAAAAATGCAGCTGTGATGTAAATAATTATCAATAAATTGAAATTTTTAAATAACTTAAATTCCGTAATAATTACTTCTTAAACCCATATCCAAGTGATGAAATTCCTTTTCCAAAATAATCTAAGCATTAAATTTCTGATGCAGCAGAGGATACATGGAATACATGAGATTCACTTGTGTATCCAGTTTAGAGAGAAATAGAATATTCCAAAAGTAAAAAGAATAGTTTACAATAATACTACAGTGAAATCAAAAGCTGAAGGCCTTTGTTTTAAAGTGATTTTTTTTTAGTTTGGATTAGTTTACATTGGAACTATATACAGAAAGGGACTATAAAAGTGTGGTTCTTTATAGAGCATAACTTCAATTCCTGCTTTTCACTCGCATATAGACTTGTACCTATATATTTTGCCTATCACTGATTTTCCATACGCATATAATCTGCACAATCACAACATTATCTCGAATTTTTGTGCAGTAGTTTTATAATTCATATTTTGAACAGTACCAACTTTATTAGGTAATACATTTCCTTTTTCACATTCAAGATCAAACATCCTCTAAGGGTTTTCTCCAAGATCTTTCAATTAAAAAATTCCTGGTCAGGCTATTTTTAGTCTGAAGTAAATATCTTTGCAATCTAAAACCCATTCAGAGAAACAGCATATACAAGTAGTACTTGCAAACCAAATTCAAATGCCTTCTTCATTAGTATTTTCTTCAATCAGGTTAACAACTTATTGCTTAATTTCATTATAAATCAATATATTAACAGCAATTCCTTAGATGTACATACATCATGAGATGTCATTGTAATGTTTAATGACATTTTTCTCATCTTTTACTTTAGAGATGACTTTGGGTATTTTATTTAAGATTGATTCTCCCATTGGGATTTTTATCTAATGAAAATAAAGTGGATAAATGTTCTTTACTTATCCTTCTCCTCTTGAGTGGCTTTTAGAAGAAATTTATCAAAGCGAGCTTCCTTAGGTAGCTTCTTATCTTCCTTACAAGTGGCTCTCACTTGACCATTGTGTATTCCAGCATGTCGTTTATAGTAAGGACATTCACACACAAGCTAAAAAGTACACAAAACTTATAATGATTTCAAATTTTAAAATGAATATTAAGCCAAAACCAGAACTTTCTTGGAAGGGAAAGACTTTTCATTTTCTTTCAATCAAAAAGCTGATGACATTTACAATTTATAGCATAGCCAAAATCAGAATATGATGTATAACTGAAATAAAAGACAGCCCAAATGATGATTATTTTAATTTTAGAAAGTAAAACAGCATAGGATAAATGAAAGATTGTCTCACAATTAATTTCACCATAAATCAATGACATAGTTTTGAATTACTGTCTACTAGACCTAACTTGATGATTCAATTTTGTGTGAATCAACTTTTGTAATCATGGTGATACTGTTAAACAAATAAATTCATCCAATATTTGTCAGAATATAGTATCAAACTTTTTTTGGTTTGGAACAAAAAACTATATTTTATAATAACAACTAGTTTCTTCTTACTAGTATGTCCAGTGTTTATAGGTCAATGAGTGACAATTTTATTTTTGAAAAGGAAAAAAAGAGAGATTTGTGTTTATACTTATGAAAAAAATATGAAGTGCTTGAAGCTGAACATGGGATTATCAGGTGAATAAAAAGTAGCTTACATTCAGGAGGTTGAGTGCTCTTATTTATATTATTCCATATGTTTAGGGGAAACCTTTAAAAAATCTCTCTCATACATCATCATCCACACTATTAAGCCAAACATAACTACAAATTAATAAAAAAGAAACCAAGAGAGAAGAAAGAGATCCTAAGTTTGCCACAGTCACATAGTGCTAAGCAAAAGTGCCTAATGTAAATAGGATTTTTTATTTAAAATCAATTGGGCAGACTCTTGGATAGCCAAGTGGGCAGAGCATTTGCCTTAAGTGAAAATGGTCCCAGCTTCAATTATCAGTGGGAAACTATAGGTGCGATTAGCTGCCAAAGCACTTTTGACAATAACATTACTATCAATCAGACTTACTTTATACGCACTCATAACTGCTTTCTTCTTTAGATCAGTTAGAGCATCCTTTTGTACATTTTTCATGCAATTGCAACACATTATTGATGCTATATCTCTTTCTTGTGCTGCTTTCTTCCAGAAAGGTTCACCACTTTCAGTTGGTGATTTATGACATAAGTCACACTTCCTGTGCAGATCTTTAATATCATCAGGAGCCTTTACTTCAATTTTGTTTCTCCCAAAATTCTGATAGTATTTCAAAGTATGAAGGAACTCAATTCTTGGATTGTATGTGCCTGGTCTGATAAGGAAAATACCTCTTACTGTTAACACTAAAATGGATGACGACACATCACTCACCCTAATTCATAACTCATGATAAATACTTCAGACAAAGGTTTTAAGAAGTAAAAAACACAGTTAACTTAATATATTTTAATGATAAAACTATACAAAAGTGAACTAATCAAAGTGCACCATCAGAGTGAGGGTAAGTTGTTTAACTTTGCATGAGGTGTGCACCTTATAGCCAAAGGACAAACAAGAAATATCAATATGGCTGGTACTCAAACCAAGGATTGAGCAGGTATTCTATTCACTAATCAACCATGCCATGTCCGTTCCACTCTGCTAACAGGATGCTATTTAAGTAAGGCAAAAGTTATAACCATCACCGAAGGTCCTCATCAAGGCACCCTACTCCGAAGTTATATTTTTAGTGAATAATTTCCCATGAAGGAATTTTCGTATCCCTTTGGGCATACCATCAGGTTTACATCATACAAAGTAACAGTTATAAACCTATAATAAAGTTGTTTTAAATATCATACAAAATAACTTTAAAGAATTCAATATTTTCCAATAAAAACTGTCATGATATGCACTGATAACCAGTGGATATGCTGATAACTATGAAGTGATAGCCAAGCAATTCTTGATAAATTTCAAGTAATGATAGTATATCATAAAAAGATATTTCTGCAAAACTACTCACTTCTGTTAGCAGTAAAGACTTTTGAAATACAATACCCAGTCCAATAGAAATATTTTTTGTAAATGGACATGACACACTCAATAAAGATCATGTGATTCCAGTAAAACAAGTAATCAATTAAAAGATAGTAACCCACAATATTATTACTCCTCACAAACCGACAAGATTATCGAAGTCACAATTTCTTTCCTTACCCTGGAGTGAAGTTCCTGAGATAGATTGGAGAATCTCTTGGTGTCTTACTACCAAAAGGGGCCTCAGAACTTCTGCTTGGATTGGGAAAACGTTGGCAAGTATATGCATTGGGAGGAGGTCCTTCAGAAGCTATTCTTTTAAAACGAGGAACTTTTGTCCAACTACCTCCTTGCTGCTGAGGTCTTTTCTGAATTAAATTAATTGATACTTGATCAACTTTTCAACAATAAAGCTGCAAATTGTATATATATAGCGTGCAAAGATAATGTTTAGTGAGTCTATTGAGACTTGAAAGATATCTTTCTATAATCTATATTATCTCAAAATTTTCCTCTGTTCTTCTCCCAGAGGTATAACAATCAGTTATGGTAGGCAGAAGTATTTCTTACAAAAGTTCTGTATCTAAGTTTGAATAAATAATTCTAAAATAATAATCTACAGTAAGTCTTTATTTTACAAGCAATCCCTATACAGTAGCACAGTCTCTAAACCATCTGTAGTGAAAAAAAAGTGATTTGTATAGAAACAGAATATAAGTTTAGCTTGGAATATTCACACACGCCCACTGAAGCTTCTCAACTTATGGCATAATAATTACCTCATGCAATTAAAAGATTAAAAATCGGAAATTTCAAAAATGTCGGTATTACTAGAGGTTTTGCATATTTTGTTGATACTAAATATGCAAAACCACTATAAATGACGATTTATTGGCTTAGAAAAAATATGTAGATGAGTAACATAAATCTGTTATTTGGAGTGAAGTGTTAATTGGAAAATACTGGGCCATTAAATGTAATAAATGATGAAATATTCTTAACCTCACCACTTCCAAATTATTTGGAATCTAATATCTTTGGTTTCTTCTCTAATGAAACGAGTTTCTACAACAACATTACTCAAATCGATCTAATCCTAGAAATCTTTAACAAGAAAAAAATATGCGTTACGAATTTTCGGAACAATAGCAAATTGCCTCCCATTGATAAACAAAGATATTCTACTAAGAATCTAGAGAATAACGCTCTTCAGGAGCTAGCCTGTCGCCTTAGTTTTCTAGGACTAATCTTAAAAGTTTCCTGCATTCGATGAGTGTATATCGGCATCTTTTGAATGAACAAAAATAGCTATGGTAGGTAAAAGAACGAATACGGATTATTTTTTAATCAATACAAGAATTAAGTCTTCCATCTATCAATGTCAACGTTCGTTTACGGACGAAGCTGTTACAGAAATACATATAGCTCACAGGATACTTAACATAAGTTTTCCATAACTTGGATCGGAAAAAGGAGACTAAAAATTTTACAAACAAAACACAGGATGTCTTTGGGATTATTCATTGTATGCAAGACCTGTTCCACAGAATACGAAAACTTAAGAATAATACTTTTCAAATAACGAAGATGAATGACTCCCTTGGTTGATTATAGAGCACCATAAAAACTGCAATTTGTGTTGTCATTAGAACTTTCAAAATACAGTCATTTTCTAGAGAAATATGGAGAAAACTAGACTTACGAAGTGGTGAAGTTATCATTGAGAACGAAATTAAAAGAATTGAAATTACATTACTAGCTCACAGGCATATAAATATTTCAAGAAATATAATTGCAAACCATTTCAATATTATAAGAAACTGGAGATAGGTTGGGGAACAATTCTGGGGTGTGTAGGACACTTGCTCGGTCGAATTTTGAACGCAGTAGAGATATCTCTCGTTCTCGAGTAGTTCCGAACGCTATACTTTGCTTGCGTTTGGGTTGAACCACATAATCAAAGTCTGTTAGATGGAAGAAAATATTGAAATTAGTTTAGTTGATTTAGTTGTAGTCCATACATGAAACAAATAGACGTAAAATTAGAAGCTATGTAAAAATTTTCCCCAACGTTTTAGGGTTTTAATAAACTTAAGTATTAAGTTTAAAATATCACCTTACGCGAGTGTTTGATAACATTAAATACTGCCCAACATAATTTAACAAAAGGTGCATCTAATCGAAATCACACATATGTAACTCCATATTGAATGAGATACCTTCACTCATTTTGAGTCGATATCCAAATGGTACAGGATAATGTTGACTTCTTCTTTGCTCTTCTCAAATCTCACACAACTGTAAAATTTACTATTTAAAGGAAAATTTAGCTACGGTCATTACATACATGCGAGTTACAAAACAATGCAAGTTCAACGAAGGAATATTAATGAAATAAATCTAACATTGATTTCAGTTTACAGAAATAACGAATTTGTGTAAAGGAAAGATTTTTCAAGGTTTAAAGCCACGATTTAACTAACACTGGTATTCCTATTGACAGTATTTTAGATTAAATTTTGGTGTAACTCATCGGATTCTCGTTATGGCCACTAAAAACTTGCCTTTTTATGGATATCATTTGCCATGTTAACCCTTTCGGTAGCGAAATAATTAACTAAGAACCGTAACTTGAACTTATGATTTTTCTCAGTTCATGATTTTCGTTTTTTGAAATTAGCTAGTTTCACTTTCACACTCGGCAACTTCGAAAATTTCACTCTCCACTCTTGACAAAAGTTTTCATTTTATGCGATTTAAGCGTATTTCGGATATGGAATTGTATGACGTAGCTTCAATTATATGAAGAATGAGAGATTGGTGAAGGATTGAAGCCCAATTAGTCATACCTATCCTAAGTGAAGTAAATGTGGAAGACATTAGTCGTTTGGCTACCATGCAGCTCCGCACTTCCGAGCAATTGGAAATGAACAAACAAAATGAAGGTAAACGAGCGATCCTAGCGGTAGAGGAAGTGGAATCAGCCGATTCCGACGACTCTGGGAGCAGTTTGCGTGGTATTCCAGTGAGGGCTGCTGGTCGATCGAGATGTCGCTACTCGTAATGTGTGTCACACATGGCTCCGTCGACCGAGTCACGCAGAGCATCGGTCTCGGAGAAATTTTGAAATTATCAATAGGTAAAACGAAATAACCGATCTAAAAGGGGAATATTTTCAATCATGAGTATAGTTGTATTTATAGGCTTATCGAATTATCGTGAAGAGAAGAGTATTTAGTATTTAAAATTGTGAGAAATGATCTTTATGGTTACTTCGTAGCATGCATTGCCATTTTGTATAGCTCGTAGTTAGACCATCTAGTGAAATCATAGCAAGTCATTCTCAGATATTATAAAAAGTCGTAAAATTTTTTAAAGTTTTATTTGTTCAATTTATATTCACTACCGATTTAAAATTTCTATTATTACGTAAATAGTAACTTAGGCAGATGTAAGAACGGGAGTAATAAATTCACCGAGGAAGTAATCTAATGCGTTTTTTTAGTTATTTAAGTAATTAAAAGTAGTTATTTCAGGGTTTTATTTAAATACTTCATTTCAGTTTCTGTTTCGAAGCCATCGTGTGGAGGGTGAAGGACACGTAATGACTACCTCTTCCGAAGACGTCCTTTTGCAAATAAACCATGTTCGTTTCAAAAAAAGTGATGGAACTCTGTATGTGATGAATGAAAGACTGGCATGGATAATGGAAAATAGAGATACGGTGTCAGTGAGTCATATGTACACCGAAATTAAATGTAAGGATTACGAAATTTATTTCCAGATTTTATCACTCGTATCTACCGTAAGATTCTAAAGTATGTGTTAATTTCAGTGCAAAAGATATCTCCAGATGGTAAGGCCAAAATTCAGCTTCAAGTAGTTCTGCATGATGGTACGGCTTCAACGTTTCATTTTGTCAACCCATTGGGACAACAGAACCAAATTAAAGATAGAGACGATGTGAAAGACCTCCTTCAACATCTCTTACCCAAGTTCAAACGGAAAGTAAACAAGGAGTTGGAAGAGAAGAATCGGTAATGACTTAATACCAAATTTCGATTTCTTCAGTGTTGTGTTTTTGCTAAAATATTCTTTTTTCAGACTCCTCTCAGAAAATCCAACGTTACTCCAGTTATACCGTGACCTAGTTATTACCCAAGTTATTTCGTCAGAAGAGTTTTGGGCACAACATGCAAGTCAATACGCTCAGAAGCAAAGTCAGAAGCAGGAAATAGGCGTTTCCGGTGCATTTTTGGTGAATATTTCCTCTTTATTTCTACGACGTTATTTGAGGAAATTCAATTTTTCTATCTTTCATATGTTTTTCTCCATCTAGGCCGATATCAAACCACAAACTGATGGTTGTAATGGATTAAAGTATAACTTAACGGCAGATATAATCGAATCTATTTTTAAGACATATCCTGCCGTTAGAAAAAAGCACTTGGAATATGTTCCTCACAAATTGTCGGAATCCGAGTTTTGGACCAAGTTCTTTCAATCGCACTATTTTCATAGAGATAGGATACATGCTGGAACTAAAGATCTGTTCACGGAATGCGCAAAACTCGATGATCAAGGTAGGTAATTTTTCAGTTACAAAATTTGTAAGTTTTTCTTCCTAGCGTTCATATATCTCACGTCGTTTTCATTACTTCTTCATAGCGTTTATATTTTTGCGTGTGTATTTTCAGAGATAAAGCGCGACATATCGGCTGGAATCAAAGATCCATTAGTCGATATTTCATCCTTTGAAGACAAAAATTTGGATGAAGGTTTTGGACACAGTGTTGATAAGTCCACACAAAGCCAAAGTGGTAACATCGTTCACCAGAGCATGATCAAGAGGTTAATGAAATGTTTGTCTTACGCAAATTTACATAAATCTTCATATTTTGTGCAGAAACTTGACATAAAACTTGCCTTACAGATTTAATCAGCATTCGATCATGGTTATGAAGGCTTGCCAGAACAATGCAACGCCACCTAATATTCCTGGTGTGGATAATTCAACTAGTCAAACTAATGGAAACTGTACCAATTCAGATGATTACACTGTAAATCTACAGCATAAAAAGGTATTCTATACTTACGAAATTTATTCTTGGATATCGTCAAATCTATGTATTAAATATGTAAAGCCTGTGAGAGGAAAAAATCATATTACTGCAAACATCCCTGTGCATGATTTTCATGGAATTTGATCAAAGTTAGAATCTTTCTCTTGCATCACCTGATTATGTAAATTGCTTTTCTTAAAGATGAGGATACAAGAGAAAATAACTTACCATGATTTGGAAGAAACTTCTCTGAAGGTCACATCAAGACTTTCTTTGTCCAAAGTTGAAAGGTATTTGCATGGTCCTATGCCTGGATCGTCAATCAGTATATCTCCTGAAGAGTTAGTTTACTCTCACCAGCAAATCAGGAGAGAAATCGAAGGCTGGAATTCTCACAAGACACAGCTGATAAATCCAGCCACTGCAGTGAATGTTTTGGGGGAATTAACTCCTGGGGGCATTCTCATGAAGGGATATGCCCAAGATTCCTTAGCACGTAAGTTCTCGATGATTTTTTGATTTGCTGTACACTCATATTGATGTTGAGACTCAATGTTCTTCCTTTTATAGAAATGGTTCCTCCAGATCTTGAGCAGGAGATTAAAAACCTCTATGTTTCCTTATGTGAATTGTTGAGGCATTTTTGGGCTTGTTTTCCTCCAACTACTACATCCCTTGAAGAGAAAGCAGTTCACATGCATGAAGCTTTACAGAGGTTTCATTCTGCAAGATTGAAAGTTTTTGAGGTGGGTTAAGCGTGATCTTAGTAGATTATATCACTCACTAAATTTAAGTAACTCATTTTCATGGTTGGTGATATACAACTTCAGTATTTTATTTAAAATCCATTTTACTTTCATAGTTCTAATACTAGCTTTAAATATCTTAACATGACTTTGAGGTTGGGATGAATAAAGCAGAGAGATTGTTTGATGTTAATTTATTTTATCAAATTTTATTAATTTTCAACAATCATTATTCTTTGAGGTTGCCTCCTTTTGTTTGCATACTAATTTTATTGTGGCTTCTTTACTTTTCAGGATAAGATTATTCGAGAGTACACTCCACTCAGTCAGCATCTTACTAGTCATCTCAACCAATTGTTAAACTCAGCTTACCGAAAGTTTGGAATATGGCACCAAAGAAAGTTACAGTCAATCAGATAGTGATGTAAAATGCTTAAATTAAGGAGATGCATGTGCTTCCTTTTGTATTTATGTTTATTTTGTAACTTATATTGGTATTTTACCACATTAAATGTTCCAATCTTAAGAAATCAATGCTGTCATCTCACAAATCTGGGCATTGCACCAATGTCGAAACGTGAATTGCCTTAGGGTTCTGTAGTTGCCTTAAATGAAAAATTGAAATTTCACATCTAATCACAAAATACGATTTGTGGAAGGAAATTGAAGTGAGACCAGGGTAGAAAACAGGAGGGCATGACAAGAAAACCTTGGAAATGCTGATTCCTGTTAATTGGAGGTTTTAATCCATATTGGAAATAAATTTTATAAAATCATGGCTGTTATAATTGGTATGAAACTTGATTATAAGTACTTGTGTTTTCAAGACAAGTGTTGCTTGAAAAAAAATGTTGACTAAAATATGTGAGACCAGTTTTTAAAACAGAAGTTATAAAGTTTTATGGTGCTCATGTTAACTGAAAATCCTCCTTTAGTTTGTTTTGTTGAGGATTCCAGTTGTTTTCTCTGGTTAGTATTTTGCAAGTGTCATATCCAAGTTGATTTGTCTCAGGAGAAGCCTAAAGTTTGAAATCCACAGTATGATGGTGGTCTCAAATCAACTATAATCCAGGTTCATTGTTTTTTAAACTGACCATTTTTATATGTTTAAAAAGAACAGTTTATACTATTTGTATGTCATGCAACCACAAAATACTTACTGTGGTAAAAGTACTTTGTGTAAATAAAACATTAAGTATATATGCGATCAATCACTGAAAATCCTTCCCTCATTGAAGAAAAAGCATCAGTTTGACTTAGTTGAGACTAGCTCATTTTACAAAAGGAGTTCAATAAAAGTGATCCGTAGAAATATTGCATGAAAACAAAACAAGATTGTAGCTTTTTGAATCTATTGAAATAAGTGCCACATTTAAACATTTTATTTTGATGATACAAAATATCAGATCAGGAACTATTAATATAAGATTTAAATGCCACTGAAGGAGAAATGAAAATAATAAAAGAAATGGCACAATTAAAAGCTGCAAGGATTTAAGAGGAGGATAGTAAAAATAACTAGAGAAAGGTCTGATGAATATTTCAGTAGAAGTGGAAGGGATCAATAATATTGGCTATTTAAAAGTCTAATCCGAAAGAAAAGGGGACCAACATTTAAAAAAATCTTTTATATATACCTCTTTAGAAAGAGTTGGGCGTAAAAAAAACCTGATTTTAAATTACCTTCATCTCAGATGGGCATATCTTAGTCTCATCTGCATTTCTATGAATACCTAAGTTGGATATATGAATCATGTAGTCAGATGGGAATATTCTAGTACATGCAAGTGATGCATTTTTACCCTAGCTCTTTCTTGGCAGTTACTACTTGTAATACTTATGTGTACTTGTTGTACTTGTACTTTCTTGGTTAATTTTTAACTTCAAATCAAAGGGAAAAGTTATGTTCTTCAATCACTATGAGAAATTATATACTGGGTAATGAAATGTAGAAGTTTCTTCACACGAAGAATTTTCTAGTTTTATTCATTGCTGAAAAGTTGATAGATTTCCCTGAAACATGTTGTGTAGTATTGGAGGAAAATACAACATTTTCATGAGACTGGGAAGCAAAGTATTACATTCAGTAAAGAGTAATGATGGTTGATATGTCGTCTAAACAGCCTCTCTATAAGGTAATCACTTATTTAGTGGATTAAAAGTTTGGTGTCCAGTTAACAATGACTGATTCAGTGAGAAGAAAATAGAGATGCAGCAAGGCAGTCCATTCTATCAGAGAAGCTTTTTTAAGAGATATCATTGGATTAAAAAGATGCTTTGCAATATTTCCTTTTAGTACCTTCTCAGGTTGTAAACATATTGAATATACCAGAGAGGCAGGCTGTTGAGCACCCCCTTTGAGAGATTGTACTCTGACTATGGCAGCCTCTTACCAATGCTTTTAAAAATTTGTTATTCTTCCATAATTGTCTGCCTGGTAAAAATTTGGTTAGCTGTAAAGAAATGGCTAAATGAAGTAACAAAAAGAGGAGCAAAAAATATTTCCCAGTCAGCAAGAAACAAAAATTTGTCATATCCCAGTTTAAAAACATTAATGCTCACAAAACAGTTCTCACTTGGTTCCCTTGAAAGCACTCTGCTTCACTATTATGATTGCATGTAAAATCTCATTTTCAGCAAGGACCCTAGGAAAAAAAACAAATTTATTTTTCTGGGATTTTAAATTTAAAACTGCAGATTCATAGAGAAATTAGGGAAAAATCAATGCAATCCAAAATTCAGTCCTTGAAGGAGGACTTGTGCTATACCTATGCTGTAGAACAGAAGTTGAAGTAAAAACTTTAAAGACATTCAACCAAATTTATCAAACATACCTTGGATATTAATTACTTATTACATTCAAACAGAGCAGGCTGTAGAACTTAGTATAACTGAATGATAACATGACCAATTTTAGTGATCGGTAGATAAAATCAATAATTCCAACGTAGTGATAGAGGGTCATGGCTGGAGATGGCAAACTTTGACAATTAACTAATCATTTTATCCAGTTCTCAGCAAAATACCATCATATCCTCAGATCTTCAACAATCATCTGACTGAGGATTAATATGATGGTGTTTCCAAAAGCTTTCAAGCCAGCTTCCAACAATAAGAGAGGCATCACAACAAGTATCTGATCCTCCTATTACAACTTGGATTCAAAGAAGGGAACCCCTGGTTTTGGTGAAATAACAATGTTGTAATATTTAAAGGCTAGCTACTTTCCAAACAGACTTACTGAAAGGGTATTGGGTAATTGAGTATTTTAAAGATACATTTTACAAGTTTTTAATGTTCCCATCGAGTGATGGAGTAAACTTCTTTTACAAAAGACATAAAATATCAATAAAAATAACAATTTTTATCAATGAACACTTACACTAAACTGTTATTTTCCCTAAATCCATGGACATTTTTTATGGCTCTCGGAATTTGAAATATTGAATTAAATGCCCAATAAATAAATAACATCCCACCCTAAAAAACACAGACACTTAATTCCAAATTCAGAGATAATTAAAGCAATATTACAATTATGTTGATTCACTTCAATGGTGTTCATCAACAAAATTAACATTTGAGTATTTTTCAATCTGTAATCAAATTGAAAATAGGAAACATTTAACCCTTGAGAGTACATGTTTGGTTTAAATAGACATATTTTGACAAGAGAAGATGGATTTAAACAATAAATATTTAAACAACTTATATAATCATGATTATTTTGTCCATAACTTTCCAATATTCCATGTGATCACTTAAGGGTTAAACAAATATTACAAAAAATATCATTCAACTGAAGATCACATCATGTTCAAAAAATAATAAATAATTTGTTATATTTCAACTTCCTGTCTGCTTTAAATGATGCCAATTTTATAAAGTAGAAATCAATCAGGAGATCCTTTGTAAAAGTAGATAAAATTGTACACCCATTTATTCTCTTCTTTGCACAGATTCTACTATGATATCATTGTCATCATCCATTGGAGGACCCATTGGTTCTAAAAGATCAGATCGGATTTTAATTTTTGGCTTGCCAGGACTCTCTCCTAATAGTCCAGTAGCGGGTACTGTAAGAAAAATCATTTTGAATAAAACACTTGAGCCATGAAAAGATTCTCCATCTCAACAGGATTTTAAATTAACTTTGCATTGACATGGCTTTTAGGTTCAAAGATTTACTGAAATTATAGTAACATTTTATTTTGAGACAAAAACAGATTTTTTCAATAAAACACAGAAAAACAACAGGATGCTCAAAATATGTAAGCTATCATCTTTTCTGCCACCATTCCATTATCAAATCATTTAAATTAGTCATCAGAAAAGCAAAATTGGTTAAATGATACTTGTCCTTAGTTTGTTAAAAATCGCATACCTCATTGTTAATGGATATGAGAGTAAAAGGCAAACCAAAGTACATAACTGAAATATATAAATACACCCAAGAATGACTAATTTTTAAATGAAGTACATTAAGAGACCTTGCTTTAATTCAGTGGATATTTTTTATTCAAATAAAGGACATTCACATCCTGAATGACATTCTTGAAACAAATTGACAAGTCAGGGAGATGAAGGACATTCTGATATAATGTGTACGGAATGTCAGGTAACCCTAAATTGTTGGAATAGCTTCTTTAAAAAGAATGCATACTAAACCATCACTTAGCTTCAGTTTTCTATATATGCTATGCAATACTTTTTAAGTGCTGCCCAAATAATATGTCAAGCACTCTATATACATTGATTTACATAAATCATTTTGTTATTAAAATATTAAAATCATAGAAATTGATACTTAAAACTCTTCCTAGACAATAAGGACACAACCATAGCAATTAAGCACCTGTAGTAATTTTCTTGCAGCCCAAAGATGAGAAGGAACTATGCTTGGAACTATAAAATTTAAGAAGTCAAAACATAATGATAAGAACTACTTTATGATGGATGTCAAATTTGTATGGAATGGCTAGAGATAATGTAAGAAAATACTACAGAAACCACTGACATTATCACCTTCTTGACAAGTAGAGTATATGCAAGACATTTTTACATTTGTGTACTTTGACTTATTCCATGCATATTTTCTTTGGTCTTTTGGAATTAATAAACATTATTATTGTTATTATTTGATCAGAGAAGGCTTGAGCCACATTTATTTAGGAAGTATTTAGACTTATTTATGGACAGTATAAATGATTCTCGGTAAGGTAAGATTCCAAGTACGATCTGAAGACATAATAACTAACTCTGCCATCTTCTTAAAGGCTCAGACGCAATGAGAAATCTAAATCATTCATAGATATTTTTTTTTTAATTCTACTGTTTCAATTATTGATTAACATGAAGAACCTTTTGAAAGTCATTCAGTTTTAGAGACAAATTTTTCAGTTTTATGATTCTTCTGTAACTCAGTTGCCTTTACTTTCAGGATCCCAAATTTACTATACGAAACAAAGGTAATTCCTTTCATTATGAACAATCATCTAATATATAATTTCTAAACATCTATTTTTAGTGACCAGCACTTTTTCCCTTTCACAGTCCATCAAAATATAGGAATGACTAATCATTTAAAAGCTTAAGTTTTGCTGGGTTCTCTTAATTATAGACTAAAAGATGAAAAATACACCATTTGGTCAAAAAATCCATTAAATTTTAATTTTTGAGTTTGTTACAGGATGTTTAGATATCGGCATAGTCATGTTTAGAGTTTATTGTTTACTTGGTAATGTTTGTTGTGGTAAATTCTCATTAGCCTGATATTTATTCTCAGTCTTAAAATGGTCAAAACAGTTTTTGTATGTAATATTATAGTCTCCATAAACAAAGACCATACACAACCATAATGACATTTTAATAAACCGCCTTGCCCACCCACCCTTGCATTTTTTAGGAGCAAAATGACAACCACAGAAACATGAGCATTGCCAAATATTAAGATTAGTCTCACACTTTAAGAAAGCTTATATTGTCATTTCATTCAAACTACCGCTTTCTTTCAATTAAATTGCATGTACTCCAGGGACAGTTTGTGCAAATTTTAGCACAGAAAAACTAGTAAAATGTTAGTTACTCATAGTAAGAAAAAATTTAGTAGACAAGAGAAAATATTATCACATAAGTTATAACTCACCTTTGTTCATGGTTTCCTTATTTAACACAACGTTCTTACTTAACGCAGCATTTAACACTGGATCTTTAATTAGAGGTGGTTGTAATCCTATAGGTGGTATGCTCTGAGTATTTGAAGCATACTGCTGAGGATTACTTTGAACTTTAGCTGGATGTGCAACTGAATGACCTGAGGTAGAGGAGGATGTGAAGTATGGGCTCTGGATATAATTCTGATAGCTATGCTGATCCAACATCATAGCTGCTTGCTCAAAGCGCTGCCTCATTGCAGGGTATAAAGACATATTCGGCTGCATCATAGTTTCTGGAAGCATTTGCTAGAAATCAAGTAGAAAATGTTACAACTTAAGATATAGCATCAATGAAATCAGAGCATCAAACCAAAAGTGAATTAAAAGGAAAAACAGGTCTTTGCGCTCAGAAGTGATCCCCAAATTATCATGACTTTGAATTAGAATGAAAAGAAACCCATTATTTAATTCACTCCAATTGACCAAAAGAATGAGGACACTAAGAGGGGATCTTTTTTTGTTAGCCATGCTGTGAAGATTTTCTAGCTTGGCATTAAGATGCTTTCATTTTAAGGAGGTGGCAGCTGACCCTCTATTCAAGCTAGGCATATATAACATTTGTTGCAAGGACCACAACAACATTTACTTCAGAATTATACATATAAGATGTGAGGAACATCATAAAGCTTTCTTCAACAGAGCCCCGTCAATATATATTATGCCCCCTCTCCTTGAAAACAATTCCGCTTCACACAGACTTCACTCCTTCTATCCTCCATTTTCCCCAAAAGATCTTAGATAGAGAAATTCCTCATTTTTCACCATCTACATCATTCATATTTTCTAACTAACGAAATAGAGATATTAGAACCAGTATAAATTTACTCATGTGTTGTATCAGAATTAGTATACGAAAAATCCCAAACAGGGGGAGCCAAATACAATGTTACCCTCACTCTTAACATAGGTTCACCCGGCACTGATGCTTAAAAATGAGGATAAATAAAGGTGAAAATAATACAGCTGAAGTCATAAACAGTTTAACTGCACTAAAAGCAGTTAACATCAGTTTTATAGATTAATCAATTACATATTTCCTACAAATTGAACAGCTTATCAAGTAAATAAAATTTACAATTATATATATTTATATACAAGGGGCACCTTAAAATAGTGATGATGTAAAAGCTATAATATCGGATGGATTGTGATAACAATATAGGTAGGCCCAGCAGCTTTTCAAACAATATAGCATTTATCTTTAGAAAGAGTTAGGAAAGCAACTACTGGACAATTTCAAATGGCAAAGTAAACAATTGCATGATGGAATTGATGAGGTTTTTAAAATCAGCTATAAATCTTTGTCATAAATTTTAATACTCACATTGTACATTTGCTGATGTCCAGGGAAGTAATGGCTCAGTTGATTATTTACCTGTCGAAGGTCATTAGCTAACTGTTCTTGAGTGACATTTGGGTGCTACAAAGAGGCATTAAAATAGATTAAAAATATAAAAATTTATAAAAATGGATTATAAACTCTTAACAGAAATGATTGGGTCTGTGGATCATATTCCTTGTCAGATGGCATTCCAAATAATTGGAACTTAAAACATAGTTTCAAATCAATATTGTAATTCTTGTTAAATTTGGCCAAATAAATTATGACATTAATTCTACGAATCCATTGCTAGGTTTCACGCTTATAAAGTTAAGTAATTACTAAAATAAGATTCACCACAAACATGGATAGGAACTAATACTAATTAATATCAGATAAATAATTAAGAAATTATTTCCATAAAGTTGTCTAAAAAGTCCAGAGCTTCAATAATTACAATTTCTTCATAAAAAATTCCTTCTTACAAATGGTATATGTGTCACACATTTTTCATGTTGATATATGAGATAATCAATAGCAATCATAATGAACTTAAGGTTATCAGAGGAGGTACATAGAAAACAAACAATTTATATGCTGCAATAAAGAAGTGTGTCACATAAAGAGTTGGTTGTAAAAACATTTTGCTGGATTTAGTTAATTATTTTGAATTGTAATTTGGTAGTTGTATAAGGAAGAGAAGATTGTGATGATTGTGGATATAACAAAAATGTTCAACTTGGAAGATCATCATATGAATGGTAATACAATGATCATTGTTATTTGTTGCAAAGTTGCAAATAATCTATTTAGTCCTAACTGATCTGATTATCAACGAAAAGGAATGGAAAATTGATTAAAGTAAAAGTAATAGGATTTTATATAGCAAGTGAGATTTTCCAGAATTCTTTACAACATACGTTATAAAAGCACAAAAGTTCAAATTTCAAAAGATACATTGTATATCTAATTATTTAATCATACATAAATAGTATTTATCTGCATTTGTAATATGCTGCCATTAACTGAGCTTGAGATATTGTAACTTTAAATAGTGATTTACATGGCAAACACCATATCTCATTTTTGTTTAGAGTGTTTTGTTAAGTAATATATTACTTGGTATCTAAAATTCAAATAAAATACCTTTTTCAAAAGGGCTTCCATGAGTCCTGGAATGGCAGTTGTCATGGTTGGATATGGTATACCACCAGCTAAAGGGTTATTCAAAATGCCACCTATTATAAAAGATAAAGAAACTTTATTACTAGGAACTACCACAAATGTCAGAAAAAATTTACAAGTATTAGAGTCTAGCTCAATTTTAAGTCATGATACAATATCATAAGGCTGATAGCTTAATAGAAAATGAAATGATGTATCTCCCTAAAAATTATTGACTTAGAAAATGGGATTTCTAAAGGAGATGAAAGAACAGATGCATGCAATGATGTACCAATACTCTACCTATGTTCAACTAAATAATGGTATTCAACTATAATACACACCGAATCCCATAGGAAAGTTTTCAGGTACTCTTTCTTTCTTTTCATTTTCAAAGTCTTCCCATGCTGCTTTCCTTTCTTCCTCTGTTAGTTCTTCTTCAGCTACATTTTGCAACAGAGAATCATGTTCATGGTAATTGAAAATCAACTGAGGGAAGTTTTGAATCAATTCTGCCAACAACCGATCCTAAAAAAAATACCAACATTAAATTTAAAATAAAATATGTCAATGTTATTTTCAAAACATTACCAAACAGCAGCAATTATAAATTATGTAACAGTATTTTACCAAAAAGGACATGTAAACGGGCATAAAAATAGTATAAAAACATAACTGAAGGCAACAGCTGCAGCTAATTAAGAAATTTGATCACTGTTACAGCTCTGAAAGTTCTTCAGTAAAGCTCTTAAGCAAACAAGCAACCCTACATCTCATGTCAAAAGACAGCTCATGGGGTGCTTAAGTACATTGAAAAAAAAACAATAAGAATTTGAAGAATCATGTATCTTAAGTTTCCATGAAACTCAATATTCTTATCATAGAATTTATCATGGTAATAAAAAAACAACAAAGCAGCTGACACTTACTGCCATAATTAATAAGAAGCAACATCAGAGAAAGAGAAGAACAAACACATCATAGATATCTCAAGTGTACAGATAATAAATTTGCTTCATTTTCTTTGATAAATATTGTAATTTCAATCCAAATAATAAGAATTACTATCAAAATTGCTTAATTCCTTTAAACTGAATGCAGAAATTTAAATTTCAGAATCATACAAAACTACAGTTTTTTACATATAATTTTCCTTCTCTTCACCAACTCGTTTAACAACTTTTTTGGAATGAATTCATTAACTTTTTGCCATGTTGCCATGATAGGGCATATGGCTGCCAGAGAGCTGGGTTAAAAACTTTCAATCCAAGAAGTACACGTAAATTATTTTCAAGGGCCAAGAGTTTTTCAAATGTTTATGCTAAGATTCTACTACAGAAATTCCTGCTACCCTACCTTGATGTAGGGAAATATTTTATATTAGTTAATTATTGGCACAGAATACAGAAAAATTAATCTTTAATATTTCACTTAATCTTGGTCAAGGGCATGATAATCATGTATCATGCTTCGGAAATGAGTGATGCTGATTAATAGCATTCATTACGAATCCTTATATCCATGACTAATCAACACAATGAACACATAATTCATAGATCATGTTCTGCAATGTATGTTCCACTGACAGCTGGCTCAGGATGCTGTATATATTGGGAGGAAAGTAAAGGCAAAGTATCTCATCCCTTATTTTGTGCAATAATACTCACTCCCTCCACGCAGCTTTTGCCAGCTTATCTTAAGAGGGTTTGCAGACTAAACCAGCCTTATGGCAAATAAATTTGCAGACAGACCAGAAAGAAAAGAGAAAATGGAAAAAATAAGCCAGACTGACTGATTTTTTACCTTAGGTAAAATTGGAGTAGGTCTCTTGCTCATATCAGTAGGCTCATAGGAATACAACTCTTGAAGGTCATCAAAGTTATAATGCCTCTCAATCTGATGTTCATCCAAGACTCTTGAAGCCAGTGAAAGCTTTGTAACTTGCCTATTGTAAATCTTCTCCTCCATAGTTCCCTAGATCAAGATACATTAGTTTACATTTACTGCCAAGTGTTCACAACAGTCAATGATGTATAACCATAATCATGTTAATAGCATTTCTTAACATCCACTAAATAAAAGGATAAGCATGTGGAATATAGATCAGTGAAAACAGTTTCTTACTTCATAGAATGATGACTCTATGTGCCTTACTTAATTTTTCTAAACATAATTCTTGTCAACATCTGCAAAATCTCACACAAGTCTTACCATTTATAAAGACAGTGAAATTTATGGCTTGAAATGGAAATCAAATTATGAAGTAAACTCTTTGATTCTCTACTTATTCTGCAAATTGTATAAAGCTAAAATTTTACAGGCAAAACTTGGAAATTAGGGCAATCAGGTAAACATTCAAACCAGCTGAAACCTATCAAGCCTAGATTACTTTAACATACTCTACCATTCAAATTATCTGATAGTCCTAATTAAAAATAACAGTGATTTCTAAGAGACCAAGTAATATTAGAAATATTTTACCTGAGCCAAGAACCTGTACACATAACATGGCTTTTTTTGACCAAAACGGTATACTCTATAGATGCTCTGAACATCATTGGATGGATTCCAGCTTGCATCAAACAAGATGACCCTGTTGGCTCCTACAAGGTTTATACCCATTCCACCAGCTCTAGTTGAAATGAGGAACAAGCGAGCCCTGAAAACAAATATTGTTTAAATCAAAAACCAAGAACTCATTTATAATCTAATCCATAACATAACAAAATTCCACTTAGATTTATTCACATTAACGCTTTCCATTAATCTTTTATCTAGATCAGTGGTTCCCAAAGTGGACACCACTCTCTTAATGGTGACATAAAGAAGGAAAATGACAGCAGGGGCACACCGGAAGCTGGATCCTGATCATGGCAGAGGGCTTGGGTCAGTAATTATCTTTCCATTTTTCACTTATAGATTACAGGTCGGGACATTGGGTACAAGTTTACAGAACCAAGAGGGAAAATGCTCCAAAAACTTTGGGATTCACTGATCTAGATAATTTCAAATCACAATCCTATCCTATTTAATGTTAGCTTTAAAAGGTAGTCTTCATATGTCCATAAAATACACTATGAGCAAAAGGTTTTCAGACACTTTTCTTTCAGAGTATTTTTGCTGCAGTACTATACTCATTGATACATATCACACACAATATAAGTAATCTCTAAACAAATATTACCTTAAATTATCTTCCCTGTTGAAACTTTTACACCATATACTACGATTCTCTCCTGATACACTTCCATCAATTCTGAAATAATCAATACCCTTTTCCCATGATCCTGTGAAATGTAAAGATGATTCTTCACCTTCTCCTTCATTACTTTGATCAAGTCTTTGAGAATTTGAACTTGAATCAATATACTCCAAAAAATACTCAATCAGATCAAGTGAATACAATGATTGGCTGAACAATAAGCTGCAAATGGAATATCACATTATTTAGTAAAAGACCAATTAATGAAATAAGCAATTGATTTTTCATCTTCATGTATATAAAGTAATTAATCTTACATTTTATCTCCAATCATTTCACACTTCTTAAGTATGGCCATAAGCAGCAATAGCTTTCCACTATGAGTAATTTTATCATGGTCTTCAGGTTGAATAAATGATTCCCACCAAGCTTTCTGATCAAGAGGAACTGGGTCTTCTTTCTCATTATCTCCTGTAAATTAACATGAATTTGTAAGAAAAATATAAGTTACCGGATAGCTGTCCTACTTATGTTACCAGATAATTGCCTAAAAAGAGCTAAAGAAGATTAAAATCTGATTTTAGATTAGCAATATAACTACTCATTGAATTAAATGTCAAGGAAATAGTAGTATCTTAAAAGTAGTTTGTGAGATATTAATATATCTTAAACGTAATATTGTTTTCATCATAAAGATATACATGGAAAAACATCCTCATCTTATGAAAAATTCTTTTGAGTAATTCAGTGAATGGAATATAATTCCACTAATAAAAAGCCATGAAAAGCCTGATTTCATAGAATTTTGTTCAATTTGTAAATGAATGCCCATTGGAAAAAGAAAATTGATTATATGCCCAGAAATTTGTGCTAGTAAATACCATTGAAGGTTTACTAAAAATACATTTCTGAAAATCTAATGTTACATCTAAAAACTAAAATCTACCTTTAATAATTTAAGTAAAACTTAGGCAGCAATATAGTACCATTAATTTAGAAACAAAATCATTCTTTCATCTGCGTATCACAATTGCAGCATAATGTTTCAAAAAATGTACATTGACTGCAAAATAACACAAGCAAGTGGAGAGTCAACAGACAAAATGTATTGTGAGTTGTATAATTTTACCATAACTTCATAAGTAATGCAAGTAGCTGATTTTATCAAGTTGATACAAAAACTGATATAATTCTTCTAGTATATTTGATGTCAAAAGAAAATATGCTCTTAAAACCACAAGGTTTTGATGTTAACTTTTAACTAAAGAAATATCCAGATATGTTAGATGATACTTGTACATGAGAAAATTAGAAATTTTAACTTCAAAACCAAAGAATAGCAAACACTTAAAACTAACCCATAATAGCTAGACACCTGAATTTCCAAAAGATCTGAGAAGCAGGAGCTACTGAGAGAGCCATTAAGGGCCAATTATAAATAAAATATTTCACTGACTCAAAGAGTAGCAATCATTAGATTCTCTTATGATTAGGAATGGAGAGTAATGCGATCACATTTACAAGTACACTTACCTTCATTTCCTTCTTTTTCATTATTATCAATGTCAACACAAACAACATCAGAAGAATCGGATGAAGAGGAACCATCATCTTTACAATTTCGTTTCAGCTTTTTCCTTTTCTTTTTGTTATCATCATTGCTTGACTGCGATGAAGTCTCTGTGGTGTCACTTTCATCAGTGTCATCACAAATGAAGTCCTTGAGAGAACCTTCTGAATCAGACTGCATCATTTTCTGTTAAAATTGAGATAGAGAAAATCATTATCCCTCAAAACTAAAGCACTAGTTTTATATCATTTATTGAAATTGGGGGAGATCTACTTTAAAAGAGTAATTTAACTGCTGCAGTTGCAGATTAGTTTGTGAGTTAGCATGCTTATTCACTATCCCCAAAACCCCCAGCTCAAGACCTGGTTATTGAATGATTAGAGAATGGTTTTATGTGTCTGTCCTTTTTATATATTTCACTGTGAAGTGGCAGCAATTGCTGTATGTGAAATTCCGATAAAACAGAAATTAAAAAAAAATAGTTATTAGACTTATATCCAAATATTTCTTCAGAATAACTTTGGTCATTGGTGTGGATTTCCATCTTCATGAGGAAAGAGCCTTAAAATCAATGACTTAAACAAACTTGAAAGGGGAAAGAAAGACAAAAAGAATATTATAGAAGTAGTCTATAGAGGAAGGTGAAATTCATTTTTAATTTGGAATGAGAAGAATATAGAAAAAAAGTCTCTCATTCATATGAGTACCTTTGAAATTTAGCGGGTTTACGCAACTAATGATAGGGCGTAATGGTATGGAATGAATTTGACCTCTATAGATCTCTGGTACTCTCAGAACACTGAGTCAACATGAGATTGACCTGAGTTTGAAGGACGTGATTTTTTTAAATTTCTAACTTACACTCTTTATAATAGGATTTAGGCAACAAAATTGCAGCTTTAATCAATTAAATGTTACACACATTGAGATATATATGGAGCATCCTCAAGGAAGACTTTCTGATGTCTGTTGCATCTCACTCAAAAGCTAGTCTCAATAATTTGCAGTAAGTAATAATTATTGCTGTCTTTTACTTAGCTAAAATCCTAATTACCAACACTCAAACATTGAGAGCTTTACTATCTGGAACTATATATTGCATGGAAATTTAAAACTGATAGTTGCATATCAATATGATATTATCACATAAAACATCCAATCAGGGCTGATTTTGTCTGAAACTTAAACTTCAGTTTTAATACCTTAAGAATATGTAATGAATAATTTGATCAAATTTTTATTAATACTTTTCATATTGGATCACTATGATTAAGTTGTACTCATATGAATCATAAAATGGAGTCAACTTAATGGAGATTATGAAGGAAAATGCAACAGATAAGGAAAGTAATAACTCTTACAGACTCTGGACTGGATCCAGAAATTGGAATTCTGAAACAATACAGAAAATACCCAAAGAGAGATTTCACCTTCAAAATTATACAAGGCTTATGCTGAGATAAGAGGCTTTAAATTGTAACATTTAAATAGCTACTAAATTCTTTCATGTAAACTACTAAGATCTTACAGTAAAAATATGCATCATATTAACATCCATCTCATTTCTTATAGCATTAAATCACCAAGTCAGAATCAATATTAAAAATTTGCAAAAAATCATCCAGCCAATAAAAGTCTTTGTCTGCCACTATTTTGGTAGATTGTAACCTTCACTTTTTACCCGCAATGAGTTTGGGCACATGTCAATTTGCCAAGATTGTGACACTCTCACTATGGCTCTGCTTGTGGTAACCAATATGAATCTTCTTACCCTTATTTCTTGCTTCTCTGTGCTCATTTTCAGTGCTCTTGGGTGTGTCCATATTCTCTGAAGATTCTGAAAGTCATTAAAAAGGGATGTTCCTCCAGAACCTCTTTGAGAGAACGTCTGAAGGTAATGAGTATAAAGTTGGGACTGAAGTTCTGTCAGGCAGATGCATATAACATACTCATGTTTGGACGGGAGGTATGGAATCATTACTGAGAAGTCTCGCCTCTGTAAGAGAAATCAATGGCAATAAGTGAATTAAGCAACAACTGTCTTTGTACTAGAAATTCATTCTAAAGAGAAACTAAATAAAAACCAAAACACTGATAATACCAAACTAAAATTAATTATACCTGATTAGCAATCATGTATCTTAAAAGTTAAAATATTCTGAAATGATAATTAAACACCTCTTGTGATCATATAAAAAAATTTGAAGTCACTACAAATGAATTCCTTTAAATTGCTAATGTGATGATTTGAGGAAATTTACAGTCATAATAAGCATGTGGAGGGCAGTGAATTCAATCCTATTAGGCCCAGAAATACTATGTAATAGATTATGTAAATTTTAAGAGCATTCTCAATTAAGTAATGCCCATTTCATTGAATATCTCTATCATAAATCTTAAGTTTTCTTTCACAAAATCAATCACCAGTCTCCAATTTGATGCAGTTCCTTAACTTCTACAGTGTGAAAGACTACAAATGACATCCAAAATGCTGACAAGACATAATTTTCAAGCAGAGAAAATTTGAGTAATTTCAGTTTTGGATAGCAGAAGCAAAAATATCAACATACCACAATACTGTTAGGCTAGTTCACTGAACTATATATATCCCAAAAGTAGCTCTTCAGTGCAATAGCATACTTTGTGCTCAGGGTATTAATTTTTATTTAAAATCTCTAAATATTCCTTTTTCTATAACGGCTCAGAATGACTGACACTGTTTGTTAAGATTACAATACAACATTCAAAAGAATATAATTTAAAAACTAGAATATAAAGCTCATAATTTATAAAGGAGAAGATATCAGTACTACTAACCTGTACACATCCATCCAGCATTTTATGCAAAACATGAGCTCTACGCTTCATAATCTTTACGTCATGAGGTGTGGAGTCAGCACACTGACCATTTGAAATCGGATTTACAAACCGGTTAAGGAATTCTTTGTGAGTTCCAAGAAGATTAGGTTTTACAAACTGTATCATGCAGTGATCTGAAAAACAAAACTCTTGAATAACAGAAACAAATCAGAAAATAGTTTAGAATATTTTTGCTTACATCAGCAGATATAACAGAGGTATCATCATCTAAATTCTTTCATAGAAATTGGAATAGATAAAACATTTTCCTTCACGCATCTAAGAAGGAACAGCAAAAATCTAAAATTTGAGCTTTTTAATTATAAAGAGCAAATGGAAAACAGTACTCAGAAATTAAGATATTGATATTTACATGGACCCTGAATATTTCAATGCAAAAATTGGTACTTTTAGAATGAAAGTTCATGTCATTAATACTTCACTTACATTCTTTCAGATTATTCTGAAGTGGAGTACCAGTCAAAACAATTCTCCTGGCAGTTTTGATTGAATTTACTGCTTTGGATAAAGCAGACTGTAAGTTTTTCAGTAAGTGACCTTCATCACAAATTACCAGATCAGGCCCTTGAAAAGAGTTTCAAAAATCAGATATCAGTTTACAAACAATAATAAATAAAAGCAACTTAACATTATAACAGAGAAAAATTATTTTTATTTTGTTTCAAGATTCAAAAAGTCAAATGACCTATTACATTGAATCAATAGCAAAAATTATATTAATATTGAAACATAATAAGCATAAAAAAACAAAAAAAATAACAAACAACAACAAAACAAGGCAAGTAGTCAACACAGAAAATTATTTAATGGAGGAAAGAAGTGTATTTATGGGGGAAAATAGTTCAAGAGAGGAGTTGATATCCAGAAGGGGATTAAAAAGTTGGGGTGTTCTAAAGCAAATAGAAGTTTGTGAGATGGAAAGTTGGAAAGGAGGTATGTAAAGGAGATTATAATTACTTGTTGGGTGGGGAAGGACACAGATGCAGAAGAAGAAGAGGATGTCTCTAGATCTGCATCGGCCGTTAAATGTAGAATGGAGATATTTAATGTTGAAGGATTTTTGGCAATTAGGGAGGGAAGAAAGACCAAGGGATGAAAAGGTGTATTCACGAGAGTGGTTGTGAAATTGGGGTAGTCATAGGGGAGCTACAGAGAAGAAATTTAAGACAGTTAAGGGATTTTACAGTGGATGGGGCAGCAGTTTGCCAAATAGGGATGCAGTAATCATGGGGAGAATGCAGCCAATGAAAATTGTCTTCAAAGCAAGGGATTCAGTGATTTCAGTGAAATGGAAAAAAAATTCTGATTACAGACAAGCATCTAGAAGCAACCCAATTTATGTGGTCCCTGAATGTTAATTTAGGGTCAAATATCACTCCAAGATCCTTGTATGAGGAGATAAGATCATTTGATCCATCACGGAGGTAAGCAGTAGGAGCAACGATCCTTAATTATGTTTATAACAGAGGAAAAAAAACTTACTGGAAATATTTTTCAACTACTATGCAGTGATAAATCAACTTACAGGATAAAAATCCCTAAATATATTTATTTAAAATGATAGAAGAATACGAAGATAGAGTAAAATACTTCAAATCAATGTCTTTTTCTTATATCTCTTTAAAAACCTTATCTCTATTGGAAAGAATACAAGATTTGATCATGTGACTTATCTAAATTTTAAAGCGTTACATGAAAGACACTGCACATGGTAAGATTAACTTTTGGAAAATTGATTGACTGTCCCATTTTAAAGCCTCACTAACATATTGCTTATTTCTGTATTCAGTATACAATTTAGGAAGCTTGTGTTCTCACTTATACCAATCACTCATTTTTTAGCAATATCAGGGATTCCCTTTGATACAGCTTTTACCAACATACCCTTAGGCATGCAAATCAGCGGTTCTTTTTAATAAAAGTTACTCGGGTGCATAAAATACATTGAAATTCTAAGCAGTTCTATCTTTTTATATAGTTCTTAGAAATAATATTAATACTGTTCTTTCAATTATATTGAAAATCATCATTAAAAAATTATACATTCAGCATTTGACCCCCCTGATGATGGGAGATTAGGTTTTGAAATTTGCATTGGGCACTTCTGAAAACTGGCGACCTCGTGGGTGATAACCTTTTTCTGAGGAAGTGCCCTAGACAGTTTGCCGATATTCAGCACTTGAAGAATTCCTTTGTCTCTTATTAAAAAATTACATTATGCTGAGGTCTGTTAACTTTATCTTTATGGCCAAGGGATTGGATATGATTAAAGGACAGGTTTTAGGAGAGAAAACCAAACATCAATGAGTAGATTAAAAGCAGCTTATCTAAAAAATGAGAGATGTTCATGATCTCCCGAGAGACACCTAGGAAAATAATGGGGTTGATGTCAATATAGTAAGACAATCAATGTATTTTATTATACAGTAAGATCTTTGGTTTAGCAAGACCTACTTTTTGCATTTATTATAAATATAATACACATTTGTATTAAAGAAAAAAATGATAACATATCATACCAGAATAATATGAAGTTTTGTTATCATTTAAAGGAAATATCATGCTAATTAAGTGAGGAATATTTCTATTTATATAAGAGCTCTAGCTAACCTGGATCAGCCAATGTAGAAACAAATGCCTCTTGAACCTTTTTGCGCCTATTTCTGCCATTCAGCAGAGTCCTGTACATATCATAGCCCAGGATCATAACTCCACCACTAGATTGCCAATCTTTCAATTGGTACATTCTTTCTATATTGGCTTTGAACCTACAATCAGACAATTAATGCATGCAATAGTATTAACACAAATTTTTGTAATCACTTCTGAATACATAAAAAGTAATCACATCATTTAAGTTATATTGATAGGAATGATTTAATAATTGAGGTAAATTCTTTTGAGTCACAATTCAAGGATTCAGTATGCTGCGATGGCAAGTCCAGAATGTACCTTCCATGAAATCTCTGGATTCAAATGGCTACAATAGCACAGAGGAATTTATTCCCTTATCATTAATTAAAGTTAGCATATTCAAGTTATGAATGAAATATATATATATCAAGAATAAAAGATACTACTTCATAAATTGAACCAGAATCTTATATTTACTATTCATAGTTTAAGTCTACTCTTACCTGGTTAATTCGAATATTTCAATATCATTGTTCATGTCTTTCAACCAGATTTCAAATTCATTCACCCAATTTAATACTGTATTAAGAGGACAAATAACCAAGATTGTCTTGATATTAATCTTTGGATTATGCAGCAATGTATGAACAAGAGCAACCACCTGAAAAAATTTATGAAAGAAAAGGTATTTATGACTAGTTTACCTAATAATAAAGTGCTTTATTTCTATGACCACCATTTCAAGCCTTCAGCATATTAATAAAATCAAAAACATCTTCAACAATCCTCAATTATTCTGTTCCTTCAATGATTTCATGGTTTAAGCTGAAAATTTTACTATATCAAAAGGTACTAAATAAAATTAAAAACTGCAAATAAGAACAAAAAGAAAACAAACTACAAGCCACTTCACAAGGGAAGAAAAGAAGTGCTTCTGAGATATTAATCATGATAGGGCTTGATCAAGAGCCTTCAAATTAATAACATATTAAGTGCAATACAGTATATAAAATTTGAAATGCACACTTCAGAAGTTCTTTCAAATAATAATTGGAATATTTTATGGTGCTTTCATACGATATTTCTTGGTTTGAATAATATATGTACCAAATTAAGATCTTTACCAGAAAAAATATATATACAATGAGACAGGCAATTAATGATTATGATCACAAATACAAAAATGACCAAAATAATAATCTTTATTGAATTCCCCTTCTATTGGTACTTGTCTCGATTTTATCAGAGCATCATTTCTAATTTAATTCTGCAAAAGAAATAAAGACTGCAAATGATAAAAAATAAGTTAACATGCATTAATTATGGACATTTAAATATTGTATTAGTACAAATTTAAGATCACACTTTATTCCCTTCCAAAGAAATGGGAGTTTTCTAACAAAAGTAAGCAAAATCCGAGACTTCAATTGGATGGCATTTTCTATAAAAGTATTTACGTTTTTCAAAGAGCCACAATAAAAAAATAACTGTAACATATTAGTGTAGCTATCCAGTGAAAGCATTTTCATAGAAAATTCTTATTTTAAAATTTATTGCATTGCATCTCTCTATGGTTTTTAAAAGTAGTTACAAAGTATGAATAAATCTTACTTATGCTTACATTCTCAATATTTTTTAAAAAATATTCACAAAATAATAAAATTAATTCTATGAATTAATATACTATTACTGATCATTATTAAAAATTGATTTATTTCTATTATGGATTTCCAAGAAAAGGAATTATATTAGAAATGGGCTCATATTCATCAAGAAAGAGACAACAAATAATGTTACTTTTCCCCAGTAAGGCCTCACTTAGAATATGCATGCAGTGTAAGGAACCCTGCTGAAAATTATTTATTTACAAATTAGAAAAGGTACAATGAAAGGCAATACATTTTGTAAACAATTGCTATGAGAAATCACAGAGTATTACTTGGATACGTCACGAGAAAGGATAGGAATCTTTAGAAGAAATAAGGTTCAATCAGAGATTTATTTACTTAATAATTTCAGAAAGAGTATACTCAAAAAAGATATAGCCAATATTATGCATTCTCCTTGTTATATTAGCTGTTCTGATACTGTGAGAAAGATCAGAGAAATAATTTCTAAAACCAATCAATTCAAGAATTCATTTCCAAGACCGTTATGTAGAAGTAATTGATTAGGTAAGTAGAGTCATGGTGCATGCATCCCCTGCCACATACTGAAAGGTGGTTTGCAGGGTACATTTGTAGATGTAGATCTTAGATTTGTGTAAATACTATATCCACTAAGCTAAAAAACATCATTAAATTGAGCTTACCTGAAGGGTTTTACCCAGACCCATACAATGGGCAAGGATACAACCAGAACCTTTCTCAGTCTCCATTCTCTTGAGAGATTCAAAGCATGCATCCCACATGAATTTAACTCCTTCTGCCTACAAAGAAAATTGCAAGAATAAATCACCGATGTTGGATAACCCTTTGGTTTTAATCCGATTCTTGCAGAAATGAATTATTTAAATCAACTTCATAACTTACCTGATGAGGTGTAAGTTTTTTGACTAGATCAGGATGTACAGCTACTAATTCCTCCTTTGTATCAGGATCAAAATCTAAAACTAATTTGTCTACAGCTGCCTCTTTCTCCTTATTTACAAAGATCTCATTGTACTGAAAAACATAATTGTAGAATTTAGAAACAGCAAATTAGCTATCACATTTGATTAACCACAAAACTTCATCAAATTCATTATTACAATTAAGAAGTTCATTCAATATTTTATAAATGTGATCTTCTATCAAAGCTATTAAACTCTCAACAAATAAACTGAGTAAATAGTTCTACAAACAGCCATCAAAGTTTTCTCATTTCAAGAAATCTATGTGAAAAAGCAGAATATTCATGTTATCATTTTTTGTTAAAAAAAATCATTTCAATGAAAGAAAAAACTTATAAATTAAACACACACATATTAATCAATTTCACAGGCAATGATGAATCAAATAGTCACCCAAAAATTTTAGTAACAGAATTTTCACCTACACTTTGGTATACTGTCAACTATTGAGTGCATCCACCGGACTGAGAATAATGGTTTGACCTCTAGATATAGAGGTAAGTCTCAAAAGATTTGAGTTCACTTGCCAAATAAGAAATCAAGACATTAAGTGGAAGTATTCTTTGGATGTAGTATGCCCATCCTTTGGTAAAATGGCCTGAAGATTCAACAAAATCCTCTGAAGATAAGTGACTTTTCCAATGACTGCACGAAGCAATGAACATCCCATAACCTGGGTAGAGGGGCAGCAGCCTCCTTACAAAACAGTGAAGCTGGAGACTGCAATGCTAGGAACAGCAACTCTCATTCAACTATGCATGGTAATATTTACTTCAATAGCCACCAGGAAACACTCCATACACTTCCAAAGGATAGCCCAGAGATCTGTGATTTTATTTCCAGTCTTAACAGACTTTTTAACATTTAATTATTCCATGGATTTAATATAGGTTGCGTAGATGTGAGTGAAAAACTTTTCCTAAAAAGAGCAAAATCTTTTCCTTTTTTCCTTTCAGAGATGTATGCAGAGAATTATTAAGTCCCTTAATATGAATCAGAGCAAATAATGTAGAAACAAAATAAACATCCAAGTTTTAAAAACATGTCAATATCACTATAGAATGCTTGACTTGTAAATTTGTACATATTCAAAGTTTAAAATTGAAAAATTTAGTGTACATATAAACATCTGATAAATAACATGGCATCCTTATAAACAGTAAAAACAAACAATTCAACTTTCAGCCATAATTAACATAAGTTTATTTTCAATAATTCCACTTTATTTTTTATTATTTATGAAATTACAAATGATAAATGCAAATACATAAATAGATATATGTAAAACTTGAGAGCGAGTAGCTCACTGTCTCCATTAAAAAATTATATTATTGCACATTTAACCAATCTGCACATTTTAGCATTGAAACATTACACGTTTGAAGCAGATCATTCTTTGCAAGTTTATTATTCAATTCTTTCTTCAAATTCAACTGAGTAACTAAACACAAAATTCACATTCACCAAGATGCTAAATAGAAGCAAAAGTTTTTCTGCACTAAGACTTTTAAATGTTCTTTCGTTTGGCTGGTCTACCTCTTTTTCCCTTACCAACCTGAAGTAATAAAATTGTTGAATCAAAAATCTTTTAACTCAATTTACTCCTTAAAGGGTATCAAAAATACAACTATTATAATGCAATTATTTTTGAATTATTAAACCATAAAACATTCATCATAAGTTCATTGGAAAAGTTAAAGATCAGCTCAGGAATGCAGTGGAGGATTATGGTCATTTGCAGAGACTTCAAAACCCAATTCTGACAATAAGATTAGATTAGTTATTAGTTAAGACAATTCTTTCACTATGCAAACCGGATTAATTGTTAGAATTAGTTCTAAAGTCTCTGTGAATGACCAAAATCATTATTGGTATGCCATGCAATCCCAAACTGTTTCCATAAATACACTTATTTATTCATGAATAAAACTGAATAGTAAAGAATATTAAAACAGAACTAATTAGGGAATTTAGTTCCTTGAAAAGAGAATACAGTTCAAATAATAATAATTTTGAATCTAATATCTTTACTCTCACCAGGTAAAATAAATAGTAAATATCTTTACTCTCACTAGGATGGAGTAAATCTCTGAATATTTCCATCAGACAAGAGATTGATATTTCTATTGTACTGAGTTGCAGATTCCCTTAGTAATGAGCTCTATGGTTCAGAATAGAACAAAGAATATCCAAAAGGCAAGTTTGCCTGTTCAACAGAAAATTAACTTCTCCAAATACCCTGAGTAAGCTTTAATATTGCAGTAAGACATACCTGTTTCTGGTAGACCAAACATTCTGCCCCATTCACATTCACTGATAAAACACCCTTTGACTTCAATGGAGCATACTGGCACTTGCTTTCACTTTTCCATCTTATGATGACAATGCATCACCTGAATTTGGCAGAACACTGACTTTTCTGGTCACAGAGGTGAAGGCCCTGCCAGTGTTTATGCCATCACACTGCAACCTTAATCGTTCATTGCTGATATGCACATCCTCCAAGTTAGGATTAATTCAGGCTATTCTTTCTGAGTGTGGCAGTTATCATTAACAATAGTGTAATGCTTATAATTCCAGTAGAAATTATGAAAAATTTGTTTAAGATTTAAGTAAATTCAGGTTTGCTTCAGATAACCATCTAAATATACATCCAATGCTCTAATGACTAACAATATTAATAAGAGAATAAAAATCAGGGAAAGACTTCAGACAGGAAGTATTATAGGGACCTTCTTTATCCAGCAAATGGGACCCTAACATCTCAGTGACCTTGCCGCATTGCAGGAGCTGTGGTGCTTATCACAACCTTTGCTCTATACCTTACTATATCCTTTTAAACCAGTGGCAAAGAAGAAGGAAACACAGTAACCAATGCCGCCCCCACCCTATTGAAGACCTATGCCTATTTCCTGAAAAAGATACTCATTCTTGAAATCAATACATACCATTTTCTGCCTTTCAGCAATTCTCTTTTTACGCTCTTCTTCAACTTTAGCTGCCTGCTTGGCACCTTCTCCAAGCATTTTATCTTTTATCACCTTCCGGATGTTCTTTCTTCCTTTGCTTCCCTTGTCATCCTTGAAAGAAGACACAGAATCATGAATCTAGAAACCTTTTTTCTTTCTAAAATGTTTGGCATTTGAAATATCTAAGATCAAGAACTTACGATTTCTTCAATATCACTATCCTCTTTCTTTTTCTCATCAGAATCTGAATCGGAAGCTGCCAACTTGATTCGCCGACGTTTTTTCTTTTTCCTGGAAAATAGATGAAGACCTCTGCTTTCAACATTTAAGATGATGCATTCCTCTAGAATTTTATAATCTCAGTTTTGGTTAAAGGTAAAATTTCCTTTCATATTATCCACCTCAGTGTTACACAAATTTTTCCTTCATGGTGCTATTATTATTATTCATGGTAATATTATTATTATTACTATTGCAACTGCCTGCTACTTGTTAAGGAGAATATTGCTAATAAAGAAACAGCAATTTAAAAAATGTCGTCTTGCGGGATACAACAGCATCGTCGCATAATCAAAAAACACAACGTTTCGCCAACACTACTGTTGGCTTCTTCAGGTGAAGTGAACCTGAAGTGAAAGTGAACCTGAAGAAAGAAAGAAAGTGAAAGTGAACCTGAAGAAGCCAACGGTAGTGTTGGCGAAACGTTGTGTTTTTTGATTATCCGACGACGCTGTTGTATCCCGCAAGACGACATTTTCCAATGGAAACTCACAGCGAAAGCCTTAGAACCAAACAGCAATTTAGTATACCATGTACCTACATAGCTAGTAGTATTAAATATGGCATTGCTGTTTGGGGGCGATCCCCCTGTGCTACTCAATTATTCAAACTCCAAAAATGGACAATAAGAATTATCACAGGAGCCAGAAAAAGAGACAGCTGTAGAGAGCTTTTCAAGAATCTGAATATTCTGTCTCTTCCAAGTATGTATATATTCTATATTCTGCCCTTGGTGAAAGATAATGGTAATTTACTTCACACAAAACTCTGGAATACATGACCATAACACAAGTAACAAACAAAATATAAATGTCCACACAACCTTAAGGTCTACAATCAAGGCCCATCCCATGCTGGAGGCATATTATACAACTAACTTCCAAAACATATAAAATAGCCGAGACCTGAGTAACATCTATTACCAATCTATTTAATGGAAAACTGCTTTTATTCTGTAAATGAATATGTAAATACAGGGAATTCTTTATTACTATATTTCCTGTTGTAAATATATAGACTTTTTGTATTTAAATATGTAAATATTTAAAAATTGTTCTAACTGTACCTTATTTGTAATTGTTTGACTATGCCTATACATGGCTTATACTTGTCCTGGATGAAATAAAATATTATTATTATTAATAGTCTTGAATTCTATTTGATTCTTCCATCAAATATTAAGTAAGGTATAAATTTCCCAACAGTGAGAACCCTATTTTTTGGCTATTGAGAATACTTTGTTCTGAATAGTAATAGTCATCTGAAACTAGAATTAAATTGATAATAATTGGAAAGAAAGTATAATAACTTACTTCATTTTGGATCCGGAGGAAGTGGATGCATTTGAGTCTGATTTGGGTGCTCTTTTCCTCTTCTTACCATCTTTATCACTGTCAGAATCACTGCTTGAGCCTCCACTTGAAATCTTTGCATCAGAGGATGAGCTCATTAGCCTTGCTTTACGATTTCTGCCATAAATAAGAGGGAATAATCAAGTGATTGCATTTTTAGTGCGATATAGGAGATAGAATTAGAGATAGAATTGAATTGCTTTTTCTACCCCCTAAAATTATACTAAAGCAATCCAACTTTCAAACTACTTGCTCTGAAAAAATTAAGCTGATGCTGAGCCGTTCCATTGCCAAGCAAAAGCATATTAAATGAAATGAAAAACAAAATTTCCAGTAAAGTGGAATTAGTCAAGCCTTTTGTTTTCATTTCACAGAAACATGGATAAATTACACCACATGTTAGAAAAGCATATTATTTGTTTTCAGTGCCAAACACAATGTATCCTTGCACAAGCTGCTTTTAGCAAGGATTCAAAATCTAAGAAAAAATAATAATATAAATAAACTTAATATCACAACTTTGAAATACAGCAATGCATAAACTGAAACACAGAAACATAAAATTACAAAAAAGGAAAATAAAAGAAAAACAGGGTTTAAAAGAGCTAATCACTCTTAGCATTGAAATCAACATATCTTTTATGCAGTAGTTAAGATAATAAGAAGATTCTTAACCTAGAAAGTAATTGAAAATCAACACAGTTTGGCTTAGGGAACCTACTGTCTGCAGGCTCCAATTATCTCATTCCAATAAGAGTTCTGTCTTGTTAACACTAAATAAGAAATTGAAATAATGTGTTTTGTGACTGTAACAGCAAGGTAGAGGGGAATATATAATTTCTTTTTTGACCTGTAAAGACTTGGAGAGATTGATAATTTCAACTCCACGGTCAAAATAGTTGCTCACCACTGGTTTATTTTTTTTATAAAGGTAATTGTGAAGTTTGTATTGGAGATACTTCGTAATGCTCTATCTTCATAGTATGATAGATACAAAAGAGCATTCTATGATTCCAATCTCTAAGATCATTTTTATTAGCTTTCAAAATGGATGGTTTAGACTGGAGTTTGCAATCCTTTAAATGCTACCATGCCCTTGATTCCATACCTCCAACCATCAACCATCATCAACGAAAATATATAAAAATAACACAACACATAAAATCTGATCTGTGGATTTATAAAGCACCAGAGGATGGCCACATGAGCAGAAATCAGCCATGCCATTGCTTTTTAATTGGGTTATGTGTATTAGATTATTTTATTTTTATATTATGAATAACAATAATATTTATTTTATGCTATGAGTTAATGAGATGCTCAAGATAATTGGTTTCATAAATGTTATGTCATCAAACTCAGCAAATTAGAACTTTGAAACCAACATGGAAAGAAACTATTCGAAAAATATTTTTGGTAAAATGACGAAAAGAACATGCAAGCAGATTATCAATGCTAATAGATACTAACACTATTTAGTTTAAAGGAATGTTAAATCAAATAAATATTACATTGAACTATTTTTTACCTACATTAACAAAAACAAGTAAGATTCAATACCTAAGTTATTTAACAAACCAAGAAAACCAACATCACCCATGCAAACAACTAGCTAGTCTCTACCTGTCAATAAATTCAAGGGTTGTTTGATGTTCGGTAAATTTCCATGATAGAATCGATTGGTTAAACCAGTTATGCCAGTTTTAATGAACTACTCAATAAAGTAAATATGAAAAGTGTCCAAAAAACTATTCAGTAGTTCAGTAAAAGTTTTCCTAGCCTTAATATCAAACAGAAATTAAGTATCCTTTACATATTATTGAAGTATCAAAGCAAGAACTTCAGCAGCACCAATGGGAGAAAAATGAATTTTGTAGTGATTAAACACTTCTATTAAAAAATAGTGAGCAAATATAACAACAGTGTTATGTGTTATTTGACAACAAAGTTATATTTTGTTTACATATGTGAACCTTCCTTATAAATAGTTTAGTTTAATAAAATGTGTTAAATGAATTTAAGTGAGCCCAAAATTATTTACAGAGATATAATATGCTTTGGAAATTCAGTTCACTAACTATACTGAATGTTGTAAATTATTTCCATGACATGATAAAGTTTGTGAAATTACTGGGATGTAAGCTTATACACTGATCCAATGAATTATATTAAAAATAAAAAGTAGGAATAAAAAGCAGTGTCCACGACAGTATGATGACATACTGAAACTACCCACACACCACCAAAAATGCTTGGAATGTTTCTATACAGTTTTTGGCAATGTGTAAATGTGATGCTTAGGAATTAGCCATTATTCTTGATTGAAGATGAAATCTGAGATTATAAATTTATCAAAGAGAAGATAGAGTACATAATGCAACAAATGATCTCTTACGAAAGTGCTTTAATGGCAGTAAATACTGTTTTATTATTTGGAAAGGAAGTGGGCATGTTTCCTAATTCACAAAGAAAATAATTAACCTGATTAACAAGCTAGAAAAGAATAAGCCAATAAAAAGAAAATACTATGAAAGCTTACTGGACCATTTTTAGAGAAACTGAAAAAAAGCAGAGTAAAGTTGAAACACAAAATAAAGATTCCCTATCAAAATAAATACAATGTATCTAAAGTAAACAGTGACAATAGAAAAATATATGATTTAGACTTTGGGTGAATTTCTCCCTCCATGAGGGAACTAAGTGAATAGCAAGTCATTTCCAATAAATGACTTGTATTTCCACAATATGATGTGTAGGTTCTTAAAGTTATAGACCGATATGATCTACTAGTAGTTTCATCTCACTGAAAATTGTTCTGGGAAGATTTAAAAGATAGAACTTTCCTGACCCCAAATTCATAAATGAAGCATGGCAATTTACAGTAGAAATTTATCGAACTTATCAAATGCCCTACATAAGCATGAGCAGATTATGGAACATTTAAATCAATAAAACTTAATGAAAGCGTTTGATTTAAGCAAGGATTTTTCAGGCTGAAAAATTGAAGCAAACAAGTTATACAAACCTCTTCTTAACTTTTGACTCCATTTCTCCATCCGAATCACTACAATATAAATTGATATTACAAGCCATGAAATCAGTGCCATAGGGAAAAAATCTATACATATTCAAAAGTTTCAACTACAAAATTATAATATTCCATGGGTATTTTTACATTAATGTATTTTGTGTATTTCAGTCACTCACAAATAGGAAAATATTACATGTATGTAATTTATTATGTTCACCAATGTTCATACAGATTTTCAAATGGCAATACTACAAATTTCTTTGTTCATTTTCATGTTTTGGGTGAGACATGCAAAATAGAACTTAAATATTCGGAAAAAAAATTTCCATCCAAATTTAAATAGAATTAAATTGCCAGCCTGATTTCTTCTGGAACAAAGTTTTAGAGAATTCTGTACAAAAAATATCATATTACTAATCTGTATACAGTTCTTGGATGTGGACATTTATCTTTTTTCTGCAGCGCAACAGGTAAATCCACATACAGCTTCTAAAATGTTGAAGGTACGTGGATGAAGGTTCTAAACTTAATCATATAGAACAGATTGAAATACCCCAACATCTACACCTTACCTACAATTTAACCAATTTAAATTAAACCAATACAATTAACAAATTTTAACCTTGTTTAAACCTCAATCCCTCCTCTCCCGCACCCAATCACCCTAAATCAAGCCACCGCCCACTTAACGATTTAATACTATATTAACCATTTACTATACTACTATAATAAATGTTTATACTTTGATGTCAGTGCTTGATGATGACTCCTTGAGTTGAAATTAGATGCATTTAAAATAAAATCCAGTGAAACTTTTCAATCTCGTCTTTCCATCCTTCTAAAAAGGCATTTACTCTAACAAGAAAGTTAAGGTACTATATGTACTATCTACAGGTATATTTTATAGAATTTGGCAAATTTTCAAGCAGCAGATTTAGCATAAAGTGAATGGTTCATTAAGAAAGACATAATTAAAGGCATAAAAGAGGATAAGATTACAGAGGATACAAATACTAGTTCATTTAACTCATGGATAGAAATAAAATACTGAAAAATGCATACCTCTCCAACCTCTTCTTTTTCTCCTTCCATCTCCTCTCCTCTTCAGATGAATCTGTTTCACTAAGTTTTGCCCTCAGTAGTCTGTGATTTCGCCATGATTTTTTCGATGGTTTACTCTCAAAATCACTATCTGAATCTTTCTTTTCTGTTTTAGGATTTTTAGATTTCTCAGCCTTCTCTTTGCTTTTCGATTTCTTCTTTTTCTCTTTATCACTTAAATCAAAATCTAGAAGAAATAAATGAGGAAAAACCATAAGGTATTAATTGCCATGCGTTAAAATAAAATCTATCTATTTGTACATTCACAAAAGCCTATGTGATTTGCTGACTTATTTTGTTGATATAAATCTACTACAGAAATACAATGATGAATTCCCAAGTACTTCCAGTGGCCTACGGACACGTTTGATTATTTGAATATAGGCAACACCCATCACAAGTGTCCAGATAGTTTAACATGTAGCCTTACTTGTAAGGCTGAATGCTGAATGTGGCATTCCAATGGAAAATGGTTCCCAAATTTCCAAGCTTTCTTAGTCTGCTTTATAGTACCCATTCCAATTTCCACAATCCTTGCCTTCTATGCATTTTGGTGCATTCTCAGGCCTCCAAAGTATATTTACACTATTAAGAGCTTATAACAGGAGAAGGATCCCCAATATCTCAGTAAGCTCATATGTGTGTAAAAATATAACTCTTATTTCCTTACATAATTACTCCTCTACCATAGATTCTAAGCTCAGTAGTAATTTTGGAGACACAGTGAACTCCAGATTATGCATTGGCAGATTATCTGTTCATGATTTTTACTCTTTGTTGATATTTTCCATATAGTTGTTGAAAGTACATTGGAACACAAAAATAGAGTTTCCCATTCTAATATAAGCAAAACTTACTAAAGACCTTTTCTATGGAACAGAGAGAATACAACTACAGCGGCTGCTAAAAAGACCTGCTGTCATGTAAAAATACCACACGTGAAACCATGAAACCATCTAAACTAACAGACTGTGTGTACAAATACTAATACGTAAAATGTTTATTCACATAAATTATGAACTTTATCAGAAATGAAAATGTAAGTTTAGAGTACCCACGTTATCTGATTATTTGCCCATCCTCTTTCATGGATAATAGAGAACCTACTGTAGTAAAACAGCAGTTACTTTCACAGAAATACTTACCACTATCTGAATCACTAGAATTTTCAGCAAGCATATTCTTTGCCAATTCATCCATTTTGGAAGCATCATTTTCAGGAACAGTCTTAAGCTCCATCTCCAATTCATCAGTAGATACATGGGGTTCTACAAACGAAATCCAAAAAGCTGTTATAAGCTAGCCACTTAATGATATATTTTTAAAATATCAAAGAAAGAACAATAAATAAAGTTGAAGAATATCAGAAAGCTTTGAGAAATGACAATTACCAAATGTTACACTTAAAAAGTGATCACAGCATGAACAGAGAGAAAGGGCAAAAATTAGAGCTAAAAGTTTTGGCAATAAGTAATTAAAACTTGTGAGCTTTAGTTTTGTCTAGAATCTTCAAAAACGGGAGAAAAGAGGATTAATGTGCATTTGTTGTAACACATTTTTTACTAGTTTTACAGGAGCTACTCTTTAACTCTTCTCTTAATACTAAAAAAATGAAGCATAAGGAAGACAGGGTTAACTATTCTGAACTAAATAAATTGTAAAATAATGTACAGATTCTTCTATCTCACTAACTGCATTCTATTTACATCCAACTAAGTGAACATATCAGAGAGTATATCACTCAGAGTCACATGAAAATAAAATGAAGGCAGATCGCAAGAAAAATCCACATCACAGACTTTCAAATCTGGATTTTAACAATGAAAATATACCAGCAGACTCTTGGACTAGTTAGTAGATTTATAATATGATATAATACTGATCAATAATTAATTTATGCTCATGCTAAATTTATCCACGCTGCAATAATGTGACAGATGGAATATTTTTCATTTCACTTGGCACAAGGTAAGGGAAAAATGTGTGAATTTACTTTTGTATCTGTTTGGTACATGGCTATGATAGTAGGGAAGCTACTAATCTACAAATTATGCAGAAGAATGGCATGCTTACTTACCATCTTCACTCTGATCTTCTTCAGTGCTCTCATCTTTCTTTTCAATCTTTTTCTTCTTACTTTCATTCTCCTTGACCGCTGATTTCTTCTTCTTCTTTCCATTATCAGAACCACTATCAGAATTGCTACTACTATCCTTGTTTTTCCTGGGCTTCTCCAAAGATGTCAGATTGCTTAGGCTAAAATTAAGAAAATATTATAAAAACAAATACGGATTAACTATTTAGGTGTTCAAAACACTAAGACATAACCACGTGCGTTTAAGAAAGTTCAATATAATAATCAGACCAAACCAAAGAGCATTGATGCCAGTGGCAGATGATGATGAAACAGGCTGAGGTCATCATCATAAAAAATAATATTTCATTATAAATCATATATTTAAAATTCTATAGCTGAACCTTGATAATTCCAAAACCTTTAAGTCAAATGAAGGTCTGTTCCCTTGAGAAAACCTCATTAAGTCAAAAAATTTACCATACATTATTCAATTTTTTTAGCTGACATACTCAAGTCATGAAAACACCTTTCAAGTCTAGAAGCCTAACCTCTACAGCTAAAAATTTTTGACATGCAACACTACAGGGACTGTCATAGCATGCTCTACTCTGCCTGGCCATTTCCCTTACCCTTGTCAGCCAAATGACCAAATTTATCGAAAAGATGCCTAGCATGTAATGCCACTCTACACAAAGTGGGTGCAACAAATGGAACCTTGTTATTTTTTACTTTATCTTCATTTTTTATCTTTACTTAATCAGTACAGTAATTTTAAGACTACAAAATATATTTTTTATTTTACTTGTATAAAACATATTATTTACTATTTTTACTTTATCAGTCTATTGTATTTTATGCTGAAGGCAGATCTTTAGTTTGAAGGTGAACAAAAAAGTAAAAACCTTAGATGTGCATTCAGTAAACATTTTGTTTAATGCTTATCATTAATACACTATATAGTATTGTTTTCTTTAAAATCTAATTGTTTGTTTTCTTATTAAACACTAATAAATTAATAAAGTAAACCATGATAATTTGCCAATTTATTTTTCATTTCCAATAAGTTAAAAGGTTTTGTTTTATAAGTTTAAGGATTTTATTTGCCATTACTTTTTACTAATATCAACTAAATTGCAACTCTTCTAACGTACCCCTCATTGTTTTTGCCCAAAATTCCCTATCCCACACACTTCTTTCAATAAAGATTCAATCCCGAGACATAACTAAAATATGTTAGTAATTTGTCCTAAACTTCAACCTTCCCCTGAACTTATTAACGATATTGATTACTTCATAGACTAAAATTTCCAGTGTCTTCCATCATAAATTTTGACTTTTATTCCCTTCCTGAGGAATAAGGTTTCTTCCTAGTGTAATGGCACTTTACCTAGATTAAACCTTTTCCATCCCATATAACTGGGAATGTCGGATCTTTTAAAGGGTAGATCAGGATATTTCTATTGAATTATGGATTCTGTACAAATTAAAGTTGGGATAATTAAAATAAAGACTTCAAATTGGAATTAATTAATCAAATTTATGAGTCAAATTATTAACTCACACAGATAATAAATCCTGTGATTATTTAAAATTATTGATATTAAGATATTTTCTTTAAATAAAAGAATTGCTTTTAAATTTGAGATCAACAGTTAATTTCTCTCATAACTGAGAAGCTGCCACAAATCCAAATATTGGATCATACACTTCCGTGTTTTGTAAGGTAGGGTATTTTTAAATGCAGGAAATTAAAAGAAAATGGAATGCAGGAAAAACTCCTATCACCAAAATGTCATTTTGCAAAAGAAAATATTTTATCAAATTAAACTAGTAATGTGATTTCATCCCATGTGTGTAAAATTCTCTTAAGAGCCACTGGAAAAGGGACTTGAGAAATGGACCACCTGTTGAGCTAAACTAAAATTTCCAACTTTGGAAAATGTTAAATGCACTCCCTGTGCTGGTAATTAGCTACTTTCTATTTACCAAACTGTCCAAGGTTTTAACCCCAGACTAGAAAAAGCATTCTCATAAGAAATACTTTGATATTCAAAATTTTCATTTTAGATAACCTGTCCTATTGAATTAGGCTGATACAATAGATACAAATATCATGAACTGTTCTATTACTTCCAAGCTCTATTTTTTCCATTGAAAAATCACTCAGAACTTCAGTCAATTTAGAATAAAATAAAATTACTATTTTGAAGCAAATAAAAATGCATAATAGAGGTGACGTTATTAGATATAACCATCTGTTTCAGTAAACTTACAAAAGATGAACAGAAAGGACCTACCTTTTGATTGCCTTTTCCATTGCATCCTCCTTCCTCTGACTTTTTGTAGATTTATTTCCAGCAGCATCATCATTGATGTCTGTCTTTCCCAACTTTTCAACTACAACTGAACAACCCTTCTTCAGCTTTTCATCATTAAATTGAGCAACCAATTCAGTTTCGTTGAGATTTTCAGTAGGCACTTTGTCTTCCTTTCCTCTTTTTTTTTTCTTTGACTTCACCTTTCTTGTACCCTCACTATCTGAGTCAGAACTAACTGCTGAACTATCTGACACTACATCTACTTTCCCTTGGCCTTTTCTAACCCTTTCCACTAATTTATCACTTTCCTCCGAAGATGATGAATCGAGAAGAAATTCCAGCTTGGCATCAAGATCGTCTTTAGATGGTTTAATATTTTCTTTATTAGCTTCATTTTCTTGACCACTGTCCTCTACTTCATCAGTCCCTTTCTTATTAGCACCCCTTGATCCCTCCCTTTTATCATTATCTCCACCATCTGTCTCAAAATCTGTACTTTCATTATTATTATCTAGTACCTTATTCCCATCTTCCTCTATGGGTACAGACCTCTTCTCACTCGAGTTGTTTTCTCCTTCACTCTTCTTATTAGCTTTTGCAACATCCTTCATTTGAGACCCAAGATCTTCATCAATGGCAGGTGTAACAGATTCTGCTCTCTCCTCATCACTTTCAGGGGGAGCATTAGAAGATGTCACAGGAGGAATCTCTTCATTATCAAATATATCAAGTGAGACATTTAATCTACTGCTTTCATTAATTAGATCACTTTTGCTTCCACGTGTTTCTTTCCTTGATTCACAAACTTCCATTTCCTCTTTACTGGTTTCATCTGCTTTCCCTTGCTCTTCTTTTGCATTATCCTCTTTCATGTTGGAATTTTCTGATTTCTCGACTGCCACATCTTTGTCGATGCCTAAATTTACTCCAATGCCATCAATATCCACAACATCCACATCTTCCTTCTCAGCTTCACCATTCTCCATACTTAAATCTAGCTTGATATGGTCAGGAGCCTCAGTTTCAGCATCCGATACAGTTTTTTCATTCTTTTCCTCTGATTGACACTCATTCACACCTGTTGGAATTGTTTCATCTAATGAAAGATTCCCAACATTTGATGAAACGTCTAAACCATTCACAATAGCCTCACTTGCATTTTCAGGTACGTTTACTTTCTCCCCATCCTCCCCTAAATCCCCATTCTCTTTCTCCATACCATTTTCCATCTCCTCTGTCTTTTTGCCACCTTCTTCAAATACACTCATCCACTCTTCCTCGACAAGATGAACTCTTCGTTCCAACTCCTCGGCATTCTCCTTCAAGCCATGAACAATCTTAGAGAAGCTTGCTATCATTTTTCTCAATTTTGTAGGTGATAATTGCTGCTGCTTCCGAGGACTGGCATTTTTTCCAGATATCCATGCATGCAGCTCATGCATCTTTCTTGTGCCAGTATTAGTTACATGTTGAGCTTGCTTCGTTAGCTTTTCCATAGACAAGCAAGTTTTTTTTATCATAGCCATTTTTTCTGCATCAGCTTCAAGATCCACCACAACTGGCAAAGAATCATCTTCGATATCCTGCCTTGGCTGCCTGACTTTCTTGAGTTCTACAGTGTTCTTATCTTCATCTTTCTTCCCTTTATCAGCTTTCCTCTTTTCATTGGCTTTTCTCTTTTCGTCAACTTTCCTCTCTTCATTAGCTTTCCTTTCTTCATCAGTCCTCTCCTGGCTGCTATCCCCACTGTCGCTGGCCTCGTTTCTCTTGCTTCTTCTCTTCTTTTTCTTAGGGTTGTCCTCATTCTGAGCCATTTTTCTTCCTCCCCTTTTAGCGTTATTCCTACGGGATCTCTCCCCCTTTATTTTCACTGAATCTTCATCACTGCTCTCTGAATTTGATGGGGCTCTACAAAGATACAAAATAAACGTTTGCACTTTTTCACTTTATCCTTCTATTTCTAGTGATCCAATATATCAATCTTATCAATACTATGGACTTATATTTTGGCCCCTATAAAGATGATCTATGAGGATTATATGACTTTCAAAACAACTGTAAGTTAAATCTCATGATAATTTACTTTTACCAAAGAAAATCTCCCTACAATCACTGAATATTTTTAGCTTTCTACTTGAAAAATAAACATTAGTTGGTACTCTGAAGTAGCACTGCCCTTTCAAACTCCCAGTTTCCTCATATCCCATCTGATGAAGGCTGATAGTTGATATGGAGATTGCAAGGATATATAATTATAGAACAAAATGCTAATAAAAATGTAATAAAGACTATGGAGATAATATTAATTTTTCTGCTGCTCATACATTTCTATCAAAGCTAAATGTTTCCATTGCATTCTATTTGAACATAATATTAAAATCTCCATTTCTAAGAAAACTCATCACATGCATCCAATCATTTAAAAAAAAAAAAAGAGAATTACAAGTAGTAAAATGAGCATAATGGCAATCTGAATTGAATGAGCTTTAAGAATTGCTTACTTAGGACGACTGCTGGAAAACTCCCTAACAGCCCAACAAATGGCTCTCTGTTTCCAAAGCGCTTCTGGGTTGCAGACAAAGCAGCTCCAATCCTCTTCTTCAATCTCCTCCAACATAGAATGTCTGAAATTTCTCCTAATGCAAGGCTGCAATAGAAAAGTGATATGTTGCAAATTTTCACAAGAACTGGAGGTTTCCTTACATTCATTGCTATTACATTCACTCAACAATAGATTTAAATTAAAAATATACTCAAGTATTCAATAAATAAAACATTTTGTAAATAAAGAGCACAGAAAGTTATTAATCCAAAATAAACTTGCTTTCATGAATTTTCATTTATCCTATTTATGGTTGAACCTTCAATTTACAAAAGTTAAAATGACAATTTACTTCGATAATCTGTAAAAATCTTCGTTGGTAATACACAAAATGGTCTCTACCCTCTGATAGTGACAATTTTTCAAGTTTCCCATTGGGCAAGGTTTTTTGAATCTACATCTAAAATACAAGCAAAGATTTATTATTATGCCATGCAGAATTAAAGAAACATAACATTCTTGTGCTGCTACTTAGGTGCACTTTAACAAATGACATTTGTGAATTGTTATCAAGGAATCCAAGATAAAAGGAATTTAATATCCCTTTCTTACCTCATTTGAAACCTTCATCTTAAAATCTTACACCTTGAAGTATTTTATGTATTCTATTAATTTGATATATTTTCTGATTTTTGTCAAGAGGAAATGCATAAGAATAAGAATGCTTTCTTGCTAACCAAAATGCTGCTGCCCCAAGCAACACTTTTCAGACTGGCCCAGAAACCAACAAAACTTGAGAAATCATCACTTTTATAAGAAAACATATAAGATGATATATTCCTTTATAATTTAATAATCTCACTTTCGGTTAAAGGTAAAATTTCCTTTCATATTATTGAACTTAGTTTTACACAAATTTTTCCTTTGTGGCGCTATTATTATTATTACTCCCAAGGAAGAATAGACTTGAAAAAAGTCCGACGGGACTGGGAATCGGACTTTTTTCAAGTCTATTCTTCCTTGGGAATTTTCCTGGGTGCACGCCCTAACGTGCAAAACCACCCATTACCTATTCATTATTATTACTATTGCAACTGCCTGCTACTTGTTACTAAGGAGAATAATGAACATTGCCAATAAAGAAACTGCAATAATAGTGTACCATGCCTAAATAGCTAGTAGAATCAAATATGGCATTGCTATTTGGGGGCAATCCCCTGGGCTACTGGATTATTCAAATTCAAAAATGGGCAATAAGAATTATCATAGGAGCCAGAAAGAGAGATGTGTAGTGAAAACTCACTTCTATAAGAAAAGTTATTAGTAATTTCTGTACCTTATTAATAAGGGGTTTTAGTGCATTTAATAGCATTTTTTTAACAAGGTTAAAAGATGCACTAAAATATTTCAGAGTATGCTTACCTAGAGCCTAACATGAAAATTACAAAGAAAAGAGCAACTTACAAGGAAATAGCAATAAATAAAAAATAATCAACAAACAATTCTTTTAAAGATAAATGCTAGTAATTCATTTATTGGTTAATCAAAAAAGCAAACAGTTAAGGATGCAGTCAATGATAAAACAGTCCTCATCAAAGGAAAGATATCTAATAAATATATCTACTTTGCCAAAAATCATATACTTACAGGATAGCAAAATATAGTATAACTCCAGAAAGAGAGCTGGACGCAACATTTAATAGAACTTACTTTACAGAAAACAAAGTTGCAAGAACTGCAACAGTAAAGATTTCCTCCTTGTGCGCACCATCTGCAGTAAGTGTCACTGTTATCTTCATCAAGTGGGAAATCCCCATCACCGTAAAAGCCTCGGCAATCCTGAATAATACATTGTTACATAATATCATGTAAACAAAGAAATTGTAAGCAATCAATCGTAAGAGTACATGTATATCAATTTAATTATAAATAAATTGAAACAAGTTTTGCCACCTATTACTGTCTTGAGAAATTAGATTATTGGACACCTTTCATTTAACACCAAGTGATTTTAATTGAATCTTGCAGAAACTGAGAGAACTAGCTAAATCAAGAGTGAAATTTAACTTTTTCTTCTGAATTGATATGCACCACTAAAAGATGAAAATTTTAGCATTAATTCTGGCACTCCTCTTAAAAGGTACCCGAGACAGTCATCCATTATTAAGGACAAATACATACACACAGGCATGATCAATAGGAAGACCACACCTTTCTCAGAGCCTACAGAGGCTGACCCATTGCCAACATGCATTAGCTTTGTCTTACTAATGCAATCTTTATGATAATTAAGATAATTTCTAGATAGGATCATTCCTACTTCTCTCTGAATATTGTATAATTATATGCCATGTAGATGTTAAGACAAGGCATTTGTTGAAACACTCAGCAAAACTTTTTGCTGTCTAACAAGCTCTAAATTTGCCAATCAGTGCTAATGAACTATTAGTTTGTTCAAATTTTGCCCATTCATTAACATTAAACTAAGAGATTGATATTAGAAGTTTCAGCGCAAGAGAGGTTGCTGAGATTAAAAAAATCTCACATGAATTTTGACTACCTTGCATCCACTAGCATTTTTCTGAAATTTTATCATGTCCCAAAATCTTGCTAAGCATTTTTACCAAAGGGACATACCAATTCTATCCTTATTGCAAATAGTTTTTTCCTGATAACTTATCTTACAATGATGTAGCACTCAGTTTTGTTCCAGAAATCATAGAATATATAATAGCAGCTTCACTTTCTTAGGATTGAAAAACCTGCCTAAGATGCTTTACTGGGATGAAGTGAAAACTACATCTTAAGTGGGATATCTTCATTAGAGGGTTCTGAAGTGCTGGTTGCTTTACAAGATACTTTTGAAGAATGGTCTACTTATTGCATAGAGAGAGCATCTTGGTTACTTATTCTTTGTCATTTTTCTTTCAAAAATGAAACCAACTTTTATCAGACAGACAATTATGGAGGGATAATGAATATTTTTAACAGCTGTGGTGAGAAAGCATCATAGAGCATGGGTATCTCTCTAACACTGTGCTCACAAAACTCTGCACTCCCTTTCTGATCTATTCAGTATGTTTTTCAACTAGAGACTTCAATGAAAGAAAACACCACCAAAAAATTTTTAATCTAATGTTCTGCTTTGATCATGAGCATGAGACAACAGTGATAAAGAAGATCTAACTCAATTTTGCAATATCTTAATGATGTACCCATACCCAAAAAAGAAATTCACTAAGAACTACTTTAGAGATAAGGCAAAGAAGGAGAGGTTGACACAAATGACAAAAGAGCTATTGGTCTATGAAATGAGGTAAATGATTGGTTGAAATTGGTTGCAATTTATGTGGGGACAGGAATAATTAAGGGTCTTATGCAGGAAACAGAACATCTCGAGTGGTATTTATACCATGTGTTTTGCGTGAAAGTCATTCAATTAGGTCTTTTCTTTTAATCTACCATTTCATTGGTATTGTCAAAATGAGTTTTTCCTGTGCTTTGTTTTTCATTGCATAATTTGTGCTTCTGTAGATATAAAAACATGCATAAACTGCACTATTTTAACAAGCAGTTTTATTGTCAAAGAATACTTTGTTATATAAATATATTAACACCTCAGCAGAAAAGCATCAATGCTCTTATAATAACCATCATGTGTTTTAACTGTCAATGAAACATTAAAAGTAGAAACCTTTTCACTGAACCATTAACGTATTCAAGGGAATCAAGATTTAGATATAATATATGATTATTTCAAATAATAATTCATGTTATACAGTGAAAACACAATTTGAAAAGAACTTGTCCCTTTTTTCTCTCCTTGAAAATTTATTATTGTTTGTTATCTTTGAATTGCTAGGATCAGCCCAATGTAGTTTGGAGTCAAGAAGTCTATCTTGAAACAAAATCAGACAAGTTTTATCATACATATAACAGATCTTAATTAGTAAACAACAGAGACTTAAAACATTTCTAGGTCTGAACACTCAGACTGAGAGGAATTCAATTTGAAGTTTCTAATTACAAACTGCATTAGTGATGAAAACATGAACTAGCTGCTTGAATGCCATTTGTTATATGCTACTATTATCTCTTAAGATAAAAGTTTGTCCTTTTCAGTACATTCGAAATTCCCAAGCATAAAGTCTGAAAAATAATCATTGTTACATTCAGTCAACTAACTTTAGATAGATTCCCCTTTTCCCATGGAAACTATAATTCATCCACCTAACATCCACAACCAAAATTATCTACTGAATATATGTATGTGTAGTACCAGTTTGCATGTATGTATACATACTAGTCATAGACTAAATATGTTAATCTTTGCTATTGAAGATAATAATTATTAAAAATGATTGATTAACCAGAGTTTTTTCTCATTATTTTAAATTGAAGGACATTTTTTCCAATCTCTTCATTGAGAAATTATTTTTGGCAGTTAAAGTTTGGATTTCTCCAACAAGTTGGAAACCCGAGAAATTTTCCTACATTAAACTCATCATTAAAATGATGGAATCGTAAGATGACTCTGACTAAAATGAGATTCTTCAGAATTTGTAATGACAGCAAGATAGAGATCAAAGAAAGATGGGGAATTGAATGAAATTATACCCCCAATTATGACATTCAGGAAACTATGTGAAATATTCGACCTCTATAACGATAATATATTTCACAATCTTGAAACAAAATGTTATTTTAAAACTTAACTATATAAAACACATTGTCCTTGAGTTACCTTGCAAAGGAGAACCTGTAGAATGGGATGAAAGCACAAGCTTCGGCCTGCCATAACATCTTTCAGCAAAGGTGCAGCACACGCAGTACATCGTATTTTTTCCTTCAAAACTTTGCTACGATCTGAAACAAATATACAATGTATCATGTACAAATCAGGTCCATAAAATACCTTCCAAAAAACATAATCAAAAGTCAAATTTTATCAAAGATACGTTAAAATAAAATCAATGGGGAATATTACAGCCAAAAAAATTATCTAACCTGGATACAATTTTAATCTATAATTCATTTCCTGTGCATTGGTTTCAATTGGTGGGTCTTCACAACTTCGTATTTTGCGACACATACTGGTCTCGCCGGTCGAATCCATTGCGTCTATTCGATGCTTTCATTAATTACTGCAATAATAAAATTATCTTGTTAATAGAATGTATTAATTAAACAATACAAATTAGAATATATATATATATACGTTAAACCTAAAAGAAATCACAGAACTAATGTGAGTTAAAATTTTTTCCCTCACATTAATTTCAATTATTATGCATTTTGATATAAAACCTCAGAAACTAAAACAAAAACTCTTACTTCCATGAAACGCTGGATAAAATAAAGCTTAAGGTTCCAAGTATTCTCAATAAATCACATAAATAAAAGAATGTCACATAAATCTGGAGCATCTTTCTTGAATTTCACTCAACAAAGATGATTAATACGTATATATTTCCTCTAAGTTAAATAGAAGAGAACAATTTCGTATTTAAACACTATGAGGTGGCTAACAAACATAAATTATGATAAAGCGACGCATCATAGTTTCACAAAAATCTCTTAATAGATATAAAACGCAATGTATAAAATGGCTGATACGATGCTATAGCAGTGATATATGAATGAAATTAAAGTTAGGAGAAAATAAATACCTAATAGCAATCAGTGCAGGAAGCAAAACAAATACTAACAGCAGGAAAACATTACCATTTTTCTGTTCCCTTAATAATAATTATGTGATCGACCGAAGTAATGCCTTTCCATTTTTATATAACAATCTTACACGAACACATATACAAAACATTAAGATTCTGCACAAAATCTTGGTACTTACAAAATTAATCTCAGCTTCCCACTAATATACATTCAAATCTAAACATATAAATACATATCGACCTGCTGGCGGGATTTACTGTATAACTTCGCCATCTACAGTTCCAAAGTGAAAATAAAAAGTGCGTCTACGCCGCACACGCACTTTTTGTTCTGTCTTTTATGTAGAGAGATCTGAAAGCATTCATTACTAAGTTTTTAAATCTTTAAAGTTTTACAGCAATCCTAGAAAAAGATTTCTCTTGTTACTCGTTATTCGCGAGAGGAATAAATGTCTTCTTGCAGGATTGTTTATTGCGGAAGCGACCAATCAAACGGCATTGCATACGCGTTTTAATGGACTTGAACTGCCGAAAATTATTTATATTTATCTCTGGCTGGTTAAACAACAAATCATTGCATTTCCTTAACCCAAACTCATGTATTTTAAACCTACCTCTAAGAAAGTTAAACTTATAACGCAGGTATTGATGTTTCTGTTTTCAGTCATTTTTTTCCGGCATTATGGTCAAAAAATATGATTGGTAACATATTTTCAATTGCATGACTGAAGTATTCATTTTAGAATCCAAAATTTTCGTAAAACGAATCTAAATTTTGTAGGCGCGTGACATTAAACCCATATCATACCAAATATACAATTAATATGAAAAATTGGCTCATCGGAAAATTTAAGCAAGTTATATATTGTTTTTTCTATTATTTTATGAATTATTCATTGATAATTACCGCCAGTAAGAGTTCATTTATATAACAATTTACTTGTGGCAACCGTCTTATAAGTTGCAATAAATGGTTCCAAAAATCAATAATATGGTAACAATGATTTAAATAATTATATGATCAACAATTAATTTAGCGCTCTAAAAGGTATCAACGTATATTCTCATTTAATAACATCTTGCTTTTCTTCGTACTAAATCTATGTTACTGTATGTTATCGATCAAATGTCTCAGCTGTAATGACATAAAGAAAGCAAACTGCTTCTACCCCAAAGTTTACTTAATGACGCTAACTCATGTTATCGTGTTTTAACATCAATCTAACAACGGTAATGTAAAATTTCTTCACAAAACTTGCTTCAGTTATTGCACTATGAAGAAATGTTAAAATGGGATAATTTGTCAGTCCAATTGAAGGGATTTTCCACGTTACCTTGCTCAAGATGCCACAAGTCCCTAGGGGGGGTCTTCTCCCCTTACAATTCAAACCTGCTCAAATTTCTTTGGGAAATTCTTAATACTGCTTCCTAGCTGATACATACAATAAGACTTAAAATTTAGGATCATATTACAAGCTAGAAGTTGTATTTTATAGTTATATTTCTACAGTGCAGTCAACCATCTTAAATATTGAAATGGAAGTTTTTCTTACTAAATACGTTTTGTTGCATACATCTTATTATAAGAAATACATGTATCGATACAAATTGAATTCCTCAAAATATATAACCAGTACTGATATCATCTCAAGTGAAATAGAAAGTTTATTTACACATTATAAACCTAGATTTGCCAGAGCTAAAATGCTGAACACTTAACGTTACTCTAACTTGACATTAAAGAAGTTACCTTATTCATATATCCCTCCGTTATTATAATCAATTCCCTTTATGTTAAAATTCATTTAGTGATTCACCCTAAAATAATGATACTTTAATTCATCTCAACCCTTCTCTAATCCTGCTTGAGGATTGATTTTCTCACTAACAAACCATGTGATTCATTGAAGCCTAATCACTTCTCCCCAAATTGTGTTAGAATTTTCCAAAGCTAACCAAAATGTACAATGCTTATTTTCCATCATGATGTAATTCTAAAACCTTCAGCATCACCTGTCTCACTAACTTGTTCACTCAATGGGAAAGCAAGGACATTTCTATGACAGCATGCAAATGCAACAAATCATGACCCTTAACTGTAGATATATTATTTACGAGTAAAAGTTGCTTGCATACTGCAAGCTAATTGGTGAAAATTTACAATAAGTTTCCCTTACGGGTATAATTTTCGAAGCTTATCCAGCAAAAATCTTAAAAATTGCCGCAATGCATTTCGGACGTGAGAATTTTTCATCCATCTGGCATCGAACTCACGGTCATATGCAAGCTTTCTTCCACTGGTTCTATAGAAAACTACTTCAAACGCAAACGCTGTGATTTTGAATAGTCTCCTGCATAGAGAAAGGCCTCAAAACAATTTTTAAAAATTTGCGTAAATGACCGCCTGGCGTCGAACACAGGACCCGTTCGTGAGAGACAATGGCATGGAAACGTTAGATAAGTGCCACTCTCACGTGTTTCAAAGATTCAATTCAGTATCTTATCGGGAAGGTCCTAAAATAAGATTCCGTTTTCCCCGTTTGAAATGCATGGTGGAATCGGAATGACCCCCTTGTATCGAACCAAGGACCACTAGACGAACTGTGAAATTCATGAAAGAATGTTTTCAAACGCCTCCGTCGCCACACGGAGTTTGATCTTTCCAGGTTATCGGGAAGGCATTGAAAAAAAATGACAAAAATTGCACCAATGCATTTCTTATGCAAGAATTTCAGACCCACCTGGAGTCGAAGTCACGATCATTTGGCAACATTTCTACCATAAGAAACATAGAAGACTACCTCAGCTTCAACCTCCGTGATTTTGGTTCCTCTATCTTACCGATAAGTGCCTCAAAATAATTTTCAAAAATCCACGCAATGCATTCTTATGGGAAAATTGCGATTTTTGGGACATTCTAGTATCGAACCCATGACACCTAGCGTCGATGTCTGCATTATTCTGGCATCTAGAGTGCGGGGCCAGTACGTCGAAAAAATCTGACGTCGACGGCGCTCGTGGAACATGGTCAGAATTCGTATCCCCTATATCTATATATATATATATCCGGAGAGTTAGCTATATATAATAGATAGATATTCCCAATTCCTGCATTGGGTTTTCAAAAACTAAGATAGGAGTAATAAAATCACTAGGTTAAGCTATTTAAATATTTATGATTACATACATGAATAAACTGATGTAAAAATAAAATAATTTCCTTAAAAATGTCATCACAATATTTATTACTGCTTTTAAGTTACTTGAATTAAAAAAATCATAGCAGATTATAGGTAAGGAGAAATTAACATAATTCAACATTTAAACTCAAAACATTTTCTGTCAAATATAACCCTAGCATGTTCACAATATGTAATTCACAAACTGAAAATATAAGTGAATACACAAAAGCTTAAGTATATAGTAAAAAGTGTATTCACAGCACAAACTTTATTAAACTACAGAAGCCCCAGAACTTGAGGCAAAATAATATCTTAAATACAGGCATTGCATTTGAAAAATTAAGTTGTATCTAATAGTCAAACACAAAAATAATATATCACAAATACTGTTCCTCACTCTCAATAAAGAACAAATCATACCTTAGACATCTGTGAAGACCCTGGTTTGTTATATCATAATCAAGAAAATATTTTATTATGCAATTGAACATTTTTATTTTCTTTTTTTTTGTATTTTCACATAGTTGTTGCCCTTTGAACTGCCTTCTCACACATAATACTTGCAGATGGTAATAATTTACAGATACTTTCAGCAAAGTAAAATGCTACACCGATTACTTCAACAGTGAGCTCTGAATTGGAGAAAGAAATAGCCACTGTAATATATGGTATCCCCTTAAGAAAATTCAGCAAATGGATCAGCAGCAGCCGAGGTTAAAAATGTTCCACAGACAGCTGTTCCATAGGCTGACAGCTAGCTGTTCACCCCACTGCCTTCACCAACCACAAAGTCTATTATCACTGTGCACCTCACTGAGAGAGCAAAATGCCAGTACTGGAAATGCAAAAGTGACTGGTATGGCAGCAAGATGTCCATGGGGAACTTTTAAAATGAATAAGTAAAGGGTAAGAGGCATATCCATGTACTACTGCTTGTTCCCTCCAGCACCTCCTCTTACGTAGTTACCCCTACTGCCTCTCATATTGGTTCCTCTTCCTGATCCACCACCACCTCCTCTACCTGTTGGCACCATAAAATAACATCAAATAAGAATGTGGAAACCTAAACATCAAAGCTAAAAAGACATGGAATATTTAAAAGAAAATATTAGGCGTGGCTATATTATGGCTCTTTAGCTGTGTACATCTCCCTAATTTTTAAATTCACTCTTTACCATCAAAAACTGACAAACTCAATTAAGATATCTCACTAACAACACACAACCAAAATAATGCACATCATAGTTATTTTCCATGCTATGAAAATCTATGATAACTTTATTAATTGTCATTTATGACCATCATTGATGTTTAAAACTGTATGCTCTTCCATCCAAGCCCAAAAAAATTTTAAGATATGCCTTACAATGAGATAAGGTTCCACCACCTTACAGTTTGCCTGAAAATAGACACTACAAAATCGGGACATCCATCATTCATGAAGTTATTTGATTTAAATAAGAAATCACTTGCATGAAATTGAGGCTGATTTGAAAATAAAACTTTGTTACAAAACAACCTACTTCTAGAATATTAAATGCATCCCGAAAGTAAGGCATAGGTGATACTAAAAAGAAATTAAAAGTTAACTCGGAAAAGTCACCTCTTTCCAATACAAAATTTTTCATTAGAATTACCAGATGAGGTGAAAGAAATTCAACATTTAAAAATGTAAGTTTGATTTTCAGACTGAAACATAAGGTAATGAGGACAGCAAGCAAGATGTGAACAACCTTACATTACATAAAAAAATTCACATACAGAAATTCACATACTCTTCATTATTCGGGCTTATGTCTAAAAATGATACAAACTTTCATTTATTAATACAATCCTCATTTCTTCAGATGGTTTCATGGACTCCCCAAGAGTTTTCTTCACTTGACTTTAGATCTTTTTAGCATAATTAATTTCATCTTAGTTTTATTCCTACTGCTCCATAGGAAAGGACTCACCTGAATCCTGTTTGTATTATTACATGAACATGCTAGTTTTTTGAATTTTTCTTAGACTGCAGAAAACATGGATGACTAAAAATATTATGCATAGATGAGCCACTGTAATTGTATTTTTCAACATTTTTTCCTTCAGTTTCATCTCTCAAGTGAAAATATAATAGACTACTCCACCCAGATTTATTCAGTCTTTAAAACTTTAAATGCACACTCAATGACTACGAACAGTTTAATAATGTCTGACAAAAAGTGAATTTACAACCTATGCTAATATAAACTATCAATAATAAAAAATGTTACTGGAGGTATAATTCTCTCAGGCAAAACTGCAATTCTATACACAATCTGCAAAACAGAAAAAAAGTCAAAACTTTGGAATAGAAATTTCACACCAACATAAAGACAATGATAAAGAAAAAAATTCCAAAATAAAGCTAGTGCTTCTATTGAGCGAGTCTCGCTTTATCATTTCTTCATCCTTAAGTTAATACCATTATTGAAAATTACCCTATCGTCAAAAGATAATCCAAACAGCATTGACATTATTATTGATACCAACTGGCAAATTCTTTGATATGCAGTTTTAGCTTCTTCATTTTAGTCAGACTCCTTTTTCAAGGACTAAGTGGGCTACTCCATCATTACAAAAACTAAGCCTTAAGCCCAGTCAATCTATGTTGAATTAAATTTAATTAATTATTGCATCATACAACAAAATCTTGCATGATGAAATAGTTCTCCTTCATTACCTGGTCTTCAGAATAAAGCTTTTTCCTGTAATTCAACAAGGAGGAGAAGTATAGAAGTTGTCCTTTAATATTTTCTTAAATCTGTAAAAATATTGTTTTGAGCTGCTAGGTCAGGAATGGCAAACCTTTTACAACAATGCTGTCTTACAATAAAAGACATGGGAGCAAATATGGAGTCAAATTTTAGTTTACAATTAAGACATTATCTATGTTGTATATCAATGATAGGTTTAAGATTTAATGATATAATTTGACTAATGGAAACTGGGAATAGTTTACCTTGTAGCTTTACGTTTTTAGTGAGGCATAAATAATAAAGATAATGTTCAGCATGCCAAAATGTCTCATGTGCAAACTTAGATATGTGAGCTATAGATCTGACCTCTGAAATCTGAAAAATGTCTCTGATACATCAATAGCCTATCTATACCTCAGATAATTTTACTCATATGCATACCTCGATTTACACCACCCCTCTGCATTCCTCCATTTCCAGATGGTCCATTGCCACCACCTCTTCCTCCACTCTTGAAACCACTGTTGCCATAGCCACCGCCAGAGTTATTGCCAAAATTGTCTCTCTGCTGATAACCATTCTGATAATAAGCATTTCCTCCTTCCTGATTTCCTCTATATCCTCCACCACCATAACCTGTTTTCAAAGAAGTTCACTGATTAAACACAAGTACTACATTTAATTGGCATAGTAATATAGCCATGATATTCTTTAGATTTAGTTGAATCATTTCTAAACATCTCATCTCATTTCCTTAACATTAGCATAAAGATTTTAGTTGTAATGGGGTGGCATTTTAAAAGACAATCAAATGAACCAGAAAAAATCCAGGAATGGAGAGGAATAAACTCACAAATTCCTACTGAATGTCCAACATTATTACTGAAAATGCTATTTACCTAAAATTACTAGAATAATAACACAATAGAGGGAATGTACAAGATTACAGAACATTTGTAACATGTGGTTGAAATAGCAGGGTTATACAATGAATAACATATAGTAGTACAAGTACAATACTGACCTCCACGACCATTCTGATAGTTTCCACGACCTCGACCCCCAAAACCATTGGAATTTCCTCTGCCTCTCATCATGCCTCCTCGACCACCTCGCCCATAGCCGCCTCGCTGGTTTTGGTTGTAGGGGGGGCATACTATAGAGAAATAATACAATTTTAATGAACCCTTTAAACATTACCCCCATATTAAACAATATACCCAAAAGCTAATTTTATCATAATATAACAAAACAACTGCAACTATTGCTATAAAATAGAGGTGGTAAATAATGCCTTGAGAAAGATAAATTAATTGAAATATAGTTGCTACGTTAATGCCTATTATTAGCTGAATTATTTAAGTATATTTACAGCTTAAATGTTTATAAAGTAGCAAAATGAATTATATTTTTAATGATCTCAAATAGTAATCCTACCCTTACTAATATAATTTTTAACAATCGCCAATGGAACCACTCCTACGAGTTAAAAAAAGTGGGTCAATTTATTAGCACACAACTGTTAAAGAAAAAAAGCATTCTTCTTATCAATATAAACTGTATTATTTATCTTTTCACCTTTTCGTAATATAGGGCAAATTCTGAAATTCTAAGGTTTGAGGCATACTACAACTACCACAACTAGAGCCTCCTGAGAAACTTCAGAAAATGGAAAAAATATCACCAAATTCAGTTCATACAGTGATATGAATACCAAGCCAATATTAGTCATTCATGGCAAAAATATGAAGCCTAGCCTTTCAAAAATTTCAGCACATAATTTCTGCAGAAAAATAATAACACTTGGCTAATTACTAGAAATAAGCACAGACTACCTTTTAAAATACATTATTTCATGAAAACACTCAGAAAAAGCAGGATAAGTTAAAGTCATCTGGCTATATCATACTCAAGGTTTCAGTACAAAGCTTTGATTAAAACTTAAAAAAAAAAAAAAAACCAACCTTCTTCTTGAGAAGTATCAGCCCACGAGGTGCTGGTCTGCAATTCAGCTTCCTCTGGGGCCTCCCCGGACATCTCGGCAGCTGCAAACCTTGCCTTGTCACCTCCGGAATCACCAGCTGCAGACACATGGGACGTGTCTCCATAAGTGTTAGGAAATCTACCTTGTCCCATTGCCTGCTGTTGTGGGACAAAGGCTTGGGATTGCTGCTGCCCCTGACCACTGTATGCAGACTGAGCCACTGATGCAGGCACAAAAGGTGCTGCAGAGTTGGCAGCATATTCAGAATCTTCAGACACTCTTTGCTGGGGCATTGACATTGGAATGGGTTGATTGGGATTACTATCAGTGGTACTCATGCCCTGCACAGGGGCTTGGAAACTGTTAGAAGATGCCCGAGCAAAGGCTGGGATGTGTTGGGTCGAGGGGTTTGACTGTTGGGCAGGTGGCATTTGAGCAGAGACGGGTGCAGATGCTTCAGGGAAATTGGGAGGAGCTATGCCCGGAGTGGGCGATGCCACCACAGGCTGGGCACTACCTGGAACAGGGAGAATTGAGAAGTTTTGGTTCGTGAAAGTCTGAGAGGGGATGGGAGGGGTTGTCGGTGCTGTGACTGACGCGACAAATTCCGCAACCACTGGGGCGAGCTGGGATGACTGGGGAGGTTGGGCATTTGGGGCCACAGAGGTCTGCTGGGGCACCCCTGGCCTCGGTGGGCGAAAATGCGCAGAGGGCACTGGTGGGTGCCCCGCACCAGGTTGCTGAACCAACATACCGGCAAGGTCCACGTGTGGAGGAACTGGAGCCTCCACCTCCAATTGCGACTCCTGAATGAAATCAAACCCGCTGTCAAAGTTCTCTGGCAGTGTGTGACCCTGGGTCTGCTGCATGGGCTGTTGCTGCTGCATTGGTGCTGCTGCTACTGGGTGAGGAGGGAAGGGTGGGTTACCAGAGGTAACGTTAGGTGTTGGAGCAGGTGGGGTGAAGAAAGAGGCTTCAGGAGGGATGGCAGGGTTCAGAGTAGGTTGAGGGGGGAGGATTTCAGGTGCAGCAGCAGCAGCTAGGCTAGGTTCCATCGTCTCCTGCTGAACAGCTACTGGGTCAACATAACTTTCAACTCGTGGTTCATCCTGTAATATCGATTGCTGTTTTACTAGCCAGTTGCCTTCATTAATACTTTGGAACTTATTTAAAATCACTGATTATTCATTGGAGGAAATACTTTGGTATTGATCCAAACTAAGATACAAACATGGAAACTACTAGTACTAATTCTATCCTAATTTTTATTATAAGTTTACTCTCTTACTTTATTTATCCATACTAGAAACATACCACACAAATACATACCTTCTAGGCTTATAATTACAGCATTAAAATAATTAACTGTCTAATATCTGTATAAGGTGTTATGTTGATATCATCAAGGTAATTCAGCTATTACCATGATAACTTTAGCAGCCATTTTTCTTGATTTCCGAATGAATTTAAAAGAATTGCACAATTAAAAAGAAAATAATTCTAAGGTTATGTTCGATAAAATACCCCTTTGAATCAAAACTTAAATACATATTAATCAAAAGAAAAATTATACATTTCACTGTCATTGATCTGTACTTAATAACTTGTCTGCAAAGAATATTGCAATTTTGAGTAAATTATCTCTATAAGTAAAAAACACATGAATTATTCATGGACCTTGTTTTTGGCATTTCAATGGTACAACTGATTTTGTCATTTAAGTAAACTGTAACTTACCAAGAAAATGAATCCTAAAATTAATCTTCTGAAGTGATACCTGGTGGATTTCTTTCTTTTTTCACAGCAGAAATAAAACGGATAACTTGGTACTTTTTCCCACAATAGTTTAATGTACTAAGTTGTACACAACCAGTTAGGGTGTATTCACACCATCAGTTGGCCAGATACTACAGTCAAGAGCACCCATCCTCAAGAAAGAGGGTGGAACACCCGATACTTCATTCCTGCTCAATGCAATAGAGAAGTTTCAAATCCCCCACCATCTGCATCATTCCCATTCCCTGGCAAAGAAACATCTGTTATCTGTGAACTCCTTGTTCCTACTTATTTGCATATTTCCCTTCCTTCCCCTTTATGCAACAAAGCTCCTTCCTTGGTAGTCCGCACAACTATAACAAGTCCCCAAATCCTCAGTATTCCCCTCTTACTCATGCCCTTTACACCTCTTTCCTGCAGATATTTAATCTTGACTATAGTCACCAGATGATGGTGTTTACAGAACTTACTACATAAAATTATTGCTGAGAAAAATACAAATTCATAATTTTTATTTCTGCTGCAAAAAATGAATCCTATTCATAACTCACATCTTCGGTTGATCCAATACAAATTGGTACCACAACTCAGTATACCAAATTTCCCATGCAGTAATTACTGGGTAATGAAAAATACATTTTATAGGAGTTCCAAGTAACTCAAACAAACTCAGAAGTCAACTGATAACCTTCACATAAATGAGAATACTGTACATAAGAGAAATGGCTAAATTCATTTTCCTCTGAATTTATTACAACTAATTCATCTATGATTGGTAAGGGTTTTTTTTAACACATGAAGGTAAAGTCAAAAAGACTGTAAATCCAATGGACAATAACATTTCAAATGCATATAACCGAAAAGGAAACCAACAACAATTGGGTAAGCAGTAAACCGTTGGTAATTAATTAAAAAATTATAAAATTGCAATAGAGCCATGACTTGCATTGGGGTACATAATAATTCTATTTATTATTGAAATAGTTAAAGAGATAATCTTAAGGTAGGTTATTGTCTTATCTGTAAAAATGATCAACCTGCTGAAGCGAAGGTTCTGTTGTTTCATCAACAGCAACAACAGCTGCTGCTGCTGCCGCTTCTTCCTCTTCTGGACTTTGATCAAAATAACCACAAGTATGAATTCTAGCAATTAGTTCTTTTAAACTGGCATAGGTCGTCCCCACAACTTCCTTTTGCCGCCCTTCCACTAAGTGAATCAAATGCTCTGCAGAATGTGTCAGCTGTTCCTAAAATAGAGTCCATGTTTAAGTTAATTATTATATATAATTTATATACTCAAACAGTACCCGAATCAGAATAGAATACTTCATACTTTTAATAGAGAAATAAATAGTAATTGTAATGTTGCGAAATTAAAAGTACAAAATAGTATTAGGAAAATAGTTTCACAGCAATGCAATCACCAGAATTTCCTGATGAGAAATGAGTTATCATTTCATCCAGCATGTATACAAACAATAACAAGAAAATCTTATTGATGTAACAAAATCCTCTGATTTGGCCTTGGTGATAGAATTCTATGAAAGAGTAATAAGAAACAAACTGATAGCATGTAAATGTTATTTATTATTGCTCTTTCATCTTGTTGATGTATGTAACATATTATAAAAGGAAAGTGATGATTAAGTAAAATGCATGGGTAAAATTACTCAAGGTGAAAATTGGAAGGTTTGCTAGAAACAATAAGGATAAATTAAATTACTTGGTATGGGGGCATATTTTCCTCAGGAATATGCTTTGGTGACAGGAGAAGATAAAGGTCATCAAGGCTCTTAATGTCCTCTTCAGTAAGCTGACATGCACCATTCCTTGCTGCCAAAAAATCTTCCCGAACTGTCTCTTGACCAACATTGAGCAAGACTTCCTGCAAAATACATATTGCCAAATGGTTTTAAGCTAGTCAGGAAACTGCAAAATCTGAGGTATCAACAGAAACTCACTACGCAAAGATGAACAATTTTGTGATATCTATTGTACCCACAAGGCTTAATAGACAACAGAGCATAATCTGGATCAAAATATCAGCGATTAAAATCCAGAAGCATTGTCTAGCGTAAACAATCAATCAGTCACAAATCCTAAAATAAATTCTTTAATTTTTTATTTCATGAATTGAAACTTTTCATACAGCACTTAAAAAACTCTTAAATGTCATTTGATACATGGCATTTATTAACTGAATTACAAAAGCTAACTCTTGCTATGAATCTGAAAATTATCTTGTGGCATCTGGGAAATGTAGGCAAGAACCCTAACATATTCTTAGATACCACACATTTCAGAGTATTTAATAATTCGGAAAATATGTAGATGTAGGCCATTTTATGTATCATTTCAGTTGGTGAACTAGTCCACGAAATTTCCCTTAATTTGGACCTAAGAAACTTAAAGGAGGGCGATGAAATTCGTATGGTACAGTCAAAACTGTTTACTTAAGGAAAAAGAGTGCTCCACCCCTGAAAACATTAAACCGCAAGAATAAGATGGTCTTAATTTGTGCACGAAACTGTCATGTGATAAATCTAGATGCTATAGAGCAAGTTTAATTCATCGTGAAAGTAAACAGATAAGCATACAATGATTCACTATAGTGCGATGCTGAATACGAAAGCCCATTCAGAGTGATACGCTATGTACAATTGGTGAAATGGATTTTTGAAGTAAAATTTCATATTATATAATTATGTATATTATCTAGCATAAATAAAGCGCTCGTAAGCGTGTATGCATACCCGACGCGTTAAATGCATAGGTCGGGCAATCCATACATCTTTCCGCTATGTCGTCATCCGAGAAGGCTGAATCATTGAAAATGGAATGAAATCTGATAATAAAACGGCTGAGTTGCAGAACTTTCAATGCGTCTTAAACAGCTAGATTGTGCTTCACACAAGAAGAAATTACGTCAGAAATTTGAGAATATAACACTTCTTCTATAAATTGTTTACGTATGAAATGCTACTATTGAACCACCGCGCATGTTTAAAACAAAATCCATTGGGAAGAAGTATCTGAAAAAGTGACCGTTTTTACAGCCTCAGTTGATATCGGTTGTGAAAGATTAACATAAAATATGACAAAACATTTTTTAAATCATATTGGCTCCGCGCAGCCAAACATCTCAACTTCCTTACATAGGTAACATTCTTGACTACCTAATAAAAATATAAATAATCGCCATATATATACATAACCAACCGATCAAAACAAACCATTTTATAGACAAGCAGCAGCTAAATGCTTAAAAGATGCTTTACTGCAGTATAAAGCCTAGAGGTACATAAAGTCAGCAATTGCAATTTTCAGCAAAAGCTTAATGCTTTAGTTAGATTAACCAACACTTCTGGAGCCCTTCAATAAGGTTCAAGGGCCAAAATCATTTCACAGCCACCATATATCATAAACTAGGATTTTCATAAGAACAAAAGGTCAATGGAGTCCATGTTTTTACCTGTATCACTAAGATCTCCTTTACTCTGCTGATTTCTTGTTGAGTCCGTTCAAGCTGCTCTTTTCGTTGTTGTTTCTTAAGGGCCTTGGCAGCGTCCGCCGCTATTGTATTGAACTGCTTACACAATTCTCGGGCGAAATCTAAACATTGTAGCACTTCATCATATTTGGCTACCGCTGAAAATTGGTCACTATTGAGTTCTTTACCGTTCTTCTGTTCCTCTTTGTATGACTCTAGTTTAACCTGATAAAGCACATGAAGGAACATATACATCAGCTCATGGTCAATGGCAGTTCTAGCAAGATAGACCTCCACATGAATCCTCAGAATTATTTAGGTAATTTGATATTATGTCAAAAATCTGTGTATACTACAACTGAAAACACGATTTCTACTTTTCATCTGACAGCAAATTATAAAAAATCTCCTAAAACAATATATATGCTGACGTCAAAAACCAGCAAGCTAACCTTGAACCGTGAAAAAAGGAATTAATAAAACTAAGCGAGATAGTTAAGGTATATTTGAAAGTGAAAATTTGACTACCCGTGAAATAAATACAAAAACATGATAAACGACGTATTTAAAATGCCGGATGACGCTAAAAATTCAAATGCGAAGGCTTTCTAAGCCCAAGGATGAGACGGCCATGTTCGTCATCGCTGCGGCTAAAACCCGAAAACATCAAATTGATAAACTACAATTGGTAATATGTGCAAAAATAAAGTAAAATGATTCACCTAAAATAAGACTAAATTGCCAACGTTAAATAATATCGCTATTACGAGCACATGGCAGATAAAACATGGCGGACTGTTATTCCTGAAATGACAGGTGAAAGATATCTCTCACTATGCTGCAACTGAACGTCATGCTCGCTATAAACTTACCTTCCTTTTCTCCAAATTACGAATTTTATGATCTATTACAGTTATAGCTTGACGTAGAGGGTCTACGGCCTCCGTAGAGGCTTGTTTTTCCAGCTTCGCAGAGGCTGAAGGCATCCTCAAAGCGCAACAACTAGGATGTGTTTAGGATTAACACACATCTGCCGCAAGAGTGTGCAGCTGTGCATAAGTTCGTCCAGCTAGAGTCAAATACTTGATTATGTTCTACAAGTCATTAATATAATTTAAGAATATAAAAGATAAATTTATTCCTAAGTTAAAATTAATGTAAGTGATATTATTTTAACTGTTTTTCCATAATATTTTATTAGAAAGAAAAGTTCTTACAGGAAACATGAAGATGCGTTTCTTTTTATTCGCTAGCTTTGCCGGTCAATTTAGACTAGTCTGTAGTACCTGTCACATTTGCAATGAAATACTATTGTCTGTTAAAGAAACACTTAAGGCATAGTTAAGAAGCTTACTTAATCATCCAATTAGATGAATACAGCTGTGTATGGTATCCGTAATCCAGGATCTCAACTGACTAAATCTAACGTAATTGAAATGTCTTTTAGTCGTTACCGTCGTTACTCAATGAACATTACCTATATTACTACTTCAGTACGTAACACGAATATTATTTTTCAGACATTTTCTAATGGTAGTATTGGTCCGACCTCATTTATCTCAAAGCACATCTTCGTCTTTTCTCAGTTTTAGTTAACTTGTAAGAAAAAATGCTCGAAATTGATTTACTGATTTTCTATTTGTTATGGTAGTTATAAAAGTTTAAATTAGTGCCTTGTTTCTTAACACAGTTAAATTTACGCGGAGAGTAAATAGCTGCTACAATTTTAAGTCCACCGATGTACTTTTCCCCTGACATTACTCTTGATTTTATCCACCTAAAACTTTTGGAAATCAAAATATCTACAATTGAGGGCAAAAAACTTATTGAGGTTGATCAGGGCAAACCTCTCTTACTTTTTCGTAGCAGAAAGAAATCAAGCCAGCAGACAACTATCTAGATTAATTTCTATCCTGCAATATATCTTCTGCCCTATTTTTCTCTTCACAGAACAGGTTATCACACAACACGATTTCTTGCTTTACATCTGTTGTATGGTAGGGATGTGTCGTTTGAATTCAGTGAATTACATTCTATGATCACCATTCCAGTAGCGAAAACTATATGTTAAATCATGAGAAAATGAAATATCCTCATCTTTGTCATAGAAAGATTTATTTGTACATTTCATACAATTTGTAAAATTCTAGAGTGCATATTTACAATCATGAATACTCCAACTGATTCATGTTAAGATTATCATGATAGTGTAATTTCCTCTGTTTTCTTCCTCCGAGATTTCAAATCTGCTTCAACCCACAGTAGTGTAACATCATGGAATTTCTGTAATATACAAGATGACATAAGAATGGTCAGAAATCATAACACCAAATAATGATTTTCTCAGACAGCCTACAATTATTTTGACTAAACTTCAGAAAAAAAATTGTCTCAAAGAAAAAATAGAGGTGGTTAGAAAAATCACTCAATGAACTTTTCATGTTGATCAGAATACACTAAGAAACTATATAAGCAGTTATATGTAAGGTTTTCACCAAATAAACTAAGGAATTTAAATGGTGGCCATGATCTATTATTATTAAATAAAGATTTTCTTTGAATTATTTACATTATAATTATAAATTTTATTACTACTTTACAGCTCACAGTTAGACCAGAAAATTTAGTTTAACTATTTCATCAAGTTAAATTTAAACAATTTTTTTTCTATCTGCTTTAGATTGAATAATGTTTTTCTTTTTGATTGTTTATTTATAATCAATCAATGTTTTATCCCTAAATTTCATGAGAAATTATACCTGTCCCATGTTTAATAAATGAACAAAGTTAAGAGGATAGAGATGGTAGTTTGTCTATTTATAGATCAAATTTTCCCTATGTATAATATTGCTTAGAAAAAAACGAGAGAATCATTCTATAATTAACTTTACCCTTACAAGATGATAGCAACCCACATTTGTTCTCCATTGTCTACTTCTCTTTCTATAATTATGAATCAAATCTATGTCAAAAGTAAATTATATGTACTTAAAGGAGGTCTCGAAATGAATTTACATGTCCCCAAGCATCATCCACTCTTCACAATAAATATGCTCATTTTTAATTATACATTCATCTATGACAATGACTAAAGTGTGTGACACACTAAACAGGTTGTATGTCAAATTGACATAGGCTATCAAAAAGGCTTCTAATATGCTGGTTCACTAAAAAGAGCTCAGATTTGAATGGCTGAACATTAACTAAAATAAGGAAAGGAAATTATCTGTGAAAATTCATGATTAAACTAATACATAAAATCAAGCTATACAAGAATAGATACTACTCTACATATGCTGATATATATATCACTAATACAAGCCAAAATTTTACCAACTACTTCGTGAAAATAAGCATGAGAAAATAACTGAAATACCTGTGTTATGAATGGAGTATCTGCAAGGATGTCATGAAGGATCTTGGTGTTATCATTAGTCTGATTGCTAGCCTCCCTCTCCTTCACCAACTCAACACACATCATATAAGTGTGTTGCTTCAAGTGGACCAGCCGATGGTACAGCTGAATGTTTTCCAAACATGTTTTACAAGCTAGGAACGTCTGTGTGATATAAATATGAAATATGTACCACTTAATAACAAAGAGTTTAGAAGTTCATCACTCCAACAGTGCATATGGTTACTCAACCCAGGTGGAGTACACTTAGGGAGCTAGAGTATGCTTAAACACTGAAAATTTGAAGAACAACCATAGTTTCATTTACATGTTCCTTCCAGTCTTTTGGTGAAAAAATATTTTTTGGCTATTTCCTTACGTGTTTGGCAGAAACAGAAACTTAACATCAAAATATTTTTCATTTAAGGAATAAAGTTTCATTAAGTCTGTAAAGTTGTCAAATTGTAAACAAGTCAAAGATCATTAGATCAATAGTCTTAAATTGATTAGATATTTGTTAGATTTGAGATATTAAAAAAAATTCAGGGAAATAGTTGGTCAATTTATCAGAGATTGCCTGATTCAAATTACCCATTCATGACACTTAGCATGCAAACTTTACAAAAAGCAAAGAATGAAAACAATTAGCCTAATGAGTAAAATTTAAAAAATTACCTTAAATTCTTCAGAGATGGAATTAAAGGGTAAGGATTCAAGGGTTTGATTAGAGTATGTTTCCCCACCGAGGTCAACAGAAGAGTTATATGAAAATTTACAGCATACTTGACAACTAGCCTCAGGGTCAGAGCTCATTTTAGATTTACTAATCAGTGTTGGCCATCTCCTAAGACTTTCCTGAAAACAAGAAACTAGTTTCAAACAAATATAACCATGATTTAAATATGAGAAAAAATCAAATAACTGGCTATCACCTTTATTTGGTCATTCCATTCAAATACTAGCAGTAATTTCTTCCTTTTTTCTTCACACACATTGTCCATTTCATTCATACTACTGAGGAAATAATCATCTGGATGAAGAAATAAATTGCATCAATAGATATTGAGTACACCAGTAGACAATATTTAAATTATCAATGCAAAAATTTTTATTTTATAGTGTAAGCACAATATTAAATAACATTTTAAAGAAACTTTGAGTTTGTAAGGCTACATAAAACTCAACTAATAAGGCTTTCATCTGAGAATATATATTTTATTTGAGAACTCTTTAGAACCTAAAGAATTTGAATTAAATTGTGAAGTCTTTCCTTTAACAAAAGTGAATATCCTGGATATGTGAAAATGAGGATGGATATTAAATAAAAATTCTAAAAAGGAGAATTTTGGTTGAAAGGGGATGGACTTCTTTATCAGAAATTAAAATGTACTTAGGGTTAGTATTTAAGAACTATGCATATATTGTTGATGAAATGGCAAGGGCAACATTTGCAACATTTTTACCAATGATTTTCACAAATAAAAAAGTTATTTCAGGAAACCATTCACATCAGTAATAAGTAATGATTATAAATAAATTTTTTGCAAAAGATAGCAATCATATGTGCTGTGAAATTCAGAAACATCATAGCCCTTCAATTAAATTTAAAGTATGAAGAAGCCTTAATGTAGGTCTGGAATTGAGCCCAGTGGATGGTTGAGTTGTGTAAATCAAAAATATATAATTGATAATGTTTACATCAAGTTGCATAAAATATCTTATAGGTTAAAATTGTACATGGCTTGATAAGCATATGGCTTAGAAGTTACCTTACAATGGCTCCTCCATTTTTATCCTTGATCAATTAATGATCATGAAAGTAATAATCATTATAGTTATATTATTAATTGCAAATGACAACAATATGATTCAATTATCAAGGAATCTGATACTATACAAAAACAATTTGAAACTTAGAATATTAAATTTAAAAAATACCTAAGCTGCACAACAGCTTATGGTACCATTAAGGATTTACTTATACAAAAACATAAGTCACTAGAGTGAATATTTACATACCTTGTTCTGTTAAAATTTCAGTCAGAAAATTGGAATCAAGAGCTTGTGACACCAAGGTTTGCAAGTAAACCTCAAAAGCATAACTATGCTTTTGTAAGTCCTTCAGTAACTTTTCACGTAGCTTACTGAAATAGAAGATTATAATTTTACTAATTTCAAGGTCCCACAAATACATACCTCAAAATGTCTTTCAAAATACTTACTCTTCATTTATGACTAATTCCTCTTTGATTATCTCAACTATGTACTCAAACCTGTTTTGGTATAGAAACCTAACAGGCACTGGTTGATATAAATCTCTGTTTTTAGGTCCCCATCCTGAATACTAAAGACAAAAATAAAATACACATATAAGAGCAAAAGAAACAAACAACAAAATATATAATATAAAAAAGACAAGAAGGATATTGAATATCTAATTATATTCATGAAGGTTATTATTACTGTCTTTAAACTAAAATATAATATTGCACAGGAAGAAAGATGACAGGGACTTATGTAAAGGGAAAAGCTGTTAAGATAGCTTCAACAGAATCTATACTTTTACTGAATTTTACAGTAAATAGCATTTAGGTATATGAAGACATACAATTATATTTACAACGCCAGAGTAATAATAAAAATTATGGTGCTATGACAGTCGAGGTTATTTTACACATTATAACTAACTGGGATTGCTTTCACCAAACTTGAGCATGTTACCCACTAGGATAACATAGAGACCACAGGAATCTAGAGTTGTTTTACCGATAAAAGGAAATTAAAATGTTCCAGTGATATATGTTATGTTAGGAGGGGCTCAGAAGATGAATTTTCAAACTATACTTTGATGGATATAAAATTTGGAATATTGTCTGATGTAGCATCACAATGTTGTTGTGACATTCATACATTCAGAATAAATCATTTCATGAATCTAATTAGAGTGTCAATTAAAATTTTTTAAAAACTGTCAATTTGACAGCATACCAATGAACGGATACTTACAGTGCTAACATTGCGATATCTTAGCGAACCATCCTCTGATCTGAAAGGCTCATATTTTTGAAGTAGAGCTTTCCCATCTACTCTCCAAAGAGTAGGTTCTTCTACGTCTTCCAGCTCCTCCTTAAGAGCTATGAAAGATCCAGACTGGAAAGAACAATAAAAATGATCAAAAGTCATGTTGAGGATGAAAGCTTAGTACAGTTCCATGACAAATTTATGTTCGACTAGTTTTGTTTCAGATGAAATTTTACATGATAGCTGGGTTTAAAAATGAGAAGAAGCGGAAGTGGAGGGGTTAAGTCTTAGAAGGGTTTGGGAACATATATTTGTTCCCTACAGGTGGACAGATGAAGAACATTAAAGGTTATTACTTAAGCAGTTTGATAGGATGGATTAGACATTAAGCAGTAGACCTTTTCCCAAGACAAATGTTAATTACAGAATGCTGATGACTCTGGTGGAATTCGGGATTCACTGCATAGAGAGCATACTAAGATTTTAAGTTTGACCTATGTTGCAGAGTGAAACAGGAGTTAAATAAAATTAACTGTTTACTTTTGAAGACTTTAACAACGATAATAAACATTCACATTAAAACTTCCATTGTAATACAGATGACATGCTTAACATGATCTCCATACTGATTGTAATAATCAAAGAAACTAGCACCACTAATTGTAATCAAATCGTTTTTGGATAAAGAAGAGACTTTTGTCGAATAGTACCCACATACAGAGCTGTTAAAACCAGATTTTAAGATCGAGTTTAAAAATACAAACTTCAAAGCTTGTATCAGCAATAAGTCCACTATATAAATATTCCAAGAGTAATAATTAAGTACAGTTATGTACAATTATTCCAATAATATAAGATCCAAATTCAAATCATGTCCAAAGATCACATGTGCCGAATTGAGTAAAATATATGATGACTGAAAAATTAATGCAAAAAATAGATGATATGGAATCTTAGAATCATAGCTAAAGAGATAGCAATTGAATATTGCTCTACAGTAACATAGATATGCATTTACCATCATTACTTTAAAATCTTGACTAAAATTGCTAAATTTCACTGACAAAGAAAGGCAAAAAAAAACTTACAAAAACCTAGTCTGATAACCAATCAATGCAGCCTAAATTGAAAAAATAGACTTATGAAGCTAAGAAAAAAGAGTTATTATAAAAAATACCTGAAAAGGAACCAGGTTTTGATTTTGACTTCCAGCATTATTATTATCTGGTCTGCCAGTAGGAATCTTTTTAGGTTGCACCACTTCGTTTGTCTTGGACTCAGCACCAGACCCTACATCATTCTTTTCAACATTTGGCCTCTGATATGTTTTAGCTGCATGAGGGCCAAACCTTTTTGGTTTCATAAGTGAATTATGGCGCTGCTTCCACTCAAAGTTGTCTTCTTCATCTGAAGATGGTTTCTGTGAACCATTAAAAAATAAATGAACTTTCTTGAATATTCATTAGTTGGGTTCATCTTTGGAAAAAAAAGGTTTATGCATAGCCTTATGAAAAATATAAAAATGAAATTACTATGGCCCAGCAGCCTTATAAACTATTTTCAATTCAATGAACTGAAAATGCTTTATAAGAAAAGAACTTTAAATAATACAATTTAGCATAATGAATATTTTAGAAATTTTTAAATTGAAGAAAAAGATGAATTAGTTTCACTTTCTAGGGGAAACTCATTGATTAAGCACAAGGGATCTCCATTCAAAATCACCAGAAAGGTTAACTGATCAGGAACTTCAAAAGTTAAGCACTAAAGTATATATTGGATTATTACAGAAGCCTGTTTCTGATATTTTGATAATTAATTGCAAGACCTTCCAAAAATTTGAAAAACCTTTGGATAAACAATTTAAAACTCACAAGGATTTCATATTTTTAGACTAAATTTTCCGTGATTAATTCTTTTTGGAGCTTAAATTCTTCTCAAAATCAAGCTTTATTTTTCTCGTCTTAGAACATTAACAATTATTTTATACTTAATGGCTAAACGTTTTCTGGAAAGGCCTTCCAAACAATATTCAAATTTACCACACATTGCTTCATTAAATGTAAGTTCTATCCAGTGATTACATTTCTTTTAGCATTGAAATGTAGTTCAGAACAGAATAAATGATATTTAAGCTGATATTAAAATTCATACCTTTTCATTTGGCGTCCACACTGGATCATTGTCTGAGTCACTTCCTTCTTCAAAATCTGGATTATCCTCAGATTCCGACTCAATGTAAGAAAATCTAGCCTTTCTCTTTGCTTTTCTTGCAGAGAGCTCACGCCGTGGTACTTCCACTACAATATAATAAGAACTTTGCTATTAAAGAGAACATTCTTATGCTACCCTGACATATGTAACCACATTAAAGACCTCCAACATGTGTATAACATGAAGCATACCTATCCCTTATTACATGGACAATTGATATGGGAGCAGAACTAATCCAATTTGAAAAAAGATGATCATTCTTTTCTTAATTTATCACCAATAAAATTATTGTAACAAAAGAATACAATGAAAGACATGGATTATTCTCAAGCACAAAAAATCTAATCGTTAATAACAAACAAAAATGATTAAAATAACACATACAAAGGGTTGACACACATACCAAAACCCGGTAAAATATACTTTGAAAATCAAATATTTTTGACGATTTTATAAATGATGGGTATTTCTGGTGTACAGAAAAAATGTTCTTAATGTTTTACTCTAACAACAAGTTATACAATAAGAGCATTTTTATGCTATGATATATTGCAAGTAACTTCATTATTTACACGAAGAAAGGTAAACTGACACTAATACAATGAGCTATTTCTCATGGCTATTCTTTAATTGGTTTTTATGAATAACTAATGAATATGATTGCTGTAGAGATGAACTACAGAGCAAGGATGATGTAAACACCAGGCAAGAAGTGTTAAAGAAATCTTCTAAGGCAAAATTGAGTGATAGCATGAGCTATAGAGATTAGGATATCTCACCACTGCCATTTGCTGTCCCCCTTTTTTCTGTGGCAGACAGTGACTATTAACTACATAATTTAACCAGGGATTTTTGAGGAATTAAAATGCTACTCTTACTTATAATATTTAAAATTTCTTCTTTCAGTTACATAAATGTTTTAGCTGAGACCCTAAGAATACTATCTATAGGAAGGTTAATATCTGAGGATACCATAAATGGGGAATTTGCATAATTGTAAGGGTCCATTTATTGTTAGAGTTGGAAAAAGATAATTCTAACTGGACCAAAAGGTGCAAATTATACCCCAAGAATTCTTTACGTGACTATATACATCAATAAAACAATAAGACAAAATTCACACAGTAAAACAGCAGCATCAGGGTGTCATCATACATTATATGTCACTTCAGATGCATCCTTACCTACAGATAGAAAAAAATCAACAAGAAATAATCTACATGACTAAGTTTCTCATATCTAGTATAACATTGACAAAAGTACCTCATTTTCTACTATAATTTACATGCCTATACTAATTCCTTACATTTATGACATTAAAATCATGATTGTCACAATTATTATCTAGTTGCAAAAATCTATGAGCCAACATGGGCCTGATATCAGAGCCAACCTACCTCGATGGAATTATTGATTAGAAAGGATGATAGAATATTGAGAATAATAATAGGCATTTATGGCACAAGACTTGGATTATAGATACAAATGGTTCATGTTATAAAGTACCACTGAAAAGAAGAAAGAGTAGTATGGTAGGCTAGAAGATCTATGCAGTCCATAGTAACTTATTCACAGTGATTCTGAATATAGGCTAGGATGGATAGTTACAGAAAATATTGTTACAAATGGAATAATGGATATCTGAAATGACTGAGAATTTAATCAAAATCAGACCAATTCCTCAATAAAGTATATAGTTACCACAGCTTCTTATTTTATACCTTGCAGTTACCCCGTGTTGTACCTTGAAATCAATCCACTAAAATTTAAAACATTTATATTCATAAATACAAAAATTTCACAAACTACAACTCACAAGGAGAAATAAATTTTAATCCATTAATCATCCCATTTCATTTAAAATATTAATATATGCTGTATGAGAGCAAGAAAGGATAGCTAACCATCAGAGTGATGTTATCCTAGGATCACCTTATCTTCTGGAGCTTTGAAAGCTATTGGATTTCTTCATGTTTATCCAACTCCTGGAACCACACCATCTTTTTATGATCTTTAAACATGGAAATGCATTTAAGCAAATTTTTAAATAGTCCATCTTTTCAGAAATCATCATCCACAAAATTAATAAAAGTAACACAGGAGAAGAATTTACGTGGAGATACTGAATTATTTTGTAGGTGCAACATAATGCACAAAGGCAGAATCAGCATATAAAATATGGAGTAAATACCACTATCTGCCAGAGTATAATAATCTCACCGTGGAATTCCAGAAATGATTGGAATACAGTGATATTCATTTCAGTAAAAAGTTTAGGGAATAAATATGAGTTTACAAAATATTTATTAAGTCAATTAAACCATTTTACCGAGGGGAGGATGATGACATGGAACGTGTGGAATTTTAGAGATCCATCGACATGGATATGATAATATTTATGAATATACATGAATTGATAAGAAGTGATTATTTAATCACTACCTTCTTATTAAATTATTTAATTTCTTATGCTAAGCATCTTCAGATTTATCTGAAATTTCCATTATCATAAAATGGTTACAAAATTATAGGTGTTTTTTAGTTCATGATATTCATTATTTAAATAGGTAAGGTGTAATCAGAAGATGACCGATTTCATACATAAGGGCTAATCAACAAAGGGCACAGAAGCTTCTTTATACCAGTGACCATGAGATTCACACACACACACTGAATAATACTAATAGATCTTATTTCCATCATGTACTTTTCGCCAAATAATTAGCTTCACTTTTTTCATCTTTCCATCAAGGTTTTCAGAACAAAGTAGTTTAGTGGGATATAATTTTGCTTTTTTTTACCTGTTTTATGTTAAAAACTGTTACGTCACAGCTACCTCACTCATGATAATGAGAAATAGTGTTTATGATAATTAGGAATTATAATTTCATAAATTTCCTAAATAGTAAACAAAGTACATGTGGTAGGTGTATGCATGGTCATTATTTCCATTGCAGGTGCCTTAGCAAAACATTATATTTTTGAGTCTACAAAGGTAATGAGAAAAATACTCCAACATCATAAAACTTAATTCGTTCAATACATAAACATGTATTGTGTTAATTTTATTTCAAGTATTTTATATTATAGTGATATTCAAATAGTGAATAGCATATATTCATCATGGAGACATATGAGAATGCATTACCTTTGTGCTGATTTTCAGAACAATCTGCACTACCCCACGGGGAGACCATAAGATTGTCTAATTAGCAACTAAAGTTATCATTTATAATTTCTGTAAAGTTATTAGGCTAGGATTAAAAACAAGGATTCCAAGAGCGAAAAACTGAGGAAAAATCAATTATCTACCAAAAGTCACCTCACAATAGACTGATTAATAATAATAATAAACGTCTTTATATGGGCGAGATTGAGACTAAGAAGTCTCCTCTTCCATCTTACCCACTGATTGGTCACACCCTTCAGAAATAAAGTACTCTAGGAATGCATGGGATGGATCTACCTAGTGATACATTTTGAAAACAGAGCAATGTAAATTAAAGCAGTTATTTTGTTATGAAGAATGACATACCTTCAACATTGGTCTGTTTCCTTTTCTTTCCTCGGCCGCCACTTTGTTGAACAGAGGATTCAGAACCACTACCACGTGAAACATCTTCATCTTTGTCAGTTAAATTTAAGATCTCCTTCTCACTACAGTTACTTGTTTCATCAACACTGTTTTTTCTTTCCTCTGACTTCAGTGCAAATGCCACCTTACTTTCCACAGCCTCGCTCTCTAAGTCCTCTCTAACTTTAGGAATACTCTCACCATTTTGATTTTCGCCCTCGTCAACACTGTCTAAATCTTTCATCTCTTTAACATCCCCTGCCCCATTTGATTCACCGCAATCCACTTTTTCATTGGTACATTTATTAAAGTTCTCCCTCAAAACCTCCAACATTTTACTTTTGCTCACATTCTGACTATCGCTGTCCACTGATTCCGAGGCCTCGAAATCATTCGTTTTTTCCGTGAAGCTGTCTTCTGATTCACAGTTTGACTTTTCTTCCACTTTTATATTTTTCACTCTTGGATGTTTCCGTGGCCTCCCTGGAGATCTTTTAACTTTACCAGGTGGTTTCGTCTCCTCCTTCTTGGCTGTAGTGAGGCTTCTCCTTGCTGTTGCTGGTTTAGTCATTGGTCCGCTTTCATCTCCTTCCAGGAACTTCAGAAAGCTATCCAAAAATCCAGACTGACCAGTCATCTTAGTTTTAATTTCCTACATTCCAAAAAACATGGATATCAACACATCAAAGGGGTAATGCTTGTGGAGATTAATTAAGAATTATAGATGTAGATATGAAGGATAAGGTTGGGTAGCTTCATTATTTACATGACTAGCTCAATGAAAGATGTTATGGATCACAGTTACGCAGTTAAAGGACAAGTTATGGATCATAGTTTAATTCCAAAACAGAAAATAAATACAGCTTTTCTTTCATCATAAATAGTAAGGTGCACTGTGCTAATTGGTCCATGTTAAATCCAAATTAACCTAGGATAGAATTTTTAAGCCCCATTGGGTAGCACATCAGTAGATGGTTTATTTCATTCTCCAGTGATAGCTTTAACTGGATTTGGAGCCATCTTGTACATGGCTAGTAGGAGAAATTTTAATGTTATAATACATGATTATAATGCATAAGTTATTTGTGATGTGATTCGTAAGTGATTTTAGGTGTCTTCAGCTAGCAACAAATAAGTATCTTACATCATTTCCTGTTGGTGAATCTTTAAGATTAGTTTAACTCAAAAAATAAATAGTTATGCTAGCTCAATCTCATATATTTTCTGTTTTTTGGGGTCCAGTAACCACATCAGATTTCTTAAAATGAGGTATTAGAGGTAGCTGGATGGGTTTGTACCCTAATTACCTTAGGGATGACTAGATCATACTGGAATATATCTTGAAATACTTGTACTCCATGGGACTAAGTCCAACCTAGACTAACATGAAGTATTTTAAGGGTTCTTATAGATTAAACTAACAGTTGCGATGATATTGCCAAAAATTTGAAAACTAAATTCAAGGTTGCTTGTTGGGGATGATGATTTAGAGTTTCATTAAAAAACTCAAGAAGAAACAGACAAAGCTTACTCTGCAAATCTTAAATAGTATTAAACATGGTTAACTGCTTATCTCTGGACCTCAACAACCAGTTTATTGAGAAGAAGAATTTATGCAAAGAAAAGTCTGCTAGCAATGTTTGTTTGTGCTAGTTAGGCCTCACCTCGAGTACGCATGCAGTGTATGGGATCCTGCTGAAAAGTGTTGTATTTGTAAATTAGAAAAGGTTTGAAAGCCAATGCATTTTGTAAAGAGTTGCTATGATAAATCCGTAAGTGTTACTCAGATGCTTCAGGAGGCAGGATGGGAAACTTTAGGAGAAAGAATGCTCAATCAGGGATTTTATTTACTTGATAAATTCAGACAGAGTATATTAATTGAAGAGTAACTAATATTATGCGCCCTCCTGGTTATATAGGTCATTCTGATACCGTAAGAAAAATTAGAGAAATAGATGCTAATAAAACCACTCATTTGGGGATTCATTTTTTCCAAAAACAACACACGAAAATAAGTGACTAGGAAAGTAGAGTCATGATTCTTACACACCCCGCCACATACCGGAAGGCGACTTGCAGGGTATGTATGTAGATGTATGAAACCACTGAATCTTCGCAAGCTCTAAGAAGGGCATTCCTCTTTGCTCCCTGCAGAGGTGCTACCTTACATTTTGAAGGAAGATCAATACCCAGATGTTTAAAGTAAAAACACTGTCCTGGAGTCAATGTGGGTCAAGCCAGTCAGAGTTCTGTAAGTGGAGAATGAAACACCATGGGGCTTTAAGAAACAATCATCCAGCGGCTTCCCAAATGGCCAACCAACTTTTGTTATCTGGTCATCAGTAATTACAGAATATGAACTTCCTCCATATCCAAAATAAAGAATGAGCAATGAAATCTAGAGAACAACTGGACATCCGTAAGATCCTCTGCATTCCCAATACCAATATTATCAATGACAAACTTTCTCCTATTCCTCTTTAAGCCTAAGCTTGAATTGTTAAATAAATCTCTCCTCTTACTCCCGTGACTTAAATACTCCCCCTTCTTTCCATACCTCTCTACCTTTGCTATATACGAAGAAAATATTTATTATATTATTCATTCTTTATGTTAGGGATTCCTGTCACCAAGTCATGCCTGATGCAATTGATAGTACTTTCATAATCTCATTAATGATGAGCTGACAAACTGCATTTTAGTATGGATTTGGATTGTCAAGAAGAGCTTTCAACTTGTTCAATCCTACATACTGGAAAATACATATTTACATATAATACAATGCTATCACCACGGAATCAGCTGGTTTATTTCTACTAGGCAGAGTCACTACCTACAAATAAAGAAACCACAGAAACAGAAAATTGACTAATTTACTCCTTTGGTTATTTCTAAAATTTTTAACAAATTAATAGACAGTAAAAACTCTTGGGATAGAGAAGAAAGCAGGATAAATCTAGAAATTCTGGGGGCTATCATTCTGCCAAGACCGGTCAAAATAGTTGCTGGACCAACTTACAACAAGGTGGTGAAAATTACATCATCTCATCATGGTTAATCTACAGAATAACTACATGCATACACAAAAAGAGGAATTATTTTGGAATTTTTTGTTTTTAAAAGAAGAGAAGGAATGTAGGCAGTGTAAGCCAAGAAATTGTGATACTAAATCTATCTACAGTATCTACAGTTGCAGCTTCATTTTAGATACATAAGTTGGTGAGATTAAAGCATGCATGATAAAAACCTAGATGAATCTTCATTATGGCTCAATTGATAAAGTGATTGCTATGGATATTTCTTAAAATTAACAATCAATTTCAGAGCTACAAGGATATGCTCAAGAGACATACCAAGAAGAAAACAGAAAAGTTGTTCTCAAATTTTTATCATTAGAAAAATGAGACAAACCTTCTGGATGAAGTGGCTACACAACAATTGTTATATGAGCCATCCCCATTGGCTTTTTAGCCAGCAACATCAAACCTCAGGAGCTTTATAGATCTGCCCAAGCCAGGTAATTCAGCATCCAAAAGGCAGTTTAAATCCTCAACTCTTCCACCATTAGTTGTCAAAATCTTTAGTACGGGAGGGATAAAACCAGGTAATACGAGAAGTGAGCTAGTGTGCCAATGCTTTCTTCACTCAGCCAGTGACATTAGTGGCACAAATCCATGTAAATTCTGCAACATGACCTTATGAATAGCAAATATCTTAGAATCCAATAAAAGGAAACCAGGAAGATTCAGCAGTATTACTGGTATTATTTAGCAGCATTCACACCGCAATTGGTTGCATAATGTTACAGCCATAAACAAGACTGAGACACAGGTAAATGAAAGATACCACATTCCTCTACCCTGTGACCAAAAGACAAATTAATTATAATTAATCCATCAAGTTATGTTAGTAGGAACAATCTGCTCCTAATAATTATTACAGTAAACCAAAGAAAATTGAAAAACTTGTAGCTTTTAAAACTTAACAGCTGAAGAAAATTTAAAGGGAAAAGTTAAGAAAGGAAAGGAAAACTAATAAACAGATAACAGGAAGATTGGAAAAAAATATTAAATAAAAATTGAAGCAAATAGAGCTAAATAAAAGGGCGAAGATACTACAATTCATAGTAACTTCAACCACTACGAACTGTACTATCTTCCACAAATGATTGTTTAGCTTCCACGGTGCTGAGCTTGCAAGTATCTCAAAAACGCTAAATATAGGAGTCAACTAAGACCGTTCGACACCAGAAGAAGCCTGCATCATAGTCGGCGAAATGTTGAGAAACTATTACTGACGTCGCTGCAATAAAGCTCAAAACCGTGAAATGTATACTCAGCAAAATCCTGCACTTTGGATAATTAATCTTAACCGAAAGATTAGTAAATGTTACTTACATCAAATTAATCGAAATAAAGTCAAAGCAAAATCATTTTCATAATGTTCGAGGAACTTACTGAGCCTTTGCGGGTCAACAACTCCTTAATAGTAATCTTGAAGCGGTTATATGACTATAAATTTTTGCATCTCTTAGCTTCAGAAATTTGATACATTCCATGCGCCAGGAAACCTTTAAATCTGCTTAACCCTTTAACTTTAGTTTAACAAAATTTAAAATCTTTAGCGGGAGGCTCTAGATAAGTATTTCAGAAGGTTCTGAGATGCAGGTAGTACCGATACAGTTGCCCCACGATAAAGGGATAATTGGACCCAACAGACTTCATTGAAATAAAATAGAATACAAAAGTAGATTTCAAGCTGTTGACACTAGCTGTTAGACTAAATGTTAATCGCTAATATTAAAATAATTTACATCCAGACATGAGTAATGATACGGTCCGATATCTCATGAATTTCAGTGATACAAAGTTGGGTTGCGTTGGTACCAATACCACAGAGCACCTTATCTAGAAATTTATTTCTCTTACAGTACATTTATTACCTATTGATTCCTACCCGTTGCTTCCATAAGAGAAAATTCCTAAGTAAACATAACACAAAATAGTTTTAAAATACATCACTTCCATGCTCTCAAACAACAATAACATATTACCATTTAAATAGATGTCTTCAAGTGACAGTAAACAGGCGGTTACCGAAGGACGCGCCACCTCATAGTGAAAGAATTTTATCTTGAGAGGTGGATATCTTTTGAAGATTAGTCATTCATTAATGAAAGGGCAGGAAACGCTCTCTATTTTTAATGCAATGACGTTCAATCGTACAGATATAAATATATTTTTTTTACAGGTAAAGGTAAAATCAATCGAGATGAGCCATAACAAAAAGATGAAATCAACCCAAAGTATGAATGAAATAGTTCTCCACGCATTACTATCAAACCAGAAATTTAATGCAAACTTTTAAAATGATAAAAAATGCATTTTAACACTTGAACATACCTAAAGAACTCCGTTACACGCGTTGTAAGCAGAGTATATTGTAGGATGATAACATGCACCGCTTACCGCTATTCATCCACATATCTAAACATTTAAAATCGAAGTAAAAGACGAGGGAATTACGAAGTAGCATCAACATATTAAAAGAATGTTATTTATTTATATATAATTTTTATTGTAATCAATAGCATTTTAAAACTTGAAAAGATTGCTTAACTTTGAGACTAACTCTATAGATATGTATATTTTAAGAAGTTTATTCCTTCGATATTCTAAGAATTTTATTCCTTCGATATTCTAAGAAGTTATCTCTTGCCGTAGGTGAAAGCAGATATAGTCTAGCTATGTCACATGTAATGTAACTAATAGTGTACTGAAAAATCATTTGGTGCTAATATTTACTTTTTCCTTATATAAGGAAATCCATTATTATTCTTGCTCTATTTTTAGGACGCTAAAACACACGGATCCTAGTTGATGTCTATATACTGTCCTCCGATATCTAAGCTATAGCTTAGAAAAGTTGCTCAAAAAGTCTATATTAGACTGTCAAAATGATTGTCCAGTCAAATAGTCTATATATAGACTTTCTTACTGGCCGTTCAAATATGTCAATGCCCGTACTCATCTCATATACAAATAAGATTAATTGAGATCGGTGTAATATCAGATGTCATTTAAGGTTACGCGCTTAGTCTTAATTAAAAAAAATATTTATTGGTAACTTATCGAAGGGAAATAAATTAAAGTAATCCTTTTGGGGCTGAGTGCTTTATAGTCTAATAAAATGACTACAAGAAATACGAAAAGGACAATAAATTCAACAAATATAGAGATCTTTAAGAAGCATTAATTTCACTTACAAGCCTTCGGCTTCAATTTACAATCCTGGATAGGATTTTCAATTGCTAAGAATTCTCGACAATTAATGGGAGAAATATAACTATTGTTTTGACATTAATAGATGAAAATATTACCTCTAAACATATTTTTTAGCACTGGAATTCTTTTTTTACTTCAGTTAGTTCTACATCTATTATTTTATTGTAATACGTAGTTTCTAAGTCCTACATCAAAATTTCTGCAGAAATTACTGCTCCACCAAGAAAGTGCTCTACCCAAATCATTGTTATATTTGAGATCCAGAAAAAAATTTGTTAGATCCATTTGTAATGCCCCGTTTAGTACCCACTGTAAACTATCGTTTAAAAATTAGGAATTCCTTGTCAGCTTCTATTAAGAATATCGCATCTGTTGATGCCTTCAAAAATGAAGTTCACAAATTACCTATGGAAAAATGCCTTTACAATGTAGGGTGAGTTTGTTAATAACTGATTATTTGCTAATGCATATCTACACCATGTAGGCAAATTGTCATTCTGTACTTGATCCATCTTCTCTTGTTTTATATATTTATTTGTATCTTTGACAAATCCTATACATGTATCTGTATGTCCTTGGATAATAAAGGAATGAATGAATGAATAAATTAAATTTAAGAAAATTATAACACTATTACTTTTTCAAAACCCATCAATTTTAATTTATTTTTGGCAGACATGTATAAGATAAATAATTGAGCTTTTTCCATGATACTTTAAGATTTTGTAAGATTCACTGAATTAGAAGTTAGTGTCAGCATTTTGAAATGATCTCAGATTCAAAATATACTATTATCGAAATATACTTCCCTCCTGCATAATCAGTCATACACAAATTTTTAGTGTATCTTGTCTGAAGCTACTAGAAATAAAATTATGTTCAAAATAGAACATTCTCTCACACTTTGCCAAAGCCCTAATCCATTCACTCATCTTCCTCTCTTTATTCCAGGAAATGACATTAAGGGCATATATAAGTCAGAATATATTAGCTGATTCGTAAGCTTTCCCATGAAATGGTCTTAAAAATTCATATCTTTTAGCTTGGGGCAAGATACACTAAAAATCTGGGTATGACTTACTATGTAGGAGAGAACATTTGTTATTATTATGAAGGAAACTACCACAACTAGCACCCCTCAAATTATACACTCTGGTGAAATTATCTTCAGCCTGAGAATTCCTTCACATGCTACTTTCAATTGAAAGTACAGGAAACCATCAGAGCTTTTCACAAATTGGACTATGTTTAGGAAAGTTTACAGGGTTATTCTTAGTTTTCAACACTTCAGTTTGAAAGCAGAATTCCCCACCAAGAATATATATTCATAGAATAATCTTCCTTTCTGTGCTTTTGTTGAGAGTTCAGTAGAATCTTTTAGGTCTGAGAGGTAGGAAAATAAAATTTCAATATTGGAAGTACTTTCATTCATAGAATTATGTCTCAAACTGCATCTGAAATTTTTCTTAGAAATTTTGGATGAATCCATCATTTACTATTGAAATGAAAAGGTTGCCCAATCAGTTAAAAGTCACTAACATAAATGAGCCATTGACATCTTAACCATAGCTGTGAAGCTTTAGATCAAGGATCAAAGAAAACGATTCTACTTCCAAGTTTATTACATTTCCATAAGATGACTTCAGAGTAATCAATTAAAATGTGTCCAGTCTAAGAAGAATCAATTCATACTGTTTCAGATCACGATTTCTTGCTCTGATGATTTTTTGGTCTAATTTTTTTCAGTGTGATCATGTAATTAGAGAGAATCATAAATCAGTTTCCTATCCATATAAAAATTTTTCATTCCCCTCTCATAAAGGTTGAAACAGTTGTTTTGGTCATCTGTTTCTGTTTGAGACAGGGAAAAAAATCAAACTTTTAAATTAAAATCCCAACCATCATATTTGTATCCCAAGCTTAGACATTATGTATGCTCAGGTATGGAGGGCAAAGAAATTAATATTAGAAAAATATTTCAATTGTCATTATAGAATGTTGAAGAGCTTCCCTGATAAAAAGAACTGCTATCTTTATGCAAATAAGCATATATAACATTTAAAATGTATCATGGAATGACATCCATTTATAAAATTTTTCCACCAAATCAATAATTATTGAATATTCTTCCCAAGAATGAAAATAAATAACAAGTAGGCTTATAGTAAACAACACTAAGCATCACACATAGCTCAATACCCTCCAATATGATAATATCTTCTTTTCCCGCTTAACGTCCATGCTGCCCTTTCACAAATAAGAAATTAATTTCCTTCTCCTTATGATGAAGAGTGACCTTTCGAAACCATGGTTAAAAAGTAGGTAAACGCCGGAATAATAAAAACTATTCTTTCTTTCTCCGTTGTAAACGGATTCAGCTGCCATGACGAGAGACTATCGAGACATGAACGATGGGAATGTCAATGTATGATTTTAAATTGGAATTTCCGATTTATTTTACATTGATAAGTTACTTTAAAAGAGGTGGATTTGAACAATAAACGTGGATTTTCTATTTAGAACCCCCATGCAATCCACATCCTCTCACGCAACAGTGCGCTACGCCCTTTACCGCAGTATGAGATATATTATCGATACTCAATTGTCCAGTGGTATTGTAAAGATTGCGAACGCCGTTTGTCTCGTGAGAATTGAGATAAAAACCATCGGTGTTTACCAATTTGGTTGCGTTTTAAGTTTGAAAATTTTTGAAGAATATCTAAGTTTTCATCTGTTGTGCAATCAAACTCTAAAAGAAGTCTCGTTGTGCCTGTGACCGGATATTAAGGTTGGGCCGAGTTAGAGATAAACAAGGAAAGGAATATTTCCATGTGATTAGTCAGCCTGTAAATTGTGACTTTCGTGTGTTAATTCGTGGACATGGCTGCTACTTTACGGCCTTACCTCACTGCAGTGAGACATTCTCTTACGGCTGCAATGTGTTTAGATAATTTTTCATCTCAAGTGGTGGAAAGACACAATAAACCGGAGGTCGAAGTGAGGACCAGTAAGGAGCTTCTCTTGACACCAATCGTTGTTAGCCGCAATGAAAAGGAAAAGGTTTTGATTGAATCTTCAATCAATTCCGTTCGCATAAGTATTGCTGTAAAGCAAGCTGATGAAATTGAACGAATTCTTTGTCATAAGTTCATGAGATTCATGATGATGAGAGCTGAAAATTTCATTATACTTCGCCGTAAACCTGTAGAGGGTTATGATATAAGCTTTCTCATAACCAATTTTCACATAGAGCAAATGTATAAACATAAATTGGTTGATTTTGTCATTCATTTTATGGAAGAAATAGATAAGGAAATTAGTGAAATGAAGCTCGCCGTAAATGCTCGGGCAAGAATTTGCTCCGAGGAGTTTTTGAAAAGGTTTTAAACATAATTATATGAGAAGATTGAATGAAGTCAGTTTCAATCGCTGTACAAACTTATGATTTTAAAAATTAAAATTGTATTGTAACAATATCCATCGATCAACTTAAAGGATGTACTAGATTGACGTTAGCAGTTCTAACACTCAAGAGAAATGACTCACTATATATCTCATGTTTATATGTATGCTAATCAAGCACTTTATGCAGATTTGTAATGAGTATTGTTTGTTAATAACTTTTTATTTGCTTTACTGAGATATTTATCAAGGGTTCATGGAGAATTATATTTTAAATAAAGTCTCGATTTATAAACTCTTGTTCTCTCATTTACAGGTGTTTTATTTTCGAATATTCCTTTCCCAATCAATGTGGTAGTATGAATTCAATCGGTTTCTTAAGAGATTGACTTTTTCTAATCGTTTGACCGATAAATGTGGAATTATATTTAGTAATTATCATATAAATAATGCATTAAAGAAGTAGGTCAATTTTGGCAAGTAAATGCTAACCTTTCATTCCATTGAAATTATTATAGATAAAAATATCACAATAATAGTAGTGTGGATCCAGGAATGTTGCGATCCGGACGAAATTATCAGGGATAAGGTATTTTATTCGTGTATTTATACGTATGGATACGATCAATTACTGGTATCCTCAAGTTATAAAAACTGAAAACCGGTTTGAACTTTTCACGGTTATAGCATAACACAATATTCACATAACGGTTAGTTATTATAGTCTATGATATTATTATAGTCTATCTCATATCTAGATCTTCCTTTTTGCCCGCCGTATGTTAAAAAATCGTGTATAAAGAACTCTCGGTACTTCTGTAAATTGGTATGGATTAATAGCGAAGAGACGGTGCTATCGATTAATTTTAATCGCCTGGTATTCCTAATATTTATCTTAGTTTTTGAGTTCGTAAAAATCAATATCAAACATGCCTGTAAATATCAGTAAATTATTGATAGCATACTTAGTTATAGCTATAATCGTATTAATATTTTGTTATTTGTGATGATTTCATCAAAATTTGAGATTATTTTTTCTCGAAATCATCCAAAGAATTTTTAATGACTAATTGGTAAGTGACGTACTTAATGCGAAAGAAAATGCTAATCATTTCTATTATTTTAAACTTATTGATCTTTATCTGAATATTGCTATAAAGTGCTTTCTTAATTTCATTTACATTGAAAACGAAGCTTTGAATATTTTACCGTTTCGATATGCCGGTGGAAAATTACCGGGTAGTACTAAGGGATAGCTTGTGCTCGAGGACAGGTTCATTTTAAATTGGAAATGAAAAGAAAAGAGCTTCTATACGTATAAAAAACGATTTTTATTATTAATTAAGGTCTTCTATTTTTATTTAAACTTCTTAATTCTAAGAACAAATCCTGTAAATAATTTTCGGAATCGAGCTTTTCGATCCCCGTAAGTTCTCAGTAGAATTCCCCCTTTCGAATGTCGTTGCCCGCTTTCCTTTCGAGAGGTAAAGAAAGCTCAGCAGATTGGTTGAGTTAACGTGTTGAACGAAGCCGATCGCTTTGGCCATTGCCATTTTAAACTTATCTGTTGCTTTTTTCTTTACTTTTTTGAAAATCAGTATAAAAAATTGGTGATATTTTTAGCTCGTGTTTCATATGTAAGTGTGCGGAAAGATTATGATTCCTCTAATTACTATTTATTTTGAAAAATACCTAATATGTATCATTCTATGCAGCTACAGAGCCATGAATGATTGTAACGGAGGATTCCCAATGATGTCTTCTACCCCATCACATGAGGTAGAGGAGAGGTCACCGGCCTTCGAAAGCCATTGTCAATATGAATTTCCATCCGTTACTATTAAGAACAGCTGTGAGGTTAGCTCCAATGGAATCTTCTATGAAGGTTCCGAGACAACTTTTGAGCAGTCACTAACGTCTGGGACCAAATCTCTTGAGGAGAACGAAAGTTCTGTGACTGCATATTTTGTATCAAACGGCTATTATGGATTTCAGCCTTTAACTTTGACAATGGTGACAGAGGTGGAATGTCAAATGGACGTGGGTGATTTAAATGCAGTGGAGGGAGCAGAGGGTTCAACTTGCCATGAAACTATAGCTAACGGTACTTCTTTCGAACCATATAGGTGGCAGAGTCAATTGGAAGAAGATAATTCTCATAAAAGTTTCACTGTTCTCGGGAAACGGAATTGGGATGGGGTCACTGAAACTCAAATTGAAGTGAAAAGGATTCGCCAAGAAGGTAAAAACCGATTTTAAAGTAAGTAATCACCAGCATTTCTTTTAATAAGAGTGGGATAATAACATATTAATTCCCACATGAAGTGTGATGATATTTGTGTGTGCTCCTTTCATTGGAAAATGTTTCCATTTTATCCCTAACAAATATTTAGTGACCACTAACTTTTTTTACATTGAGATAAAATTTTTCCGCGTTCATGCAGTCAAATTCAAAAGAGATTGTTTAATTTTTATTAACGCTTCATGATGTCTCTAATTGTATTGTCATTCACCCGTGGGAGAACACTTTCCCTTGTTCTTGCGGATCGCTAATATAATCAAGGAGAGTGATACAAACCCAAATATCGTGGCAGGTAAATAATTTTTGAAGACGATCTTGCAAAAGATTTTATCACCTGGTAAAATAATTAGGTTTCTATCCATTGCGTTATGAAATACTCTGAAATGATCAGGGAATTCATAGCAGTGATTCAATATTATAGGGATATTATTTAAACGGAGCCTTAGCTTGATAAAGAGTTGCTTTATGTCGTACTGAATTTTGTCTTTCAGGTTGTCGAGGCGTTAAATCATTCTAATAAAAATAGTTCTGATTATGTGACAATTCATCACCATATTTTTTGTTCTTTACTGTTTTCAATATAGTGTGAAATGCATATCTACTTGGTACATAAAAATTTGGCAAAGATTCATTATTAATGAGTTTTAAAACTGCACGCTTATCCTTTCTATAAAATTTTAATATTGTTGTTTTCGGTATACTGTTTAAACGTTGCATTGAGCTCCTTTAAGTTCGATACTGGTATTTCCATTTCCTAAGATGGAAGTTAATATGAATTGAATTCATAGATATTCATACACATGGCTGACCCAAAGGGGGTTTCTGTAGATTCCCAGTGTATGGGCCCCAGTTTAAGAAAGTATCTTTGTTATTTTGTGAAGTATAAACAGTTTACCTGCAACAAAGTTTATTATCAAATGTCACGCAGTTTTGTTTAGCAAATGCTTATTGTACAATCAAAGGAAATAGAGAAAGGGCCCCGTGAATGTTTGCATTCTGGTCCTCTTGTAAATTATTGGCCCTATAAATATAGTGTCCAATGAAATAATTTGTATTAATATCATTTTTGTCCTGGGCAAATATCCTTTAACATTCCCATTATGTATGTTTCAGAACCAGCAGCTTTGACCCTTTGTTTATACAAAGATATTGATAATGCCAAAACTCCATTCTCTGCAAAGACTCTAGATAGTCATTACCCAAGGTGCAATATAAGTCAGTACGTCTGATATGACAGTTAAAGAAGGTAAACTTGGTACTATTCATCTTTAATTGATTTCTTCCTGGTTTCCTCAAGCTAACATCAAATTTTCTCTTCCAGAATTTCTCAATGGATGGGCCCAACATTGACTGAAGATACCATTATTTGCTGTCCATAAGCCAATTAGTTAAGTTGAGAATCTATGGAAGTGATTATTTTTTCTTCAAAAGAGAAAATCTTCCTTCAAAGCACTATGTTTGATTGTCACTAATGGTTGTGAATGTAGAGCTAAGCATAATTGTGCAATTAGATAACGAGAAAAACGTTGTCATTGAATTGTGAGTTAAGATGTGGAAAATTTACACAAACTGTGTATGTATTTTTTGTACGAATTAGGAAACACATTGCCGAGGAACCAATTTTCTCATGGGCGTTCTGCAATTTTTCTCATATGAATGCCATAAGTAATTATTTTAATTTATTTGTATTTAGTTGACGTTTGTATGAACTGCCATTTCGTTTTCATCTCTTTGAAGTTGGGAGGTGTGATTGTCTTTCTTGTCGTAAGAGAAGCTGAAAAAAATTTTCTATTTTGGAAGAATACTGGTTTAACTACGATAACTGGAGTAAATAAAATTCTTAGTTGTTTACTCACCAGTGTAAAAGGACTTGTTAAATGTTACTTCTTTTAAGTACCATTGTCTTCCATTTTGATAAGAATATTTTAATAAGAGTAATAAAAAATTTGGAACATTATTTAAAGTCTTATTTTTTGTATTGTTAAATTTAAGTGATTAGAAATGTGCTCCAGAGCTTAATTTTTTGTTGCGAACTATCATAAAATTGATGAAGTTAAGACAAGCAGCTTACCTGACAAGCCTGACCTGACCTGAAGTATTTATTGATGTGTCATGAGAGAAATATCATAAATGAACATAACTAAATTAATTTTTTCACCAGTTTCATATCCTCTGTAATTTTCAAATGATCTGGAAGTAATCAAAATATAGTACAAATTTTGTGGAATGTAATTTTTCCTTTCAAAACCTTTTTATTGAATAATAACAACACATGAATGCATGAGGGTAGATTTAAACTATCAATTGATTAAAATATCCTAGTATTGATTAAAAATTTTATTTTTCTAATGCAATCAAATCAGAAAGTAGTGATAAATGGAGGAAAAATTGCGGTGCACTACATGACATATTTCCTTTGCTCAATATAGTTTCTAGGAACTCGGATATCATTGTGCAAAGAACTATATATTTAGAAATTGTCCATAAAATGCAGTGATATATCGATGTAGTTTCAACTGATTGATTGATTCACAAAGTGAAATCAAAAGTAATGGTCATACAAAATTGAGATGAACACTAAAAGAGGGGATATTGAATAATGATTCTTATTTAGGCCATAAAAATTAAATTTTTAAAATTGTGAAGATTTTGATGAAACACAAGCTTAATTATTATACTTTTCAAGCAACTCTTGCCAAACAAGCCAAATGTGGGCCCTGGTTCATCAATTCTTCTAGAATAAAAGGGGAATTCAGGCCTATGTGGAATAAATAAGACATTTTCCTTACTGCTGGATATTGGTTAATATATAAATTTCACAAATATTGATTTATGAATTATTGATGGATACAACCAAAACTTATTGGAACTACATAAAGAGCCAGGAATAATAATTTCACAGCACAATGGGATTTTTTGGTGATTAAGATCCAATTGAAAAGAAATTATATGTTTCTCAAGTCCCACATTACCTTGACCGTAAGGCAATAATGCACTGTGCAAGGATCCTCTCAAAGCCAGAACAGTCGCCTAAGAGATAATTAGAAGATATGGTCTAGTATTACAAAAAGCATACACATCTCTCATAATAATCCTGGATTTCACGCTAGGCTTCTAATTTGCCCAGCTATAAGAAATGCATTAAAACTGCAAATGGGAAACTGAACAATTACAAGTGATGAAGCTTTCATAAAATTAAAAAATAGGGCTATATGGTTCAGCAAAATTTTTGGGCTCCTTGCATTTATTCAAGGCCCAAAAGTCCCAGTGTCCCCTAGCATGTAAATTGGTGATCATTTTCTAGGGCCCTTTGAATTGGATGCTGTTTTTGTGGAAGTCTCAAACCTGTCACAAGGTTATACTTATGCCGTCTATTGAGTTATGTGGAGGTTGATATTCACAGCCCATAGGTTGTCATGGCCTCTATAACCGTGTTCCTATGCTTATGAAGCTGGAGAGACAAAATTGGGACCCTGCAAATAGTCGCGTAATCTTCTATTCCCAGGTCAACTAATTAGAACTGTAAGAATTTTAGAATTCAAATAATCATTGATTGGAATCATACTTAGTTTAGTACACATTTTCAATGCAAGGCATGAAATAAGTTATGGTTGCTTTCTGAATGACAAGGTACCAAAGATATACATTTCATACCGAATTGATTAGAGGATTTTTTAATTTTTTCCATAAAGTCTTAGACTAAATAATATATTTCTCTGGGAATCTTAATTATCCACTTCGATGAAAGTCCTACATAAGCACAGCACACATGGCTGCTAGCAGCTGACCGGTAGTAATGTAAAAAGAGTCCTCTAAGGCCTTCGTTAATCCCTATATTGCCTGCTGGTCGACATTACGGCCCATGTAAAAATTACCAAAGGTCGATATATCGGCCTCCTTAATAAACGCTTAGACGCATTTAGAAACAATTCTGAGTCCTTTTTGGTGTTCAAACGGGTTTGATGATAATGCGTAAGTTTGCTCAGTTTCCTCTTGTTTCATACCTACCTTCATGGTGGCAGCACAATGCAGACAGACCTTGGTACCTCAAGCGGGAAAATGGTTTAACTTCATTTACCATCTCCTTTGATGGAGGGACAGAGAGGGAAATTAAATAAATATCCCGAACGCGACATAATGTTTTAGTAAGTATAATATGTGCTTTCTGCTATTCTATGGAAAAGATTAAATCGTTTAGAATATATTTCTTTTATTATACGATACGTTTGCAATACTACGATATATAATTGGAAAAAATTTCCTCTTAAAAAATATATTCCACTTAAATTTCTTAAACCTAAATATATGAATGCGACCTCGAGTTCTTTATAGTTCTTCTTCAGGTATGCAGTGGTATGAACCTGTATATTCAAAAAGTTTTGCTTTTTCAAGTATTTTACTGAAATTAAGTCTTTTTATCTTTACAGATTAACTTTTGTATACATAATAATTGAGAGACTGCCTTATTCGATTTATTACAGTAATTTCAACTTCTTCAGTTCTCAAAACTTTGTCCTGTTACATGGACTGTAATAATGCTTATTTACTTTTCTCTTTCATTTCAAATAGTTTTCTCTTGAAATGGAGTGGTCATTTAAGTATGTGACAGTAATTCTTAGGTAAGAATTCAAAGCTGAATTGTTTCAGATTCCACAATTACTTCCACAATTATTTCTAGAAAATGCACATTTTAAATAAAGAAGATAATGTTATAACTTTGAAAATTATGTGTATTTCAATCAGAATGTTAGTATCAGTTCTAAATTCATTCCAAGGAATAGTTGGAAATAATTTACAAATAGCTTAGGCTTAGGAAAACATGGCAAAAACGAAAATATTGAGCTCTCCATAACCTTTATTTTCAAACATAAATGCTGTACAATTATTGTAGAATCATCATACAGAAAAATATTAATGTTGCATCTATTTTCTTCTTTCTTAGAACTATTTCAATATTCTACATACTGCCTCCATTAAAAAGATTCTTTCCAGAGCTTTATCACCACCTGAAAAAGACCATAGATGAAAAATTTTAAGAGGTAAGCAAATTGCACAACAAAAGGAAATTATTTAAGAGACCACAACAACTTGAGATGTAAAGGAATCAAAACTTAAAAGTAACTCATAGAATAATCAACAAAAATTTCATAAAAAGTAATAATTTATTTTCAGGAAGATTTCATGTGATAAAATTAGTAAACCTTTTTAATTCAAGCAACCACAGTAACTCTTAAATGTCTGTTTGGAAACAGTTGTGATTAAATACGCCATAAAGTGAAATACTGTAAGTAAGCTGAGTTACTAACTAAAGCAGTAAATTTACTGAAATGCTTAATTCAGTACTAATAACTAAGTAACAATGCTATTTTATTTTGTTTATGAAGGTCTTATTATATTATATTATTAATGTAATATATTATAAATGTTTCCATTTTAATTGTATGTAAGCAAATTATTGGAATTCATCTTAATCACCAGCATTTTTTTAAACTTCTGACAATTTATTACCAAGGTAACATATTGGGCAAGTAGGACGATAGCCAATTTAAATTTATATACAGGAACAGTTGAATTTCAAGAGGTTGTGTTTGCAATATCTTGTCAGCAAGATTGTAAAGTGCAATTTCCATAAAATGACTCACAAAAATAGTTTAATTTGCAAGCCTAGAAAACACTATAGCCTTATGAGGCACCAATTACCTCTAGCTGAATCATTTCTTCTCGTTTTCTTCATGTCTTCAGATACAAGTCACTTCACTGGAGGTAAAAGCTCGAGAGTCCAACCACTAGAAGATTTAAATTCTGACTCCTCATACACAATATAATTAACATGATCTGGCGTATCCTCATGGTTGAATGTGTGTGATGTCAAACCAATTACAAGGCCAAAACAGAATTTCTTATCTACCATCAATGAGTACAGGAAATATCTCGTCATTCATCAACAGTCTACTCGTGATGCCCGGTCCGTATCCATCTGGTAAAAAAACATGATATTTAGCTTTCCAATTGCCAATATGAATTGTGAGATATTTCCAAAGTGAAACAGTTAAAGAAGAACTTACTTTAGCTTTTGTAAGGTGCATCCATTATTGGTGATGGCTGCATTCTTTGAGAACTGTTTGAAGGTTAATCCTTCGATTCTTTCTGCATTGTTTGAGGTTATGAGAGAAGTTTCTATCACATAGGATAAAAACTGCGCTCATAAGAAGTAGGATTAAAGGTGAGGTAAATGGTTCTGGAGTACATACATAATTGATGTTTATTAGAATCATGATTGCAATTTCTATCAGAAGATAATCAGAGAATAAACTGATGAGATTTGGCGGTGACTTCTGTATTTTTATGATTCTAAGATTTTTTTATCCTTCCAGCTTCTGAAGAAAAGGGGTCTTAAAAACATGAATAAATTCTCCCTCTGATTGTATACTCTAGAAATGTGTGCCTCGTTTATTGCTATCATCAGTTATTATTCGAACTTAATTCACCAAAGGTTCAAGAAGAGAATCATCTTGGAATCAGATATGTCTTAGACTCCAGTAGACACGGTATTTTGATTACATATTATTTTAATTTAAATATTTATCGCACTTAAGACAATATCGTAACGACTTACTATACGAACCAGAGAGGATAATTATTTATTAATATCGAGAAATGATTCAGCAATATATTCCTCCTAGCATTTAATTTTATTTAATTACTATTTTTATACCTAGGGGCACGTTTCAGAAGCAAAGATTTTGCAGGATTAACCTTCAAACAGTACTCAAAGAATGCAGCCATCGCGAATAATGGACGCACCTTGCAAAAGTTAAAATTAATTTGAATAAAGATCAGTCATCACGAGTAGGCCGCTGATGAACGATGAGATATTTACTGTTCGCATTGATGGGAAAGGTGAGAAATTCTGTTTTGGCCTTGGAATTGGTTTGACATCGCCCATATTCAACCGTAAGGATACACCAGATCACCTTAATTATATTGTGTACGAGGAGTAAGAATTTAAATCTTTTAATGGTCGGACTCTCGAGCTTTCATATCTTTTTTATGACTATATATTTTCAGTTTTTCTTTCATGATGCGCTGAGGTTTAAATGATGCAGCGTAGGGATTTATTTTAGACATCAGAAAAGATAATAAGATATTTTTGATGTCGTGAAATAATTCCGAGATATATTATTCCTATCAGTAAGCAATTAAATTTCTAAAAACCTAAATTATTACTATGCACATCTTCAGTCAAATCATATTGCAATCATAATTTTTCACACATCAATTATGTACTCACTTTTCAAGAACCCTCCTGGTATTGGTTAAATTGATAACCTTGAAATTTCGTGAATTTCCACGGTACTATCACGTTAATATTTTTCCGCTAATCGCCGGTGTTTATGTAGGTCCACCATTCACTTTCTTTAGAGTAGACCGGTAAAGCAAATTTATGACTGTTGCTTAATAAGTCCCCCACTTTCTTTCTATGGATACGTATGTCAACGGTGCTCCGCAGAATTCTGCGTGAAGAAAATGCTATGTCCACTGCATTCTTCGGAGGAGCGATGATACTTCGCGCTATCTTATCAAAACTCGCTCCAAATCTCACATGTATTTATGCAATTGGAGGAGCTAAGGGAGGGGGAAGGGGGTTAGGTCAAAGAGGCTATCGGACTTCTTTCTTTAATTTTTACACACAATTTGCCTAGGATGGGACGAAGGGCTTGAATAAATATAATTACGAAGTGTTTCTATGATCACTAAGAGTACTTCTACTGCGTCAATCACCATAAAACGGCAGTTTCTTTTAGTTAAATGGTGTTGAGTTTATAAAGATTATGTATTAAAACGCCCTCCCTGCCTAGTTTATAGATCCGACCCCGAATTTTACTCCGTATCAAAAAAATTAAAATTTTCCAGGCGTGAAAGTTCAAAAGGACGACGTCTTATACGTCGGACTTTGCATCCAATATCAAAAAGTCTTGTTTCAACAGGTTATAGTTTTTTTTTTTTGCTCTGGATGTGGAAGAAGAGAGGTTAGGACATTTTAGCCATAGATTCAGAATTATCATGCATAATATATAATCAGAGGAAATATATTTATCAAGCTAGTCTGATAAGGATAATTGGATTGATTCCAAGCACGGACATACATTTTTATGAAGATGGTAATTGACCTCAAAATCTAAAATTTGTCCACCAAAAACCAGATTATTATATCAATATCATTACTTTCCCAAATTATTTCCAAAGACAAGTGGCTTCCAAGAGATATTTATAGAAATGGACAGATGTTGAGAGTTAAATTTCAGTATTCCATTGTTATTTTCTTATTGACCACACAAGGGGGGATTAAATTAAACAGCATAGTACAAAATACAGTTAGAGCATATTTATAGACTGGAAGATGGCTCAGATTGACTTACATTTCTGATGGCAGGTGCTTTTGAATGGCTGCACACTTGCAAAAATAGGATAGCCCAGGGAATGTTAGAGGATGGAATCCACTGATTGCGTTGCATGTCTTCAGGGAAAGCACTCGACCAGAGGAGAAGGGATTTTGAAGGTTGTAGAGGATTAAGCCTTCTTAAGTCTCCTCTTAGACAGAAAAGATTGACCCAAAAAAAGTTGGGTGGAAGTGGGAAATAATTTAAAACGATTCACATGGGACCAAGTAAAGAACATCTTATAGTCAAGATAGCATTTTAACCCGTTTTTATAATCTGGTTGACTTTGTCATATTTTGAAGATTGGTTTGCTTTTCACTCTTAAAGAGCATCTTTCTCGGTTACTCCATTTTGATGATTGCTCACTCTACTATGAAACAATTTTGACCAGTGAGACAATTAGATAAGGAAGAATAACAAAGTTTTAACAGCAGTGGTGAGAGGGCACCACAGACCACATCTCTCCAAGGTTATGCTCAACTGGGTAATCTAATTTAGCATCTTAACAGAAATCTAACATTCTGCCCCAAGACAAAAGTGATAAAGAATATCTTAGTCTGTCTCATCTCTGACAGAGATTTTATTCTCACAAAATTAATCATCCCAAAGGCGACTCGCAAAGATCCTTTTTTATGACTAGGCAAAGTGTGAGAGAGGATGGAAACACAGATGATATAAGAAATTTTTGGTCTATCAAATGAGGCAAAGGGTTGGCTATATCAGGTTGCAATGCATCTGGGGGAGGAAAATTCCATGTCTTAAGTAGGTAGTGGGGAGGTCTTGAACAGTATCGTTAGCATGTGTTTTGTATATAGGGGCCTATGGCCATGAGAAAACCATGTGTTAGATGGGATGGCATCTTAAAAGGGTTTCCCTGTAGGTTCTAAGCTCTAAAACGCACTGTATTATATACATAGATTTTGGGGAGGTATAGTTTTGGTAGAACATAACTTGGGTCACTACTCTCCATGCAAGCCACACATTTCCTGCAAGTACATGGATCACACCCTTACACACAGACCTCTACCCTTGTTCAAAAAATACTGATGAGTTTTCTAGGAAATGACCTTACCCCCAAACTGGCCTCAATCAACTTCCAACATTATGAAGCAATCATTTATTCTTCTTAGTTATTGAAATAATTTTAAAACAAACGTTTATCACAGACTCACAAGCACACATTCATTTCATAATTTCATGAAGTAACTTACTTCAAAATTTATAAAAATATAAATAATTCAGAAATGCAGTGATGCTAATAGATTAAAAATCCAGACTGCCCTTTCCTTTTCCGGAACTCAGCAAACTGCTGGCACAACCCATTCCAGAACTAGCATCACTCTGTACAGACAACTCTGGGGCCAAGCACAGCTTCTGTTGGATTAATATCATTGTGTTACAGAATTGAAAAGAATAAAAAGAAGAAAATATGGCTATTGTATAAGAAAATAAAAATTCTTCCAAAATCATTAGTCTGAATAGTAGTAAATAACCGAGTTCAAAGAGAACTCCATCAAACAACTTTTAAATTTTTAGCAATTGATTAATTTTATAATTCTAGAGATATCATCAAAATGATTGAGCCATTGCAATGAATGCAATTGAAACAAATTTTTTATTAAGAATAGACAATTATTCATCTCAATTTTCAATATCTTTGTCACTGAAGAATTTATGCTGACCAATGGATTGTTTTGATTAAGAGACTTAATTTATCAGTGACTATTTCTAATGATAATAACTGATACTTATAAACTGATAATAATAAATAATGATATAACTCTATTATTTCGGTTTCAAGAGGTTAGTTAGAAGAAAACAATGCAATAACAAAAAAAGTGTCACCTCGATAATGAATCTTTTCCTCTTCAGCTTCATAGCTAAATCCAAACTCTCAGAGGAATGAGGGACTATGGTATTTATAGAAAACAGCTTACTGAACCTAAAAAGACCACAATACTCTCTATACAGCTCATTAACTTCCTTATCAGAATCTACAAATGCTTCTAGTGTGATACCAATGTCCACTGTATTTCTCAATCTAGGAAGAGTAGCTGCTGCCTGAAAGACAATAAACGCTTTATAAAATAACCAAGCTTTGGCTAATACTACTCAGTGAGAGATTTTCAATTTACCTTAAATAAACGAGCAGGAGTGGTTATCATGCACACTGCATAAGAATTCCTCAGTAAAGCTTTCAGAAAGTATATAAAAGTCAACAACTCTGCTTCAGATTTTCCAAAATCCACCTTTGAATCTGTTTGGTTGGACCATAATGGAGAGCCAATGGAGCATAAGGCAATACGCACAACATTCCTCTTGTCTGAGGGTGAATCTACTTTACATCTGAAGGATTCAATTTCCTTCTCAATTGATGTCAGCAAACTAAGGTAGTGAGCTGAGAGGGAGCATTCTACAAATAAATAACAATAAAAATAAACAAAAGAATGGACATATTTAAGAGTGTAACTGGATAATCATAATAGTTACATCACTTTATTATTCAGTAATTCTTGCTTATAGCTATAGCTTTTGTTGAAAATATAAAATATTTCAAAAAATTAAACTTACGGGAAGAATTTTCATTACTATTCGAAAATTTCCATAAGTTAACAGTCGATGATACTTTCTCAGGATCCATGAATTTGGAAGTATCGTATATGTGACCAAACTGAGAATATGATGCACTACTTTCTTTAGACTGCAAGTTCTCGTATCTCCAGGCAATTTTCATTTGCTCGTTTAACTGATTTCCTTGCGTCATGATTCCATCGCCGCTTACCGGGAGGGGTAAACTTTCAATCTAAAATTTCCAGAACAAAATAACTGAAATTTACGATCGAGGGAAAAAATCCACCAAGTAAAAATTTACTCTTACCATCTGCTTAGCTTCACTACCGTAAGACGCTATAAAGTTATGATGACAGTTCAAAACGCCTTCAGCAATGAAATGTTTCAGTAACAGTCCGGAATATACTCCAAAGCGGTCCTCCTCTGAAATATTTTCCAATTCATGATTTATCTACAAACGATAAAGGCAATGAAGTCCATCAAAACATACCTATGCAACATAATGTTCCCACTGGCAGCCCTCCTCCTGCAATTCAAGTTGAAGCGAATTATTATGTATTTTTGTCTTCTCTTGAAAAAACTGAGCAAGTGCAACTTTACTGTACTTACCTATGAAATTATCCAGAGAAGAAACACCTGATGAAACCAAAAGTTGAGCGTTTCGTAGGGACAATCGACTTCCAGGAACAAGTGGAACTTTTGTATTTCCAACCTGACGACTTGCAGATGATGCTACTTCTTTAATCATTCTGCAGAAGATTTTTTAGTATCTAAATCAATAAGTGACAAGAGCTTGAAGTGCAACTATATTCTATACACATGTGAAATTCCGCCTTGTCGTTTAACAACACTCAGTTTTTCTTAGCTCTTGTTCTAGTTATAGTACTGGCGTTTAGATGGCATTAGTAATATGACATAACGAAAAGACATTATCCAGGTTTTTCGGTAACTTCATAAAATCGCATCACATTCTGTTTATGCCCTGAGCACTTTTGAAATTGCCATGAATATGTTATTAAAAAGGAGGAAACTTTACATTTACTGAAAAAAGATTGTGTTAAATTTTGTAAGGGGAAGTTTACATTGACATTTAAGGAAATTTTCGCTTTATAATTGAAATGAAATGGCGACAATTCTGTTTTTATGTATTCATCAAAGCATTTATTAAAAGGGTATAAAATATTTTGACCAAATATTTTACCTCTAATTATCTTTCGCGGTTTTAGCCTCCCTCACTTGTCTAGTGGTAAAAAATTTCATGACAAGCGAAGAAGGCATGCCGTGGTAAATGGCAGATCAAGTCAAATAATGACAAATCTATGATAGTAATCGGCCATGCACAACAATTCATCTCGTCGAATTTTATGGTCTGCTGCACACTCAAGATATATACTCAATCTTGGCGTGTATCTAATTCTGTATTAGCTAGCAAATGACAGTATTCCGCAGTAAAAGGAAGCGGCACTTTCTTGGGGTTGATTTCTTCTAAACTCGCTCGTCAGTAAATCAGACTTATATAAATAGTCAAATGTTGAGGGAAACCAACTATTTCCAGCGTGAAGAGTCGCAGAGGTGAAAAAGCATTTTAATCGCAATCAAGTTCAATAGTAGAATCTTCTGGCATGTATTTGAATTGACAAAAATATTTGACTAATGCTTTGTTTTCGTGTTTCAATGATCTTTAGATATTTGCACAAATAACTATTGCAAAGCGGTTGGGTAAAGACTTTTAATTTCTTTAGAGATGATGAGATGTCTCTAGTTAACGTTATTTACTAAAATCCAGTGGATCCTCTACAACAAGTACCAGCAGTTATGATTTAGTGCTGTATCTAACTTGTCGATTGCGTTTGCTTGTAGATAGGGGTTATAGAAATTCAAATCGTATATCACGGTGTGTAGATAAAATCATGTTAAATTTAAGCCATGACTATGTCACTTGCGTTCTTGACGAAATTGCATTGGAAGGTCTTGATGGAATCACTCTTCAAGGTATGGTATTTTATTACTCTTAGTCTATAAATTACCTTTAAAGCTCTTACATTCAAATGAAATGATTTCACGAAAGTAACATTTTTCAACCTATGAAAACTGGTAAATTTTTTATCCTTTAGCATAAATTTTTTATACAGGTATTTCTGTTGTAAACACTATTACGACATACATTAAGTCACTCTCCATGTGATCCAACTGATTGCTCCTTGTATTTCCGTTATATTGTCACGAAATTTTGAAATCGCCGGATGATAATTATTACCTATCACCCTGAAAATTTTTCTACAAATTTTAATCAACTCTAATTGTAAAGAAATTCAACCGCTCAAGAAAGTTGTTTGTTCCAGGGTTATGGACGAGACTTTCAGAGAGGCCTGGTCTGTGTGTTACTTCGGACGATTGTTTCAAAAATTATGTATGGAATTTGATAAAAAGATTGAAAGATGTAGAAATGTATGAATTGCCTGAGCCTAGGAAAGATTTGGTACTTTTCAATCGATTCCTGTATGTGGATCCTGAGCTTGGAACCGTCATTGATAGAGTAAGTTAATTTACTGGTAGTTGCTGATTGTATTTGTGAATAATACTTTTATGAACTTTTTTTGATTTTCACAATCTAATTATACATAAATCAACTGTGAAGAGTTTACTTTGATTGTACAGCCATCCAGCTGTGGGATTCTAAGATGGATTTTTACTAAAATTATAATTAAAAAATTAAAATTCTTGAATCCACCATTCGTTGCTTAACTTAAGATCCTAATTAACTCTCTGTATTTATGTATAACAATCAAACAACATTTTAGCTCTAGAGTTAAATAATGATATTCTGTGTATTAATTATTAATTAATTTTGTCAGCACTATTTAATCTTTTTCCAATCATTTGATTAACTTCTGAAGTAAAATCAGCATCTCCAAGTATGGTTGTTATTAGAGTGGCTTGCAAGCACTGTATTTTTATCGAATATGGCACTCCTCCTAGAAAAGTTTACCATGCCTGTCCTTGAGAGTACTCAATTGCTGATGATCTGGAAAAAGAGGCTGTGGATGACTAATGGAGGGAATATTGCACTACCTGAATTTTAACAGACCAAATAACTTAATCCTAGACAGTTATTATTCCATGCCAATTTTCTTTGGCATTTCAGAATTAATAAAAATCATTATTATTACTGACATTCAAGAGTACAATACAGCTAATTTTTTCTCATATAAGTTCTGCATTTTCCTTTTCATATGTGATAACTGGTTAGGAATTAAAATCATAGAATTTATTCAGGGCTTTTTAATCTTCATAAAGATGAATTTGGGTCGTTGATCTCAATTATAGTTTTCTATCGAATTTGTGTTAATTTGTAAGAGTTGAATAAGGGGAAAATTTGGACAAGGTTTAAGTAAACCATGTTACTATTTAAGGCTATAAGGGTCAAAGTTGTAGTTATTCTTAGCTTAATTTCTGTTGTTTTTATCCACCTAGGATGAAGAAATTGAAGATATATATCCATTCTGTCCAGTAGAAGACTTGTCATCAGGTAATAGAGGCTCCTGTCCTACTTACAATGAAAGACAGAATGTTACAGAAGCTGCAAAATTGCTTACATTGGAAGAAGCCATATCTAGGTATGCATTACCTCTAGTTACAATTGATTTTCATGTATTTTTGAACTTAATGGCTGAGGCTGAAATGTTTATAAATTCCCAGGCTATAGATATCAATTAGACCAAAATAAAAAGTGTGTTTTCATTTTGATAAATTTGCAAGACACGTTTCCACCTGTTGCACAGGTAACACATATTCTGCAACACAGATTTTAACTTATCATTTTCGGGAATTGTTTGGTGTCTAAGCATTAAAAATCTCTAATTTTACAAAAGCAAGCCTGTGGTTTCTCTGTAAAGGTTTTAGGTGCTGAAGCAAATGGTTTGCTGTTTTTTCCATTTAAGTAAATATAAAAGGTATTTAATCTACCAAGACGATTCAAGCTAATACAATGAACACTTGCCTCATTGTATGCTTAAAAAGCAAAATAAAGAACAAATGGATAACAGCAAGAAAGATGACTGAAGAAGTGCAAAAAAATGCTCAACTTACATTAAAGAAAGAGGGAAATTTTATATTCTGGGATAGTCATCTTTAAATTTTCTTTGTGGCATGTGTTTTTGATCAGTCAGTTTTATTTCTAAACTGATTCCTTATTAAACTATCATTTTCAATATATTTATATAAGACAGAAGTTCACGAGTACAATTAATCGAAACTTCTGAAAATAATTTGAGTTTTTTAGAGTTATTGCTATTTTGAATTGGAAACGGTATTCCAAGGCCTAAATCAGGAATACTCATTCAATTTCCCACTTATGTTACCTGTCTTGATTTCATAGGACCGATCTTTCTTATTTAATATCCTAAAAGAACTAAAGTGTGTGAGGGAGAAAAAACTTTTGCTTGGATTTCTTACATTCATTCCAAATGATCTGAAGTCTATTTCTGCACCACTAGTCACGTGCAATCTCCTCTTGGATAATCTTTGACTATTTTCATGTTATGAATGTCTAGTATGCAAAAAAGGGTTGAAGTTAATTGAATGTTCAACCAATATACACGTGAAGGCAGAGGAAAACTACATCAGTAATATAATTTAGATTCAAAACCTTTCATATTCTTATTTCCTGCATAGTAGTAGCTGAAAAACCATATTTACATGTTTCATTGAATATTCTCTAAGCATTTGTTTTCTTCCACATCAAGTACCAGACATTTTCTTTGCTGCATCACAAACTCCTGGAAACTTATTCTCAATCTTTTTGATGATTTTATTCTAAATGAATATCAAGAAAGTTTATATATTATGTATCGTGATGAAATCTGTATACCTTTTATACCTTGAACTGAATAAAAGTGAACATATTTACTATTTGCAGGTGGGGAAATAAACTTGTGTTTGTTGCCAATCAGAAGACAAGAAACAATGCATTACAGGGAGATAACATAGATCCAGTGATGGAGCTAACCCTAATTCAGTACTGTGTACTGGAAAGAATCGGAAGATCCAGATACCATGGAGAAGTTACAATTGGTAGATGCAGTCTCCAACAAATCGGCATAGATGCCAAATCATTGTTTTACATTAGGAAGTATTTAATTGACCATAAACTCATCACAAAGCAGGTAATAAGAGTTGAATTTATTCAGAATGAAAGTGATGGTATTAAAGGATTTCTAAGAGATTTTGAATTAGATCCTCGTATATTTTGTCGAGGACTTTAGCCACTTACAAATATTCTTTGTATCCTCTCAGATTGTAATTTTATAATATTTGTCATGTTTAGTAGGGCTCTTTTCTCAACTCCGATATTGATCAACTTAATATTAGCGAAAGTTGTTTGAATTGCTGTGGATTCTAGATCTTTGGATTCTTGAAGTTGTAGTGGTAACTTCTTTCTTCTTTCAGATATTTCATTTAAAAAGTGGGTTGCAAAACTCCAGTGGAAGTCTTCTGCATATCATCAGATATTTTGTGCTGAGGAGACCAAAGGCATTAATATTGACGCAAAAGGTTGTTGAAATTCTGAAAAGTAGACCTGGACATTATGCCGAATATGAGGAAATACGGCAGATTTTGGGACTATATTACTCTTTGAAGAAACTTATGAAAACGATTGAATTTCAGCGATTAATTAAGACAGATCTAGTAAGTTTTGTAATAATCTAATTTTAACATTTTTATCAATTTTTTAAACATCTTTTTATCCAAGTCTTAAACTAAAATTTTAAAAACCTCTAGTTTTGTCCATACTTCTCCCTCACAGAAAAACTCTTTAAAGAAGGAAACATAATGAAATTAAAATTTTGAACTTAAACAAGGTTGATTCTACTATTAAACTGAAGCCTAAATTATTTTAAAAATCCCTTTTAATGCATCTAATAATAATATTATTAAATTTAATTGAATTAAATATTATCATCATACTTTTTTTGGATATCAGGAATGTATTTCTGGCAAAATTTATTTTATTCTATACTCTTAGATGTTATTATTTGTAGCTTTAATATTCTAACTCCTATAACACCAGGAATGGAAGACTTATTCCCTTTCAATATTTTAGAAACTTCCCTATAGGACAGTATACCCAGAAGCAAAACCTGGGGAATGGAGGCTGAAGGGTGTAGACAAGGAAAAAATGGTTCGAGTGATTCAATTAATTAATCCTGAAGTTGATGTTGAAGAACTGTGGTCGAAAGAAGAAGATGAGGAAGATGATTCTAGCAATGGTATGGTTACTTCACACTATTTTTGCATTTAGTGGTTATATTTTAATTTTCAATACCAATAAAATAGAAGGTATATTATATGTATCATTTAAAGTTAGTACTTACTTATATTGAAGTCTACAAGTTTTAAATAAGAGGATGCTCTCCTAAGTATGGCTTGTACTTGAAGCTTAAACTTCTCTCACCCATGGCAGATCAAGTTATATGTATCTAGGAAATTATGTTTAGAGTTTAAAATAAAGTATACCTTAAGTAATAGGGGTCTGGGGAATGTGTGAAAAATTGCTACTTCTTAATAATTAATACTACTACTACTTACCACCCAAAACCACCTAACTACCTGTCTCTTAATACATATGTAAATGAATAGGGTGTTTAAATGGGTGGAATAAGGGTGATGATAGATGAATATCAACTTATGCAAGGACATACATACTCATATATCATAATTAATAAGTATCCATAAATAAATATAAAATATTATATATAATTTTTTTTGACATACTCCAAAATAGCTTCTGCATTCCTTTTCAGGTATCTTAGATCAAGGGAAGTTAGTCTTGGACAGACCCCTTCTGCATCAAGCATATGAAATTTTTGTTGAGGCTGGTCCTCATGGGCTTAGCCAACATGAGTTAGGAGTGTTGATGGGTCAGACGAGGCTTGAGTCACGGAACATTTGTCGCAACCTTGTCAAGTGTGAACTAGTATCCATGTATATGCAAGATGTTGGTAGACAAAGGGTGACCAGGTTAGTTTCTTTGATTTTAGAGGCTCTTAATGAATGGTTTATATGCTTTTTACTTCAAAGTGTTATTATCTTGTGCTTTCTATTGCCGTTAAATGTGGAAATCATGTGAGCAAAAATTGAGCAACTCTGAGGTTGTATCCTACTCTCTCTGTCTTTAGTTGAAAGAAGTGTCCTTACTTCTTCCATTTCTTAATAGAATGCAGTGGTGTTAAAATAAAAATAAAAAAGTCTGTCATCTCACAACTGATAAACCCTCTTCATAAGAGAGACAATTGATTATACACCCTCAATAGCGCCTCATTTTTGTGAAACATCTTTACCAAATGCTCAGTTTGTTTTTTCAAACAAGAAGTTGAAGTATGGAAGCACTGCAATATCTACAAACTCAATACTCACTTGAATCTAGATTATTCACAATTATCATTTAGATGTGAAAGAATGTTATTAGGTTTCATTTATACAGTGGCTGGATTGTGATATTTCTTTCCTTTCCTGAGTATTATAATAAATAAAAATTGCTAATATCAAGCTAATTATTGTAATAGAGAATCCAACATAAATTATATTTTGTGTCTTTTAGCTGTGTTTTCAATTCAAAATTGTAAGAATTTTGTTAAAGTATTCAAAATTTCTCTCAAAATTCAGCATTACACTGCATTATGCATGGTCAAATTCCCAATATATACGCTATTTGTGATCTTAAGTCTAGCACTAAGTAGCCTACTATGCAGGTACTCTACTGTTCTTAATACACTAGGACTCCTAGTCCTACTTAAAGATAGGAGGGAATCTGTCTACCTAGAGGGAAGCTATGCACAAGCAACTTTCCCATATTTAAATTAAAAATTGTTCATTGTGCATAACGAACGGCAGGCAGTTTACCTAAAATTTTCTCTCTCTTCTTCACATATTTTCCTACTAGTGTATTGCCATTGGACTCATGGTTGCAAATGGAGTACTTGTATACTAAGGGTATTCAACTGTGTATCGAGTCATTAGAATATGAAGTAAAATTTTGTGTATCTGAATACTCCATAATAGGGGATGGATTTCTTAGATACAAGTGATGCTCAATAATGGTGTTCATTATGCTGTCTTCCAATCGGTTGTTTCAAAAATTTTATTTATATGATCGTTGTGCTACATTCATGTTGACTAATTCCACTCATAGCTATCTGAATTAGTGAGTAAAGTGAGGACTTGCCACCTTATTCCTCATCTTGCCTAGTTAGCTTATTCCCTCTCCAAAATAAATTTAAATTATGTTGAAGGATCCAAGTAGCCCTCTGGCCAAGGACCTAACGGAATGGTTACCAAAGGTTTTATTTCTCTTAAGAAATCAAATAGAAAGGAAAAAAGAGGCTTAGAAAATATCTTCTAAAGAATTGAAAATCTTTTTATCTAAATCTGTAGGTTTATGTCCAAAAAGTTCTCAAATCAGGGAGAGATGAGCAGACAATATGAGCGGGAGAAGAAGAAGATGCTGGAGCTACTTAAGCCTGGGTCAGAGTTTATTCCACCGCTTAAGGAAGAATCTAAGGAAGATAAGGCACCTGATCAGCCGGTCTCCACTCGGGAAAATGATGGGGGAGAGAGCATTGAAACACAAGTTATTGAGGACGTCGTTGAACCATCTAAAAACAATGTGTAAGATGTTGGAGATTGATGATTGATTTTGCAAAATACTTTTTCTCTCGTGAAATTATTATCTAAGAATTATTTAAGGTTATGATTTCTTAATTAACTGAAATTAAATATTCCTCTTCAGCTACACAGGTTTTCAGGAAGATTTGTTATCAGTTCGCTGGAACCAGAAGAAGTGTAGCCCTGCAATGTCCTACCGCTTGCTAAAAAGAGCTAATTTGATTATGGAGTGTGTGAAAACCCACAAGGTCATTTACGACTGCAAGAAATTAATGCAGGTAATACTTTTACTTGTTATATAAATTGATTAATTACGATGAATTAGCATTAATATTCTGTCCGAAGTAAGAATCTTTTAGTGTGCTGCTGCCAAAGTGATCCTAAATAATGCTATCTACATTGTTTTGTGTATCAAATGCTCACCATCTAGCACTGTTTCATCTTTTTTAATTCTTCTTGCCAAATTTACCGATTACTCAAAGATAATACTCTGTGGTGATTTTAATACTGGTTTGTCTGAAGATACTAGTGATAATTTTCACCTTCTGGATGTCACTTCATCACATAATTTAATTGCCATAGTTTCTTCTCCTACCAGAATAACACCTCACAGCCAATCTACTATTGATAACATTTTTACGTCTCTTGACTCTTCAGCTTACACCTCTAATGTTGCTGACTTAGGTTTTTCTGATCATTAGCTCAGAATATAGAATTCTCTTCAAAGCCACAATCTACTAAATCAATTAGTAAATTTAGTAGAATCTTTGGTGAAAAGGAAATTGATGATTTCCTGTTGAATCTGAAGCCATCTTTTGCTGATTGATCCAACATTTTATCCGCTCCTACTGTAGATAGAAAATTCAATATTTTCTTTGAATCTATTATGTTATGCTTCCACCACTCATTCCCAAAGTCCAAGGTTGTCGACAGAGTCGCAAAAAACTCAAGCTGGCTCACTCCAGAACTTTTGAACCTAAAGCTACACCTCTTAAAAATGAACTCAAAGCAAAGATGATTGGCAGATGAATCTCTTAACTTGAACTACAAAAAAATTCTACGCCTTTATAAAGAAAACATTAAGACAAAAGGGATTATTACTCTAAACTGATCTTAAGCTCTTCCAAAATTTCCGAAACAGCTTGGAAAATCATTAAAGATGATAACACTATCTGTAAATCAGATCTTCATCTTGATGTCAATGGTCAGACCATCAAAGATCCCTATACCATTGCCAGCCCTTTCAATGAGCACTTTTGCTCCTTTTTGAATAATCATTCCACCCAAGCTATTAATGCTAATGTCCCTAACTTGAAATGGCACCAGGATTCTATTTTCCTTTATCCCATTTATGAAAAAGAAATGGTCTCAATCCTATGTAAGATTGGGAAAAAACATTCTGCTGGAATAGATGAAGTACCTGCTTCTCTTCTTTTAAGGTCTGCCAAGATCATCACTCCACCTTTGCTCCACATCATCAGTGAATCCTTCGCTCAAGGTATTATTCCTACTAAGATGAAATTTAGTACAGTTTGTCCACTTCATAAGAAGGGCGATAAATCCTCACTAAATAATTATTGCTCTATATCTTTGGTTTCCTCTTCTTCTAAGATCTTTGAAAGTGCCATGTTTTCTAGGCTTACATAGTTCTTGCAAAATCATGAGGTCTTCTCTCCCTCACAACATGGCTATGGAGTGGGACACTCTACCTCAACTGCTAGTTTTGAATTCATTACTAAAATTTATCACTTGATTCAAAGCAGGAAGTTGCTGGTATATTTTATGACTTCACCAAAACCTTTGACTCCATCAACCATAAGCTTCTGCTAAAAAAAACTGGAATACATAGGAATAAGGGGCAATGCACATGATTGGCTCAATTCATTTCTGACCCATAGACAGCAAATGGTGCGGAACTACATATTTATTTACCAAACAAATTATTGAAATTGCTATTTACTCTCCCCCTCTAACCCCTGCTCTTGGAATTCCCCAGGGATCTACTCTTGGACCACTTCTCTTCCTCCTATATATCAATGGTCTCCCTGAATTTTTATACTTAAGAGTATATGATTCTCTTTACGGATGATACCTCACATTTACTTTCATCTTCCTCTAATGTTCTACTTTCTCATGATATTAACAGCGCTACTAATCTGATGTCAACTTGGTGCATCTCAAACAAACTGATGATAAATAGCAAGACAACGTACATGCAATTTCATCCCCACCTAAGAATATTATAGCCTACATCTGTATCTATTAATAACGAAATAATTCAACCTTCAAAAACTTTCAAATTTCTTGGAGTTTACTCTCTCTGATACCTTCAGCTGGGCAGCCCATGTTTCTTCTGTTGCCAATAAAATAGTTTGAATTGTTAGAATTTGCCTTATATTCTTAGCAAGTTATGCAAAGGAATGAATGGTAATTTCATTCTAATAAAGGAAAGAATGGAATCCGGGAGAGGACCTTTTGGATGTCAATAGTAGCAATGTATAAAATTCTGATTGTATTCAAAGTAAAATTAAAAGTAATTATTTATTGATTTATATTTTAATAAAATTTCCTTTCAGCATATCAACGATGAAGAAGAAAAAGAGGGATATAATGTGAAAATATGCAAAAAGACAGTTTTTCGGTTGCTCAGTAAATTAAAAAAAGATGGAAGAATTAAATACATCAGTATAACCCTTAGAATGAATGATAATGTAAGAGATTTGAAATTCATTTGTGAGCCCTCAATAACCAAAGGTAAAATTGTGTGGTCATTGGCTTTTATAATTTAGAGTTTTCTGTGTATTTTTCTGTTACAACAACGTGTGAACTTTCTAGATGATGCTGTGATTCAGTCAGCTATGGAACAAGCTAAAGTTAAATTTTTCGTCCATACGAAAGATGCTAACAAGATTAAGCCTGAGCCAACATCAGAGAATAAGGACAAAAAGGAGCAAGCTTCTGGCAAAATAAGTGTCCTTAGAATAAGCGTAAGTTGAGAATGATAATTAAGTGATAATAATTCACATTATATAAACCCAGGTATTCAAATTCTTCACCCATATTCAGTTACCCTTGCATATTTCTTTTGCTTAATACTTGTCCAAGTGAGTCCATTTTTTCATACCCTTTCTTGTATTTCATAAATGACTTCCCTTTCTCCTATTCAGGTTCCTTTCACAAGCTTTCATATAGTTCTCATGGTTTGCCTGAATTTTGTACCCCTCACTTTATCAGTATACACTTATGCCATTCTGTTTCCATCCATCTTTTCCATAAGTGCAAACCAATGTTAGGGTCCCCTTTCATATTCATCTCATAGATTATCCTTCAGCCCATACATCTTTAGTACCCACCCATTTTGTACTTCATACATTCTACTTTACTTTTACTCTATTATTTAATCTCTTCCAGCTACATCTAATTGGTACATGTGATTCTATTGACCTATCCCACAACCTCATCATGAAAGACAACAACCTTTTGATATCCCTGTTTTAGTGCCTACATTAGACATCTGTACAGTAAAAGACTTTACAGGAAGGATTTTGCCAATCTTTTCTTGTATCCCTGATCAAGCTCTTTTGTTATCAGTTTCCTTTTTCCCTATATAAGAGCTGTTTAGACTATTATTATTCCTCTTCTAACCTTATCAATGTGCCATCCATCCTGAGAGAGATCACCTTTCAAGTATGATCCACTAGTTGTTGTTTTTCCCCATCTACCCTGACAGTTAAATATCTATCTATCTTTCCTTTTGTAAATCTCATTGTTTTCCATTGACACAACTTTTCAACTTATCCATTATAGTTAGCTTGCTGAAATCTTAACGTTAATTTATTCACTGGACATATTTACTGAGGTATTACTTGTAATTGCTATATTTATATTTCAAGCTAATAATTTTTTCATAATTTGGTTTTCAGGCTCAGGGTAAAAAGTATGGTTTCAGCCCAAAATTTGTGAGGATGAAACTGCTTCACAGATTTTTGTTTTATTTGATATATGGGTATGAAGGAGAAGCAGGGCTTGATCAGGCAAAACTAGTGGAGGAAATTATTTTGGATGGTAATAATGTGGGGAATGAAATATCAAAGGAGCTACCAACAATTTTCTTTCCAACTATTTGTTGGAAAACCTTTGTTCCTCCATTGCCCAAACATTCAGGTATGGACTCTTGTTAGAAATCTAAGAATTATATAGTTATTACTTGCCTTTACTGTTTTCTCAATTATCTACAAGCTTCTGGGTTGTTTTAGAAGAGGGGTGTCCATCCTTTCACAGTTTGTACATCTACTACTTAAGTTTTATTTGAGATATACCATAAAAACTACAATAATTTACTATAAAATATAATCACATTCTACAAACCAATAAATTTTCTCTCTAAGATTCTGTGGTTAGTTATGTTTTGTTTGTAAATATTTTTATTTGTGTACATTCATTAATAAATTTTTATGAAAATCATTTTAAATTTTTTCAGGATTCAATGTAAAGTTTAATTTTGATTTGAGACATTCAGTTTAATATTATAGTTATGCTTATAAATTTTTTCAGTTGTAGATTCAGCAATATAATTTTTTTTCAGGTTTTCCTGATGGATGGACATTCATGAGTGACTGGTTGCTCAGGATTCCACTCTCTCTCTTTGTGAAGATATATAACATTACTTACTCAGTTCCTATGTTGGAAGACTACCTCAATCATCCAATACGTCAGCACTATCTCATTAAATCTCTGCCAACAAAAATGAGAAAGTATTTACTATTAAATAGAAGATATATATTTTCCATTCATGAAATCGTATGCAGACTTTGTTATATTGGGCTAATTCAATTTGGCCCTCAGCGTCTGAAAGAAAAAGATCAGGTAGAGTACTATCTCATATCTCATTTACTAATTTCTCTGATGAATATATTAACATAGGTGTAATTTTACAGGTTTTTATCTACTTAAATCGAAGAGCCTCCCTTCTTAATACCGTTACATCACATCCTGGATATCACCAAGTGACAGCTGATATAGATTACGAAGAATATAAATATTATTTTGAAAAAATAAGTGATGTTGACAAATACTGGTATGATATGTGGAATATATGCATCAAGACCCAGTTGGGTAAGCAGGATTTAATATTTATTATATATTTATAACTTTGAAATCTTTACTGTTCCTTAGCATTGAGATGGGGAACCTTTATTCTATGGAAAGCTAATTGTTTCATTCTGCTAGAAGAAATACTTCTAAGTCTCATATTAAATCATCAGTTGTACCAGAGTGACTTATCACCTACACTTAAATTGTCTAGCATCTAAATTGTATGAAGGAAATGAACTTGGGTGTATAACTTGAGTGTATATAGATTTTATCTTTAATTTTTGCATTTTTCTTATGTTCTGTTTTTTTTTAAATAGGAGGTAGAATGTGTGTTACTGGAAATAACATAACTCTTGAAGCTTTGGCTAACAAGGAAGCTATGATACAAGCTACACAATCAAGGAATCCTGATGAAGCTTTAATGTGTGATATTGGCTTTGTACCTGGAGATCGAAGAGGAGCAGCTGGCCTGGATTCTGCTATATTTTCGTGAGTTCATGATCTTTTGTTTGATTTTAAATGTTGATTGGATTATGTTGGAATGAGTCCATGGGGTATGCTCACTCAATATTTTCTTAAACTTTTCCATGTAATGCTATAGATGAATTCTGGATTCAAAATATTATTCTTTATCATGATTTAAACAAAAATACTCACGATCAGAATATCTTAATATGTAATTTATCCATGAAGTTATTTATAGAATAAATTTATACAAATGAAAATATAAATTTGGATGAATAAATTGTAGTAATATATCCTCATTTTGGTAGTAATAGTGATATAGTGAAGTAGACATTCAAGCTTCATTATGCATTCAATCCTCTCATTCTAATGTAGAATAATTATCCTTTATGATATTACTAAAAAAGCATTTCAAGGAATTTAAATTTTAAGGCTTAAAGAAAAACCTTTTAAAATATTTTAGTAAAGTAATTAAGTATTGTAATAAATGTGTGATTTCTTCTCTCTCTTGTAGCCACTTGAAGAGAAATTGGAATTGGGATACAATGCATAGGAAGGATACTCACAGGGTAAACATTTCTCTTTGTAGTATAAAATTTTTTTCTACATATATCTAAGCTTTTCGTTACTTTGTTTATCATTTTGCTTTTTTCTCTTTTAGTCTGGAAGAAACTCAGAGGAGAGCTCCATTAGAACAGCAAAGTTTGCCCAGATAAAACAAGGGAAAGACAAAATAAATATTGTTGATCAGGTGAGGATCAGTATAAGTTCATTTCTGTGTCATTTTTTAAACTGTTTTCTGCCAGATTTTAATTGTATCATCATATAATGTAGGTTAGTAGACATATATGTACTTTTTCTAAACTTGTAATTATACAGGAAAAGAATTATTCCACTTATCATATGTTAACACTGTAGATAATTGGCTGATTTTTTTTCCAAATTGACCTAAATCTGAGTTGAGATTGCTCAGAAGGTTAGACTCTTCTTACTACTACCAATATTAAATCCAAGATTTAGATTGATAGTATTTAGTTTACAGCTAAAAGTAAGGTGTAATCATCTACTTTCATAAAAAATATCTATATAAGTGTAAATAGCTGAGTAAAGATCATTAGAAGAAATCTTCAATTAATTTTATTTTTATGTAAATTAATTTACTATCTGTAAATTTTTGTTACATATTTTTTTTCCTTGATCATAAATATTGAATCTATGTTTATCTATGTATTGTTTCTCAATGTTTTTTACATACTTTCTTCTTCAGTTAACAAAAAATCCAACCAAGTCAGCAAAACCAAGGAAAGTCAATGAACGGTTTGGAAAGGTTGCTGGATTACCAAAAAAGAGAACAATGTCAGCTACTGTTCAAAATCTATGCAAGAAGAAATTAGAAAAGGCTAAACATGTGGTGCGTAAGGTTCTTCCTAGGAAAACAAAGAGACCCAAGCCATATTATGATGAAGAAGACAGGAAAGCACTATCAAAAATGAAAAAGCTGTAAGTCAAAGAGTCATAAAATCAAAATATGTCATTGTTATGCGATAGAGAACTTTTGTCACTGAATTTAATGTAGAGCATACTTAGCTGAGAGTATCTTTTGCATATGGTGTTCCCAGATAATTACAAGGGCAGTGTATTTGCCTTTGGCGAAAACTGTTCTGGGTTACTGGTGGGTGCCCATATGTGCAAACTGAACTCTATTACTACATATACTATCACTGCCACTACTTGTGGGCATAAATTCAGGTCTTTTGTCAAAATCTCCAGTTAAAGATACTTTAGGGTATGATTTTCACTCAAACAAAAAAGTTTTTCCTATATCTGTTCTCACAGTTATATGATTCCAAAGTCTTTATATAATATAGAATCAGCATTTAAAACTCTAACCTAATCTAGCATTCTAACCTCTTTGATGCTTAGTAATGACTCCTTTTTAGGCGAGTGGACTGGTCTGAAATGGAAGATGCACTACTTTTGAATTGCAAGGTTGCTGGTCTCTATTTGTTCCCAAATCCAAGATATCTAGCTATCAGTTTTCAGACAGTTAGAGATGTACTACACCAGACTTTCAAGGTATGTCTGTACTGATGCCATTTTCTATTACTTCAGATTGTTTTGAGTTGCTTAAACATAGAAACTATGTCATGTTGGGATATACTAATAATAGAAATAAAATTGGAAACTCAGCGGGAAAGTATGTTTAATTTGCAGAATATCTTGCATAGTTTGTACCCATATTTGTTACTTTATGTATTTCAAAATATCAAATGTCAATCACCAAAATAATATGCTCATTCATTGTTGTGGGAGAATGTAATTGAATTTCTTTTAACATAATATTTTGGTTCTTTGACTTGTGAATCAATAATAAATCCCTTAGCACCAGCCTTCATGGTAAACTGACAGAGCTTCGTATATTAGAGAGCAACTTCTGAGAATGAACTAGTTTTTCCACTAGAAAAATGAATATAGCTTATTAGTCATGGTGATTAATGTCATAATTTCTTTAGTAAATGTAAATTATCAACGGGGATGAGGGATAAGTATTCTGAAAGCAAAATGTTTTGCATAGATGATGAAGTCTGGGTTTGAAAAAGTTGGCTAATACAACCAGTATACTTAAGATAAATTAAATAAAAGCAGTTACATCAACATTTTAATTAGAACAAAGTCATTTTCTTTAATTACTATTTTTATGAATTATGATATCTAAAATAACAACCCAAGTTTTTAATTTTCTTTGAAACCAAAGCATTCACTTCTCTTTGATTATGAGTCATGAGCATTTATAATCAATAAAATAAATTAATTATTATTAACTCTAATTCCAGGAATCAAAGAATAAAACGTCCCGTGCATGCCAACGTAGAATTCTTTATGTGATGAGGAATGCAGCGACTGCCCATAGTGTTTCCCTTTCTCTTCTGGATTTAAAACATGACCCTGTGATAAATGAAAGATTTGGGGTGAGTTTTACTATTTCTATTAGTTTTCAACTTGTGAATTTGCATCATATGCTGATTATGGCTGTTTTTTATTATCAGAGAGCAGTGCAGGAAGCGAAAGCTATTGCAAAAAGTAGAGAACAGTTAGAGAAGTTATTGCGCCCCACATTCATAGAATTAGTGAACATTCTTTCAAAAAGGATGGATACAATGCCAAGAAACACTACAAATCCAGATATAATTCAAGGTGATATTGAGGACTTAAGGTAAGCATATTGACCACCACTCACTGGTTACTTGATTTACATGTATGTGAGTTATGAGTAGAATTGCATGACTTAATGGTTAATCCATAGGAGATAATTTCCACACTATATTTCCCTGAACCAAATTTCCTGAAATATTGTGTTGCAGCATACTATAGCAGAAGTATACATAAATGTGGTGGTGTTATAATACTAACAAAGCAATGTATTCAGACCAATCAGTTAATAGATGCAAGAAGATATTCCATAGAGTGTGACATTGAATGTTGTGCCATTGAAATATTGTTTAACAATGTAAGCATTACAGTTCTGTGTCTTTATAGATCACCAACAGGTAACTATCCCTTATTTTATGATAATTTGAGTAAAATTCTTCATACCTATTTGAAGAAAGAAAAAGCATTTGTTTTAAGTGGAGACTTTAATGTTAACTTCAATGCTAGCTCTACTATGAAGAATGATCTTATCTATTTATTTTCTTCATTCAATCTTATGCAAACAGTATTTCAACCTACAAGAATCACTCCTCTGACTGAATCTACCATTGATAATATATTTACAAATGTAGATGAATATATGGCATCTGTCTTTGAGCCACACTTATCAGATCATATGGCTCTACTACTTACTATTTCCCTATCTTTCAGCAGATCTTGCATGGTTGATAATAAAAACCTAACAAATAAGAGATACTTCTCTCCAAGAAACGTTTATCACTTTAATTTAAGCCTTCAAACTGAAACTTGGGATGAAATCTTTAAAACTGATAATGTAAATACGAATTTTAATTACTTTCTAACTCTGTTTCATGAACATTTTAATATATGCTTCCCTTACACTTCAATTTCAACCACTAAACCTCACAATAAAAGATGGGTAACTCATGATATTAAATTATTTTCAGGTCTTGTTAAGAATGCCTTTGCAAAATATATAAATTCAAAGAATCTAAATGATAAAAATAACTACAATCTTCTAAAAAAGCAATACTCTAAGCTAATTTCCGAAACAAAAAGGAATTATAACATAAATTTAATGGCGCAATCTAAAAATCAAACTAAAACAGCATGGCAAATTGTAAAAGGCTCTTCTTTAGCACAAAAGAATAAGTATTCCATTGATAAAATTTTGTATAATGATATTCCTATCACTAACCCTACTGAAATAGCAAACTATTTTAACTTACATTTTATAAATTCAGTTAACAACGTAGATAATTTCACTGTCTGCAACAAATATTTTGGAAAATTTAAAAATTATTCTCATTCAAATGGCATTATTTATTTATCTCCTACATGTATAAATGAAATTAACTCCATAATTGCCACTCTAAGTGTTAAAAATTCGACGGGATGGGATGACATCCCCTGTTCACTTCTGAAAGGAAATATTAAGGATCAACTCATTCTTCCTATAACCCATCTAATAAATGAAACCTTATTGTCAGGGATCTTTCCAGATCAACTAAAAATTGCTAAAATTGTACCGGTGTATAAAAAAGGTAAAAGGGAAGATATGAATAATTATCGCCCCATCTCTGTGTTACCTGTCTTTGCTAAAATTTTTGAGACCGTAATTGCAAGGAGAATCATCTCATATGTTAATAAGCATAATATCATTGCAAAATCCCAGTTTGGTTTTGTGAAGGGTAAATCGACTGAGCATGCAATATATAGCTTTATTCAATCTGTTCTCGAAGGTCTCAATAGACATGAAAATGTAATCGGTATTTTCTACGACCTCTCTAAAGCCTTTGACTCAGTAGACCATGGAATTCTCATACAAAAACTACATTTTTATGGAATATCAGGGGTTGCCAACAACCTTATAAAATCCTATCTAAGAGATAGAAAACAGTATGTCTCAATATACTCTAGCATAGAATATAAGAAAGGTATTTCTGCTAAACTTTCAGTCACCAAAGGAGTTCCCCAAGGATCTATACTGGGCCCTTTGTTGTTCCTCCTGTATGTTAATGATCTACCAGGTTTTGTTCTTGGTGATGTTTATATGTATGCAGATGACACTAATAATTTGATAAAAGGCTCAAGTGATGCTTCCAAGATTTCCGCAGAATCTTCAATCCAGAAAATGGAGCACTGGTGTTATCAGAATAAGGTCTTAATAAATAAGGAAAAATCTACATATATGCTATTCCATTTACCCCAAAACAAAATTGCTCATAATACTAGACTGAAACTAATGGGTGATACCATGGTAGAATCTCTTGATGTAAAATTCCTTGGAGTTCAATTTAATAACTGTTTAAAATGGGAAGCTCACATCAACAACCTATGTAGCCATGTAGCAACAGCTTGTTATTTACTGCGGAGGATTGTTGACATTACCAATAGGGAAACAGCACTCTTAGTATACCATGCATATATATCTAGTAGGATAAAGTATGGTATTGCTATATGGGGACAATCCCCCTATGCCAATCGCCTTTTCAAACTGCAAAAATGGGCAGTTAGAATTATGTTGGGAGCAAAAAAAAGGGACAGTTGTAGAGTCCTTTTCAAGAGATTAAATGTTCTCCCTCTTCCATGTATGTACATATTTTATACACTGCTCTTTCTAAAAGAAAATTGTAAATTACTCAATATAAAACTTAATTGTGACATACATGAATATGATACCAGAAATAAAAAAAATATTAATTTATGTGTACATAATCTAAAAGTATTTAATCAAGGTCCTCAACATGCGGGTAGTATTCTTTTTAATAAACTCCCAAAACATATTAAAGCTGCTGAAACTTTCTCTAAATTTAAAAAACTTCTACGCTCCTTTTTGATAAATAACTGTTTTTATTCTGTAAATGAATATGTGCATGTAAATACGTGAAACCTCTTTTTTAGGTTTCTTATATTTGTAACTATGTCAACCCTATTGTATTATGTATCTATTAGAAAATGATGTTATTATTATATGCTTAACTCCTTCTTTGACTATGCCATTTCATGTTGTGTATATTTTGTATCTAGGTGAAAATACTGTTTTTATTTGTAAAATTCTTTCCTTGACTATGCCCATACATGTGTTACATGTCCTGGGAAGTAAATAAAATTATTATTATTATTATTATTATTATTAATAGAAGACACACTAACTTCAATGGCTTAAAAATATATTGAAATATTTATAAGATAATTTAAAAAATATATTTTGAGCTATATATTATATGCTGTATCTTAATCAAACTATTATATCAGTTCTTTTAACTTGCTGAAAGTTGTTTCCCTTTGTTTGGGCTTTGTAGTTAATTATGGTACTAGAAAAGTGTCGAAGACTTGCACATTCCATTAAAACAAAGACCTCATATCTTAAACAAATACCTAAACAAACTGGATTTGTTTTTATGATAAGCTTTGATCTAGCATACAAAAAGCCCGGTCAGTCACTTCTGGAATACAACGTGCAATCATTGTACTTGATAACGCATCTTAAGCCTTTTTAATGTTATATGAGTGGAATATATGCTTAAAGATATCTATATTCTTTGTAGGATATTTGTAAAAATGAATTTTTCTTGTTATAATGTCTCTCTTCATTTAACCTTTTATTGATTTATTCATTGTCACTCTCTCTCTCTTGTATTATAATCATTCTTCTAGTGTACCACGTATCCATTTTTTCTAATTCCCTCTTTTCTGCTGCAGTTATTGTCTGTACTATAGTGCTATATGCTACATTATACTATAGTGTTATGTTTCTCAGCCTACAAGAGTCAGCCCCATAACCTACCCCCTTAATTTTTATGAACAATTTTCTTGATATCCAAGTTTCGATATTCCTGTAAATGTGGAAATAAATACATAAGAGTATTCCATCAGATTTTTGACAATGCGTGCTTGAATGTTATTGATTGTACTACATTAATTTGTAACTATTGATTGTATTTAGTAATTAGTACTATCTGAGTAGTATTTTCTTAATTTAACTGTAAATTATGTCTATTTATTTCAGGTCTAAGTACACTATTGCCTTTCCCCATAGCCTTGACACAAAAAGTCGTTTCCAAGATGTCAGTTGCATAGAAGATATACAGAAAGGAGTTTTGCATGCTGTTATTCATGTAAGTTTTACTTGGGATTTTAAATTTTTTACGGTTCCTATGTTATGTAGATACTTGATGCTGATAATTTATTTTCAAATTATACTATATATTAACTCTTTTTCCAAATATTATTTTTGGATGAATGAGAAAATGTTAAATCGTGTGGAGTATTTTCAATGATTCAAGTGTTCATACAAAACTGATCATATCTTTAAGATAGGAAGGTCATTCAATGAGTAATACACTAGCTTTTCTGTCTCAAGGCTTTTGTTTTTGTTAATTCATTTTCGGTAGATTTCCTCTGCACTATGTCCTACTTACAGAGGAAAAATGTATGATTGTGAGATAATTTTAAATGAAAATTGATGTGTTTTTTTGTTGAAGACTACTTTTAATCAGCTGATGAATAAATAAATTAGAATATATATAGAGAGGTAATTATTAATGTATCTTGCTAAGATATTATGTTGTTTTAATGTTTTTCCGTTTTGTTCAATATAAGAAATTTTATATTTTATTATGTTCTGTGATGTAATGTTGGGAATTGAGAATACTTAATGTATGTCTTACTATATATTATGACATTATGAATTGTCATACTTTGATATAATGCTATCATTGAGTTTTTAATTTTAAATATTTTCATACAGAGCTCTTTCTGCTGTGCTGCTGATAAAACTTCATGGGCATATCAGCTCTTCAAGGTTTATCAGCAATATCCTGATTGCTTCCTGAAAGCATCCATGAACAAATTTAGAGCTGATCAAATGGTAACTTTGAAGAAGCAGTATTCAAGATATTATAAAACAGGCAACTTTGTCCCTATATCTTCATGTCCGTATCAGCTCTCTATGAAGTAAGTTCTGATAATTACATTTCAAAATCATTCATAAATGGTGTAAAACTCTTGTTCATGCTACATATGATTGTCCTTTTCAGTTATGCCTACTTGTTTCAAAGTGAATACCAGTTTGAAATTTATCAGCAAGCTCATGTATTGCTGAAAAGAATGAAGCAGTTTTTCTCTCAGAATGTTGATGGCAAGATGGAAGTTACTTCCGCAGATGGAGGTGGAACAGCAACTCTCATAGAGCTATTTTCTAGAAATCAGGTCTCTTTAACTTTAAATATCTTATAATTTTAATGTATACAGCTATGTGTACAGCATTTTGTAACATAATATCATAATCAAAAGGGAAACCAGATGATGATGTGAAAAATTGTTATTCTACGATAAGCAAAGACTTAATTTTTATATTTAAACATGGAAGCAGCAATTAAGACTGCAAGGGCAGCTTTAATGACTATTTGCTTGCAGCTAAGGAATTAAGTGTTTAGTAAATATTATATGAATGTGAATTGATTATTCCTTTTTTGATTTGATTCCTGTTTAGATTCATTATTCTCTTTTTGATTTTGAAACTTTGGAACAAATAAAGGAAAATCAAGTATTAGAGTAGTGATCAGTTTCATTAATTCTTTTATGACTAATGATTTATCTAACAGTATGAATTTCATTCATAAGATAGTAACACATTCATTTGATAACTACACCTATATTTTGATAGAATAGAAATTATTATTATTATTTTAAAGAAATTCATTATGAGATATTCATGTAGAAGTAGTAGCATTAAGATACTATCCTATTTTTTTTAAGTAAATCCTTTGAAATTCAATCACAAGTTAAAGCCTATCGCATAATGCTAATAATTATTGGTTAATGTTCAACAAAGCCCATAAAATGCCAGAATTATTTTGAGTACAATTGTTCCATTATAGAGGATGGCTTAAAACAGGCCTAAGGTTATTAATAATGATTGGTTGATATTAATTTGCAGGCTATTCTGGAAGCTGTCATACCAGAACAAATCATCATTTTAGATCCTGTGATTGCTGAGAAGAAGGAGGCTTATGATGGAATTCTTAAGGTAATTGCCCTCATTCATTTAAATAGACTTTTCATAAACTAGTTCCTAAACTGTTGGTTGATTCCTAATGGGGGAATTTATAAGTTAGAAAGTGATAGAGCAAGCCTGTTCATAGGGAAGAGAATGTAAAATTTCATCTGTTAATCCATTGTTTTATTTCTAGAGCCTTTTTCATGTTTTCTTGAACTTATGACCTTATCCTTTTTCTTTAGCATATGATTTAAAAATCTCCATTAAAATTGTCAACATCCACTTATGAAAACAAATCTGAAAAAAAATGCAAAATTGATTCAAAAATTGATGTTAATGTGTTTCCTCTCACAGAGAAATATAAAATTTCTGGAGTTAATTAATCTTTTATAACCAGGTCTAAATATAACATGAAATATTCTTTTGTAATCATATATTGTACTATTTAATTCACAATAAATTTTTTACTGTCCTATATTAACGATGAATCCATATGAGACCTGGCTTCAACTTTATCTGTGGCTGTCAAGGTGACTTTAACAAAGCTGTAATATTGTACCAAAAATACATTTATTTTATAATATTTTTCATTTTTGAACCAAAAAATATTTTTCACAATAAAATATGATTTTTGTATAGTTCTCTATCTCATATCTATAGTTAGTAGAATAAGGAATTATTCTTTAATTCCCTAAAAGGAGATTATGCTTTGTGGTAGGGAAATTGATTGTCTCGTCTATTCTTTTGAAGTAATGAAAAATTGAATAGATAAAACATATGATCATTAGGTAAATAAAAAGGAGCCTATTATCTATGTGGCTTTGACATATAATAATCTTGAAAAGTCTTTAATAAGTATGAAAGTTTTGCAAATTCTGGTTCATGTGTTTTGGTGAGCATATACTCATGCACACTAAATTAAACATTTATAGTCTGAAAATTTTCTGTTACTTTTTTAGTATGTCATCCAAATCTCTTCATATTCTTGAAAGTAAACAGTATATCAGTGATGTCAATATCTTGAATTAGTAAAAATGTTTATATATAGTTCATATTAAAGATAGCTAATTCATGAATTCATATTATACCTTTAATTCTAAGATAAACTATACAATTTTCTTTTATTTATGTTGAACACTTATCATTTTCACAATAAATTGAGTAATGTCATTTGCCTACCAAAACAAGTAGTAAATATAGATAAATATCATTTCAAAATTTATTCCAGAGATTCAATCAAATCCTTGATGATGCCTATGAAGATAGAGGTGAAGGAGATGGCACAAACACCTCAGGTAAAAGAAAAAAGCCACCAGGAGCATCGAAAGAGCCTGCTGCCAAAAGGAATAAACTAGCTGATGACACAAATGACATAGCTGATGATTCTGTCTTAGAGAAAGCAGATGATGAGAGTCTTCTTGAGAGTAGAATGCTTTCTAGCAATGCAACTTGCACTGCTTCTAGAATTGCTCTCTACATGATGAGGAAAGAACTGACTGACTCCCCTAACATAGATCCTCATCATGCACATGATTTCTTTGTGGTTAACTCTTGTGAAGTTTTCTGCAAAAAATTGGACATGGGAATTACATTGGATTACGTTGAATCACAGACTAAAGCTTCGGAAGCTGTGCTGGAAAAAATTAAAAGGTAATAATTATATAATCAATGTTTTTGGTTGTATCTTTTGCAGAGCCAAATTTTTAAATCAAAGTACTTCTTTTCCAATATTATAATGAAAAGCAGGTGATTCAAAGCTGCATGGCTTTGAATGTTTATTTTTCAATGATTTTAGATGTGAGAGGTTACCTCTTTTCTTCATTTATAGACAGTTAAAAGCTATAGATGGTTAAGTATCTACCATTTCTAATCTTAATTCAGCCAGATGAGATGTATATTGAATGAATAGCAAACTTGCTGTCTCCCAAGGAAGTGGATAATTCTTAGGAACTTCACTACTTTTCTTGATATAATATTTGCCCATTTTAAGTATAGCTCAAGTCATTGTATCACTCTGTGTTGTTATATGCTCCACATAAGTAATAAGTAGTTTATATTATAGCGTGAGATCATATACAGTAAAACCTGGTTAAGGTGCTTTTCAGGGGATTAAGTAAAAACCTTGTTATAATTGGGATTGCACTATAACTAGGTTAGTGTTATAACCAGGTTACAAAATATTTCCTCTATGTTGGAAAATAAAAGGGTAGGGTATTTTGGTTCCTTAATTTTTTGATAAATGCTTTTTCCCATTAAACATAAATAGTAATTCTTTAGTTTGCTTAATTTGTCACAGTTGAATTTAGATAACTAGAAAGCCCACAAAGTGTTGTTTTGTAATACTATTTGCCTTCCTGTCATATTGCCGAAGAAATATGTTTTTCAGTCAAAGAGTACCTTTCATTTCATTAGGCTCCTTTTTCACTCTACAATGAAGCAATTTTTACCAAAACGATAGACAATTAGGAAAGAATTATGTGTGTGCATGTGATCACTATGGTGTCTCCACAAATTTATCAAGACTTTTCAATCTTTGGTCTCTTTAGTTCTACTATTTTGCCAGAGGAATACTGCTCACTGAATACACTGTATCAGGTATATGATAAAGAAGGTGCAGATGAATCCGAATGGAGATTTGCTTGTGAGATAATGAACTTTGTTGGCCATGCCAAAGAAGTTGGTGTTACCATTGGAGAACTCAGAGTAAGTTGATTGAAAAATGCTTATTTTATTTAAAAAAATCATTTTTTTCTCTCTTATAGAAAAGATATTTCTTGAATGGCATATACAGTCATGTTACAATGTAATGAAGCTTTGAATGATGTTATGTATTCATCTTTGATTTTTCATATGTGTTGTTGCAAGTTGTCTATTAGAAATTTCTATTGAGCTCATGCTAGAGTAAACCTCAGTAAAAATATGCAGAGAATGTGCTTTAGTTTTGTTAACATTGCCATGATTTTATTTTTATTTCTATTATTATCTAGTTTATTGCAAGGTACTGCTATTTAACTATAAACATATTGCAGTCTTCTTCAGTTATGTGATCTACTACCATGAATTTGTTTACAATTATCAGATGGTGAGCTGCGATCATTTTATTAATTGATTCGGGTTGTATGTTCTTGGTTAACAAAATAGTCTGTCTTTATTCAAATGAAGCAAAGTAAACAAAAAGACAATTCACAATCCAATATGTAATATGCTCCAATGACCTAGGTTACCATATTTCAGCCTTGTCTCAAAGAACTCTCAGTCTTGTCAATATTTTTCACTTATATTCATATTTGAGTTCGAAGCCACAATCCCATAAGTGCTAAGTATTTACCTTTCCTTATTCTCCACAAGTAAATACATTGGGTCTTCAAATATTGTAGAACTCAGAATAAAATAATAAATACAGAAGAGATGATTGAAAATCCCACAGTAGTATAAGTGTAACACATTTTATCTAAACATTCAAATTGCATTGAATTGAGTGTGTAATGCAAGCATCAATAAATGAAAATCCATTGCTTAAAAATGCCATCTTTTAAAGAATATTAGCTCTTCCTGATGTTCATAAATAACCTTAGTAAAGATTAACTGTCGAGGATTTAGGTAAAATATACAGATACAAAAAATTCTTGTATTTTGCAATTCATGTAATAAAATTACAATATTCTAGCCAAAAATTGAGTATCTGCATCATATATGTATTTGAGATATTAGTTTCTATGTAAGTAGTTGTGCTTGGTGGTATTAATTTTTAATTATATGACCCCCCTTTTTAATTTGTAGGAAAAATTTGGAGGACGTGTTGGAGAATTCTCCCTTTCCATGCATCTAAAGATAATGTCAAGAGAGAGAGTGTTGGTGCGCGTAGGCATAACTACTACTCGCTATGTGCATTATGAGTACACAAAGCCATGGTTGGTGCACTCTAATAAATTGTTGAGGCTACAAAGGGATAATCTCAATCCAACAGAAGTTAAAGGGATGATTCTGCATGATGATGGGGAGCCTTTAAATGAATCTATAATCGAAGGAGCTCGTGAAGAAGAGGAAGAGGAAGACAATGCCATGGAGGAAGATGAGAAATCAAAAGAAGCTGATGAGGTAGTCTCCTCTACTCCAAAGCCAAAAGGCAGATTAAGGGAGAAAAGAATGAAGACATTGTTAAGTCTCGAAAAAGATTCAGAAGATCTAGAATGGAAGTAAGTATTTTAAAATCTTCCCACAATAATTATTATGAACTAAGTCTGGTGGTAATAATATTGTAGTATTAATATGTATTTGATATTTATTGTTGTATGCGTACAATTTCTCTTAAAACTTGTGAAATAGGAGCTGTGCAGCTTTAAATCTATGCAAATCGTTATGCCTGTTAATAATGTAAAAAATATTGATGAGCAATGTTCCTATGTGTCACATAACAGTTTAACTTTGTTATGACTTATAGTTTCAGTAATCTTTTTTAGAGCATTGCTATCATAACTGACTTCAGTTACAGGTAAAACCCTAATTGGCGTTTCCTATATTTGGCAATATTTTCTCTTTAATCTTCCAGTTCCACTTACAAGATCAAAGTTATGATTCGCCCGTGGATAAGAGTGGATGGATCTTTGAACCGCAGGGTTCTAGATCGCTTCTTAGGATCTGTTCTTGGCCACATTTTGCAGAACCCAGGATGCTGCATCAAAGATCTTGGAAACAGATTTGCTCCAGCCATACAACCATGCCACACCAGAGAACTTCTTGACGTAAGACTTTCAAAAGATAAGAATTGTAATAAAATTGAGCCAAAGATCACAAAGTATGCAGTGGAATATTGTGCCTCAGATAGTACTTGATCAGTTTCCTTTGTCTTTTCAGTTTCCGTAAACTTCTCACATTGTTTGCTCATATGTTATCTAATTTCATATAATGATGGATTAAGTTATGAAATGTCCTCCGAAATCTTTATAAACCATTCAAATTCTGGTACACTTCTAGAATAAAATCTAATTATTTGATAAATATTAGCAATACATATATAGTCCTCAGTCATATAAATCTTTCTCAGCAGAATCTTTTTCATGTGAAAATTTATCTTACCTATAAGACTACTCCTAAAAAATTTTGATATTGATGCAATATTTTTTTCTGAGGTAACTTATTTCTTTTTTAGGTTCTTAATGAAATTGGGTGTGTGAAATTAATGGCCTTACAGATGAAGAAACCTACTTTGTTTTCCAAACCCTCAAAGGTGGTGTTAGGTAAGTTTTTCCATTTATGCTTATTGTTCTTTTGTAAAAATTATAGTTTGGCCTATTTCCCTGAGTAATATCTTGGAATTATAAAGTTAATACTTAAAATACTCTATAAAAAACTCAAAATTTTTCTTAATATGTCAACTTTACAATCATTAGATTATTATATGGATGGAGCTTGCAATTGCAAGGTAGAAACCAATGTAGATTTCCCTTTGGAAAGGACTTTCTTTATCATTATCATTAATTATATTTTATAATTATATAATTAATTATAAAATTTCATTTACTGTATTCTAAATTTTTCTGTGAAGCTATTTTTAATTGTTTTGCAAAACTCTGAATTCCCAGAGATTTTATTTGCAATTATAATTTCTCCTTACTGAGTATTTTGTTTTTTTAGCAATATTTTTTTGATATTCAATATCATTATGAAAAATATGTTTCTCTTGGAAATCATAAATATGTTATCTCTACTATTTCTTTCATTGCCATTTTCTGTTGTTTCTTATAATTTCATGTGCTTAAGACTTCCAGCAACTTAAGTAAGAATAATTTTAGCATACAAATTGTCTACTCTAACTGAAAATATTATTATCAGTATTTATAACCAATAAAAATAATGCAATTCCTCCCAGGCATTCTAAGACTGACTTATTATTTCTATAAGCTTAATACAAGTAATACACAATCCCTCCATCTTGGACATACTTCTCATATCTTCTTAGGTCTTCCTTCCTATTCTAATTTACTGCTGCTGTTATATAATCACCTGAGATTCATTCTATATTTTATTTATTTGATTACTTTAGTGGAACCTGATGGCACTGAAGATGAGTCCAAGGTGTTTATCAACCCTCAGATTGATGCAGTCTCTAAATTGGGCATATTTCTTGGAGACAAGAAATACTCGGTGGATTTCCTGGGGAAGATTTTGTAGTTGAAAAATCATTCCTGAATATTTTCTTGAGAAATAAATTAATGGAAGAGAGAATGTAATTTATGTCACCACAGGTGATAAAGAACAATTATTTTTGTAATGTGTATATGTTGAATTTTGGAGATTGGAATGTGTGAGGAAATGACTTGAAATTGTATAAATGAAATACAATGAAATTGTGTAAATGTGATGAGAGCCTTCTAGTGAAAATAGAATAATTACTGAATTATTTCAGAAAATTAAATTAATAACATGTCTAAATGTTTAATAAATGCTACAATTTTGAATTACCTTAGATTAATTTACAATTTGACCCACAATTCAAAAATCAGATTCTGCTTCCTCCTGTACTTAGTACAACCAACCCTCTAAGTTGGGCGACTGCTCAACAATAAATTATGAATGACCACTGTTTCTTGAGAAATATGAAAGTTATCATCCATAGGTTTTACAATTACTCTGAAAGTATTGATAGTATAGAATGGTGTAGCCAGTTGTGGGATTCAGTCAGTTTGCACCACTTCCCACGAATCTAGTCTTAGATTTGCCAGAACTCATCTCAGAAACAATAATCATAGAAAAATGCACATAGTCATATTATAGTCTCCTCATAACAGCAAGAATGTAATATCAATATTGGATAATGGAATACTTCATTCTTATCTCATTTAAAATTTCATAAACAAATATCTACCTTAGAATGATTAGAAAAATGCATTTGCTTAAGACTGCTGTGCATTGTTGCAAACCTCTCATGAATAAGTTGCTACAGAACCAGTTCTTAAGATTTTTGAATCCCATCATTGTATAGAGCTGAATAAAATTTAGTTTTAGCCCATAATTTATAATGTTCATAATTTTTCTAATTCTTCCTTGGCATGTGTTATTTCAGTAACCAAAGTACTTTTTTCCTGCCAAAAGAAGAAGAATAGAGGTTACTGTATAATAGACTTCTATGCTAGTGAATTGTATATTTTTGTCTATGCTGGTCATCCCCAAAAGTCTGCTAAGACTCAAGTTTATCTGGAAACACAGCTAGATTTTTTATACCTTTGATTGATTGCTTTCAATATAATATCGATACCCTTAAAATCCCATTGTTTCAAGGAGAATGTTGATTGGAAAATGAGAGGAAATCAATATCACAGGTTCAGATAGCATTGTTTTGATCAAATTTCACTGTTTAAAACAATTTAGTTTGAACTAAGTTTGAAATCCTACGTTACAATATCTTCACGATAGGAAAATGAGACAGTCGTCTATCTTAAACATATAAATAAGGAGGATAAGAGTGTAAGTAGAAGAATTTCATGTCTATGATTAAAAAAAATACACCATGTTCATCTCATCTAAGCGACGAAAACGATATATTTACGACACGTGATTTAAATATCTATTAAAAATCGTTATTTGACTGTTTTTTAAATAAGTTCGGATCGTTACTAATAGGATTGTAAGCTCAAAATTAATCTCACAATTAGTATGAAATTAAAGAAGACTTTGAATTACCGCCCCTTACATTAGATGGATGCGCATTTCCGTAATGCTTTTGTATGCTTAGATAAAATATTTTACAAAGGGGAGTATCACAATAAAGATAGGTAATGGATTACATCGGTGAACTAATTGCTCTTGGTGTGGATGGTGTAGTATTTTTTGTTTGCTTAAAGCAGTATCTAAAAAACAGGAGAATTACCAATGAGCTTAAGGTAAGACAGTCAATAACAATATGTAAATATTATGGTATATGTAAAAGTTTAATTTTCACCATGGCCAAAATTCATCTAGGATGCACCTTTGTATGAAATATCTCCAGACTTGGAACATATAGTTCGTTCCCGTGTTGACAAGAGAATACCATACGCTGTTGTACGTGGGCATGTGAGAGCAATAGGACTTCCTATTGATAGCACAAGTGCCAAAGGAGTGACCGGTGTAATTCAGAAAGTTACTGTCAGAGAGCATGTTGCTTCTAAAGGTTCTCATGGATTTTGGTACGTAAATTATCAGATGTAGTTTTTATTTGTGAAAAATCCATTTCTAACATTCGTGTTTTATGTAGGAGCGACAGTAAACGTATAATTCAAGAAACAAACAATTCAGTCCCGTTTGCACTGGTTGGGAAATCAGGAGGTGCTATTGAGGTTCTTGATGCATCCACACAAGCAGAGATGTTGGAGCTGTCGACGATAGCTGATAAATTTCAGCCGTCAGAAAGTTCAGGTATCGTGGAGCATGTATGGGGGTATTTTGCTGGTATCCGACGGCGAGGTATACAAACCACAGAAGAAATGCTGAAAGAAGGAGCAATAGTTACTGGAATAGGGGAAATTACTTTAAACAATAGTAATGCAAATATTTTAGATGATATCAAGTATGTTGTCAATATTCCTGTAAATAATGACATGTCAAGTAACCATTCTCTCTTATCAGCGAAGCAATTAGATGGTTCACTAAAGTCAAGTATTAGATACCTGAGCAATAACAACACGACTTTGAACGTACAATCTTGCGCAAACGAAGCTCTCAGTGAACACCCATCAATTAGACTTCAGCAACCCATCGATGGAAAATTACCTCTCATCGTCAGTCACTTACCTTTACCTTCTTTGATGACAAGATTAAACGGAAGAAGGAAGGCCTTTGGATGGGCAACAGCTGTATTAGGACTTACTGGTTTAATAATAAGTTGTTGGATCGCCTACAAGTGGTATAACGCGAAGAGAATCGAGTTGGAAAATGAAGAGTCTAGGAGGAGAAGAGATTTGGAAAGACGTGAGAGAAGACGACAAGCGCGGACACATGATACCGGTCACTCAAGCAGTCATAAGAGTGCTGTTGATGAAATCGAGGAAGTGCATCTGTGTGTTGTCTGCCGTGACAATCCTAAAGAGTTGATTCTACTCCCCTGTGGTCACGTTTGCATATGTGAAGACTGCTTACAACCAATCAAAAGCAAGTGTCCCGTTTGCAGGGCTGAAGTAAAATCTGTGAATACTGCCTATATTGCATGATTTTTAAGAATTAAAATTTGTACGTTGTAGATAGAACTTTAGAAGGGAGGCGAATGGAAAAGCTGTTATTTTATTTTACTTGTGTAAGATGAAGTATATTTTAGTTTCTTAAATTAATTGATGAATATACAGCTGACAAATTTAAGTCCTTGATGTTGTTTTTTGTTACTGTTTCCTTTCGTATGCTTTGGATTCTATATTTTTCTGCAAAATAAACTTGCAATTAGTCATCAAATGGCTTTCTTGAGGCTTTAAGTTCAATAAAGGTTGTTTTAAATATAATGCTTGGAGAAATTTAATCACATCCTAAGGCCTCCGTGAAAGTATCAAAGATCTGATTCCTCAATGGTAAACTTCTTAGGAATCTGCTAATCATAAGCAATGAGTCACTAAGATCAGGGGAGTGAAGAGCTTAAGGTGATGGAAGAGGTTTTTTTTATTAATTTGAGGAATTTATTATGGTTACATGTTGTATGGTCTTCTAGAAAGTTCATCTGGTTTATTTTCAACTCTTAATTTTTACTATTTTTAATTCTCAAGTAATTGTTGATTCTTTTGGTCCATTAGACATGTCTTCTCCACTGCAGATGTTTTGATATTGGTTTTAATAATTGAACTAAATCATCTAAATCAAAATTTGTCCAAAAAAATAGTTTTAATATTCTAAAGTCATAATTTTCAATATAATTGTCCTGCTTAACCTATGCAAAGGTAATTATAATCATCTTAATATGTCCAGGAATTAATTCATACAATCTCTTCAGTGATTCAAACTTAAAAATGGCTGACATTTGTAGTTAGTCGTTAGCGATGATGCAATCTTGAGAATTATAAATATTTAATATTAATCAGCTTAAATTTTGTACCCTACCAATTGTAATTTGAAAAGTTTGAAGGAAGTGTACAAAGAATGAGAAGTGTACAAAGCATTTTGCTGTCCTTATAATGGTTTCAATAGAGTAATTAAGTTTATGTATTAACTATTGAGAAACTTCCTCAAAAAAGTCATCAATTCTATACAAAAATTATTTGAATTCTGTTGATAATGCTTCTCTGCATAATTACATAACATCCATATTTTTCTCGGGGCACTGTATCTTATTTAAAAATATTAATTAGAAGTGATGCAGAGCAGAGGAGGGGGGACTCAGGGTCAGCCAGGTGTGTAGAGCTTTTTTCTTCAGTGGAATTGGTCCTGGGTTGGCTACTTCTAGAAGTAATGTTCAGTTAGCGTCTTGAATAATTTGGTAAATTACCTAAATTATTAGCTAGTGGTTCCAGAAAAGGTTGTAAGAAACATAAACCAAATAATATTATATGATTTAAACTATTCATTGGGACAGTAACGGATGCATACTTCCAGTAAGTCATACATCATTGCCAATTGAAGAAACAGGTATAAACAAGTGCTTCAATCAGTTGCCAATACCTCCGTGATGTTGATTTTCTAAAAAATTATAACCCTTGCCAAGATGCAGGGAAATTTTTTACAATGGAAATTAAAGTTACTTTGCTTAGTAAATAAAAAGCGAGTCATTTAATGAAAGCCATCAAAGACTGGCTAAGATGCAGTGAAATTTAGATTTATTGAAAGCTTAGACAAAGAAACGAGGGAGAAACAGTCTGCCATAGCCAGGACTTGAACCAGGATCTCTCACTCTCCAGGCAGTTGCTTTATCCAATTAAGTTACCATGGCAGAAAGATCCATTCTTTAATTTTTGTTGCTATGATAGGACACGGCAATGTGTTTCATGTGGTTTTCATGTTACAAGTTGTCAAAGGCATTAGATTAAAAAACCAAAATTTAGACTTCAATGATGACAATCCACCTAAGTTTATGAGTATTTGCAGGAGAAAACATTCATGGTAAGAGAAAGGTGTTATGTTTTGCAGGAAAGCACATCCCTGCTGAATATTTGTGTTCATTTTGTAGTGAAGAATTTACAAAAGCAATAAACAGACTACTCATAATATATTTCAGGTAACAATTTATCAATATATTTTCATTTCATTTTATATATTATGTTCCTGCAATTTACTATCATGTGTACTTAATTTTTCAGTGATTATAAAAATTATAAAAGAATCATTTGCTGTTTTTACAGAAATTTGCTTTGTTGGGATGGCCACTTCATTGGGCCAATATGCCCTGATTTCAATGTGTCCCAGTTAAACTGAATTGACTATATTGAAGATTTAGGAGTAATGTTATATTTCAAATCAGTTTTTGTGAGAACCATGCACTTGAACTTCACTACCTAGGTTGTGTAACACAAAATTAACCTTTGAACTTTTACAGTTTTTCCCCCTAAAACTATATTGCAGTTGAAAATTTTGGAATAAAAAAATTATACGAGCCAAGCGTATATTTTTCTTTTTTAGCATGATTAAATCTGATTCACAAAGACTAACGATGAAAAAGGAGCTTCCAAGGCAGCTGGTGGTGTCTTAAAGAGCAGGCAGTATTAATAATACTCATTTAAGGAAATATAACCCCATCCTTAATACATATATTATTTCAGAACATCCATTTTCAGTGACAAGCGCTTTTCTCCTTTAACATTCTATCAAAATATATAAATGACACTTTCAAAGAGAAAGTTTCCTACTTCCTGCTGAAAATAGACCAGCAAATGTACACCATTTGGTCAAAAAAATCAAATTAAAATTTGAATCTACCATAGAGCTTGGTTACTGGATGTGTAGATACCTATAATTATGGATGCAAACAAGGTATATCAAAACAGACACTTATAAAGAATATGAAGGTGTGTTTTAGTGTTTATGTATTCATTTGAAGTGATTCGAGTGTTTGTTGAAATGCATTTGGGCGAGGAAATAGAGTATCAGTATCCTTCTGCATTTTCCCACAGGGCAACTAGTGTCAATTAAAGTGTGTATGTACCTCAGGAAGATTTTTTTAAATGATATTTTTGAGGAACATACTGTGTTCATAGCCCAATCTTTCTTGATTGGGAACTATGATTCCCATTACACAAAGGTTTCAAAAGGTTGAGAACCGTATTCATCAGTGTTTTCTATCCATAATTTTTAAAAAATAGAGATATACATAAAAGTTATTATTGTTATTTAAGACATGTATTAAGTGTTTGTTGAAATGTATTTGGATGGGGAAATGGAGCATCAGTGCAAAATTTTTGCACAGGGCAACTAGTATTTGTATAAAAAACTAGTAAATAAAATATAGCTACCTAAATCAGAAAAGTGTTTTATTATAAAATCTTAAATAATGAGATGTGATAGCATATGAAGTTTTGAGAACAAGAAAATTATCATACAATAATTACAACTCAGTCTGTCAATTTGCTGCAGCAACTCATTATAACATGCTTTCAGCAGCTATCTTTCTAATGATTTTGCATGATAGAGGCCTTTCAAGGAATTAACACTGGAGTATCATTTATAACTCAAAAAAGGAAGAAAATTAATTGAAATGATGAACAAATCACAACAATGAAAGAATACAAATAGCACCATTTTTTCCAGAGAGACAGAACAAAAATATAACAGACACACAGAACTTGAAATTAAATTAACTACAAAAATGAGCTAAAAATTTTTTAGACATAATTATTTCACATGTTTAGCTTTAATTATGAATCACTGATGACACTGCCTTCACTCCAGTTCTTACTCCTGTTCTACTGCAATTGGAAGGGCTTCACAGCACATTTAATGAGTGCTATCCAAATTTTAAACAGTTCATATTGATTCAGTTGTATAGTGATGGGTTTTCCTTGTAGTGAAAATCCCCAAACCAATCAGTATGTTCTTCCAAATACCTAAAATTTGAGAGAAATGAATGCCACATTTCGGTAGAGAACCAACTATAAGTAAAACTGATAAAATTACTGTATTTTCTAGCTTATGAGATGAACCCTAGGTTTGACCACACATTTTGAGAAACATACCTTCTTATGAACCTTTGTTACAATAATGGTAACACTAAGAAATGATCTTTATCATATCGAATGATGTAAAATATATTTCATTGGAGAGGTCTTAAAACAAATACGAGCGAATTTCATAGGTAAGTTTTACAGAATAGTTAAATGGCTCTGTATAATTTTCATTCTATCACATTTTTCTGCATCAACTTAATTTTATTCCTAATATAGAAAATATTCTTTTTGTTAGATAAGAAGCTTCATTCTAAAAAAAAATGAATTCTCAGATTATAGAGCCAGCATTTAATTTGAATTGCAGACCAAACATTATATGAATAATGGCAGGCAGGAGGATCCTGGAAGATGAACTATCGTTTCTTTAATACTTTTGCTAATAACTCAATTTTATACTCACTCTAAAAATGTACGGAGGTATCCTAGAAGCACTTTCAATTTCTTCTCTTGAATACCTGCGGCATAGAGCAGGTCTGGAAGTTTAACTAAAAAGAAAAATAGTTCCATTTTAGTGACCTACTAAAGTATAGGCATATGTTCATACTTATACATAAAGAATTAAAAAAGTTATTTGACAGACTCGCTGAAGACAAAAACAATGCATAATGAGGTAATTAATTCGTTAAATTTTTGAAGCAATTCATGAATACAGTAAGTTTTAGACATGATCGCAATGACTGTAATTGTCTCTTACCAAAAAGTCGGACTAGATGAATAGCTCCATACAACTGTGATGGTAAGTTGATGATGCCAGAAGACTCGGGTATCATTTTCCAGCTCATTATGCGTTTTAAAATGCCAGTTTCACTTGCAGAGATTCCAATGGAGTTAATGGAAGCAGGCCTTTCTTGCATGTTTGGAACTGTTAGATATGAGTGAGGCTTGTTTGAAGTAGTTGTGCAGGATGGGGTTGAGCAGCAAGAGCTGGTACTTGCAGCACTGAAGAGATGACAATGAAAGAGGTTTTGCATATAAACTTATCTTGTCAGAAAGCAAACAATGGAAATACGGTAATACGTCAACCAAAAACTTTAGATTAGCAAAGATTTTTCACTGTTTGAACTAAGATGACACATTTAACTTAGGAAAATAACTAATTAATGTATGGATAAAAATGTATGCATGACTGAAAAATGGGTGCTTTTATGTTACTCTCCCTCAGTTTGTTGAAATTGGGATAAGCCAAAAAATTCATTGGCAGAACTACTTATCAGCGATGGTATGATTTTACTCGTACCAAGGGGAGGTTGAAATAAAAGTTCACAACATAGAAATACTCCAGAATTAGTCCAGAATATTAACTAGTACTAATACACTAACCTTGACATGGTATTATTGAATGTCCCAGAGAATGAAGCTAGAAAGTCTGTTTTAATATCATTAGACATTTTAAATACATCTTCTTTGTAATCAGATTCCCTGTGTCTATCACAGCCTTTGTTCCCCTTTTCATCGTTACTCTTATCTAGGCTGTGACCTTCTCTGTCTTTAAAGGAAGACTTGAGGCACATTTCATCCATTGAGTCTGATGTTCCTTTCTCCGAGTCAACATAAGAAGACTTAGGCTCCTCATCCATATGGGGATTATAAAACTCTGAATTCAATTTCTGTTGGTCTTCATAACTGCAAAGCAAAACACCATAATGAATCATAATCAACTTTTGAAACCAGAGGCATCATTCGTGAAAAAATTTCCAGTTTACTAAGATACCAACTTTAGTTTATTTACCATGTTCCAGTTTTCTCTTTTAAATTAGAATATAATTTCATAAGCCATACTTTATCACTACATAATGCAGAATTGTTAAAAATTTACAATACTCAAAGGTCAAAAAATATTGATAACCTGAAAGCATAGAACAAGAAAACAGAAAATCTAAAACATATCTAGAACAGAAAATATATTATATATGTAATAATAATGTCTTCAGGGATGAGAAATCTTGAATTTTGGCCAGTGAGTCCATGTCTAAAATATGTCTCAAATGTCTGGCTTTCCATGAACTTACCTGGCTGACAACAAACTAAAATTTTCTACAGATTATTTGTTGGGATAAAGCTAAAATTCTCTAAATTATAACAATTGAATTGCCCACTACAAATAGGTTGAATACCTGGTGTCATAGAGCCTACATTACTCTGTCCTCCATAATGAGTACCCGAGTACCATACTTTTACTTTGGAACCGTTGAGAGGATGAAACAGTAAAAAATTTATTCTAAATAAATTGATTCTATGATTAATTGATTTGATAATATAACTGTGTACTGCATGAGAACTAATATTTTATTATAATAACTACACGATTGACTGGTTATTCTCTAAAGTTAGAAATAATAATCATGTACCAACCTATTGATCTGCTCTTGTTTAATGGTGATTTTGGTAGGTGTATTCTTGTTAGAAGACCTGTTATCCCCTCTACAGTAATTAGAAAGGGATGCTAGTGATGCTACTTCTTCCTCATACTGCTCCTTTTCCTGGGCATAGAGCAGCAATCCACTTAACGTGTGGTCAAAGTATATTCTAATACCATCCACAACTTCTTTGCATAAATTTAAGCTGTTATAAAATAGAAAAGGAGAGAGAAATTAGTTTCAAAAGTCCTAAACATTCTGATAAAAATTCCATTTAGGAATTTCAACAACTGCTATGGGGATTATCTATGCTGGCATATAATAATAATTATACCGTCCTTTGCCTCAAAATACATAATATGGTCATGCTATATGTGAAAACACAGCGTATGCACACAAAAATATTTCAAATGTACTAATCAAAATATTAAAATTATTATATATCTATTATAGTCCTAACTCTTAAATATCAAAAAGGCTTTATTGAACAGAGACATTTCTGGTTGAGTTTCTGAGGGGTTTGGTTATATTTGCCCATTGAAAAGGAAACGGACAAATTTTATTTAAGAATTAAACTGGATTTCATAAATTCCCATAAATGATAAATTCCATAAATAAGTTGAAAAGTTTTAAGATGAGCCATAATTGTTAAACAAATGTTATACTTCACATAAAATGACTTTGAAAGCCACATTATTAACTGACCTTCTTAGAGTCTTACTGAAGTCTCTAGGTCTGCAACTCTTATGTCCGTTGGAGTGATGATGATGTTTGCTTCTTGGTTGGCTCTTTCTTTTATCTGGAGACATTGTAGCAGGAAATATTTGATTTAGAGCATACTGCTTCATGAAATTTTCCAGAATTTGCACAGCATTTGGAGAAGCTGGTAGCTTCACAAGCTTTGGGAGAGAAGAACTTTTATTTATTAATGTCATAAAATTTCAATTTATACGTTTATGAAAATATAAAATCCTGAAAATCAGTATCAATCCACTTAGATGTTGTATTGAAAGATGTGCAAATGAATGTGTGTGTGTGCTCATGGTATTGCAGAGGAATTGTTTGCTACCTTGGTCTTACTGATATCAAGAAAGCTACCAAGTGATTCATCTGAAGTATTTTGTAAAAATATTAACCTTGGTTAAAGAAATGACACTGGTTAATGTGAAGAATGAGAAGAATAAATGAAACAAGAATTGAAATGTTAAGAAATGGAAGACATAACATGACAAAGGGGAATCAGTGACAGCTATTAAGGCAGAATAAGAATTTATTCAATGATTCTAGGTCTGTGAAAAGGAGGTAAAATGCAATGAAGAGAAAAATATCCTGTCACAAGCCTGCTTAATCAGTATTTTGATGTGATTCTAAATAATCTATGATTAAAGACATTAAGTATATGATTGAAGAGTAGAGAGCAAAATAAATGGTGAGGACCTTTGAAAGGGATTTCAGAGTAGATGCTGACACTATCCTCCAAAACTGAGGATGATGCTAAAAAATGAAAAGGACACACAAACAAAAGAATGGTTTTACAATAAGGGGCTCCTCATGCTCATTACAGAAGGTAGAAAAGACCAATCTTGAGGTGATTCACTAGGTATTTTCACAGAATGATAATGTATTGCTGAAAATGACCAAAAATGCATTAAAGCACTCGTGTACAAGTAAACACAGTTAGTGAGAAAATACCTTGTTTCTACAGGTGATGAGATCTCTGTCCTCTTCGAGCAGTTTGATGAGATTGTCACTAAGAGTGAGTGGTACTCTTACTTCATTCTCATCTTCTTCTTCCTCTTCATCATCATCGTCTTCATCTTCGCCATCATCATTGTCATCATCCGAAGACATACCCTCTCCTGTGCCTTCATCCTCATCCCCTGATGACTCTTCCTCCCGACGACCCCTCCCTCCCCCACCAACTCTTCTTCTCTTCCTCCTTGATCCCCCTCCACTGCTTTCTTCTGCACCGTCTGAAGCTCTGTCTGAAGTCTTCCTTCTCCTAGCCTGCTGTTTTCTCTCTCTCCTACAGAAAACAATTTGTTGTCATACCAAAACATTTGTTGCTTTTGTCTCTCCAATGATAAAATGTAAAGCTCATAAACATACTGTGTATTGAGAAGAGTCCTAATAGCAATCTTTTCCTTCTTGAGTTTTTTTTGTTGACAAAGTCTATAATGCATTAAAAATGTATTATTTCATGTATTTAATGAATAGCATTATGCTAAATAAAGCTCATATTATTATTATTATTACTAAAGACTACTGACTAGACAAAAATTGAATTCAATCAGTATTTCAACATTGCAAAACTGTGAACTCTCAGCATCGACAATTATAAAAAGTTTAAAAGTATGTGTTAACTAAGAGTTCAAACTATTGTTAGGAGGAAAATTAAGATTCCATAAATTAAACCATGAGGAAATTTGCATTCACAAGCCCATAAACATACTGGTTATTACTAAAGATTGCAATAACTTAACATAAACATAACATCAATGTATGCAACCATTACAGTATTCCAACATTTCAAAACTGCAAATCTACAACATCAATGCACATAAACGTTTAAAATAAGATTGATAAGACATACTGGATATTAATAAATATTGCAGTACCTTGACATAATAATAATATATATTATATAATAATAAACGTCTTTATTAGAGGGCGAGATTGAGGCTGGTAAGCCTCTTCTTACATCTAACCCTTGACATGAATTGAATGAAATCATTATGATATTCCCAACATTACAAAACCATCAGTGCATATAAAAGTTTAAAAGTAAAGAAGTATATTTTGTTAACTAAGTGTTCAAATTATGGTTAGGAGGAAAAAACCATGATTCCTTAAATTAAAGTACAAAATAATTTGCTTTTATAAAATAAAAGCATCAATACAACAAAAAAGTAATCAATTTTAAGAAAAATCACAATTTTCGGTATAAGTAACTGTGAATAATGATGTTGAAAAACAGATAATGTCATGAGTTTTATCATTTAAATATGTACAAGTTTGGTTTGCAACCAAAAAGGCTCTATGAGATTATCTAGGAGCTCTCAAATATGGCCACATACAAATATTATATTCAAGCATCCTATACCCTCATCTATAGAATGAGTAATCTCTCTTTGATAGTGTACCAACCATTGAGATTACTGAACATTAGGAGTATGAAATTTGACAATATTCTACCAAAAACAGTAGTTTCTCTTTCAAAGGCATACAACTGAAGCACATTGGTAATGTAGTATAAAATATATATACACAATTTACTCTTCTTGATAACCTTACCCTCACTCTCATTAAGAGAATACCCACCACACACTTTGGTATTTCTCCCTAAAATATTTATATGACAAAGCAGACTGCTAATAAATACTTAAATATAAATATATGGGTCAATATCCCCTTGCATTTCTCATTCCTATCAAGTACCATTTTAAAATGCCAATTACAAACACTGCCTCCCTAATAGTTTTTGGAGAGAGTAATACAACTTTTTATTAATTATGGTTTCTGGTTCCACAATTCTACTTTCCTGCATATATGACATTAATGTACATCATAGTTTTCAAACAATTTATCATAGTAGTACACAACTCTAATTAAATATTTTGTTTGATAGATCTATAAAGCATTGATTCCACAAAATGATGATATTAATCATAAATATAATGGAAATATGGATGAATAAAGCTATTGTACACTATTTAAAGGCCATATTTACTATTTATTGAAGGCTTCATTAAATAAGAAACTGTATTGTTCACCATGGGTACAAATAGCATAATGGCCTATCTCTAAAATCCAGTTACTTTATGCTTACAGTTGCAATTGAGCCTTGTCTGCCAAAGTTCTCTGCAGCCTTCGATTGTCTTCTGTATCCTTCAGCACATAGTCTTCACCAACACATCTATCCCAAGAGGAATTCCATCCCTGTTTTTGGTTTAAAAAATTAATGGATATTGATAAACAATAAATCTACACAAAATATTAATGATGAGCCAAATAAATCATAAAACAAGCAAACTGTGTCTTGTAAAATTATTTAAGATGAAATGAAGATGAGTCCATCATGTTCATGCAGTCATACTTATCCAATATTAACTATTGATCAAAGCTACTCATTCCTACATTTTAAGAAACAAAAATTGGTAATTCTTGTCAAGCATTTGGTACCCTAAAACAATCTGTATATTACATAGCAATTATTTGAATCTCTACCGAATAGTGAAAGAAAAAGATATCTTTTATATTAGTCTGGCATTATTAAATGAAAAAACAATAAAAGATTAAAATACCATATTAATATAGAGTAAATTAACAACATTTTGGTAGGGCATTGCATTGCAAGATAAGGATGAAAGGACAATCTTTACCTGAAAATGAATTAGATATTCCACATTCTTTCTGCCTCTGCTATCTTTATTCACGATAACCTCCAGTACCTAAAATACATGGATTAAAACGAATATTGAGTTCAATAGAGAGACAACAGGTCAAATGTTACAGAATATGAAATTTCTTGGCTTCAGATACAGCAAATTGAGGGTTCGATAGTTAACAGGTCTTTATATTTACCAAAAATCTTCTTGTCATCATGCCTTCATCAATTAAATGGAATTATTTAATAAAAATAATCATGGCTAGTAAAGATAAGTCTAAGTTAAATACTATATTTTGCAAGGATTTCTAAAAATTCTTCAGAACAATTCTCACAACACTGCTCAGAGAAGTTTAGAATAGAATACTTTCAGGGCTCTTCCATGGAAAGAAAATAAACTAAAGTCAACGAAGAAGACTGGATATACATCTATGACAGTAAAGAGTGAAGTTACAGATTAGTATGAAAACCAAATGTTAAGAATTTTAAATCGTAAGCTTGTTTACAATAATGATTCCTCGAGATCGTCAAAACCCGTGAGATTTTGCTAAAAATATCTTTAAAATGTAATTCAACAAAACCTATACGAAGATAACTACACTGCGTTAGCTGGTCATACCTTAGAATCGTACAGAACTTTAGCTTTGGTAGGGTCAGGCTCATAGCATAGAACTTTCTCTCCTTCAGAAAATTTAAATTTTACACCTCGCGTAGAAACCATGCCTTACGCGGAAGTGTACAATCCTAAATTACCGTAACACTTCCAGAATACGTTTGGTATAATGATCACCAACAACAACAACTTCAGACGAATCTCCAAGATTCGCAACAATGTTTTCGTTTTTCAAATACGTCGAAATTCGATTTGATAGCTCGTTCGATATATCAGAGGCAGGATATCCGATATGGTACTTACAAACGATTAAAGCAATGGTTCCCGCCTATTGAATCTGAAGAAAGTATCTTGCAAATAATTACGCGATGACAGTGATTACGAATAAAACGCAGGATAAGAAGAAGTAAGATAAGTCATAAAATTAGGAAGTATCGCCGATAAGTGCTTTTATTTTTAGTTTAATTTGATTGTTTCTTATAGTTGCTTAGCATCCTTCATTTCATCCACTTGCTCGTTCATAATTAAGAGAATTCCTTTTTTTAGAATTTCATATGTACTATTTTAGATTTATTTGGCTTCCGGGAAACCATTTCAGTAGTTTTTGAAATAATTTCTTCTTCAAGGTTGCTGAAAATTATGTATGTATTTTCATGTAGTAATGCGTTGTTTTATTTCAATCAGTGCTGCCGCTTATCCTCAAGGTGTTAGATGTCAAAAATGTCTCGAGTATGGGCATTGGACATATGAGTGCACCGGTAAAAGGAAATATACTCACAGATCAACCCGAACGGTCCAGTTGAATAAGAGATTAAAAGCACTTCAGGAGGAACCTGGTGGACAGCCAGCCTTGGCAAAGAAGTCATCGTAAGTATGAAGTATTTGGCATTTGTTTGGACGTGCCTTTGATTTGAACATTAGAAATATTTCATTTTCTGTTACTCTTCAAGCAATTCACCATAATTTGAATCACACTGAATTGTCAAAGTTATGCTTATGTCAATATATTTTATGGTTTCCTTGAAGCTTGTTAAACCTAAGAGCTCTTCCTTTAAATGTCTATCATTTTAAACGCAGTGAAAAATATTTCTGGGGTATCCTAAATGACTGCCGTTCATCTTATGATAAACTGCTTACAATGCAGCTTTTCATATCAAACTGAAGTGAGCATACAATTGTAGAACTGATTTCAGATACATATCTCACAGCATTGCGATGAGAGATAGGAATTAATTCTATTTTCTACCAAAGAATATGGTTCACCGGATCAAGAATTGCATCACTAACATATACAAATTCTCCATGACTCTAAGATGACATTCTTCGTGCTGTATTCCATATTATGACTACACTAGATTCAGTAACCAAATGACTTTGATTACAGAGAGAAAACATGCTATTTTGCTGATTGATTCGAAAAATTTAAGAGTATTTCATCTTATTTTATTGCAGTTCTGGTTCAGGAAGGAATCCAGATGCAAATATTTTACTTTCCTTTATGTTCCGAAGGGCACTTTAAATTATACACTTTAATTTGGGTAATGGTTGAATGACATTATACATGGAGTTTTTCAACCTTTAACAGTAATTTACATCTCCTGCATCCCAGATTGGGTCATTTTTATCTTCATTGTACACAACTAAATTCATCTTACTCTTTGTACTCCAATGTATTTATTTATGTAAATCCATAAACAGCACATGGCCTTTACAATGGTGTAAATAACAATAAAAAGTGACAAACACGACCATTCCCTAACCCGAAGTTTGATTAGCCGAGATTTGAACCTGGGATCACAGTGTTGGAGCGATTGCATGGTAGCATGCTAACCACTCTGCCATCATGGTTGGTCATTGATCATCACAACTTTTCACAACATATTTTCATTTACAACCTTAGGAGTCCTGCATTTGCAAAATATGTTCCATTTTTTAATGAGATTCTTGGAAGTTTTTTGATATTTGTAGCTATCAGCTAATTTCTATGATTCTGTTGTAGAAATCATGTTTAATCTTCCAAAATTACATCTCTGTGTAGAGTTAGTTCAATTTTGATCAAATTGCACATTAATTTTAGTCATTAAGAAAGAGTATACATTTCCCTGATTGTTATAGTTGCGATTTAAATGGTCTATCAGAATCCCCCAGAATTTATTGGTTTTGGAATGGACCATCCCCAGGATCTACTCTTTGGTAGTTGGCAACCCTAATTGTATCCCTTTTTTATCCCTCACTACTATAAAACTCATAACTTGAGCATATCATATGAATGATGCAGAATCATAGCAATAGTGGTGGTGCCCAGTAACAAACATGCTGCAATTTCGTCTGTCAAATTGTCAAGATAAGTAAGCAGCTGCTAGAGACTTACAAATTCAGGTGTTTGTAATAGTTGGAAGTGATTTTGAGGGTAGAAATAGGATTGGGAAGGTAGGCAGAAGAAGTTTTCACAATAGACAGCATCTGGTTGTGGAATGGAAAAAGAATGGAAGGGTTGTAGATTTAACTGGCCTTTAAATGGATATCTTGGAAACAGACAAGTGCTAGATGGATAGTCAGATACCCCCTGTCACATGCTGAAAGGCAGCTTGTAGGGTATCAATGTAGATGTATATATGCTAATGAAAAGATTGAAATCATATTACCAGGAGAATGGAAATTCAGTTCTTAGTTTATTTAATTAAAACAAAATCATTTGATTGCTTTTATTTGGCTGTTTCCAACACTTTCATACCAGATTAAAATCCCCGACCTAATGCACCTCATTTTCAAGTGTGGGGTGGTGCTTAAAGCACAGGTCAAAGACATGGTGTGATGGCTCTAACTGATTAGAATAATAAGAAAAATGCTGTTTCTTTTGTATGTGTTTAGCAATTTTGCCTTAAATTATGTGGGCTGTTTAAGTAGTCGTTTATAATTCTTCCATTGATATACGAATATCAACAAAATACTCTTTTCATGGAGTCATATTATATTTGACTGTAAATTAACTTAAGGCATAGTTCCTAGTTCAATTTTACTTCACTTACTAATTTTCTCTTCATAAACCTCTGCTTGAAATAAATAACTTTTTAAGTAAAATACAGGGGGCATTAAAAATTATTGTCAATCACATTTGATCAGATCTTGAATAATTTCAAACCATAACATGACTGAGCTATATTATTTTTCATCCTTTTTGCAAGTGTATAGAAATGAAACATTCTGAATAATTCAGGAGATTTTAAGTAAGATGTAGCTATACCTTATTGGAAGAGCAGAGCTTCTCACAGGAACCTTTTGAATATCCTGCATATTATTATTATTATTATTAATATATCGCTACAATTTGACATTAGTCAGGTGGCAGCCACAAACATTGTTAAAATACAACCCCTTTTACACTCATATTTTCAAATTTAACATTCCTAAATAACATCATATAGTCCAACAGGATAAGGTCACGTTTTTACAACAAAACATTATGCATCCAGCAATATCTAACAAAAAACGAAATCCCAAACCCCCTCTCAATACATTTTTATAATATTTTAATACATCTAAGCTTAAAATCTTTAACTGATTTAGGTAAGGGCTAGAAGGCCTCTTCAGGCAACGTGTTCCATTCCCTTACTCCTCTATTTAGAAATGAAAATTTAGCCCTATCCGTATCCTTTGTTTTCCCAATTTTAACTTCTCATTATGATCGCCGTGCGCAAAATAATTTGGTTTTTCTAATTTGTATCTTAATTCCCTCCATGCTTCACCAGCTTTTTTTACTTGAAAACTCTCTACCAACCTGTTCAGCTTCCTCCTCTTTTCTAAACTTTCCCACCCAAGAAATTCTAACATTTTCGTTATGCTTTCCTCCCTATTGTGTTGATTTAAAACATACCTAGCTGTTTTTTGCTGCACCTTTTCAATTTTTTTATATTAGTTTTTCTGTGCTGATCCCATACGTTTGTCGCATATTCCAATATAGGCCGTATTGTTTTATATCCTAAGTCCTTCGCTTCCCTACTAGCTCCCTTTAAGTTCCTCATCACTTAATGGAGATTTTTAAATGCTTTAGAGACTACTACTTGATTGAAGTAATTAAAAATAGACAAAAGAAATGGGTGGGTCAAATATTGAGAGGAGAGGGATTGTTGAAGAAAGCGATCGAGGGAAGAATGCTAGGGAAGAGACAGAGGGGAAGACAAAGACAGAAGTTGTTAGACGAATTAAGGGGTGGGATAAGTTACCGGGAATTGAAAAAGGAATGTGGGGGCCCGTGATCCTACTGAAAGGTAGAACACTATTATATATAGAGACTACTACTACATAATGATACCTGTAAATGTTTACTAAAAGCATATCCTGTATTTGTAGGAAAGTTGAGAAGCAGGGTGGGAGTAAAGCTGCCAAGGTTAAGAAGAAGGCAAAAGATAGCAGCAGTTCTGACAGCAGCAGCTCTTCTGGAAGTAGCAGCAGCAGCAGCTCAGACAGCAGTAGTGACTCCAGCAGCAGCAGTGACTCCTCAGATTCCAGCAGTGATGAGTCCAGCGATTCTGATTCATCGACCAGCAGTTCAACGTCGTCATCAACCAGCTCTAGTGAGAGTGACAGTGGAAAGAAAAAGAAGAAAATGATCATGAAAAGTCACATTGTGAGTGGACCTTCAAAGCTTGTAGTCTCAGTTTCTTCAAATTCAGATTACCCTGTCCATATTTCATTAACCGGTGGAAATCCAAACTCAGAAAAGGGTAAGAAGTGACTTCATGATCGAACAATTTTCAATTGTAATTTATCATTTCCCTTTAATTTTAGTCAGTTTAACTAGAATTTGTTTTATTTCCAAAAGTTTGATTTTGCCCCAATGATATGTACAAAAGTTAACAAATAAATGGAATGGAAAAAGTGATGACTTCTTTTAAAAAAATAGGACTAGATGAAAAATTTTGATATTATGATGACTGTATCTGCGTTGTATGTTTTGTCCAAAAGGAAGTATAAAACCACAGTACCATTATTTGAACCAGTAAAGGCTTAAAATGAGATACAGAAATGAAAAACAGTACTTTATGGATGTATGAGCTGGCTAGGCTTCTCAAGAGCTGAAGGTGCCTGGAAGATAAAGCAATTTTTCTGGAAAGTAAGTTATTACAATCCCCTTTTATACTATTAGTTTCTTTTATGTAATGCACTTACTTGTGTATAGGTCATCTTAATTATTAGAAAACCCAGCTAAAATGCTTTTCAGGGGACCAAGTGGGATAGCTGGATAGTGATAGCTTTATATCTCTTTTACATTGAAAATAAAAGGTGAGGTTTTTTCCAGCTATTTAATGTTCAAATAAAAATTTTTACATCTTAAAACAGGTAAGCTACTTCTTGAATTTGCTTTATTTGCCTCAGCTGTAAAAATGTAGTCCATGAACTATTGTTGTGTAAAAGTGGTTGCCTTCTTGTCATATTTTTGAAGAATGATAACTTTTCAGACAATGAGCTTCCTTGTTACTTCATTTTTGTTCTCACTCAGCAATATTTAGTAGATAGACAATCAGGGATGAATAACAAATATTTTGACAGCTGTGGGGAGGCCATCACAGAGTATGGTCCCTCCAAGACTGAGCAGCCCACCAAATACTGCACTGTCACTCTAGTTTGTTCATTTAACAACTTGAGACTGCAACAATAGGAAACACCACCTACCAATTTCTAATCTAACGTTCTGCCATGAAACAAAATTGATAGGAAAGATCTCACTCTTTCTCAAGTGAGTTAGTATCAACTGTAAGATAAAGATTGCTCAACTTTTAGATATCTTCATATTCTTCTCACAAAAGTAATCATTCCAAACAAAAGAGTCACAAAGAAATGTCTCATGGCATTGTGTATTACTTACAGGGGAATGGCATGAACTGTTGTGACTATTGTTTAGAAAAAGAAAGTTGGCAATATATGATTTTGAAGATATTCAAAACGGAGTAAAATTGATTATGATAGAACAGTATGAACAGTGGATGCCATTCTAGCTTAAGGAATAGACACTACCATTAGATTTACATGATCTCTTCATGTCGTTGGATGAAGAATAGGATCCAAATAAATGGCTCTAGTTAGTGAGATCTTCTAGCTTCAGCTTCTCTTCCATATATCTTTGCAAAGATAATGGAAATGCATTGATTTTCAAAGGACACTCGGTAAGTTTTCAACAGTTATCATCAGAGAGTTATCACGTAAGTCATTTGGATTCATGAATGCTCATTGCTTAAGGAACACAAGTGACATATACAGCTTAAGACATCTTTTTGGGGACCAAGCAAAACTGCATCATAAGTGGGATAGGGTTATAACTGAGTTGCCTAATGCTGGTTGCCTCCCATCATATTTTTGAAGAATGGTCTGTGTTTGCACAAAAAGAGCATCTTAGGTACTTACATAGTCAAAAATTCCATTTCATCATAGAAAGAAGGGAATGATTGGTACTATTTAATGATGTTTATAGTTTATTTATTTGTTCCTTAATGGATTTCTGTAACACCTTGTCTGACACTGTGAATTTTATTATTTGGGCAGTTTACAAACAGTTTGAGCTCAAATATTAAATCATTCACCTAAATTTAAATAAATAAATCTATTGTCATCAGGGGTCCTGAAATTGTTTTAAACATTTGTGGCCCTGAGTTATCACTGCCGTAGGATTATTCTGGAAAGGAGCTTACTAAGACAGATAAGCTAAGTTTCTTGTAGGCCCTAATCTAGCATATACAGGGTTTTTATCATGGAAGGTTCATAGTTATGTTTATTTAAAAGTCTGTGGTGCAATATCTCTTTGAAGAATAAGGTGGCATACATAACAAGTGACACACGATCAGTGCATCAACTCCCACTCTGCTTTATTTGGCTTTCTGTAATCTGACTCGCCATCTCTTAATTCAGATAGTTACTCATGTTCATCTCAATGCTAGGTGGACATCAAGAAATGTTGACCCCCTCCAGGAATATAACATGGAAAGTAATCCCTCTCCACTCAATATTTGATCCACCCATTCCATTTGTCAATTTCTAATTACTTCAATTAACATCATCTTCTTCCCAACCATCTCTAGCACTTCCTTATTTGCTTTTCTATCAACCCAGCTTACTTTCCAATTGTCTTTGACTTTGCATCAGAGCACCACAGTATCTTAGGGTCGTTTATTTCTGCATGGACACTTCGTATGTTATTAAACCTTTATTATGGCATACATTTGGAAGAATGTAGGTAAGTATATCAATCAGATAAAATATTGTTTTCTTTTGGAGCTATGGACAATTTTCATGCTAGCTTTCGAAATTTTAAAGTAATAAAATTAACCGAGAATAAAAATCCAGGAAAGGAGAATTCTCATTATGATGGGTTAGTGCAATAATTTGTATGGTTTTTCAAATAAAATAATTAAATTCAAATTCAAAAATACTAGGACAGTGTGGCAGGGATCGCCTTGTTATATGATTACATATTTCAGCATAATCATTAGTACCTATAGAAGTACTTTTGTGATGCTATTACTTCAACATGTCTTTCCAGCCAAGAATTTGAATACAGCGCGCAAGTTTCTGTGCGATCTCTGCGATATATCACGATATATCGAACTGTTTTTCTGTGGCAAGTTCACGTGTTCACGGTTCTTTTTGAAGGTTGTGAGAACATGTGTACATGTGAATGTGCATTAATATTCGAGGTGCTTTTGAATGTTGTACCAGCCCTGCTCAGTTGTCCTTCTCAATAGACAAGAATGAGTACTCAGAAAGGCAATTCTTCAAGAAGCAGGCCACAGAAACATCAGAACACCAAGGCATTCAAGAACAATTTGTATGACACTAGTAATAAAACGAAACTCATAAATAGTATACAGGTTGTGAATGTTTGCGCAAGGTGTAAAAGCATAATTGAATGGAAGATCAAGTATAAAAAGTATAAACCTTTAAAGGCACCGAAAAGTTGCACTAAATGTAATCAGAAGTGTGTAAAAAGTGCTTATCATACGTTATGTACAGATTGTGCTCGCCAACAAGGTGTTTGTCCGAAATGTGGCAAGAAAGAGGAACTAATTGGCAATATAGTACCTAAAGAAGAGTTGAAAAATGACGCTGAAGTAATGAAAGCCATTAAGCAGCTGCCGGAAAGAAAAAGGCGATCAGTACTAAGGCAGCTAGAGAAAGGAGCAGGTAAGTGTTTGTATCGAATGAATTTTCATCTTATCAAAGAATCAGGAATATCAAAAATTCCTTCATCTAAATTTCGTTTCATATGTGTAGATCTCGATTGTCGCTTTTTTGCACAATATTTGGATTGTAATACCTAGTCGGCGTTTTAGAACTTCTTTACAGATCCACACTGATGTTTATGCACCGAGTCAAACTGACGAATTTGTCCCTAAGTTAGAATGCTCGGCCATATTACTACAATTAAAATAATTTTGACAAGTCACGTTGTTCATCTAATTCTTTTAATTTTCATAGCAAGAGTCTTAATTTTTACTACCAGCTTACTGAAGCTGTGAAAACTGCACGGATGGCAATATTCGCGCTTATTAATTACATCAACTACATATCCTACCAAGAATATTTACAACTTTAAATTTTACATCTCTCATAGCACACTTTCCTGAATGCATATATGTGTTTTTTCTTCATTTGCTACTTAATTCATCACCTCATGGACAATGAAAGTACTCAAATTTTTTGTTCAAAAATATTGTTTCTTAGGTTTGCTTTATACCTACAATGTGACATGGTTTTAGGATGATCAATCATTCTAATGATTATTGTCAGATGGTAAGAATTCATTAATTGTGAAGGTTTTCACAAAGGTTATATTTGATATAGAAGTTTGAGTTTTCATTTTTTCTTTCTGAGGAATGTGAAACAGTTTGCTTTAAAAAATTATCAGAAGTTTATTCCACTTCACATTGGAGATATAGCTTTAAGGAATGGCACTTTTGTGGATTGATTACACTTCTAATGTTGTTTTTATTCTTCTGCAGGTGCGGGAAAGTCATCAGAGGAAGACACTGGCGGCATGTCAAAAGAAGCGGTATTAGAGAAAATTAAGGCAATGTCATTAAATGATGATTGCACATGGGATGACTCAGATGAAGGCTCCTCAGAAAACTATGAAGATTGTGATGGAAGTGACAGTGATTTTTGATTCCAAAAGTATTGACATTGAGGCTGTTTACTTTTCTTGGACCTTTTAGATATTTCCTTTAAAAGTCAGGTAATGAAAATAAAGAATTTTGCAATGGATTTTCAAAAAATGAGAAATAGCCATCTTAAACTCGCTGCTTGAAAAACCCTTTCTATTCAAATATTATAATCCTTCTCTTCCTTATTATATGTAATTTCTCATAGAAAAATAGAGTGATATCATTATCAATTTGTTTTCAATCATCTGAAACTGTTATTAAAAGTACTGATTGATGATGGACCTAAAAGCCTTGATTTATTCAGTAATACAATATCATTTCAGAGAAAAGGTTCTATATATGGAAGAAGTATTATTTTCTGAAATTTTTTATTTTCCTTTTGAAAAATAGTTTTGTCCACATTAATGAATGCATTGATTTTTTATTCCGTGGGCATTTAAGGGAAAAAGAACTTTGTTAACTAATATGTTGTAGTCTCTCTTGTACCCATCTCTTTGTTGGTGACACAGAGTTTTGGTTTTATTGTGGATACAATCCTTTAAAGTTTGCTGGTTTTTTGAATAAAGGGTTATGCATGCCTTTGGGAAATATTTGGTGCCCTTTCATATGAGAATGAATTGTCAATATTAAGATAATTTTGCTAACAATAGAGTTTTCATCCTTTTTAAACAATACTCTATCAACTTTGAACCAAACATACTTATAACCTAATTCCTTTATTTTTTGCTTGCTACAGTAAGTTTCTGAAGTATCATGTTAACTGATCATTAATGAAGATATTTCTACCATATTTCTCAAGCATATCCTTTGTTCTCAGAACATTTTTTCTCTGAATTACAGCTTTTTTTGTAAAACTATTTCTAATTTTGACTACCAACTTTTGTTTTTCACTTTTGTTTTCTTTCTTTACTGTATATATATCTTCAATGTCATCAGTATCAAAATTTTCAACCATATTTTTAGCCAGGTTTACTGGTTCATTTTTCATTTGTGAAATTGTCATATCTTTTTGAACCAAGCCTACAATTTCTACTCAATCGGATAATTCTCTTTGTTCAAGAGTATTTACCCTCAAATTTAACTTTTCAATGATATCATCTTTTTTTTTTTAGTTCATCCCTTAGACCCAAAATACAATTTTGAAGTTCACTGATGACATCGTTGTTGCCTCTCATAAATTCAACTGAATGTTTCAATTCCTTCACCTCCAAAACTAGGGACTTAAGTATAGATTGGACACTCCCCTCGGATTCTCTATCTGTTCCAAATGTATCCAAACCTCTACAACCCTTGCATCTCCATTCTTCTTTCTTCTCTTGAGATTTACCTCTAAGTTGACTCTGCAACTCCAGCACAAGTGTAATGCAGTTCTGCTTTACACCCCATACAAAAATGGTGTTATCCATCCTTAGGCAGCTTGTTGACACTTGGCGTATGTAGGCATTTTCGTTCTTCACCTGTTTCAATCTAAAATGTGAACCAGCATCACCTTCTGGGACATGCTGTAATGTATGGGATAGCTTCACTTTCGGTCACACAAACACAGGGTTTAAAATGTAGATAATCTAAATAAAACGTTGTCAGAACGCTTTACTAACAATTGCTCATGGAAACCAAAGCGTAAACTATTGATCAATTTGAAACTAGCACTGTTTTCCGGAAAATTCCAACTTAAACATTTGCAATAATGGGACCACACAATCTCACAGCACTCACACAATAATAATAATTAATATTATTATTAATATTATTCTTAAAATTGGACAACAGTACGGTGGCAAAAATAAACCTAAAGGGTTTTGCTATAGCCGTTGGAAGTAGCTATTGTTTTATAGTATTCAATTCTTTTGTGAATTTGTCTTTGGAGAGGGGGATACTTATCAACTGATGTAACATTGAATGGAGAGCCACATGCTTATGGGAAGAGTGGTGGAAAAAAATGCCTGAAGGGCCTATATATCCTGGTCTCTTTTGAGGATGAATCTAGGGGAAGGGGGACTCTACGTGGACCAGGCCGTGTGCAAAAGGGTCGTAGTACAGGCTGATGCAAGGGTGGCATCAGCCTAGGAATGGGTTAGCCAAAAACATCTCATGCTGCTGACAAAGCAGCAGAAATTTGGAAATGTCTGCAATTGCTCATTGGTGCAGAGGCACTTATAGAAAACAAGGGAAAAGTGCAACGGGGTCTTTTAAAGGACATTTAGACGAGCAACTGCATAGCAATGGTTCCGGAAAATAGACTCAGGAGGAGTTATTTCGGACCACACGGGGGTGGGGGAGCGTAAAGTTCAAGTGAATCATCCTTCTTGTTGTTCCGTTTTTGCATCTCTCTCTCTTGATGCTGGGGGAAGGGGGTGGGGATGCATCAGAAGAAATTCCAATGGAGGAAAATTAATTAATTTATATGTATTAAAAAAATAAGAAAAAACAATGCCGTTTCTCGCATCCCGGGACGGGCACTTCACTCCTGGATCCCAACGGTTCTGTCGCCACGTGGTTCGTGCGATTCCAAGACGACGACGACTGGCTGGCTGCCATCGTCTTCTCAAATATGCGGGGAATTCATTATGGCTGGCCTGCCGAGGTTCGTTGTTGGTTTGATGAAAATATTGACAATCGTTGCCACAAGAAAAAACTGTTATATCTTTATGGAGATAGTAATGTAGGAAAAAACCACATTTGTTGAGAAGTTGATAGGTCGGGAGAACATGCGTTTTGTATATTATCCTGACGTCGGCAAGTTTGCATATTCAGAGTTAAGAGCTAATTATCATAGATTGTATTGTTTGAAGAGTGTGATCTCAAGTATCATTGTATGTTTATGTTTAAGAGATTGGTTGGGGGTAAGGAATTCTGTGCAAGTATGAAATGTCAAAAGGGTTGTTTAATTAAATTTCTCTACCAGAAGGAGTGCGGGCCCGAGTGGTACCCGCCCACAGTGTTCTGGAGACGTTGTGGGGGGTAGACGACGAGGGGTACGACCTGGAAAACCCCTTCAACATGATGCGAGAGGAGGAACAAGGCAAGGGAGAAGAGTGCCCCCCCTTCCGGTGATAGAAGGGAGAACAATCATTAGAAAGACCGCTTTGTATTCCATGCAACTACAGGAGGAGTGGTGAAATGAAGAATTTTGGATGATTTGATCCGTAAATTTGAGTTTTTGATAAATTTCAAATGTTGATTTCCCTCATTAAGAGATGTTTAGATTTCCAAGAAATTTATTATGCGATTCTCTCTTATCTCTATGGTGAAGCTTGGGTTAAGATGGAGGGAGTTTAATTGTTTGTGGAACAAACTCAATTGCCTGTAACTACCTTCATAGACACAGAATGTCTTCTACATGTTGTCGCCAGCAAAGAGAATACTTAAGTAAAGCAGTTCTGGAATTGAAGTGTTTTTTTCTAAGTTTTTCATGCAGAATTTGCTTAGGATAGGGGATAATGGAGATCCCATAGCTAGGCCTTCTTGCTAGCGGTAGAATTGGTTATTAAAGCAAAGAAATTCTGTTCAAGACAGATTTTTGTTAAATTAATAAGGACACATTTAGCTTTGGAGTCCACTGATGCATTAGTCGGTTGAGCTTCCATGGGTTTACCAAACTGACAGGATTCAAAACAGGAATTTTTGTACTCACTTAGTTATTCCATTAATCACACCAGCCACTGCCAACTCTCTTATCATTTTGATGTTCACATGTCCCAACCTATTATGCCATAAGTCATCGGTAGTTGCTATGCTAACTTGACAATCTGTATCAATGAACTTCATACAATAATTCTCACACCCTTAGTAACTAGTTTGTTTCTCTCATAAATCAATACCTTGTTATGTATGAATTCAACCTTAAACCCCAGAGCAAAACAAACTCCCACAGAAAAAAGATTCTTTTTTAGTTGTGGCATAAAAAGTACATTTTCAGTTTTCCATTTTCCACAGTGCTGATGCATTTTGCTTCATATATTTATTTTGCTTCTTATTCTTGTTGTGGGGTGTATGGCACTAAATTCTCTGGTGCTTGATCTCACACTTGAGGAGATACTTCCTAAATTCACCCCTGCAGTACTCTGCCCCATTATCTGTACAAAGATGTACAACCTGCTCTTTACTCTCGTTTTCCACTCCAGCTTTAATTTCCAAGAACTTGCTAAAGACTTCACATTTTTTTTCAAGAGATATACAAAAGTTTTTCTAGAAATATTGTCTATGAACGTCAAGAAATATTTGGCTCCTCCAAAGGACTTCCTGCACGGGACCACTGATATCTGAATGCACTATCTCCAATTTTCTCATTCCTCTTGAACCCTTCCTTTTAAATGGAGCTGAATTTTCCATTAATGCAAGAAATACAAGGGTCATCTGGTCCTCTGAGAAGATAACTCCATCAGCCAAGGCATGCCTTAATAACTGTATGCTTTGGGAATTCACATGGCCTAATCTCTTGTGGCACATACCTCTTGAATTTTAATCAATATGCTTAGCTTGGTGGAACGCCATAATGAAAGAATGAATAAGTAACACTTTGTAGTTTCCACAGGAAAGATTTTATTCACGACCGGTTTCGACTCTCGCGAGTCATCTTCAAGGTGCACAGCACCAGAAATATTTTATTTTATACCCAATTTTGAGGGGAGGCTAAGGAGAGAGGAAGGATTGGTAAAGGACATGTTATTGGCGAGTTCAGAGGTCGCTGACACGATCTCAATGACCTCCAGGCTGTCCAGTTTCCTCCCTTTCGGCTGTTGGTGAAGGACATGCTCTGTGAAGGAACTCTTGTGTCCGCACTCCAGGAGGTGTTCGGTGAGTGCAGATTGGGAAGTTCCCAATCGGTAGCACCTTTGATTGATACCCCATCCCACAGTCATTACAACTGAGTTGGTAAACCCCCTGTTGGTCTGTCTCTTCCACCTTATCCTTCACAGGTGGTGACCTCTGTAGGTTGCTGGGGGGTGTAGAAACCCGCCTTCAAGTGGGCAGGTAGCAGATTCTGAAGGCGGTATGAGATTTTTCCCAGAAAAGGAAGTTTTACCCAACTAACTGATTGAGGTTTTTTTATTTTTATTATTTGCTCCGAATATGATAATTTATTTTCAATGATAACACCCGGATCCTTTTGATGCGTTACTTGGGGAAGTGTGATTCCATTTAAGTTATACTGATATTCAATAGTTTTTTTTAACGTTATAGTCATAATATGACATTTTTAAAGATTTAGATTGAGTTTCCAGTCGTCACACCACTTGGAAATTTTGTCCAATGTTCCTTGAAATCTTTTACAATCAACAGCACTGGTTACTCTGCTGAAAAGTTTGCAGTCATCAGCATAGAATATTATGAAGGGGGTATAGTGACTAAATCATCAATGAAGAGGTTGGACAAGTAGGGGCTAAGGACACTATCCTGAGGTACGCCAGAGGAGGCAGTCGCCCAGTTGGATTGGAAGCCAGGAATACTGACAGATTGAGTTCTGTTAGATCAATAGCTGGACAGTAAATTTAAGAAATTGCCATGTATGTTATATCAATGGGCGAGTTTGTGTATTAATAAGTTGTGATCTAGAGAATCAAAAGCTTTCGAGAAATCTAAGTAAATGGTGTCTAGTTGAGCTTTATTTTGGATCACATTTATGGCATGATTTTGAAAAACGGCTAAATTGGTTAGACATGAGCGACCAGGAAGGAATCCGTGTTGACTTGTAGAGAGATGTGGTGATGTAAAGTAATATAAGCAGTTTAAGATAAATTTTTCACAGATCGAGGAGAAAATAGGGAAAATGGAGGTAGGGCAGTAATTTGACACTGATATGGGTCCTGATTTGTGGATGGGTGTAACGTTTTCTTCCTTGATCGCAATATTAGCAGTCTCTGATTGCTTTGCACTCACTTTCATCTTGCAATTTTCTCTTTTCATTGAACCAAAGTGCTCAACATCTAATTTATAGAGTCTTCCCACATTTATTGCAGTGGCAACTGTCAGACCTTCAATGTGATGAATGACATTCTTAAGGATTATATGCTTCTCCTTAGAAAAACAACAGTGAGGCCCTTTTTCGCAATCTGACTCACTGAGAGTAAATTCGTCGCCAATCCTGGGACAAATACAGCATCAGAAATCTTGTTTATCTTATTTCCGCTACTTAATTTCACATGAACACTCCTGCAACCACCACTGCAAATATTTACATTATTTACCATCATAACTTCTAATCCCCTTGGGTCCTCCAAAAGTTCTCCCAACCAGTCCTATCGAAGTGAGCTGTTGCGCCGGTATCTATATACCAATCCCCTCGACTAACACTCACTGACAGCGCCGTATTAAACTGATGTCATTACGAATAAACTCAATGGTACTAGGCCGCACTTCGTGGAAGGACATTCTGAACATAGAAAGAAAAAACTCCGTAAACTTCCACAGATGATTTTATTTTAACGACCGGTTTCGGCCACTGGCCATCTTCAGGTAAGGTATAAAGGAGGATGCAGCAGTATATATTCACAGAAATTTTGAGGGGAGGGTAAGGAGAGGGGAAGGGTTTTGGAAGACGTATTCATTTACTAAATTTTCTGAGGCGGAGATTTCTATTATTTCGAGAGCGTCCAACTTTTTTCCTTTCGATTCTCGGTGCAGGATCTTCGGGCAAAAGGAGCTTTGATGTCCGGTCTCCAGCAGGTGGGCAGCAAAGGCTGAGGTTTCTGCATTTCCTACCTTACCTGAAGATGGCCAGTGGCCGAAACCGGTCGTTAAAATAAAATCATCTGTGGAAGTTTACGGAGTTTTTTCTTTCTATGTTCTGATGTCATTACGTTTTTTAGTTTATTGGTTTCCCCCTTCTTTGGGCATTCTGAGGATTTGTGCCCAGGCTGATGGCATTTGAAGCACTTGAATGGGTTTTGACCAGGAATAAAACCTCGCCTCTTCAGTTCCGACTTCTTTCGGCCTCAATCTTGAAGTAACCCTCCCTTAACTATCTCGGGAATTATTTCCAACCCTGAATTGTCAAGTGCCATTGTAAGTGGACTAAAATCAGGAGTTAAATCACTTAACATAATCGAGGCAAGCCAATCATCAGTGATTTTCGTGTCTATGTCTGTGAGTTGCTGAGAATTCGTCATCACCTTGGCTATATATTCTTCCATGTTTTGGAAGTTTTTCGGGGTTCATGACAGGCCTTTTTGCCTACTGTAGTAATCATGGGGTAGAAACCCCACCCTGTCATGCAATCCCTTACTTTTTCAGATGTCTATATGACTACTACTCATTACACATTTCATAACATTACTATATCATATTAAAACATTTCTTTTTGAAAGATTTTTTATTTTCAGGCAAGGGCCTTAAAAGTGATCCAGGTAACTTATTCCACTCGGAAATACCTCTATTGAGAAAAGAATATTTAGCTATGTCTGTTCTTTGCCTTAGAGGTTTAATTTTAAATTTATGACAACCTTTTCCGAGGAATTCCGGTTTCTCGACTGAATTTTTGAAACCATCCCACCCATCAGTACCTGCAATTATATTGTGAATACAACATAGTCTATTTATTTTTCTTCGTTTTTCTAATGTATCCCATTCAAGAATCTTTAGCGTATCGGTGACACTGTTTTTCTGAATCTTACCATCACATATCGAGCTGCTTTTCTCTGGACTTTTTCTATTTTCTTTATTCGACAACGTTGATATGGATCCCACACGATGATTGCATATTCAAGAATTGGTCTTACGAGTGACATATAATCCTTTTCTTTCACTTTTTGGCTACAAAGAGTGACCTGCACGTGAGGAGAGTGAAAGGTTGTCATCTATTTGGGTTAGTCTAGGTGGTGGTTGTGGGCTCTCCTCTGTGCTTAGCTGTGAAGTAGCGGTGGGTGTCTTGTTGCCTTGCTGGGGAAACCTGGGCGCCATGGGTGGATCGGGGTCAGCCGGAAATGGAAGGAGGTTCCTCAAGTAGGCTGTCACTTTTCTTCCGTTTTGGACGTGCTCGCAGGTTACGGCACTCCGAACTCGAACAACCTTGTATGGGCCGACCCACCGGGATGTGAGCTTCCTGGTTTGTCCCTGGGAGAGGGCCATGTTTCTGAGGAGAACCAGCTGTCCCTGTGAAAGGGATTGGAGGGCCAGACCTTCATTGTGCCAGCTGTGCTCCAACTCTCGATTTTGGCGATTACACTCGGCTGCTTGCTCGTGTGCCAGGTGCATTCGCCGGTGCAGCTCCTCACCATATGATGGATCCTCTGCGTAGGATGGTCGCTCCAGTTGTAGCATGGTGTCCCAAGGGATTGCCAATTCTCTGTTGTTACAATGGCATAGTGGACGAACGCACCACATGGGCAGTCACGGTTAGAGGAAGGAACTCAATGCAGTAAAACGATGTTCTCTTATCAACGAACACATGGCGACTAAACTTTATTTCTACAAAATGGCTACATATAGCAGAAACAAATGAACACTATAAAACATAATAGGATATACAATACACTAGATGGCATTGCCATCACAATACAAAACCAAACAGGGAAAACAAACAAGATTATACTTCAACACTCCCCCTTAATCTGATTGTTTTCACTTAACCTCAATCCATTTACAAATTTCATATGCTTTACCTTCGGAAGGCTCTTAGTCAAAATGTCAGCCAACATATCATTTGAAGGTGCATATTCTATGGATATAGTATTATCCTCTACCTTGTTCCTAATATAGTGATGCCGAACATCTATGTGTTTCGTCCTATTGTTTACCACTGTATTTTCAGCAATCTTATGAGGAGATTGATTATCATTATAAATGGTAATACACTCCTTCTCACCACTTAAACAGTATACCATATTTTGTAAAAATACAGCTTCCTTAGCAGCAGTTGAGAGTGCAACATACTCGGCCTCTGTGCTGCTCAATGCTACACTTTGCTGTTTTCTACATTCCCAACTAATAGAACCATTTGCTAACTTGAAAACATACCCTGAAAATGATCTTCTATCATTCACATCACTTCCCCAATCTGAGTCTGCATAACCATAGAGTTTAGAACCCATTTTAGAATAGATCAACAAATAGTCAATTGTTCCCTTCAAATATCTCAAAACTCTTTTAGCAGCTACCCAATGCTCATTAGTATGACATAAATTAAATTGACTCAAATAGGTAACAGCAAAAGAAATATCAGGTCTTGTTTTTACGGCCAAATACATCAGACAACCAATTAATTCCTGATATTTCTTTTGCTGTTACCTATTTGAGTCAATTCTCGTCTATGCATCAGGTAGGCAGGAGTGTAACCTATGACTCTATACCTTGAATTCTGATAGGCGAACAGGGCAAAGTTACATAGTTCGATATGACTGCAGCAAACAACTGATGCGCATGTTCCAGTTGTCCATTTGCAGCTGGATTGTATGGTGACGTGAAGATTGACCTAATTTGCAGTACACAGCATACTTCCTGCATTAGTTTTGAAGTAAAGTTTGCCCCTCTGTCAGTCAGTAAGTATTTAGGGACTCCATGTCGGCAAATAACTTCCTCATTGAACACACGCACCACCGTCTCAGCCGACCGATCTGGGATCGCGAACGCCTCGGGGTACCGCGTGAAATAATCTTGACAAGTCAAAATATACTTGTTTCCCTTCGTGGTCACTGGTAGCGGAACAACAATGTCCATCGCCAGCTTCTCCAAGGGGTAGGAGGCCTCTGTTACGGGTTGGATCGGTATCTTAGAGGTCCCTGCTTTGCACTTTTTACAGGATAAACAACTTTGAACGTATCTACGTGTATCTGAATAGCAACCTTCCCAATTAAAGTGGCGGCGAACCAGACCCAAAGTTTTTTCAAACCCCAGGTGACCTGCCATTGGATTGTCGTGACACCTAACCAGTATACTATTCGCATTGCTCTCGGGGTGCAGATCATGGCTGTTGGTTCCGGTTGTCCTGGATACACTTTAAATAAAATTCCACTCTCATCAAAGAAGTAGGCAGGGTCATTCTTCCTCGCTACTTTACGTAGGGGTATGATGTCGGGGCAGCTTGTTTGTTTCTGGACTATACGCACCTCATCCCAACACAGTTCGTACTGAATGGTACTGGACTCACCCCTATCCTCCATTACATTTATCACTTGTGGGGCTCTGAAGAGGGCGTCTGAGTGCAGAATATTCTTACCTGGGCAATACTAAGTATCATAGGAATACTCGGTTAATTCCATGATCCACCGGGCAAGTCTTGGTTTGGGTTCCTTCAGTGTTAGTAACCATCAAAGTGGCTTGTGGTCTGTGTTCAAGATGAAGTGGTTTCCTAACAGATAGACTCGGAATTTCTTCACCATTGCTACCACCGCCAAAAATTCCAATTCCGTCGCCGAATAAGATTTTCCCAGAGATTGTAACTGAGGCTGACAAATGCGATCGGGTGCTCTCAGTCTTCTAGTTCCTGAGATAGAATTCCTCCTAGCGCGCATGGTGATGCATCGGTCATAAGAATGAAGGGCCTCGAGAAATCCAGAAATTTCAGAACAGGTTGAGAGATGAGACATTGCCGCAATATGTCGAAAGCTTCCTGTGCCTCAGTTGTCCATAAAAACTCTACCTTTTTTACTTGTTAATTTGGTCAGTGGAGCTGAGATACCACTGATTTAGTACTTCGGATAAGTCTTCTTCGAAATCAGAAAGATATCAGACTTTCGGTGGTCGATAGACAATGCAAAAAAGAAGTTTTCTAGTTTTAATTTGAATTTCAACCATAATATATTCTGGGCGATGGCAATAGTCGGATTGAGAATGAGAGATTACTTTGTGCTGGAAGCAGTCTCTAACGTATATGCAGACGCCACCTCCTCGTTTACGAGTTCTATCATTTCTTATAATTTTAAAATTAGGGATATTAATTATTTCTGATGGTATGTTAGGCTTATGCCAAGACTCACTAATACCAATAATATCAATGCCTTTAACTGAACCAATATGTTTTATTTCATCAATATGAGCCAGCACACTTTGCGAGTTAATATGGATAGCTAAGAGAGATTTTTGGTGCTGAGAAACTATTGCTTGCAAGCATTCCGGTGTAGATAGAGACTGTGTTCCTGGAAGGTCACATTTACTTAACGAGCTATTGAGCGCTAGGGTATTAGAGAAGAAAGAACAAGAGTTAGCATTGAGTGAGCAGCAAGTGGGGGTGGGAATAAACTGCGTCGCTAAAGGATTCAGATAAGTAGCGGCAGGGGGTAGTAAGGGGGAGCAGAGTGCGCACTTTTTCCAAGAATTGTCGTGCAGCATTTTCAAAAGGTGGAAAATAAAGGGAATAGAAAGTTGGTTGACTCAAAGAAGAGGCGCAGACTCGAGAGAGTTGATGTGAGAAATTCGTAAAGATGATTGTATGAAAGGGGAGAAAAGTAGCGATCAAAGATCAACAGTAATGTCGAGGAGCACAGGTCCCCATAACGGGGATAGTAAAGTAAATGTTGGAAAAAAGAGGAAAAATTGTTTAGAGAAGAATGTGGTACGCAAGGGAAAAGTAATAAAAAAGAGATACAAAGAAAGAAAGGAGCAATACTGTACTTATCCTTAGTTGGAGTTCTGTGGGCTGAGGTCATCTTGGGTCTTCAAGCTGCTAAGCTCATCCATCATTGAGATGAAATGTTTCCGATCATCAGGGCCAAGGATCACTATTTTGCCGTCCGCTGTCCAAACTGATTCCTTGCCGAATCGGTTCTTAGCTTCATCAAGGAGCCGTTTTCTGGATTCAGTAAGTGATTCCGTGATAAGGATACCTGTTTTCTTCAGTCTCCTTTTGGCCCTCCAGATCGAATCTCAGTCAGCATAGGAAATAAATTTCATTATTAGAGGGTGGTGTTTCTTAACGTTACCTCTATTGCCAATTCTATGTGCCCGATCAATCGCGATAGGCGGTAGTGGGATATTTAAATGTTTGTTGAATGTGTTTAAGGCAACACTTACCGCATTTTCGTCACGTGATTCTTGAATCCCGTGGATCAATAGGCAATTTCTTCTACTATATTGCTCCAGTCCGTCCATTCTCTTCTCGTGGACCTCTGCTTGCATCCGAAGTCGCCTAACTTCCCCTTCCTGTTCTTTCACCTTTGCCTGGAGTTTAGCCATCTCTCGCTCCTGCTCTTCATTTCTATTCCGCAGTTTCGTCACCTCCTCCTGTAACACGCTAAATATCTCGCTCCGAAGAGAAGCGAGCAGCCGTTCATGAATTGTATGCACGTCGAACTGCTTCAATTCTTTCTTAACTACCTCCAAAATCTTCGGATCGACGACTGTCGAACGAAGACTGGATAGGGATATGATGTCAAAGCTGACCATTATATCCTCCAGTTCTATTTTTATTCCTTTGACTCTCTTCACAAAGTCCGATGAGTTCTTTATCTGGCGTTCGTTGTGACCCAAAATCGGTGATAGAAGTCTCGAAAGATATTTTGCCACGAAGTAAGTAGTACTTACAATTGGACGTAAGAGAAATCCTTCCATGTGACTTTTTGACAAGCCGTACAGCCTAGGTGGTACTGCAGCTTGCGGAATTAGATCCTTGCATGTATCAGGAGGAAAACCTGAATTACTGAGGAGGGCGGAAGTTTTCCTCACAATCACTGCGGTTGGGTCCTGTAGTATAAGTTGGAATGAAGTATCTTTGAACCTTCTATATAGAGGGCCTTGGGAAAATGGTGGAGTAAAACAAGGCGGAATAGTGGTAGAACACCCACTACATCCTTCCCCGTGAAACCACATGGTCGTCCTCGCATGTGGATGTATTACAGATTGAGTCTAATGGGGGCCCTGGGCCTTTACTCTTGTTCCACAGCAGCTTCTGGTTCATTAGGCCATTCCTGTCTCCTTGCCCACCCTATTCTTCTCAGAGGAGGGATTGGTGCAAGAGGCCCTTCTGTTGTCTTCACTAATGGAGTTATAGCTGAGGTGTGTATATAAACACCAAGAGGGACAAAAGGGTCAGCTGTGGCTGCTACCTGAAACGATGTGGGAGACTTTTGGGATATAATTATGTATAGTCCATCCTTCTTTGGAGCCAGCTTGCTAGCAAATCCTCATTTGGCTCTGCTGAGGGAATGGATATTCACAAGAACCTCATCCCCAACTCTGAGTTGAGGTCTTGCCTGCCTCCTCTTATCAGCATACTGCTTCTGGTAATTCTGCTGAACCTCATCTCTCTCCTTGGCCATTCTCAAATTAATTGCAAATCTTTTCAAATATGGGGTGATTTCAGGAATGAATGGAGATTCATTCACGATAGCCAACAGGTCATGCTGTACCTCATCTGGTGTATGTAGCTCTTGGGCAAATGTCAGGTATGCAGGACTATACCCTGTGGATTGACAAGTGCTAGAGTTCATAGCAAATCTTATGTTGGGCAAGTGGCATATACATGGGTACATAATAATAATAATGTTTTATTATGCTCTGGGCTTTTTTAAGTCCCGTGAGAGCAAACAAAATACATAACAAAAAAATATCTGCACTCACATAAGATAAAACAGCTCATAATTTATAAAAATATGCAAAAGAACAATTTACAATTAGTTTGAAGAAACCAGAAGATAATAAAATAATTTTTGTTTAAAGGATGACAACAAAGTAGAGTTTTTAATTTGGTCTGGTAGTGAGTTCCAAAACTTAGAGGCAACAATTTGGAATGTTCTCAGATAAACATTGGTGCGGGGGATTGGAAATATAAGGTAGTTAGGGCCTGATCAAGTGGTTTTGGAACTTGTTCAAATTCATTGAAGTAGGCAATTTTTGGAGGGTGATGGGTGAGGGTGGACCACACAAAGGAGCAACTTGGATGTACCACGGCCTGATATTTCAAGAATTAAAAATTGTGGTTTTGAACAATAATCAGCAGAAGAACTGGCCTATACTAAATACTGTAGATTGTTATTAATAAAAACGCCAACACCACCACCAATTTTGCCAAGTCTATCAAGCCTTGCAAAATCAAAGTTAGTAACATTTAACATATCATCAGGTATATTTGGTTTCAACCAAGTTTCTGAAAGACAAATAATGTCATATATACAAATAATGTCGTGAAAAAACAATTGAAATTCATCGATGTGAGGAAACAAGGACTGACAGTTACAGTGACATATGCAGAGGTAATCAGGTCGAGTTTGTGGGACATGAGAGTTATCAGTTGAACAATAAGACAACTCCTATTCCAGCCGGTGAATATCATCAATACAAACAACAGATATGTGATCACATCCATCACCTTTGCAAATATAAATTTTGCCACTACGAACCCACAAATATTTAATTTTCCCATCATTCTTTAGCTATGGCTTTCTATTTAATAGAGTCAATGCCTCATTGACATATATAGGAGAAACATTCGGCGAGTTTAAACCAATATCTTTGTTTGACAAGTTCCTTTTGACCCTACGTGCATTCACTAAATTGGTCGCAAGAGCGGAGTGAAGGAAGCGCACAATCACATGGGGAGGGCCTGGAACCACTGGGGCGAACTCTTTCAACGTATGAATAATCAATGTCAGTTACTGCAATTTTCATTCCTAGAGCCTGACCAATTTGACAGACTATAGCATCGGCACATTCATCATCAACAGAGGGTCAAATTACCCTGTTCAATGCGATTAACTTGAGCCTGAAGAGTTGAAACGCGTTTTAACAACGAAACGTTTTCTTTCTGAATCTCTTTAACCCATTGAGCAAGGATGCCAATCGACGCATTGTTCCTTTCCAGAGCCTGAGCTTGATCAGAGAGAGATTTATGTACACCCGCAAGTGTAGATTTTAATTCCGTTTGATCCACTTGGATTTGCTTCACCAATCGAAGAAGCTCCTTTAGCGTAGAACTCGTATCGTCCGACGGGTTAATAGAAGCACTTCTAATGGGGGTAGAATCACCACGTGACGACTGGATTTTAGGTCTGCATCCATCACATGTCCAGGTCTTTTGGAGATCCTGAAGGGTCTGCAAATCTGCGTCTGTCACCGATGCACACCCGGATGAAAGGTTGATGAACACTCGCCACAAGAATAGTGGTAATTTCTTCTGGTAATGTCTAACCACCTGCCCACATGCAGCACAATCTGACGGCATTTCAAAGGCTAGAGCAAAGCGACAAAGACAACCGTTCACGACGAGAGCAGAGCAGATAATCAACAATACATATGGTAATCCATGTGAACATCATCGTAAGTTCTTGTAGGTTTTTGAAGTTTACCTATGAATCTGCTGAAATTTATTCTTTGTAGGTGTTTATAGAAGGCCTCTTTTCTATGTCTGTAATTCTCTCAAGGAGGCCATTATTGTGGTGTTTTCTATCTTATTTCCCCTTTTTAACTGGTACAAACATTTTCCTCAATATTTCTTTCCTTGATTTGTAGTCTTCTATTGAAATCTTTCCTGATCGAGAGAGGTGCTTATTCCTGCACATAGTGTTTCTAGATAATTTAATAAAGAAGTTTATTTATTCAGTCAGATTAGTCAGATTACAAGCATACATCATTAATACATGTAATAATATAAGATACAATATAGGCATATATAATAATACATAATGCAATATTAGTACATATAATAATATATAATACAGTAATTGGCACATATTTTTACAATAATTAATCTTTGCTATACATGGATATGAACATTCGAGTCGAATATTTTACTCTACAATTTGATCAGCTTAACAAATAATTTTTCAGGCCCCTCTTTACCTCTGACATTGTTTCTAGGTTCAACAAGTTCTCTGGCAAACTATTAAGTAATCTGAGAATTACAACATTTAATGTATTGGAACCATGTAGGTTATAATATCTGGGTACATGATAGAAATTTCTCCTAGTTGCCATCTGGTGGTCCTTGACTTTCTCAGCCTTATGGGAATCGTTAAAGTTATTGTTATTGACAGCTATCACTACAAATACTATTTAGTTTGAACAAGTTTTCTATTCTTTAGGTAGCTATCAAACCATTTGTGTGTTATTCCACGGATCCCTATATTGAACAATTTTAACAAAAGTAAATCAGTAGAAAGAAGTAGATTTTTCCCGGTGAATAAGATGTATAAAGTGCTCTCGGGTCTCCAACCGGGTTGCCTCCTGCCAAAGGGTCGACGTTTCGGGTGCGTACTCTGCACCCATCTTCAGGAACTGATTTCTGATGAAGGAAAAGGGAGGGGGTTCTTTATATAGCGGCCATCGGGGTTCCTTTCACTTTTTTCCGTTGGGCGAAGCGGGAGTAACGGTTTTCCGTTGTGGCTCCGGTGGTGGGGGTAGCCAATCCGAGGTGGGGGTGGGGGAAAGGATCCTCCTTTAACTCTCTGAATTGTCATCTCTCTTCTGGAGCCAACTCCATCTATTGGTCGATCTTTCAGTCTGCGAACGGCCCCATCCCATGCACTGCTTAAGAACAGGCCTTTGTCTCGATTGATATTTCTGGGATGGAGTCGGATTTCGATAGCCTACTTAGTCACCCTATCCCAGAATCCTTTCCCTCTGCAAAGGATTTTTGCGTCTTCAAACTTGGCCGAGTGGTTTTTCTCGAGGCAGTGCTCTGCGATGGCCGATTTTGTTGGCTGGTTAAGACGTATGGATCGGGAATGTTCCTTCAGTCGGGTTTCAATGGTCCTGCACGTTTCACCTATGTAGCTAAGGCCGCACTCGCAAGGGACTTGGTACACTCCCGAGGATCTGAGTCCGAGGTTGTCTTTGGGTTTTGGGAGCAATGAGCTAACCTTTGAGTTTGGGATGTGTACCTTCCGGACGTTGTTTTTTGCTAGGATCCTGCTTATTTTTCCCGACAGCCCAGCAACATATGGAAGGCAGGCCGTGGCGATGGGTTTTTCCTCTGGTGTCTTTTCCGTTGGTTTTTCTGCCCTGTGAATCGCCTCATTGATGTGGTTCAGTCGGTGACCATTCTGTGTGAGGGTTGTCTTTAGATGACGGAGTTCACTCCCTAGGCTTTCCTCATCTGAAACTGAGAAGGCTCTGTGAGCCAGAGTGGCTAAAACACCTCGTAACTGCGCCGGATGGTGGTAGCTTGTTCCATTCAAATATCGGTCAGTGTGGGTCGGTTTCCTGAAGACCGAGTGTCCCAAGGATCCATCTGGTTTTCTACTGACCAGCACATCGAGGAAGGGGGCCTTTTTCCAACTCCATCGTGAACCTGATGTTCGGGTGTTGGCTGTCCAAATGTTCTAGAAAATAGCCGAGCGTTTCTTCTCCATGGGGCCAGATGATGAAAGTGTCGTCCACGTATCTCAGGAAACACTTTGGTTGTAGAGGGGCCGACTGAAGTGCTTTTTCCTCGAAATCCTCCATGAACAAGTTGGCGACTGCGGGAGAGATGCTACCCCCACCACCGGAGCCACAACGGAAAACCGTTACTCCCGCTTCGCCCAACGGAAAAAAGTGAAAAGTAAATCAGTTTTAATTACATCAAAACCCTTTTGAAAATCAAGAAAACCCACTATAACATTGTTGTTGTAGTTTAGGTTGCTGTTTACAAGTTCTACAAAGTTTTCAAGTATATTTCTGGTACCTTTATTTTTTTGAAAGCCATACTGATGTGGGTGATGAGATTATACTTTTGAGCAAAATCCATGAGGTATTATGAGACATATTTCTCCATCACTTTGTCAGTCACTGGTAGGATTGAGATTGGCCTATAGTTACTGTAGTCTTTCATTGCTTTGCTTTTTGGAATAGGTTTAACAATGGCAAGCTTGAGTCCATCTGGAACTAATCCTTGCTTGAAGCTACAGTTGATAAGTTTTGTAACCAGTTCTTGCAAAACAGAATGAATTTTTATATCTTTGATTCTTATTTTATCATGGCCAGGTACTTTAATTCTTTTATGATTTTTTGTATGTCATTGAGAGAGGCTTCTGGTATATACTTGCTATTTTGATTTTGTTGCATCAAGATGTTTTTTCCCCAGAATTTAGTGTTGCAGTTTATTCTTAGCCTCTGAATTTCCTCAGTAAAAGTTTTACTAAAATTTTTGCAAACTTGAGGTATGTCTTCTCTAAGTCCATTAGATCCTAGGATTCTTATGATATCAATAATAATAATAATATTTTTATTGGTCTGAGGACATGGAAAACATGTATAGGACAAGTCAGATAATCATATGAAACACTATCAACAACAAATATTGTTATACATTACACGTACCATACAATTTCTTATTAAATATTTTATAATAAAAAAGTTACGGGTATATAAAACCCTCGTTAATGTCACATATAAGATAACATTTACATAAAATTTACAATTTTATATAATATTTTCTAGATTACACACTAGATTACAATTTTCTTTTTAAATATTTTATAATAAAAATGTTACAACTATGTACTACCCTCATTATTATTACATTTAAAATAAAATTTACATTAAAATTACAATTTATCTTAGTAAACATTTTTGTCATTTAAAAATTCATTTACATTAAAATATGCTTTCATTAGTAAAATTTCCTTAAATTTTTTGTTGAATTTTATGTTTGTGTTATTTTTTAAACTATCAGGTAGTTTATTATAAATTTTTAAAGTCATCACCTCAAAGCTTCTCCCAGTACCACTAAGTTTATGGGATGGGGTCCTCAGATTGGTTCTTCTTCTGGTTAAATGATCATGCTGATCACCCTGTTTCACGTATCTATCTATGTTCATAAGAACGTGAAACGTTTAAAGCATGATGATAGCACAAGCATGAATGTTAGCAGAGGGCATGGTTAATATCCCCCATTGTTAAAATAGTGATTTGCATGAGTCTTTGCTACGTTATTTTGACATTTGTCTTATTGCTCTCTTTTGTAATATGAAAATATTATTCCGATGGGAAGAGTTTCCCCATACTATAATCCCATAAGTCATTGTTTGATGGAAAGTTGAGAAGTATGCTGTTTTCAGTACTAGTGATTAGATTCAACCTTTAATTGAGACTATAGTTTCTGAGTTTAGTATTTACAGCTATTGATTTCTGTTTCTTGGTCAAATGATATGTCATTTGGATTTTGTCACTCAACAGTTAATTATTATTTTGAATAAAAGACTCAAACTGATCATTATTATTTTGAGATCAGATATATTATTATTACTTTTGTTTCATTGTGGATTTCCTTTGAAATCACCCACCCAGACAATAGACTTATTTAACTGGCAGATTTTATGTTACGTGGCCCTCAGAACTTTAGATATTTTTAAGATCCTCTTTTGAGTTCTTTATTGTATTTCATCATAGGATCTTCTGTCATTAGAGCTTACAATTTCAATGCAATAAACTATTCTACATATTCAGCTGATGCTCAATTAGTGCACAAGACTTAGATATTACTTCTAGTGATCTTAATTGCTTCAGTTTCTTAGTTACAATGCCCTTTCTTGTATGTGTATTCTGAGTCATGTCAGAAGCATGTACGGCATTGTGATACAAATTTAAATTTTTATTACTCTCTTCTAAGAGAGTAAAAATAAAGTTCCCAAAATGAATTCAACACCTGTGTTGAAGTAGTCTAGTATTCCATACAAGGGAAGCAATGTGAACACGACGGATGGGCACATAGAAGCCCAGGTAGAGAGAAGGGTCCTTCCCGATCAGCTGGTCCGTTTCTGGTGCCCCTCTTGGGTCATGCTCCTCCTGTAGGAGTGCCAAGGCTCTTCTTCAGTGAGCCTCCTTAGTGAGAATGTGTGAAGACTCTTTATCTGTGAGCCTGCTTAGTGAGAATGTCGTGTTAGTGTGTCCTTTTTCTCGTCACTGGGTAAGAAGAAGATATTTTTCTTACCAGCGACCTCTTCGAGGGACTACCCCAAAAAACATTACACTTCATCATCTTCGTTTCCTTCCAGCGAGCCGGGTAGGACGTTTATTAACAATTTGCCTCCATTTTGTCCTATCTTGATATACATCTTGTTTTGATATTTCTTCCCAGTTTTCCCCTCTAGTTTTCAGATCTTCCTTGATCTGGTCCAGCCATCTTTTCCTGGGTCGTCCTACTGGTCTTTTTCCAGTCACCTTTTTATCCAAAGCTTGTTTTGGTAAACGGTTATCCTTCATCCTCTTCACATGTCCAAACCACTTGAGCTGTGAGGTACTGAGTCTCTCAGTCATAGATCCACTTGCATCTCTCCTCTGATGTCATCATTCGTAATTTTATCTCTTCTAGTCTTCTGCAAGGCTGATCGCAGAAACTTCATTTCACATGCTTGGAGCTTGCTCAGTTCAGCTTTATTAATTACACAGCACTCCAAGCTGTATGTCATGATCGGCAGGAGATATGTTTTAAACATGGGATATGTTTAAAACATTACACTTGCGTAATTGAAATTTCAGTGCGCACTTGAACACTTGCATGCACAGCCTTGCAGATTCACTATTGAAACTTAACACAATTATGCAAAAACGGTTTTTCACCACTTCAAAGTCAGCAAGGTGTTTAAATTTTAATCGGAAGCAGAGTTAACTCTCATTAACAATAGGAACATGCAACTTCTGCATTATTAATACAATATCATTGTGGAAGAAATACTTTTTCTTCTTGTCTTGCAGAATCACTGTCAGAACATAACGCAATTATGCATAAACAGTATTTCAGCTCTTCCATTCAGCAAAGTTTATTATCATATTCAGATGGTTATTACTAATTTTACTCAAAGAGGTTGTTTGTTCAAGACATCAGCATAATTTCTAGTATAGAGATGCTCTACCAAAATTTTCATGATTCTACACTAAACAAGTCTCAATCCTCAAAATTCTTGATTCCTTTAATGGATAAACTACAGCATAATTACAAAAGAAAACTTGATGTTTGATGAGTGGATTTAAAATATTTAAAAGGACATTTTACTGGAACTGAAATAAAGTAGAACAGATTTTATGGAACGTTCAAGATTTGGGTGGAGACTCGATAAATTCCATTTTTACAGAAGAATAAGGGAAAAATTATTATTCATATTATGTGTCATATTTAGCCTTTATTAAAGTATACATCTTTTTGTTTTTCTGATAGTTCAATTAATATATATGAATCTATTTATCATTAATCATGAGAATGGAAAGAATTGTAATTATTCTGATTATTATTTGATTTTAAACAAATATTTTGAATAATCGTTCTTAAGATCTGAAATTTGGTTAATAATAATAATAATTTTTATTAACCCAGAGACATACATTGGCATGTATAGGACAGGTCATGAACTAAATACATATTGAATTTAAAAATAAAAATAGTACATATAACACAATAAAGTTAACAATACAATTTTACAATATAAACATACAGTTATCTTCATTAGAATTGATTATGATCTTAATCCTAACTACACTGCATTCTTATTCGTAACTGCACTATATTTCATATTACGATATATTCAAGATTCCCTCATTTAAAAATTCATTGACACTATAGAAGGCTTTTGTCAGAAGGTATTTAAAAAAATATTTTCCTGAATTGTACCGTTTCATTGTCTTTTATATAGTTTGGTAATTTATTATAAATTTTTAAGGCCAACACTTCAAAACTTTTTCCACTTAGACTTAATCTATGAGATGGGATCCTCAAATTATCCTTGCCTTCAGTAAAATGACTATGAAGAGCCTCCTGTTTTATGTACTTGCCCAGATTCTGATGAATGTGGAATGTGGCATGTATAGATATACATATATAGACGTATGCAGAGGGCATTGTCAATATTCCCCATTTTTTGAATAATGGCTTACATGAGTCTCTTCCGGGAACCCTTGCCATGGCTCTCACAACCCTCTTTTGGACTATAAATATGTCCTTCCAATTTCCTGAGTTACCCCATATCGTTATGCCATACACCATTGTAGAGTGGAAGGTTGCTAAGTATGCAACTTTCAATATATTTGGAGTGACAACTGAGGCTAATTTTGTGATTAAACATGTAATTCTACTTAGTTTTAGTCCAAGATGTCTTATGTATTCCCCCAGTTAAGACGCTGGTCTAAGACGATGCCCGAGTAGTTCACAGATTCTTTATTTATGTTTACTAAGTTTATGGAGAGGGAGAATTTTATATTTTGCTTTTTTCCCAATATTTTCAATAAGCTGGTTTGAATTAAACCAGTATTTTTTGTTATTTTTATTTTTTCAGCTTTAATAGGAGATTCGGCGACATCCAGTTCTTTGTAACTTACTCAAGCAGCTGTGTCATCAGCAAATTGAAATATCTTAGCATTGCAAGAAGCACTGAGTTCATTTACATAAATTAGAAAAAAATAATTATAATTCGGTTAATTCTTTAATTCCGTTGTAGATCTCGATGTTTCGGATACCAGCAATCCTTTTTCTTGAATATAATTATCAATATAATAATAATAATAATTTAACATATATAGGTAAGCCCAATGACATATGTTATAATAAAATGACACATAAGAAAGTTAAAAAAAGAAAGGATGAAGTTAAGATTTTACACTAAAAAGTGAGCAAGCCTTTCTCCTAATGGAGTACAGAGTGTCATAGAAAAAGTCCACAGAATTAGATAATTCATTAACAGCTCTGCTAATTCTTGGAATTGGTGAAAACTTGTATTCATTTTTCTTGGAGAGGGGCACCGTCAACAGAGATCCATGTTGAACAGTTTCAAGTTAATCAGCCAGTTATCAACAATATACTTAAATAATTTTATACTAACGTACGCCATTTCATGTACACAGTCTGAATTTCATAAAATTATCGCTTCTGATTTATCACTAGTGTTCCAATATTTGCTCTATAAAATGCCAGGATGTCTTCCTCTATCGGCACTTGAGAATTCTTTGCACGGCTTCATCTTTCGCTTCATAATTCGCTCCAATTTGAATGCAAACATTAAGAGTTCCTTCCTTAATGTAATCTATAAAATAATCTCACTTTTGCATCTCATCGTCCGCGAATTCTTAATTGCAAAGTCTTTTTAATGAGCGCGAAAATGCAATTTAAGCTTTTCTTTGATCTCAAAGTCGATTAAAGAATATCCAGCGATTATACCCATCTGCAATTAGATTTTTACCCTTTTCCGTACACAGTTTTCCTTTGGCGTGATTCCTTTCGCAGTTGATACGTCGCAATTAAGATTATCCGACGAGAAAACAACCAGGAATACGTCTCAGTTTGATCTTTGAATCTTGATTGGGATGACGAAAATACGATGGTAAATATTTCGCGAGCGAATTGCAAAGCTTCCAAATTGAGTAGTAACTAAGAGCCTTTTTGAAGTAATTTGATTACGGAGTATCTCAAAGAAATTTTCTTTTCATTAGCGTATTTCGTGATTTTTCACATCGTTAAAGTTTTTCCGTAAGCTCGGAAAAATAAGATGGCGAATTAAGGAGAAAATACTGATCCAGAATGTTATAGAGTTCTTTTCATCTGTTTGACGATCAACTTAAAATCCAGCCTAAAGTTATTGATTTGTTTTCTCTTTGGCTATTGAAGTTTTGCTGCCGTCAATGTCTACTGACTGAGTAAACTTCTAGAGGTTTGTTGATATTTAATGATTATTTTATAGTCTGAAGCAATTAGATGTTATTCTATTTCCAATAGCACCAAATTGTTAGTAAAAAAATTGGCAAATCCAAGGGAAGGGGATGAGCGCCCTCCCCCCTGTTGAGGTCCTTTAGGTACTATTAAGTTTCCTAGAAAGTGACTTGCATTAAAGTCTGGTTATGAAGTGTTTCTACTATCGTCGTCCTTTTGCTTTATTTATCACTTCAAAATTGGGATTTAAAAATTTACTAGAGATGGGTTTATAAGGATACTGTTGTAGCCCGTGGGCGCAATAATTGACTCCGAAGTTCGGTTTTATATGAGTTTATTTGCGGTTGTACAATGCACAAGCTATTTGAGAACGTACTAGAAATAAAGAAAAAGAAAGGATATTAGTACAGGTGAAACTGACGGAGATGTTCAGGGAAATGCACTGTTCTTCCGAGTCTTGTTAGTCTCTCCTCGCGAGGTTCCTCGTTGCTGTCCTCGTTGGTCAGGTACGCAGGTTTTAATCTATCTACCGACACTCGCAGTTCTCTTTCGTTCACACTAATGACGAAAGTCTTTTCGGCCCAGCTGATAACCTTATACGGACCCTCGTATGGAGGCTGTAGAGGCCGCCGTAAAGTGTCGTTGCGAAGGAAAACCTGCTCCGATGTCATCAGGTCATTTTTGATGAATATCTTCTTTTTTGAATGGTGTGCAGTTGGGACCGGCCGCAGATGCTGCATCTTTTCGCGCAGTAGAGATGCGAAGGTGGTGTTGTCTGCGGCTTCCGTTTCGGCGAGGAATTCGCCAGGGAGGCGAATGGTTTGTCCGTAAACCAGCTCTGCAGCGGTTGCTTTAACGTTTTCCTTCCATGCAGCCCTAATCCCTAAGAGGACAATGGGAAGGGCGTCAAGCCAGGATTCATCCTCGTGGCACATGATAGCGGCTTTTAACTGTCAATGGAAGCGCTCCACCAAGCCGTTCGAAGAGGGATGATACGCCGTCGTTCGCAGGTGGTTGATGCCCGTCGCTCGCGTGACCTCTCGGATGACCTCTGACTCAAACTGCCTTCCTTGGTCCGTCATCACGCAAAGTGGTGGTCCAAACCTCGAAATCCATCCAGAAATGAAGGTTCGGGCGACCGTTTCCGCCGTAATATCCTCCATGGGGAATGCTTCGGGCCACTGAGTAAATCTGTCGACGCATGTGAGGCAGTATCTTTGCCCCCGCGTGAAAGGGAGCGGTCCGACAATGTCCATGTGGACATGGTCGAATCGCGATGCGGGAGTGGTGAAACTCCCAAGCGGTGCCACTGTGTGCCTATGGATTTTCGCTCGTTGACAGGGAACACATTCGCGAGCCCAGCTGCGGCAATCCTTTTGTATTCCTGGCCATACGTAGCCAGCGGCCACCAGTCTTGCAGATGCTTTCGCCCCTGGATGGGCAAGGTTATGCAGCGAAAGGAAGATCTGCTTCCGAAGGGCCGCCGGGACGTATGGGCGCACTTTCTGCGTGGCGACATCGCAGAACAACTCCACCTGTTCATCTGGAAACTGGAACTTCCTGAAAATGAGAGCAGAGTCGTTTGCATTTAGTAAACGGTGTAACTCGTCATCGTCTTTCTGCGCGTCTGCCAGCGCTTGATGGGATACGGCCTCTGCTATCTCCGCACAGCGGGAAAGGGCGTCGGCCACCACATTGTCTTTGCCGGACACATAGCGAATGTCAGTGGAAAACTGCGCTATATAATCTAGCCACCGGAACTGCCGCGGCGTGCATTTTTCTGCTTTTTGCCGGAAAGCGAACGTTAGTGGTTTATGGTCCGTGAACAACGAAAATGGTCTCGCTTACACCATGTGCCTAAATCTTTGGATTGCCCTATATAGCGCAAGCAACTCCCTATCATATGCACTATATTTCTTTTCCGTTGGGGTGAGGCTCTTGGAAAAGAACGCCAGCGGTTGCCAGCCATCAGCGGTGCGCTGCTGAAGAACAGCTCCGATGGTGTCAGCTGATGCGTCCGCAACGATGGAGAGTTCGGCGTTGGCGTCTGGGTGTGAGAGTAAAGCTGCACTCGCGAGGGCCTCCTTGCATTTCCTAAATGCACTTTCTAAAGTTGGTGTCCAGACTATCTGTGCATTCCCTTTTACTCTCCCCCCACACAACAATGAGTTCAAAGGAGCCTGTATTGTGGCCGCGGAGTGAAGGTTTCTTTCAGGCGATGGCCGTTAGCTCCCTTGAACAATTGCCGATCGCCATCCGCTAGACATGGCGCTGCGCGCATGTCGTCTACATCGGCCGCCACAATTTAATATCAAATTTATTGAGCCGTAGGTGGATATTACCGTTCCGTTGGCCGCACTTAGCTCATAGTCCGTTTTCCTCCGGAGCCCTTTTGCGTGGGATCGCGGGAAAACACACAAATCTGATCCGGTATCGATGAGGAAGGATATTCCGGTCCCCCGATCAGTGACAAAGAGGCGGCTGGAGAGAGGGCTGTCGCCGGACGCCGCGTTTACCGACTGCCCATGGTGTTTTCCGTCGAAAGTTGCATGGAGGTCTGCGGTGTTGAGCATCGACCCCAAACTTCCAGTGATACCAACACATTCCGGATGGTCCGTGATGAGGGCAAGAGCTTCGACTGCCATTATAACGTCCTCGGGAACGGCTCCTAGAGCGCGGGCGGCCGCGCGGTCGTTCACCCCGCTGTGAAGGGACATGGTTGACGGAAAGGGCAGCTACCTGCATGGCGAGGCTATCCATCCGCTGCATTATTGTGGCCATCAGCATTGCGCACGACGAAGAACATCCACCTGGCCCCGGCTGCGAAGGGTTGTCCTGCGGCGGAGGATTGGGATGCGACGACCGGAAAGCACTGGGATGCGACGTTGGGAAAACACTCGGCGTTGTCGTTACCTCGTTCACCCGGGGTATAACGTCGCGTAGGCGGTCAGCCATTACCGAAAGTTCATTAAGATCACTGCTCCCTAGAGCAACCAAAAAGGTGCGCATCGTGGCCGGAAGTCTGTTTAGCCATAACGAACATAGAAATTCATCCGTTACTGACGTTCCCGCTAAATCCCTCAGATGTCGGAGGAATTGGGATGGTTTCCTATCCCCGATCTCTTCGTTCTCGAGGAGCAGCTTCAACTTTTGCTCCTTCCAGACCGAGAGGCGGCGTATTAACTCTTCTTTTAACACGCTGTATTTATTTTCGGTCGGGGGGCTGCTAATTATGTCCTTTACCACGTATGACGCGCGAGAATTTCGCAGTGGAACCGTGGTCCAAAACTTCGCGGAGTCCTCAACTACATTGTACAATGAGAATTGTCCTTCTAATTGATCGAACCAAAAGGATGGTTCCTCAACAATGAATGGCGGAACACGCACAGATATGAAGTCCACGTGCGCACTAGCTGTACTCGCCATGGCGCAGGAATACAATTTAAACAGGAATATAAGCGGAGTAAACTAAACTACTAATATTTACAGCACTATGCACAAGAACCATTTGCACAAACCTGTTCAGCAGACCACGTGTTCCCTAACCACGTGCTCGCGAATATCTCTTGTTATCGCGCCGAAAACCATCAGATTACGTCGGGGTCACCAGTTTGTAGCCCGTGGGCGCAATATGAGAGAGAGAGTCGAGGGTGTAGACCGCCAAAAATGGCCTCCAACAGCCGCCGTGCGATGGCCGCGCGCTGACAAATGAGTAGCGTTGACCGCCACACTGTCTTAAACCCATTGACAAATGTCTAGATCTGCCCCGGACACAAAATATTTCGCAGTATTTGGCACCGGGGGTTATAAAAGACCGTGTTAAATTGTGAAGTATGCATAGTTGCATTTTCTGATTTAACCATATTTTTATAAAATTTATTTTTAAAGACATAAAATGGAGATGAACGCATTCCTGTCTCATTTTTAAAAGCTATCATACCTCATTTGAACTAAGTAAGGAATTATAATATATGTGAGAAAAGTGTTATTCAGTTTGGGCACGTTTTTTTAATTCGTCGATGGATCCATGAAAATGTTTTATTATTCACCGATGGATCTCCGATGCTTTCCATCGATGTCCATCGCTTCCATCGTGATTAATACCCGGTTAAGTTCTGATGGTTCTGATGACAGTGTCAGATCATTCAAAAGTTAATATCCATAACCTCATAGGAAGTAAATGGCAACTAACCTAACTAACTATGGGGAATACAACGTATTCATAACGCAACAATCAACGAACACAAAAGATGCGATGATTTACGTTTCAACAGAGTTTAAAGAATTATGGAGATGGAACTAGTTGCATATGAAACAGTAGCCATCTTGTCAAACAGCAGACAAACCAACAGACTGTTCTTAAATTCAGCAACAATCGTTAATCCATCAAAATAATCAAACTTCGATGAAATCCATCGCTCATCGCATCGATGAATTTAAAAACGTGCCATTTTCACTGTCCAAGCGATGGAGGTTTTGTTGATAGCAACGTCAATATTTGTGGGTCATTATTGAGAAAAAAAAAGCAACGGAAAGTATCAAAAAGAATTCATTCATTGTATTAAATAATTTGATAAATAAAGAATTAATTTATCAAATGTATTTTCTATTTATTATCAATCTGTATATTATTTATCGTTTGAGCAACATTTATTACATATTTTATCAATATATCGTATCAGACGTCATTAAAATTACTTCCTAAGTTCTAAAATAACGAATTAACGAAAAAAATCCCCAACATAGTCGGTTTTTTTAAGAGAACCAGTTTTTCTCTCTTCTCTGCTTCTCCCTGTAACTGAGCCCACTGTTTCTTTCAATTTACCCGTTTGAATTGAGCAATCAGCCAATCTCTAGATAAAGTTGTCGAATCGATTCCAACGGGAGATAGAGGTAAAAAGAGGCGGCGATGCTTCATTCCCGAGAGAAACTGCCGCTTCTCTCTCTCTCCGTCAGCTTGAGGAGGCCAATCCCTCAAAACCCTAGCCTTGATTTAACTTGAGGCGACACTCGGCATAAATTCCGAGTGTTTCGGTGGGGAAATTAATAGGGAGCGAGCCGCCGCTGCTGGAATCTCCTGCAGATTACAGCCTATTATTCCAGTTGCACTGCCCTCCGTCAAATGGGATTCCGCCACACACTGCTTTGTACCGCTACGTGTGACGCTTAATACACAGGTGTGCCCAAAGTTAAACATCTTTGCATTTATAGGATTGCTAGAGGTCCTGTATTATACGGAGCTGAGCTGAGGATGTTTTACGGGACATGAGGTTTATCCCGCAGTTGCGTTGTTTGGTCACTGGATTGAAATAGCTACACTACAAGCCCTATTTTTCTATTTTAGCGTTCCACATCTGTATTAATACTAGATGCCATCCTCGACAGTTTATCGATTTTCTTGCTAGATTTAGTTTTATTTACTTAGTTACGTTTTATTTATTTTAGTTACGTAGTTATTTACTTTAGTTACATTGCTATCATAATCGATCATGTTTTGTATACTTTATTATATGCACTAATTTATTTCTGTATTGTATATTATATTTAATATTTCTATATATTTATATTTAATATAATTATTATAACAATTTTGTTATATTGTATATACTCTTTAGTATAATAAATAATATTTATATAATAATATATAATATTTATTATGTATTATTGCTTAGAATTATCGATAACAGCCATTGTCGGTAAATGAAGTTGGATACTAAGTTGAATAATAAAGCAGAAATAATATCAAATACTATCTAAAGGAATACATTAACGAAACAATTATATTAAAACAGCAACAAGTATGACTTTTACTAAATCAAATAGCATTACAGTTAGCGAATATAGGACAAGAGTTTGCATTAGAATTTAAATAATTATTAATTTATAAATTCACAGAACTTTCAGCATCATTCCCGAAAGTATAACATCTGGGTTTGAGCCGATATCGCCAGACTTTTAACTTCCGGCAGTCGATTCTAAGGATAAATACTTGAACAAATATTTTCTTCACAAAAGACAAGATAAAAATTATATATCTTTAACCATCTTTTAAGCAATTTATGTATTTTTTAATTTTATCGACTTTCAGTTACTACTTCCTCTGGTTTTAGCAATTTTTCCACAAATTCGTCCCGCACTACTTTTCGACTTACAGCATGTACAGTTCAGTCCATTTCTTTAATGATTCACAGTTTCAAGCGAAGCGATAAGTTAATATGATTATAAAGAGGAATGATTAAACATTTTTTCTATCGCTGGCAAGCACGGACTTGTATCACGCAAGCCTTGATTAATCACTATAAAATCTCGTCACGATGTGCCACTTTCTAACGACGCGACGTCGCCTTGACGACTGACACTATTGTTGAAGTCGATTTTTATTAATATCTTTACATCTTATATAATAATCACCGTTGTGTTTGTATTCGTATTTTTATTCATCCGTTGTCAGTAACTTCCATAAGAATCGAAATTCAACAATATATTTTTGTGAATAACCTCCTTTACTTTAAATGGCTTAAAATTGGACCTGGTGAATTAAATTTCAAATAATAAATATTTTCGTTCTCAACAACATGGAAAATTTTACTGTCTGAATGATATAAAAGTTAACAATGTAAACAAACACGCCATTGTTTTAGTAACCTAATAAATAAATATTACCCACATAAATGTTTTCTATGAAATTTTATATGAGCCCCTTAGATGTACAAAGAAAATTCTCTGTTTTTGACCCACCCATTTCCTTTGTCGATCTCTAATTACTTCATTAATTATTTCTTTTTAAGATAAGTTCATAAGTTTTACACAAAACAACAGGTTATTTCTATATGCACATCTTATCAAAAATAGGTTATTAGATAAGAATTTAAAAATTATTATCTCATTATGTAACAGGAAGTTTTTCATTCTTTTTTTAACGTCGCTTAATGATGTTAAATACAACAGATGTGATAGCAATTTATTAAAGATATTCGGTACAACACTGTTTAACCTATGAGCACCATAATTATTACAATTCTTAGGAACATTATAATTTATCATTCTCAATTAACAAATAAATCCTTAAATTATGAATAAAAGAGGGACGTGTAATTGAACTAGTCTGAATATAATGTCGCTACTACATTTTCCTTCAAGTACGGCTAGTAGTTTCGTACGGAGAAACACAAAAGAGCCCTGGCTATAGCGAAAACAGCTCCGATAACATTTTCGGTTTAATTTCGCGTCCCTCCGATGCGAGGAAGGCTGATATTACGCAGGGACCGTCCATTTCACGGTCCAGGGAGTTCCTTTATATTTTTCAAAATACTTTCCTTCTTACGGATCTCGAACTCCTTCGTCTCCTTATTAATGTGTCCCTCCCTCGATTCCCTTTTTCTCATTTGCTCTCTTCATTCAGCGGACCTAAAATAACTCCAGGAAATGAGGTCTCCTCAGCCCGTCCCTCCGCATGGAAATTCTTTCATTCAGTCATCTTGTTAAAATTCTCCGGCGCCACCGACGTTTTCGTTTGCGTCAAATAAAGAGGCCGTATTAATTCCACGCCTCACTACCGAAAACGCTCTTTTTAGATCACGGCTCAATTTTTCTCGCGGAGTTGAAGAAAAGGAAACTGAAGAATGAAACTTTCATTCTTTCGCTCTCGAAAAAAAATCAGCGTCGCTATTTTATAAGTTCGCTCGCAAAGGGAAAGAATTGAAGCGTTGTTTGATTGGATACAGTGCTTGAATTTTGCGTTTGGTCATCTGCGGATTTTCTTTTCGTTACCAAAAGGGTTTATTACTTGCCTTTGTGACAAAGAATGTCGTACCAAAACTATATTATTATAACTTTCTTGCCCTCATGTTTCGTCAGGTAGGTTTTTATCCACGCTTTTACGACATATTTTTTATGGCTGCAAATGTTAACTCGTACGCATAAAGTTGATTTCGGTTGATGTTATTTTGGCGTATTCTTGGATCCGGGTTATCTGATGGTCAGGAGCGAATTATTACCTATAAAGCTCTAGTTATCACCTACTAAAAGTAACTCTAGTAACTATCACCTATTAACTCAGCTACATTGTCTGAAAGGGGGAGGAGTCGTTACGTCCCCCCATGCCTCTATTGTTCTCGAAATTTTGAGGGAAGTTTACCCAAGCGCTGAAATACATTATAGAATATTTCTGTGACATGACAGAGGTGCTTGATCCCCTGATTGCCTGATTCTGTGAATTTTAAAAAGCACTAAACTCTAACATTTCCCGAGGGAGGCTGAAAGATTTGTTTTCTATCAATCGAATATGAGGAGGTTGATAAGAATGATAAATAAAAAATTATCGACAAATTTTGGTGTGTTAAAGCTAGAAAAAAAGATATTTAAATTAGAATGGTCTTATTTTTATATAAATCTGTCTATATTTTAACAAATTGTTTTAGAATACATTCCCTGTGATTTAGAAAAATAATACTGACGTAAACTTGAAAAAATTACAATTAGTTGAGAAACTTTTTAAGTGAAGCCATGCGGCAACTTCCTATCCCCCAGGGCCCCGCGGACCTAGAGAGGGCTCTGATCAGCTTGAAAGGGGGGCGCTTTACGTTCGTCTTGGAATCTGAAAAGAATGGATTAATAACTTTGTATATCAAGATACTTTGGATAGATTTAAAGCGAGAGAAGAATGGAGAAAAATTGTGTGAACGGGGGAACAAGATACAGAAAATTTGAGATTTGCGTAGCTTTTGGAATAAAAGGATGTATGCATGGAAAGACAGGTGGGTGTAGCGAAAGATGTTACGCTGTAAGAATAGGAAAGTTTCGAGGAGTTTCGTGAACAGAAAAGGCTAATAACGTACTTTCTCAGAAAGAGAATAGTATGCATAGATCTTTCTCCATTTCTATGCGTAGTAGATCCCAAAAATCTTTTCCAATTTCGGACAGAAATAAGATTGCAGTGGGCGCTTATATTTCCGCCATGATTACTAAGGAGGAATTTGAATTACAAATTTATGATTTATATGGAACGGCACAATGAACATATAATAGCATTAGCAATGAGTTTTATGGCGAGGAATATTTGAAAACTAAAGATTAAGGTTTTGAAATATCAAAGCAAAGGAACCTCGAAGAATCTGTTCAATTTTTTTTAATTTAAAAAGATATTGGGCTGCCGCCCAGGCAGTCTTAGAGAAAACGTTGTACATAAGTATATATTTATTACGATACGATATGAATAGAGTATTTCAGATGAATTGGGACTTTGAAAGAGAGCTTTACTTTCACTCCAGAAATGATGCATAGTGTCTAAATGGTGTATGAGGTGATTGTGGATGATTCTAGAAGAGATATAGCTAGTCCAGTTTGTTGAATGGAATCTTGATAAATAGAGATTACATAGATATAGAAGGGGTATAAGAGACAAAGGTTTCTCCAATCGTCGGCAGCGGCAACCGTCCAGGGCAATTACTCGGAAGAGGATAATCGTCCGGCGGTCACCAGTTATTCAGAATTCCCTAATGCGCATTTCGAAAGCAATGCTTTCATGATCACAGGGGGTCCAATAAAAGAGGAGCGAAGTATCTGCGCATGGATAGTAGAACGAATGAAGAAACTATGATAAGATGAGTTTAGGCTCAAGCTTCCCTCTTTTCTCTCCAATTTCAATAGTTTATACACGCGTTAAATTTAACTTTTGTAGAAAAAACACAACGAAAGGTTATATTTTTGTAGAAAAATCTGCTTAACTAGGGGTTGAAGAAACAAAAAAAAACAGTTGCAGTTTAATATCAAAGTTATAAAATACAGTTTAAAATTACTGCCTAAATTAATAAAATTAAAGTGTCAATAAAACCAAAATCCAAGAAGAAAGACGAGTCAAAATGATTACAAATCACAATATACATGCATCTTATATTAGAGTGTAAATAAATTGGAAAATTGTTGTGAGTAAACGAAGACGAGCGACGATTTCGATGCCAAATTAAATAATCCTGGAAATTTTCCATTCTCGTCGAATCATGCAAGGCTATATGTTGTAGTAATCCATTTCAAGTGATAAACCAATGATCTAGGTATGAGGTAGGGAAGCTTTTTTCCTTTGGTAGTCCTTTTACTTGTACAGGTATTCCGGTAAGTCAGCCGCATAAGAAATCGGTAGGCCGCACCTGGATTGTGTATTGCCTAACTTTAAACAGTTTTACATGAACAATTTTATGTGAGAAAATGAATTCATTTGCTGATTGAACTGAAATAGTCTTTCATGTAATTTCTTTAGATGTCACTACTGATATTAGGAAATGAATTAAGTTAAGTAATGGTTTGGAAGTCACCAAAAGGCCCCCTAGATCGCCCATAAAGGCCGGTTTTGGACCAAAGGCCGTAGGTTCCCAACTCTGGTTTAAGTAATGACAAAGGAATGAATGGTATTTTCAGGGAGAAGAGGACCATGAAAAAGCTGGCAGATGAGATGAATGAGTTTCTGAAGAAAACTGACGTTGGAGAATAGAAATGTCTGTAAAGTCATCAGCCAGAAGGGTGGTTTGATCCTCATTCCCACCTCCGTTTGGTCATCTAAAGCTTTGAATGAGGCTTACTGGGTTCATAATGTCTGCATGAGGGCAATACAACACACATGTGAACAACTACTTTTGTGAAATTCTATCAGGAGAATGCGATATTTATGTATCATGCATACCCTAGTAGGTTTAATATCATCACAGCCATGAACAAGACTGAGACAGAATAAAGGGTATTTTCTTATCTTGATTATTCAACAAATGCATCTGGCCATCATCATCATCATGATTATTAGTTATTTGATTATCTTAATTTATGGGATCTGATCATGTTCTTTGGATTAGTTTATTTTTCCGTCATTTTTAGATCAGTAATTTCATTCAGTTTGTCCGTCCGTCCGTCCGCCTCTCTTTTAAATTTACCCTTTTCTTTATTCTATGTAATTGAATTTCCATTTTTAATTTTATTCTACAGTGTATCTCTATTATATTACACATTGCAATCTTATATTTTACCGTGTTTTTGTGGGTTTTTCACCTCCCACCCTGAGTCTTTCCTACAACGTTGGTTTTCTTTTTCAACCTTCATTTATAAAGATTTTTCTACACTGTAATGTTCCTTTTTACATTCATTAATCTTTGTACATATTGTAATGACGAACGAGGTTAGGTGGAAGAGAAGCCTTCATGGACTTAACCTTGCTAATTAAGGGTCATTTTAACTTAACATTGTGTTTCATAAAATCGAAAATTATTCCATTCATCAAGATATGGCTGCAGGATTTAGTAAACATTTATGTAGCTCAAGTCGAATTCAAGAATAAGAATGTAGAACGTTCAAGAACCAACCAGTAATTTCTCATTGTTGCTCATAGGATGCTATTTTATGTGTCATTGTTATGAGTTACAGCTTGTTTAGATTTCATATTATTAGGTTCCCGCGTTAATCATGAACGATTTTGATTGGATTTTAGTTTATTTGGAAACGAACCAAGAAGGAGTAAAAACTTGATTCCGGATTTATCTTGAACGCCGCTCTTGTGAGTGAGATATTTTTGAAATTTAATTCTTGTAAGTTATAGTACAACTTGGTAGAAACAGTAAAATAATTTTTTTATTATCGTTATATATATTGTATTCTGTAATTTATTATTGTTATATATATTTTATTTTTATAAAATTTATAGTTATTAATTTCTTTAGAAAAAGTGTAAAGAACACATTTTTTTCTTTGATGTTAAACCACTTCTTTTTTTATGCTTTTTGTAAGTTAAACATTGTGTCTGTAACAGATGCCCGCCTTATTTTTATTCGAGTTTGATAGTAACTCCAAAATAGGTTATACCTATTGGGTACCTAATTCCCATCCTAATATCTATTTTCATGTTGTCTGTATTCTTTCAAGATTGAATGAATTTACTTTACTTAACTTAATAAATTTAATTTGCTTTACTTTAGTGTTAGTAATGAGAATGGGGGGAGGGGGGTGATAGTGCTCTTACACTTAAAAGAGTTCTTAAACAATATTTCCCCCCACTTAGAAACAGTTGCCTGGCATAGCAGCCCATCTGCGCATGTAAACGCCCAGAGCATCGCAAAATGGGGAAACAGAATTTTCGATCAGGTTTCGATGCGCAGCTGTTTTACGCGAGATATTTCAAGAATTTTCTCCGCTGTTTCGTTCCAGAGACGCCCCCGCATGCACTCCACGCAGAGTTATTCCAAAAGAGCTAAAAAAACGAACGAATCGCGAGATCGCCGGCATTTCGGGCGGATCGGGAATTTCCAATTTTAAGCGGCAAAAAAACGAGGCGAATTCCGTAATTAACGGGGAAGAAAGTTGAGGATAATGTTGGTGGGGATTTATTACAGTTGAAGAGAGTGGAACAAGGCCTCCGACGTCATTTCCTTTGCGTTAATCATTGCTTTGGGTGGAAAAGTTGTTGCTTTTGCAGAGCAAGAAGTTTGCCAGAAGAAAGGGGCATTAATCAATCAAATCGCCCTAGTCAAACCATTACTCTTTCTGCCTTCCATTCAAACGCTTCGCTACGATATGCCAACAGACCATTGTATTTATATTTTCTCTCTCTCTATCCTTTCTTCCTTAAAGCCTTCCCCCAGCCTGATTTCCCTTTGTTTACGGAAATGACCTTTTCTGCCGAAATCCTTTGAATGCCATTCACGGATACTTTGAATTCGGCTTCCGGAACGTGGAAAGCGTCTTGCTATTGACTTACCTATTCAGGGGAATTTACGATCTTTTATTTATCTATTTCGCCGCTTGCATTCATGGTATTTCGGATTCTTGTACGAATCTGAGTGGGAATTTTCATGCTAAACAATAATAATAAGCTAAATCAAGGAAAGCTTTTAAACCCAGCTGTAGTAGTTTTCTTTCTCGCCCCTTCTTTTAAATTTTATATGAGAAAGGGATGTAAGAATAGACTTATTAGTCTTAATTTCTCCCTAAAAACGTTTTATTATTATTATTATGAATACACATAGAACTACGTTTGGCTGACTGATAGCAGTAAAAAGTGATACTATTATTAAAATCCTTTTCCAAAAAAATAGCTCGGTTAAGAACAGTTTCAACAGGGGAATTTTCATCCAGAGACATTAAGATCTTTACCCAAGAATCGACTCATGCGATGGAACTTTTTTGTGGTTCAGAAAGTGTTTTGGTTGATTATCGTAGAGAATTCATCGTTTATAAATTGCCTCTGCGTCATAAAAACTCTATATGTAATTCAGAAGCATTTTAATGAAAGTCTTCTAGGGTTATATAGTACAAGAAGTGAAGAATTGTGACTTGGCTGGGACTCGAACCCAGGTCTCCCACTTTTCCGGGCAGGTATTCTATCCATTGAACTAGTAGTTCAGTTCAGTTGGTAGTTCAGTTGGTTAGAATATATAGATATAGATTTCATAAGCGATTCGACCCTCGCAGCAGGGGACCCAGGCCAACTGACCTTGTAGTATACCATTTAAAATGTTATAAACTATGCAAGTGAGCAAAAATGGCTATCTTCATCGTATCACTGATCCACAGAGACCAGGTCACCAGCGTCTTTTGATCGACGTTCTACGGTGAAAATTAAGGATATGCATTTTTAATCACCTTAATTTTCAAAAACCTAAAACTATATAAGTTACTAGTATAAACTACTCATTACATTATCTCTAATGGATAGCCCTTTAGAAGACATTGTCAGCATATGACAGTTTGGAAGATAGGTGGTACCTCATTTTTGTTGGGAAAAGTGATAGAGATCGTTAACCAGTTACACTCTCTAAGGAATCCTTGAGTTTCGAGCATGGTCATTTCTTAGTAAATAAACAGTTCCTGTTGCTCTCCCCATAGTTAAGTGAGTAACGCGTTCGCTTTCGATTAAAGCGACCCGGGTTCGATTCCCCGTTGGGACCACAAGTTGACTCTGCATCATGAAAATATTGGGAAGCTACTTACCTATATTGGGTAACGAGTCTAAGCAGTTTAAAAAAGCCCAAAACGGCAGCGTGGGAGTCGATTCTATTATGACCTATCCCTCCCTGTGAATACCTCTTGTATGTAATATACGAGAAGAATACACTCTCATACACGTAAGAACGTGACTTTCTTATTCTCCTTCATATTTATCTCTTCGTTCACTTCTTTTATCGCTTCGACGCTCGTTTTTCTCTCTATTAATTTTTAACGTTCTTCACCATACCTACATTTCTGTTTTAACCTACAGTTCTGTTTACTCTCTCTCCATCTTCCTATAATCCAGTATTCACGCCATATAGCAAGGTTCTCCAAAACCAAAGCCGCAAATTTTTTCCTCACATCCTATATGTCCACACGTTAGAAGATTTCACTTTCGAAAAACTCGTTTTGTTAGGGCAACTCTTTTCTCCTCAGGTAAGAATTTGTTATCTTGAGTTTGTGCACAACCTACATAGGATAATTCTTTTACGTATTGAATATTTTTCGTTTATTGTTATGTTTCTTAATTTCCATACTCTTTATTAGATGTTATAAAATAAGGAGAGATGCAGTGGGAAGAAAAGAGCTTTACGAATTATGGATGCCGATCACCTTGGTCATCTCAAAAAGAATTGCGTGATTATAAGATGTTTCTCATCGTGAGTGGTATACTACTTACATATTATATATACTAGTTAATCCGTACGAAAATTTGGCCCAACTTGATTGAAAGTAATTGATTTACATACAAATGTGTGTTTTTAGGTATGTTCTAGCGTCTGCGTATTCGTTTATAGTGATTGAGTGTTTGTTGAAATGTATTTGAGTGGGGAAATAGAATATAAGTGTGTATTCGACGTCCCTCGTTGGTATCGATATCTAAACATCCAGTAACGAAACTCTATGGGCAAATTCAAAATTTTAACTAATTTCTTTTTACCAAGTGGAACATTTGTTGATCAAATTTTTAGCAGGAAGTGGGAAACTTTCTCTTTAAAATGGTGTGTCATTCATGTGTTTAGATGGAGTGTGAAGGAAGAAAAGCGCCGGTCACCGAATATAGATGTTCAGAAATAATATATAAAGATACTTATATACACCGTTTATATATACTTACCCACGTTAGCTATTCATTTCACTGCTTATACTCCGATATTAGAAAACGATTCCGAAAGGAGTAATCAAGGCTCATAAAAATGCTGAAAGCACTTCTGCTTAAGGAGACGTTCAATTGAGAAAGGATGCCATTTACTTCCTCGACCCGTTCACCAATTATCTCACAAAGACTCCTTTTCCGCTTTATTCGTCCACTGGAAACATTAGTAAAGTGTAAAAAACGCGTTTTTCGCACGGCTGCGTCACCATGGCAACGGTTGTTTTCCCCGGGAAAGATGGCGCTTGACCTTTTGAAGGCGGTCAATGCAACGCATCCCTTCAGATGAGAATTCCTGAGAGAGAGCGGATTTTCATTTGCCGCCGCATTCCGCCGATACCTTCCTTCGGCCGCTTTTATTACTTCAAATGCCCTCTCGTCTCTTATTCCCCTTCATTCCTCCCTCCCTTCACGTCTAATTTGACCGATTTTTTTCATCTTCCATTTCTTATAGTGTAGCTGGGTACAGTAGTGGTAGTGTATTGTATGGTTGTACAAGTGAAATTGTTTTGATGTACTCATTTAAGAGACGTTATCTTGATAGGTGTTACTATGATTGTTTTCGTATGTTTGTTATCGTGGGGGAGAGCCAAGTGGGCAACGCGTTCGCCATCGGTGAAAGCGGTCCCGGGTTCGAGACCTGGTGGAGGCTCATGTGCGAAGTGACCTTAGATGTCGAAGCAATTTTGAAATATGTTCTATTATTTACGGTCGCATTTCTGACAGTTTAGATGTTGTTAGATTTATTATGTATTTCATCAACGGTCAATTGTCGGTAACTGTATGTTATGTTGTAATTTTCGTTTTGCATTTTTAGTTCTTATTGCCATTTTTCAATTCTTACATTTTTTGTAGTAATTTTTCCCTTTTTACTTCATAATTAATTTATTTTTCTCTTTTTACTTCATTTTTTAGTATAGTATGGTCTGCTGCCTCCAACACCGAGGTCTCGGGTTTGAAACCCGGCTAAACAGATTTTTTTCTGGTTATGGAATGGTCATGTGTTCCTCTATCGTTAACGTCTCTGTAATCGTTTAAAAGTGGGATTTTTATGAGGGCACGAACTAAATAAGGATACCAACTAATAATATCTAATAATATACGAAAAGAATCGTATAAAGAATGTTCATTTCTTGCTGATTATTATTTCTTTTTAATGTAAACGTACTTCCTTTTTTGTTTGCCATCCAAAGTGTACATGTATTGTTTCTTTCTTTTGTCTGCCTGCATTTTCCCTAAAATTTAGTTTCTTTCTATTTAAAGGTTTCGCAGACATTTCATACCCCCATTTTTGCGGGTGTCTTCCTGGTATGGGATACTTTTCCTAAGGACTAGCTTAAGAGTTTAAACCCACAAATTAGTTTTCTTCAGTGAACTTTTTTCTTGCTCTTTCTTTTATGTGTCAATTGACGAAGTGTTAGGTGTAAGAAGAGACTTTTTAGTCTCAACCTCTCCAAAAGAGAGTCGTTTTATTATTAGTGTGAGCAGTACCGGCTTCAGAAGCATGGTCCTTACTCTGACAGCAATGTCCTCCGCCGCAATTGTTGACACTTTCTCTTCCGCTTTACAGAATCCGACGTTCAAGATTGTTACGCCCACAACCAAGCAACACCTCTACTTCTATTTTTATCTCTTAGCGCTACATTAAATTGTACATTTCTAATTCATTATTTTATTCATATCGACTGCAGAATTATTGATCGATGACGAATGATAGCGATTTTGTCAGATTTTACGAGATTTTGGTTTGGAAATCCCTTTTGTTTTAGCGACATTTTGTACTCACGCAACTTATGTGAGGAAGGCTCACTTACATATCTATAATATAACGAATGACTAATTGTAAATCAAAAAAGGTATCAAGATTTGTTGATAAACAGGCATCCATCCTGTGTAATTCAAAAAACCCTTAACGCAGCGTGGAATCTTTTTGATCCAAGAGCCATGATTCCAGATAAAATGAAACCCTTTCAACGGGTCCCACTGAAGACGCTACCCCGGTTGATACGCGTTTAAATTACAATCTTACTTACATATTGAAAAATGTTGGATATAAGATATGACGAAATGTTGCTTCATGTGACCGAGGCAGAATCTTGTCTCTGACGATTAGAATACAAATACAAAACAATTTAAAGTACAAATATTTCGGTCCTCCTGAGCCAGTCTGGCTCGTCAGGAGGTGCTAATTAATAGTGCGTACAGAAAAATTTAATCTTGTAACATAAACATCAAAATTATATCCAATATTCTCTATTTATGTATTCATTAAGGAATAATTATAAAATTAATAGTTGTAGTATTATTAACACTACAAGTTTCATGTCGTCGTAATAACTTGATGAAGCTGTCATGGAAGTAATTTTAGTGAATGTGTATATCACAAAAGCTCACTGATACAATTAATTTACATAATAGAGCCATTCAAATTTTCTCTCATTGATACATGACTGCCATTATCCGTTTATCTTTCCTTTTGATCATTTCACTGGCACAAAAAGATGATATCGACCACTATGGGCGGTAGGGAACAGGTTAACAACCTCTGGTCTGGAGAATCCTCCAGGACTGTCGGAGTTCTGGTTTCGAATCCCAGATACAAACAATGTATTGGATCACCTTTATTCTTTAGTTTACTACCATGTATTTTTTAGTTTGAGGCGTTTAAAAAACATTTCACCACCATCTGACTTACAATTTGGAACGAGAATTAGGTATACTAGATGAGGAGTGAGGTAGTTTGGACTTGCGTTTTATTTTAATATTTGGTCATTTTTGTAGTGTTTTTAAGGTGCTAATTTCTTGGTGATTTATAATATTTTCTCCTTATTGCATATCTATCGCATTCCCTTAAGTAAATGATTATAATGAGTCCACATATTGATTGAAATGTTTTAATTTTTGTTATATTTTTTGCTTTTGTGATTTCCATGCTATACACAGTTCTCCGTTACACCTTTGGCCAGCTTGTACTATCAGTAGGTTTGCGTAGCTTTATCATACTTTCCTTCTTCGCGGATGTTCTCCAGCTGTGGATCATTTTTCTTAAGATAAAACCTTAAGTTTTTTTACATCCACTCCTATTGAAATTTTGCATTCTATTTCTATTTACATATATATTATTTATGTTTTTATAAATACGATTGACGATAGGTTAGATGAGAGATGAGACTATTTAGTCTCAAATAAAGACTCTCTATACTAGGTAGAATGCTAAGGAAGAATAAACACGAAAAAAGTCCGACGGGACCGGGAATCGAACCCGGGTCTCCCAATTGCCGGTTGGGTGCTCTATCTTGCCCACAAATCCTCCCGAATAACTTGAGAAAATGTTCCGGTAAGATAGCTCAACGGACAGAGCACCCAACCGGCAATTAGGAGACCCAGGTTCGATTCCCGTCGAACTTTTTCCATGTCTATTCTTCCTTGAGGTTTTTCCTGGGTGCACGTCATCTCACAGGTTTTTCCTGGGTGCAAAAACACCTAAAACCCATCCCTTGTCTAGATAAAATGCTTCGAGTGTAAAATCCACAAACAAATGCAGCACAATGACTCTTTGAACAACACTGTTTACAAGGATGCATGTAAACATTCGAGTCGAGCGATTCTCGGGAATTCTCGGGAATTCCCACCCACCCCAAAACCCTAATCAACACATGTTCCCCTACCAAATCACATGTTCCCCTTACCTTACGTGGGGGTAGTGCATTAAGATACAAGTTTAACACCGAGAGAGACTGTGTGCACAACCTGTCTGAGATTCTTAACTCTCCCCACACACACTCTCCTAACTTCATAAATACCTATTGTGGGAGCGACGCGCCACCTACGCGGCGGCGGAGCGAAATATTCATGACAGGAGGCGGCGGTCCTTATTAACTGGAAACTGGGTCGCACTTTGAGGGAATCTGTTTCCGCTGCGAAAAAGGCTCCACCTCTCGCAAAGTTGGCCAATTAAAATTCTTTTGGCGGTCGGCGGAGGATTAAAACGGCTACGAAGCCGTTAAAATGGTTGTTTTTCGTCGGATTTCGGAAATTACCTTCAGTTCGTTGGGAATCGGAGGGATTTTCGCACGCTTCCAGCCGCGAATGTGCATAAAAGTATTATGCACTTAGTTCGAAATGCAGCGCTTCGTTTTTTTTAACGCGCGAAAATGGGTGAATGCGGATGGATTTTCTCTTTCGTTTGCCCTCTGTATAAGCTCTCTCTATCTATCTGATTATGGTGATGAATTTACGTTACCATGGTGAAAATACAGCTGTATGCGAATGAATTTATTCTTTCATTGCTCTCCGTATCAGCCCTCTATCTGATTATCGCGATGTGTTTACGTTTCTATGGTGATCCGTTGTGTTGTTTTAATAATACGTAATTCATCAAGTTTTTTAATATTTTGTAATGTAAACAATTGTTTCCAAGAGAACCTTGATCTATTATTATTTATTTGATAATAAAATTTATCTTTATATATAATTTATATTTATTTATATAAAAATAATATAAAATTTATATTTATTTATTTAATTTAATTTTTATTTATATATTTTTACAAGCATTTATCAACTTAATTTTAGTCTAATTGAGTCTTGAGTCATTAACGCTCGAATTCTTCGCTAGATGGAATGAATTATGCTAGATATAGAATGAAATTACCAGAGTTCGTTCCAGTTTTCCTAGTCGGTAATATTGGGTTATACGAGAATGAAATGTATTTTTCTTCTTATTTCAAGAATAGTCTCATTTCAGGCGTCTCTCCGCGACCTCGATCGTACAATTAAAATTACGATTCAGAAAACATACTAACAAATTTTATTAATGGAATAAACAAATATTTTTTCTAAGATAGCCTCGATTTATTCTTATTTATTTAATAGTAAAGTCAAGCATTTATTAACTTAATTTTAATCTAATTGAGAGTCTTGAGTCATTAACGTTCGAATTCTCCGCTAGGTGGTATGAATCATACTAGATGTATATAGAATAAAATTCCAGTTCTAGTTTTTCTATTCAGTAATATTGGGTTACATAATGATATGAGAATAAAATCCTACGAATTTTTCTCTGTATTGCGAGAGTTATTCTGAGGAATAAAATTATAATTGATAGCTTAATTTTGGAAGATTTAAACTACAGTATTCAGCTACCAAACTGACTATAAAACTGGACAACAATATAGTACATAAAATGCACGAAAGATCGGATATCTTCTTTGTGGTAATTTTAAAGCCAGAATTCCTAAAAACTTTGGTTTTATTTTGTAATTTTGTATCATTAAATTTCGGAAGAAGAAAAACATCTTTTCATGAATTATAATACGAGTCCATATATTATAGCGGGAATGATATACAAGAACACGGACTTAATTAAGCTCAACTTCAAATAAATTTTACCAAAAAATGAGGACATCATGCTTACTAAACTTAAAGAGAATGAATCGAATGACTGATATTTTTTTAAAGACTAAGGTGACCATCGTTATCCCAGGCTCTAAATAATTTTATCCTTCTTATTTTGAAGAAAGTTTTAGAGTTTCTCGTAAGCCGTTTCTCTAAGAAAATTATTTTATGAAAATTCAATCCCATTTATATAAAACGTGCAATTAATAATCCCGAAATGATTCTTTTTATCCTTGGCAATTACAGATGGCTGGATTCATTTAACATTTTAAATAAAACAGAAGCAATAAGAATTCCTATCAATTACATCAGCTTCAACGTGCGCCGACCAGAGATGATTATGGACAATCATAAACAAAAACGGTGGTGTAGGAAGGAAAAAGTCAATCTCTCATTCGTTATTGAAAAGTTGGCGGGGTTGACAATGGTTGCTGCGCGACAAGATTAATTTTTAATCTAAAGCGGGTTTCCAAGGAAACAGTGATTAATGCGGATTTTGATGATTTTACCAGAGAGTCGTTAACATCGGAATTCAGGAGCCGTGCCTTGAGATTAATGTTTACTTCTCAGACATTGAGCACCGGTTCTGGGATGTCAGCGAGTTTCCTGCAGCTTCTCCCGGACGTAACTCGCGCAGAATGTTCCAATCCACAGTTTTTATAACAGAGGATGCTGGTTATCGAAACGTTCATGCACCGGGATGAACTCTATGCAGTGTTAAACCCTTCCTTGTGTTTACACGTAAAATATCGAATTACCAGGATCATTTTATTTTTGAAAATTAAATTATCATTGATTAACCTATAAACTCCGAACCGGAACTAAACCAAAATCGAAACAAACGTTATTTTTTCAGTGAGTGAAAATCTAACCCGATCCGAAAAAATAGAAATTTTCATACCCGTACCGTAACCGAAAACAAGTAACTATAATTACAAGAAACAAGTAACTATAATTCATTATAATTCATTAATTTTATAATTAATTATTTATTCATTATTATTAATTCTATAATTCAAGTAACTATAATTCGAAAACAGGTAACTATAATTCATTCCGTTCAGATATTTGGTTCCCAACAGTTCATATTGTATTTCTACAGCACACGAGTGTAATTGTTAACTAAACGTGTGTAAATTCGATTTACAAGGAACCTCTTCTAAGTTTAATTTTAAAATTTTGTGTGATGTATTGTAAATTAATCGAGCAGCATATAAGAAAACAAAATTTTTAAGTGATTATCGGAGAGAAGGAAAGCGCTTCAAACGGTTCGAAATTGGCAAATAGAGCTATACAGGAGCAGAATCGATATTTGTTTTTACGTTGAACTGGAGCGAAAACCAGAACAGAAAAGATTACGGTTGGAAAAAAACGGGAAAAGAAATTCCTTAAAGATTCTTATTCATGAAGTTTAATTTTGACTCTGAACTGCAAAAAAAATTATAAAATATATGGATTTTGATTAAATTCTCGGCTTTGCTTGTGTGTAGTAACCTTGACGACCGCAGGAATGGTTGAACTAGCCTCTCTCAAACATACTAATTTCACAGGAATAAATTCTTATAATATAAAGATGACTCAAAAAGTAATTTTCATATGATTGCAAAGGATTTTAATTAAGTTTTGATCTAGTATGGGGTGGTGTTGTTGTGTGTTTATGTATACAAATTGCATACAATTTAACCAGTCATTATCTGTACTTTGACGTTAGCAGAGAAAAAAAATATGCCGGTGTCCTTAGAAGCATGATTCAAAGAAGAACAGCATAGAGTAATATGGTTTGTAATCAAAAAGGAATATTATTTAAAAGAAATTTCAATCAAAGGAAAATTTTTATTAAAATCCTTGAACCTTTACGAAATGAAGAGTTTTTTAATATCATTACGGCGACTGTATGAATAGCATAGGAAATTTAAAAGAGGAGTTTGGCTCAAAAATAAATAAAAAAAATCAACAACTCCATCGGTCAGTAAAGTGATGCTGAAACCTCTCTGGAACTGTGAAGGTCCCTTGTTAGCATATAATATAACTGATTTTATTTTCGATTTTATGATTAAACTGATTTTGACCGTATTTTTGGCTTTTCTTGTGCATAACCTTGACGACTACAAGAATTGTTCGGACACTAATTTCACAGGAATAAATTTTATCATATGAGGATGAGTCAAAAAGTAACTTTCATTTGGTTGCAAACGTTTTTAATTAAGTTTTGATACAGTATGGCGTGGTGTTATTGTGTGTTTATGTATTGTGTTTCTTATGCACAATTGCATGTATTGCATTATCAGTCATCACTGCATCTTGACATCAGCAGAGCAAAAAGAAAATTTGCCGGTGTGCTTAGATGCATGCTCTAAGAAAGAACATAGAGTAACACGATTCTTAAGTAACCGCTAAATATACTCGAGCGAATCTTTACGATACGAAGAAAGTTTTTAAGTCATTACAACAACTGTATGAATAGCATAAGAAATTTAAAGGTGGCGTTTTGTCTCAAAAAATCGCATAAGTCCGTCGATCAGTGAAGTGATGCTAAAACTTCTCGGAGACTGTGAAGGTCCCTTCTTAGCATATCATATACCCAGAGAATCAACAGTAAGCTGTAAACCGTATTGTGACCTTCTTCAGAACAAAAACGGATTCGTGATGCTAACTTTTACTGAAACACGAATTAAAAATGAAGACCATGGTTCCGTAGTGGGGCTACATTATCAAGTGAATACATAAGCCAAAACAGCGAAATATATACGAATAGCAAACCAATGAGAATGGAGAAAGTTACAAGAACAAATAAATGGACAAAATAAGACGAGAAAACGAATCAGGTAAGGGGAAAGAAGGTGCTATTGGGAAGGTGGAGGGTATAGACGGGGTGAAAATCGTACGAGGGGAATCAAGGGTTGTGAGGGGGAGGATTGACTTGCAATATGGGGGAAGTATTAGGGGGAATTCGTTGACAATATTTCTGGAAGGATTTTTCACAATTTCATCGTCCCATCATCTTCCTGGGTGTGCGGGTATGACTTTGGTAAGTGGTACGCGCCCACCCAAGTGGTCCCTGGTTCGATTCCCTTTGTGAGATCATACGCGACATGGCCTCAGCTGTCGAAGCACTTTTAAAATTACTGATGCTACTTTAATATTATAGCAGTACATTAATATATAAGAAATAGACGCCAGGAAAATCGTTTTAGGGACTCACTCTTTTTGCGAACAATACACTATAATAAAAGGCTAAAATGTAGCTCAATCATTCGGTGTTTATACCCCCTGCCACACGCCGAAGGGCGGCTTGAAGGGTATTATTTAATTATAGTACTCTTTAATTATACTTATTTTTTTTTCTTTATTTTAAAATTTTTGTACCATTATTTTTATGAATTTTTCCTGATGTAACATTTGAACTAAAGTTGCTCAAAACCGGTCGCCAGATTAAATTATTCCTTGTGGAACTTTTTCATAGTCATTTCTACACTCACCTAGTAAGGAGTTCCACCAAGTAAAGGCTTCGTCAATCGATCATATTTTCAATATTTTTAAATTTTAAAGAAGTCGCTGAAAATATCGACGAGGAAGAAACAATCATGCGCCGATGATTCGCAAATCGGATAATCCACCCACGGTTGATCGGGAGTTCACTGTACCCAAAATTCATCCAGGAGAGGGGGGGGCGAGGGGGTCCCCCGCTTCCGCCAATGATGAAAAGATTTCGCTAAAAAAGATGCGGAAATATTGATAAACATTTCCAATGGAAGAAACAACCTGCTATCCCATAAATAGAACGAGTGGGTTCATTTAAGAAGCTTAAATAAATTACCTTACGGTGGGTTTAAGATACGACTTCGTATCCTCAATCGGCTCTTCTAAGTCTTTCGCTTAGGATTTTCTTACCGATGGCACCAAAAGACCTCTGTGTCGTCAAAGGATAAAATGGGAACTCTCATATTTGGGTCACCAATCCGGCGGCCCATGGGAATTTCCTCATATCGAAATGAAATGCCTCTCCTGTTTTCGTGTACTCCCGACCTCAGGAAGACGTCGGTCAACTGCTGGATTATCAATCATGAAGATACTCTTCTCTTTTGACTGATTTCCTACGGGTTTCCTTATATTCGCCTTGTTACGGCTTCCTTGAAGGAATACTAATGGAACACGTCAACCCAAACTGCCTTCTCGTCCGTGTCAGCGGGTGGCATTTTTTCCCTCTATCATCTCTAAATGCCCCTCAAAGGTTATTTCGTGCCTCTTCCTACATCTTCTCGGACGATTTTCCGTGCGTTTCTCTATCTGGAGTTTATGACGTAAATGTTTTTTGCATTCGAAATGTTCGGTAAACTGTATTTCTCTCGATATGCTAGAAAAGAGGTGGGGAAGGCCGTATCTCTTTTTGGCCGTCATTGGGTCATTTGTCGGTCTTTTACCCACTTCCTGAAACAAGTACACGAATTTAGGCAAATATATATTCCACCCTCTTGTTTAACTACTACTGAATATTAATCCGTAAAATATTCTCCCAAGGCTTACTTATTGTTAGTCATTGAATTAATTTTCTTCGTATGCCTCAATGTAATGCTATGAACATTGGAATTGCTGAACCAAAATCGGAAATAGTGATGTATTCCACTTTGGTTTTCAGTTCAAATTGTTATCAATTATATTACAATATATTTTACTATACGAGGCTGAGTCAATAAGAAAGTCGCAAAAATAAAGATGGAAAATATTCTCTGTTAATTTATGAAAATATCACTTAACCGAAATCGGAAACAACTATGTATTGTTTCGATTTTCAGTTAGAATTTTTGTTAATTATATTATATTGTCTTATTTTAATTATATCATATTCTCTTATCTAGTCTAATTATATATATTAATCAATATTAATTATATTATACGCCGTCTTTTCTATTTTGAAACTTTAAACAAGTTTCTCAGTTTTGTATCTAGTATTGTATCAAAGCATCATTAAAATATGTAAAAAATAAAATTTTAGTGATTAAATCATAAAATATACTCTATTATAGGAGGGTGAGTTAATAAACAACCCGCAAAAGTGGACTTATTCCACTTTTTATTTTTCTGAAAACAGTTCTAATATATTTATTCTATCTGAATGTACGAGTATATCAATGTATCTAGTATAATGACTTAACTATGAATGAATGTATTACTTCCTATTTGCTATTGAGATAATTTGAAATAAATACTTTAAGAAATAAAAAAAGGAAATTTGTATTTAATAACATTTATATTTACATAACAGAGCTTCGAACTAATTTATTTTACATCGCGAGTTGTACTTTAAAATTAAATCTGATGTTATTAAAGGTTACTTTTTTAAAAGTAACTTCCGAGAGGATTGCTGTTTTCAATGCTCGGAGAGGAAAACCGGTTCGACCAGCGAGAAACTTCAACGAAAAAGAAAAATGTTCGATACCCCATATTTCCCTGTTATTCCTAATTAGTCCCTTGCCTTGCTATTCAGATATCTCAGAACCGATCCTGTCATTACTTCCTGGAAATCCCATTTACCATTCGTGTTGCACTGCTGAATTTGTCTTAGAAGAAAGAAAAAAGGAACTCGGCGGTCAATGAACTAAAAGACAAAGGTTCTCCAAGCGCCGACAAGCGGATCATTCAGCATTGGACCCCCCATGAAGATGGAAGCATTGTTTCCGAAATGCGCATCGGGATTCTGAATAACTGATGACCGCTAAGCGATTATCCGTTTCCCGGGAATCGCCCTAGACGGTCGCCGCTGTCGGCGCTTGGAGAACCTTTGTCTCTTAGTGAATTTGTTTTATTAATCAAGAATGATACATCCGTAGAACCATTGAACACAATCCGTAGAACTCCCACAGTTTGTCCTTCAACTTTATCGGATTTTGTCATGGTTCTATTTCTAATCTTAGTACTTTTCTGCCACAGAAACCACTCGAATTCTTCACCATCCTACTCACTGTCATGGTCACACAAAACAATCAACCAAACTGACCTAACCCAACTGACCTCTGAAGTTTTACTGCATGGTTCACTCATTGTCATATGATTTACCAAAAATAAATGATGGGCTAGTTCAGGGTAGTTGACAGTTACTCTGTTATGGTAATCTCGAAATATTATGGTTATAACAGATAATTACCTGATTTTATTTGTATATGATACATTCCTAGTGCTTAGATCTTACAATCTTTACGTTCCTTTTATTTACCATTGATTTTGCAGAGGTTTAGTTCTTCTGTAACTTTCTTACGATCATACGTAACCTCATGCATAAATTATTTTGTCATATGAACTTACTCTCAGTCATATTATTAGATATTGTGGGTCGTTAGACTGCTGTTCTGTGGAGATTTTCCACAATTAAAATTCCGAATAAGTGAAAAAAACAAGGGTGAATTACCTCACTCCTCATCTCCCTTGGTAAGCCTCATTCCCCTTAAAAGTTATTTTTGTAATCAACGACAAAGGAAATTACCTCAATCCTCATCTTCCTTGGTAAGCCTCATTCTATATCCGAAGTTATTTTCACAATTTACCACATAGTAAATTACCTCAATCCTTATCTTCGTAAGCTTCATTCCCTCTCCAAAGTTACTTTTTACTTAGTTAACGATAGAGGAAATGAGGATTCAAACAACCTGCTGCCTTCTAACTGCAGAAAGAGCATTCCCATACCTCTGTCTTCTGTCATAGAGAAGGTTTAAATAAACCAAATCCAATTTATAAGGAGCACATGTTTTCTAGTAATCCAACAGCAATCTCCTTCAATTCGAAATTTAAAAGCATGAAAATGGGGTAGAAACATCGCTTAATTTGAATTCTCAGTAAAGTACCATCATCGGCGAATTTCCGTCTTCCCGAGCCTACCTGAATGTCACCAGGTTGATTGCCTTTACCTATGACGTGGCACATCATTCGTACTTGGTGTCATCATTAGCTACTGCTAATACTTTTCCCTCCTCATCCCCCTCCTCTCCTCATCAATCATTTTCTTTCTTCCGCTCCTTCCAAAGCATTCCTCAATCAAGCAGTGTCTTCTCGCCAACTCACTTTCTTCCCTCTTGTTCTTTAACGAGACACAATATTCTCTCCCTTCTTCTCGTTGAAAACTCTTAAAGCCTCTCTCCTAACCTCATCTGACTAGTTTATGTTTAACATCCTCCTCTGGATTTCTAAACTTTCTATCCTTCCCTCCAATCCCTTTTTTTCTTTTAACAACTGCGTCTCGCGCGTAGAACGGGGTTAGGCAAATTTATTGCTCTGCAGCAGGCTGAAGGGGTTGATAATCTTAATTAACTTTTTAATCCTCTGGGGATTAAGTAGCAGTGAAGAAAGAAGATGAAATGCTACTTCATATTTCGAAATACGCTTTTACAAGTGGGTTCTGCGTAGATGGAATTTTTGAAAGAGTATGAAATTCTGCGCACAGCATAAAGGAAGCAGATTTTTAAGTGAATCTTATCAAGCAATCTATGGTGGTAATTCAATTTAAAACTTTAAAAACTATTTTCCATTTCTTCTTTAATTTATGTATTTTTTAAAATATATTTTGTTAATGTAAAGGTAATCTTCATTTGGTAACACTAATATTTAAAGATTTGAAGATGTAACGTATCTTTGTCGTAAAAGTAGTCTTTATCAATGTTAGTCGATGTTAAATTCTCACAGGAAAATAATATTTTTGAAACTCAGAAAATGACAGGAGAATTAAAAATATTATCATTTGTCTCGCCCTTAATTTTTATAAAATTTCCGGAAAATCCATTGATAATCATAATCGTGCAAATTTTGAAAATTTCTGTAAGTTCGTCCATTGAGTTATTGAGCAATAAACTATCAGAATTAAACTACCGCCTGATTTTAATCGAAACGTTAACAAGGTCAGTACGGCAAAAAATAAATAAATCTTTACGGTCTTATCATAAAATTTATTTCAATGAGATTTTATTATTTAAAGTTATAATTCATGCTACATAGAAACCGCGATTCAAAAAATAAACCCAACTATTGGAAAGTGAAATAGTTCGGTCATTATGACGACAGATATGAACTGGTTGGCATCACCCTGAGTTAGTTATTTTAGCTAAAGCATCACAGGGTATTTACAGTTTACCAAAGGATAATACGAAGAATTTTTCGAACTTTCGATGACTCAGGGACTGCTCGTTCCTCGTTGGGAGGGTCACTTACAACATGAAGTCATTGAGCTCTTGATTTTTCAAATCCCTCGGCTATTCGTTTTCTTTCCTCCAGTTTCCTGTTGAGAGAAAAAACGCTTAGATTCGCTGAGGAAACAATTTTATTGTGAATATTTTATATAATTCTGAAAAGCGATAGATCCTCATATAATACTTTTTCATAGATTTCATAGAATAGAATTTAAGATATCGTTTTAAAAATTTTGAAGACTTAATGACCTGAATCTGAATAATTTATTCACAGAATACAGCTAACATTTTCATGCTAGACATCGTGGTTATCCCAACAAAGTAAATATCTATAATAGATTCACATCTTGATCCAAAGCCGTGGCGAATACACTTTTCTAAGTTCGAAAACACGTTTCTTACTCAAGATAAAAATGACCCAATTCATTAATTAGAAATTACTGCAAGTCTCTAAGTTAACGAGTTTCAAGCAATTACTGATAAGGGGAAAGACGTTAGAAGGCATTGCGTTACGAAGAGTAAGCTTAAGGATATCAGAGTCCACCCTAAATCATTCACAAATTGAATAGAAATAGTAAAAACAACGTGTTAGGCTTGTATACAGGAGGTTACGTATAAATTAAAATTATGGTAACTGCGGGAAGGAATTTCAGAGTAAACTTGTACTGGAAACCGAGTTCCCACGAAAGTCAAAGAACAAATGGAGTTGATTAAGTTATACGTGTTTGGGACTTGAGTTGGAATCCAGTCCTTATTTCCTTTAAGTCTTCGCTCAAACAGAATTTGCATAATAAATAATTAGAAAATAATCAACTAGTAAACGAATGAATCACCTAAAGACTAAATAAAGAAGTTATCCAGAACCGAACCCATGATGATTTGGAGAAAGATATATCTATATGGAATAAGCCATTGCTCAGGAATTTAAGAAATTTAACCCTAGGGTATTTTAAAATTTTACAATTCCATTTCATCGAAAAGTGCGCGAAAGTAATTAAAAAAATGCTTCTTTGTATTTCTTACGGAAAGTGCTGACATCGGATAAATAAATATAAATTAAAATTTAAAAATATAAATCTATATATTTTGGTGATTATTACATAATATCGCTTTCGACTTCAATGAAAACGGTCCCAGGTTCGATTCCCGGTAGAAATCTATATGAGCGAATGAATTTAGCAGTCGAAGGACTTAGTAGCAATGATATTACTATTACGACTGAAAAACTATGGGACCTTAGTGCCCGTAGCAATCAGCAAAATGATAAAAATTGAGTAGGAAGAAAACTTACAATGCAGAGATATCATTTGGAGGCCCCAGTATATATAAGAAACAATCATCCATTACCCCAGTTAGTTTAACTTGATATTCTGTGATAAAAATCTAACACAAGTAATTTCATACTAGCATAAAGAATTCCCCGCATATTCTAATTCAGAGAAGGTTGATCAGATTAGTGTCCTCTCAAATTTTGGGAGCAGAGATAATAAACGTGTAGCACGTTAGAGCTCCCACGCCAATGTCCCGGGTTCGAATCCCGGCAAACCAGATTTTACTGGTTAGGGAATGGCAGTGTATGTTCGTCAATAATAATAATTATTAAAATGGGTGTAATTCCTTTAAAGGAATCATAAATTTAAAATTTAAAATAATTTTAAATAAATAAAATAAATTTAAATTATAAATATATTTAAAATAAATAAAATAAATTTAAATTAAAAAATAAATTTTAATAAATAAAACAAATTTAAGCAAATAAAGTAAATTTCAATAAATAACATAAATTTAAATAAATAAAATAAATTTAAATAAATAAAATAAATTTAAATAAATAATATAAATTTAAACGAATCAAATAAATTTAAAAAAATAAAATAAATTTAAACAAATAAAATAAATTTAAATAAATAAAACAAATTTAAATTAAAAATATATTTAAATAAATAAAATAAATTTAAATTAAAAAATAAACTTAAAGAAAAATAAATTTAAAATAATTTTAAATAAATAAAATAAATTTAAATTAAAAATATATTTAAAATAAATAAAATAAATTTAAATTAAAAAATAAATTTTAATAAATAAAACAAATTTTAACAAATAAAGTAAATTTCAATAAATAAAATAAATTTAAATAAATAAAATAAATTTAAATAAATAAAATAAATTTAAATAAATAATATAAATTTAAACGAATCAAATAAATTTAAATAAATAAAATAAATTTAAACAAATAAAATAAATTTAAATAAATAAAACAAATTTAAATTAAAAATATATTTAAATAAATAAAATAAATTTAAATTAAAAAATAAACTTAAAGAAAAATAAATTTAAAATAATTTCTTGAATTATCGTTGAAGAAATTATTATTCTTATTATTGTATTAATGATCAGAATAAAAAAATGAGTTTCCACTAGCTGTGTTTTTCTAGAAATGTAACCTTAAGTTTGAGATTACAAGTGCATCAAGTACATTATCTATCTAAATGTATCAAGTATTTAGACCACGTAGAGTAGTGTATATATTTTTTCATCTTATTATGCGCTAAAAATAATAGGTAGAAGGCACTATCTTTAAATATTTTGAGTTAACCTAGTCTTAGTTTTACCCTTTTCTCCATTAAGAATTAATGTCCTTCCACACAAAGCATTTCGGACGGGCTTACCTATCGGAATGTTTTGGAAGGAACAGGAAAGGGAGAGAAATAAAATGATTGATGTCATGGGAAGGAGTGAGAGAGAGAGGGGGACCGGCATTAGCTGTCGCTAATGATGATGACAATGGCTAATTGGATAATGGTTCGGGGACGTTTTTTCCACCTCAGCCCCACATTGCTATGAGAAGGGTGATTAACTATTTCCACAATTGATCCACCGCAGAATGGCTGCCTGACTTTGATTTCATGACTCTGGAAGAGAGCTGTGAGGAAGATATAGGACTGAAGCATTCAAATTTACTACCGCACCATTTCCTTGAATTCCTTGAACCAAGTTTTCATAGATACTCTCCACGGAAAGGATATAATTTTACTTTTATTTCTTCGCGCGTTTTTTCTATCAAAAATAAAAAGAGAATCATCTTATATATTATTTCTAAATATCTAATTTCGGTGTCCGGCGCTTTTCCCCCTTCACACTCCATGAAAACATACAAATGACTGACTATTTGAAAGATAAAAATTCCCGGTTACTGCAACACTATTACTAGACCGACAAATATAAGATGCAACTTTGAGTCAAATAATTAAGTTAAAATTTGAATTTTTGAGTTTCGTTACTGGATGTGTATATGTCGGTGTTGTCATGTTTGGAGTTTATTGTTTACTTGGTTGCGTTTGTTGTGGTAAATAAATAGAATAATCAGCGGACGGTGATATTTATTCTCGGTCTTATGGTGATCTAAATTTTTTTCGCAAGTTTTAGTTTCAGAAGAAAGTTCTGTATTTTATGAAAAAAGAACTTTTTCTAATGAATTTTTGCAAAACCGATTTTTATGGACTACAGCCGATAGTAATGACCTGAACTTGCATTTTTAGTTAGTCCAAGGTTGACCTCAGTAAATTTTTCCTCTATCGATTTTTACATTTCCAAGGAGTATATTTGGTATTCAAATGCAAAATTGTAGTTCACTACGGTACCTATCAGGAAGGTGAACCACATTTCCCCGAGCCTCGACTATATTTTCTGCTTTTTTCTAATCTAATTCAAAAGTTAGCTTCAAACGGACATGGGAAACTACACACACCGGAGGAAATAATTCTTTAGCACATTTAGGCGCTCATTTGTATAAAAAAGGATGAAATCGCGACTTTTAACTCGCTTAATTCGCCTTGATTTATCTTTTCGTGTACAATGTGGTACTAAAAGCAGAAGCCGGAAGGAGAAAGCAAAGAAATTTTCCAGTTGGTAGAGTCCAATTTTCTCATCACATAAGAAAGCGAATTCTGTGGACAATGGAAATGTAAATAACAAATGGTGTGCTCACTCATTCTAAAGTCCTTCAACGGCGAGTGTAATTTGAGCTCTCAATTTTAGTATTCGTTCACCGATATCCATTGTGATTAAGATGTACTCCCTCAGTCATTCTCCTCCACTCCCTTTTTTTACGAATAGTGTTTAACAGATACGTATCTACTATGGCATGTGGCAGTCGATGTAGTTACAATTTTGTCTTACTAAATGCAAAACCGCTTCTCCATAAAGTTGTTCCTCATCCTTTGCTGTTGGAAATCATTATTTTTATGACGAATTAATAGCAGAGCCAAGAAAAATCCAGAAGAAAGTCAAAGAAGTAACTACAATTTAGCTTTCGAAACAAGTATCAGGTCATCTCAAATGTCTCTTATCTTTTGACATTTTCTTTCTCAAGGTGCATGTTTCGCACTCTTGCATATATAATATATATCATATCATTATAAATCATATTGGCGCTATCTATTTTTTTACTAATCTGCGTTAAGTATTTGCAAATTATAAAATATTTGGTGGAGGTCTCCAGTGCTATTAAAAAATTATATGTTCATTCCATCTCTATTAACCTATTAATTTATTACTTAATTGTTATTGAGATAATTAACACTCATTCATTATTTTATTCGTTCATAATCTTTAAAGATTTAATAATTAGAGGAAGATTACCCTCGTAGTTTGTAGTTAATTTAAATAGGTATCGATTTAGGTTTTTCGTGAACTACTTACCGAGATTTTAATGACAGAACTGTACCTTTCTTTCCCTGCTCATTAGCAGTGGCATTCTAGTGAAATTCCTTCTTCCTTTTACTTTCATTTGACGTCTCTGTAAACAGGAATATGGGGGTTACGGTAGCATCAATCTTGGGATGAGGACTTAAGGGTTTTCTGAAGGTCGATTGATATTCTGCTTCGATTGCCCTAACGTTACGGGGATAGTTCCCATGTTCTGAGATAGTCATTCTTGAGTAAACAGTTTGTTTACACGGTAAAGGGAACACTTTCCTTCACCTTTTTACACAAAATCCGACGGAAAGTGGACAATTACTCTCTGGACAATTGCTCTCACACATTATTTCAAGAAGTTTCATCCATACCTGTAGTTTGCCCAATCTACATAGTTTTCACTTTTTCATGGACAGGGGCGGTCTTAATTTAGTAGTAGTCCGTAGCGCAATAATCAGATATAGGCCCCCATCATTAGATGAAACACTGCCTATTTTTTAGAAAATATAAAGAAGAATATACAATGAAAAATTCACTTGCTTTGATGCGGCAGAAATAAACAAAATATTAAGCATATTGACGTATATTTTTCAATCACAAAATTTATGTACACATATTATATTAAGGCATGAATTATACAATACGTACTACTAAAATATTATTAATAGTATTTTTTACTAATTGCTTCGACAGCTAAGGTTTATTCAGTCACGAAAGTTATGTTTAAATTACATTTAAATTTCGTTTACAAGGAATGAATAATACAAAATAGTTCTACTAATAAAATAATATTAACAGTATTTTTTACGAAGTGCTTCGACACCTAAGGTCATTTTACATATATAGGCTCCACTGGGAATGAAAACAACTTTCACTCAAGTTGAACGCTTTGCTCTCGTGGCTATCCCGGAATACTTAAAAATAATATTTAGAATGAATAAACATATATTAAGTCCGTTATAGAGTACACAATTGGTATCTGTAAACTCTCAATACGTCTATTAAAAATATATTATTTATTTAGCAGTCCAATGTCTTTGAGGCCCCTGTGATGAACGAGGTCCTTAACCCTTAAATCCGCCCCCGGTCGTGATGAAATCTTCTTGGGATTCCAACAAAATTGTTTCTAAGATGAGTATCAACGTTTATGAGTATCAACTCTTGAGTCATCTTCAGGATAAAGGGTACCTTTCTAAAATAAAATTAATATGAATTAATTAAGTGTAGCTTGGTGGAATTCAAAGAAATGAATTACTAGAAAGTTAGAAAGAAATGAAGACTAAATAATATTCCTCCATTAATTCATCTGACTAGTTTCATCAATACGATCTTCAATGGGACAATGGATATCAACCTGCTGACGAAAACAGTCAGAAAATAAACCTTCTGCGGAATTTACGAAGAATTCATTTATTTCAACAACGGTTACCTTTCTATTAGAGGCAACGGCATGTTGCGCTGTCTACTGGCGGCTGGTTGAATTTTAACGTGTTCCATCGACGCTGTACATTTGAAATAAACGCTAGTTCTGGCAGTCAGCAAGGAGACAGAGGCAATAGAAGACGCTATAGCTTGAGCTGCCAGTGGACGCCGCAGAATGAGGCTGTGTCTAATAGAAAAGTAATAGGAATTTTACAAGTGCTTCACCAGCTGCGGTCACATCGCACGTGGGCCCCAACCAGGAATCGCACCCGGGACAACTTTCACCGATGTCAAACGGGTAGCCTACTTTGCACTCCAGTGGCATTTGACAGGGTAAGTACTAGCACCAACATTTGTAAATTATGTAATTCCATGGTACAGTAACCCATTCCGGTTTAATGAATAAGGCCAAGCCTTATTCATTAAACCACGGCATGGGCTCCCGGATAGCCGTGTGGGCAGCGCGTTCGACTTCAATGAAAGCGGTCGCGGGTTCGATTCCCGGTGGGAGCCCACGTGCGAAATGACCTCAGCTGTCGAAGCACATTTAACAATACTACTACTACTAAACCACGGCATCCATAACTCTTAGTGCGCTTGCTCCCTCAATGATATTCAGAAAAAGGACCAGCAGGTTTTAGCCTTCATTTCCTTGTTATTTTTCCTCTGATTCTTGAGTCGATTTCTCACGGAGTTTGCTCTCGTATATCCAAGAGATTTGAAGGCTAATGGTTAATTAATTTATCCTTAGTAGATTAATATATTTTTTTTGTTTCTCTGCTCTTTATCCTTAATGAAAAAGATATTATTACACTTCGTCAATTTATTAAATTGGTATAGGGCATAAATTGTACGGTACGTTCATAAGTTTCGGGTAGTTCACTCATGCAAACACAAAGTAAGACATACGATATATACAATAGCTAGGTCTAGAGGGGGAGGTATATTATAATTATCCTTAACAAAGACGAAATCAGTACACTTCGTCAATTTATTAAATTGATATAACTCTAGGGCATGAGTTGGGGAGAGGTATGACTTAAGGGAAGTTATGATGAGCAAATTGAGACGGGTAGGTGCAAAAGATAATAATAGTAATAATAATAATAAAAAGACTTTATTTAGGGCGAGATTGAGACTACAAAAGTCTCCTCTTACATCTAACCCTTCGTCATATAAGATTAAAAAAGAGATAGCTTTTAAAAACAGAACAGAGAAGAAGACTAATTTGTGTATTTAAAAACCTAAGCTAAGTGCTTAGGAAAAAATTTCCACTGCGGGAAAACAGCCTCAAGAAGGGGGGTGTGAAAAACCTGCGAAACCTACGGATAGGAAAGCTAAGATTAGGGAAATCACATAAAAACAGCTAATAAAACACAAGAAGACATACCAAAAATATAAAAAAAACAAAGAAGAACAGTGTCGTTATGATACATAGATATGATAATGGGAGAATAGAATGGATACAGCTGTTAATTTACCAGGAATTCCATATATCCCATTCAAATCCTCCAATCTCCAATTACTCCAAGATCCGCCCACCTCGCCAAAGATCCCAAATAGAATAGTTCCGGTCTAAATCGCTGCGGTGTCCGTCGGTCAGCAGGTGTTTCCCTTTGAGGGAATGTCCCTTCTTGTCCTCCAAGCATTTGCGGTCTCCCTTTGTCATGCTCTTGGAATCCCTTCCGGTCTTCCCCATGTATCGAGCGGAGGACGTTTAACCTCGTAAATCCTGCTCTCTTGCATGCGATCTTATCTGCCCTTTCCGTTGATGCCCGACTTCCCCATTCTGTTGCGTTATGTTGATGTGTTGCCCGGTGGGTTGTCATGGTTGTACCCCGTCGTCGCCTAGGAATGATTTTTAGTCGTCAAATAAGACGAGAACGTCAGATTATGCGGGTTTCAATGAAGGGTAAGCGAGCCATTTTACGGTCTGCTCTGAGTCGTACGGCTTATGGAGTCCAGCCTAAATTACTCTACCCTTAGATGCACCAGAGCAGTTCTCTTGACCTGATTATTTCGGAACCGTGGCCGTCCTTCCCCTTCTGTGTTGAACGCAGATTTTGACTTACTCTCGCACTTCCAGGGCCGGCAGAGGCATTCTGGCGTTAGGGGTGAAAGACCTTAATGCGCCAACACAAGAACAATGAGCAGCGCAATTCGATGAAGTTAATTTTAAGCATCCAAACCATATCAAATTTTCTAAACTGTAATCGAAATATATAATACATCAAACACATCATCTACAATACGTATTATACGAATCGAGATAAATCTGTAAACTATATAGTCCCAGAATATATCATAGAGTATGAATGAATGCCTACGATTCAGGGGCCGGTATGAAATTTTCCTTTAAGAATTGAACCCCCCCCTCGCTGGACCACTGGCAGTAGGCAATCTTTCCTAACCATGGCCTACAAAACAAATTTAGGGTTGTACAAGAAGTGAAAAATTGTGACTTGGCTGGGACTCGAACCCAGGTCTCCCACTTTCCGGGCAGGTATTCTATCCATTGAACTACCGAGCCACTCAATCTCACTTCTGTAAACGGGAGTTTATATGGGTAGGGTAGTGGTGCTCCACTTAGTGGCACCAACCACCACCAGAGGTCCTCGTTGAGGCAGCCACCCAACAAAGTGATATTATAGAGAAACCCTCTCGCGGAATAAACACAAAGGATGGAAATAGAATTTTTTCTTAGTTTCTAAGCCATACTAAGGTAGCCAGATTTTTGAAAGAGAAAGTCGGATAATTTATAAGGAATTATCAATTCTATAAAAACTGAAGGCGGTACAGCAAAGAGTAATATAAATTTGAAATTATAACGGAATGATTATTTTTGATAATAATTTTAAAAAATAATCATATGAAAGAAATGTCTATTAAAAATCATCGTGATATAGTTTGAGAGTATTAAAGTCATTAATCTTTTTAATGCGTTGTGAGTAGAATGAAGTTCATTTGTCTTTCTTGAATTTTGATCTTGTCTCTTTCATAACTTTCCTACGGTAGTCCGGATGGATGTTAAATTGTCTCTGTTTTTTGAAGCTTTACTTTAAAATTTTTGCATTTAAATCAGAGAGCATTGGTCGATTTATGTCATCTTTGTGCAGCTACCATAAAATTAAACATAAAAACTGCTGTATTTGTTGTTTTTTGAAAGACAAGGTATTCAGTAGCATCAAACGATAAGTCTTTACACGGGAAATAGACCTTCAAGTGGGGAAATTCGCGCCCAAATCAGGACGTATGGCAACCCTGATTGCTACCGAAGTTATGATCGATTCCCTTATAAATAATAGAAGAAAAATAAATATTAGACCGACCTTGTTGGCCGAGTGGTTAGCGTGCCAAGTGCTAACGCTCTAGCCCCAAGGCCCGGGGTTAAAATCCTGCCTGATCAGGATTTTCTGATCAGGGAATGTTTGCCGATTTTTTCCGTTCAGGGTTGGAAGGAAGGAAGGGCATCCGGCCGTGAAAATCAGTCATCGCCAAAACCAACCTCATCTTCATAATCACCCAACCATTCCTCTACTTCATAAGTGATGGGAATAAAGCTAAGGAAAGTAAAATTAGAATGAAAGTAAATATTACGTTAAACGATGGGTCTATAGACACCGAGATGATTGGGGGAATCGGCGAGACACCTTTCTACAACCTTGGATCGACTTTTAGTCACACCAATGAGGGGTAATCAACCCTTAAAACCCATCCTGCTTATACACAGCTATGATTGCCGTCGTCTGGTTTGGATATCAACCCGCTTCAACCACCTTCAAGCACAGCAATTCCCACTCCAGGAGGAGGTCTTTGCGAGATTCAGTCGAAAGACGGCGTTTTAATCGAGCGGGATAAAAAGTCAAAGACGCGACCCCAAATCCCAGGAGCGGCGGCGGATGACTCTTTTGTCGTCGGACGTCGCAGGCAATTTGGAGCACAATGCCTCGCATTTCGCTCTTCATTTTTTTAAGGGTCAGAGGACGTGACAAAGGCGCCCGGACTCATTGGACGTATGATTGAGCAAAACGCCCACCTTAATCCTGCAATTGTCCTTGCGAATGGACAGCGTCTGCTACTGCTTTTGCTGGGAATGAATTGGACGTCATAGAATTGCGTAAGGGTCTGAGGGCCCTTAATTAATTATTATTTTACCCAAAATGATGGAGTAGAATAGGCCGGTGGTTTTGGCGGGTCTGATCATGAATCGGGGAGGTTATTCAATTTGTTTAACTAATTTGTTGTACTGTCCGTTGATAAAGGTTGGGTTTTTCAGGGTTCAAAAGCCTGCATTACGAGGGGGGAAGTAGTTGATAAGTTAGTGTATAGTAATATGTGAATTATGCGTAATATTGCATTTATTGTTTATTATTGTATTTATTGTTTATTATTGTATTTATCGTTTATTATTGTATTTATCGTTTATTATTGTATTCATTGTTTATTATTGTATTCATTACTTTGTTTTATTGTACTTATTATTCTATATTGAATTGTACTGTAATATTGTATAAAATTTACGGTATTATTGTATTGATTAGTATGTTTTTAGTTAGGTTGTAAATTTAATTAATGTTTTTAATATGCATTATGTGTTGCCACCGGACGAATAACCCAACTATAACATATTTTTGAAAATAATTATAATAAATGTAGTTAGGGAGGAAAAAATCTCAGAAACATTCGTTACCCAGTTTAAGATGATTTAGGGCTAAAATAAACGGTATTGTTGCGCTGTATTGTTGCTAATGTCTAACAATGACATGTGTTGACAAGTCCACGAGAGACTGAGAGAAGTAACAATAGCTTTTTGCGAACAACAATGAACGTCTTTCTGATAATTTTTGAACGTTCTACATAATTAAGGATTTGAATAAAATTCGATGACTTTACGTTTAATCTTAGCATTTTCGTCTCAAAAACTCAAGCAAAAATCATGTTAAAGGCTGTGATCGGTATATGCGAGTCGGGTTGACTAATTTTTTGAATTACTCTGCTCCGGATTGTGAACTGTGGCTCTACTTTTGTAAATTATTTCTCGTGCATCTAACTAATGCTGCGTCTTATAAAAGGCGGCCAGAATTATTTCAGATATATTCATTGAATTTTTCTTAAGTACACACGTTAGATATATTAAATCCCTAGATTATATTGTGAATTCAATTCGTTAAATCAAGGTTTAAATTAAATTGTTTCTTTGAAATGGTGATTTAATAAAATTCACAGTCGTTGGCGAAGTCTGATGGAAATTCACCATGATGAGAAGAGATCATTTAATCTTTAAGGAAATAATTATTGTTAATATGAAAAGGTTTCCATGAGGTTAAATTGTTACGAGTATTGTTAATCGCACTTAATAACAATCACAAGAATAATCGAATTCGATGATCGTATATGATGTCGGCGGTTAATATTATTGTTGAGTAAAATTATTTCAATTATCTAATTGTTAGGGTTTATCTAACTGTTAATATGAAAAGGTTTCCATTAATTTAAATTGTTACGAGTATTGTTAATCGTACTTAATAACAATCACAAGCATAATCGAATTCGATGATTGTATATGTTGTCGGCGTTTAATATTATTGTTGAGTAAAATTATTCTAATTATCTAATTGTTAGGGTTTATCTAATTGTTACATAAAATTGAGCCTATAACCCGACCATGGTGGCCGAGTAGTTTTCGCTCCAGCCTCAAGGCCTTGGGTTCGAACTCCGGGCGGTTGAATGGTTGCGTGAGTCTGTCCGATTTTCCCGTTCATGGTTGGCGGCAGGAAGGGCATCCGGCATCATCATCTTTGCCAAATCCATCATCATTAATCAGCCGACCTCATAAGTGATGGGAATAAGGCTTAGAGAAAAGAAAGAAAAGACATTTTAGAGTCTATAACAGCATTTTCATCGTTTCCAGTCATTAAATTACCAAGTAAACACATTCATGTAGATTATCCCTGGTGAAATTTAGTACAAATACGATTCCTTAAGAGGTCGCTGATGGATTTTTACCATTTCGTATCGTTATGTATTTATATTTATAAAATCTATTATTATCAACTATTAATTATTAAATTTACTGGAAACAGGTGATTTCTGATGCGAGTTTATAACTAAATATTATTATTATTATTCTACCCTTTATTTGGCGAGGTTAGGCCCGAGTGGGCCTCTCTTCCACCTAACTTCGTGTGAAGATCTTACAATGTAATTTTTACAGGAAAAACATTTAGTAAAACTAAGAAAAAAGAAGAGGAAAAAAAACGATAAAGGAAAGATTTTTTTGGGAAAAATCTCCATAACTGAAGGTTGATAGAGAAAAAACCCACGGTGCGGGAAAACACCCACACAGGAAGGGGGGCGAAAAAACCCGCGGAAATATAGCGAGGAACAATTAATCAAATAAATATAATTATTTTTAAAATTCAAAAATAATACAGAGAAAAGTATGCATAACAATAATAATGAAAATTTACTAAATTCCGATAAATACAATTTAAAAAGAATTGACAACAGTTCTATCGCTTTACGTTTAAAATGTTATATCACTAATTTAAATTAAACGGTTGAGTAAGATTGTAACTTTAATTGCCATTTCATATCATAATTTTAAATCTTACCTTCAAATTATTCCGTCAAATATTTTATTTAGTTTATTGCTACATTATACTGTAAGTGTAAAGGCACATTTTCCGAAGACATAGTTGATATTATGCGACCCCTCTGTTACTTCGGCTGGTCAAATAATGAGAGCAAAATAAGAGAAATATACGCTAGAACAAGTCGTTTAAGGACTCATTCTTTCTGCGAACAATACGCGATAATAATAGGCTAAAAAAGTAGCTCAATCGTTTGGTGTTTACATCCCCTGCCACACGCCGAAAGGCGGCTTGCAGGGTACTTATGTAGATGTAGATGTAAATCGTAACATCAAGTTTTTAAGTTAAATTGCTCCTCTGAAATGGTAATTTAATCTTTGAGGGAATAATTATTGTCAATATGAAAAGGTTTCCTTGAAGTTAAATTGTTCCATTAATAATCAATAAACTATTAAATAATAATTAATCAGTATTAAATTAATAATAATCACAATAATAATCGAATGCGATGATCGTGTATGATGTCGGCAGTTAATCTAATTGTTGAAATTATTTTAGTTATCTATTTGTTAAGGATTATCTGATTGTTAAGTAAAATTGAGTACTGCCACTAACTATGGACGTTACAACATGTAGCCTATGATTATTAAATTAAATAACGAAAAAAAAGTAAAAAGGAAAGGTTAGTAAGGGATTTACGTAGCGTCATAGCAAATACTTCCTTAAAAACATACCTGTATATACTTCCCAAGGGACTTAATCTCGTATTCTAACACGTTATAATTCAGGTGCATTTCGCCGGCTCATTTGTCCAAATACATAAATCGAACCGTGACAGCTGCGAGTATAATTTACCCGCCAAACTAAAGTAAGCACGGGAAATTTGCTTTCGTGGCGTAATTAAGACTCGTGAAGTGTTGTGCGTCATTGAGATTGAAGGCCCAAAGGGTTAACATCCTGTGCAGTGGCGCACTTGTCGTGGATAACAAAGCAGTTGCGAATGACAAATGACTCTCGCCAACGTCCGGAGGGGCGACGCTCATGTCAACCACACTCCAATCCCACAATCCTGTGCCCTCCAAAAACGCCTTGTATGCTACACTATTCAGCTACACTTGGCTGGATGCTACAGATGAACTTAACATGCCTTCGCTCCTAGCTATTATACACATAAGAACTCGTAAAAATCTGCTCATAAGCGTCTCTTTCTATAAAAATGTCATTATCTGCCGAAATAACAAACTCTTGGGACACTGGCTTTATTCCCTAAATTCAGTGGTACCATACCCTCCAGGTGTATTCTCTATGACCTTACGAAGAGTGTTTTCCAGGGGTGGGAACCGGTTTTTCCACGGAGGACTGCATGCACCAATGCTGCAAATGCAACCATTATTATGTATCGCCTAAATTCAAATACTTTAATGTCGAAACCCTACGATGAAAAACGAATTTTGTTGTTAAGTATAACAGTATAGAATATATATAATTTTGCTGCATGACGTAATGATGGATATGGGTAAACAAAATTATTTTGTCTCAGGAAGTGACGAAAAAGCCTTCCAGGTTTCTCGCCTTCAGGGCATCGAATAGTAAACCAACCGGAAACCGTTATTTATGCCGGAGCGAAAACAGAACAGATAAATTGAAATTCTTGAACTTCAAACATAACCGGAAACCGTCATTTATTTCGTTACGAATTTTACTTCCAAGCCACTTAAATTTAGTTTTAATAGAGATAGATGTATAAAAAATTTGTGACAGCGACATTATACCAACTAAATGGATTGTTTCACGTTTTAAGTTTTCTGTTCTAACATTTTTGGCCTTGATTGGATATAACAATCGATAATAATTTCTTTTATTTTCAAAGTTATATTCTTAAAATTCACAATTAATTGTGAATCTTACACAATTGAAAATAAAGCTTCTTAAAGGAATCTTTGGAATTGTATCACAAAGGGGTGGCTTACGGGTAGATGTGACATTCGGTCGTTTGCGGTTTGTCATCAAGAAGATCCTTCATCTACGAATAATTTTTATTACTTCAATTTTTGACTTAATTATGCATCTACGTATAATTACATTGACTGTATAGGTCCTAATGTTTAACATACTGTAGAAGTAAACTCGAAATGCGACTTTTAATGATTTCTGTAGATGCCATAGTTTGTTACTTTAAGTCAATCGCGATACAACGATTAATAATCTCCAAGCCAATCAAAGCAAGCAATAATTTAGCTTGCCTTGGATTAATATTTTAATGATAGGAGCGAAAAATCGGTTCTTATCAAAAGATAGGCAAAATTTTGGTTTTGAAAGATGGAGCATAACTGGAAATGAACTGTGATTTTCGTTATATTCCTAACCGGAGTAAAAACCGGAACGAAAAATTTGACGGTTCGATAGCCTACTTTAATCCCCTCTACAACCGCCATGGATGAGGTGTGAACTTATCTGATGCTCTTCTACCTACATCAGTCAGTATATTTATCAAATTCATTAACTACTACATAACTATAACTACAGCATAATTTTTTATTGATTAATAATAAATATATTAGTCAGAAATGTATAGCGAGTTCAAAAAGTTTCTGGAAATCCCTAATTGTTGTACGAAAAAGCTATCGTTAGCTATCTCTATCATGTAAAAGAATTGTTGAGACTTCTCATTGTTAGACACTTGCAACAATCACGCACGACAATATACCTCGCTCTAATTACATTATTTAATACTTCGCTGAAGCATTTTCATGCCAAATGACGAAAAACTGAGAGCTTCAAACATTTTCCAAAGTCTAAATACTCTAAAATTCGAAGACGATCTTATTTCTGCGAAAATCACGACATAAAATTACAAACGTCGTTTTCTCCTTTTTTTAATAACTCTTCCCCTCTCGAATTTCAATTTAATCATCCCAGATGAGAATATAAAGGAATTGATTTCGAATCATCGCTCGGCAAAAAGAGGAGGTTTCTTTTTTTCGCTCAATTAATATCAAAGTTCTGTAATGAGACGGAGCTCGAAAATCATCAAGAGAGATATTCTCAGTCGTTTATTCGCTGCCCATTTCGAGACAAGTTTCAATTAATGCGATATTGCGAGGCTATTATCGAGATGAAATCGGATTCATCGCTACAGAAGTTCTCTCATTAAAAACGCTGATATTGACTAAAAAAAGTCGTTCATTGACGGTGAATTTAATTTCGGAAAATTTCATTTGAATGTCTTCGAAAGAATGGTTGGAAACCTTGCGGAAACGTGGTGACAATTTTGTGGGTCTGGAAAACTATTGTGAACGAAAATCAGGGATATTGATATTGATTTTATTAACGGGCAGAAAAGTGCCCTTTTTCATTTTACATTGTCACGTTCACATTTACATTTTACACATCATAAATACACATATTTAATAATTAAAATGAATATAAATCATAACATTAACTTCACAACATATATATATATACAAACTAATATAAGAACTACATAGATGACATACAAGCGTGAAAGAATTACATTGATAATAATTCATACATTAGTGCATAGATATATAAATACATTTTATTACATTATAATTTAAAAGCAAAACTTAACATACATAACAAAGGTATAAACTGTAATTACATGAATAAAAATCAAGATATATATATATAATAAGCATAATATCACAGTCAATTAAAAGCTAACTTAATTTTTAAAATGGAAGTGTTGAATATATCTTGTGACATGGTACCAAAAAAATCATTACCTAACCGCAGCATTCTTGTTATGGGTGAATAATATAAATAATTCCGTTTATATTTATCTATAACAAATACCTCCGGAGACCTTGTCAAATGTTTGGGGACTCGTAATTGTATGAGTGAAACCAGTTTTATGCTATCTAAGTCCCCAAGGATGCGGTTCTAATATAAGAAAGGTGCATTTTCCTTCGGTTTCAGCAGTTTAAAAGATGGAATAATGGAGAATGACTAAAATTATGTATGAGGAGAACATGAGTGGTACGAAAGGTAGAGCTATACCGAAAAGAACTCGTTGAATATAGTAAATGAGAATCTGAAGATGAGAGTTGCAAGTAGCTTAGAGAATATGGTGTATTTAGTACATATTTTTCTCATGTATTAACAGCTGAGCTCCAATTTCCTTTCTTTCTCTATTTGCTCAGATATAAGAATTGTATATGAGGATGGTCTGAAAAGTTTCCGAGCCCAGATTTTTCAGAAATCTTTGGAAAATTTTCAGAAAACATGTCGAGAAATGGCGAAATTTCTGAAACTTTTCAGACCACACATGTATTTGTGCAAAATATATGCTTGAAAATCTATGTGCGATAGATATGCCACATGTTAAGCTTGTTTTATCAGGCGTTACTTTATCCTACGATAAACCCTAGGTATTTTGAATCCATAGATTATATTTATCACAACTACAAAAATATGCGAAATTAGGAAGGTACAAAAAATTTAAATTGCTATTTCCGTTATTTTACACGATGTTACATATTTTATGCTAATTACCCACAAACTTTTTACCTGTATAAAAAATATCTTTTGGATTCACAAAGCTCTCTCTTTATGAAAATAACACCACAGTTGCGTAATATGGATTCACTCGAGACTCATGATACGTACCCTGCTCTAAAATAATAACGTTGACACCACTTCATGCCTTTATTTAAGTAAAATTTTTTCTCCCCCATGAAAGCTTGAGTGAGGCAACCACGCATACATACTTGTATCAGCTACTGTATCCTAAGTCTTATCGGGGATAAATTATCTTCGTCTTCCTAGGGTTAAGGAAAATCATTCTAGTATAAGGAGTCATCACTCCTGTTCTTGATGACCATAACGTGTGTCTCGGTTTTGTGTCATCGGTTACCCTACTCACAGCTCCAAGAGGTTCATCCAAGTTTCTAGCTTGTCCCTCAAGCACGTAAATTTTCAAAAAGACAGATTCCTCATGTGGATATTTTATACTAGCAAGAGGATCCATTCTAGGTGGCGAGAATTTTTTTGCTATATTTTCTATTTTATGGAAACCTTAGCTTAATTTAAGAGCTGGAACGTCTAAAATAATACCTAGACCTAAGTACGAATTTTTCAAGCATACCTATATGTATCTAGCACCAAAATATTCTCTATCCTCCCAGATAATCTGGTTAAACAAACTCCTGTGTCTGTATTTCTGAGAAATTTAAGGAAATGGCTCTTTTCAAATGAAAACATAGAAAATATTTTGTAAATACACTCTTTCTTGTTTTCTTTTTTTAATTATATGGTTTTATCTAATTTCTGTGGCATTGTAAATTTCTTTTTGTACTTTTTGTTTGATTGGCTGTATGCAAGTTTAGTTTGAGGTAACCCCGAGACAGGTTCTTTTCCTCTGGGGTACCTATATTCCCCCCTCTTTTGTGTTCCTTTTGACCTAACATTTGGCCAACACACTGTGTATTATATCAAACTTGTAAAAGGGAGGAATAAAAATTATTATTATTATTATCAAAACGAAAAATAACCGTTTTCATCCGTGGCAAAGGACGTAGACTAGGGTGGATCGAAAAAACTTTTTTTTCGAAATCGAAATGCGGCTAGTGCTTAAAGTTTGTGGTTGGTGGTCCTTATAAACCATAAGAAATTTCAGCTCGATCGGAATATGTCCTGAGGCTGCGAAATTCAGTCACAATTTTCAATTTTTGTGAAAAAATGTCAAAAATTCGCATTTTTTTCTGATGATTTTTCGATGTTTCTGAAGTGATTTAATGGCAAAATATTACTTGTATAGCTTGTATGTTGCTTAGTGATTAACAATTTACTGAGTTTGAACGAGGAAAATTGATTTCTTAGTTCGCCAAAATTTTTCAAAAAACGCCAAATATACAGAGATGTTACGGATGTTTGGTAGGCAATAACCTGCTGCAATAACTCGACCCCACCGACTTAAGCACTAGCCAACTTTAAGCACTAGCCGCATTTCGATTTCGAAAAAAAAGTTTTTTCGATCCACCCTAACGTAGACTCCCTTCCATTTGCTGTCCCAAAGGCTTTCTTCGTTGGACGCATGGGAGGAACATTTCATAAATCCACGGCTATGAAGATATTTGGGGAATTTGTGGACCATATTTTTCGTGTAAACACTGTGGTCTTTAATTTCTTTCGGTTGCCTTGTTGGTTAGTTCTCAAGACTTTTTTTGTTGAATACTGCTGTGATTATGCTAAAGGGATTTGTTTTATATTAAAAGGTTATATATTCTATGCCGAATGGCCCAAAGAATTTTGGATCGGATAATATCTCTCATCTTAAAGGTGCATAATTACTCCAAAAGGTAGTGATCGTGAATGATTAAAAAAACACATTAATTTTGGATTCCACCGGGAATCGACTCCCGGACTGTTTTCATCAATGGGGAACGAGTTGCCCACTCGGATATCCGGGAGCAACTTGGAGGATGAATTGTTGTTAAAATAATTATTAACTTCATCGCATTTCATCATAAAATTTAAGAATGAAAGGCTTTCAAAAACACTTAATAGCAAGTGCCAGGAATGAATCGCTGTTTTTAGATTGAATTTTTAGTCAAAATATTAATTAATTATCAAATTATTAATTTCAATTAATGCAAATAAATACATTTATCACATAAATAACATATAAATAACACATATATAACATCCAAATAACATATGAATAACATATAAATAACATGTAAATAGCATATAAATAAAATATACGTAACAACATATACAAGGATGAATTTAATTTCAAACGGCCTCGAATTCACAAAGCGTCGTCATCTGCACATAGAAAGTGAAATCACTTCTCCGATGACAGAATGACTGACACTCTACCGAGCGCAATACACAAGAGATATTCAATTTAACCGATTTCGTTGATGTGAGCCGGAGAAAAGCGTTTTTTTTGTAATCTGTTTGCTTGATCGCTGATAAGTGAAGGCATCACTAGGCTACAGAGCCCTTTCACCGCGCATAGCGTAAACTTGGGCGGGGCGTGGTCCTGAGAGGCTGCGTATGGCATGGAGATGAATATAAATAGGACGTGCCCTCGTATCTCTAAATCTCAGGACTATCCCAGATATAATAATGGGAGAATGCGTTCTATAGTCAACGCTCACTTAGAATGCATCATTTAAGTGTGTCACTTAGGTCGAGGTTGCGGGTTTTCTCCTTTAAATTTGTTGGAGCGGAATATGATACCTTAACTCGCATTGCGGTTTTTCCAATCATATTTAGGTGAGAAATCTTCGTGATTTTTTGAATTTAAATGCGGTCTACAGAGGTTCAATCGGAAAGATTACATCGGTGAGGAATCTGCGGCCTTATGAGCTGCAAGAGGACTTTTCGGGGTTTAAATACAAACGTTCCTTCCTTTCCGAGCATTTGCTAGAAGTCAAATAATTATATTACCTTGATTTATTTATAGTATCAAGTTAAAGTAAAATAGAAAATATTCTCCCTTAGTTTGCTTAGCTTAGATTCAATTCGGGTAATTTAGATTTTGTAGTATTCGAACATCACTCGAATGCGGTCATTTGCGTTCTGATAGTTTCCTGTGTGGCCGGATTGTATATGCGAAATACTGATAAAGAAAGATTCACCATCCCTGCGTCTTCTTTACTTCTATATAATTTTAGTATAGAAGCTGTGTTTCTCAGTTATCTAGTAAATGTTTTCAATATTTTAATCTACTTCTTCAGCTTCAACTTCGTAACACCTGACTATATCATTCACCGTGAAAAATGTATCTAAGTATTTCGGTTTCCACAAAAGTGTGGAAGTTGAAATATTTTCTAACAATTTTTCACGATTTACGTCATCGATATTCTTTATTAAATATGTTTTACTTAAATAGATTTTAGATAGCGCATTCTATTCTAGTTAGTGTAATTATCTACAATTAAAATTAACAGGGAGATAGCTGAACGTAAAGCTACGTGCCTAGGAAAAATCCCAAAGAAACATGAAAAATCTGTCCTATCTGACAGGACCGGGACTCAAAACCAGGTCTTCCTCTTTCCGAACGAATACTCTAGACATTGAACTGTTTTGTTAGAACATTAAAGTTCACCATTTATGGGATAATTTGTGTACAAAAGGAAAGTGTTCCTCTTATAGTGTGGCAAATTCTTCACCCAACGTATTCTATGAGGCACCGGCCTAGCAAAATGGAAGGGGTGCACCCCTTTAGAGAGAATATACAAGGATATACACGAAAAAGGGTAACTGGTGATATTGGTACATAACGATGTGCACCTGCGAAAATTCCCAAGGAAAAACATTGGAAGAGTCTGACAGAACCGGCAGTCGAACCCAGGTCTTCCACTTTCCGAGCGACGGGTTAATTTAACTAACACTTAATCTCAATCTGAAGTGGTTACACGTTTTTCTTTAAAAAAGATCGAAGAAATGTTGCGATTGAATTACCAGAGGAATTGTAACTTTACGTTCAGAAATGCATGGAAGTTCGACTTTAAAATTCATGATTGGAAATTTGAACGGGGGATGCAATGTCCTCTAGAGCCTCAACACAACGGACTCTGGGAAATTGAATGCATTTCCCTTGCGACAAACGGATTGAAATGCCATCTTGCGGAATTACGCCGCGCTTCGGTGATCTTTGCTTTTCGCTCGCAGCGGCGGAGACGATTCTAGTGACCTTTAAACCTTGATGATCAATGAAATCGCGTTCAAACGGAAGTGAGTTCACAACATATTGGATATATGCTATTGCATCTTATATTAAGTTCAGAGCATCGAATTGAAACCGAACCGAAAACCGAAAAAATTTATTTTTGTTGGGAAGAGAACCAAAGCCATTCAAAATCTTGATAAAGAACCTAAACCGGAAACTGAAACCGAAAACCGAAACCGGAAAACCGAAACCGGAAAACCGTTATTTTTGTTGTAATGAAAACAGCAAACAAATTGAAACCATTGACAACGAACCGAAAGAAGTTTTCAGAGGATACAGAGAAATTATTTCGGTGATAGCACTGTCTTGCATTGCTCAGCGTATTCATTATTAAAGCTTTGCAAATAGTGTCAAAGTTTGCAAATAAAGTGAATGATTTAACACTATTTAATTTCCTAAATTGTGCGCCCAACGCGCTTTTCGTCATATTCCTATAAACATATCACGGGGTAGTCTTTCAACGAATTTTCCCAGGAATATTGAAATAGATTTCTATCAATTGGAAATTCTCTTGGTTATACCTCGTAGGATTCGGAATATTACGTCTGGATACACGAATACTTTCTAACTCACCTTCAGATGCTCGTAAAGCTGACATCAATTGTCATACTGCGAAGAAATTCATTTTAAAGCTTCTCCTCACCTCTACGAGTCCTTCGTCAGACTTATTACCTTCTCTCGTACAAACGATTTGAAGTGGCGAAGAATAATCTCGTATTACCATCGCCATCGCAATTTCTGCATACTCGGAAAATGTAATACACTATAGACGCCGTAATCCTTCGATTCTCACTCATGTTTCTTAAAAAAAATCATATAATTTAACACTGAATTTCTACCATACGAACTCCATTTCACTCTTTTTTATATTTGAGATTCGCAGGGAAATTTAAATGACACCATCTTGAACACAATTCAAATAGCGAGAAAAAGAATTGAGAGGTCGAAGGTCGCGTGGCGTGAAGAATAGTTTTCGACAGTCAGGATTTTCTATACCACAATTCTTTTCATAAACGCGCAAACAGGTTAATACCTCGTGACATTTTCAGGAAGAGTGCCCATGCTTATAAAAACTTCAAATCTTGGTTATTTCTTATCGGTGAGTTGTTTTAGAGGTCTATGAACAGTGCTATGTGGTGGAAATCAACCGCAGTTTAGTATGTGCTTTGAGTGTATGTGGAATACCATGAGAAAGGCGTGTTTGTGCATTAGAAACTAAGCTTTAAGATAGGTGGTTTTTTGAAGAGTGCATCTAAGTGTTGCAGTGAGAACAGTCTTCGGTTGAATATAGTACTCATTTCTTTATTTGCAGTTCTTAGGAAGGCAAGTGTTGACACGAAATTGCAGTATTTCTGAGAAATTTTTAGCCTGTATCTCAAGTGTTAAGATACCATCACAATCAAACTGGATAGATTTCTGGATGGAGATTAATGGATACGGGTTTCTTCTTATATTTTTATATATTGATCAGGTATTATGTATGATAAGAAGGTAAATACTATCACTCTAACACGGGGATATGTGAGTATTGTGATTTATTTAATTTGCAGTCTGAGTTGGGTAACTTAAGTTAATGTGTGGAGTATACCATTATGAATTTAATTTTGGACCACTTGATTCAATACAGAATCTAAACTTTAGCTTGGAAATCGTTATTTATATTATTGCAAGCCAATTGTAAAGTAAAATCAAAAAGAATGAATGGTAATTTGTGAATCTTTTGATTTCTAATTGATTTCACCTTACTGCTGAATGAATAGCATTGAGGTAACTGTAACTTCAATTGTTTAAAGGTTGGGTAGAATTTCCACCTCCAGCTAGGTAATTCTTTTGAGAGGAAATGAGGTAGCTTTCTGTTGCTTTTCTTGCTAAGCCAGAACAGTTTGATTGGAAAGTGTCCATGAAAGTATACTATAGCATAAAGTTTTTTTAAATATCCATTGAAGAAGGGTTGGAATTATTACAATGATAAAAAATCATTCATACCTCAGAGTATATCATATTACCACTGCTAAGTATATAATATATCAATAATAATTATATTATATAAAAGAATATTTCTGTACGAAAAGGTAACTGACGAAACCTTAATTCATCCATGTATGGCGTTGAAAATGTCACATTCACATTTAGTATTATATCATATTTCCTTAATAAAGCATGCCATTTTCATGGTACGTTTGGTTGAATATTTCCAAAATACTTAGCTCCAAAGAATTTATTTAATAGAAAATTAATGTTATTCATTCATCATAATAATTGTTCAAGTCTCTTGGAGGAGTCTTGAGTAGGCTGTGATAAAATGAAATATTTTAGGGTGGTAGTGATTTTGAATCCATCCTTTCTTTGACTGATATGAATAATATCTTCATATTTTCGTTGTTCTACCTTTTGTTGACCTTCGTAACGTTCTGGCTCAGTGAGGAAAGCAAAGACAATGTACCTCATTCCTCATCTGCCCTGGTAAGCTTCATTCCTTCCAACAACTCATGCGAATCTTTATATAGCTATCTACATTAACGTCTGTGTATGTTACATTTTGTATGTACTACTTTGACAAATTGTTACCGTAACACTAAAGTCTTATTTTATTTACTAGCAATACATATTATTTCTCATGTAATAGTAATTTCGATAAATTATATTTTCTATTTGTCATTATGTATTTTCTCTTTGTACTCTAAATGGGCAATTTTCTCGTGAATAAAATTTTTAAGAAATGGTAGTCATTCTTTACCAAAGGCCGAAAGGCAGCTTCCAGTGTGTTTTTGTAGACATATTTCATAAGGTCGTTACGTGGACGTTTTCCGGCTCATTGAGGAAAGACCGATAAATACCTTCCACGTCATTTTTCCTTGTAAGCTTCTTCCTATTTTCAAACAGGCCCTTTTCTGAATACTCAAAATACGGATATAAGGGGAGGAATAATGAATAATCTACGAAGAAAAATATTTTTTTTTTGTATTTAACATGAGGAGTCTACATTATTAAATATGTGGGATTCATCTTGTTTTTATCGTTTATTATAATGTGAATAATGTGTATTTAGATGTTGTAGTATTGAATAGAGAAAGGTGCAATGAATTTTTGTTTTTAGTCTAGGAGATTATAACTTTTGTTACATTCATTAAGTCTGATGAATTTTATAAGTTTCGGATAAAAGATATGTCCTAAAATTCATCAAATAAATATTATTAAATAACATAATTATGACTAAATATAAAGAGTCGTTTCTTATCTGAAATATTATTTATAGAAATATTCGGCGTGATGGCTTGCATTTAACGATGTTTACATCTTTGATTCAGTTTTATTAGTTTTCATATGACGTAAAAAATTAAATACCGAAATCCATATTTTCGTTCTTACGCTATTTTTGTTACGTTAGGGATATCCGTAACTCAAAAAATATATTGCGTACGTAACTTAGTCTTACATAACATGATCAATATATTGTGTCCTTTCTTAGCTTTTATTAATAAAACATTAATAGTGAATTATACGTATTCCGTTATGCTTTTGTTAAATGGATAGTAATGAGAGTCACACTGGGGTCATATAATAGCTGGGGCTCCGAAAAATATTCTTGTAATAAGAACGATCAGCGTTAATCTAATTTATTTTTCCAAAATTTTTAAAATTTGAATTTTAATCATTTCAAACAATTAAAATTTCAATTCGATGCTTAATATTAATTACAAAGTAATTACAAATTTCTACGGTAGGGGGAAAAGAGGGGGGGTGACCGAAAAAGTAATGGCAGCGACCAATCAGATCTCGTCATTTTCTTGAAACGTTGATTTTGGCGGCAAAATCTTTAGTTATTTAGGAAACTTCGGCTTGTGAAGACGTATTGAAGGACTTCTTTACGAAACCGTTAGGATTTCGAATTCTCGAAGTGCGATAGTTTCTAAATTGGCGAATATTAATGTGTTCTGTAACAGTAATGTAATAAATTTGCAATTTTTGAAACTCATTGCATGATTAATAAGTGAATTAACGGGAAATGAGTTAAGTTATGGCGTTCAGACATCTAAGGACCATATTTGGGATTCCTTCAGCTTTGGTAAGTAATACAAGTTAATAGTATTTATCTTTCTTGAGTTACTTCTGAGTTTAAGGGCTATCTTTTACGTTATTGTTTGTTAAGTTGCTATTTATGTGACATTCCTTGGTGAATATATTTTCGTAATTTAAGACTCTTATGATCAGCTATGAAACCGACGTCTGGATGAGTAGTCCCCAAAGTGATAATCTTACTATATTTTACTGCCCGATGATCTCCAACCATATGTCTTTTTTTAATCCCATTTCTTGACAAAACGGATATCAGACAAACGATACAACGACTCCTAACTTAACACGTTTACTAACCAAAGCTTCAATGCAATAATGCTTTGAGTATTTTCCGATGGTTATATTCTAATGTGCAATATGTTGAGAATTTGTATCGCTTTCTAAGGTTGAGTCTTGGAATTCAGAAAATTTTTTCGTATTCTAGGATCGAGTTGAAATTTTAACAAATCCTAGAATTATTTAATTCAAAGATCAATTCCAATCACCGTTCAGTAGTAATAGTTAACGGTATTTTTAAATAAATTGTAAATCAAATTTCACAATTGTCACAACTGATGCTCATTTTTCAAAGCAGTTTTAGTTTTTATTTAGTTACTATTATATACTTAATATATAACTATAGATATACGACTACATACTAAATATACCATTACTTCATACTATTAATTCTGGATATATTTATCTGTGCTTTTTAGATATAGCGTATATTAGAAATGTTGCAATTTTTCTTTATGCTCCTCGTGTTGATTTAAATCAATTAAATAAAACAAAAATAATTCTATTACAATGTCTACGATTTAGAGTAGGATATTGCCGAGTATAATCGTAACCAAAATCCTAATTTGATTCATCGTCATGCTTACTCTTATGCAATACAATATTTCCCTAGATTACGTAAGTTATACACCAATGAATTAATTTGGCGTTTCTATTTTTCCAGGTTGTGACATCCTTCGTGGGCACTGATGAGGAATATGCAGGAGCAAGGCTACCCGGAGAACAGCAAGTGGTAAGCAGTTAAGAATTTTTCTATTTGTATTTTCTCTTTCGATGGAACAGTATTGTTGCTGAACTTATAACTTAACTCTTATTTTCGGTTGTCAATCAAGTGAAGAATACAGTTGAAATTCATTGACGTTAAAACGGATAGCGGAAATTACGGCTTGCACTAAATGTATTATTGGTCCGTGCCTTCTCGTATAACAGGGAATTAAAGACCACCTGAGATGGATAAATCTAATAAGTTTTAAAACTAATAATATATAGGAGAGAGTAATCATTAGAAAAGATAACTTACTAAGTCTCGGGTATTCTCACATAAGTTTTTTTTTATACTCGACAAATGTTTCGGTCTTATTTTGACTTTCTTTTCGTTATTATTGTTCATTTCTCGTATTTCCTGCCAATCACTTTCTCTCTTATTCATTTCCTCTTAGACACAAGACTTTCCTTTACATCTTGTTTACTTTCAATGAAAATGAGAGGATAGTGAGGTATACATTGGTAATTTAGGAAAACGACTTCGTTATTGTCCCAAGGTCGGATGGCTCTCCCTTAAATTCACTGTTAAGATATCACCAGCTGAAATAGCCATGTTTACTCTGACCTTCTTGTTCAAGTTTCTTCTAACGTTTGTAAACATACAAGGCATTATATTTATTATCATACTAGTACTAGTTCTTTTCCAGTCCGTCACTGAACCATTCATTGGGTTTTAACCAAATTTCGATCGCTTAACACTTGTAAAACGATTATATGTGCTGCAGAAAGTCAATCAAGATTTAAGGACGTGATGGTTAACAACACCTAATTGTGTTATTACCTGATTTTCTTCCCATGAGATTTCAATTGGAATAGAAATCGAGTCTAATTGTCTAATATGAAACACAATGTGTTTTGTCCTTTTGTTACTGATAAAATTCATGAACATGAGTTAGGATATTCTTCGTCTCTTGCTTATCATCGTCATCCGCCATACATATGTCAATTTCAGAAAGATGTAAGTTAATAGATCAAAGAGACATTCGTAATTGCAATCATTTTCATTGGTAAACCAGTTTTGGTTAGTAGCGTTCATACATCAAATGTGCAATAATAATTTCATTTGTATTTCAAACAAATATCATGACTTAAAGTTAGATTGACAACATACTTTTTTTAAGGTTATGTTATCGTTACCTAATCCTGATTATCAGTTGCTAATTTTTCATAAACAAGGCCCATTGAGTTCGACGGTCGGACGCGTGTCCACTTTCTTTTAGCAAGGAATGTACCCTGAAAGTTTCGAACGAATCAGAACGAATCCGTTTTTTATTTATAGTACTTCCTTTCTCTGGAGGAAGTTTTCAAACCAGTATACCAATACACTATAATCTAAGGATTCACCAATGTATTTCTAATTCGTTTCCAACATCATGGTTCTACATCTACATCCCTTCATTTCAGCATTCATGGTATCTGCTAACCTTCTTTCATCAATATTACTGCTACTATAGTATATATCCATCACTAGAATTACCTCTACCTAAGTATGCGAAACAATCTTCCCATTCAAAATCTGGGTGGATTTACTTTCCCATAGAAGCAAAGATAATTTTCAAGTGAGAAAAGACAAAATTTCAAAAGAGAAAAGCAGGGTGAAGGGTGTTTTCACTATCCCTTATAATTAATTATCTTTGCTACCTTCCTTTGGTAAATCTAATAATTTTTACTTAATCTTATGCTTATAGTGATCAAAACAATATAATACAAAATCAATTTCTAACACTTCCATTCATGTATTCTAATCTAATTTTCCATGAAACATTAAAAGAGGTGAGTAAACAAAATAAATTTATTCACAAGCACAATAAACTTATAAAATTTTTAGTGATAATTTGTTATTACAGTTAAAACAAGAAATAGTCATATAAAAAATGTTTGTTGCCTATCTTCATCTCCTGGGCATCATAATTCTTTAAATAAGAAAACTAAACCAGTGAAACTTAATAAATTGATTGTACATTAAAGCTCATAAAGCTAGAAGAAAGAAAAAAGGAACTCAGCTTTCAATGAACTAAGAGACAAAGGTTCTCCGAGCGCCGACAGCGGCAACCGTCTAGGGCGATTCCCGGGAAACGGATAATCACTCAGCGGTCACCAGTTATTCAGAATCCCGATGCGCATTTCGGAAAAAATGCTTCCATCTTCATGGGGGGTCCAATGCTGAATGAGAAATCTTGGAGAACCTTTGTCTCTTAACTCATAAAGCTACTTTAAATATATTTTACACACAGTCAGAAATGATGCTCCTGACATTCTTAAGTGTTTGCTGTAGCTGATTCCAAACTAGTCTGTATATCCTTTAATTGTTCTTCTCCACCTTTTGTTGCTTAATCTTATAATCTGATAAAGCAGCTACCCACAAACCTGGTGATCCCTTGTGGGTTATTAATAAGGCTGAATTGTGGCATTCATTTCGGTCACACTTTATAGGACACGATGTAGAGTGTTATTCATGATGCTACTCTTAGACCAACTTTTTCCTCTCATAATATTCTGTCTCAGTGCAGAAAAAGGCATGAAACCACCTCATTCCTCATCCCACCGAGGAAAACTCATTGCTTTTTGAGGGCCATGCGTATGTTGGATGGTTTGAAGTGCATACCTGCCTCCGGGCGGAATACTTCATAAGCAGAATTGTAGAAGAGAATATTTTTTCTTATTTACGCGGAAATACCACTTAGATATACGCTCTCATTGCGCGATTCCGGTCGTTTCTCAATCTCTGCGAAAATGAGAAAGAGTCCTTAAATTTTAATGCAGCGTTACTTTCGGATTCCCTTTCTCACATCCAATTCCTTCTCATTCCCTATTCTGATTTCAAATGAACAGGGAAAGGCTGGAATTATTTACTATTCTAAAACGTAATCTACTAAACTTACATACTATACTGTATATCTGTACATATTTGTTAATCCATCTAATATATTATAATGTTTGATGTACACGGGTGATCTGAAAAATTTCCGCCATTTCTCGATATGTTTTCTGAAAATTTCTGAAGATTTCTAAAAAATCTGGGGTCGGAAACCCACCCTCGTATGTCTTCTTTAAATCTGCATATATATTCATGTATTCATGTACTATACAAATGTCTTTTCGTAATGTATTGACTATGCTTATTCATTTATCTACTTGACTATGCTTATTGATGAATCATATTTATTTGTATAATTGTAAATTTGTTTATTGACTTCTTTTCTATTGTTATTTTTATGCTTAATGCTATTTTTATATTACTTTCTTATTGTATCTTTTAGTTTTTACTATCGGTAGTTTTGCGCAGGTTTTTCACACCCCCCTTCTAGGTGTTTTCTAGCAGTGGATAATTTTTCCCTAAGAAAATCTTACGTTTTTTCATACGCACTTTTCATTTTCATCTTTTCTTTTCGTGAATGTATTAAATATGAGAATGGGTTAGACGGATGAGGAGACTTCTTAGTCTCAATCTCGCCCAAATCAAAACGTTTATTATTATTATTATACTTCTCCCTACATCACGAAGCGACCACTTAAATCTTATGGCACCGTGTATTCCTTACGGGAGCATAGCACGCTGTTCGTACTGTTTTATAAGAAGTCAGTTTTACTCTATGCTGAATGTCTTCAAAATGAAGTAACCGCAACTTTCTTTTTATATGCAAAGGTTGCAACAGCTTGTGTGTTTCCCCCATAAGAAATGCATGGGACCATTTGATTTACATGTTCCCTTCATGACCTTCATGTTTTACGAAGTATACGTCAGACTTAATTTTGTGGAACCTTGCTATAACGTTCATCGTGAAAATGAATTCCCAATATATTTGTGTTTCCGCAAATTAAAAAAAAACGCACTACCGGAGTCGACGCAAGAGCATTATCGTCAGGTCTGATAAAATAAACCAAAACACACAAATATATCGTTGGAATCTAGGCGTAGAAACAGGGAAAGGAAAATTAATAAACTAAATTGAGAGGAATATGGGGTGGAAGGGGAAATTGGGGTTTAACGTAAAAAAATATTTGATGAATTTATGGGAATTAGTGGTTATTCGCTATATGTAGCTGTAATGTAAATGTTGAAGGATTTACAACGTTTTCAGCGTCTAATTCACATACTCGAACCGCCTATGCTGGAGTAAAGTTTTAAAATCTAAGGAATGATTATTTTAAACGGAAAGTGCTGAGAAATAGGACATTTTTAACGATAGGAGGTGGCATGATCTTTGGCCCTGATCGAAAAATTCCTGTTGGTATACTCCATGTAAATTGTAACACCATTTCACGTATATATTTTCGTATATTTTATCAGATTCTCCAAGTCCCATTATCGAAGACAAACTTGCTACATTCAACTAGCTTGTTCTCAGAATTCCCCTTCTCTCTCTTTAAGTCTACTAACACTCTCATCATACACCATCCTTGTCATTATTCTTCAATCCCATTCATTATCAAATGTAACCACCTGGCTCACTCATAATTTACTTTCGCGCTAACTCAAGCTTTACTTCTACATCGTCTTAATTAATCTCAGAAACATATGTGTCCCTTAAGTTACCTTTACTCAAATTTAAGGACTTGAATGCTGGTTCCTCATCCCATGTACCTGTTTCAAAAAGTTTTGGAGGGGAAAAGATGAAAGATGAGGAGTGAGGTGTTTACCTCTTCTTTTCTTATTAAACCAGAATTTCTATTAATTATTTGACCCAAAGGCCGGTTGTAACCTCATTCCTTCCACCATTAGGTGAGCTATGAGAGAGGTAATAATAGAAAAAATGAGGAGTGAAGTAGTTTATCCCTTCTTTACTTATTGAACCAGACAGCTGTGAATGTCAATTAAGCATTAGACCCAAAGGCGAATTAAACCTCATTCTTTCCACCATTTTCTTCCAAGAGGTATGAGAGGGATAATAATAGACAAGATGAGGAGTGAGGTAGTTTTTCCTTTCTTTCCTCACTGAGCCAGAATGCTACGAGCAGATCAAGTAAGGGAAGGACATTGACTCTATAGGTAACACTTTCCGTAAGGAGAGACTTTAATCAGTTCCGTTATTCAGCATCACTCATACCTCACTAGCTTTCATATCATCACACTCATGAATAAGGCTGAGGAATCAGTAAATGAAAGTTGCATTTTTCTCTATCCTGTGCCAAAGAATAAACATTCCGATAATGAAGACATAGCATCAGGATCATGCAAAAGCTATTCAGTATTCCAAGGCAAAACGGACTTGAAAAAAATCTGACGGGACCGGCAATCGATCTTCTTTTATACAATAACAATCCAATAGATATATTATAAAATTATTGTATAAAGTAGATTATTTTATACAATAATTATCCAATCCTCTCGGATTGAGGAAGATTCTGCGTTCGATTCCCGGTCCCATCAGAATTTTTTCAAGTCCGTTTTTCCTTGTGATTCATCCTGGATGCATGCCCATATGTACAAGGATACCTAAACTCTTTTCCCTACAAATTATATTTGGTGATCGCACCATGGTAGAGATTTTAAACTCTATAGCCAACTCACGAATTGCGAGCATACGGAAAACTGATCACAACTCTAACTTTACGTAGACCGTCTGCGGACTTGTTCTTTTTCTGTTCATTAGGCCTAGAACAATTTCACGTCGCGCAAGTTTGCTTTCTGAAAGCCTTTCGACCGGTGGTCGTGCGGAATGGAGTATGAAACGTTCGGAACCTCACGATTATGGATCGCACAACTTCCGAATCGAGTTCAAAGTTAGCGGAATGAGCTTGAGTGCCTCCAATCGAGGCTTCCCTCGCTCACTGACACTAAGCCTTCTCTAAGCTCATTAACTTTGCTATCGGTATCTTATACTTCTTTCCTTCTTGTTGTTAGCCTTATCACTCATAGGGTCTGCTGTTGAGTTATGATAATTCATAATGATGATGATGAATGTAGTTTTCACGCTGAATTATACAGCTGGATGCCCTTTCTGTCACTAAATCTTATAGGTAACCTTATACACATACAGCCAGTACCTAACCAGAATAATTCGGTTTGCCGGATTAAAACCCAGGACCTTTAGGTTGGAGCGGTATCACACTAACGACTTCGCTACCACTGCCGGTATATCTTACATTAATAAAGTTTAAATTCATAATTTTTTAAATCAGTAAATCACCAAAAGGATTTATATTAATATTCTTAGCCGGATTTAGTTTTAATGAAGCCCAAAGGTAAAATTAGCCTAAAAAATCGCATATTAACGATTTAAATTGGGAAAAAATCTAAATAATACTTAACACTACCACCGTAATAAGACAGTTGGTTAAGGCTAACACAATTACAATTTGAATAAATCAATCTCATAACTGATAAATAAAAGCCATTGAATTAATTAAAATATTAAAGTTTATTAAAATTTATCGAAATATATTAAAATTAACATATTAAAATTGATTATTATCTCGTTATTGTTTGTAGTGATACATGAAATTGCGCTAATTGTTTTATTGAATTACGTCGTAAGACTTTCTAAAAGTTCCCGGAAGACGCGCAATTGTCGCCCTCAGAATTCCGCTTCCTTTGTCGTCCACGAGAATTGGTCGATACTTGAGAGGTACAACAATACTTGCAACAATACTGCACGAAATAACGACACTATTAAAGTTAGCGACCATTACAGAAACGGTAAAAACCGATCTCGAGAATTATTTGAGCAACCCCGTGATCGCTGAAAATTTAACTATTTTATTATCACCCTCAGAATTCTACTGTTGCCTCTTTTCCTTTGTCGCGAGAAATAGTCGATATTTCAGAGGCTTAAAACAATACTGCTCGTAAATAACGACTCTATTTTAGTTAGCAACCATCGCAGACGAGGTAAAAATTCTCCCCGGTGATTGTTAAAAATTCAACAATATTTTACTATTACTACGACTGTGATTGTTGCATAATTCTCAACGTATCCAAATTAGAAAAAGGGTTAGAGACAAAAAGAGAGCAGACGGAAATGTATGAGGGAGAAATCGCACAAGTTTCTATTTGGGGTCGTCGTTCGGTGAAAAACAAAAGAAGCCTGAAGAGGGAGAGTGGGGTTAACGACACCCCAAGCACGGATTGTCTCACTATGGCCTCTTAGAGCTCTCGCGATGCGTTGCGTGCATTTCTTTTTTTTAATGGATTTAGTGGTGTGAATGCACCTAGGGGGGCTCGAGGGAAAGAGGTTTCTCTCGCACTGGATTGATGAAGTAATACATTAACCGAGGTTTCCCCGGAGAAATGCAGTAAAACCCAGTTAAAACGGTTCTAAAGGGGCCAAGCAAAAACCGTGTCTTAAGCGGGATAGAATATAACTGGGTGTGTAATGCTGGTTGCATTTCAGAAGGAGTGTGTCATAGTTACTAAATTTTGGCTATTTTCAACTCTACATTTTATTAGTTTTCAGCAGATGGACAAAACAGAACCCTATGTGTATGTTGGTGACAGTAAATAAACAAATAAATAATAAACATTATAGTATATCTGAGGTATTTTTAAAATGTGTAGCTTTTTTAAATTTTATACACATTTTATGTATATATCATATTCACATATTTATTTTATAAACATTATAATTAAATGTGAAAATGCAAAATGTGAAATGTAAAATGTGTAAAAATCTCGTGAATTTAAGGGCAAATCGAAATATAACGATAGCTTTTTAAGTTCAAATATTAACTTGAAAGTACTAAGTCATTAAACCAGTCGAGTCAGCATCTAATTTGCTATAGATAATGAATCAATTTAATTACTGTGGATTAATACGGATGCCAACCAAATATTGGAACGGAGTAAATATCTGTTTCTGGTCTTGGATCCGGTTAAACAATTTTAATTTTTCGGTTCGATTTCCACTCTGGAGAAAAGTTTTTTTGTTAAGAGATTCAAGGAACTCTCCGTTTGCCCAAAACGTCAGAGAATCTTGGGGTCTCTTCCCCGAATTTAGAAAGAAGCCGTGGATTAACGACCTTCTAAAAATCAGAATAAACCCAATTGATACCCATTCAGAAGTGACCTTCCACAAAAAAAAAACAAATAGATACTCTTACCTTAGGAAATGGTGTGTGTTTTAAACAGCTTCGATCGCAGTATTAACTATCAAACTTGCGACGTTATGGTTCTAACTTTAGGTCACAGCATATCAAATCAGAATTTAAGCAAGGACTATCTATGTAGAAATCTCACTGTTACTAGGTGTTTCACCACAGCTAAGCATGGGCATAAAAACGCGATCCTGTAAGTCACATAGCAGTTTAAATAAGTTAAAATTACGAGTACGTTTGTGAAAAGGGGAAGAAGCGACGCGAGAAGATTCGAAACCATTCAGAACTAAACTTTACTCCAACGATAAGAATTACAATAGTTCCGAATGGTAGAATGACTAATAACTAGATAATAACTAGATAAATGGATAATACCTAGATGATGCCTAGATAATAACTAGATAATAAATAGAATCATTCCGAATAATAGAATATCTAAACTCAAGGTTTTCGAACCTCTTATTCACTAAGTTTCAATTTTCTTTAAGTAATAAATTAAACAACTTTGTATTTTTCCACGGATTTTTAATTTTGCTACCGGTTTCGTAAGAAGTTCTTACATCTTCAGGCCAAATTAAAAATCCGAGGAAAATTACGAAGTTGTTTAATTTATTATGGCTTTCCACAAAGTTACGCCAGATCATATTGATTTCATTCTTTAAGTAATTTTTGATTTCGGTTTCCGTCACGGTTTTGTTTTGATTCCCTAATTACTTTCGAAGGCACATAAGGAGGTTTTTGGAGGGTTTTTCCTCCCGTCTTTGGACGAATGTCGGACAGATGTCAATCCTATCAGACTTATTCCCCTTCACCGTTGCCACTTGGACTACTGTCCAAATTGTAACGTAATAAATAAATAAATAAATAAGTTTAAATGATGTAATAACTATGGTTTGTCTGTAACGGGGGATACCTTGATAAGATTCTACATTCGGCACCCGGGTGCGGTGCATTCTTCACATCATAGCTTAAGCACGGCACCCAGCTAACGAGTCCCCAAGTGTAGACATTTCCGCACAAAAGTTTCCACATCTTCCGAACATCATCTTCTCATAGCGCCGCATAAATAATGCATCCCTCTTCATAAATTTAACAAACATAAGTCTGCGCACTTTTGTCTCCCGTACTCTTCTAAACGGCGCTCCAATTTCGCGGTGACTTGTTTGGGTTTCCGAGAAGCACTTATCTTTCCGGAGTAATGAGTTCCCCGAGTTCCTCATTCAATCTGCATTTACTCCCGCAGACTTGTTTTTCGGGGTTTCTAAGACTTCCCTCTACAGAGTTCGGATATTGCGCATATATTTCCGAGCTTTGAAACTTTGCTGCGTCTCAACTCGATCATCCGTTCTAAAGATCCGTATGACATTCAGGAATCCATGCACCGAGTTTCACCCATAACTTCGCTCCGGGACTTGTATTTTTTTTTATTTCCCCTAAGTTTGCCTGCAGCGTGCGCCTGTTAAGGGGAACAAATCTTCGTGATTTGGGCGCGGGAACTTTGGTTTCTGGTTGACTTCGGTTTTTATTTCGGAGAGAACTTATATAAAGACTTTCAGGTGAGAATATCCGGGTTCTAACGGCGCGAGAGATTTTGTCGTTGCATGAATGGAATTTCGCCTTCAATTCGATTGGATTTTCGCGAATTCCGCAACTTTTACGCAATGCATGATTCAGATTGTTGTCCTTACCGAGAGGACAATCGCCGCAGTCTCTGTCGTCGAATGTTCCCTCTTTTGACCTGCACGTATTGGTTTGAGTTATTGTTGCGTGATTCCGTAATTGTTGGGAATTCGTTCTCGTCATTGTTGGCACTTAGCCTCGCACGCAATCTTGGCGTCGGTTATTCTTGTGTAAAGCTATAATAGCCTGAACAATCATTTGTAAATTCACTATTTGTTTAGCACATGTGTAACGTTAAACAATACTTTGTCATTCTTGTGTAACGTTAAACAATACTTTGTTATTCGGTTATTCTTGTGTAAAGCTTTAATAGCCTGAACAATCATTTGTAAATTCACTATTTGTTTAGCACATGTGTAACGTTAAACAATACTTTGTTTTACATTTTATTACTTCATTATTTTTATATTAACATTTAATATTTATATTTATTATTATATTTTTATATTTATATTCACTATTTATTTCGTATACATGCTATACTATTTATAAACATCCGATTTCGGTGGCGCTTTTATCCTTTCACACTCCATCAAAATATATGAATAATACACAATTTCAAAGAAAAGTTTTCCGCTTCCTGCTAAAAATAGACCAACGAATGAAATATGCACAATCTGGTAAAAACATCGAGTTAAAATTTAAATTTTCCTATAAAATTTCTTTCTTTACTGTATGTGTAGATTTCGATATCTATCGATACAAATGAGGTATATCGAAACAAACACTTGTACAGAATATAAAGATGTGTTTTTTAGATTCTTTTTAGTATTTGTGTATTCTTTTTCAGCTATTTGAGTGTTTTTTGAGATGTATTTGGGTGGGGAAATGTAGTAGCTGTGTCCGTCTTCGAAATTTTCATACGGGGTAAATAGCGCAACAATTTTGATTCATACCTATAATGTGTCAAAACTTAAACTTTTTCTCTCACCTCATATATATATTAAGTAAATCAACAACTCTTATTTTTGATTGGTTTGCTGAGGTTTAACAATACTTTCTACAATTCAGAATAAAATATTGAAGTAGTTGCCTCTCTTGCGTACAGTTGTAGCCCAACCGTGGCCTACCTTACTGAAATCAGTTTCCTGATCTTGTTAAGTATAAAAGGGATACTCTCCTAAAGGACGAACTGCAGGTGGACTGTGGAAGTTGGTTTCCCTGAAACCTACGCACAAAAAAATTAATCAAGTTAAGCTCACCGTCCTACAAAACAGTCAACCAAACTGACCTAACCCAACACGGTCTGAGAATGCAAGGCATGTCAAAATCCTTAACGGCATTTTCCGTTCAGGTCACCTTTATACTTTTATTTTAGAGTTATTGTCTTAATATACTTGTTCTCAACGTTAGGGTACTCTCAACTGTTGTTTAAGATAATTAAAATTCCATTAAATAAAGGTAACATGGAAGAATATTGTCCTTAAGTTACTAATTTTAGAAGTGAAACAGGTTCAATTTACTTTGAAAAATTCTTAATTAACACGAACAACGTGTTTACTTCATCACAAAGAAATGTTTCGCGAAAAAATCGAATCATTCTGGGTAGATATGACATGAAATTAAAGGCTTAAAACGATCGATTCGCAACTATTGGAACTCCAATTTATTTCCTATCAATCAAACCCAAGCTTACTAACTCTAAAATCACCAATCGTTGGCTACTATACACAGCATAATTTCTTCGGCGTCCGTTGCATAATGGACGCAAGCTATAATAGTAAACACCGAACTGTAACTCGTTTAAATGCTTTCTTTCTGTAACGGATTTCCATAGAGTTATCGCTCTCTTTTCACAATTGAGTATGTTCACGAGAATTAAAAGTTTTCTTTAACGTTTGTTTCTGCTTTGCCGTACTAATTCAGAATTTATTCATCAATTTTCAACTCATAACAAGCAATTTAATATTAACTTTGTAGTATTCCATGGCAAGGAAAATTAATAAATCACGAAAATGTTCACTAGGAAATTTCTAGCTGTTAAATAACTTTTCAAAATACTGCACAGTAAACATTCCTCCAAATTTCATTCGAAATTTCTTCATAAGGCCGAAAAAGGCAGCCGGCTCAATATAAAAAATCTGAAATGAGTCTTGCAAAAAGAAATCTCGAGTCCATCCTGAAGAACGAATACGAATTTCCTACTACCTCTCCTTGTTTCTCTCTCTCAGGAATACTTTGCTTTTCCTTCTCTTTGAAGAGACATTGCAAAGTTATTAAACAGGATACAGAATCCTCTTGAAATTTCTGCCTGTTTAAAAACATAACGAGTGTAGATAAATTTCCTAGTGAAACAAATATGTCACTGAAAATAGATTACTTGTTAATTTGGTTATAACCTTTGTAACATTAAAAAGTGAAATAAAACCTATTATAAACTGTAACTGTTATTTTTAATTCCTGTAATAAAATGTATGATAGTGTAGTATCTTTTGTGAATGTTGAATAATGAATAATTAGTTGCTCCGTGCAAACCTTTTTCCCATCTAAATTGAAAGCAATTGATTTATGCGCAAGTGTGAGTTTTTAGATATATTTTAGTGTTTGTGTGTTCGTTTATAGTGATTGGAGTGTTTATTGAAATGTATTAGGGATTGGTAAATAGAGTATTAATAGCCATTCCGATATAAGCCGTTTATATCAATAGATATCGTTAAATTAATAGATTTTTGTGATGCATCTTATTGGAATTACTTTGAATATATTGTATATATAATGCATTTTATATATGTTTGCTATTCTTATAGCTCAAAAATTATCTATTCTTTTTCTTTATTTTTACTTTAATTTGACTTATAAGTCATAATTTTAACATAACCTGCTACCTCCTGATGAGCCACAAACATGGCTCAGGAGGACCAAAATTGTCATATAAATTCTCAATTAGTAATTCTTGTTTTTCAAATTATTACTAATATTCTATTGTGCGAATCATTGTAATATTTGTAAAAAAAGTGCAATTAAAGCGTTAATTATTATTAAATATTTGTATCGTAATGAAAGGTATTGTTGTAATACTATAATGAATTGTAGGATTGTCGTTTTATTATAAATGGTGTAATTTTTAGTTAAAACTCATTCCTTTGCAATTTTAAATTTATATAATTTAATGTGTAATTTTCTTGTACTGATTTTAAGTATATTGAATGTATACTTTAATTGTTAACACTTTTATGATTGTATTTCCTTGTAATATTAATGCACTACAATATTAATCAAACTAGTGACAAATTGGACAAACCAATAAATTCAAAGTCAATATCTCAACAACAAAGAACTTCAAATATTATTGTGACTTTATTTTAAAATTATGTAATATTATTATTATACTATTGTAACATTATTGCATATTGCACTATTATTAATTGTAATTTTATTGCTATTGTAACTGTGATAAGGATTTTGTATAGTAGTAATGAAATAATTGAATGATTTAATTGGTTGTTAGTTATAAATGTAGACGGTTAATATCTTGTATCTTTTATTCTATGTGTTATTTTCTATGCTAAACGTGGAACCTCCTGACGAGCCTTTCTCTGTCTCAGGGGGACCATAAAGTTTACAATGAAGAAAAAAACCCACACATTAAACAAACATAAAAAACACAAAAATATATTATTATATTATTATTATTATATTATTATTATTATATTATTATATTATTATATTATTATTATATTATTATATTATTATTATTATATTATTATTATATTACTATTATTTTTGAAAGGAAAGGCTCATCGTACTTTTTTACGTGCCGAGTTCATGTTTGAAGGGACAGACGTAGACATTTCAAATCGGATATTAGAGCATCTTTGGGTTCCTTCGGGCGATACCCCATCCAAGTGACTTTCCTCGATGGAGCGTCGTCAACTTCAAGTGAGATCGGTCGACTTATGGCTCTTGCTTATCGGCGTCGCGACTCCCACTTTCCCCGTTTAAGAGCGTCGCCATCAAGGGTCGACCCTATGACCTTTACGAGGTCGTCAGGAACAGTTATGCACTAGATGGAAGTAAATAAATACTACCTATGATACTAAACATGCGTTCCCTTACTTTTATTCGAGAAATTTTTATCCGCTAATATGATCAAATCGAATGACGTGTGGTTTAAGTTTTAATGCTGAGAATACTATCTTATTTCTAATTTTTAAACGGAAGGACTTCTTTTTATAGATATATTTGTATTTCTTATTTCTTCTTTCTCACCTTGTTTGTAATTAACATTAGTTACCCATAATGGTTTGGTGTAAGAGAGGTCCTAATGGGCCTAACCTCGCCAAATAAAGAGTTTTTATTATTATTATTATGACTTGAAGCTCAATTATAAATGGTGAGAATACTGTTTCATTGTTCGAGAAATTTTTTTATCGGAGAAAATGGTGAAATCGAATGACGAGTTAGTTCAAGTAAAAATGGTGAATGTTTTATTTCAAAATTTTATAAAGTTAAACAAAAAATACCAGTTCTCTAATGTGTAGGGTTATATATTCATTCATTATTCAACCTTTTCTCTTTCCAATACCTGGAAAATCTCCAGAATTATCTATCCTAATTGTAAGCATCCGATAACTGATAGTATCAAATTTATTCTATAATGTCAAGTCTCTCATCCTTGTGAAAAATATTCTGTCAAGAGAGAGTTTCAAAGCCATAACCGCGCAACCAACTAAAGGTTAAACTTTCCTCGTACCTAAGTTGAATACTGTTTCGTTATTCGAGAAATTTTTTTATCGGAGAAAATTATGAAATCGAATGACGAGTTAGTTCAAGTATAAATAGTGAATGTTTTATTTCAAATTTTATAAAGTTAAAAAAAAACGACAAAATTCCGAGTAACTTTGAGATACTCCATGACGGAATAAAAAAAACAAGAAGAACTTTACCAAAGGAAACCAATTCCTATTTTATTAAAAATTTTATCTATTTTAACTAACTTTTTACTATTATTTTATTATCAAGTGATAGTTACGCTCATGCGTCGAAACTAGTCGTGTGTTTCGTTCTCTTGAGGTTTGTGCAAAAGTTTTAATAAAAATAGGAATTAGTTTCCTTTGGTAACGTTCTTTCTATTTTTGTTATTTTTTTAAGCTAGAAAGGGAGATCCATTGACGAACATGAGATCATCATAAGAATCATCATATACTTAAAAATAGAAAAGAGTTCATAAGATGTTGAAGTCTAATGTAGATTGTAATGTAGATGTTGAAGTCTAATAAAATAAGTGGAGTGAGAATTGTTATATTTTGAATATTTGGATATTTGCAAAAGTGACGATGTGAGAACGATTAAGTGACAATTTGGACTGAAAAGAAACATTATAGACTGTGACCGTGAACTGTAGTTTTTGTAATTAGAGGATATATGTGGTGTAAATATTTTGGTGGGGGTGACAAGGAGGTGAGTGTAAATTAAGTCTTGATATAGTGAAGTGGTGTTCGAATACTGTACTGCGTGGGTAGTAACGTTAATTCTGGAATATTTATCTGTATAACGTCTGGTGTAGGAATTTGGGGTTTGAATTATGCTGCCTATAGATAATGGTTGGGGCTGCCACCAGAAGCAATTCTACACGCGGAATATTTACTAATAAATAAATGCATATGTCATATATATGTCGTGTCCCCTACAGATGCATTTAGAAAATATCGCCCTTATTGAAAATAATATATTTAAAGAGGATATTGTGAAAATTCCAATTGCGTAAAACAAAATTTGCAGAAGCCTTATAATTGTTGATTAAAGAAGCCTTATGATTCAGACACTTGTCAAGGGTGAGAGTTTGATTTGCCCGTGATTCATGGTCGTTGTATCGCAGTTGTGAACACGATCGAGTCGTGAATTTCAGCGTATTGACTGCGTTTTAATCGGATATAAAGCGATTCAAATAAAGAAAGAGATCGATATTGAACCCTAATGTAAACTATTTTAAAGGCAAAGGATTGTTCGTTCGATCAATGTACAGCATGTCCTCATATATCAGAAAACTAGTCAAAGTCTGTGCTATTTTTATTTAGCATTTACCTAGTAAGGTGAGCAGCGCACTTCCTTGATCCAGAGGTCAATCATACAATTCAATGATGCATCCCATCCAATTAAGGTTTTTATATTTCTAAGAAAATTTAGTTTTGATTTTGGTGATATTTTTTGAAAGCCGATGAGACAGATTTTTTCCTTAAAATCAATTAAACAATATTATTTTCCTGAATATAGAGAGAATATTAGAAATGGAATCAATTTCCATTCTAAGGGAAAGCTTTAGTTAGGAAATTCAAAGGGAGTATATGCATTCTACTCTGTGTTTCAAACTATTTTAGAAACAGGAGTTTGACTGCGAGAGCGCGCTCTGAATTCCGCACTTCTCCGCGAACTTTGTCAACTCGGCATTTTGTAACTGTTGGTCTAGAAATCGACCGAAATATTTCTTCGTCACTGTTGATGCTATGGCAGGGTTTTAAGATGATCCGAAAATATAATTTATTTTCTTGTTTGGTTTGGGGTCGAATATCTCTTTAGGAGAATTAGTCTATGGAAAATGTTATCCAATATTTTAAATATGCAGCTCCGTTTAAAGCATTCATTTAGATATTAATCATGTCTGTATGTAAAGCAATCATCCTGATAGTTGGACCCCTGCAGCATTAGCAACGAAAATCTTTGTGATGGGAATGCACTTGTCTATGCAAAACGACGGGTTAGATAAATTTCCCTTGCTTTCCTCACTGAACCAGAATATTTTGGTCGAAAATGTTCATATCAATACATTACAAATACCCTATGAATAGCACTCGATAGAATTCAATAAGAATAAATCTAAATAAACTTCATAGCTCAGCATCATTCATACCCCAGTACCTTTCATTATGTCATCTCCACAAAAAAGGTAACGAAGTCAATAAATGTTAAAACATTATACCAAAATAAAATGAAACGTGTTCTTTCGCATATATCAGGTGTAGTTTCAGATATAACATTCAATTTAACGCGCAGTATCAAAATTCCGTTATTCCTTGAAGATCTTGACATTGTAATCTAAGCACTTCTTCTTAAGTCTTGGTACACGTGTTAAAGCGCAATTAGGCGAGTAGGCCAGTTGGTGGTGATGAATGAGAGGAAATAAAACACAGCCTGGTATACACTGTAGTCACTATTTTACACCAAGTAGAAATCCTTCCTAGATCTCCTGAAGGTAGTCACTTTACAGTCGCTCACTAAAGAGTCATTAAATAAATACAAAAAACATATAATCACCAAGGATACAAATAGTTAATTATAATACAAGAAACCATGTTATACATCGTAAAAACCTGGAAAATTTATGCCTTGCTTTGACATTTTTTTAAGAACGCAGAATGGGAGAAAAGCTTTAAAAATTCCCTCAGGTAAATATTTCGTTCGATTAACTCCATAATCAAAGAGGAATGTCTAGGAAGTTCATTCACTGCTACAAGTAACAATCAGAGGGAGTTGTTTACATTCTAGTTGATCGATTTACAACCTTAACGTACGATTTTCGCTAAGTCAACTGAAATCGAAGTTAACTTGGAAGGAATGAAGTAGGGGTCCCATACTCTTTTAATCCTCTTATATATATTTATTTTTTGTGATCTACTACGTACTATCCGTCCAAGGTATTGCAATTAATCCTTTGAATTAAAAGATAGCAATTTAAGACCCATTTGTTGATGGCATGCGTTTTTTATATAATGGCAGTGATAAATTTTTTTTAACTACAGGGGCATATCCTTTTTAATCCGAAAGCTACATGCTTTTTCGGCATCTCTGCATATTCCGTGATATTTCAACGTTTGCTTAGAGGACTAATTGGTTCCTCGGGTATTTTCTCAGGAAGAAAAAGATGAAGCAGCAAAGTAACTCTCTTTTTTCCTTTTGTTTGGAATCGTTGTGGTAACCAAAATTTTTACATAGAAAGCAATTTTTAATTAGTATCCCGTGAATCCTTCATAGTAAAGAATTACATGTATGATAAGAATTGACAAATATGTAGCTATCCGGAAAAATAACGTCTGATAAAGTACGTTATCAAAAATCAAAACAAAAATAATATAAAGTGTTCTACCTTTCGGTAGGTTCATGTGCCCCCACATTCCCTATTTAATTCCCTCTCCTTCAATTCCCGGTAATTTATCCCACCCCTTAATTCGTCCAACAACTTTTGTCTTTGTCTTCCCCTCTGTCTTTTCCCTAGCATTCTTCCCTCTATCGCTTTATTCAACAATCCCTCTCCTCTCAATATTTGACCCACCCATTTCTTTTGTCTATTTTTAATTACTTCAATCATTACTCTTTTCTCCCCAACCATTTCTAGCACCTCCTCGTTCGTTTTTTTTATATCGACCCAGCTTACTTTCTCCATTCTACGCCATACCCACATCTCAAAAGCCTCTCATCTTTTGACATCCTCTTTTCTTAACGTCCACGTTTCACACCCGTACAGCATTACACTCCACACCAAGTATTTTAGCAATCTCTTCCTGATTCCTTTATCAAGTCCCTTTGTCATCAGTTCCCTTCGCTTCATGAATGCTTCTTTCGCTAATGCTATCCTTTTTCTAATTTCTGTCGAACACAAAAATAATAAAACAGGAAATTTATATTCTTTGCATTAACTGCAAAAAGACGAAATTCTCGTTACAGAAGTAAAAAAGAGAATTTCAGCTTGACTTTAAAGAGATGGCTTTTTAAAGGAAGGTATGATTTTTTGGGTTTCAACGACGAATAACTTGTTGTAATGGAAATTGAATTACATTTGTCGTTGTGTTATTTTATATCCGTTAATTACAGAAACCATGATACGATGAGAACTTTCTACGTAGAGTTTCCGGCAAATATATTACACTGCGCCTTAGGAGCCAATACATCTTCATCATGTCTTTCAACTCGGGATGTTCATAAGCCGTAGAATTCCCTATCTAATGCTCTTTCTTGATAGCTCTTACCATCCACCATGTCATCTAAAATTTTTGTCTCATTCACCTGTCAATTCCTTTGCATCCCACCTTCAGTTACTTTCCATAGCAATCCATTACTCTCAGAATTTGACCCACTTATTTCCCTTGCCGAAGCTTTATAACTTCACTTCGTGCGCTTTATCGGCCGGAAAATACGCTAGATGAGAAGGAAGTCATCTAAATAAACTGGAATATTAGATATTTAGAAATAAATGATGATTATGATTATAATCGATGTACGTATGTGTTTGTATGTAATTGGTGGTCTGAAAAGTTTCCGACATTTCGTCATTTGTCGACATGTTTTCTGAAAATTTTCTGAAGATTTCTGAAAAATCTGGGGTCGGAAAATTTTCAGACCTCCTCGTATATATGTGTTTGTATGTGTAATAGTAGTTTTTTAGTCCATTTTTCAGATTGAATTTAACGATCGACTTTAATGTAGATACTACCTTTTCAGTGATGAAATTCATGTATAATCTGGGTCTAAATATTAGATTATTAAAAGCCAAATTTATGCATAAATATGGATGGACTATGTCTTCAGAATCAAACCTTTCTTCTCTCAATAGTATCTTATCTTTCTTTTTAAAAATGGTCTGCTTTCGAGTACCGTCTTATAAAAATATGCCTAGAGACCTCCTTCTTAATTATCTGAATCTTTCCTCAATCAAAGCCCTTCACACTTCCTTCGACATCTCCTTCTTATACAATATAATTATCAACAAGGTTGATTCACCATTCTTACTCTCTCTTTTCTACCTCCGTGTTCCCTCTAGAACAACTCGCCTTTCCGATACCTTCTCTCTGATTACTCCTCGTCTTTCTATAGTAAAACGATCGCAATTCTTCGTCATCCCGTCCATTTTCAACTGTGTTTCTTCCATCACTCATTTTGATCCTTTCTTCTTATCTGCAAAATCTATTCTAAATATGGTTGCGAAAGAGTAACATGGAAAATTTCATCTTAATATGTTTGTTTTGTTTTGTTATCGATTATTATTTATTTATTCTCGTCGTTTTTCACATTGTTAATTTTATTCATTTCATTTATTGAATTTATTTTATTATTTTGTTTTTAATTTTTGTTTATCGTCAGCTGTAATTGGCCTCGTGCTGTATGTTGATGCTACTAATAATTAAATAAATAAATAAATCATTACGGAGCGAAAATTTGAAGATAAATGATAATTTATGTATGATTCCATACATCAAATCATACGTCCTGTTAAACAACTGTAGCCTACGAAAATCCATTTCTATGGCAGATCAGCTCTCTAAATAATTAATCTTACTCTTCCATGAATGCCTTAGCATGTATATTTATTATTACCAATACTCACCGACTTTGGCTTCCAGAGTTTGTAGGTCGAGTTGCCCATTCAATGAAATGTTATACTTGGTTGCACACATGTTAAGACACACAACATTCTAGGCTAGAATTACAATCGACGTTAATTGGAGGTACGTGAAGAATTCTGGATTTTATAGCCACAAATAAGGGCTATGGGTCGACAGTTAACAGATATCGAATATTATTTGTGTACATACAGTCAATGATTCTTCAATAGAATCTAGATTATTATTCATCTACCTGCACATCGTTGCCATATACTAGTATAGTATACATAGTATCTACTGACTACCTGAGTAAATTCGATCCTTCGAGCGTTGTTTCTCGGTTTGTTAACCTATGTTAATTGTTACTATGTTAATTGTTCTATGTTCATTGTTACTATGTTAATTGTTCTATGTTCATTGTTACTATGTTCATTGTTTCTATGTTCATTGTTACTCTTTAATTATTGTTGCCATGCGACATTGTTGCCCGGTGAGCTACTCTTTGAGTAAACAGAAGTTGCAAATACAAAGTAATAAAATGTATACTTTGCTTTTTACTGTTTCCCATCATAAACGGAGAAAATGAGGTTTTATAACCACAGGAACTCGCGTGCATGTATCTTTCTCTCTATAGAAAAATAAATTTCATCTTTATTTTTTTGCGAAATCGATCCTGTATAGGCTCCTATTCCATTCAAACCGTAAAAATTATATGAAAAGTACCGGTAGTCTGTACCCAGACGATACATAACGTTATATGTAATTATTATTATTATCAAAAATATGGTAGTTGGATTATTCGTCCGGTGGCAACACATAATGCATATTAAATTCATTCATTACATTCGCAACCTAACTAAAACACACTAAACAATACAATAATACCGTTATAAACAATATAACAATAATAATATTGCAATAAATAATAAATATAAGTTATATATATGGTATGTGTCGTAAATGATAAATTTTATTATTTTTATTATCACATCAAAATTTCATGAGCAAATAATAATTTTAATGTTAATTTTAAAATATTAATGTTAATTAATAAATTTCATCTTTAATTTTTTGCGGAATCGATACTATATAGACTCCTATTCCATTTAAACCATAAAAATCATACGAAAAGTACTGGTAGTTTGTACCCATATGATGTATACAGTAACTGTATTAAATGATAAATGTAAGTAGATGCATGTCATAAATGATAATTTTAATATCCGTCATAAATACATCATAATTTTCACGAACATAAAACAGTTTTAAAGCGAAATTAAAGGAAAAAATTATTTTCTTCGCATAAACTTAGCAGATTTCATTAGCCATCTCTACATTTATATCTCACGGACAGTGCACAAGGAGGACGCATAAGATATTCCACAAACTAGACATTCGCTATATAAATTCGCCTAACAAATATCCCCTTGCAAAAGTACGGCTCTAAAAGCTGCATCTAAACTGACCTCTTTTAGTGGGCAAGATAAGTCGCCTGGGGCATTTCGCTCCAAAATGGAGGTCATTTTTTCCCTTCCTTCCTTCAAGAAAGTAATAAATAGCGAGTACACGCTCAGGTGCCGGCGATAGCGGTTTCCTGCGGCGTGTCGTTGGCCCTTGTAATGGGATGTAAAGGTCGCTCTGCGCTGGAGTCCGTGGGTTTATATCCCAGGAGAGGAGTTATGCTGCAGGTCGTAAATGAGGGTCCATGTGTCTTCCAGCTGACCTCTGAAATGGGCCTACTTTCCAGGAGGCAGTTCAATCGAAATGATACACGCGTCCTAAATTAAAATTTTACGCCGCAAAGTTCAGTTAGTTAAGAACATTCTACCACCGTTTCGCTTTTTTGTATTTTTACTTAACTTTTTGTCTCGGCTTTTCAATTTCAGGGAATTTGTGTTTTATTGGAGTGATATTTTTTTGTATTGTTTTGCTCTTCCCGTCGTGAGCAGGTTTTCCGACGTGTATTTTTTTCTTTTCTCTCGTGGACGCTAGCCTAGAGGTGTAATAAATTCTATTCTATTCCCTCACGTCTTCATAAATCATCCTCTACAACCTTTTACAACTACACCACAGCTGCTGACCTATGCATTTACTTCGCATTTAGCATACTTTCGCATGAATATTCATATTTAAGAAACAAGAATATAATAATAATAATGATGGACTTTATTTAGGGCGAGATTGAGACAATCAAGTCTCTTCTTGCATCTAACCTTTCGTCATATAAATTAAAAATGAAAGATAACTTAAAAAAACAGAAGAAGACTGTGGATTTAAAAACCTAAGCTGAGTGCTGATGAATTTCATAATAATAATAATAGTGGACTATAGACTATAAAGTCTCTTTTTACATCTAACCCGTCGTCATATAAATTAAAAAGAGAAAGCTTGAAAAACAGTACACAGAAGAAGACTACTTTGTGGGTTTATAAACCTATGCTAATTGCATAGGAAAAAAATTCCACTGTAGGAATACACCTTCAAAAAGGGGTGTGAAAAATCTGCGAAACCTACCGATAGGAAAGCTAAGTTTAGTGGTGGAGTTATATAAAAAGAGATTTTAAAACACAAGAAGACATGTCAAAAATATCGTACAAAACGAAAGAGAAAAAATAGTTAGATATTCACATTAAGTGTCGTTAAGTTACATATTTATATTAAAACGATCGTAGGGAGAAAAAAATAAAAAATACAAAATAAAAAAATAAAATGATAAAATAAAGTAGATTATTGTCCGTAAACAACCTATTTAAACTTATATATTATGAACCAAAAATTTCCAGAGGATTTTTTGCTGTTAAAATGACCTTCATTCACATCTTAGATGATGAAGTATAATTTATATTAATATTGAAATTAATATTTCGTCACACGTTAAATAACTGTCCATTAGTTTATCTTTACAAAGTCAAACGTACCTTTACACGCGATGTGGACTTAGATTTTCACAAGTAACATTACCAATGTTAATTAATGCCAATTTTTTTTGCTTCTGCATCACCTGTGTTTCCGTCCTGTTTTGCCGCAATTTTTCAAGACCATTTGTTTCACCTTCACGTTGTATTACGTGCTGTACCCTTTATCAGTGCAATATATCCTGCAACCTTGCATTTTTCTTCCCTGTCCTATCCTACAGTACTATTTTCCTCGCAGTTATTCTCCGTTATGAATGCATTTGTTTTCTCTGTGCAGAATAGGCCAATTTTTCATCCAACACATTTTCTTCTTCCCAATTAATTTTTTACGCGCATTTTCTGCATCTTAGGTTTATTATACGTGAGCTAAATATCACCTGTGTTTTAATATTTGTGTTTCCCTCGTTTCTTTTTCCCTTATTTTTTAACTGCCGTATTCCGTTATATTACACAGTTCCTTAGTAATGGATGCAACGAACCGAATTCGAGAAAATCCGGCCACTGCGAACAATTACTTTCCTCTTTAAGTTTTCGGAATTGCGAAAATAAAATTTCTGAGCAGAAAAACTTCGCAGAAATCCACTGAAAGGCACGACTATTAATTCTGGCCGGATTTTCTCGATCTCAGTCCGTTGCGATGTATAGAATAAGGTTTATTCGCAGCGGCCTCTGTCACGGCGAATTACGCCCAAGGATATCCATTCAAAAACTAAAATTCTATTCAAGATATGGTCCCGAAATAAAAGATAAATGAAAATTTTAACGTTTGTATCAATTGTACTTGCAACAAGTTCTTCGACACGTGAGAAAGAATTGGTTATGAAATAAGATGAGGTTGGGTGGCGCTTAACAGATTATAGTAGGCAGTAATGGATATAAAATTTTAAATTTTTAATCGTGACTGTTGAATTATATTATAGTCTTATTCAAACATTATAAATTTATATGCTTTTAATATGCAAAATTTCATATAATGCTAAGTTAAACTATAAACATATATTCTTGTTTTTTCCTATTTGTGTCTTTATTTTAAATCAATACATCCGTGATATTTAGCATTTGCATCGTCAGTCATTTTATGTGTTTCTTAAACCTAATTCCAATTGATAGCCGGACAAGATCATATAATCTTTTGGCTATCACATGAATACTATATGTCTCAGGTGTAAAATTTATAAATCTTAAAAATGTAAAAAGTTAATGTACCTAAATAAATAAACACAAATGCAAATTGATTTTTTTAGGAAGAAGTCATAACCGCAAAATAAAACTTAGGCCACAAAGAATTTATATCGTCTAAGACTCTTTTGAATGGATATATAACGGAGTGGAACAATCTATCGCAAAGGTGCATCTGCTACACTGTTATTAAGAGTTGTGTTTTTTTAAAATTCGTTGTGGTTAATTTTAGTGATATCGTGAGAAATGACAGCCTGGTGGGGAGATTTACGGTGGGAACTACGCGTGACCGCCACGGAAGCCGTGAGGGCATATCACGAAACCTGAAAAATCTTGTATGGTCTATCGTTTATATGGATGATATGTAATAATAACATTTATTACATTACTAATAATTTATTGCACATCACAATATTAAATTTCCATGTTAATATTACGTTTTATCTTGAGTATAACTGCAGTAAAAGAAAGGTGAAAGGTATTTGACGTAGTAATTTCCTTACTAATATATTTTATTTGAAAATTTAGGTTCTGCCAAGTCAAAAAATTAGATTCTTTTCGGTCAAAATATAAGGATCATTCTATCTTGTAACACCTTACATTCCAGCGAGACCTTATTACATAGAAACACAGATAAAGTATTATTTATATAGATATTAATAGATTACGTAAATTGCGGGTAACATTCGTAAGCGTAGATTCAAAATAATACAAAAACCATTTAGCACGAAAAACAACTCTTATAAAAACAAAGTCAAACAAGTGTCAAATGACACTACATCAATCATTGTAACAGAAGCATATAATTGCTGCAGAATTATTCATTAATTGATCAGTTAATTCTTTCAATGATGAATTCATTATCTTCCTTATTGTTTGATTACTTATTGTAAACTATTTGACATTTTGAATAACTATATTCTTACTTAAGGGTTAGATGCAAGAAGAAACTTTATATTCTCAATCTCGCCTGAATAAAGACGATTCTATTCTATTCTAAAGACTTTTAAATTCATGTTATATTTGTTGGAAAATATTTCGCAACTCTGCCACCAGACTATTGTGTAACTGAGACAGAAAACAAGTAAATAAGTAAATTAAATATTTATTAAGATGGAAACTGCATGGCATTTACTTTACAGTTCACAAAATCTTCTTCCAAGTACGCCGGTTGTTTCCTGCCACTATGCACGCTTTACAAAAAGCGTCCTAACGCTTTCCGAATCACTCCAGCCATCTCGTAGATTTTTGCCTCTCGTTTTCCCAGACATCGCGCAGTAGAGGCGCAATCGAAAACGACCGCTCAATTCTTAATGTTTTCAGCAAACGGCCGCAAAGCCGAGAGCAGTCTTAAGTGGACGGCTGAGTTGTATATGGACTTCATCGGAGAAATTCGAGTGATGCGGAGAACAGCGATATCGATTAGCGATTATCGGGAGAAGGAAAAGAGGGAAACAAATTGAACGTACTACATCGCCACTCCAAAAGCCGCATTTATTACGAGGTTAGGAAGTCGCCGTCCATTAGGAATCTCGAAAGGAAATAGAATTCCAAGGGAATGAAGACTTAAGAGGATTTGGAGGAGCTTTTCTCTCCGACGCTTCCATAAATATTGATTCCATCTGTCGGTGGTCAATACTCTTCAGGAATGTATGGAATAAATTAATAAGTAACGTCTTTGTTTGGGAGGGATTGAGGAATCTTTTCTTTCGTCCAAGCCATCGTGAAAGTTTGTATAAATACTCTTTCGTGGGTCTTTGGATGGAATATTTATGTGAAAATATCCTCGGTTGACCTATATATAGATTTATAGATGGAGCTTTCAATGGTGAGGGGATGAGGTTTCTAGTGTTGTTCTAACATTCTCAGCAGTAAAAATAATGTTAAAAAATCAAAAAAGAGGTGTGGGGAAACGTCTTTGCAAGTTATGGTCAACAAGGAAATGTCCACCTATCTTATTTGAAGACTCGAAGTAATTTCCAGAATAGAATTTTTGTGGAAACTAGTTTCATCAAAGGACTGAAATATTCAAGCTTTCAAGTTTTTATTTCAAAGTGGACGCTGCAGAGTTCCACCAAGTAAGACGTAGAATATCTATTTTTTTTCGAAAATATCCACTTTGCCTGTTGCCACCATAAAATGGTGAAGTTAATTTTCAGTGAAATAAAATAAAAAACACATTGTTTATGAAATTACAAAAAATAGAAAAAAGGGAAGAACTATAGAAAAGTTTAATAAAAATTCAAAAGGCAAATAAAGTGTAGACAAAGTCGAATACCAAAATATGGGTTAGGCAAAAGAATAACTGTGAGTAATTTTCTAGTACAAAGCCTAAGATGGCAATATTTACAATATTACATTTTGTAATACTCTTATAAGTAGGCTGATCTTATGTCCCGTTCTACGGCTCACCCGTCCCGTACATATCGTATCCAAAACTTTATGATGCTCTGTGAAACCCTTCGCTAAAACGATGTTATTTTAATGATTCTCAATAGTAAAATCCAGAGAGTTAAAATTTTTGGCTACAGATAAGCATTAGGATTCGAGTAGCATAGAAAATAGTTATCTAAGAAATAATCTAAGATTTTCGTGGTAAATCTAAAAATCCCAAAGAATGTTACCTTTATAAAAACTATGTTGAAGTCGCAATGAACAAATCTAGCTTCCAGATATCAAGCTTTTACGTAAAAACTTATATTTTGAAATCGTCATTAAGATTAACATCAAGTAAGATGTTTATTCTCAAAATTTCGACATGCGTGAGATACTTGAGAATATTACCATTACAAATATTAAGGATGTAAGTATAATATATATTCTCCCAAAAATACAAGAGAACGAAAATCTTGTAGACGACCGAAAAATTTTAACGTTAAACTGCGAGTAAATATATGAAGGAGGTCCGAAAAGTTTCCGACCCCGATTTTTCAGAAATTTTCAGAAAACATGTCGAGAAATGGCGAAATGTCCGAAACTTTTCAGACCACCCATTTATATATTCCATACATCTATTGCATCAGCTCCTCAAGCGAATTATTAGTAATAGAATAAAACTGATAGATTTTGCAGGCTATAGTTCTTTGCTGATTTTTTCACCTTTGTGCAAAGTTCCTGCGCAGAAAGATTTACAAGAACTTCGCAAACCTTCTAACGCAAACACAGGTTTCGCATAGACGCTACCGTTAAATGTAGTACAACCGGCATATTTACTACTTTATGTACACTTATGATTCAATCGGCAGACTATGGCATACAGTTTGGAATACACTGTTTTAGATAGAGGGTGCTACGCCACTGAAAGAGGAACATCTCGCTAGAATATGGAAATCGTCGCTTGACATAAGGAAAAAATCACTAAATCGGCAGCTATGAATAGGAATGGAATTGTATGAGCAAAAATGTCAGACCTATTGTTTACGTCATTTCCGCTTCCTTTTGTTCCCAATTCAACGCCACGACATTCTAAAAATGTTCACATCCTGGGAATTCTGCCGGCTGCAATTCAGCGTCATCCTCTGGAGACATTCGGAGCAATCGAATGCAAACAATCGACTCATTCTAAAATTAGTCGAATCGAATGATCTTTTTGAGCTTTTCAATAGGTTTCTTATGGCGGAAGAGCACGATGGAGAAGTACATTTATCGAAATGCAGATGCAATTTCGTCTCGGACGTTTGTCATTCGTTACGTTTTAAAAGTCCCCATGTCTCAGAATACCTCTCGGATATGCACTGAATTTTATGGGTCGTGAGGGCATTTTACGAAAATTTTATGGTATGAAATGGAACTTCGGTGACAGAAACAATGGAGGTCAATGCATTGTATTGTAATACTGACATACAGGATGAAATATAATATTAGAAGACGTAACTGAGCGTAAAGCCATATATCAAGGTGAAGCATCTTTATCTCAAGATGATGAAGTGAAAACTGTCAATTAAATAAATGTTGAGCAATTTACCAATGCTCTTCTTTGATACTGACATCCATAAAGTTATATAGCTTGAATCGTTTGCTTACACTTTGCAATAATCCTTTATTTTTCAAAAATCCTTGAATTTTCACAAAGAATAACCCTTGATTCTTTGTCTAAATATTTTTGCTTGAAGATGTATTTCTCTACAAACCTCGTGCATATTTAATTGTGTGGTGTAATAAATATTCTTCTTATGAGGCTGTTCTTTTCCTTGATTTTTCGTTTAACGTTTCTTCTAATTAATCATTAGGTATCTATATTTACATGAATAGTAGTAAAAGAATTAATTTTTCCGCTTTAATAACTCGGATATAGTATCATTTTAGAGCTCTAATCTTTCGAAAAAATGACTTTCTCAACGCTGAAAAATTTTTGTTTACGTAGTTTCTATGGAATTGTTAACACCTGATGATGATTTAAGTCCTTATTCAAATCTGCTAGCTTCTCTAATGTTCCGATGAAAATACGACCAAAAGTAACAAACTCTTTCAGCGGTTATTTCCTTGTGACAACTTTTCTTGGAACTTGCGATCGTTCTGAACGGCATTACAACGTCATCTACTTCGTCAAAAGCTCTGAACCGATGAATTTTCTCGAAAAGATTTCGTCAATAATTTCATCTAATCTCGGATGAATTTTACCTGAGGGAATCTATTCAAGCCGAAACGTTACAGTTGAACCCAAAATCTCCGCTGACTAAACGATCTAACGTAGAACCATTTCTAATTCTAAGACTAACCCTATTTCATGTGAAATCGCACAGCAGTATTCGAGGCTTAGTCGAATAAGAGAAGCCTAAGTTCTTTGACTCTGGGAATCCCCTCAGGGATTCTACTTGTTAATCTTTGAATTCTATTTCTCTTTCCTATCGGATCTCGAATATGCTCTTTGAAGGATAGACTTCAGCTGAGTGTAATTCCTGGTAACTTATGATGACCTACGATATCCAAAGGAAACCAGAAATTTGGTGGGGTACATCAATTTAAATAGTGCAGTGCGTTAAAGTTGTAGCTATGCAATGTCTTGTATACGAGCTATAACTATCTTTTGGCAATGACAGGAATCAAAGAAAAATTGAATACCATGTAATTTTTTTTAAATATCCACACATGACAAAATATTTTTAATCTTTTTCAGGAATAAAATTAAAATAAAAGAATCTTTAAACTAAGATGGAATTTATTTGTGTATTCTTTTTTCCTATTACCTTTACTATATTTTTATTTAAGAAGATATTTATTCGTGTGTTATTTTTCTATTAACTCTACAATAAAATGTTATGTATTCTCTAGGCTTACAAATGTGAGAGCAAAAATTGTTTTCTCCAATATATATTAAAGTAATACAGAAATTTATTTATGCAACTCCATAAGAATGTTGACATACATATAATCTGATTTTTGATACATGGAATCATAATCAGGTGCAAACATACAAAAGTATAGAGAATATATAGGAACGCAAATGTGATTTGGGATTCAAATGAAATAGGTTCAGTCTTGATCTCAATTCTTTTATGCTTAATTGAATGAACTGCATTCAGTTAACAGATATCCTTTTCCTGGTGCAGAGTATTCTGTCTTCTATTCAACGAAGCTCAGCGCAATGATACTACTATACAAATTCATCCACTACTACAAATTTATCCAATTAAGTTAGGTACCCAAATATACTCTCAAATCAGGAATATGGTTTCCTTCTACGATGCGAACTAGAAAGGATATAATTTAAAAGGTATTCGAAACCTTTTTCTGTAATTTCCTCTTTACCCAATTAAAGGAAATCAGGTTCTCTGGAAATTATTGGAACGCGTGATCGGTGATTTCCACGTCGGAATTCAATGAAATTTCGAATGAAATAATCTACTCCTTCCAGAATTCGAGACATTGCAGTAATTCGCAAAGGACGTTTTCAGACGGTATCTCAACGCTGATACAGAGATTCATTCTGAGGAAAACTAAGAAGTGGTTCTCATTAAAAGTGGGCCGTAAATTTACCTGGGAAATATTGAGAGACCTCAGCGAGTTATTTCAGCCGGAATCATCCCTTCATTTTAAGCTTCTTTCTTCCTTCTTCTTGTGGTCAACCTAGTGCTTCCATCAAAGGAGACAAGTTTAAATCTTTCGAGACGCGAAATTCTCTCAGACGAGACCGAAACGCGGTCATTCGTGTCTAATAATCAAAGCAAAATCTCTCGAATCGAAGTAAGCTCCTTCGGTGTTTTACTTTGGAAGATCTCGTCTGATGAATACTTAGAGGGGGTTTAATATGACGATCAGAGAAATCGATGGAGATAAGTACTGGGTGGAAAAGAGAGAAATTTTTAATTTTCCCTCGCAACTTTTGAAAATATTCGTTTCCGATGAAAACTTTTGGTACGGTCTTAGTAAACTGTTTACGTTATCGTATTCTTATAATCTTACTATTCAATCTAATCTTACTACAATCAATTCAAAATTACATTGATTTTTATGATTGTATTGTTGTAGTTTAATCATCGATCGCTCGATTATTAATCAGTATTATTGTGTCGCTATACTAGTTTTGAAATTATCGTATTGTTATGATTTTACTATTTAACCTTTTGTATGTTATGACATGTTTTTATTATTTATAATATTTTATATATTTTTATATAAAAATATATTATATTATCATATATTATATTATTAAAATAAAAATATATTATTTTATTTAATTTTAAATTTATTTTATTTTTGTTCCAGTTTTTTAACTTTTATTCAAGAAAAATGTCACTTTATATTTCAGTTTAAATTTTTTTAACGTTTTTATCGTGTGCAACCCCTTGAGGAAAAAGCATGCAATCAAATTCAATCCTTAAATTCATATCCATATGCTTTTTTGTTCCCCGATTTCACTTGCCTCGAAAAACTTGACTTTCAGGGTTGTTACATATATGTTTAGGCTATGGTGAAATTTCAACAGTATAATTAGAGTGTTAACCTTTTCCTGTATAAAATTCCGAGGAGAATTGTGCCGAATAGATGGTTTGTGTATCAATAGAGTTAAAAACAACAGATAATTGCGATCGAATGATGGTTTTCAAAACATGCTGAAAAACAAATATTTTGATGGCTATGGGAAGCAGCTGCTGCTTCTTAACGACTATTGATGATATCCAAAAAAGGAGACTAAAATATAATTAAAAAAGAGGATAAAAAGGAGTGTAAACCTATGGTGTTTTTTATGTTGTTGGCACATAGCAATCGAACCACACACAGTAGTACTTTATACGAATAAGAAGCAGTACATTGATACAAGGTTGCTTATTTAGAGTCATACAGGTACCTCACATAACTGAACTTGCATTAATATCCGTAATAATTATAAAATACTTTGATGGCTATTGAAGCAATCCGGTGCTTCTTAACGACTGTTGATGACAAATGAACTGATGGAGACTGAAATCCAATTAAAAAACGAAGCCCTCAAAGTAGTGTAAACCAGTGATGTTTTTATCTTGGCACATAGCAATCCTATATACTACACCTTAGTACTTCATACAAATAAGAAGTAACATACTGAATATATATATAAAGTGTTCTACCTTTCGGTAGGTTCATGTGCCCCCACATTCCCTATTTAATTCCCTCTCCTTCAATTCCCGGTAACTTATCCCACCCCTTAATTCGTCTAATAACTTTTGTCTTTGTCTTCCCCTCTCTCTTTTCCCTACAATTCTTCCCTCGATCGCTTTCTTCAATAATCCCTATACTCTCAATATTTGACCCACCCATTTCTTTCGTCTATTTTTAATTACTTCAATCATTACTCTTTTCTCCCCAACCATCTCTAGATCCTCCTCGTTCGTTTTTCTATCGACCCAACTTACTTTCTTCATTCTACGCCATACCCACATCTCAAAAGCCTCCAATCTTTTGACATCCTCTTTTCTTAACGTCCACGTTTCACACCCGTACAACATTACACTCCACACCAAGGATTTTACCAATCTCTTCCTGATTCCTTTATCAAGTCCCTTTGTCTTTAGTTCCCTTTGCTTAATGAATGCTTCTTTCGCTAATGCTATCCTTTTTCTAATTTCTGTCGAACATCTTCCATCCTTAGAAAGAAGACTGCCCAAGTATGAAAACTGGTCTACTTGTTCTACTTTTTCCCCATCCACCCTTATCGTTAATTTAGCATTATTTCCCTTTGAAAACCTCACAATCTTAGTCTTTCACACTGAATACGTAGTCATTTATTTAAGACAATAAGGGAGGAACCTCATATAAATCAAGCTGTTTTATGATCTATAATTATGATATTTTTTTAAGTCAAGCAGCATCTTCACCAATATACGAAATGAAAAACCCGTATAGTGGAATAAAGCACCAGCTCCAAATGGAGAGCAGAAGAATGGGTGTATGGAATGGGGTTCATTGGATTCGGAGATTAATACCCCGTCCTAAAAGGAGTCTAATGCTTCTCTGTTATCGCGTTTCCTGGGGTCCGAACGAAAGCCTCTCGAATAGGCGATAAAAAAACCATTTTGTTTTCGCTCATAACTCTGGTACATGAAAATGGCTGCGCTCTTAATTCTTCGGTGGGATGAAAGAGGGCGCATTCATCACTTCTCCTTTATCACTATCGATTCCTCCTCGTGAAAACCATTGCATCGGCAGAGACGAATGTGAGGCGTTGGAATGGAAATCCCCGATTCTTCCTTTCTCTTTTACACCCACTTCGGATAGCCCTAATCCGCGATTCGGATTACATTTCTCCTTCGCAATGCGTCTGCGTTGACTTTGTCGTTAGCGAACCTTATCGAACGCAGTTTTACTTCTACAGATACATATGTACCCTACTTACTGTCTTTCGGCGTGTGGCAGGGGGTGTATGCACCCCTGATTCTATTAACCTAATCGAGTACCTTTGCGTATTGTTCTTGGATAAAATATTTCGCGTATTGTTCCAGGAAATATCAATTCTTTAACCGTATAGTTCTTGCATCTGAAAGAGATGGTTACTTCTGAAACTACCGCTGAAAGAGATGGTTATATTTTGGTGGTATTTTTATCGGAGCATTAAAAAATCTAGAAAATTTTAAGGCAGGACAAGGATGTTGATGTTTATAAGGCCCATGTCAAACGCTATTGACGGACTTGCAGGTTGCAAGTGTAACTTTCTGTATTGGCTTAGAAAATTCAAATTTACCAAAGGAAGAATAGACTTGAAAAATTCAAATTTAATTACCTATCGTGGGTATGAATAATTAAAGTAATAGCAATCCAGGTGCGTTACTATAGCTGAGAAATAAGAAACTAATAAACAATGGAGAAATTGATATAATTATATTTACTATCATAAAATGTACTATTTTTGTTATTTACTTCAATATTTAATCACTCTTCGATATTTCCTTATCTTTATTTCACTCGTTTCACTTCTTCTTATTTTATTTTATTACGCTTACTTTTTTATATCTATATTCAGCATTATACATGCAACCAACTTATCTATACTTTTCGTTTGAATGTGCATTTATATTACTTTTCTGTTGCTAGTATACTGTTCTTTTTCTGTTTAAGCGTTTCTGTGCAATAATACTTCTAGTTGTTTTATACTTACGGTGGTGCATCTATGTTGCATATAAATTCAATTGTATTTACCAAAGTTTAAATATTATAATTCAAAAATGTGTAAACAGGAGCAGTAAAGGTAGAATGGTTGCCAGCTATTTAAATCGCATTACTATTGCAGGTTGTATTGCGGTGACGCGATATTATTTATCAATAATCATAGAATGGCGGTTTTCCGGCAATAGATCAGTATACTACTTAAAATAAATGGCTAGTGTTGTTACTAAAATTTTAAAACCTATATAAATAGATAAATCAACAGAGGTGGAAACTACAATAGATTTGGTCTTTCTTTTCGTTAGGACCAAATTTACGTTAAGTGAAGATACAGAAAGCAAAACAGCAACACAGACGCATATATATTGCAAGGGTTAGAATTAATAGAGCGCGTTTCTTATCATCAAGGTTAATGTGGCACAAGGCATACTCGTAGTGATGAACGCCACGTGCTGTAGCCGCCGTAAGTTGATATCATGCGGCTGACAAGTGGGAAGGGCGGCGGTCGGAGTAGCCGCTAAGTGCGGCGGCTCCTTTAAGAGGGTTAATTTGAGGGTAATTGATCCGTCTGCGAATTAAGCTTTCAATTGGGTTCTTCTCCTTTTTAATAAGGGGATAATCCCGTGGAGAGATTTTCATTCCGCGAATTAAGTTTTCCTTTCGTTAATGGGCTGCGTCTTCAGATTTCAAGATAATTTCACTCTCGCAACTTCTACATTTAGATTACTGCGCTAGTAACTTCACTCTTAATACAATTATCGCTTTCCTGTTTATATTTAAAACTATTTATTTTTCCGATGTCAGTAATTCTCTATTAGGAATGCATTGAAACCATCTTTGATTATACAATTTCTCTGAAGGTGTATTCGAGCCATTTTCTCCCAGAGTGCGTATATAAAGTGAAGATAAGAAGATTATGTTAACTGGGAAAAATTAGTATAGTTTGGATGAGCTTCGGATTAACATTATCGGATTTTATCACATCCAATACAATGATCGCTGTAGTGTGTAAATTTATAAGTTTATGCATCTGTTGGATGTCAGTAATTCTTTGTTAGAAATGCATTGAAGCGATCTTTGAAAATACAATTTCCCTGTGGGTGTATTCGATCTATTTCCTCCTTGAATGCCTACCTAGGCAAAGCTGAGAAAATTATATTAACTGAGCGAAATTAGTACTGTTTGGGTGAGCTTCGGATTGGGCATTATCGGATTTTTTATTTTCTTTTTTCAAATTTAAATAGAAATATCGGCTGTAAGAATATGAAATTGGGAGGTGACTTATATGAAGGAAATTGCATTATAAATCTTTATTTGTGTCATTGAATATCGTTTATCATTCGAAATAACGAGGGTAAAATATCAATTGGTTGTAAAATTATTGGTTGTAAATTATTAAAAAAAATTGGCGGGTTTGCTAGAATTTTAATAAACTACTAATGCTGATTTTTGAAGCCCATGAGCAAATATAGAATCATTCTGTATTTGTTCGTGTGACTTTCTTAGAGTTTTTGAGTATGTTAAAAATAAGGGATGGATAATCAATCTATCTAAATGAATAAAATGTAACAGAAAGAGTTAAATGTGTTTATAAACTATAGTATTGCGTATTACTTCTATTTACATCAATCTATGAGTGTCATCTCTAGATAAATATTCCTTAAATAACAACTTTCAACCGAAATTATATACAAACAAACAACAGGGAATATTAAGTTTTTATACAGATTAATGTAAATTATTATTATTCCATTATATTGCTTTAGGGTTGGTCTATCATACTGTAAAATTGTGACGTGTGTCGAGCTTCTCGCTTATTTGATTACTATCTTTTTCCCGGATCCGGATCCTGGCCAAATATTTGTGGCTAAAATACTTGAATTAAAACTAAACCTCAACAACTGGTAATCCGCTTGCATGACTCTCCCGCTAGATTACTATCGAATAGTTTCGGCTTAAAACAAAAGAATTTTGTGGCGCGTGCCTTTCTTTCCATTCCATTTCCGATGAGCTTGAAATAGAAATCCTCCGTGACGAGGTATAGCGGTTTACTAAATTAATATTGACAACACAGTAAAATCTATCTGGCTCTATTCATCTTAATTTATTAATTCAATTTTAAAATAATGAACATATTAATCATTGAATTAGAACAGTTTTCTGTTTGTTATGATATAGAATAGAATATAGGTTTATAAGGTTAATGATGTATTTATTTATACGATTCTTTTTCTTAATGTTCACTTGTTTCATATATTGTTTTCATTAATATTCAATTTTAGAATTTTTTTGCATGGTTATTTCTAAATGAAGGTTACCTCAACAAACGTTTATCTCGGAGGTAACCTAAAGCTTTTATTTTATTGGTATATATTCTGTGAAAGACATTTGAAATTTTTTAAAATGATGAATGAATGCAAAATAAATATCTCATCTAAAATAATAATAATATTGTATTTTAAAATTATTTTATAGCTGTAAAAATTGTATGATTATAAAATAATATTTAAAGATGTCCTATATATAGTATATCATGTAATATAGCAGCGAGTGCAGCGAAATCTTAAGGATTTTCACCATAATTTTGTGCGTAAGCTCTTCTTTTTCCTTATATTAATATTCAAGCATTCTCCTTGGGCAACAAAACAGTCTCCTATTTTTTATTGCGAGTTTATCATTATTTCTTACTTATAATTTGTATCATTTGGAAATAATACAATCACTTGGTAAAGTTCTACTGAATTATGCCCGACGATGTCTCAATGAAAATGTTGCACGTAAAATTAAAATAATTCGGTAGAACTTTACCAAGTGATTGTATTATTTCCTGTAATGGAGTTCTACCAAGTAGAGGCTACCAATAGTTCTACCAACGGAGGCTACCTCAATTGATTTTATCGTTAATATTATTCTTTTTTACTTAGTTTTAGCAATTTTTCACCCTTTTATTTTCGGTGCATAATTACCCACAACGTAGGTTTTTCCCTTGTTAGTTTTATTTGGCGATACTTATTATTATAAAAATTAATTATCAATTAATATTTTAATTATATATTATTATATATTATTAATAATTAATATTAAAATTAATTATTAATTAATTAAATTAATTAATCTCTGGCTCAGGGGGACCTTAAAGTTTACAATGAAGGAAAAAATATTTTTATTATTATTGCATTTTGTGACAAAGTGAAATAAAGAATCTAATAATATTAATAGTATTATATACTACTATTAAAAAACATTCATTAAAATAAAAAGATATTGAGAGAATATTATTATCAAAATATTATAATTATTAAGTAATTCCTGTTATTATTATTGTATATTATTTTATTAAAAATTATTATTATTATAAAAATTATGTTGTATCCCATGCAATTCTCATTCCTTGATTATCATTTATCAATACATTAGAGTGACATAAGAGATTCGGTGGCATTGAGACAAAAGTCTGTCCATCAGTCTCTCTCTAAACACCTCCATTGAGCGAATCAAAATCTTCCTCGATTTTTTTCTACGTCTCCGGGCAGTTCCTCCATGCGTCTCAAATCCCATTCCCGGAGTGCGCACCGGACCCTAAATACACTCTCCCGACGCTTTAATCCGTTTATAAGTCTCCCTCGGATTGATCCCATGAAAAGTTTCCGGTAGCGCGCGTCGGAGAAGGCAAATTAGCCCAACCAATGGGATTGCGATGGGCACATGGAATTAGGGGCCTCGTTGTTGAGCTCGGTGGCCATCTTTCCACGAGGCGCCAATGGATTCGGAAGGGAATTAGAGTGCATTATGAAACTCGATTCGTACGCACATTTTCGAATCCTCGGAGCGGAATGCCGTCGTTTGTTTTCTTTTGGGCGGTAAAAACACGTTAATGTGAATGACGAATGTAGTTAATTGTTCCATTGCGGAGGTTTTACCTTTTGAAGGGGATTGTTACGTATACTCGCGTTTATCTATGGGCGTATTGTTTTTATTTCAATCAAATGTTCCATCTTATTGCTTTATATGTGGCTAAATATACATCTGAAAGTAGCTAAATTCAGAAAAACCATCAGATAATAAATACGTTATTGGAAATTGGCTTGAATTTGTTAAGAAAATAATTTTAATTCAGATATATATTCTAAGTTTTTTTATTTATATTCAGATAATTATTCTAATATTATATTTTTACTATGTATTTCTCCAATATAACATTTAGAATATGTAGCTAAATGTACATCTTAAGTAGCTAAATTCAGAAGAACTAGATACTAGATAATAAATATAGATCAAAAAAGAAATAAATACTAGATTACAAATATGGAACTAGAAGTTGACTTAAATTTTCTGTTAAGAAAATAACTTTACTTCAGTTATATATTCTAGTTTAAGTTAATTAAATTTATTCAGATACTTTTTCTAATATTATGTGTTAACAATATTTTTCTCCAATATTAAATTTATAATGATATTTATTTTTAATTTAATTTTATTATATTTTTAACTAGAAATATGTATATATTTAAAAAAAATTAATATCGGAGAGAAATATTACGCTTAAATTCGAAGGTTTATATAGGTATTGAAAAAACAGTGCATTCGTTTTTATAAAACCCAGTACCATTCATTCTAATATTATTTTACTTCAAGGAGTGATATTCTATTTAATCGGCTTAACATGGTGTGCAAATTATTCCATGATTTTATACTCTTTCTAAAAGAAAATGTCAATTGGTTGGACGTTAGCATAAGTGAAAAATACCTTACTGATTTGAATGAAAAGTAGGAGTAAATTTTCGTTTGAAAATATTCAGTTTGTAAATTAATAATGATTTCGAATTCGAAATCCAAGAAAATCCGGAAAATATATTGATGGGAGGAACGTTGTGTTGGAACGGGATGTCAACATTCTCCGGGCGCAAGAGAATCGGATTTGTAATGTTCCTAGAAGCGGCGAAAATTGAGATAAAAAGTGTTTCTCTCTAGAGCAAGAGAATGGGTAGGAAGATAAGATTATGTGTTCGCGTTAGATTTGATGGAGAGGAGTTTCCTTATACTCTATTACCTTCGGTACTCTCTTCCGATACTTGATTTAGAAGACGAGAGATACTGTGTAGGCCATTAAGGGCAGACATATCTGAGACTGGGGCAAAAAATGTGCGAGCGCTGATACCTCAAATGGATTTACTATCGCCTTTCCTTACCATCGAGAATGAATTTCGATCAGAAAATCACTTGACGTCGAAATTATGGACTCGCAAAGCACCAACCAAGTGATGTCAATTTGTTTTAAAAAATGTCACTGGATGAACCCTGAAAAGGGGACAAAAGGTCTCTAAATCAGGATGTGTATGGATGAAAAATTGTTTGGAAAGAAAATGCGTTATATTCCCTATATATTTACGTAATCACAGTTCAGATGATCCGTGAATTGTATGTAAAGTATCATCAACCCGCGCCCGTCAATTACTAATCTAAAAAATTTTAATTATAAAAATATTGTATCGTTAAAACATTGTTATCTACCCATTATTCACCCTCACTCCGATAGGTGATGATATTTTTATTTTTTTCATGTATCTTTCATTTCATTTATTCTCACTTTGTATTATTTTTCATGGTGTCTGGTATCTTATTATGAATATATGGTTTTTCATTTTTTTCTCCTTTGACGAACATTGAACATTGACGAAGTTGTTAAATGATAGTGAATATTTAAATTTCTTTTTTCTGTATTCATACTATTTTTTTCGCCATTTTCATTTATGACATTCTGTATATTCAGTGTTTTAATCTCTTATTTCATGTTTTCCTTTTTAATAACTGTTCTGATACACCCTCTTCTGGGGTGTTTTCCTGCTGTGGGCTATTTTTCCTATCTTAGGTTTTTAAGCCCACAATATAAATTTTTCCGTGCACTTTTTTTTGCTATCTCTTTCTTACAAATTGACGAAGGGTTAGATGTAAGAAGAGACTATTCAGTCTCGATCTCGCCCGAATAAAGACACTTTATTATTATTATTTTTAACCCATTAATTTTTTCAAGAAGGAACTCGTACACTCTGAATCCTCAATTAGTGAAACGAAATTAACATTTAATAGATAATACGAGGCGCTAATTTTGGTTAAAAGTTTTCTATTTTTATTTCTGAACAACATTGCTGAAAACATCAAGATAGAAGTAATCTTAAAATTTGGGAAAATATCAGTATTTACGCTTACTTACTTCTTCACGTAAAATAAAAATCCACGGAGTTTTCCGTTTCTTGTAATTTTTCTATCATTTCTCGATTGTAAAAACTCATCCAAAATAGGGCAAATTACTCTCTCAGCTGAAAAAGAGACACAATTCTCATGATATTGGAGATCCGTACAGTTAAATTTAGTTTATTTTCAATTCAATACTCCCAATATTCTATAAATTAATTGATTTTGTATTGATGAATGTTTCTGAGGTCCTTCGATTCATATAGACAAAAAACTTAATACAGTTCCGAATCCTTTAAGGTTGCTGGTTTGTTATGTCATGAATTTTGCCTACCTCTCAACTTTAAACAATTGAAAATGCAAGATCAAGTCCAAGATGTCACTTAAGCAGAATTAGGTTGTAGTCATGTTTAGACTGTGTATTTTAATGCTATAAAAGTGTTATCTCTTTCTACCTTTTTCTTGTCCAATATTATCTTTCTACATGTATTTAAGAGGAGAGTTAAGATAAGCCGGCATATACTAGTTATAATGTAATGAAAAATCTATGGTAACCTTAGTAACTCGCTCAAGCAGTTTGAGAAAAATGACGGGCGCCTGTGGAGCTGGCAACCCACAATACACGAATCCCGAAAAGTAGGCAACCCGCAATGATAGCAGGCCTAAATGCAGGCAACCCGCGATGCACAAAATGCCGAATTTTATCTAACTGGTTTTCGCTTATCGATTCACTTATTTTTCTCGAACTCACGAGTGATGGAGTAGAATAAAGTTAATAATTAATTAATTAATCCATTAATAATGTATCAAGTAATTAATATATTAAGTATAATAGAAAATTCATCCAAAGGATGCTGAAATTATCTTATGATCATATCAATGTTGGCCTGAATAGTACATCACACATCTAAATATGGAACAACTGGAACAGAAAATATTGTTCAACATATGGATATGTAGGGCAACCTGAACTGAACCGAAATTCGTTCTTCATTATACCGGAGTGAAAACCGGAATGAAAAATATTACGCTTTCATGCTATGCTACATATATACGTTATTTAAAAACCAATTCTGTACGTCTCTTCCAATTACCTGATATAAAATAAATTTGTTTGAAATAGATTTTTACTTGAATTTTATTGAAATTTATTTATGTAAAGATACTCGATAGGTGGTTATTTTAAGTACTTGGTGAAGAATCAACACTAAATTTTTGATTTACTTTTGTGTCGGCATACCTCACTATGAATGCATGGAAGGGGTATAAGACGGGTCTGCCTATTCTATCACTTTCCACAAGTCAACTCTTCGTAACCTTTTTCATATCTACATAAATATTCCTTTTCCTTTACCGTTTTCTCCTCTTTTTCCCTGAAACTCCGCTGTTCATCTTTTCCTTTCATCTCTTCATCGTCGTTGCTTTCAAATGAGCACACGTTTTCCACTCTTTCTTCCTTTTCTCCTTCACAATATCATCACATCTTCATTTTTTTCAACCTGTATATATTTTCATGATTCTCTCTCTTTATTTTCTGTCTCTTCCACCGTTTTCTTCAATTTCTCGTTTCTTATATTCATTTTCTGCTTCTAGTATTACTTTTCTTCCACCTGAATTCTCTCTCTTTTTCCTCATGCTTCTTTGGCTATTATATCTTTGCTGCTATGTGTAGAAATTCAATTCCTTTTGTACAAGATTGTGAAGCACTTGAAGGAGTCTGGTATCCACATCAGGTCAAAATGAAAATCCCATAGCCTCCTCAGTTTAACCTATATCCCTTTGATGCAAATTTCCATTTATTAAGCATTGAATTCCAGACTCGAGAAATGTTTTCTCTCTATTTCCAATATTCCCGAATAATTCCTATATTACCTTTTCTATTGGTTTATAGGTTGTGTCTTACTCTACTTTCTATATCTAATAGACGTGTAAGTAGGCTGACTATTGGTCTTATTCTTGCCGGATTAATACATATATATTTAAAATTTTATTTTTGATATATTCATCAAATTTCTTTTGACAATCCTTTCAATCATTTCAATTCCTAATCTTAACTTTTATTAATTTTATAATATCAATCGGCACAATTTTTAAATGCTATTACTATTTTAAGATATGTGATGTTATCTTGTTTGTTTGTAATATATCTTTTTCAAGCATAATTTTTCTGTATTCCTTAATTTCTTTTCTGTAATTTGGGTTATCAGTTTTTTATTCCATTTGATTCCTCTATAATTTTGAGGTCTAATTTTAAGTTGTTCGCTATCTTTGCATCTTTTATCGTTTGTATTTTTTACGTCCCTTCTTTGAGGGATTTTTCGCTACGTGAGTTTTAATTTGTGAACTTCATGTTCTTGCAAAGATTTTTTCCCACTATGAAACCTTTCTTTCTTCTTTTCAATTAACCTTTTTAGTATTTTAACGAAATACGAATTTGAATAGAAGAGAGACCACTTGGGCACAAACTCACCAATGAAGGATCTATCTATTTATCCATCTAGTCGGAATTCTCACGCCTTTCCCCAAACATCCACCTTTCATTCGTGCTTATCTCCTTCATATTCCATCCTCATTCCCTCTCTTCCCATTTCCTTTCCCTTTCACTTCCCACACGCCCTTCATTTCCTCCTCTTTTCGGAATACATGACTTCCTCACATAACCCGCTGTCAAAACTAAATCCTATCTCTTCTCCTTGAGCGTAAACAACTTTCCTCCAATCGCGTCCTCTTCGGGAAAGTATCTCGTAAATTTCCCTCTGAGACAATGTTGCTCCGCTCGCAAATATGCTAATTTAGTCACCGAAGAAAATTTCCCATTCCCGGCCGCCGCAAAGAGCCTTTCAGTCGGCTCAAACTATTAGGATCTCAATTCGAATCTCCTCAAGTTTAATCTGCTGGAATCCGTATTCGAGTCGATTGCGCGAGGAGGGTATCTTTTTCTCACTGTGTATATAAATGTCCATTGAAGTCTCTGAAGCGACTGAACGGTTGACTTTTGAAGTGAAATGGAAGTCGAAACTTTTCGGGTTTTAAATGAGATTTGTTTTAAATCTTCGTAAGGATGGTCATATCTGAGGCTATTTTCCTCGATCGATATTTCTTGAACGAGAAGGAAATTCACTGCGGAACACCGTTCCTCTTTGTGTTCCATTAATTTGAAAATTAAAAACTATAAGAAAACAGGTTCCCGCTAAGGTTTTATCCATATATAAGAGGGTGGTCTGAAAAGTTTCCGACCCCAGATTTTTCAGAAATCTTCAGAAAATTTTCAGAAAACATCTCGAGAAATGGCGAAATGTCGGAAACTTTTCAGACTACCCATGTACATGTGAGCCCAACAAAGATGCCAATTTAGTGATTTTGTTGCTAACTCTAGCACTTTTTCTTCTTATAGTGACATTTTTCTATTTCAGAAGTATCCCTATAGTTTTTTAATGTAACAGGTTTGATTTACGAGTATGAATGCAAATGGCATTTCGTTTACTTGAAAAATCTCAAATGTCGTAATATCTCACAATCAAAAACTTGGGTCGTGACTTTGTGGAAGGACTCCATTCACAATCATTGATTGACTTCATTCAGCATTGGGCCCTCTATGAAGATGGAAGCTTTGTTTCCAAAATGCGCATCGGGATTCTGAATAACTAGTGACCGCCGAGCGATTATCCTTTCCCAGGAATTGCTCTCGACGGTTGCCGCTGTCGGCGCTTGGAGAACCTTTGTCTCTTAGTCCCAATATAAATGTCGTTAGTGATTTGGTCGCAAAATCAAGCACTTTTTCCTTCTTTTAGTGACATTTTCCTATCTCAGCAGTATCCTGGTAGTTATTTATTGTAACGGGTTTGATTTATAAATGAATCAAAATAGTATAACGTTTATTTGAAAAAGTCTTAATTGTCGTATTATCTTTAAATCAAAAGCTTAGTCCTTACCGTAATCAGTCAAAACCACCTCAGGGCGAGTATTTGAAGAGGTACGATATGACGTTTCCCATTCTGATGTACCTGTGACATATATGCTAACGAATTTTCACATCTACTATTCTATACTTCTTTGAGTGCTTTTTGGTTTTCAACGTTTTTTTTCCTGCTGACAATGAGAGAGCAGAAAACTATTTTTCTATATTTTCATACATCATTGAATTCTCCTAGAGTATGATAAAATCTATATTCGTTACTTAATTAAACCAAATATCAGTAATTACTCACAATAAAATATTCTGACCTAAAGTCGAAAGAAGAATTTTACAAAAAATTTATTAAAGGTTCTTAAAACTTTCAGCTTATGGATTGGACGTCAGAGAAAAAATTGTAAGAAATTTCCTTCGAAGCACTTTGCTCTATGACGGTGAACGGTGGGCTCTAGAGAATACTGACAGAGGCCGGTTGAAATGGTAGATGTTTGAAGATGAAGGGAATGTAAAAGAGTGGTGAGATGGAAACAGAAACGGATGTCTGAATGCTGAAGGAAGTGAATGAAGAGAGATAAATGATAACGGTGTAGGAAAGAAGAAAAGTTTGATCATTTTGTAAGATATCAATGCATAACAAACTCGTTGGAATAATATTCGAAGGAAAATATCTGAGAAAAGAAGACAGAGTTAGGATCAAGGAGGAAACATTATAGAAATCAAGGGCTTCAGGATGACTAAGTGAGCAACGTTTCAACTTTTGTGAAAGTAACCCAGGGTTCGATTCCCAGTGGGGGCTATACCTGCTAAATGGTCTTATTTGTTGAATCACTTTCAGCAACTCTCTATCATTGAAATCGATTCCAGAGGCGATTGGGCTCCATACACCAGACCTTACGGGATACAGCAACTAGTAAATGTCTTGTACAACCAAGGCACTTATAGAAACAAATACAATGAACAAATACAAAGAAAATATCAAGCTTAATCTATTCTGTAACTTGTGATAGCAACGAAAGGATAAACGGAGAGGGAAAGCGCTGGTTCGAGCATCACTTACGTTAGTGTTTTTCACTTACGTTTATCGTAGGACTTTAAGTTGCTTGCCTCAATGAGTCAAGTAAAAACTTCTTGTAAGATCCGTGACAGAAAATATAATCGACTCTCAATAGTAATTTTCTAAACTGTGAAACTAATTCGCGAAATTTTCACTTCCATAAAAACGAAAGAATTTCGAGAGAAAAATAGACAATTATTTAAAATTATTATGTAAGGAGATCAGCATTTATTAATCCAGTATTGTCGCCATGAAGACGCGTTTTTCGTTACAATATACAGCAACTAGCAGATATTTTCTACAACATAAGCTCTGATAAACAAAGAAATTATCAAGCGTACTATCCTGTAACTTATTATAGCATTATTTAATACTTTTCACAACGAAAAGGATATACGGAGGAGGAAAGCACTAGTTTCAGTCTCATTTACGAAGCTACTTACGTTAGGTTACATTGGGTTATCGCACGTCTTAACGAGTGAAGTAAAAACATCTTCTGAGATCCATAATAGAAAATATAACCAAAAATTAATGATTTTTTCTATTACAACTACAATTCTTCAAAAATACCATTTAAAGCATCCAGCATTACAAAACCCGGTCATAATGCTATCCCGCTGAAGACAGTTTTAATTTGGTCCCCCGAAAAGCGTCTTAACCGGGTTATACTGTAGTTGTGTTTATCTTTTACATTCCAAGAAGTATCAAATGGAAGATTGGACTTTATCGCTCCCAATTTCGCCTGATAAAGACTCTTGCGTTGCCTTGCACAAAGGTGTAAGTTTTCGGTTTCATTTGACGCAGGAGTTCACACTACTTTCCGATATCCTAGTTCTCCCCGCCCCATTGATCCCTGCGGCTTGAGAAGATTGCCGCACTTGGTTCATTCTTTTTTACAGCCGGCCTCTCTCGCATACAAACAATACCTTTCGGAGAACTGCACTTCTCCTTTAAATGAGCGTAATTAATGGATGATAAGGGGCTCTAATTTTCCGGCAGAGGAAGGGAGCGAGATATTAAGAGTGGGAGGGCACGGCATTCTTTTCCTTCATTTTTCCCATATGCTCCAGAGCGCTGCACGTGACCCAGGGGTCAAATGGTTTGAAAGGGATCCAAATTGCCCTACCGCCTCACCTTACATTCTCATTTTGGGGGGTCGTTTAGTGACACTCGGTCAGCATAGCAAGATGGACGCTCCAAAGGCTTATAGCAGAAAATAATGCAACCGTGAGCTGCGCGTGTCAGCTATCGAACGCTTATTTTTCACGTTGCACGATTCGTGAACCTTTTGCGAATTGGATTTTATACATTTCAGGAATATCTTTTTCAGCCGAAAAAGATGTCAGTGAATTTCAGTAGTGTTTCCTTTGGATCCGTAGTCACAAAAGTGATGCGTTCGAGCGTGACTTTGTGGAATTTGATGCACATGTTAGAGAAGTAATGATTTGAATGATGAGAGTAAAGATTTTATTACTTCTCCGTCATATGCGAAGTCATATCTGAAATTCCAGCTGCTCTTCGTTGGTTCATTTGGCTTCAAGAACGAAAATGTTATCCATATTTCGAAAGCTCTGATGTCTCTGAAAATCTCAAATCTTATATTCTAGTTGAATACTTAATTTGATCACCAATTCCTTTTGACTACTTTCATGTGAATGGGCTCAGAGATTTCTTCGATATAATATTTCATAATTAGTAATACATATACATATGTATTTACAAGTCATAGTCATAATAAGAGTCATATCTTAAATACTTACTTTATTTAAACATTAAATTAACTGATGTTACTAATGTGTATAAAAGAGAAAGTATAAACAAGAATTATCTATTGATAAACAAGATGTCACCTACCATTTTTTCTGTTTTTGCCATCTTTTTATGCACTCCTTGGATGTAATAGTCATTATTTCCTATTCCCTCCTTTGAAAACTTATTATTGTCAAGATTGTAATCTTTGGATATAGGGTGCTCCCATTGTTAAATATTCTGTTTAAGATAATTAAATAAAAATTTAAGATTAAATATTCTGTTTCATTTTCAATCGCTAGTCCCAAAGCTAAGGTATGGGTACCGTGACCTAAAATTATACATGTATTTAAGAGGTAAAAATTTACAGTGAAATTAACAAAAACACCCTATATCGTGTAAAATAATGGAAATAGCAATTAAGTTTTTTGGAATTTTTCTCTTCTGTAGATTTTTGGATTTGTGTCAAAATATTATTTATGGGTACAAAGAGCAAGGAGAATTTTTTATAGGTAAAACATGAGAGTGTAATTAATAAAAACACCCAATATCGTGTAAAATAAGGGAAATAGCAAGTAAATTTTTTGGAATTTTTATCTTTTGCAGATTTTTGGACTAGCGACAAAATAGGATACAAGAGTATGAGTTCCCCACTCGTCTTCCTAGGACCGAATGAGAAAATGGCTTCCAAGTATGGTAAGTAGAAAGTATTCAGTAGTTATCAGTGAGAAATTTATTTTTCAACAATTTTGCTGCGGAACCTTTAAGATGGAGGTTCACTTTCTTCAGCCCAAAGTATTTCGGGTGAAGATAAAAAACACGAGCAGGAGAAAATGGGAGTATCTCCGTCGTCTCGGGAGGCTCCATGTCACCGATATCCCAAGGAAAGCGTTTTCTGACGGAGATATTGGAGATGTGCCCCATGATCTTCAAATGTTTCCTCTTGTCACTCCATCTGCCGCATAAAAAATGAGGATCCCTCTAAGGCTTCCCATGCGTTTGGGAAACAACAAATGACCACTCACTCTAAGCTTCTTTTGGGGCTCAGGGGTCCGCTGTTTTATAGGCATTTGGTGTATCCTCTCGCTATCTCTCCGTTTGCACTCCAACAGTTTATAAGTTAATACCTATGATTCACATTATCTCACTATCTTTGGATTTTAAGAAGAAATTATTTTACAATTCTTTCTCAATAGAGATGCTGAGTTCTTGAAGTAGAGCTGATCAATGAGATGTAATCTAAATTTACTTCAACGTTGGCCGATTTAGAAGTATGGTCCCAGTCATTATTCTACCTTGTCCCTATTCGGATGAAAATTCCAAAATAGTAAACGTCGCGATATATGGAAAAGAAAAATGATTCAAAGACTATAATTAAATGACATTGAGACTCTGCGAAATCGCAGACATAGGAATGACTAAGTCAAAAAAGAATGGAACGGTTTTGTCCCAATTTAACTATCATCAGAACTTGAAATTTCTCGGCTTGTTGCCTAAGGGACATGGTGACTCTAAGTGAAGCATCCTATCCAGATGTATTCAATTTCATGTTTAATTCTCCGTTTTATGAGCTAAAATTATGAATACTCATGCAGCAAAATTTTGGATGGAGTACGACAATACTTCATCGGTGTTCGGATCGTAAAATATGTCTTATAGCCTGCACTAAGATAAGAATGATTTTCGAAAATACAGCGATTCATGAAACGAATGAATACTATACATGTGAGGATATAAGTATTTTTAAACTCACTTCGGTTACGAGCTAAGGTCATTATGCCCATGTTGGCTCTTTCTGGGAATCGGACCCGGGACCTCTTTCACCAAAGATGAAAGTTTTGCCCACTTGGGCTTCCCGGGAGCTCATAACTCCTAATTTTTACCATAAATGATTATGCATGACGCATAATTACAATATGTCAGCCATGTTAAGCCCAAATCCTTACCCTTTATATATGACCAATACTTTCACACTTGTACTTAAAATATACCCCAGTATGTATGTATTATGTCCCAAAGCTAAGTTTTAATATTGATCATCCTACTTAAGAGCCTTAATAAATGTCTTTGTCAGGGCGAGATTGAGACTGAAATCAAAACTTTCATTTCTATTCGACCTGTTGTAAATGATATTAATAAAAATAAAAATAATGAAATTACTTGAAATTCAATTGAATATAATTAAAAAATAAAAATAATAAAAAAATTGGGAGAAGATGTAAAGAAAACTAAGATATTTTCTTAGGAAGAACATCCTTAGCAGGAAAGCACCCACAAAGAAAAAACATGTGCAAACCAACTGATAGCATGAACTAAAACTTTCGAAGGAAAACTGTACTTAAGAGGAAAAATCACAAAGGCAGCCCTGTAACAAAAATCATATAAAATAAAATCAATAACTGGACGTTTCGTACAAATTCCTTTAAAAAGGGAAAGCTGTAATAATCACGAGGACATTAGCATCTTAAACGTACTACGCAAGCATCCAAGAATAATATCAATAGCATAATAATAACTAGTAATATTAAACAGAGAAAGTAATTAAGGATATCATACTGAAACATTCTACATCGGTATATTCCTACATTAGAGATAAAAGCCCGTTATCCTGTGTTTCTCGACCGAGTCACCCAGATTTATTAATAAATTCACACCTCGGTGGCTTATTTTTAAGACCCCCTTCAAGCACGTTCTTTTGTCCGTCTGTCAGATGCACCGCACCTCCCACTCGAGCGTATCTACGGAGACCGTGCTCCAGATTGCCTCGGGTCCGCTAGAGTGCCTTCCGTGGAAAGGACAGCTCACGGAAATGTGCTGACCGGGGAAAGCCTTTTCGAATGGCACATAATAGGAAGTGGGCGAAGGAGGGGAAAATGGTTAGGGCGTGGAAATGTAGAGGGAAGGATATGTGATGAGATGCAAACGTAAGGGAATGAAATTTTCAGCTTTCCTTGATACTTTCTTTTACCGTCTTCCGCTGCAGTTGAAGCACATTTGGTTTCATACCTTGATTCCCATATGCGCGAAAGCCTTAAAAACATGATGAATCTAAAATATTGATACGTGTACGCAGTGTTTCTTCGTTTTATATTATAATCACTGTTGTGTATATATTTACGTATTCATTTATACGATTCTAGTGACTCTCCGTAAGAATTTTTGAACCGATTGAACCAAATGAAACCAATTTGGAACATTATTTTCACCCTTTTCCCTATGAGATAGAAATATGTAACTTAAGGATTTACATATGGATTTTTTGCTAGAAGTATCATTGGTTCGAATAGAAAATACTGCGGACATAAACTATAAATTATTTTTTTACAGTTTGCTGGCTTTACTTAATTCACTGCAGTAAATTGGGAATAATGGTTCTACAAAATTGAGATAAACCAAAAAAGACTTAGAGCTAAAAATGAAGAACTTACAGCTAAAAATGAAGAAATTGGAGCTAAAAGAAGAAAAATTAAATGAGGATTCTTGCATACGTCGTGAAATAAAGTTTGTATTGAAATTTCGGGAATTCGATGTTGTATTTTAACTTTTCCGGGGATATTTTGAGTATTTTCAGCGAATTTTATCTGCTTTTACCTCTAGCGACGTTTTTGAAAAAAGATTGGCATCTCTTGATATATGTTCTTTCCAAATTATATTACATTTTCGCTGTAATTTTCGAGATTAGTTTCCTTAATGAGAGTTCGTAATAAAAGTTTGAATATACTTTAACCCTATATGGGTTTTTTATTTTCCAATTTCGATTTGGAATGAAATGAACAGAGCTGTGGTTTAGTCAACTTCAAATTTAAGTGTAGCCTTGAGACGTGGAAGGCAAAAAGGTATTGAATCTCTATCGTATAGAATACTATTTCACTTAAGAAAATCCAAAGGATCTCTCAGTATTGCTGCATATGCCTAATGAATAAGTCTTAACAAATTCAAGTATACGATAATGAGACCTATCAATAGCAACAGGTAAATATTCCTACGAATCAACTTTAAAGTGTGGCGCAACATGGAAGTTATGATCCTCTGAAATGGAAACGCCAGAAAAATCTCCTCTTATTTAGGATATTCGCATTCATTCATTCAATATTTCAATTTCAAATATCCTTTCTGAAGTTGTACCTTATGTTGCATTTAATGTGAGCAAAAAGAAAATTACCTACGAATTCCAGCCGAACAACTATCCGTACAACGTTTAACACCTTTCCCTCACTGTTAGAAATTACCACATTTAAAAAACTTCCCCCATGTTTAAGGATGATTCGGATGAGCAAGGGCCAATAGAAGGAATTGGGTGTGAAATTCTAACCAATTTCGGTATAAAGTGAAGTGTTAACAGAGGAGAATTGTAAAATTTCCCTCAGAATACGGATTCATAAATCTTCATTTAAATTCTTAGTATACTTTATATATCTACAGGATTAAAATACATTAAATTACTTTAGGGGGATCTAAAAATCCTTTTCCCTATACTAGCATTAGCTTATCTATTTCCGTAGACCCGTTCTTTCCTAAGCCTTTATGAGCTCTACTTGGAATTCAGTCGCCTCAATGGTTGGTTTATTCTTTTACGACTGTGAAGCGGGTTCACAGATAGCTAAGTAGGTAGCGTGTTCGCCTTTGGTGAAAACAGTTCCATGTTTGATTGCCGGTTGGGGCTCATGCGTGAGAAATGACCTCAGCTGTTGAAGGACTTATACTAAAATACTAATACTTCGGTTGTGTTTATTGATGCACTGCATATATCTGTTATCCTTATCATGTACTTAAGCTAATATTTTATTCCATTTTGTTCGCTATTATTTATTATTACATTCTATATTTTCCCTTTTTCCTTTAGCTATTACTATCGGTAGGTTTGCACAGATTTTTGAACCCCCATTCTTGGGTGTATCCCTGCAGTTGATAATTTGTCGCTGACAAACTCTCATGTGTTTTATACCCACACTTCTTATTTTCCTCTATCCCTTTAAAATTAATTACTGGATAAAATATGACCATGGTTTGGATTAAAAAAGGAGACTTGTAGTCTCAATCTCTCTCAAATAAAGACGTTTTATTTTTATTATTTCGGAACGCAGGAAAATCGCGCCAGAGGCTGAAGTGAGATTGGTTCATTTCTTTACAAAGGCAAAGACTAGAGATTTTCAAGAGATAAGCGTTGATTGGAATCAAGATTGCTTGGAGTGGAAAATGCACCACTAGACTGAAATAACTATGTCAATCACAGCCGAAGCTTGTTAGCGCAGACACCGCAGTTGATACGACTTGTGTCTCTACCAGAGAATATTTTCGTGAAGCCATAACTTTGTGTCCGTATAATAAGTGTTTAAAAATCTTTAAAATTTAAAAATTTTAATTCTTAAGTATCAATATGCATAAAGTTGATGTGGGATGGCTGTACTTCGTGAAACACCATTCTAAACAGGTAAAGGGAACAAAGCTTTGTATGTTTCTCTAGATATGATACCTTGTGAAAAATACGAGGCTTAATTCTCTTAACCTGTTTATCAAAATGCAAACGTACTCTCTTTTAGTTGTCAGTCTCAGCATTGGTTTGCAATTTCTCGGCAAAGGATTCCCTATAATGATAATAATGCAATGCGCCTTTTGTTAAATAGGCAATAATAGTTTATTGTATATATTGAAGTCTTGGTTTCCCCCGTATCTTTTTCTCTCAACGTAACCATCTTTTACAATACTCACCATTTGGCTCATCATATGTCCAATGAGTTCACTCCTTCGTTTTACAAGGCATATCTAAATCTGTCTCCTCTCTCCAGTTTTATTAAAAACATCTTAAAAGAATGACTAACCTTCTCTTTTCGTCAACCTCTGTCCAAATATTATGGTCATGCGATGCTATACTCTGTGTATAAGAGAAACGGGCATGAAAAAGTCTTCCAGAAAAAGAACATTTAGACATGCTGGTACACTTCTTGGTCCTGTCAGACATATTCTATTTTCTTTTCACCCTGTGAAATTTTCTTTCGATACCTGTATATGTTACTTCATCTTTAGACCATTTTCCCGTATATAAATTTAATACCTTTAAATTTAATTTTCTACCTTTTATGTTGTTTATTTCCTATATTTTCTGTCACTTTTTTTATGTTTATGTCTGTTACTTTTCTACATGCTTAATTGTTATACTTCACGGTAAATTGGCATTTGTACGCTATATGTAAGAAATGAATAAAATAAATAATACAGATATAATAAAACAAATAATAATAATAAAATAGCCTCACGATAAATTAATCGTTCATCAACGAGAATAATTTTACATTAAAAATTTTATTATAAATTTTTGCTCAAAATTATAAAGCTATCGATTATGTATCGTCCTCATTAAAAAAGTATATAATTTTTAAAATTATCTCATAATTTCTTCAGTGTGGTGTTATAGTGGATATAGCTTATAATAGAGTAGCTATTAGCAGGTCAGCTGGATGAAGTAAATTAGGAAGAAATTGGACAATCAACGATAAGATGCGAGAACCAACGGTCACGTACGGGACAATTAACGATAAGGCAGGGGAAATTTCCAACTAGATACGGGACAAGCGACGATTATATAAAACGGGAGGTATACCGACCCTTGTGGGTGAATGCCATCCGGAGAAAGCTAGCCGCAGAACAGAGATAAGGAGGATGAGTGCCAAAGGCGCTTGGCCGGTTGCATAAGCTCCAGGATTCGTGTATTGTGTTGCCTAATCTCCAGGATATAATTTTTCTTTCATACGCTTGATGTTCATCCGATTTCTCGCAATTGTCCAGAAGTGGCAAATATACCTCTTGCAGTGATCACCTTCGAAGCTAAGTGTTCTATTGCTCACATAAATTTAAACAGTTTTTATGGTCGCTTTTTTACTCATACGTTTTATCTTATTGGGATGTGCAAGAAATTAATTTTCTATTATTTCTTCAATGCATTTCTAAAGTAAATTTACTGATATGTGATGAATGTACGTGTAAATTTATACACTACGGTGATTGCTATATTAAATTATTCGTTAAACTTTTTGTTTCTCCCATAACAAATGGATTTTCTTCCCTTCACCTCTTATTAAAGGCATAGATCTTTTTTGTTTAGCTTTCATTTACACGTCAAATAAAACTGTAGAAAAACTACCATGTATGTTAGTAGTTATGTCTTGATTTGTACTCTTAATGAACGGATTACCCTTGTATGTCGGGTTTCTGCTTCCATATCTAGATGAATTGAATATTTTTCTTTTTCCTTCCACATAAAAGGTAAGGAAGTCGTTATTACTTACAATGTTCATCATACTAAGAGACAAAGGTTCTCCAAGCGCCGACAGCGGCAAACGTCTAGGGCGACTCCCGGGAAACGGATAATCGCTCAGCGGTCACCAGTTATTCAGAATCCAGATGCGCAAGAAAAAAAACACACTTTGTTAATTCCTTATAAATATATTGAATGCAACTAGTTTCGTCTATCAGATCATCATCCCCAGACAACCCCTCCCCTCTCATATCCTTACCCTCAGCCCTTTTCCGTTGACAATTCCCGGTTTTTCCCACCACCCCTCCCTCCTCCCACACCTGCTTTTCCTTCTGTCTTTCTCAATTTTCGATATTTCAGTGCTTGATTATGTCTGATAGATGAAAATAGTTGCTTTCAATATATTTCTGTGGATTTACAAGGTGTGTCTCTTTCTTTGCATGATGGCACAGTTCCACAAAGTTAGGTTGGAACATGTCAAATTTATACATGAGGCTTACTATGCAATATGAGGAGTGAGGAATTTTATCTATACCATCCTCTCCCAAGTGCTCGTAACTTAGAGTTGACAGAGGTTTAAAAAAAATATTTTAATATAGCAATCCCCTTCGTGTATGCATAGCTAGTTATGATCCATTACTTCATTAGCTAGGCTGGAACATGTCAATTTTATAAATGAGGCTTACTATACGAGATGAGGAGTGAGGGAGTTTATCCATACAATCCTCTCCCAAGTGCTCGTAACTAAAGGTTGACAGAGTTTTAAAAAAATATTGAAATATAGCAATAACCCATGGTGTATACGTAGCTAGTTATGATCCCATTACTTCTTTGTGTACAACATCGTTCAGCAACTCCCAAATTGCGCCATCCGCTTTTATTTCAGGTATACAATTTTCTTATCTCTCTCAGCATTCACCTCCTCTCGAACGCTTTCGATTTCATTCAACCATATGTCCCTTAATTCTCGACTCAACGGCCTTTTCAGCCAATCTCACCTCCCTTTCACTCCACTCAGTATTTCCAAAAATCCCTTGATTCACCAACTAAATCCTCCACTTTTGTGGCCATTTCCAGCGGAAATGACTGCGCATCCAAATCTGCCTCTTCCACTCGCTTTTTTAATTGCTACTGCGCCGATAGCAAAAACCCACACCCCCCTCTTTGGGCACCCGAGGGAAAAACTTTCAAAACAGAGGTTCTAATTCAATGAATTACTTTACAGCAAGTGGATCCACCATTCAAAGGTCGAAAGGGTAAATTTCGGGGAAATACCAAACAACAATTACCTTGTGTTCTAAAACACAAGTATATTTTTGAGGAAATACCAAACAGCATTTACCTTGTGTTCTAAAACACAAGTATATTTTTGAGGAAATAACAAACAGCATTTACCTTGTGTTCTAAAACACAATTATATTTTTGAGGAAATACCAAACAGCACTGTTCTAAAACACAAGTATATTTTTGAAGAAATACCAAGCAGCACTTATCTTGTGTTCTAAAACAGAAGTATATTTTTGAGGAAATACCAAACAGCATTTACCATGTGTTCTAAAGCACAAGTATATTTTTGAGGAAATACCAAACAGCACTTACCTTGTGTTCTAAAGCACAAGTATATTGTTGAGGAAATACCAAACAGCACTTACTTTGTGTATTAAAACACAAGTATATTTTTGAGGAAATACCAAACAGCACTTACCTTATATTCTAAAATACAGGTATATTTTTGAGGAAAGCTCTCACCTTGTGTTCTAAAACACAAGTATATTTTCGAGGAAATACCAAACAGAACTTACCTTGTGTTCTAAAATATATATTTTTGAGGAAATACCAAACAGCATTTACCTTATGTTCTAAAACGCAAGTATATATTCACATATGTATTTCTACTAGTCGACCACAAAACAAAATCTATGTAAAATGTTGTTCTATATTTAACATATATAACAGACGAATTGTGAGTATTATTGGTAGCTAATATATGATCTGGTATACATGAAACATAATGTAAAGGTATACATCGCCCAGATTTTACATCGTTCAACATAGCATTGAGATATCCATAATTAACACTGTTTAAAAACGATACAGGTAAATAATTCTTCATTCCTGGCTAAATAGAGTAAGAATAGCTAAATTTCTTGCGAGATCTACTATTATCCATAGCTATTACTACTATTACTATTCTACTATTATCAATAGCATTATAGTTCTTAATTTCAATAAACGCCGCAGCCTTATTATTTTTAATAGCTTGTAATGTACGGCTCGTTTTAGCTCTGCTGTGTTTGTTAAAACGTAATTTTCCCTTATTCCTCTAATTCTTTCTCTTAATTCTTTAAGTATCTGATAAGTATCTTAATAGATGCTAGTGAGTGAATTTTAATGCGTGAATGATGATTTTTCACTCAGAATAGAATATGAATTGAAATAAATAAATCATTAAGATATCGAATTGAATTGATTAACCATTCTATTAGATTCGATATACTATGCTTTGTTCGTTTGTTTCTCCTATTATTCCCGAAGTGGAGCTTGCATTTTCTTTATAATTGGCGATTTACATACAAGATAATAGTTTCCCTCAATAATATGCGGCAACTCAATGATGGCTTAACTACCAGTTGGGGTAGCGAACATGGTGTTCACCGGATTACTTGCGTTAACAGATAACCCAGTGTACAGGGCGGCGGTCAGGAGCATCAGCCTTAACCAAGTGAGCGCCATAAATAACTTTAGTTGACAGATTGCTCGTCTTTTTCGTTAGAGCGTGACAAGACACCGCTTCCTTAGCAGCCTTGGATCAATAAAGCTCCAAAATCTCTCCTCAGAAATATCTGTCCGCCTCCGCGCATAAATCTTTTGATTGAGGCTTCATTAACATCGCTGAGCGCATTAGTGACTCCCCCTAGGATCTGTGGGGAGACAGGTTAATGGAAGTGTCTTGTCAAATGCCCCTGAGACGACGAAATAGCCCTTGTTGGAGGCTCATTTGACATTTTTAATTTGGGTCTTTGCCCTTCGGAACACTCCGTTGATTGCTGATGGATGGCTTATCTCTGTTGTGATGAAAGTGTAGCGAAAATTTGGGATCGTAAGTTAAGTTAGTTTAAATAGATATAGCGGTGGTATCTGATATTATAAATACCGTTCATATAATAGTCTCCGGGTATTTATTTTATTATTATTATCATCATATATCTGCAGTTAAACTACTCAGGTGGCAGCCCCGATATATTGTTAAGCTAGACTTACACAATATACGAAGACAATCCACTATCCCTAACACTACAAGTCCCGTAAGTACCAAAATTCGAAAACATCATCATGATCACAAACAGTACCAGAACACACACAAAAACAGTAATACTCAATCTTCAATACTCAAGTATTAATAATCAATAGACCAGTATCCCTTACAACACAGTTACACCACATAAATCCCGTAATCAGAGTTACCAAATAGTTTACATCTGTACTTTGGATAAGTAATTTCCACGAAATAATGATCAAAGATAGTTAAACCAACATCTGTAGCATTTCATCCAATACAAAACACAACAATATTTGTGAAAAAAACATAAAAGTCACGTATACACCAATACACGGATCCAAAGGAAAACTCACCCGTACATTTCAACAATGCACATGAATATACACACCTCAATAAACCTTTAGTCATAGAATACTATTATGAATATTCATAAACTTGTATTATTATTACAGTATTGTCTACATGATTACAGCATTAAATAACTATTTAAATTGATTTATCTTATCATTTAATGAGATAAATCTAAAATAAGAGCTCGTTACTCAGGAATGGCGATAGAGAAAGATGGTTTACATATTTGGAAAATGTATGTTTCAGTTATTTCAAACACGTTTTGAATAAAAATATACCTCTTTATTATTATTTTTTAAATTTTTTAGGTGTTATCCTTCGCTTTAGTATGTACTTCCAGTCATCCCTTAGAATAGCGATGGTATTCGATAATTCGAATAATATATTCAGTATACTATATTAATTAACAGGGGTCCAATGCTGAATAGACAATTTCATCATTGGACTCCCTGTGATCATGAAAGCTTTGCTTTCGAAATGCGCATTAGGGATTCTGAATAACTGGTGACCGCTAAACGATTATCCGTTTCCCGGGAATCGCCCTTAGATGGTCGCCGCGTTCGGCGCTTGAAGAACCTTTGTCTCTTAGGTCTTAGTATATTTCACATGTTTAAGAGTCAGAAAAAATGTGTTAATTATTATTTTAATCATTTAATTATTATTTATTTTCGCAGAATAATTGAAAACTCCTGATATTGTGTAACCTTAGGTATTACGTTAATCATAAAAACAATTGTATAAATAATATACTTTAAACGAGTTATTTCGTTAATAAATATTCTAATATTCGCTTTCCGTTCATTCGTCATAAGGCTTTCATGTTTTTTATAAGAGGCGACTTAATTAGACCGTATTCATCAAGGAAAACTTTCGAAAAGGCGATTTTTTTTCTAATTTTCCGTTTGCTTTAACAAAGTCCTCAGGAATTTAATCCATCATCGCTGGCTGAAATTCGAGGAACGATGTAGTGAAGGTAAAGAAATAATTTCTAATATACACTTAATTAAGCCTAACTTAACTGTTTTAAGCGACATTTTTTGTGAGTTTACTTTGGAGATTAGACTTATATTTAGAGGCAACCTAAAGCTTTCAGTGTTTTTTGGTGAAATATTTCCGTATGTTATGTTTTTATGAAAGAAACTGAATATCTGTATTTGGAGGATCTTATTCGAGGTTACTGAGTATATTCATTTTATATCCACCACTCTACTCTATCGGCACACATCTCTACGACTACTTCTAATCTTTGCTGCTAAAATACTCCACACTTCACAGTCATACGAAAGCGCCCCACAAAGATAAGCAGATGATGAAAATTTTCCCCGTAAAATGCAGTCTGCTGTTCTCACGAATTCGCTGAGATATTTCACTCTAAAATACTTGTAAAAGTGGTGCACTGATATCAATCGTCTATTTTAGCTTAAAATTAACGATTAAAATAAATAAATAAATAATAATTAATAAAATAATTAAAAAAGACGGGCTTCAGAATAGCCAAGTGGTTATCGCGTTCATCTTTGGTGAAACAGGTCCCGAGTTCGATTTCCGGTGAGGGTCCACATGTGCTACATGATCTCAACTATAAGGTCGGAAAATTCTCTGTAAGCCGACTACGTCAATGAAGCGTCGAGAATCGAGAAAAGAAAAGAACCGGCAGATTTCTTACCTTCTATGAAGACCTAAGGGAAGCAGAACGAATCCCCATTAATAACATAATGGAATCGGGAATCTTAAATCAGGACTTTATAAATTAAAATGCAAAGACTGCGACGGCAATCCGTCTACGTGGGGTACACTGACCGTAATTTAAAAATCCGTATTAAAGACCACAATAATTCTTTTCTGAATAATTCTTCCTCCTCCTTTTTTCCCAACACATTAACCTTTGCTACTTTTTCTACTCTTTTATTCCTGAAATCTTCTACGTTCACCAAAAAGGGCGAAAATTGAACTTTTTGGAGGAACAAAAGTTTTTTAAGCCTAAAGTTACTTCAGAGGGTGTCGTTAACGATATAATTTCCGTACCTTACACCTCATTACTCCTTTGTACTCTCCGAAGAGCTCTCTTCCAGATAAGGCCAACCTTTACCGTATACCGAATAGCTCCCCTTCATAAGCATTATTCCTTAACCTTCCTCCACCCTTTCTCCTGCGTCTTTGTTTTCGTGGTACCCTTCCATCCCCCTCTCTTCATTCTTTTTCATGAATATATCTTTGTACGTGTGACTTTCTCAGATGACTTTCTCAACTCATTCACCATATGGCCGATCTGTGCCCGAACCGATCGTTTTTAATACATTAAAACCAGGTTAAGACGCTTTTCAGGAAGCCGAGTGAAAATCGGGTTACTAGCGAGAGATTTAAATCTTTTCTTTCTTTTGCATTAGAAAAAAGTAAAGATTTTTTTTGGCTTCTAACTCTTTCAATGAGAACTTCACACCGTAAAAATGAAAAGGAATCTTCTTTAGTTTGCTTTACTTTCCTCATCTGGAGATAAATAGAGTCCGCGAAATGTTGTTGTGTAATATTGGTTAACTTCTCATTATACTTCATATGAATAGTCTGCTTTTCGTATAAATAGAGAATCTTCCTTTGTTACTTAATTTCTATCATTTTCACTCTACAATAAAGCAGTTTTTACCAGATATACAGATAGCTGCTTCGTCGTCATATTTTTAAGAATATTCTGTTTATCTTATAAAGAGAGGGTCTTTTTTTCCTACTTTTTTTGGTAATTTTTCCCTTTAGAGTGATGCAATTTTTACCAAGTAGACAATTAGGGAAGAATAACGTAAACAGTTTTCTGTCTATCGAAGGAGGCATAGGATTGGTTGACCATATTCAGTGTTAGTGCATCTGGGAACTGGAAAATCCACCTTATATGCAAGTAGCAAAGTCTCAAGCAGTATTTTTACCATTTGTCTACTATGTAAAGGATGTAGAACAACGGAAAACTGCGTATTTAGCGGAATGTGGGCCTTATACTTATAGTATGGGCTTTACTGTATATCATATGGAAAATTTGTAATGCGTGATGTTTCTCCCTATATCTTTTGTTTTATGACTAAGATAATTATATATGAATATGCACAGAATCGCTAATACTATACAATTTATCACAGCAATGAAAAAAATCGTGCGCAGTATAAATGAAGCTCACATTTCTCCATCTTTTGCCAAAACACAAATGAAAAATACTCAATTAACGGAAGCGGGAACGAATTAAACTAGATAAAACTGAAAAAATAAAAGATACTGAGAACCGATTGGTGAAGTACTAGAAATTTTGAATAAATTGCAAAGGAACGAATGAATAAGGTTCTATGAAGGCAGTGAGGCAAGGATGAGGTTTATCGGAAGCTGAGATGCAAGAGCTGGACCGAACTGCACCGCCACTTATCCCTTTCAAACCGCAATGTGTATGAAAGGGACTCCTCAAATCGAATTCCAGATTGAAAAGGGTTTTACCCATCGCCTGATCCCTGTTCACAAAGTTCTTATCAAGACGGAAGTTCCTCTTCGGCTTCTCTATTTTTGTTAATCGGAGAACTCCTACGGCTGAAGCAATCGCATTGAAATGAAGTCGATACAACCAACACCACTATCTAATTCGGCATTGTGATAGCCTTGGTACAAAAATGCTGTGATATACTGCTAGAGCGGTGTGGGGCTTGTCGTTACAATAATCTAAGATGCAATGGAAATTTTCTTATATTTATAGTGAGAGAAAAGAAACCGATTGGTACTTTTCCCACAGATTTATTTTAATGTTGAGATATACTTCCAGAGAGGTCTAAGATAAGTATAGTGTGCGGTGTTGGTGGTGGTAGTAGTATAGTGTTTGACGTCACAATAATCTAAGTTATATACAATGGAAAGTTTTAATTAATACTAGTGAGAGAAGAGGGACTAACTAATTTTTCCACAGTTTTATTTTAGTGTGCTTTAAAATTAATAACTGTACAAAATATGACGATGGATTAAATCTGTAGTAGTAATTTTAAAAGTGGTACGATAGCTGAGGTCTTTTCTCACATGGGCTCTCACCGGGAATCGAACCCGGGACAGCTTTAACCGAAATCGAATGCGTTGCCCACTTGGAAATCCGGGATCTTTAGTTTTCTTTTCCACTACCGATCACTAACTTTTTAACTAACCGGTTATTAATTTTTTTTAACCACATTCGTTATCATATGATGTTGGTGATTAATCGTTGAAACCTTTAGTGGAAAATAAAACTGTGGTTGTGTATGAAAAAAGTATAAGTTTGTATCTCTTCTCTCGTTGTGATGGATTTCTACAGTATTACGCCTTTCTTCGTGGATTTTATTATAGTAATAATAATTAATTGAAATATCTTGAATGCAAAACATTGGTTTTAATGTGATTAAAACTATGTATTATCTCTCATGATATCTCTTTTGCACTACGCCAAAAAAACTCCATGTTTTGGGAGTGTGAATCGTTTATCTAATCAAAAGAATTATACGAATAATCTACTGTTAAGTGCTTGAGTCCGAGGCTTTGCGATTGGGAATTTTATTATTAAATCACTGCTTGGTTTCTCGGGAATCCGTAACTAAAACCCAGGTTTATTCTGTTGTTTAATCTATTTAATATATTAGATTTCAGGTACAGAAACAGTAATGCAAGCACAATGAACAATAACATAGCGACATAGAAATTTTAATAACTCGTGCAATCCAACTGGGTAGCAGTAGTATTGTTAATAGGGCTTTGACAGCTTAGGTAACTTTAGATAACTCACCGGGAATCGAGCCCGGGACCGCCACCGCAGCCCACTTAGATATCAGAGGTCTTAAACTTCTAGCAGTTTTTCTCAGCCTGGAAAGGGTAAAATAGAACAGTTCAGGAAACTGTGTAGACAATATTTTTGTCAGCGATATTTCTTACACTTTCTTATATATTTTAAAGTCTTTTTTCGGAATGGAGTTAAAAGGATGGAAGTAAGGAGAGCGTCTGAGGAAGAATAAGGCAACATAAAATACTTTTGAGAGATTCAAATGCGATGAATAAATTTGCTATGCGTGGCATAGTGCCCAAATCCTTAAATGAATTGCTCTTAATGGATGAAAGTTATTTTTCCCATTCTAGATTGCTGAGGATTCCCTCGGTTGTGAATAATGTAGATGGAAAAGGACTTCAACAGATGTTGCGCCGAATTTCGTTATTCAAGGCCGTTATTTTAAATCACGAGAAATTTCAATCTTATCCAAAGAAATTTTACTTTCTCTAAATATCTACACAGATACAGATTTCCATATCCGTACCCTAAACGTATCTAGGTAAGAATGTCACAGGAAGGGTTTCGACAGAAAAATATTCCACGGAAAAAATGCCACAGGACTAACAACAACGATTATTTGTGGCGTAATCCATTGCCAATGTATTTCCAGAATAGTCTTAAACATCTCCAAAATTGTTTTTTCCTTCCGTGAAGATTCTACTCTGGCATTTTTTATGCCCACCGAATTCCAGCAATTCTCAGTGTGATTTTTTTTCGTGGCATTATGTCCTGCCAAAATTACCTTATACGTACATCATTTATTCTAGATTATACTCATTCATACTACTGCTATCAAAATACAATATTTTAATACGTGCCATAGAATCTATCACTATACTCTTAACACTCAGTATAATTACTTATAGTGTATATATATATATACACATACTTATTATATAACTACTTATAGTTACTTATAAGTTTATTCCTTCAGTACCCTTTGTTTCGGGGAAAGTATTTAAAACTCTTTCATTTAAGGCAAAATCAATTTGGATCAATTAAAGAATGAATATTTACCGGCATCCTTTCTTTTAGTATAAGAGCGAACTTTATGAGCGTTATCGTAATCACTATATAATATGGATCTTCCAGTTTAGAAGACAATTCTTTTCAGGTAGATTTATCCTTGCATGCGTGTTTGAAACACGCTACAATATTATTTTCCATCTTTTCTATAAGGAGTTGGACATAAGATCTCGCAAAATTTCTATAACCTTCTGCAAAAAAATACCGCCCAACGTGGGGCTCGAACCCACGACCCTGAGATTAAGAGTCTCATGCTCTACCGACTGAGCTAGCCGGGCTGGTCTAGTAAGAGATATAGAAGAACAAAGACGGATAGTGTACAGGATGATAAAAAGGATAATTTATAATGGAAAGGGCGATAAGTGGGCCTTTCAGGTAAATGAATATACAGCTGAAAATGGAAAATATTCATACAGCAATTCATTAATGAGGAGCAATTGAAATTCCTGTCAAGTTATACAGGGCGTTCAAGATACAGGAAAACACTTATTTAACATTTGAAATTACTATTGTTACGTCTCAAAGTCGTACGCGTAAATTAATTTTGTCTAGACAGTTATATACATTCGTAACTATAAACTAGACTTACTATATACTGGATTTAGACTTATTAATGTTCTTCTACGGACTTCAACTTCAGCTTTCTAAACCCGATGGAGTCTCTCGAAGGTCCTTTCAAATGTGAATGACAAAAGAAAGGTTTCCTCACTTTTTGAGTATTTTGTTTATTGAAATATCTCCGATATATTTATAAAATTTCTAAAAATGAAGGCTGAGGCAGTCCAATATATCAAATTTTATCGTTTTGAGTCTTTTGTTTATTAAAATATCTTTGATATATCTATAAAATTTCTAAAAATGAAGGCTGAGGTGGTCAAATATATCAAATATATCAAATTTTATCGTTTTTGAGTCTTTAGTTTATTAAAATATCTTTGATATATCTATAAAATTTCTAAAAATGAAGGCTGAGGTGGTCAAATATATAAAATATATCAAATTTTATCGATTTTATGGCAAAATATTTAGTGTATGATTGGAATTTTTCTCAAATTATATGCAGAAATATATTGAAATTTTGTGTTATGTTCTTTCACAGCTAAAAAGTGCTGCATCTTAGTGATTTAAACTATATGAACATGCATTGGTAGATACAAAGAGGCCAGGTCAGTCACCTCCTGGATGATTTTGTGGCACCTATGATTAACTAAGGATATGACGAAGAGCGTAGATTTGATTCACCCCCATTTAGAAACATTTAGACTGCGATGTTCAATCATTTAAACATTTCTCTCTCTTATGCAAATCTCAGACCGTTCAGTAATGCGGAAGGCGGCAGATTCCCTATTTTTCCGCAGCGTCGCCTCCGAATTTAAGGGATTTCCTCCTTTTAAACTCCTCCTTTCAGAATCGAATTCAATTACGCAGTCGTTCTCACCAAAGGAGGTACATCTTCCCTTAGCGCTCGGGAAATGAAAGCATTTCGAACTCGCTCACGGCACTCATTCCCTTCGATCTCCTGGCACCAATAGAAATCGAGGAAGAATCGCAGCGTCGCTATGTTTTCTCAATTTACGACGGCTTTTCTATTGCTCTCCACTCCCGCTCCTGCTTAGTCTAAAGTCTAATTCTTCCCTTTTTATGTATTCGATTGATCGTGGTAATTATATATGAAAGGAGACTTCACCGTGAGACTTCCATAGCGTGAATGTCGAGGGATTATAATGGAAAATCTTTATCCGGAAAGATTTTGGACGGTCCCGAAATCATCTTTTTGCTTCATTTTTATGGATCGTGAATGATTAAAGGACTTCGATTCGGGTTCAAGAAGTTCCATTTTTCTCTACAGAGTATTTGTGCGAATAGTGGTCAGTGAAAACTAAGATATACATAGATTTAAGAATACCTTATTTTTTAATAATTGACTACTCCATTAAAAAAGATGGAATCTTTCAACAATTCAACGCTGTCACTGCCCTGAGGATGGCTTCATAGTAGCCGAAATACGTATAGGTAAGTTTTTTTGATGGTTTTCGGAGTTTCTTATTTTAAACAAAGATGGAATCTGTTGAGAAAATATTCAAGGGGATATCCTAGCCGCTAATTTAGTGATTCTACCGCTACTTTAAGTGACGTTTTCCCTCTTTTAGCAAAATTATGACGGACATCTCACACCGTGGTTTAAATTTAAGCAAAAATATACGAATTTCAGTGTTTTGATATGTATATATAAAATATAACGCATATTCATATAATCAATGCATGGTTTAATAAGAAAACATTGAGCGCGTGACGTCACTCAGCGTCATAACATTGTTGCCTTTTCATAGTGGAATAATAACGGTGCGCCGCTCAGAAGAATTACATATACAGCATACATTGTATAGTTATTAATTATATAATGAAATATGTATACCGTTAATTAATTATGCATACAGTACATATTATATAGTATAGCTCGATAGTGCGTACGTATAGGGCATTGATCTTAGAGCTAGGGGGTTAGGGCTTGTATGAAAGAACTCAAAAAGTTCTACATAACAATATACCAATAGATTCTCTAAAGAAAGGGACTAGAAAATATAGTCTGATAAATAATATTGGCTTCCTTATAGGTTTCATAAAAGTCAAGTCGGAATTTTTCAAAGAGACTGTAATTTCGAAACGAAAATAGTGAAAAGAATCCCCAACCATAGACAGGAGGGAAATATTGGCCAACAAACAAAAACAATTGCATTGTTGAGGGAAGGCATATCCATGGCGATTAATTAAGGCGTCTTTGAGACCGTCTCAGCGAGGGAGTTTCATCAAGACTCTGTTACTTTAATAAGCGTTATACTTAGGAAGTATTTAATAACGGCATCGTATCCATCCCTAATATTGAACGTACTTTAAAGTCATTCAAAGGAGCTTAGCTTTGAGAATGTACGGCGAAGATTACGGGATACGTCGTGTTACTGGAATCGGTATGCGGAAATACCATAACTTTTGATCCATCTCTTTGGAAATGTCTCATAAACATTAGGTGTACATATTCGTCGTGCCGAGCCATTTTGTAGCATAGGGTTACATGTCATACACCGTGTTTAATTTTATTCCAAATCAATTTAATATATTTACCGTTATAATTAGAAATATTAAGAGAATTATTAGTGTTTCCTTGCTAAAATGCATTGTTTTTATAATAAAATATCGATTGTAAATAAAATATAGACGTTAATGCACTGAATGTACGAGCACCCCTACAAGAGATGCCTGAGACGGTTGCCTAGCTACCTCAACTATCGACACGGTTACGTGTTAGTACATATACTGTTGTACATATACTTCTGTACATATAATTTTGAGCATATACTTTTGTACATATACTTTTTTGGCGTTGCAGTTTTTATTTTTAAGTCATATTAATACAATGTTAAACACTTGATAAGCATTTGTAATGATAGTAATATTTAACGTTTGGAAAAGAGAGTTTTTATTGGTTTATCAATGGTTGTGTGATCAAATCTGTTAATTCTTATTAACCTTATTATCTAGTATATTAATATCATTTTTGATAATATCTTTGTACATTAAATACATTTACAATAAAATTAATTTTCTGACAAAATAACCTTCACTTTATAATTAACAAAATGGATACATGTTTAATATAAAATTAAACAAAAATATTTCAAGAAGAATTATTAATTACTATTATTATAATAGTATTATTAAATATTGTAATACTATAATAGTATTATTTAATTAAATAACACGTTATAAGGAGTTTTATGGGATACCGGGACGGATATGATAGTGACTTTCAGACAGAAGTTCACCGTAACTGCATTAACGGTCACCCTTAAAGAGCTCTTAATAACGGCTCCGCTATATTTATTTATTTCCATACGATTAAAAAAGAGCCAATTTGACCATTTACAGTGAATCAAAATGAAAAAACACAAATAAATACAAGTATAGATATAAATTCTAACATTAAAAAAGATAAAAAAATAAAATTCACACGGCTTTCAGAACACGGCATATAGCGTATCGAGTACTTCGAAATGTATCATCTTAAGAGACGTTTTAGTACTCCTTAATACGAAATAAATCGTCCACCTCCGACAGACAGACAGACCGACAGACAGACAGACAGACACCGTTACGTTTTTAATGAATATAGATTACATTACATAAATTTACGTTAAAATAAATTTTCTGACAAAATAACCTTCACTTTATTATTATCAAAATGGGTACACATTTAATATAAAATTAAATAGTAATATATCGAGAAGAATTATTAATCATTATTAATATAATAGTATTATTAAATATGGTAATACCATAATATTATTATGTAATTAAGTAACACCTTTTAATGAGGGTACCGGGACGGATATGATAGAGACTTTCAGACAGAAGATCACCGTAACTTCATTAACGGTCACCCTTAAAGAGGTTATAATAACGGCTCCGCTATAATAAATTCACACGGATTTCAGAACAGGACACATAGCGTATCGAGTATTTCCGAATGTATCATCTTAAGAGACGTTTTAGTACTCCTTAATACGAAATAAATCGTCCACCTCTTACACCACTTGACTTCGGCGTCCAACTTTGAACATCCAGAGCCCCTCCTCCCAAATTCGCAAATTCCTCTCCGAAAATTCAATCTTTTTTTCCTCCCCCATCAATCACTCGTCATCTCCCAATGGGTTCGATCCTCGAGCCGAAATTGCGGATCGGAATTCGGGTTTCATTTGTTTTACTCGGGTAGAAATCGCGCGAAGATTAATCCCCCTGCATTCCGAGCCGTGATCTCTTCCTCGGGGAACGATCATTTCCAAAGTTCGGAGGAATCAATTCCGTGTATTTGCGATCGTTGCCATGGAATTCGTTGGAGAGGAAATCGCCCGAATAAAACAATGGTTCTTTCGTTCGATTGTTTATTGAATTTGGCCCGAATGAATGCCTTTTTGACAATCTTCGAGTTTCATCCCCGTTATCCGTGACAGCTCTCCTGAAAGGATATGGGACGTCTGGAATTGAAATGGGAATATCCATCTCAGTGGAAAAGTGATGCTTGGTTCAATGAGAGCACTGGTGCTAAGCCCCGCAAGTACAACTTCATGAAACGTGCTGGATTTCTTTCCCGAAAATAGTTGCGGAAATAGCACTTTTATCGCTAGTAATGTCTGTTTCACAACTCCTTCTCAGTGAATGTTTTCCTGTTAATGTATATTTCTTCTCTAAGAATCCCTTGTGCCTTTTATATCTACACTTTTTCTCACTTTTTTCATGCTTTCGCTATAAAATTAATAACTGTACAAAAAATGACGATGGATTAAATCTGTAGTAGTAGTAGTAATGTTAAAAATGCTTCGAAAGGTGAGGTCATTTCGCACGTGGGCTTCTCACCGGTAATCGAACCCGGGACCGCTTTTGCCAAAGCCGAGCGCGCTACCAACTTGGCTATCTGGGAGCCCGGTAGGTTCTATATATTCTCAATTGTGCACCACAAGACAATAGTGTGCCGCAAGAAGTGGTAAGTGGACCAGGAAAAAATTTACATTGATGTTGATACGGAAGCTTAAATTTTTGCGAAGTGCCTGTAAAATTTTCAGCTGTACTTCGTCCAACGTCATGAAAAGACTATTTAAATCTTATAACACCGTGTAATCCTCACGGGAAAACAGCACGCTCTGTTCATATTGTTCTATCAGATATCAATCATACTCTATGCTGAATATCTTCAAAATCAATCATCAACAACTTTCTTTTCCTAAGCAAAATTCGCAAGAGCTCGCTCCATTCCCCCGTAGAGAATACACGGTGCCATAAGATTTGCGAGGTCTATTCATAACGTTGAACGAAGAATATATGAGTTTGTACAAATGCGAGAAATTCATCAAAGAATTATTGATACTTCCTAATTTCATCAATTTTCTACCGTTGTAAATTATTCGGTCGGTGAGCTGTTGTAATAGGAGCGTAGATTAAATATTTACTCGTAGTATGAGTTGAAAATTTTCGCGTATCTGCTAGTTTTTATTTTACTTGGATTATTGAACGAATACACCATAGCATTTGAATGACACACGTTCCCGTCCCTTCGTTATCGCAGTTATCATCGCTAGTTATTTGTTGTTATTACTTTTAGTTTATTTCAGGGCTAGCGAATTATTGTCTGTTGGAATTCTTAGAACGCCTAACTTCATCAATAAAAATAAACAGTTAGGTTAATTAGTATCAGAAGGTATCCGATCAATAAATGTTTCACTGTCTTCAAATTTAAATTTAGAAAATAATCAGGTAGCATATTCTAGCTGCAATATTTCCTTTAAGCCAGTGTATTCCAAAATTGTGTGCTGCTACTCACTGGTGTGCCGCTGTAGATAGAAAGTGTGCTGCGAAATCTTTGATATTAGTTCCGATGCGAAATTTAAGAATTCGCGAAGTGTCTATAAGTCATAGTCATAGTAGTTTATTGACATAATATATTCAAATTATGCACTGATACATACACTGATAATGAATAGATGTCTCGTCAGATCACAAAATTATGAATATTTATATGGAGATATTACATACAATTTATCATTACATTTTACAACTTTACTTTATAAATTCATCAGTTGAATAGAAATATTTTTTAATCAACACTTCATGTAATTCTACCGAAATTTTTTTGAAATTTACATGAAATTCATTTATATATAAATATATAAATGAATATATACATATAAATTTTTTTATATTTAAATATAAATATTATATATATATATATATATATATATATATATATATATATATATATATATATATATATATATATATATATATATATATATTTTTGGATTCTTACCCTCCCATCGAAGGGTGGAATCCAAAAAAGTTAATACGGATCGACCGTGACAGGATTCGAACCTGCAATCTTCGGATCCGAAGTCCGACGCCTTATCCGTTAGGCCACACGGTCTGTTTAAGATAAAGCTTTCTGCATTATATTTTGCAGAAAAAGGGAAATTTCCGAAACAAAACGATTTATATTCCAAAACTTCAACAGTTTTATTCCACTGCTGGTTATTCTATGAGCTTCACCTTTAAGATAATATCCTCAATTACATCCCACTGCAATTATATTATTAAATTTCTTGAAACTCTTAAATCTTTTAAGAAGAAATGTGGCTCCTTAATGTGGCTATAAATAAATTGTAATTGCTTAAATAGTTGTGGTTGTCCCCCACTTTCACATTTCAAAGAAAAATGGTGAAAGTAGGGAACTACCTGGTTGGGTGATATACGGTGGGGACTATCTGTGCTCCAAGATCGCCATGGTAGTCTTGTTAGCCTATCGCGAACCCTGAAAAATTAACGTAATATACTTCCTATTCATAATTGTGTAAATGATAGCAGTTGATTTAAAGTTTTGTAAAAATTATTAATTACTGTATAAATTCATTGCATTTTATATTTTTGATTTTTTTCTCTCTTAATCATTCTAATCTATTTTCAATTGTAAATAATTTCTTATGAATCTCTGCATTCATTACTTCGTCGTATATTATATTGTTAAAGTAATTTTTTATTATTATTGTAACCTATTGTGAATTGTTGATGATTTATTATTATTATTATTATTTTTAAATATTGCATGTACAACGATGTCACCGGACTTATATGTAACTACGGTGTCAGTAAGTGAATAAACCGCTGTCGACAATTAGATATTATGAATTAGCGAATTACTTATTTTGGCCATCGTGAAAATAAATTCATATATTTCTTTATTTAACTCAAACAGTACTAGCCCAAAAAGTTGAATTATAATAATACAAAGAATGACTGTCAAAAAGATAAATAATAGACATAGAATCTCGAAGAAGAAATCAACAATAAAAACAATAAAAAGCATACAGTAAAAAAGCACAATAAGAACGCACAATAAAAATGTTAAACAAAGACAAAACATCGAGTAAATGTTGAAAAGTCAATATGAAAATGCACACCTGAAAATTAAAAATTGATTACTCCTAGACTCATATTGGGAGGTTAGCGCTCTTCTTAACGTGTCAACAATACAGAAAATATATCAACTCTAATAAGTTCTTTCAGTATGTTATTAGCTAGACTAAGCATCCTCGGTACTGAATTTAAATTAAAAATAATATTGAATATCAAATTAAAAATAATGAAAACGAATGCAGATACTAAATGAAGAATTACGAGTATAAATAATTTAAAACCTATTTTTGAGAGGCACTTATATAATTACTCGTATATACATATGTACATTCTCTCTTCGTATTGATATAAAAATATTAATATTCATTTTTTTACCGTAAAAGTAACCCCACCTTTTCATTATGCCTTAGGGTAAAATAGTAAGAAAGACACTACTTTAAGCGAAAGGTCCAAATCGCAATGTCTGCAAATTCCAAACAGAAAAAAACCACTAGTGGAAGAAGAATTATTGAGGAATGTTGAGGGCGATGACGTCAATCTCGAGATGCAGCCACAGGAGAGGTGCAGCCACTCCCACCGTCCGATAAATCTTCCTCATAACTTCTTGCGTCGAGGAAAGAGTTGAGATTTACAGCTCTGTCGTGAATTGGCGATGTCGGAAAGGGACAGAATCATTCCGAAAATTCTTTCGTAACCGTTCTCACCTTTCTTTTCAATCCTATTTACCAGAGACTTTCTATTTAAGTAAGAGGGTATTCCTGTGGATTTTCTTTTTTATCTCAGTGTTACGTATTTCTGTTGGAGGCACTTTTACCCAAGCATAGGATCTTTTTGTATACACACTCTTTTCTTTGTTTATTTTCGTTGTATATTTTTTTGTACATTTCTTTCTATATTTACTGATATCAGTAACACTTCTTTAATTGGATGGAAGACGAAACTTCCTAGTCTTATTATTTTTCTGATAAGGGCGATTTATTATTATTATTACCTCATTGTTGGTATTTCTATTGTGACTAAATTGTTCATCTCAAGATAAGCTGCTGCGTAATAATTGCATCATCTTGATGTTTTCTTGTTTTAAAAATAGAAACGTTTCTTTGTTTACATTTGAATTGTGTACATCATTAATAATTCCTTCAGGATGAAAGCTGACTAATGGACAAATTTTAACAATCATTAGTCTACAGAAAGTTATACTGAACGATAACAAAGAAGAAGAGGCCTAAGGCTAAAAAAAATTCAAAGAGCAATATAAAAACCCGTGATTCAGCATTATTTTCTACGCTTCCAATTTATATTCCAGAGAAAATGCAATAACATAAATTTGTGGCATCAATTGTTTGATAAAGAACTTTCCAGTGACCCAGTTTTCGCCGATTTTATAAAACTCTTCAATTTTTTCGCATTCATCATCTATCTTTATAATGCGTATACTTAAATGAACACCGTCCTTAGTATAATATCTATTCATCCGATAACAGCATTTTCTATAAGGTTACTCGTTAAATTAATTTTTCGTTTAGTCGGGAGACGTGTTTTCCTTCAAAGAAAAAAGGTGAATGGTAACTTTATGCGCCATAATTCTTCTATAAATTATATAATAATTAATAATTAATTAATGGAATTATTTATTGCCTCAGGAAAGGTTACGATCGTTTTATCAAGAAAGCAACCAGAGAATTTTATAATTAGGTTCTCATGCCTTAGTTACTTTCATCTCATTCATTGAAAACTTTATGTCCACAGGGAAAGGTGGTTAAACTCTTAGACTAACTTCAAATAAAATATCCTTCCGGAAAAGGTATTTCTTCAACAGCGGAGATACAGTTTTTCCTGGAAATGACATCTAAGGGTAATAAACTAGGAAAATGAACCGAGCGTTGTAAGCACCCCCTGCCGAAGTTCATGTTTGCAAATGCCTCTCCTTGTTAGAGCAGGATCCTGGCACTGCTTCGAAATCCTTTAGCAGCGGTTCTTAACCTCTTCAATCCCTGGCACTCCTTCAACTCTCGAAATCTGATTCATCACCAATTTGCAAAACGTTTTATTGGTTGATGAGATTTGTATCAGTGTAACCCAAAATATTAATCAAATTAAAATGAATAATTGCTTTTAATGAAGACAAACAGAGTTAGATACGTATTTCTGTACAATCTACAGTTTATTGCAGGGGGAATGAGGCTTACTGTGCAAGATGAGGATTGAGGTAATTAGGCTTTTCTTTTCCTCACGGAGCCAGAATACTACCTGGTGAAAAAGATCACATATTAAGGCATAGTAACTCTATAATTGTCACTTCTTATGCTTCATATTTCATCGAAATGAATGGAACTAATCAGCTTCACCTTTTACTTCTGTAGATAAAATCTTATGAATATGAATAAATCATGAATAAGAGAAAGACTAATATGGAACTTACATCTCTTTCTATCCCTTACAAAAATATATATTCCGAACGTATGTTCATATGAGTAGACATTTAAACTTCAATATCCACGATGCTAAGCTGATATAGGTGAGAATATTTGTATGATAATTAAGGATGTATATACACGTTTATGTTATTTTTATACTCGTAAATTTGTGATGAGTAAACTTCTACGTGGAAATTTACTATTTGTAGGGGGGATATCTGTATCGTTATAGCGTATCGCTGTAGAATATTATGTTGTCGTATCTAGGAGATATTTTTATTGTTATAGACTAATATTATAGCTGGAATATAGAGGGTCTGTAATTGCAAATAATGTTGTATTTTTGTAATAAGGACTGTATTATTGTAAAACAGAATTGCAATCAATAACGATGCCATCAGACAGTTGGTACACTATTAAAGAATGAATTGTATTAATAATATAATTGGTTGTTTTTCGATTTGGAAAAACTTGCCATTGATATAAGAAAAGATGGTTTTATCAGTTATAGGAATACAGCTGCCTTCTGTTTTTTTTCTAGCAAAATGGATCACAAAAATGACAAACGTTTGGCAACAGACATTACGTGCACGTGCAGACAAATAGCGGAACACAAAATTGTTAGTGACGTGAGTAAAGTTTAGGATTTCAATCTCAATAGGATTTTCCTTCCGAAACCTGTCTCTGAATCTTCGAAGGGAAAACTTGTCAAAACTTGGGCTCTCATTCTCTCCAAAGTGCCATAAATACTTCGTTCAGAACTAAGATGAGAAATGCATTGAAGAGATGCCATCTACTGAATTTAGGGGAGTATCTATTTGCTCGCCAAGATTGGAACTGCCGTAAGCAATACTACATTTAAAAATTTGTCATGTTATTTTGTTATTATTATTTATTTTAATTTGTTATGTTAACAATTATTTTTTCAATGGTATTCCCACTCATTAATCATTACGAATACTAAAATTTTCGTTTCAAATGTGAAGCATCAAAGTAATTATATATATACAATGCGACTCTGCGTTAGTAAGGCCTCACCAAGAGTATGCATGCGGACCCCGCTGAAAAGTGTTGTATTAGCGAATTAGAAAAGGTGCAACGAAAGGTAATACATTTTATGAAGAACTGCTGTGATAAATTGGTAAGCGTTGCTCAGATGCTTCAGGAGGCTGGACGGGAATCTTTAGAAGAAAGAAGGCTTAATCAGAGATTTTATTTATGCTATAAATTCAGACAGAGTACGTTCATAGAAGATTTAACCGACAAAGTGGTTACGGACATCAAGAATTAATTTTTTCCGAGAACGATACGCGTAAATAATCGACTAGGAAAATAATCATGGTGCTCGCACCCCCTGCTATACGCCGAAAGGCGGCTTGCGGGGTGCATATGTAGATTCATATATGTTATGCACTAGTTACCACGCGCGAAAAAGTTTTCAGATGGATTCTGGTACTCTATTTTCTCACTCAAAACATTTCAACAAAGAATAAAAACTAATACTCAATCACTAGAACATTCTTAAAAATACACATTCATATTCTGTATCAGTGTCCCTTTCGATATTCCTCGTTTGTGACGATATATTTCAATATTATCAAATCCAGTAACGAAAATCTATGGGGATATTCAAATTTTAACTCGATTTTTTGACGCAGCGGTGCATTTTTAATTTTAAATCTAGTTTTATTATGAAGCGGAAAACTTTCTCTTTAATGTGGTGTTTCTTTTAAATGTTTTGATGTAGTTTGTTGGGAGAAAAGCCCCGACCAACGAAAACAAATGTTTGTAAATATTATACAAGGATAAGACGATTAAACAATTTTCAGAATTCACCATCCTGTAATCATCCTGCTCTCTATTTACGTTACATCATCCGCCTACATTCCATCTGCATACTCTTCTCTTTCCTCATTAATATCCGCAAATATTGCATCGACGCACGAGTCGGTAGAGGCACCTCTACTCCGGCCCGAACCCCGTAGTCAAGGATGCATCTATATTTTTAGCATCCACTCAATCGTTGCCTAGATGCAATCTGTACATCGGATGCGTTTGGGATGCTCTGTGTACGTAAGGAAGAGCGTCTTCGGTGAGGCGTATTCCTTCCGAAGGGCAGGAGATCACGTCGAGTTGCATTCTGGGAAATTGGAGTGGATGCACCACAAGGTCGATGCCTTCACCCACGTAACGATGGCGCTCGCATTTTCTCTTCTTCTACTTTGTGGGACACGGCGGAATGTTATTTCATGTGAGGTTGCCTATCCCGGACAGAACAAGGACTTAGATGGATTCTTCCTCAATGGGGAATGATTTTCGTAAAGGGTTGAAATGTAAAAATTGCTTAACCTCTTGATAATACCAGTCCCACTAGACTCTGCTCGATTCTCATCTTTGTATAACGTTCCTGGGAATACTGCTGGGGTGAGGTGATTATAAAATTTCCTTTTCATTTTGAGTTGTTATTCATTCGTTTCAGTTTAGACGAATCTGAACATTTTGCCATTGGAAAATAACTAAACTACAGGTGAAAGTAGTGTCGAACATCATAATACAGAAATTGCTATTTTACTTTCCATAATACAAAGCAAAGCGGCACTACCGTTAATCTTTGCATCTCACCCGATAACACAGCGTTTGTAATGGTAGGGCCAGTAAAACCTCGGCTAACTAATAGTAAGATAATTCAATCCTTATCCAAAGTTTTGTGTATTGTTTCTCCGTAAATTCCTCAAATGTCCATTCAATTTCAAGTTATACAGGAGCTTAAACCCGAGATAAACAAATTAGTGTTGTATATTCCACAAAGTCTATCTTTTTACTTGCAAGGTAAGGTATACCGACGAAAATTTTCTTCAGGGCATATATTCATACATCAAATTCTAGATTAAAAATTTCCAACTACTTTGTCCCTTTATCTGAATCCCTATATGATGGGACGCGGTGATGATTCTCTGCAAGTAACTGAGTTATCTGCAAATTTTATTACTATTTAATCCGTTGATTACGTCGTTCACCTGCTTGTCTGTAAAGTCATCAACTCGAAGGCTGGTTGGATAATCAACTCTGCATTAGCTTCCAAAAGCATTGGATAGGGCATGAGACTTGCTCTGTAAATGAGGTAGTTTGCCATCGCTTTTCGCGAATGAGGCAGTGTGATTTAAGGAAAAAACAATGTAAAAGCAGTACAAGGACACTAAGAACAACAATTGTCATAGCATTCAATAACGAACGAATGACCTGAATGAATACTAGAATCATAATTCTACATCTACATATGTATCCTGCAAGCCACCTTTTAGCATATGTCAGGGGGTGCATTCACCATGACTTTAAGTACTTTTATAATCGATTATTTTTGCGTTTAATTCTCGGAGAAAATGAATTCTTGAACCGATTGGTTCTAGTATCTATTTCTCTGATCTTTCTCCCAGTATCAGAACGGCCCATATAAGAAGGAGGACGATAATATCGGCTACATCTTCTACGAACGTACTCTCTAAGAATGTATAAAGTAAATTAAATCTCTGGTTGAACCCTCTTTCTTTTAAAGATTCCGATTCTGCTTCGTGAAATATCCGAGTAACACTAACCGATTTGTCATAGCAATTATTTACAAAACATATACAAAACAAATTGTGTTTCGTTTTACCTTTTCTAATTCACGAACACACCACTTTTCAGTAAGGCCCGATATACAGCATGCATACTCCAGGTGAGGCCTAAATAGTGAAAAGTAACATCGCTCGCGGACTTTTACTTCGTTTCTACCGACTATTCTCTTGACGAAGCCGAGTTTCTTGAGAGCTCGCCCACATATATATATTATGGATGTGGGTACCCCAAGTTAGGTTATCCGTGAGGGCAATACAGCATTATTCCTACTCCTGTTTTCCTTTTTGTCTTTCATTCTATCGCATTCATGAGCAAAACTGATTCGATAATGAATGAAGGATACGTTTTCCCGTGATGAAAAATATGGCATTTGTCTAGATTGAATTACAAATCATAGAGAACCGATTACGTTACCCTGGGGGGTTACATGACATTAATTTTGCTCGAATGACATCAAGTGCTACATCTATTACTGTCGTTATAATTTTGAAGGTAGTAATTACGTACTTGATAGTAAGTGCTACCTGGTCTGAATACTATAAAGAAACGTACATTTACATTTTAACCCCGAAAACGCTACTGGCGCATGGCAGGGGGTGTAAAACACTGAATACCCTACCTACTCTTGGCTTCTCTAATACTTAGCGGTAAAAATGACCAGAAATAACTAACTGTCCTGGCAACTATTTCCCTGTAACCCTTCATCGTTTTCTCTCGATGATCACGTAGGCTACTAACTGATATGACAGTATCAACTACCTTCTCCCTGAGATCCGTAGTGATAAATTTATTAAAAAGCTTCCCACGGTAATCAAGTCTTCTATCACTAAGCGAATCCCAACCGAGGGATTCTGTCATAGCTGAAACACTGCTGTCAAATCTGAAAGCTCCCGTAACAAATCTAGCTGCCCTACGTTGAACCATCTCAAGGCTGGAATTTAATCCTACTTCGTGCGGATCCCAAATTGCACAGGAGTACTCAAGGAGAATCAGGGAAAAGTAAGCTAATTCTTTTACTCTCAATGAATTCTACTAGCTAAACTTTACATCCTATTCGCTTTACCTACTACGTTTTGAATATGCTCTTTGAAGGAAAAACTACTCCTGAGCGTAATACCTAGATATTTATGATGCTTCCCACGGTAATCAAGTCTTCTATCAATGAGCGAATCCCAACCGAGGGATTCTATCATGACTACAGCCATTTCAAAAAATACTTCCAGTACGCTTTGGCGTATGGCAGGGGGCATCTCAGATCTATCGGCGACCATTTCAACATGCGAAACATCCAAGATGACAGGCAAAAAAGGAGTTGGAGCGACCCACAAAATGGACGGTAGCCTCCCAAGTAGGCCCACCCTCGAGCAGTGACATCCGCCTGATAAATTACACACTAGAACGCAGCCCGAGCGGGATATTTTCATTTTATTCCGGCGCCATCAATCCCACGTCACGTCCGGAACGTGACACATTTTGTAGCTCATTTCTATAATGCGAGTGACCGGTACGTGGCGCGACCTCGCGGAAGAATCGGAAACGAAAACGAAAAAAAAAGAGACGATCGCCGCGCGATAAATCACGCCGCGGAATATCCAGCGTCAGTGAAAGTGGGGAAAGAGAAAATGAAAAATTCTCGCGAACGACGAGTTTATAACGAATATTTATTTTTCGTCCGAGCGTGGAATCTCTATGGCATTTCAATTTTTAACGGCCATGTTTTGGAAAGTTATTCGGTCGAAAGTTAAGTCGCCTGCGCGCGCCATTTAAAATCTTATTTATGGCGACAAGTGCGATATACGACGTTTTCCTTCGACAGAGACGTATATTTCGGCGAAGTGTGAAAAACGGCGGGGAATTGGACGGTTATGCAATGAATATCGTATTAAATTTCTCCGACGTGCATTCTCAACGGTCTTTAGTGTCCTTTTCATATGTAAACGAACGTGCGCTCCACACGGCGTGTGCTATATTTTTTCAGAGTGAGATAAGCAAATTAAAGTCTACATATTCCACTGGAATTCTGGATAGAAGTATTTATTTTTACATTTCATGACTTTTAGAGGAGTCACGTCATCGCGGTATCATTATTTTTGACGTCATTACTGATATTACTATTGAAATTAATATCGACAGATTGTTGAATTATCATTCAGTTTATTATTGAAATTATGAAAATTATTATTGAATTTATTGTTGAAATTATGTTGCAGATTATTATTGAATGATTATGGAATTAATTTTGAATTTATTATTGAAATTATTGTTCCAACTATTGTTTAGATTATTATTGAGATAAACGTTGAAAGCATTATTATAATTTCGAATGAGATTATAATTGACATTACTATAAAAATTCTTATTTTAATTATTGTCGAACTCATTATTGAAATCGTTTTTGAAATTATTGTTTAAATTATTTATTTTCATATATAGCGTACGTATAAAAGTTTTACTTAAGATGCGAGATAAGTTCAATACATTTTATAATATTTTAGTATAAGCATTAGTATAAATATTACTATATATATTAGTATCTATATTAGTATTTATTGCAGTATATATATTAGTATTTATATCACTATATATATTAGTATTTATATCATAATGTATATTTAGACAGATTAGGTTTTCACGGCAAGTTGCGCGATTAAAGAAGACTAAGAAAATGAAGCTATGAAAATGTTAGTAAAACTTGGCAGTTTTTGAGTCTCTAACAATCAGTCTCGTCGGCAACTCGAGCAAAATTAATCGAGGAAGTCCGGCATTGTTTTAAATCCCATTATCTTTAAGGACGTACAAAGCACGTTGCAGCGATATTATTATCCTCGAGGAAATAATACAAGTTGAAGTGGAAAAAAGACGAGGCAATCTCCGAATGAGCAGAGTTTCTCAGCAAACCGAGCGGAAAGCTTCCGAAATCGTCCGAGAAAAAGTTGCGCCGTCGAAAAAAATACGAACGCTGCATCACTTCAACTCCTTCGATTTAATTTTCTTTAATAAATTCGGCTCCCAAGCGGAGCGTTAACAAAGGAAAACAAAGCTATCCTGATAATGAGTTTGGATGGTTACTTTGGCCTGAGACGCATGTTTTAATTAGGCGAAAGAATCTCCATTCATTAAGGCTTAAAAGTGTTTTTTCGCTTAATGATAGAATACAATGACGTCTTCACTTTGCGAGATGCAATCCAAAGAGCGTATTTTCTTAAGGAAATTCTGTTTGCTTGATCAAGGGACTGGATAAGGGGCAATTGATATTGACTGGTAAACGAAGGGCAATTATTTAGTATGGTGCTTTGTGAAACGTTGTGTTTCTCGAGGAAACTGTGACTGATCTTTTCTTAAAGCTATTCTTAAAGTAAACGCTATTCCTCCATTATTCCTTAATTAAGAAATTAACCATCTACATTTATAACTAACAACCAATTAAATCATTCAATTATTTCAATACTACAATACAAAATCCTTATCACAGTTACAATAGCAAGAATAGTGCAATATGTATATAATAATAATGTAATAATAATAATATAATAATAATGTAATAATAATACTACAATAATAATGTAATAATTATACATAATAAATGATTCTGACATAATTTGACATCATTTTGACGTATTTCCTTTGACGACTATTCAGATTTCATTGCATATCATGTTGAGTCAAGATATTTTAAGAAAAACGTAAAAATATATGCTAAACACGTAGAAATGCATGACATAGAAATATTAGTCGATTCACCCACAACAAGGTTAAACAAGATATTGAATTATAAGGAGAACCTCTATAAATTACAAGGAATGATGGAGAGACCTTACATTATATAGAGACGAAAATTATTCAATATATTCTACCAAAATGTTATTTAGACTTAATCAAGATATATATAATTTTTCCTGACGGGAGAAACAGAAACCCTTGAATATTCGTATTCATGAAAAAGATGGAAACTAATTGGGGTACTATTTTGAGTTCATAAGCACAGTCTTACGAAGGAATTCCTTACATTCAGCAAAGTGTAAAATAAATTCCTAGCAACACAGTGCAATTTGATCATGGTTAAATAGTGACATAATCAAAGGTAAAATAAGGAAGTGACACTTTCGAGTTAATTGGAAATTGATTGCAATTTTGTTTGAGCCAATGTATCTGGGTCTATCTTTCAAGAAACACAGTGATTCCTGGTATCAAAAGTTGCCTGACTTCACACAATCTACTCCTATGTTATTAATTTTGCTGTTGAAACCTTTTGAGACAATTTTCTTGGGAAAACCTATGGGAATGAAGATAATTATTATGTAATTAATTATAAAACTTCTCCTGCCGGTCTCTATTTCAGGTGATAGTTTGTTACAAAGTTCACAGTTGCAATTAAGCCTGCAATCAAATAAAGTGAACTTTGCAGTTACATCTCAAAGGAGAGATTCCACTCATCTTCGGCCGAACCGGAAGCACCTGGGTAATTATAAAGTAGCCACGATATCACTTTTAGACAAACGTCATTAGAGTGCTGGATTTCATCGTCATCCGTTGGATATTTTTTGCGTGACGCTGTAAAAAACCTAAAGACTGACATGGACGGACGGCTCCGTTACACTTTTATTATATACTCCGGAATTCCCCCGTCGGAAATGACGGAACTAAGTTTAAGTTACAAAATTTAATTTTTAATTGAATAGTTTAATACATTTACACATCGATATTCTTTGTTTATTTGGTTGCTAAGAAAATATTGAGTTTAATTTACATTGTTACCTTAGAAATGATTTAGACGGCTAAATTTTCCACGTTTAAGAAATCGAAAACATTTATTATTTAAAATTTTTTCATACAATCCAACTTGAAACCATTTACAATATAGAAGATAAATTTATAAGAATACATTACTGATTTTCGATTTCCAAAGTTTACTAATGCATTCCTAACTAAAAAAATATCTACTCTCCTTCCTCCTACATTTCACATGACCTTTTCCTATACTTACATTACAGTACCGAGTTCAACAATCTGTTAGTAAACTAGTAGTTTATAATCACAAAATTTTCCGATTTTGTCCCATTTTTTCCTAATTCTTGCAATCTGGAAATGAAAACGATATTCCACGAGTAAAATACAAATCGTTATTCAATTTTCTTTCTTTTGGTACTTAATCTCAATATTATAGGACTATTATTTCTAATTTAATTCTGCAGGAGAAAAGAAGCCCGCAGTCGATCAAAAGGAAATTTACATCTATATCTAATGAGAGATATTTCGAGTAATTTGAAGTCGAGCCCGTGATACTTTGGAGAAACAAGTATCTGTAAGTAATAGCTAATTTAATCTTTAACGATCAAATAAAGTTCATGATTCTATCTTGTTGAGAGGGGCGTGATATTAATGTTCGAAAATTTATTTCATGCCGGAGTTACTGACATCGGATGAATAAATGTACAAAAAACATAACAGTGATTAGTATAGAGAGTGATTACATCTAAATCTAAAGTCGAACTCGTGATAATTTGGAGTAACAAGTATCTGTATGTGACAGTCCATTTAATCTTTAATGAATAAATGATATGATGATGAATAGAATAATAGATGAATATGATTATCATGTATGATAATAGATTGATAGATGAATATGATCCTATCTTGCTGAGAAGGGCGTGAAATTACTGTTCGAAAATGTATTTCTTACCGAAGTTACTGTCACCGTATAGATAAATACATACCCAACGGTGATTATTATATAAGTTACTTAAGTTGCTCATCAGCAGATGCGACTTGAATCACTTCCGGCAGAATCGACCCCAACTGTCTTGCTCAATGGAAAGAAAGAGGCGTGAATAAAGACGCCTTCTTTGGCACATCTGATATTCGTTGTAATTTTAGAGAAATCAAGGTCCGTGGAACAACGGTTCCTCCGCTAATCCCTCCCACACTTAATTACGCCAAAGGAGACATTCCGCCGTCCCAAAAATCGCTTCCAGTCTTTAATTAACGGCTCCTTGTGGTTTGGATGCCGGAAGCCAACGCTTGGCGTCAAACCAAACGGTAGCTCTTCTCTCTCTTGTTTCTCCAGAAGATGATTTGTATCTGCGGTCAAAAGAGGCAAAGAATAGAAGTTTTAGAAGAGAAACACTAAGAACGGGGATTTTATCTAGATCGTTTAATGACGGATGATACTCGCAAGGTTTATAACTTGCGTTATTAGATATATAATTTATGTAATTTATATTTATTGAAAATTTTGATAGATATTAAATTGATGTTTCGTTAGGTTGTAACCTGACGACGGGACATACATATTTAAACAATTTTATTCAACGAAAAAGAAATAACAACTGAGGAAAGTGCAGCAGCTCAAACGAATCATAAAAAACATAAAAATTGCATTTACAAAGTTACAAAATCGATATTATAAACATCAATATCAAGTAATATATATAGATGTAAAAGTAATAACCACATTAAGTTTCACTGGATTTTTCAGTGAAATCCAGTGAAACTTTATAAATTTAATTGTCTTTCCATCCTTGCTGTGGAGTTTTACGAAGTTACGGCTTCAACTATCAATTTTATAATATAGACAGAGTAATTAGATGGAAATCTATCAGTTTTCAGAGAGAGAGAGTTCTGTAAATGAGCAATGAAAATCTTTGTATTCGTTTTCTCTTTGATTTGGACTACTACTTGTCAACTTGCTAATAACGTAGTTTCCTTACAATTCAACATGTATGTACTGCTGTGAACTTCATAAATAATTTTATTGAAATATAAGATTAAAACACTGCTGATTTCTGTAATAATGGTGGATTATTTGTTAAATTGGACCAGGGTATCGAAAAATATTACGATTTTAGTTGAATATTATGAAATCGGAACGCATCCTGATTACTCCTTCGTAACTAAAGAAAAGAAAATTATTATACTAGATAACAAAAGCAAACATTTCATACATGATGATGGTTTGATTCCAGAGTTTTTGGCTGAAATATCCAAGAATTCATACCATTCATACATAAATTCATAAATATTCATTACCGTATAAGACCGTTTGAGAGATATTACCGTGCAAAATCTGGTCGAATACGTGTTACTAATCCAAGAATCAAAATCATGAATAAGCATATATTTTAAGTAAAATTCTCAACAACCAATAATAAGAGGGGGGTTACCTGATACCTCGTATATATACCTACCAACCTACCCATATATATATATATATATACTTTTCCTAACTCATCACCATAAGATGTACGAAACCATGGTCGTTTCTTGAGTGTTATCATGCTTTTGTTAGAGTTCTAAATCCCTCATACATTTTTATTTCACTTACTCACAAATTAATGAGCCAAACAGACCCTTTTCTATCGATTTTCAATGTAAAAGTATTGTAAATGCGGTATTCACGCTCATTTTGTAATGACGTTTCTTTAAATGTTTCCATCCCTTGAATTTTAATGTCGGATATGCAAATTACCACCGGGATGACCGTAGCCAGGTGTTTTGAGAATTATTTTTCTCGAGCCAAGAGACATTTGAAAGGTGAAAACACACGAAGAAAATGTGAAAACTGCGGTCTGACGACCTTTTATTCTGAGTGATTTATTGGTCGAGATTCTCTCCGAAAATTAAAACTTTCGGCATTAGTCTCGAATTTCGCTTGCTAATTGATTTATGCTTCGTGAAACATTGTTTCGCACGAGGAATGGAGGGTAAGGAAATGTCCCTCTGTCTCTTGCCGAAGTAGGAAATGTTGAAAATTCCTTAAAAGTCTAAATAACTGCGTCGCGAATCCGCTTTCACTTCTGGGACTTAAAGTCGAAGCGGCGCCTTAAAAGGAAATTCGCGGCGATAAAACAAGGTTTAAAGATTTAAGGAAAATTACACTTCTCGACTAAATTATTCAGGCTTGGTTTATTTTTCTTGGAAAGACTTTTTTGACCTAAAAATTCGTCGGCTCTTTCTGTACGGTGAAATTACATGAAATGTTAACTGAAATCATGCTAGCAATCATTAATAGCTATCCAAACACTTGTAAGATATTTAAGTGTTAAGATATGAAAGAATCAAGTTCTTTGGTGTTCAAAGTACATTATTTCAGTTGAAAAATCATTCGTTGCTTATATATCAGACCATCAGATCAGCTAGACTTATTGTAACCTATTTTGTACTAGCTTTTATCTACTCAAGAGGTATGTAGTATAATTAGTCTGATTTTCGTATGCTAATTTTGGCACATCAGAAGATTCCACGTAAAGAAACTGTTATATGGATGCATATGTTAATTATATTACAGAGTCATTGCGTACATAATTAAATAAGTATTACGTTTACATAACAAAAAAAACATTAAATGGAAATAATACCAAACAAATTATTGAACGAAATATTATGCAACGTCATACAAAAGATATAAATTCTACGTTCCAGTATTCGATCATATTTAAATGCTATAATTTAATAATTAAATATTTATTAACTCATTATTAGTATTTTCAAAAGTGGTTTTGTGAGCATTTCAAACATGGACTACCGCTGGGAATCAGGAGACAGCTTTCATCAAAGGCGAACGCGCTACCCACTTGGATATCCGTCAGCCCTTTATATACTCGTACGATCCTTTATAACATAGACATATTGGCTGTAAGATATAAGACGACATAAATGTTTACCTCAATTTGTACCGAAGGATAAACTTGTATCTTCAACGTCACTTCAGGTATACTTAACAAGGATTAGAGGCTGCATCAGGAAAAGGATATTTGACAAATAAAGACGTGCATCCAGGAAAAATCGCAAGGAAAAGCGGAAATGAAAAGAGTTTGACAGGATCGGGGATGTCAGACTTTTACCACATCTGCATCTTCTTGGTATTTGAAACTGTTTGGCGAGCTATCAAACATCAAAGACAAGGTACTATAGCATTAATTTATTTAACTGCCGTTGTAATGCGTTGAATGTAACGTAAATCACTTGGCGAAGGCTTTTCAAATAGTATCAACTCACCCAGAATATCTTGTTTGAATTCACGAAATATTTTCCTATTGAGTATACACAATAAAGAATTATTTCAAAAACTTATACACTCAGAGATATTGTCAACGATAATACTATTATGACAACGATAATGATTTCCTTTATGATAAGTTAATTTTTTTGCAAAACTTTGCTACAGTGAATTCTTAGCAATTGAAATAGTTCATAGAGCTCCTCCAGAGGTACCTACAAGTTCCTTGTTCACATGCAATAAGGGTTTCTATCGAATGTCATGAGCGTTGTAATTAGCCTGCCGCAAACACGCTTAGTTTGTCCTTTGATTGGAGTAGAATTGGGTTGGATATCCATTTGATCAAAGGAATTGCATAATTCCACATTTTTACGCCATAAGGCCGAAGCATGTACTGGAGCCAATAATGATACTTATCCTGCGCGAATGTTTTGCGAGATATTGTAGGAAAATTTGAAAAAGGCAAAGATAAGCATGTAGTGGGAACAGTAATTATCCTGTGTATGACCTCTCTGAAGCGGTGATCCTCCGACAAAGTTCATCGAGAACACGTGACAATTTCCAACACAGTGCGTGTTAACTAGGGATGTTACTGAGGAGGGTTTATTGGAGATACCGACCTGTGTGGATTCATAGGTGAATCCGAGTCGGAGATAGCATAATCAAATTATATTAGCTATATCTCGCATAAAAAGATTTGATTTGGATTTAAATCGATCTGGGGAGACTTGACTCTTTGGAACTTCGTTAAGGAAAGCATGATGTGATAACTTTCCACAAAATTCGACCAGAAATTCTTGGAAATGAATTCTTAATTTGCACGTGAAATGGTACGAGGTACAACTCAAGGTTGTACGAGAGGTGAAAATTAATGACTTGACCGTTACTCGAACCCAGGTCTCCCACCTTCCGGGCAGGTATTTGGGAGAATTAGTTTGGAAAATATGAACAGTTGAATTAGTAGTGTTATTCAAAGTAATAGAATTAAGCAAATCTCACTAAATTTGTATCTTTAGACAAAATTTATGTTAAGATACCTACTGATGTCATATAACAATCACTATTTTGAATCTATTTATAAATTTTTATATTCATAAACTTATCGTAAACGTATATTTATTCATCCAATGTCTGTAACTCCCGTAAGAAATGCTTGGGAAAAATTTTTGACCACGCCCTTCACGACGAGATTGAATTATGAAATTTAGAAATTCGTTAGAGCTCTGATGGTCCTTTAAAAATGCTTATTTTGCCCAAAGTATCATGAGTTAGACACTGGACGACTCGTTCGAACTAATTCTCGTAAGAAATACATTCATACAAAATCGATCAAATTAAGTTCATTTTGATCGGTTGAGGACTTCTTTCCTACGATATCGAGATAAGTACCAAAAGAAAGTAAATTGAATGAAGATCCTTATTTTGGTCGTGAAATATTGTTTTCAATTCGGAATTCCAAGAATTAGAAAAAAATGACGGAAAGTTTGTGCAATTTTATGTTTACAAAGAACCAAGCGCTCTGACGTCTAATGAGATTGTTGAACCCGACTGGTATTAATATAATGGAAAGGCAATATGGAACATTTGAGTTAAGACCAACATATCATGATAAGGAAAGAATCATTCAATTCTGGAAATCAAAATTCAGCAATACACTTTCTCAATTAATGCCCTATTAATAGTTTAAAATTAGAATTTATGTAGAAAATTTAAAATAAAATAATGTTTCTATTCTCATTAACTTAGAAAATTTTTACGTCGAAATTATTTCAGTGGTAACATTTTAGACAATGCGAAACTTTGCACTTACTCTTCACCAAACCACAGATTCTTCTATACACTCGAGGCCATTTTCTCTAATCTCCAAAGGATTAATGCGTTAATGCGTATAGCGTAGGCAAACATTCGCAGTTTGTAGCAACTCGCATGGATCTTACCGGCACACTCTTTGTCATTCGATTAATTCCGCTAAAACTCCGTTTTCATTATATGGGAACCGAAGAATCGGATTCGAAATTAAATTTGAACCGGACATTTTGGATTCGGAGTCGAAGCTCCTAAGTTTTTACCCGCTGCGAATATTTGAACGATTTGAAGAAGTACATGAGGAATATTTGCGAAAATATTAAGTAGGCAATTCTCTTTAACTTTATTTCATAAACTTAATTCTATAGCGTTCCTAATTTTTCGGTAATCCAATACGTAAAATATCGTTCAATCTCTGATGATTCTGTCCAAACAACTAAGGCAAACAACGACTGTATTTCATGTCTTGGCCATCATATTTTAATGGATGGAATTTTTCATAAGTTCTTTCGGTGCAAGATGTTGGGAAAGGTATCTGTAATTTATTTTTGTCTTTTTATTCATGGATGTGTCCATATGAAATCTACTGAGGTATTGGTGATGCTGAATAATTCCTGTCACATAAGTTGTCGTGTAGTATTGTTCTAAGATCCAATAATGAAAAATCTTGAAATATATAGGCGTACGACAGTGAGGTGTAATGGCAGCTTTTCCAAAACGGCAATGAATGTCATTTGGGAACTTCTTAAACTGTCTTCCCATAATGCAAGGAAAAAAGACACTAAGTTAATTCCACAGATATGTATTTATGAGCAACCAGTTTCGTCTACAAGGCACTGTGATGTGCCTGATGATGTCTTGCAGACGAAACCAGTTGCTCATAAATACATATCTGTGGAATTTGCTAAGTGTCTTTTTTCCTTGCATTATACCGCCATTCCACGAGGCTAGGCTGGGACATATTTATTTAATATGTCCTCTCAGTTACGTTTTTACTTTCTTTTCTAATATTCCCGTCATACGAGATTCTGTAAATATTGAGCGGCACTTCAGTTAGTGAAGATAATTCGTACATTAATATTATTATATAGTTATTAGCCGAAATGCTATCCCTCTTGAGCTATCAAATCTTAAAGTTCAGGTGAGAGCTACGAAAAACTACCATTTCTTACAATTGTGGAAGAACCTTTAGTATTTTGAAAACAATCGCTCACCGAATTACAGTATTACCGGGATTGGGTAAAAGTAACTTTGCACATAAGGGCGTGCACCTAGGAAAAATCTGTATATAGAAATATTTAATAAAAAATTTTAAGCCCTTGCATACAAAGTTCCCAAAACAGCTTCAGAAATTGTTCTGATCGGATAGCTTAGTTAGTCAAAGCAGCCTCCCGGATAGAGGTGGAGATCCCGGGTTCGATTCCCGGTCCTGTATTACCGTATTACCGTGGTACCATACTTACCTGTATCATTAACTTAGCCTAAAACAGTGAAAAAACTTCTTTGGCCGAAAAATTCATTGTTGGAGTCACCCGTTGGATTGGTTGTCACTGTATATATATTTCCCCAACCTAGACTCTCCTAGTCCTTTAGTTGGAGGGAATGATAAACTTCCGTGAGAATAAAGGATGGATCTAATAGGAATCCCAGTAAATCTTCTTTCTCAAGATTAAGCGACCACAGCGCTGAAGAAGTTGTTAGGGTTTAATGGGATTAGCAGCCAGCGAGGTTTTTGGTACAAGTTGTCAACTCTCTCATTCCTCATCCGAAGCTTAAAAGCGAGGGATTTCCACCGACAGCGTTTCCTATTGATCAAAGTGAAAGTCATATGTTTCGGCATTTAAATTCCGTTCTCCTGGTCGGCAATTTCCTTCGAATTCGTGTGGGGAAATGGAGTTTGTTTGATTAGTACACCTTCCTCAGAGTCACGCTGTTATTACTATGGATGCGTTAGAGTTACTGGACTAATAGTCCGTTGGATATGTTACTGATTATAGTATGTATTACAACAATAAAATACAATAATATATAATAATGCAATACAATTATATACAATGAAACAATACAATCATATACATTACTACATCAGACACAATGGGTTTGTTAGGAACGTACATGAGGGAAAATAGAAGGAAAAGCAGCAAGAGGAAGACCAAGGGATGAATATATTAGCCAAATAAAGAGAGATATAGGAAAGAAGAGGTATGAGGATGTAGTTAAGTTAGCTTTAGATAGAGAGGAATGGAGGGCTGCAGTCAACCAATCTACGGATTGAATGACCTATGATGATGACAATACTACAATACAATCATATGAATAATACAAGAAAGTTTATGCAAAAATACTATACTATAAACAATACTAATTACAACAGTTAAATAATTGGAATAATTAAATAAAACCTTACCTACTTTTATTAATGACAGTTTTTCCTCATCCAGTGATATTTTTGTTATTATTAATTCATTACTGGTGGACTAATATTGCGGTGGTAAAGTTTTAAATTGCAATACTATTTTACATTCATATAATGACAGTGCACTATTTAAAATACTATTTACATTAATATGATTAGGTTTTATAGAAGAAATATCATCTACCTACAACAGTAGTATATTTCTATACATATATCATCTAGCTACAACAATATTACATTATAGATACCTCCCAGCTACAATAATACACTATTATAATACAGGTATCTCCCTTACAAATAATATACATTCACCTAAAAGTAGACTTACTCAATAGAAATGTACCTATATCAACAATTGTTCCATAACTTGCATCCCCAAATTATCATAAAATTTTTCGTTACTATTATCTCTATTAGAACAAATGCCCATAAATCTTCGACGTTTTGTATAACAACGAAGGAGGAATGCATCATTGTCGAGAAAATATCAATTAGCTATGTAAGCGCAAAATTACTTATTTGAATCAAATTGCAGAAAATTGAAAAATTTGCCTCAATTCTTAAAAAGCAGAGGTTCCACGTAGTACGTTTCAAATTCGGAAGAATTAATCATTGTTTTTCGAAACAAAGGCACTATTACCGACATCGCGAGGCTTTACGGTCATAACTTAAGCATCCTATTAATACTATGCTAAAAGCAATCTTTTATATTAAAATATTGTGGTATTTAATTCCGTAATGCATTCGTTATAGGCCTATTTTTCCATTCTCGTGAAAGGCAACTTTCACAATGAAAGTCATTTTAAAGGTTAATATATTTAAAGCCGCGGAGTTTGTTCGAGAATTCGTTTCTTTTATCAATGTTTCCGTTCGATTTTGAATACTAAATGTGTATCTTATAAGTACAAGATTTTTATGGAATCCTTTATTATACGGATTTTGTCTTCGGTATATAGGTTCATAATGGTACTTATTTCTTTAAGAGAAGATGAAAGTTAGTGCATATAAGCGAATTTTCTTGCGCATTACCACTGTATGTAAAGCCCGGAGGCTGGTTGGAATCTCATTCCCGAGGGACAGGGACTACCTTCTGGATAGCCAAGTTGGAACTGTGTTGGACTGCAATGAAAGCTGTCCCGGGCTCGTTTCTCGGTTAGGGCTCACGTGGAAAATGACCTCAGCTGTCGAAACACTTATAAAACCAAAAGAAATACAAAAATAAAAAAAAAATCGACTAGGAGGACGGAATGAGGCTTTCTAGGCAAGTAGTAGTATGCTCTTACTTTCCTCATTGTGTACAGTTTTTTTCAAGATATCTCTTTCTTAAATTTATATGACGAAGGGTTACTTGTAACAAGAGACTTTTTAGTCTCAATCTCTCCCTAAATAAAGTCCATTATTATTATTATTACTAAGCCAGAATGTCTGAAGCAGAAAAAATCATCGTCAATGAAATGAAATCACAATTCTCCGAGTAACACTTTCCGTAGCATTTCATAAGGAAACACTTTAGATATGCCATTATCCAACATGATTCATACCTCGGTAGAATCATATCATCACAACCATGAACAAGACATAAAATATGTGGACAGATTTTTTCTCCATCCTGAATCAATACAAAAAATAAAGAATTTCATTCATCAAGATATGATAGCAGAATCTTATTACGTGTGAGATCGTGTAATTGCTTCGAGTCAAACCCAGGACACGTTCCTTAACATTTCATAAGGAAACACTTTAATTATGCCATTATCCAACATGATACATACCTCAGTAGTATCATGTCATCACCTTCATTACTTCATCATGAACAAGTCAGATAAAAATAAATGAAGGACACATTTTTTCTCCATCCTGAATCAATACAAAAAATAAAACATTCATTAATCAAGATATGATGGCAGGACCGTATTACGTGTGAGATCGTGTAATTGCTTCAAGTCAAACCCGGAACAATCAAGGAAGTATCAGGCGATATTCTAAGCCGTGACGACTTACAACGATCGGAAGTTTATTCGCAAATTATGTCTCTCAAGATTTAGACCAACGTTCACGCGACACCCGCTTGCAAACCTGAAATATCTTTCACGAACCCACTTTTATCTCCGCACACACACCCAACGAAAGCATCCATCATAATCCCACGGATAATTACTTATAACGGCAATAAATCGCGAATGTTGAAACGGCCAAGATACACAGTTTAAACTTCTCCGATTTCAAGAGATAGCGTCCCGAAAGCATTAGAAAGAAGTGCCATTAAACACGGAGGGATAGGAGAACCGCTATAACTGGACACAATTTCATTAAAGGTAAACGGATAGCTTTATCTCTCTCTCTATTATTTATAGCCCGCGTTACCTTTGCCTGACGAAAGTTGTGTTTTGCGTCCGAGAAAACAAACAGGAAATTAATATAAAAAAAGTGACGCGCGAAAAGACGGCAACCAGTCGTGCAGGTTGGGAGTTATTATTGCTCGTCTCTTAATAGGCGTTTCTGTCAGAGAGAACTGCCGGAAAATCATTCAACGGAATCGTTTTTCTTCGTTGCGCTCCCGAGGATTTTTGAAATTAATACGGACGGATGAAGAAATCGTCCCAAATATTAGCTCTCGATAGGTCGAATCGTTCGGCTACCGAATATTTAACGAAAAAGATCAGATGACATTTCGCTTATAATGGATATAATAATTATGATGATGATAATTTCTTCGATGGATACAGGAAGATATCCGAAGTATGTAAATCCACTTTTATAATTACGTATAATGAACATATATAAAAACTTTTTAACCAGAATCCAATTACTATTATTATTGTTATTATTGTTGTTACTATTATGGTTGTTACTATTATTATTATTATTATTATATAAAATTGAACACATACATAAACTTCGTAACCAGAATCCGATTACTATTATTATTGTTATTACTATTATGGTTGTTACTTTTATTGTTGTTGTTATTATTGTTGTCACTATTATTGTTGTTATTATTTTATAAAATTGAACACATACATAAACTTCGTAACCAGAATCCGATTACTATTATTGTTATTATTGTTGTTGTTATTATTATATAAATACCGCCTTATTGAGTCATTAGGACAGATAGCGTGGTCATTTTTTACTTCCATAACACAATAAATACTACAAATTTTTACGCGGATTTACATGAAATTTATTTGAGACATCTATAATGCACAGAAAATAAACGAAAATTAAAGATAAATCTGAAGAAAAACCGCAAACATAATTTGAATTTAGAAATCAGTTACAACGATTCCCAAGAAACCTCAAATGTATCGATACAGAAACAATATTACGCTTCATTAACTTAAAAAGAGCGTGTTAAATAATTACCACATAAATTTTACCTCAAAATTTACTTGAAGTAGCATTAACCACTAGTCATTTAAGTGTTAAAGTTAGGTTTTTCTCTCGATTTCTAATTACCTATACATTATTTACGTTTTAATTAATTTCATTGACGGCAGGTTAGATGGAAGAAGAGACTTTTCAGTCTCAATCTATTCTAAATAAAGACATTTAAGACTTTTAAAATCTACTTCTAAACTTAATTTGTTTTTCGATCAGGGAAAATTTTTCTTAACGTATGTTATTAACCTTATATGAGGTAAAAATCAAAGTTTGGATTATCCGTGCTTTCTGCCTCAATTTCACTTAAATTAAGACTTTTAAGTCCTTTAAATTGTATTCCTAAACTCACTTTTATTTTTTGGTCAGGGATGTAGTCTAATATTTTAAGCTCGCAGTTTCGTTGCTAATTTTTATTAATATTATATGAGGTAAAAATCAGTTTGGATTATCCGTTTTTTCCGTCACAATCTCGTTCAAAATTTAGACTTTTAAGACCATTAAAATCTACTTTTAAACTCATTTTTGTTTTTCAAAATTATTTCTTCACGTCTTTTATTAACATTATACGAGGTAAAAATTAAGGTTTGGATTATCCATTTTTTTGGTTCCAATCTCGCTTAAATTAAGAACTTTAAGACCTATAAAATCTATTTTTAAACTCATTTTTGTTTTTCAGTCAGAGAAAATTTTTCTTAACGTATGTTATTAACCTTATATATGGTAAAAATCAAAGTTTGGATTATCCGTGCTTTCTGCCTCAATTTCACTTAAATTACTTTTTAAATTACTCTTTTAAGTCCTTTAAATTGTACTTCTGAACTCAATTTGTTTTTCGGTCAGGGAAAATTTTTATTAATATTATATAAGGTAAAAATGAGAATTTTGAGACCTTAAACATCTATTTATAAACTTTTGACTGTTTTTGAGTTAGGAAATCTTTAAACTCCTCATAATTTTTAGGTAAGGTATGTGACCTAATACGATACGGACGCAAAAAATATATGCAAACCATTCAGTGGACCATACTTTTCACTCCCATACAATATAAGACCCCATAAGGAACGTGTCGCCCCATCGTCAATGCATCGGCAGCATAAGAGTTGCACATTTTTCATTGAATCGACCATTGAGCGCAACGTGAGGAGAGCGGATTACTTAATGGACGAGAGATCGGACGACTAGGATGCGTGATGTAGCACTTGAATGAATGATGGGCCTTGTGATTGATCACGCGACTTCTAAGAAATGAGCCGGATGCAAGGGCACCGAGGAAATGTCTCTTTGCATCAACGTCTCCATCCGTGGTTTACCTCTATGGGGCGTTGCATTTCATTCACACGTTGCTTTCAATAGGGAGATGATATTCTTTCCTCCGAAGGCGTGATGCGGTCTCTTTCGATCAGTGACCCATTAAAGGATCGTGCGAGGACCGAATCAGGAGAGGAAGGCAATAAAAAAATGCAGTTTGAGGTCTTTAATGGTCTTGAAGGTCTTTCCTTAGGGGAGATTGAGACTGAAAGGTCACTTTTTCTATATAAACTGTCGTCAAAAGTGTTGATGAAAAACTTAATAATATATGTGGAAATAGAAGTAGAGTGGAAAAATTTTTAGAATGAGTGGATGTAAAATAAATCTAAGGTAATATCTTAAGAAAAAAAATCAGCAGCAGTAAAATACCCACAAAGAAGGGGGAGGTGGAAACCTACAGTAAAATCTAACAAATGCAATGGAAAGCTGTGCATAACATGGAAATCACAAAAACAATACTATTAAAAAGACAATACTATTACAAAAACAATACTATTACAAAAACAAAACTATTACAAAAACAATACTATTACAAAAACAATACTATTACAATAAAATACTATTAAAAAATAATATTACAATACCGTTACAAAAACAAAACTATTACAAAAACAATACTATTACAAAAACAATACTATTACAAAAACAATACTATTACAATAAAATACTATTAAAAAATAATATTACAATACCGTTACAAAAACAAAACTATTACAAAAACAATACTATTACAAAAACAATACTATTACAAAAACAATACTATTACAATAAAATACTATTAAAAAATAATATTACAATACCGTTACAAAAACAAGACTATTAAAAAACAATACTATTACAAAAAATACTATTACAAAACCATGCTATTAAAAAAACATTATTATTACAAAAAATAATACTATTACAAAAATAATACTATTACAAAAATAATACTATAAAAACAATAATATTTCAAAATGTATTTAAAATTTAATCAATAACTAGACATATTATTTGCTTAATAAGATTAATCTAAAAAGTCTCTTCTTCCATCCACTCTTTCGCCAAATATACCGATATCAACATAAATAATGTGTGGATAAATAGAAATAGAGTGAAAAAAACTTTAGAGGGAGTGTAATAAAAACCTAAGGTAATTTCTTGGAAAAAGGTCCGCAGCAAGAAAACACCTACAAAGAAGGCGAAAGACATACGTGCTTATATGTTTTCCAGGTTTCCTCTTTTCCCCTTTATGAGTTCTTGTATCTTTTCTCTCCCATCTCATATGTAAACTCTAATATCCTGTAGTTCTTCTCCTGAAGATGTCAACCCGTTGACGAAACTTGTCGGATTAAAAAATTTTACTGTAGTATTTACTGTGTTCTCCTTTCAAGATGGGCGTTTCAGTTAATCACTACTTTCATTATTAATAAGTATTTTTCTGTCTTTTGCATTATCTCATTTCCCTTTACCTTGCTAATATGCTCTATTTTTATCATAATACTTATTTTCCTTCTTTTGAATACAGTATCCCTTCTTTTCGTTATTTAATGTATGAATGTGCTTTTTTGTTGCTTTATTTCTCTTGCGAATCCCGTTGCTTGTCATATCATTCTTTTTCCGTGTATTTTTATGGACAGATACTTCTATCTATTTAATCTACGTGAAAGTGTATAATTATTGTTCCTTTGTGTTTCAGATCAGTCTTAGCCTTCCGTGTCCTCAAAATTTAGTTAATTTTCTGCAGCCTCTCTAGGCTTGTGTTACTAAGTGCAAACATAGGTTTTTAAACCCACAAAGTAGTTTTCTACTATGCACTTAATTACAACTATCTCTTTCTTTTAATTTCTGTAAGACAAAGGGTTAGCTATATCAAGAGACTTATTGGCTCAATCTATCCCTATTTGCTATAATTTTAACATAATTCAAACCTCAATCCCTATACCAGACGTTATATAAATACATTCCAAAAATAACATCACTACCCACAGTCAGTATTCGAACACCACAAAACTATATCAAGACTCAAGACAACAAAACTTACAGACATATCCTCTAATCACAAAAGTTACAGTTCACAATCACAGTTTATAATGCTACATTTCAGCACAAACTGTCACTTCATCATTTTCACCTTGACACACGCTTACAAATATTCAAATGATACAAAACATAACAATATTCACTCCACTTAGTTAATTAGAGTACAGCATCTACTTATAAACTCCTTTCTATTTTTAGGTAGATGTACATTTTATGATCATTACAAACGTAATTTTTCATCCCATGAACTGTATAATGCAAAGCTACGAACCCCTGTATAAAAATTGAAATACCGACTATGTTCGTAGCTATCTTATTCATTCATCGAATTTTGAATTTTTGATAATTTTATGATCATTATAAACATTACATTTTATCCCGTGAGCTGTAGAATGCAAAGCCACATTTTGTAAAATTCGAAATTCGTAACTGTCTCATTAAGGTATCGAATTTTAGTTATTTTCATTGGTAACGTTTTGAGCTTAAACGCAGGCATCTGCACCAGTTCGCAAATCGGTTATTATTCTCTCATCATCGGAGAGTTTCTTAATTTCGATCTTGTAATGGAGAAGTCGATTAGAATCTTTTATTTCCTGTTGCTAATTATCCGCGCGGTGGTTTTACTTCCTTGAAAAATGAGGGCAAATACGGAATGAGTTCACAGATATAAAGGGCAATTCTTAAAATTGTTTCTTTTTGAAACCTCACTTTAAAATCGTATGTTAAAGAAGAACTACTTTATATGTTTAACTATATATTTTTACCCTGCCACACGCCGAAAGGCGGCTTGCAGGGTATTTATGTAGATGTATTTTAACTATATATATTAACTATATATTTTAACTATATAATTAACTATATATTTTTACTAAAAATATTAAATTATAAATTTTAACAATATCTTTCAACTATATATTTTAACAATATCTTTTAACTATATATTTTAACTATATATCTTAACTAAATATTTCAACTGTCTATTTTGACTATCTATTTTAACTATATATTTTAACTATTTAATTTTATTTCAAAATAATTATCGAAGAAGATATTTTGGAATTACCTCATTTGTTTGACCTTAATTATCATTCTTTCTTTGTTCGTATTAGAGAAAGAGATAAGTCGAAATATTCATCAAAGATTATTTATTCAGGAATCACTTCCTTATTTTTCTTAGGTACAATTATCGTTCTTCATTATTCGTATTGGAAAAGTGGAAAAGTAATTACAAACGAGATAATCAAGGCGTCGAACTATGAAGGGCCATTAAAAAAATAGTTTTGACACACATTTTTATACACGTGATTGTGCTTAAAATACACAGAAAATATGATTTAAAAGTAAATTATACAACTTTGTAATTTTCCACGTATTTTTAATATCGGCAACCGGTTTCGTAAGAAGTGAAAAATTACAAAGTTGTATAATTTATTATGGCTTTCCACAAAGTTACGCCAGAACATATTGATTTTATGATTTAAAAGTATATAACGAATAAGCAAAAGTCGTCAAATATTTATATCTTCCCAAATGAGAGCAGAGGTACGTTAATTTAGGGTATATTTATTTTTTAGCGTGAAATGCACTAAAACAGCCCTCGTGCATTGCACCCTTGTAAATAACACGCATCTTTCTAAAATTGTAGGGCTGGTTTAAAAAAAATGCAGAATATTTGAAGTTATTTCTATTCGAAGTAAGTGAGAATTCGAAGTAAGTGAGAATTCCTGTACAGCATATTTGAAATTCTTGTAAGCAAACAGTACTTTCAGATTTTTAGTAAAACGACACTCTGAAATTTTACGCATTGAGTAAAACATGTCATTACCAATTTTTTATCATGCAAAATAAATCGGATATGTCCGTGATAACGAGACGAATCAACCTTGAATTTCCTTATGGGAAATGTATAGAAGACAAACCCACTGAAGAGTTGACGTATCTAAATTTGTAACTAAGTAAATCTTCAGAAGAGATAGTGTCACGCGACGAATGAAGAATATGGGATGGGAATCATTGGAAAAGCGGTTGAGGGATCGAATATTGCAAATATTTTATAAGTTACTTACCAACAAAAAGGAAAATGAGGGATCTCAGAGAAAGACTTTTCCACCCAATGTTTTTATGGTAATCACCATCCACGCAAGATGTGCATGAAATTAGGGAAAAAAGATGCGGAGAGTAATTCTTTTATCTCAAAATCGGGAAGGGACATTAACAATCTCCCAATCATCATGAGTTGCGATAGTTGTAAGTTTTTCTTAATTTTAATGTTATCTGACTAAAGGTGTTTTATAAGTATGGCAGATTGTCTACAAGTGTATACTGCATAAGATCTTTCCACCATACTTGTAGATTATCTGTAAGGAATATTTTTATAAAAAATAAGTCTTATGCAGTGTGAAAAAGTCTTGATAAGCAATATTTTATTTATGTGTTAGTTTAATACATTATATGCGGATAAGTACATACAATTTCCTAAATTGAAAAGTTGGAATGAAATGAGTTAAAGTAATTGGTAAGACTACGGAAATCAGTAATTCAAGAAAATAGACTAAAATAGGATACTATCCTTTAAAATGAACCACACTTTACCCTTCTGAAAGCTATGTAGAGGGAATTAGGCTTACATGATATGATAAGGAGTGAAGTACATTGTCTTGCAATCCTCATTGAGTCAGAATAGATTTACTATATATCTAATAGCTAGAAAACTATCAATGAAAATAATCTACTTGAATGCAGCCAATGATCCTATATAAGACACTTCTTAGCATTAAGAAAGAATTATCACCAAATTAAACTCCACACTTCAGTATTAGATACTTACACTAAGGTAGAATTCACATAGCACCAACCATGAATACGACTAAGAGAAAAGTATTTGAAAGATACATTTTTCTCAATTCTGGACCAAAAAACGAATGCGAAATCTTCCATTCATCAAGATGTTTTGTAAGAGCTGCCAGTACTGCATCCGTAATAAGATTATCTGCTGCAATTAACTGCACATTGCATTCGCACCATGCGAGGAGAGTTTATTCCCAAGCTGTGATCTATCTCCTATAATCCTTTCAATGAAAAAACCTTGACATGGGCACGGGCTACTTTAACGGTGAATTATACTCGAGAGCACGAGTCGAAATGTCGGAGGATCATATATTATCAGCAGTTGGAAGGACATAATATCATTGTGAGCCCCCCAAATGACTGCTGTCTTGGATTCTGTCCAATTGGAGCTCCATTTCAACTTCACCGATGTTTACACTGAAAGGATTAGCAGAAATTTTGAGAGTGAATTAATGATTTGTACGGGTGCATCTTATTTGACCGAAGGTCACTTGATCCACACCTCGTTTTACCGACACCTCGTTTTACCGACACCTCGTTTTACCGACACCTTGTTTTACCGACACTTAATTAAAAGACATCCCGTATTATTTATATCTATTAGTTTATTATTATAATTTATTATTATATTATTATTTTATCGATTATTTTATTAATTATTATATTGATCATTTTATTAACCATTTTATTAATAATTTTATTTATCATTTTAGGAATTAATTTATTAATACTTTTAATAATTATCTTATTAATTACTTTATTAAATATTTCACTAATTATTTTTATTTTTTTATTAATTAGTTCATTAGTCATTTTATTAATAATTTTATTAATTAATTTATTAACAAATTATTAAAATAATTTTCAATTTATTTAATTCTCATCTGTACGGATGCAACTTAAGAAATGAATGTTATAAATTTAATATTCCAAAATTTGAAAAGATTGGTGTTTGTGGAAAGATTGGATTATTGTGTGCTGGATTTCTGACTTCAATTGCTCCTTAAAAAGAGGCAGGTCGCGTAGGATTTCATTAAGATTGCATTGATCTTTATCTTGAAATTATTTCTCCATTAGGATTACTCACTATAATTACTGTACTTATTCCTAAATGTTACAAACATTCTCAATGTATTAAATCATACGAAGCATGTAATATTTTTAAGGGATATTTCAAAATATTTCCAATCCAATTTAGTTCCATTAGAAGAAGGAGACATGATCAAACCTTTCGTATAATTTTAATTCGTTGAATATATAATAAAATTTCGATTATCCGGCCACATGATAGGAAGAAATTGCACGAATAATCAGAAAATACCGATAGTTCTTATTTTACTTTTTTATCTCATATAACCTTCATAACAAGGCCTTGTGCAGGTCCAGCTTGTTTTAGAACGGAAAGATATTCGTTCGTTTTCATGTTTCAATTTTTCAAAAATATGGACGAAAACTGAAAAATTATGTGCGGATAATATGCGCGGCACCCACGCGTAAATCGTGAATTAACTACATTAAAACTGCTGATGTATTAAATGTTATTTAGGTAGTCTCTTCTTCCATCTAACCTTTCATCAATAATATTAATAAAAAAATAATGTGTAGGCTAATACAAATAGAGAGAGAAACTTTAGGAGTGGATGTAAAAATATAAAGTATTATCTTAGGAAGAAATATTTACAGTAGGGAAACATCCAAAAATAAGGGAAGCGTGAAATACGTTTCGTAAATCTAGTGATTGTGCAAACAAAAAGCTGTAATGGAAAGCTGTACAAAATGTGTAAATAGTGCAAACATACTACTACAAAATTTAAGTAAAATAAAATCAATAACTGTACATATTGTAATAATTAATTCAGAAAGATTAAACTATAGAAATCACAAGGAAATTTTAAATTTTAAACCTACAATAAATATACGAGTATATAAAAAATATAATAGTTGAAGAATTAAAAGTAGGAATATTTAATAGATAACGTACTTACGTAAGTAAATTAAATTTGAATACTTACTTAACTTATTTACGTAAGTAAGTGGAATTCGCAGTACGAATAATGCTACTCATGTTAGTCATTCACTGTTGATAGCATGAAAATGTTTTTAATGAAGTATTTATCTCATGGGAGAGTTAAAGGAGAAAATAAGACCTCCTTACTATAATTAAATTCATCTTTTCTCTATTTCTGTGGGTTAGTTGGAAGAGGAGCATATATAGTTTCAGTGTCGCACTAAATAAAAAAGAGATTTATTTATTTATTAGACAAGATGGGGTGTGAAGTAGTTTGCCCTTGCTCTCTTTACTGAGTCAGTATCCGCTAAAGTACAGCGCAAGGACCCTTTGTATAAAAAAATTGTATACATTTTACTATTATACTATACTATATTATCCTTAACTATTCTAGGCTATTCTAAAATATACTATACTATGTATGTACTAAAAATACTAATATAATAGAGTCTTATGCAATAAATAATAATAACTATGGAATATGAAAAGGTGAACTGATCCCTCTTCTCTCTCATGCGACTAAAAAACATTCTCTCACATTCCCTTAAAAATATTTGCTCACATCTCTTCTATTTCCTCTTTTTGATTATTATTTTTGATTTTTATATTGTGTAATTCTTTTTTGATTAAATGGAAGATGGGACTCAAAAGTCCCACTTTCGCCAAATAAAGTTCCCATGTATGTATGAATGTATGCATGTATGAATTTATATATGAATGAATGTATATATGTATGTATGTATGTGTGTACTAAAAAGCATGTACTTACTAAATAACCTTACTATATTCTAACTGTAATATACTCTAATGTACTACTATATGTGCTATGCACCATCTAATTACTATATAACACCTGTAATAGAATTCAATGTGGAGTAACTAGGACAAATGCCATTGCAATCATACCTCAGAAGTGTCAAATGATCGCAGCAACCAATTGGACCGAGTCAAAAGCAAACGAAAGACATGTTTTCTCCATAGCAGTCACGAAAAACATTCCACCCTTCAAAATGTGGACATCTCTACAACCCAATTTTCATCGACGGCCAGTTGAAAATACGTCCACCTCTGATCAATCTTCTTTCAGACGCAATGGCACTCATCCAAATATTTACCATTATCCGTCGTTGGCCACCTATTGCACCTCAGAAGCGATGCGCGAGTCTACCTCCCCTCCCTTCCCCTTCCCCTCGACCCCCTCCCCTCCGCCCCCTCCGTCCCCCCTCCCCCCGCCTGCCTCCAACTCTCTCAGTGCTTCACGGTCATCCGTCTAGGCAGGAGATTTCCCGCGTCGCGGCTCCATTTGACGGATTTCAAACAAACCGCTGTCTGGAAGGACTCTGGCTGTGCACATCTCCTCAGTGGGAGGATTGTGAGGCCACAAGGCGTGCAAAACTCGTGCGAACGGAGCTTTTCTCTTGTTTTTGAATATATCGGACGTTTGGATTCGTTTGTTTCGTTAACGGTGCGGTCGCGTGGTTCGGGACGCAGTGTTTTACTTCTTTTGTTTTTTTTTGTTTTAAGTGCGTGTGGTGTTTCGTGAGTGATATTGACACGGACGTGGGGTCTGTTTTCGCCCACCTGAATTGCAGCTTAAGCAGTAGAAGTGGATCTGCATCAAGAGAATCTGATTGGCAAACTAAAGGTAAGTGTGACAGTTTGACCTATCTTTGCAGCCGTTTGTTAGCCCGGAAGAGGGCGCCGTGGTGCGGCTCGTTTGAATGATTTCTGTGCCTTTGGTGGTAACTCATCACAACTTTTACATTCCACCTTAATGCAGTTGGTCTTCCTTTTGCTGTCAAATGAAACGTATGCACGGTGTCTGTAAATGATGTTTTCGATTTTAACGTTTCATTATTCACCTCTGCATTAGCTTACACTCGTAAAACAAATGCCTGCTGAAGTATCAATAAGTTTTATTGTGGTAAATAATTCAATAAGTTTTATTGAAGTTAATTAAATCATTAGTAAAGTTCAATGTATTGAGTTAGATAAAGTCGTTGATAGAGTTCAGTGTATTGAGATGAATAAAGTCATTAGTAAAGTTCTCTGTGGCAACCTTGAGTAATTCGAGTAACATCATAGCTATATTCAATCTCCTTCCGCATGCTGTCATTCATTTGTTACTCAATTACGCGAAAGTTTGCCTAATTTTGTTATTTTAATAAAATTTATCTTTCAGCTGGCATGCGTTTTGCATTTGGAACTTAATGTAGGGCTGAATGACAGAATATTAAAATCCAAAACATTCCTGTATACCTTTTACGTCTTATCTTACTTCGCTAACATAATTCATTTTGGCCTCGTGACCCTTCTTGCAGTTCAGCTTCATTGATCAAACACACGTTAGTAATTCTATTCATGTCGTATACCGGAAGTGCTTTATTGACAATTAATCTATAAATTTGAGTTGTATTTATTATTAATAATACCTTATTTGTATTGTGGTTACTATTAGATGATTAACAGCTGCATCAGATGCCCATATACAATGGTATAATACAATAATGGTTGTTGTAAATTAGGACTGTATTTGTATGTAGAAATTCCACAGACTTTATCATACTGTAACAAAACTCCTACTTGAAATGACTTCTAACTCTTTTCCTACTTGTAAAAGGAATATTAGCCGTTATCCGAGCATTATCTTGTCATTACTTTGTCAGTAATTAAATTTCAGGTCGCCAGATATGTAAATTATATTTCCAAAGTATAAGTCATTCTCTAAAGAAATTATGAGTTGGGATCTCTATCAGTTAGGGTATATTTCAGCTAAATCACATAAAAGAAGTTGCCTTTAAAACGAATCTGACAATATTTTTTAACGTTAATCTTCCTTACTATTTTCATATTTTTGCAGTACGTTTGAATGCTATTTGTTTATTATTTTTATTCTTTTCTTCTTCTTATGGGCGAATAATTGCAATGTGTCTATTTATTGGTTTTATTTTATGAAACTTAGGTCATATTATTTGCTTTTATCATTTTCATTGTGAAACACAGCTTTCCATTTCTTCTTTTAGCTTGTGCTATCAGTAAGTTTGCGCAGGTTTTCCACATCCTACTTCTTTGAGGGTGTTTTCCTGCTGTGGATCTTTTTTCCTAAGATAACAAATTAGGCTTTTTTTTACATTCACTCCTTCTAAAGTTTTTCCACTCTATTTCTATTCACATCTACATTACTTATGCTTATATTAATATCATCGAAAAGAGGTTAGATGGAAGGAGAGACTTTTTTGTCTCAATCCCAAGGATCTTTTGGTATAATTTCTGAAGTCTCCTCTAAAATTTTACTTGAAAGTTTTTTCAATTACTTGTCCGAATTCTGAATTTGATGATGGAGTATCTTACCTGAATGGTAGGAATAAATCTGAATATTGATTGAGACATCTTTGTATACATTATAGTATCTAGCAGCGAGATATGAAAATGTTAAAGCAGAATGCAAGAAAAACTTTGTCAATTGAGGAAAATCCCCCCAGAAGTGGTTTGTTAGGTGACCCTGTTATAGAGCAAAACCAAACATTTTTCAGGCATATTTTTGTTTTAGTCGATAATTTTGCATGTATGGAATAGGTAATTATATTAATTCGCGTGAATATTTAAAGAATATAAACCAATGGGAAGAGGAGGGCCAAAAAGTCTTATCAATGTCTAGCAGTATTAGTATTATTGTTGAAAGTGCTTCGGCTAGCGAGTTAATTTCGCATGTGGGCTCCCAACGGGAATCGAACTCGGGGCCGCTGTCGCCAGAGTCGAACGCTCTGCCCACTTGGATATCCGGGAACGATTTATAAATATATTTAAGTTAATAAATAATCTTTGGTTCAAAGTTTAACCGTCAGTTCTATTAACATAACCTGCAAAGCAGTTTATTTTAAATATCAAGTTATTAACTTGTTTAATTTGGAATTGGAGGCTATTCATACGGGGAATGAATGATTCCTTGCGCTGTAGTTAATATGTCATATTTCTGAATAAGAGACGACACATTCTGTGTCCCGCACAGAAAAATTTACTCTTCTATCTTCTATATATATGATAGGGTTACTGAAACTTGATTATTTGGGATTTTAAAATTCTGTACGATCGTTTACACAATCGATGTGTTGCGTGATGAACTTGCTCAAGTCTCAAGTGGGCTGTTCTTTCTTTAAAAGACCTGAAGATGCAGCCCTGCTGCGAAACCATGGTCGTATTGTAATAATCTTTTATGTGGCGTAGTAAACGGTTTTCCAACTATGGATTTCTTGTGTTCTTTCTTTGTTGATCAATACAGGATAATGATAATAAAATTATGACAATAGTAACAAAGTAACATTAAACCCGTAGACAATGAATAATTTTCAAATATATTAACAATTCGTTTTTTAGTAGCACAGTAATAATACATTAACCAAATAATTATTATAGTAATTCAATCGAATTCTCAAGTATAAATTTTCATTTTGAAATTTAAATTGTTGAATTTTATATTTTAATCGTTGAATTCAATTTTTGTAATTGAAGGATTTATTATAATAAAATTATATTGATAGCAACAAAGCAACATTAAAACCATAACACAATGAATAATAATCAAATATATTAACAGTTTGTTTTTAGCTGCTCAATGATAATAAACGAAATAATTAAAGTAATTCAATCGAATTCTCAAATATAAACTTTCATGCTCAGATTGCCGAATTTTATATTTAAATTGTTGAATCTCATATTCTCATTGTTGAATTTTATATTCTCATTGTTGAACTCGATTTTTTTGACTGAAGGTTTTATTAGAGTGGCAGTAGTGCATTGTTTCACTTGTCTAAAACGTCCTTCCTCGTGCCAGTTCTGAGGCACGTGTCGTAGGTTCCAGTGCCGTTGATACGTTTACGGAAAGTCTTCGAAATTTCAGCATCGTCATCCGATGCGGCTTTGTCCACGGTTACCAAGTTCAAGGGCGCTTGCATTGCACCTCAAACGCATGGCCACAGTCCGTCAAAACAGCGAAAAAGTTAGGGGGAAAATCAGGCATCGGCACGCGCGCCCGTTCGAAAAACGCGGGGAATCGAATTACGCCGCTGTGGAGCGCGGTCAAATGGGGCTCGATGTTCCCAGTGGCCGGTGTTTTGAGTCAAATGACGGGAGTGGACATGCATTAACCAAATAGGAATAGCTGAAAGTTTTTTTTTCAGCGCAAAATTTTCAATCGTCCAATAGTGAATAGCAAATTCTAGTTTTTTTTCTAATTAGTTAATTAAGTTTCTCTGGCCGCTTGATCTGAAATTGCTCTTTGAGTTTGATGAGTGAAACATAATTTTATTTTTCGCTTTGATAGCAAATGTTTGTTGCTATGATTCGCTCTTTACATACATTTTGTGGAAATGAATCTTTTCAGTATCCATGTAGCCTTTAGGCCCTATTATGGAAAATAAACCCCTTCAGTACAAATCCCTGCTAAATCTTTGTCAGTAAACGAATATGACTAAAATTTTGTTAAGAGTTATTTGAAAGAAAATACATGATGGTAAAGCCAACTTTTAGTACTGGTATTTATTGATTCAACCTCGTATTTGTAAATCTCCCTCCCCAGCAAAAGTTTCCGGCATCATCTTCGTTGCATCACAACACGTAGAAGGCATCAAATTTCAGGTGGCGAAAGAGTTGAGATATCCACTAAAAGGGTTTCATGTTCTAGAGGCCCATTTAACCGAGTACAACAACGGAGTGCAGACTTCGATACATTCTGAGAGCATTTACGCGTGCCAGTAAAACCATAGAGTATGTATCTTATGTATAGTATATATCTTACTCTATGGTAAAACCCGTTTAAGACGCTCCCGCATGATGCGATATCCTCTTAATACGAGGTTTTCTCCCAGTCCCTTTATCTTATGAAATTCATACACTTAAATCTACACAAATATTCTGCAAGTCGCCTTTTGGTGTGTGGCAGAGGGTGTCAACACCAAACGATTGAGCTACTTTTTTAGCCTATTACTATCGCGTATTTTTCGCGGAAAGATTGAGTCCAATAAAGACTTGTTCTAGTGTCTGTTTCTCTTATTTTATTCTCATTATTGTATCGGCTGAAGTAGCAGGGGGTCACATAATATCAATTACGACCTTGGAAAACGTACTTTCTATAAATTTGTGAAACAATCGCAACCTAGCTTCTAATCTCCTTTCTTTCCATGATTTACAACCTGCGTCTTAGAGCATCTTCGTAATGCCTTTTTCTCGTAGCATTTTTTGACAAAACGTATCACTTAGCGCTGGCCTTACTCAAGTTCATGGGTACCGGTTTCATCTGTTGGATCCCATATACTTGCCGCATATTCAAGATGGGGTCTGACCAAAGTGAAATATAATCGCTCTAACCTTTTCATCGCATCTACATATAATAAACTTTATAAAGAACAAAAGTGACGTATGAAACCCTTGGCTAATCGTTTATAACGGGGATTTTCACCTTTCCCAAATGCATTGCACCTGATATAGCCTACGTTACCTCAGTTAATAGATCGAAAATTGTTTACATAATCTTTGTCGCCGTTTTCTGTCCTCTCACACGTATATTTAGAAAGGTTCATCGTGAGTTATTCTTTGGAATGACTAATTTTTCGAGAAGAATATAAAGATATCTGGAAGCAGTGCTACCTTTCTCTTAATTTCTCAGACTGTCAGTGCTACTAATACTAAAGGAGGAGATGCTAATTCTAAATATTAGTGACTTCTTTCCAGTTTTGTTTCAAGGTAATACGTTAGATCTGAACATCACTTGGCGGTGTTTCATTACGTTGCTATCTAGAGATGTAAACACATAAAAAATAGAGTGATTGCAATTTTTTTACGGATTGTTGAGTGTAGTCTTGGAGATATCGTGTGACAATATTTTACCAGTCCTGTAGAATATATCCTGTTTCCAACTCAATTGAAATATTTTGAAGTTTGTTCCAATAGTACTCTTCTAAATACAAGATAATATATTTTTGAACTATTTTCTAAGATGTAGGCAAATTTATAGAAAAATGATAAAATCATTGTAATTCAAATGTTTATTTTTCTAGCTATGACACACCGAAAATTGTCGAAAATATTAAAATTATTAAATCGCATGCCCTGTCGGTTAATATTTCACCAGCTTTAATGCTAATGACGGGAGCGACTACTTGCTGGTTTTATGCATTATTAATATTATTTTAGACTGAATGATACTCAGCGTAGGCAGAGTATCCATCGGGATTGAAAATACTCCCATAAGAAATGTAGTAGAAACGTAGTTCGCTTAAAGTTCGTTTCCAGATTCAAGTTCTTTTCAAAATCGAATCAAATAATAGCTCTAGGAAATCGAGAGAGAATCAATAGTAGGAAATCAAAGAATCTTATTTTTGCCGTGAAATATCGTTTTCGATTTGAATTTTAGAATGCAGGTTTTCATGTATTTACCCTGCTATTTGAAGTCACTTTCGTATCTTCTTGCCGATTTGTAGGATTTTTATCGAAAATTGACGAGTTTTGATGCAATTTTTAAACGCTTTTTTCTGAGAAACGGCTATAAGTTGGTCAGTACTACAGTAGAGTTGTTATCAATGTTAGCCTAAGAACCTATCCACTCTTTACATGAATGTTTAAGGATTCCTTGTCAGAGACAAGGGGCCCCCATAGACTTGGGACCCGGAGAGATTGCCCCCTTCAGCCCCTGGCTCTGGTTTAAGGTATTGGTCTATCTTTTGCATCTAAATCTACATATGTACCCTGCAAGCCGCATTTCGGCGTGTGGCAGGGGGTGCAAGCACCATGACTCTATTTTCCTAGTCGATTATTTCCGCGTATTGTTCTCGGAAAAAATGAATTCTTGAATCGACTGGTTCTAGCATCTATTTTTCTGATCTTTCTCGCGGTATCAGAACGGCCTATATAACAAGGAGGGCGCATAAAATCCGGTTACATCTTCTATAAACGTACTCTGTCTGAATTTATCTAGTAAATTGAATTTCTGATTGAGCCTTCTTTCTTCTAAAGATTCCCATTCTGTCTCCTGAAGCATCTTAGTAACACTTACCGATTTATCATAGTAATTGTTTACTAAACATATTTACATGGGTGGTCTGAAAAGTTTCCGACATTTCGCCATTTCTCGATATGTTTTCTAAAAATTTTTTGAAGATTTCTAAAAAATCTGGGATCGGAAACTTTTCAGACCATCCTCGTACTTTCGCTGTACCTTTTCAATTTCAATTCAAATCACAATTTTGGGCAAAATGCTTCGGGTAAAACGCCCTAGAACCTATATAGATGTCAGTAGAGCGTTTACTCGCCTGTTTAAAAGCGGTAATTAATCTCACGTTCACACCGTACATAAATCTCGATCTCACATGCATCTTTTTTACCCAATTCGGAAGGAAATTTGTAGGTGCTGCCTAATTTATTCCTTGAAGAGTTAATTCAGTCGAAACCGATCTTCGTTTTGGCGCGGGTCTTAATCTTCTCTGGGAATTCATATTCATAGCGCTTCATTATCGAAGTATAATTAGGTTTGCGAAACAAGGTCACACTTGCATCCCCAAGCTCTACTATTTGTCCTCCACTCGTTCTGATTTATTTGAGACTCCGTGATTTTGCTTCCCAAGGATTTTTGGAAGATTCTGAAGTTGGTTGCTTGCTTCAAATTAGTAAATTTATTCTGATATTCCGGGATTGATTCACGGAGGGCGATTTATATAAAATGTTCATGAATTTTGTTCATTAAAAATTTTTCGTATTTAATAATTAGTAAGTATGCTGCGAGTAGAATTAATACTGGTGGCAGTCCCAACCATTATCTACAGGCAACTTAATTCAAACCCCAAATCCCTACACCAGACGTTACACTGATAAATATTCCACAATTAACGTTACTACCCACACAGTACAGTATTCGAACACCACTACACTACATCAAGACTTAATTTACATACACCTCTTTGTATACTTGGATGGGTATCACATAGAACCGAAAACACAAACCGTAAAACCGGTCTTTCTCGGAATGAAAAAAAAAGAAAACCGGATAAATCGAAAAGATTGCACTCGAACCGAAACCGGAAACCTTTATATATACAGTGTCCATTTTCAGTTCCCAGGAATGCATATTTTACCTAAGGGTAATTATTTAAGGATGGTTTACGAAAACAAGGGAAAAGAATTTATTTGAGATTCTTACAACCAAACCGAAACCGAGAACCGTTATTTATTCCATTTCGATTTGTATTCAGAAAACTGAAATGCATTTTTTATCTATGTTTAATTGATTTAATGAATTTATGCTAAAACAAGCTAATAATATTTCAAGCAACTAAAAAGTTCTATGTTTTAATATATAATTCAGTATTAAGTAAATTGAAAGTGAAAAGCTAGATATTATAAAACAACCTTTTCAGAAGTATAGCTCTAGAGATGATGAATATACAGACCGACAATATTGAAATTCGACGATAATCTGTAGAGTTGTAGTATCCTATTTGAATGCGTTATATACGTCATATAGTCTGTAGTAAATTTGTGAGCTATAGGTATTTATACAAAAATATATAATTAGAATTTCTTTGAGCCAATGTTTGAACGTCAGAAAGTTCCAGGTTACCAATACTAAACCATAGATATTATCGATACACTATTGCCGATGCAATTAGCAATAAAATTGCTAACCAATTATAGGAACCAAACTAAAAATTAAGCTTACCATTATAAAACAATCGTATAAACAAATTAATATATCATAATTATGTTAAAGTTACTTAAGCTAATAATTTATAGGGTGTTTTGAAGAAAGTCATCAGTATTTTTTTTTTTGGCATTTCAGGGTGTTCCGTATTTCAAACTCTTAAGATTTTAGTGATAATTCTGTGCCAATTTAATGTATCAGCAATTTTGTTTTTATATAACAACTTAGATAAAGACTTAATATTCATTTACTCTGTCCATTATTATTCCACATTAGCTGTCATAGCTGATGACTTTCGCTGTATGAAAATAGTAGAAATTGTTATGTAATCACCTATTCTTACAACCTCTCCGAATGAATATTCTTTGATATCACCATTAAATTAAATTTCCTTCCGCTGGTGAATATTACAAATTTAGTTTATCTGAAGTCTGTTATCATCCCAAACTACCTTGATTTATCATTTAGTGCATTTAGTAGTTACGGAGAAAGATTGCTATCTAGCAATGTTTCTGTATTCCTGCAACGATCATTCCCATAGACAATGAGATTTGAAATTAGGTATTTGTATGCGAAAATTCCTGTCTTCCGGGAACATTTGAATGCCCTTACTTCTTGCAGCTATGGGGTCAGTTATTTGCTCGAATTTGTACCCATAAATGCACTGATGCATTTTGCGAGTAAGAAATTGGGGGAGTGAGTGATGGGTTAGAAGGTCTAATCACGCTATATCCACCGAATATTCGACCGTGATATCGCAGCATTTCGTGACCTGTCGCAGTTTTTGTCCCACCAAATTACGTTCCGTAACATATTTTCTCGGAATCCAGAGGAATTCGAACAACGTCTTTTCTTCCAACACAATTCGTCTCTGTCCTTTGAATTTCAATCCGACGCGTTCTAACGGAGCGTAACTTATGGGTTTGAAGCATGCCGTGTGAGTAATTGGGCCTTGATCGAAGAGATGTTAATTATTTAGATACTTAAGTATCGGAAGGTAGTTTGGAAATCTTGAAATAAAATACTGATAATATAAAAATCGCAGTCTCAGACGATGTCTTGTTGAAATATGCCATAATGAACAAGAACAATTTGTACTTTTTCCACAATTTTTTATTATAAACAATAAAAAATTATTATATATATTATTACATATATTATTGTTATATATAAAAATTTATTGTTAATAATAAAAAAGATTGTGGAAAAAGTGCAAATTGTTCTTGTTCATTACTGATAATAAGGTTCATAGGACTTCATGTTAATTATTTAGGTACTTAAACGTCGGAGAAAAAGATTTGTAAATCTTGAAATAATATACTGATATTATAGATCATAGGGCTCCATGTTAATTATTTAGGTACTTAAATATAGGAAAAATTTTGTAAATCTTGAAATAAAATACTGATATTATAGTTCATAGGGCTTCCAGATAGCCAAGTGGGTAGCTATTTGGCTAAAAGTCTTTAGTTCGATTCCCGGAGGGAGACCACGTGCGAAGTGACCTCAGCTGTCAAAGCACATTTAGCAATACTACAATTCTTCGATTATGTCGGAATTCCACAAAATTTCTATCTCCTCCGTGAAGTTTTTGAAACACTACTATTACCAATTTAAATAATAATATAGTTCATAACTGTGGAAGAACTCAATGGTATATGACCTCATTCTTCATTTTGCCTAGGAAGCCTCATACCCTCTTCAAAATTATTCGAAGCTAATGATAATGATAGAGGAATGAGTTTCAGGCTGATCTTTAGAAAAATATTTACAGATATAAGCGGTATCATTTACTATGTAATAATTGTTGCCTTTCTTACTTAATTGTTGACATAGTAGAACCTCGCCTTCGATATTCAACTTCGTTATTCAACGCTTTATTAATTTCAAATATAAATTGTTATTCTTCATTGTTACCCTATTCCCAGTATCGGTGGCGTAAGGTTTGGCGTGTTATCGCTGCAACCCCGATATCCCGGGTTCGAATCCTGGTTAGGGCATGGTTGCTGTGTTATTCGAGAGTTAATCGCAAGAATAGTCTTTTAGGACTAAAATTTACTCAAATCAAAGTCATAATTAATATTATTACTGAATAATTTGGCAGTTTACATTTTTAATGCGTTCTGAAAAGCTCAATTAATTTTATTTTAATGAGGATTTTTTTCGCTAATCGGCTGTTTGTGACCCCGAAATAGTTAAAATGGTTGTAGAATGAGTTAAAATTGACATTATTGCTTAATAGTTTCTCAGTGATTCAGTTTGTTTGAAGCAATCCTTGCCATACACCACTAGCACATGGCGTGGTAAATATGGTAACATAAATGTAGCTGTATTGATCGCATTATAAAGATATATTCCTATACATACAGATATACAGAGGGAGATTTATTGATATAACTTAATTACCGACGAATACAATGTAAATTTTGAAAGAAATTCGAAATATAGTCAAAGAAAATTTAGGCTAAGGCGTATTTTATTGAAGTAACTTCCTTATTTTTCTTTTAAAGTCAATGCTCTTTCTGCGAAAGCTTGCGTAGGCCATTCTCTGTTGCTAATACGGCGTACCAATTTTAAATTGAGGGTGAGGTTGGGTAGGTTTTTACTGGTTATGAAATTTAATTGCACCAAAATACGAGATTTTTTACAGTTTGTTTTGAAAGATCAATTTCATGTCCTGTTCACTTGAGAAATTACTATTTTTACGAAATTCGCCTCTGTGTTGCAAGAAGTATAAAAATTGTTTGTCTTAGGAATGTTGGGCAGTCGATTGAACAATTCTTTTTCATTTTAAACTTACTTAAAGTGCAATTAACTTAAAATAAACCTTTAAGAATAACTATATAATAAATCTTTCTCTATATTCGACAAATAATCTAATAATACAGTATACCGAGAACATAAGAGAAAACTTATTAGCAAACTAAACCCACAAAACCTTTGTTTTTGAGATATTAATAAATTTATTCACGTAATTAGGTTTTTAAATAACGTAAATTATCCATAAGAAATACTTTGAGAAACTACTATAATTCACTATTTATGAAATTCTAGGATCCATTAGATGACCTAATCGGCTACGAAAATTCGTCGATTTAAAGTTTTTAAAGTATCCCGACATAGACTGCAGAGGGATTGAATATACTCCCATAAGAAATGCTCGTAAAATTCGTTTGCAGATTAAAGTTCTTTTCGAAGTTGAATCAGAAATATTGGCCCTAGGAAATCGGAAGAGAATCAATAGAAGGCAATCAAAGAAAGAATCTTATTTTGGCCGTGACATATCGTTTTTGATTTGAGTTTTAGAATAGAGGCAAATTTATTGGCTGGGAATACTCCGTCCCCTTGACGACCAAGGCGGTTGTTTAATATGTCTCATGTATTTTCCTATAGTAATACACGGGAAATTTAGGTTCTTATAAGAAATAAATGAAAGTATTATAGAAATACCAGTATCGCATCCTGGCTTAGAATGTTATGTAAACCATAATAGGCATACATTTTAAATAAGTTAAATTAAGTACCATTTTTGACGGGAGATTTCACAATTGAATTAATAATTATAAGATTAGGCATTCTTAAGCCGTACTGGGTTTAATCCATTTTTTATGATTTTTTGCAGGTCTGTACAACTACAACCATAATTGAAATAACACTTAGCGGTATTTAATACATATAAAGTATTAAAATGTATAAAAAGTATTAAAATTTTCAATAATTACTTATTTATTTACATTTCAGTATATCCATTTCCTCTTCATGAAATAATTTTAAACAGTCATCAAATAATTACCTGGTTCTAGCGGAATTATTGTATTTACTGTATAAATTCAGATGCTACTAAGTTGTAGTGGTACGGTATACGTATTTAGTTTCATTTATATTTACTGTATCAATTCATTTGTCATTAAACAAAATCCGGTTTCACGTTAAATTTATTCGGTATTCTTACCTTTATTGTCCGTATAAAACCAGCTTTATCAACGTATCGCTTATATCCCATCGAAACGGTTACTTTTTATCCTAAAGCTTAAAGGCTTACCTTTTTAAGTAAACAGAGTGAAATTTATTTACTGTTTATTTGGTTAGCAACCGAGCAACAAGAATGTCGGCAAATGATTGGAACGACGCCAAATCCTTCATTTTGGGTCATCTTTTTGGCAGGGCGTCGAACAAATATTATTCTCGTATGGGATAATGCCTTGATTCAATTAAAACGTTGAAAAATCGAACAAGTCTTACTCTGTCAGAAAATTCTGTCAAAAAATTAAATTGCCAAGTACGATTTTATAAGGACAATATGTTCGAGAAAATGTTACTTTTGAATTTTCATCCCTTGATTTAAAATCATCAAAATTATAGAAAACCTTTTCATCAAGATAAATTTTTCGTCTTCGTCCTTTTGAAGTACATTCAGACCATGATGTAATGTCGGTAATGAAAAGCAAGACTTGATTAATTCCACTAAAATTTATTTCGCTGAATATTAATGGTTGATTGAAGATGAGGTAATACTTCGAAACCGGTAGCAGTGAAATAAATATTAGTGGAATTTGTCAAGTCCTGTTTTTCATTTCATTTATACTTGGATGAGTTCCACCGCGCTAGATATAATCAATTCCGAAAATGATTCAGATTTCCCTTATTACGAGAATCTTCTTATTGTCAGACTATTGTAGATCGACATCAGCTTGTAATTCGACATGTCCAGTAGCGAGCGTCAGGGACCATGTTGGTGACCACTTCCCCAATCCTTTAGAGTACACGTAAATGTAGTACAATTACTCTAAGAATAAAACTATTCATAATATTCAATAAGGAGTGACCAGAATAGATGTCACTATTCAGCTTCGCCTAAATATCATTTGTTTCATTTAATTGCCTCACAAGAAAACTGTTGCTATACAAAATTAGATAAAAAAGAAAATTTCTACTATTTTATGCCAATATAAAAATGTGAACTGTTCCATACATCAAGGTGTGATAGGAGGAACTTGTATGATTAATTGAATTCATAAGTTAAACAAATGGTGGGTGCTAACGATACCTCTTACATAGATGAAAAGATAGGGTATTTTATACGAATATGTCACTAAACTTAAGCTCGTTATTCAAGTGCTTTGCACCGTTATATTCTTTGCCGTTCCAGCCTCCAGGCAGTCCGCTATGACAGTGAGGTGAGATCTTACAATTACAGATTGTAGATGTCCCGCATGAGCAAAAGGGTTGGTGGCATCTTATGTTAGATAGATCGTCTGAAGCACACGGTGTCCCATCCTAGCTTTAGAAATTGAAAGAGAGATCGTTCTGTAGTGGTAGCTTAATTGGATACATTAACCGTTAATTGGATACATTAATCCGGGTTCGAGCCCCAGTGAAGGCAAAATTTTTCTTTTCATTTCTTTCTCTAAAAGAGATAGTAGTTAATAGGAATGGTTACTGAAATTAATTTGAATAAAATATTTACTTTGAATGATATTTAATTTGAATAAAAATATTTAATTTGAATATAAAATAATATTGAATAATTTATGTAGGAATAAAAGAGATGGAGAAAATCAATAGGAATACGAGAAAAGTGCGAAAGTCAATTTCTTTTAGTCGCAGACAAATATAACCACTGATTCTTAAGTTTAAAGTGAACTGAAAATCGGAACGGATTAAAAAATCGTTTCTGAATTCGGTTCAGGTTCAAGAATATTTTCTGTTATGGTTCGGTGTCTTCTCAGACATAATTGACGTTGAAAAAGAAATAAATTGGAACTCGGCTGTTAATGAATGAAAGGGTTCGAGAAACAGTTACGACAGAGAATTTTTGGGCCAATTCCCTGAATGGAGAAAATCAAGAATCACTCAATGCGAATTAGTGGTATTGTAAAAAGTGTTTCGAAAGATGAGGTAATTTCGCACATGGGCTCCCACCGGGAATCGAACCCGAGGCCGCTTTCATCGAAGTCGAACGCGCTGCCCACATGGCTATCTGGGAATCTCCGATGCATGTTTCGGTTGATTACCGTCATTTTCGTTTTCGTTTCTATTTCGTTTTGATACCGTCCGTATATGGTACGGACTTCTTGTGTTTTAAAATTTCTTTTTATCTGATTTCACCACTAAACTTAGTTTTCTTATCTGTAGGTTTCGCAGGTTTTTCACACACCCCTACTTGAGTGTGTTTTCCTGCAGTTGAATTTTTTTCCTAGCACTCAGCTTAGGTTTTCAAATACACGAAGTAGTCTTCTTTTGTGTTCTGTCTTTCTGAATTATCTCTTTTTAAAATTTATATGACGAAAGGCTAGATGTAAGAAGAGACTTTATAGTCTCAATGCCGCCCAAATTAAGCCTATTATTATTATTATTATGTAATTCATCGTGGTGGGTAGATTAAGGATTCAACTCTTAAGTATATGAAATGGTCCTGTATATTTTAATATAGTATTTCAGTAGACTCTTTTCAACAGCAATACGTTGGAGGCTTGAAATATTCCAGAAATCAAGGTTTTATTACTTTTCGGATAGTTACATCACAATAAAATCATACGTTATTGAGGTATATTGTAGTAGGTGTATCATCATCTCGTTGAGTATTTGATAATAGAAAATAGAAATAGGCTCTTCTGAATTGCATCATAAAAGCACTCCCTGAAGTGTAAAAGTTCTTTTCTTAGAACTTCTTGAATCTTCGACGTAGACTTTAAATTCTCTTTTATCTTTCTCTGAAAGAACCAATTTCATTTCCCAACATCTACTGTTTATTTTCCGTCACTACGCCCCATTTCTATTCTTAGTACTATTCTGAGTCTGCAATACTTTTTCTCTTGCAATAAAATCCTTCCATTTCCATTGTTCAGCTTTAGCAACCTTTCTATTGCTTCCTCATCTTGTTTTTTTTTCTTTCCTAATATTCTTCAATTTTCTGAACCAACTCGACGTTGTTGAAAAGCTCAAAGATTGCTCAAAATTTTCTTCCCTAGGACATTTGCTTTATTGCTTCAGAATGGTTGCGTCCCACTGAAAATAGCAAATTTAGAACACTTGTAACTTTGAATATGAGTCTCTTAGTTATTAATTTTTCCACGTGAAATAACTCTCCTAGAAATTACAAGAATGTAATGTAGGAAATATATTATGCCTTGCATTGCTAATATGCTACATTGTTAATATGCCGTAGTAGTTAACTAGGATGAAAATTAAAAAGCATTATCCTCGATTAAAAAAATTGCATTTAATGTAAATTTCATATTTTAATTACTACAAGATGACGTTGAAATATTTGATGTAGATGGCCTGATTTTTAATTTGTTATGATTTTTAATTTGTTATGATTTTTAATTTGTTATGATTTTTAATTTGTTATGACTTATTGCTACTTAGTTTTGGATATGATATGGAGAAAGGTTCGGTGCAAAAATGTCTAAGATTGAATTATAAAAATAAGTGATGCTTCTCCATAGTTCTCTTAGAATACATCGATTTTCTAAGCCTAATTCAACTCATGTAATGTTTTGGTATTTATATACGTATATTTGTACACTTAAGAATCTCAAGTTTCTATTAATGTATTATAGTTATATTATTTTTATTATATTTTTATATTTATATTTTTATATTCATATTTTTATATTCATATTTTTATATTTTTATTTTTATATCTTTAAATTTATATTTTATATTATATTATTATATTTTATTTCCTGCTTTAGATATTTCGATATTTAAAATTATAATCGAAAAATATAATATAATTTCGATATATCCTGATTCGATATTTAAAATAACTTCAAGTATTAAATGATATTTTTGATCTTCTTATGTTTCAATGCTTTAGCATCATGTCCAAAAATTTTTCTGTCTATATGTTCCGCCTGATCTATATGTTGGCACACTGCAATCTGGTATTTAACCTATGACCCGTGCAAAATGCAGTGATAAAAATAATTTATTAAGTTATTTTTCTCATGGACGATGCCAGTACTACGGCTCGTTCCCTATGTCTTGATTTAGGAAGGCCATTGAAAAGTTTCCGCAATCAAAGTTTGCCACATTAGAGATAGCTTCAATGTGCAGAAAATCTGAGCGATATTACTGTGGAGCATCGTTAGGATTATATATAGTAATGGATATGTCCTTTCTGTAACTCTATGAACTTGATTTCAGGCTTCTGTTTGCGGTGTTAAGCGGACGTAGAATCTTCTCAAGAATCGCTCTTTCCGTTATTTATTACATGTCAAAATCATTAGTTATCCAAAGAGTTCATCACGGAATTTATTTTTTATTTTATTTATTATTTGCTGCAATTTGATAGTAGTCAGATAGCAGACATAACCATTGTCAATCAGCTCTTGCCCACGTAAATTATGCATCAAAATTCCTAACTAATATAACTAAAATTACTAATAGGATTAGATTACGCTTTTAAACAACAACATGACTAAATTTAGAGAACATCCCCTTATCCCCATCCACATCCTCCTTCTAATATATTTAAACCGCATATATTCCATAATTACTGTTACGATATAGTCATATCTTACATCGTTTCATTGATAAGTCACACATCACTTTATAGGTTTCTTAATTATCACACATATCGTAGATGTAACAATATCCAATCAACAAAAGCCTCCTTTCTCACAAATACAATTTTATAATATTTTAAAGTCTAATAATAATAGATTCTAATAATAATTTATATAATATTTTAAAATCTGCTTAGAACACATCACTTGATAAGTTTCTCAATCATCTAACTTACATAATATGGATTTAGGAATATCCAAAACAACTCATCAAAAACCTAACTTTCATACAAATACATTTTTATAATAATTTAAAGCATCTATGCCAAAATTCTTTACTCGATATAGTTAAGGCTTGAAGGCCTCTTCAGGTAACATGTTCCATTCCCTTACTTCTCCATTAGGAAAACTTTCATACAATTAAATTTTTAAAATATTTTAAAGCATCTATGTTTAAAATCTTTAATTGATTAAGGCTTGAAGGCTTCAGGTATCATGTTCCATTCCCTTTTTCCTTTATTGAGAAATGAGTATTTAGCCGTATCCGTCATTTGTTTCCTTAATTTTAACATCTCATCATGATCACCGCGCATAAAATATTTTTTTGATACGTAACTTACATCCCTCTATGCTTCGACAGCTTTTTATTCCTTGTCGAAATCTGGTGGGCAGGACTCTATTTTTCTTCGGATATCTCCATTTTAGGAAGGATAGGATCAATCTCTTTAATTCATCGCTAGATCCCTTGAAAATTTCCTTCTTTTTTCCCCCTCGGAAGGGACTTTTAAGCGGAAGTGGATGGCAAATACGGAGCCCGAATAGGGAAGAGGTCGTGGAATCGACTTTGGCGAAATCCCTACGCCAACCGTTGCAATCCGCTTTCTTTTGCACATTAGAGTAAACAGCCGCAACAGGGGAGCAAATAAAAAAACCTCCTGGTCGCCCTCAGTAACGCTGAAATGAGCCGTTGATGTGAGGTAAACAATCACATCCAAGTGCTAAATCAATGATAGAGGAAAAAATGTGTTTGAATAGAGAGAATCATCGAGTACAAACTGAGATCTATCCTCATGTGTTTTTTTTTCATACTTGCCATCTATCCCTCCCCGGAAATAAGTAAAAATGATAGAAAGTTATGAATTTTATATGAGTAGATTAAGGGTAAATAAGGAATGAATAAAAGTCCAAATTATTATGGATAATTTACTAGAGCACTACTATTCATATGAATTCTAAGTTGACTCCTTTCTGACATTGAATTAATGAGTGTGAGTGGATTATCTTTTTGATAGCTCCCTTTGCTAGATGAGACTTATCTTATAATTTTTACTCATTACCATTTTAATTACATGAGAGACACATATCTTATTTAGATAATTTTATGATATTCAATGATTTAAGCTAATGTTGTCAAGGAAACCTTTGTTGTGATTGATTGATAATGACGAATTTATGATCTATTCTTTCCGTATTATTTGTTTACTATTATTTCTTGATTATGATTTATTTATGATTGATTGTTATTTATTTCCCATTGTTATTACTGATATATTTATTTCTATTTGTTTGTTAAAATATCTTTTATTAAGTAATTATTAATAAATTGTTAACCATTGTCGTGTATATTTAATTATGTATAGCCTCAACAAAATAACGTGAGCACCAAGAAATGCAATGGATCCTTTATTTTTTATTTATTTATTATTACGAATTTATTGTTATTATTCAGAATTATTTACTTTTGATTATTTATTTTTTGTAATTTATTATTTTAATTTTTTACTATTAATTATTATTACTGATCTATTTTTGTCTTTATCAATACATTTCTTATAATATATTTATTATATTTCTTTATTAAATTATTAATAATAAATGTTTAATCGTTGTCACGTGTATTTAATTATGAATATCTTCAAGAGAATCACTTGCCCACCAAGAAATGTAATGGCTCTTAATAATTGTCTGTTAATATCGAGATATTTCAATCGAAGTTAAAACGGTTTTTAAGGAATTTTGTTCGGAAATGTTTAGAAGAGATCCTCATAACCAATCAGTGATATTTTGAGAGTTTTGGCCAATTCGAACGATGTTTTACGCGACAACATAACTTTTCACAATCTCGTGCCCCATTTTACTCTTCCTTCACCTTTTAGTCAAATGAGGGTCACCGGATGGCACATTTCATTTCCCATCGTAAAAACACTGTAATTTCGTAGGTTAAAAAATTCCGTCGTTAGTTTATACAAAATTAAACATTTCCTCTTTTAACAACGTTTTGTTTTAAATATTTCAAGTCGTCTTGGTAACTCGGCGAAAGGGAAAGATGTAGCTCTCTAAGTAAACAGCCCATTCCAACTGGCGCGTGTTAATATTCGATAAGATTTTTAATGTTCCGCGAGCGTTGTTTGCCTGCATGATTTACGACCTGGACCACGGCTTCGCAGCCATTAAAACTCCTCTTATGATCTCTGGAAATTCCTGCGCCGTGCGCCCGGTGGCCATATTTCGTTTGCTTTATTGCGCTGTTTCCGCAGCCATTGTTGCGGATGAAATCCGAGCGCTATCTTGTCGTAATTCAACTGTTTCTTGACATCGGAATTTCTCATTTAATATACCTTGACGTTGTATTGCCGTAAGGAAGGTGTTGGTTTGGTGTGAGTTCTGTGCTTGAATGGCAGCAATTGATATGGAATTCGTTATACAATTGGTTTATGACCAACATATGTGTATCAATACGCCAACAAAGGCGTATTATAGCTTCATTCTGTAACGGTTAGGGTAAATTTTGGCCCAAATGAATTTTGGGAGCTGGTTCTTAAGGATTTTTCGCAAGGAAATTAAATGGGGTGCTAATAAATTAGTGAAATCTGTTTCCTCATCAACTCCTGATATCAATCGATTGATATTCTGATTAGAGTGGATTTAATACGTATTTAAATAGGGGCAGTAAATGGCTTCTAAGTTATCTCTAGGTAAATATTTGCTCAGATATAAATTCCAGAGGTCAAAATCACTCTTTCTCCTCCTACTCCATCTTTTAAATGTAAATATTGCAGTTTCTACGTTTCGTGACCCAGAATCAGCAGAAAGTTGAACTGCCTCTATAGAATATTAGTATTATTTCAATTATTATGGAGCAACTGTCTGGTGGCAACTTTATAATTCTACTCGACAATGATAAAACAATGCTACCCTGTAAACGCATTATCAATATAATTTATGTATAAAATAAACAAAGAAAACATATGAACAAAATAAATCAAGGAAATCAATAAATAAAACAAATGAACAAAATAAATCAATGAAACAAATAAATAAAATAAATTAATGAAATCAATAAATAAAACAATTGAATAAAATAAATTAATAAAACAAATAAGGAAACAATTGAATGAAATAAACTAATAAAATGGATGAATAAAAAAGTTTCTTGGTTCTTAATTAATTGAAACGGATTGTAAAAATAAAAATGCTGTGTTAAAATTGGTATTTTCGTTTCTAATAGAAAATAGTTTATTTATTTATTAGTTTATATCTATATTAAAATTCTACATAAAATAATGCATCACTGTATGTATTACTAATTACCAATTAAATTAGAATTTTTTGCAATAGCAATATTTGCAATAATACTAGTTACGATATAAAAAATTTTCCTTTGCCATTGAGATTTACTCTGCCAATTTGTCGATTCAACACAGACATCTTCCTAAGAAATTATATATTTTCACATTAAAACTAATTTACTTCTGAAAATAAACTACATGATGAGCTATTACGTTAATTATTAAAGAGATATTAATTTAGAATTGATTGCACTCGTATGTTATCGAATACTGTAATATTCAGTTTCCTATGTATTTGTAGCAGAGCTATATTTCTTTGCGTTTTTTTAGTAAAAAATGTATCTAGAAGAATATCATTAATCGTCACTGAAAATTTTCAAAGCCATAAAATTTGACCTAAATTTCGTTCAGATTTCTCAAACCTCTTGGACAAATAAAACTACTTTATAATTTCTACAGAATATATTTCTCAATGGTGAAATGACCTCAGCTGTCAAAGCACTTTTAACAATACCGCCACCATTTCTCAATGGAAACTAGTTTCGTCCACGTATTACAAATAGAAGAAACTAGTGGCCATTAGGAAACAGATTCTGCGGAAATTATCAGGTTGTTTCATTTGTCCTATGTGGAACATTCCCATAAAGTTGAGCTTAAATATATCAAATACACCTCTCTAGGCTAAAAATATATTTTATAATAAGAGTAAATTTTTTAATAAGTGTAATAATAAAAGCCGATTCAAATCTCAATTTAATGTTAAAAATATATTTTAAAATAAAAGTTAAGATTTTTCATAAATTTAATGGTAGAAGCTTCAACTTTGTAAAACTGCGTATTAGGAAGCCTTGTTCATTTCATCGTGATTCTTCATAAATTTTTGTAATTTCTCCTTCTAATAGAGGTTGGTATGTTAATATGCTCTTACTATTCTAATTTATTTATACTGCGCGCGTGAAAACCGATTTCCACGTCTATTTTTATTGAAAAATGTAACTAAAGTTGCGGAGTAACTATCTAGTAACTATCTAAATATATAGTAATCTTACTGTATAGTTAAGTTGAACCCGGAAGTACTAGATGACTGAATAAGATCCTCCGTTCAGCCTCGTGTCGAAATTAGATTATTTGCCAAGTTTGAAAATCGTGCAAACGCCGGTTCTCCTAGTATGTACTAGCGAACTTTGATGATGATGTGCATATATGCTCTGTACTCATAAGCTTCCTGCGTTACGTATTAAATTATCGATTTTCAAGAGCATAACTATTCATTATTGACATTCAGTATCTTAGCAACTATCCAGTGAATGTATTACTTGCAATATAAGTAAACAATTAGATAAATTGATTACTTCTACATATTTTCATTTATTGCTTATGCTTTTGATTGATAATATTTTTGTTATATATCGATAATAAACCGTTTGTTGAAGTTCATTTCATATTATTAATGTCACTACTTAATTTATGTCAGTCTAATTATTCAATTATATTCAGTTTGATGCTGCAGCTGAATAGGTGTATAAAATAATAATGCCAACCATGACTTTGCGTCTGTCTTAGAGTTGGAATCAGCTGCGACAGAGAATTGCAGATTGTTCTACTTCCCGATGTCTTAATATTATTCTTTTAAAATTAGTCACTCAAATTCACAAAAATCCATTCTAGATAAAGCGAAGAGTGAGAAGGCGATATTGTAGATTTAAAGATTTGTTTTGACGAATGATTGGTTATAGTTGGTTACAGTGCAATAGGGGACTGAAAAAAACTGTGGTTTAAGCGAGATGCAGACTGTCTTAAGCGGTATTTTTACCATGTGTTTCGTGTGAAAGGGACTGTGAGAAAACCGCGTATTAAGCGGGATAAAGTCTTAAGCAGGAGCGTCTTAATTGGGTTTTACTGTAATAGGTAATGTAAGCTGTTAAGTTGGAGTGAAAAAAATGGAATTAAGAAAAGTTAATAAGAAAAAAATTAATAAGAAAAATTGCACTTTTTCTTACAAGTGAAATTTATTTTCCATTCTTTTTCCCATTCATTTCACATAATGGATTTACACCATACATCGCCTGAATATATGAATTTTATTGTTAACTTGAAGTTTCTGCTCCCGATGATGGTGTGACGAAACAAAGAAACCATTGTCTTTAAATACATAACCTGTGAACAGTAGAAATGTTAGTTTAGTGGTTTTGTATATTTTAAGTATGACATGCTAAAAATGATCATCCTTATAAAATATACAAGGAACCGGCAAAGAAGGATTTCAGTAAATATTCCTATGTAAACAGAACCATCAAAGAATGGAATGAACTACCTGAAGATATTCTTAACCCCTTCCCACGAAATTATGCTACATTTCGACAAAGGATAGAGATGATTAGTAGTGACGAAAGTTGAATATTAATAGAACTAATGACTTGAAATGAAGTAGGGAACAAGAATATATGATGAACAATTTCTTGAGTGGATATTGATCATGTTAAATAAGTGTTAATGCAAATTATTAGTACTTTATTTTTGTGATGTATTTATGATGCCTTATTGATATTTTTGTCTTGATGATGTACTTTGGTGACCGTCATCCTACATCTACATTCTACATGAATACCCTGCAAACCGCCTTTCGGCGTGTGGTAGGGGGTGTAAACACCAATCGATTGAGCTACTTTTTTAGCCTATTACTATCGCGTATTGTTCGCGGAAAGAATGAGTTCTTAAATCGACTAGTTCTAGCGTCTATTTCTCTTATTTTGCTCTCATTATCGGATCGGCCGAAGTAACAGGGGGGATCGCATAATATCAACTACGTCATGGGAAAACGTGCTTACTCTAAATTTGTTAAGAAGTCGCAACCTAGCTTCTAACCGCCTTTCTTTTAATGATGCCCAACCTGCATCTGAGAGCATCTTCGTGACGCTTACCTTTTTCTCGTAGCATTTTTTAACAAAACGAATCGCTTTGCGTTGTATTTTCTCAAGTTCATGGGTACCCGTTTCATCCGCTGGGTCTCATATACTTGCCGCATATCAACTACGTCATGAGAAAACGTGCTTTCTCTAAATTTGTTAAGAAAGTTAAGATAATTGTATGACATTGTATGACCACCTGGTTTATACCTACCCGCAGATTTATTCTAATAACAATTCCGCCAGATTTCAATGGACGCGGTCCAATAGAATCTTACCCCAACACTTCAAGTCCACTTTCCGTCGATTTTAATTCCGTATTCCTGTAAGGGAGGCGCGCCATGAATCTCAGCGCGGATTGGGTCCTTGGATTGGATGTTGGCGGAGCTTGAAATGCACAGTACGTCTTTTGTGTTGGCAGTTGGTATCCGAGTAATTGGTGGGTGCGACCCGAATGCACAAGGGACACCGGATTAGGTGCTCCCGCTTTGTTCCCTGGAATGAGTTAGAGAGGAGGGTGTACTCCCGGAGAATCCGGGTTAACGCTTCTCCGGGGTTTCCGGGCTCCGGGTTCCATTACTATTTCAGCGGGTTTAAGAATTCGATGCTTACCGCAGGCCAGACGATTAGGGGTGCATTCTTAAGCTTCTTTATTGCCTGATTAAGATGACGGACTGAGATTGACTTCCTTATGGTCAGGGTTGGAAAGTGAAAAAGGAACTGCGTATGGGGATTCTTATCTTAGCGGGTAATCTGTTAGTGTAATTTCTCTTAACAGGGCTCACAATGAACTGTCAGCTGAGTAAACGGCCTATTTACTAGGTATTTGTAAGTGTTTAAGTAGGAAGACGGTGCATATATTCTGTTTTATGAGATTTATTTAACTCTTTAGATGGGAAAGTGGAGAGGTTACATGTTCAACAATTCGCTGAAATTTAAGAAAGCGATGAATATTACAGAAAATTTCAAATTAATAGAGTCATGGTGCTTGCACCCCCTGCCACACACCGAAAGGAGGCTTGCAGGGTACATATTTAGATGTAGATGAAAATTTCAAAATGTGACTCTTAATTTGTATGGTAAATGTTAAATCTTTATATACGTATTATGGTGTTTAGATTCAGGATGAATATCATTTAAAAACGGAAAATTTATTATTTATTCTCTAAATCCTATTGAATATTAAAGACTATTTCAAAAAGTCACACTTGTTGGAAAAATATTTAATCTTTATATATTATCGGGTATGAATGCAGGATAAATATAATTTAAAAAAGGGAAATTTCTCTATTATTTATTCTTTGAATCCTGGAATGATTTTTCAACGTGTAAATAAAATTGATAATACTCTAAGTATGTAATCCATGTCGAATTAAGTGGTAATTGCGGCAACTGACCACATAATGCGGGTTAGAAGGGATTTCGTTGTATTATAATCACCGGGGTCTATCTATATTTATAAAAATTTATTTATAAAAATGTATTTATAAAACAGTAATTAACGAAAATAAGGCATTTTATACCTACATTCGTATCCGGACCTTTATTTAATAAATTTGTTATGGAATAATCGCTGAAAGAAATTCGTATAAGTACAATGAGTAAGAAAATTTTAGGAAGATTCCTATTTTCTCTTTCGAGCCTTGTATCGAATTCGAAACTGCGAATATGCAATATGTTGATATTTTGTAAAATATTGTTTTCAGGACATGTAGTTTCCATAAAAATTAACATCGATTATTGAAGTCGCGATTTCGTATTTTTTCCGTGTATGACACTAGTCTCTGTATATAGGTATGGAATAAAAATAATTATAATTGAAACAGATTATCTTGTATAATAATCACCGTTGTGTGTGTATTTATATCTTTATATTTTATTCATCCGATGTCTGTAACTCCCGTAAGTAATACACTTTTGAAGGGAGGAATTTTGGAATTGTAATTTCTTTCAATTCCTGACGAGATAGAATTCTTAAATTTAGATTCATTAGAGGTCCAATGAATTATAACATATCAATATATTTTTGCCCAAAGTATCCTAGGTTTGACTCTGAACGAAAATCTAGACCAGTACCGAAAGATAGATGCAAATCAACTTTATATGGGATATAGTAATATTATATATAGATCATATAGTATATTACATATAGACTATAATAGAAGATATTATAGTGTATTATATATAGATTGTAATAGAAGTTTTCAGGAGAAAAAATGCGGATTTTCATTCATTTACAACATGTAAAACTGCTCTGTTATTGTAATGCGATTATTCTTACTGTTGATTATCCATAAAGTTCGGGAGTTTGCAATAATTGTTTTATATATTTTATACGATTCAAATTTAGTTCTGTCATTTTGTCGTGAAAATATAGTAGTAAATAAATCATGAGAAGCATATGAAATTTCGTTGGTGACAGTAATTACCTTAGTAGTTTAATTTAATGTTGATAACTACATCGTAAGTCTATTTTATTACGCATTCCGAAATAAAAATGATTATAGACTTTGATTAGTTGTATAACAACATCCACAAGAAAATAAACGAGAGAAGTAACCACTAATTGCCCAAGGGAATTTTTCCGTCGACTGGCGTAAAGCATATTGACGCAGGCTAATGTGTTTCTCACGCCGGCGAATAAATACGGCGAGATTCAGCGCGAAAAGAGGCGATTAAGGCATTCGAAATGATCTTGTTTACCAGGGGACGTAGAAGATTAGCTCAGGAGCGCGTGAATTCTATTTAAAACCCGAGAGTATTTCAGAACGAAGTTCTGGGAAAGTGAAACACTTTCACCACAGGACACGTAGAAAGAGGGACAGGATGGAACACGAGGGGGGCGTTTCCGCTGCAACGGCGGTGCTCAAAGGGTGTTCTAGCGGAGGTCAGGGGGTCACGCAGGTGCTCCATTCGGGGTGAATAAACCTGATCGAGCAAATGTCAAAGCGGATTATTCAAACAAACACGAAGAACGGCTGTTCTTTCCCTGTGTTTACCGCTGTCTAACGTTTTTACTGCTTGACTATTTGTAGTATTTTGCAGTCTCTCTGTGTTTATAAAAGTTCTGTGATCACTGTAGTGCTTGAGAAAGATTTTCCTATCCGAATGCATACACGGGCTATAACAAGTTTGTTATGAGTTGTGAATGAAATGCATGGGTTTTTACTAGTGTGTTAACGTCGGGGCTGGGGTGGGTTTGATCGCCTAGCAACACGGAGGTGGGACGTCGAACCGGAGTGAAACCGGAAACCAAAACTGAAGAACCGTTTTATTTTCTTGGATTGATAACCTAAGTTGTACCGTAAAATGTAATTCTTGAATCCCATCCGAAACCGGGAACCGATACTGAATCCGGTCTGATGTTCGGTTCGAAACAATACCACACCATGATTGTTTATTTTGAGTCGGAATGAAAAATATTATGGCACGATGCCTACATACACTGAGTTGGTACAGGTCCCAGCTAAATGCATGAAGGGATTCAGAATATCAGGTCATTATCAAAAATTAATAATATATTAATAATAAATATAACAGTTATTATCATATTCATGATTATTAGAAGCTTCACTATGGGACTCTTCATTGTTTTATTATTATTAAATTAGTAAATTTTCCCGTCAACAAGGGCGGAACGTAATGTAGCTAATTTAATAATGTATGGCTATTGTTAAATAAAACTAGTCCCTCTTTGTTAGAACGCGTGGATTGTTAGTCTAAAAAATTCAATATATTTAGTTTATTGATATTTAATGTGTTATTTAAAATATTAATAAGATAATTTTCGCTAGAGACTTTGATTATTACGGAATAAATTTCTATAATAATTCCTAATGCATTTTATATGTTAAGGTATATCGTGCAATATAGAATCATGAAATTAAAATTAATAACTTTTGCTTAAAAAATCTTTTCGTTGTAAAATTTGTGTGCGATTGATTAAGTGAAAAATTGTCAACTCCTCAAAGTTAATTCTTTTAGGGCAGAAATCTCCGGCGTATACTTATTATAGGATAAATACAATGCCTTTAAGTGTCATAGCTGCTTTTGCTAGATTTCCCACATCAAATGAAATTGCACTGTTAAATTGAATTGAAATTTTAAAATGATTTTATAAGCAACTTATTTATACCATAAATTTTAATGTATATCAAGCATTTTATATTTTAATGTGTTTAAAGTTTGCAAAATCCCTGAAAAGTAATTCATTATTATTAGACTCAACATTGTTAAAATTATCAACAATAGATTCGGTATTGTTAGATTAGGTTTTTATTAGATTAATTTATGATTTATTTACGTTTTTTATTTTGGTAATTTATTTTTATTATGCTAATTTATGGTTTATTTAACTTATTATTAGATTATTTTATGATTTATTTAAATTAGTCTGGAACATGTCAATTTTATAGATTAATGTATGTAAGGATCATTATTGCATTTCTCTTTATTAGATTCATTATTCTTAGGTCCACTTATATTACATATAATCATCAATATAATACTCTTAAGTCTCGCATTCGTTATTATTACATTCATCGACTTATTATTAAGAACGCAGCAGCATTTTCATCGAGTTTAATTCCATTAACTCTCCCGAATGAATCTCAGCGGACATTTCCGCCAGTGCTATTGAAATGGTTTAGTGAAGCTTGAGTTGATTCAGGAGTAGAATTCGGAGGATAACTTAATTCGCATTAAAATGGCATCCAATAAGAAGTCTCATTGAGTGCAGTGAATCAAAGCTCTTTGTGCGACAATGAGCACTTGCCACGGCTCTTTCAGAGCACGAATAATTACATTTATGACCGGATGCTGCTGTGAATTGGATGAACTAATGCGATTTTGTTTTTTTTGCGCGCGTCAATTTGCGCTGCGAATAAAATTTTTGCAAACTGCATTACCCATTTAAAATAGAAGCATCCAGTTTATTTTAAACGAATTATTTTCAGTTTCTATTAGTGAGATCAATTGGAGTGGCGTTGCTATGGAGAATTTAAATTAATCTTTATAATAATCACAGTGGTGTATATATATTTATATTTATTTATCCGACTTCAGTAACTCTCGTAAAAACATGGAGGAAATTTTCGAATATCAATTTTACGCATTTCTTGATGAGATAAAAATACGAAATTCGGAGATCCAACATTATGCTAATAACCTAAAAAAATTCGATAGTTTTCTGCCAAAATTATCCTTGGTTTGACTTCAGACGACTCGAAAATTTTCTCACTAGATATGCATGTAAAGATCTTTTCGATAGATTGCAGACCTATGTTACAATACAAATTTGTTAAAATACAAATGCAATACAGATTTTAATACAACTGTACGAAAAGTTCTATAAATATAAAAAATGAAGATCGATTAATGTAAGAAATTGAAGATCGGGAAATCTAAAATTGTTGTATGCAATAATTGATTCACATTTTTATGTGTTAAATTTACTTTCGACTTTTTTGACGGGGAGAATCTTATATGATATTCACCATTGTGTAAATTCCATTTATTCGTCTGTAACTCCCATGAGAAATCCAATTCTTGAAAATTAACTTCAATTACTTCCCGATGATACAGAAATATGAAAGTTTTTCACTTCCTTGGTGTGATTCTAGACGACTCTAAAATACTCCCGTAATACTCTTATATCTTGGTAAACTTATTTTTTTGACATTTTGCATGATTCATTTCATTTACGAAATTATTTGTACTAAAAATCATTTACGAAGTAATTTTGGGATATATTGAGAGTTGTTGAAAATTTTATAGAGAAATAGTTTCTGTGGTGAGAGTTCAGATAGTTTCTATTAATTTCATTTGGTTATACAAAATTTTACAAAATAATTTTTAGGCGTTCTCCCAATGTATTTATTTTCAAATTCTATCATAAAGAATATACATAAAAATGAGAGAAGGTATATATATTCTCGATAGTTCAGAAGGGTTACTATGTATACAATAATAGTTAATAAGTATAATAATAATAGTAAAGATATTTAAATAATTTAATTTATTTCCGTAATTTTTGACGTTAGTATTGACTATAAAGCGCTTAACTGTAAAGTACTCAGCTAAATAACTGGTTGGATAATTTCCTTATATTTTCCTATAATTAAAGTTTCATAAATGAAAAATCTGTTCATAAGCGGGTGTAAGAGCTTCTTAACTACTTGCTCAAATCGTTGAAAACGTTAATCACATTTCAATAGGAAATTAATCATATTTACTCTACGGTAATAGCTCTTCACGCTTGAATAGGAAAACAGAAAGGTTGCACCACTCTTTCGCGTTTGTTTTCGTAGACCTGCGTCATCCGCTGCCTCGAATCGCGAAACCTTTTCCGAGAATCGTGAAAAGGCGCAGTCAGTTCTCTTCTAAGCTTTGGAAACAACTAGGAATAGCGTAAGACTCGGAAAATAAAGCAGTAAGGAGGAAAAGTCTCGAGATCTCCATTCGATTGCAGGTAAACATGCATCGGAAAGAAGAAGCCGCTTATCTTGAGAGATCCTCTCCAAAGGGGTTGATGACCTCCTCCTTCCTCACCTCTTTATTCTCTTCCTCTTCTTGCACTCGTAGCTTACGTAAGAGCAGCCTTCCGCGCGTTTTCTTCAATCCATTCGAGAGGCATTAAAAGCTCCTTCATCGCAGATCCGCATTAGCATTTCACGGAAAACCCCTTTGCTATGGGTGAATTCCTCAAAATTCCGCTAATGCCGAGACACGGGCTAAATGAGGGATAGAATGGCATGGAAAATAAACGAGAGGGTGCTTTTGACGTTTATAATAATTATTGTGGTAATAATTACACAATTATTGTGTTAATTACACAATTATTGTGTTAATTACACAATTATTGTGTTAATTATTATGCTACTTATTATTGGCTTAAAATATGAGAGGATATTTTTAACTTTTATGATAATAATTAATTACTGTATTAATTGTAACCTTAATTTTCAATGTAATTATTGTATTATTTATTTATAATTGTTGAAGAAAACATGAGAGGGTATTTTTAACGTTATCATAAATGCTAATATTGCATTAATTATTGTACTAATATTATCAATTTTCATAGTAATTGTTGTATTATTTATTTATGATTGGCGTAGAAAACAAATAAGAGGTTTTATTGACGTTTATAATAAACTATTGAATTCTCCCGTCAAAAATGACGAAAATAAATTTAATTTATAGAAAAGTGCGCTACTATGTAATAGTGTTTTTATATATGGGAAATGAAAAAGGATCCGATTTTCTTCTGAATTGTTCCATTGTATCCCCCGTTAAGTTAATGTATAGCTTCCACAGAAATTATCGATATGTCCAGAACTTGCTTATTTGGTAGCTAAAACAATATCATATTTTAATTAAATTGTTACCTTCGGAATCATTTCGACGAAATTTATCCATAAATTTGAGAACGAAGTAATTTATTATTTGAACTTTAATTCGCGACGTGCAATTTTAAATCATCTGCAGTTTAGAAAGTATTTTAAAAATCATGTACTTAAGGTTATAAAAGAAGTGAAAAATTGTGACTTGGCCGGGACTCGAACCCGGGTCTCCCACTTTCCGGGCAGGTATTCTATCCATTAAATGATGACGTGACTCGGTAGTTTAATGGATAGAATACCTGCCCGGAAAGTGGGAGACCCGGGTTCGAGTCCCGGCCAAGTCACAATTTTTCACTTCTTGTATAACCTTGGGTTAGTCGCACAACTTAATGTGCAAAGTAAAAATTACGTTTCCATCGTTTGAATTATGTACATTCGTAAAATATAGATTTCCAAAAGTTAACAAAAGCTTTCCTTAACATGAAATGTCTGCTCTGCTTCCCAATGCTTTTCATATGGGCCTATTTTTCCCATATATTCTTCTTATGAGAGTTGAATTCAGGAATCCCCTTTGTCGCCAGAGGGGTGGTTTGTTTATACCCGCACAATTTCAATAATTTTTTGTAATTTTTGGCCGAATCCTCTCAATTTCGAATACGATATACTGCGAACAAAGTAAGAATTGGTATTCAATTTCCTTTTTTTGCCCCTTTTTTCAATTTCATGGGGCAATTACTTCTGATTTAATTCTGCTAAAGAAAATAGTCGGCAGTCGATGAAAATAAACTTAACGTGCATTTCTTACGGGAGAATTTTCGAGTCATCCAGAGTCGAACCAAGGATACTTTGGACGGAAAAAAATTAATAAGTAATACTCCATTCGACCTTTAACGACTCCCAAAAATTTACAGTCCTTTCACTGCGGGAAGTGCTCAGCATTATTTTCCAAAGATTTCTTACCTATATTTCTTACGGGAGTTTACTGACACCGGATGAATAAATATAATGCAGAATGTATTAAAATGTATTAAAATTATGTAAAATATCTATAATGCACTCGTAAACGAGAGTTACGGTTATCATCAGCATTGCAAATACTATGCAGAATAGCATTTGCTGACCGTCGAAATGAAGTGTGCAAAACGAGCAAAATATTGAATATAGTTTCATAACGAACGCTGATATTTAGGGAAGACATAATTTTATAAATATCCTGAATTATGTGAAAGTGTAGTAGCCTATGAAATTTGAAATTGTATGTTAAAAACGATTTATTAAATCTCATTCAGCCCTTATGTCTTAGAATTTGCTTTAAGAAAAGTCCACGAGCTACGGTTCATGTATTACTACTGGTGTTACCATAACGGTATATAGTAATCACGGAAAAACCCAGGTTCAACTTATGGACGAGATCGAGTTATGCTTGGGTATTTCCTGAATTTCATTTTTGTTTCCTTTTTCGGGATATTCGGGTATTCGAAATTCCGGGCAATTTCGAGATAATAGCGCAAGAGTTGGGCTACGCCGTTACTTCAGCATCACATATCGATCGTTGGAAATTTCGGCTATCGATTACCGTTGGAATTAGGTTTTCTCTATTTTGGTAGGATTCCGTTTCTTTCATGTTCAATAGAAACAAATGGTTTTCTGCCGAGCCATTCTAATCAACGATCCATTTGGCTTGAAATGACTCACTCTCCCAATCATTTCGCAGATTATATGGGCGTCGAACGGTATCTGAAAGTGGGGAGAAGAAAATTGATTCCTTCTGAGAGAGCTGCCTACTTTGCTGAGATCTGAGACGTGCATGAGATTCTCTTTGTCGGCCTCCGTTGCATTGTTTTGGGATCGATTTACTTTTATTTGGGGGCATTGTTGTTTGGTCTTAGGATATTTTTGAATTCGTATAAGTTGTTCGTTCTTTTGTATCGGTAGTAGAGATGGGCGAATTCGATCGATCTACTTCAAGATCGATTCTTTTAACCCGATTTTCGATTATTTTGAATCGATCTTTTAGAACCGATCTTTCGATCCGATTCGATGCATCCAACCGATCCGTGAACCGATCTATGTGAATCGATTCGGACGTACGCGATAGAGGTCTATTTTCAGCAAGTTTACGACTTTTATGCTAGTTTAAAATAATAATGTACAAACTAATCCAATCATTATATTTTTAAATTTGCATTTAGATCATATATATTTATTAATCTGATTGTCTTTTCAAATTTCAATATTTTGACGGACTGATTCTAAAGCTTCATATTGTCTTATAACTGTGTGACTTTTCGTTTACTGTCACTGTTGTAATAGAAGATGCCTAACAAAACTACTTTATAATATCTTCTTATTACCAATACTCGAATTCTGAAATCAAGTATAACTAAGAAAATTTTTTAAAAGTTTTGTTTTATCAAAAAATACGATAATAACTTAAAATCCATTAAATTAAAACTTTATTTACGTAACGTTCAACTTAAGTAATATCTACAGGATAGATATTATAGACACAGATGCTAAAAATCCAGTGTAACTTGACCATTCCAGCCAATAAACGTCGTTGTAAACGATTCAAAACAGCTAGTAAGAGATAGCATAACCGATCTCATCCGATCCGATTCGATCGATCTTTCGAATACGATCTCGAGCTTGAATCGATTCAAAGCAAACGATTGAATCCGATTCGAGAGATCGATCTTTTCGTTGAAAACTCCCATCTCTAATTGGTAGAGCTGTTTGTTTAAACATATTTGTTGATTGATTTATTTGGTTGATTATTGAGGTATTTTTGTGTTCGATGGTCGTTCTCTATATTGATATTGTTGTTTCTTTAGGACGTTTTTGCTTGGTTGATTATTGTGGCGTTGTTATGTTCGTTAATAATTGCCGTTTGTTGCGCTGCGTTGGTACTGTTGTTTTTAGGCCATTTGGTTTGATTAATCGTTAAGGTATTGTTGTGTTCGTAAATAATGATCGTTCTTTGTGTGGGTATTGTTTTCAGTTTCGCGTTGACGCTCTGTTTACAGTTGCTGTTGAACTTAACAGAATGTTAAGCATTTGTTGTTTGGTAACTTGATAAAGCTCTTTATTGAGGCGAAAGTCTCTTCTTCCCTCTAATCTATCGTCAATGATATAAAAAACACAATTAATACATAGGTAAAACGAAATAGAGAGGAACTTTAGAAGGATTGTGTGTAGAAGATAGCTAAGGTATTATCTTAGGAAGAAAGGTCTGCATCAGGGAAACACTCACAAAGAAAAGGTTTATGAAAAACCTACGCAAACCTTCTGACAGTACAGGATAAAAAGGTATAAATTAAAATGCTGTATAACATAGAAATCTCAAAATCAGTACTATAAGAAATTTTCTATAAAATGAAATCAGTAAGTTTACCCATTTCAATAATTCGGTTAAAATAGAATGGGGAAAACAATGGAATATAAAATTTTAAATATGCTAAGATCATCGAAATTGAGATAAATTATATAATTGTATGTAAGAATACTCAATAGAAAATTGCTTATAAGAAATTATGGAAATTAAAAATACTGAAGGGGAAGGATACTATTTGGGCACCGGTGTACTGTTGTGTTGAGTAGCTGTGGGTGAATAGTTGTTAGAGAAATTTGTTTTTCCGGATGTTGTTCCTTATCTTAGGTCATTGTTGCGATTGCCGTAAATGGTTGTTAAGACGTTGTTGTTTTTTTTCTATGAGTCATTTCAGTGATCAAAGGATAGCTGTTAGGTTTTTCAGATATTAAAATTGTTATTTTTCAATTAAAAGTAGGAATATTCAACGGAAAAAGAACTTACAAAGCACTAAGATATTAAAAATACTGTAGGTGTAGGATATTGTTATGGCATTGGGTTACAGTTGTGTTAATTACTTATGTGTTAATAGTTGTTAGAGTAAAATTGTTTCTTCGGGTATTGTTATTGGTTTTAGCGCATTGTCGTTATTTTCGTAAATTGTTGTCTTGACATTGTTGTATGTTTGTCGGGGCTTGTTTATATCTATAAATCAACGCATAATTTTCAGTCTACCTTAGCATAACTTCAATTTTCTTCTCCAAATTCAGCTGATTAAGTCGTAACTTTATCATCACAGTGATTACCGATTTCTCCAATTGCGCGATATCAATTCGATACTATCCAAAAAAGAAAAGGGGGAGTGGTATTCATAAAACAGGCTATTCCGGGTGCGATCGAAATCTGGGAAAGCTCTCCGATTCCCGTGTTACGGAATTTCTCCGAAGAAGCTTCCTGTTATTACGCCTCGTCCTTTTTTCCGGCAATTTGATTCTGAGGTTTCTCTCCGAGATAATTTCAAGGCTCCAGAAGAACGGCATCGATTCATCACTCCTAAATGGAACGTCGCCTATTTATCTCTCTATTTTTAAGGTCTTGAGAGAGAACTGGGTAATGTTGCACAGGTTTCAAACTTAGTGCTTCTCTTGCATAAGCTTATGTGTATAGAATCATAGTTCGATATTCAAATTCGGTTCAGCAGGGATTAAAGATTTGAATTCCAGTTGGAATGACAAAAAAGATACTTTTCTTTAGTTAGATTGCCTTGTATAATAATAATAGTATTTATTCCTTGTTAGTTAACAGAATACTTACCATAATATAAAGCATTTAAGGTTTTAGGTACCCCTTAAGTAAAAATAACACTTAATTAGTCCCATGGGATCAATATGACCCCATGCGTTGTCTATCTTTGTGCAAAGTAAGCTATTAAAGGTATTATGATCGTTTTTAGTATCTTTGTTTTAGATATTTATGATTAAAATTTGAGAGCCTCGTCAGATTTGGTTGAAGAAAAGTTGTTTTTTAAGCAGTGTTACCAAATTTGCAAAGTTAATGTATATTTTCTCAATGAAATTTTTCTATTCTTTTAGCAATGTCAATGAAGTGACTCACAACTGCGGACAGACACTGCATGTACACTATAAAAGCGATACCAGCATGAAAATATTAAAAATTAGAGTTAATGTTTTGGTTGGTCTCATCAATTTTGGAAAATATCAACGAAATTTTGGGATTAAAGGATTAAACCACACCATTTTAAAATAAAATTTGATGGTCATTTGGTGGTGGTTTAGAATATTTTACTTTTTAATTTTTTTGTTATGTGAAAGGCAGCAAATTTAGGACACTTGAAAATTTAATTTATATCAGAATTTCCTTATATCCTGCATACAAGTGAACTTCACAGAGGATAATATATCTTTAATAAGCCATTAATAATATTGAAGTTGTTTCACTTTCAGAAAGATAACCTTGGACGATAGTCCGTTATTAATTAATAATTGTTTAAGTTTAATTGAATAAATTACATTTTTAAAATAATTTTAATTGTTTAAATTTAATTGAATAAATTACATTATCAAAATAATTTTCTTATTTTCCACTAGATATGTGATATCTGCTATATATTTACGAAATTATGCAATATAAGAAACTTGAAAGGAAAGAAAAGAAAAACGGCTATTTATAAATTAGATCTTTGAAAAATGCTTCGATAGCTGATTGTTTGTTTCATTTATTTAATGGCGCTCCACTAAGTAAGGTCCTTCAATATTGATCATAATATTTGAATATCATGAAACTGAAAATTTCAATTCTCTCCATTTTCCCAATCGATTTCATTAAAAATCGCAATGTCTAGCGGAGGCTATAAGTGAACAAAGCACATAATTTGACTCCATGCAAAGGAAGAAAGGGTCGGAACGGACGTGGAAAGAACAGGATGTATACCTAGGACGTAGATTAAACCATGTGTATAAACTGACCAGGAGAGTAGTCCTTTGGGAACGTTATTTATTTGTATCTCTTGTCCCATTTTATATTGGACTCCGTTGATCGAAGTGATAGACGTCACGATCTTCCCTTAGCGTCTCCACGGAGACGGGAATAAAGTGGATTGCAAGCAACTCGTATTCGGACCCAAGAATCCGACCTACATTCGCTCATTGTCCACCCTAGGTGCTCCTAATTCTTCCTCTTTCATTGGTCCATCGTCAGGGGCGACCGGATGCTGTAAACAGCGGCAGTTTTATCGCTCCAAGCAATAGCGGCGCACTCAAATGACGGACATCTTTCACAAGTCCAGCCTCAAGTCACTTCTTCACGCGATTGTGTAGAGCACTTTTTCGGACGAGTCAGGGCTTTTGTAAGAATTGAGGAAACATCCAACGTTTGTCGTGGTATTCATTTGGTGGACTTAAATGGGATCGAATTGTGGTTTGTTTGGCGTCTATGCTTTCGGAATTTATTCTACTATTCTGTTGCGAATCGATGGGTGAACTTTTGAGGGTTTTGGAGTTGGAGCTGGAGGAAAGCGTTGTACGATACATCAAGGTTGTGTTTTTCTTTAATTTGGTTGTAATTAGTAATGTTCTTTGAAATTAAGCCATGCGTTAACAAAATAAAAACGAAATCGACATCTATATCTACATGAATACCCTGCAAGCCGTCTTTCGGCGTGTGGCAGGGGGTGTAAACACCAAACGATTGGGCTACTTTTTTAGCCTATTAAATCGAATATTATTTATTTATATATTTATTTATATTTTAATTTAAATCTTTATTTATATATTTATTTATATTTTAATTTAAATATTTCTTTATATATTTTTATATTTTTATTTACATCTTTATTTATATATTTATTTGTATGTATTTACATATTCATTTACATATTTATTTATAAATAGATCCAACAACAGAAATGACTGGCAAAATACATTGTGTACAATAAACTGCGGTAAAAATAATATAAATTAAAACAAAAACAAAATAAACATAAGAAATAACAGTATGAGGTAATAATTTAAAGAATCTAGCTAAGGAGGTTAGTTACAATAGAAGTGAAAGTTGATTTGGACGAGTAAAGGTCAATGGAAATGTATTTAATGTGATTCAAAAACAGCCGACGTGACCAATTGCAATGAATCGTAACAGAGTTGGAAGAAATAAATAAGTATATTAACAAGAAAATATTAACAAGAAAATTCTGTGATACAACAAAAGAATAATAATAACGAACAAGAAGATTAAATAAGCAAAATACTACAGATTGATTAATAGAATGAAGGAGTAAATTGACCAGAGAATTAAAAAATGTTAGGACTTAGGAAGCCTTACCTATGAGTAAATTTTTCATATCATTCAATAAAGTGAGACCAGGATTATTCAGTATCGCTTTAATAATTTTGATATCTCAGCCATAAATACGACTGGGACTAAAGTAAATGAGACTGGAAATCTCTTTTCTAGCAGTGAAATTAAAGATATTTAATTCAACATTATGTCTTGTGGATCTTCCATTGAATTTTTAAGTTTTTATTTTAAAAAATAAGATATATTGTAAAGAAGGTTTGGGTTAAATTAATTCATATTTGTAAATGTATGTTTTACAGCAGTAAAATTAAAAAAATTTCAACCATAATTATGGCAGGAGGATTTTTCATCGAACTTTATTTTTTTTTAATTTTAAAGAATAAGATATATTTAAAAAATGTTTGGGTTAAATTAATTCACATTTGTAAATGTAAGACTAACTTACAGTAATGTAGCATCGTTATACCGTCATTCGGTGATAACATCAGCTGAATTCGTATGGAGATTTTTTTAAAAGCGTTCCCGGAAGACTGTAATTGTGATTCACGAAAAACTATTTTTATAACTCATTGTCTCTCGCATGAGTTCATCGGAGACTTTTCCCTATGAGATACTTGCAACAAAGGATCTCGAAAATGTCACTCAGTTTTATTATGTTTTGTACCAATTCAAGAGATGACAAAGCTTGATTCCAGGACTTTTTTAGACACGCGTCAATGTATTTCCCCTTGGAAAAGCGTAGCTGAATCTTTTTCTTGTACAAGTCGAATTTGTTTTTAGATCTTTTGTTTGTTGTCATATATAAATTACGGAGTATCTCAGAAAGAAAAATGTGTTCTCTAATAGCGCTAGTATTGTAAAATTTAGCTCGTTTACATGTAGATAGTTAGTTGGTTGCTTATTTAGTAGCTCACGCCATATAAAGTTATTATATTGGAAATTTTAGTAACATGGCAGGTTTAGGACATATTCTAATTGGTGCATTTTTAGTTTAATAATATGGAAAATATAGGAAATATATGGAAATATGGAAAAATATACGGATAATATTTCAAGTGATACATGATTATCGATATAGTAAACTTTTTATTAGATTGAGAAATTTGTACTATAGCACACTGAAATATTAAATCAGATAATTTGTGTATTAAGGATTTCAGGTACAGTAAGAACGCATATTTTAATGAGATATTTGTGAGGGTATTGGCAGATAAGTAAAAATGTTTGCCATGTTTCGTAAAAACAGAGTGAAAAGTTACGTTACGAACTAATCGTAAAATTATAAATTATTTTAGAGTAGCTTTTCATTCAGTTTCTAGACAGTATTAAGTTTACATTATCGTAAAACTATAAGTTATAAAATATATATTATTTAACTACATTTCAAGTAAACTTATTTATGGGTGGTCTGAAAAGTTTTCGACATTTCGCCATTTCTTGACATGTTTTCTGAAAATATTCTGAAATTTTCTGAAAAGTCTGGAGTCGGAAACTTTTCAGACCACCCTCGTATAATTTATAATTCACGCTTAGTAATGAATTATGAAAATAGCTTTCTTGAAAGACAATTAGAGATCAAGATTCTTCTCTTACCGATAGCACATTGTTATTTGCGAACAATACATTGTTATGCTCTTATGATAAATTGCACTATGTTAACAATACATTGTTATAAATAATAAATTGTTAAATATTAATAATACATTTTTAAATATTAATAATACATTGTTAATAATAGATTGTTGAAATTAATAATATAATATTGAGTTAGCCTTGGTTTTGTTGCGACTTAACGTACTCTCTTTATCATCTACATATTTTGCCTAAAAATATAAACAGGCGAGACCTTAAATTGGCGACGATACAATATAGAATAATTAATTTATCAGTCATATTATTAATTAACGTTTTAAATTGATTGATGAAATTATCTCCGTCCACTTCACGTGAAATTCGATAACTCGAATGAATACACAAAAGGTAACTCGACCATATAAATAAATATATGCGCAGATATAGATAAAAGAGTGTGCAATCTATCAATTCATTGGTTAGCGGGTGAAAAGGTTCGACGTTGAATAGGAAGTCAAGTCGAAAAAAAAAGTAATTTTAATTTCAGTTTATCCTGCGATAAAATTCGTTTTCCTCCGCGAATGTAGGCAACACTCAACCGAACTGCGGGCAGATGAACAAATGCCCAACACACGGACCGAGAGAATCCCCAAAAACTTTTGCCGGTCGAACTCACGCTATCATCGGAACGAGAGTTGGGTTTGCAAACACTTAAAAATACTCCGCCGGAGTAGAAAATCTGGGTTAATGCAGGTTTAGCGTTTTCGCTCCTGCATCGCGTACGAAAAAGGGTTTTGATTAAAACGGAACGGGGATAGGTAAACGCGGGGCATTGTTTTTACGGAATCGAATCCCACTTTTTTTGGCGAAGATGTGTGCTTTTAATCCGGCGGAAAAAGTTGATTTTTTGATCGTTTTGGGATCCCGTTGTATTGATTTGTGGGCGTAACTGCGAAAAGCAGTTGAAAAGCCTTTGAAATATGTATCTGCGATTTTTGGCGGCTCGAAAATCGACTGGTGTACGATGGGGTTCTGATTATTTTATTTCCCATACCAATTGCATCGTGGTGAATCGGTCGAATCTAGCACCTCTAAAACACCCGTTGCATTTCATTTTCGATTACTTTAGGTCCGTCTCTGTATACATAAATATTTATTAAGGGGAAATTGTGGTATAGTTTCATCATACATTTAGCCCGTTACTAATATGCAGGTAATAATAATAATAAAACAGTCACAATAAAAGAATCATAAGTAAACAGTCATAATAAAACAATCATGACTAAACAATCATAGTGAAACAATCAGAATGAAACAGGCATAATTAAACATTCCTAATTAAACAATCATAAAACTAATCATAATTAAACAATCATAATTAATCACAATTAAACAATCGTAATTAATCATAATTAAACAATCATAATTAATCATAATTAAACAATCATAATTACACCATCGTAATAAAACAATCATCTCAAAAGTAATAATTAAACAATCACAATAAAAATCATAATAAATCGACTTTATCCGGACATTATTTAAATTAAAAGGAATTTTTACATTAATTATTACATGTAATCCTTCGTCATACAAAATTTAACAGAAAGATATAACTTGAAAAATATACTGTCGTTAAAAAATTACGGGATAAACTGAAAGAAAGCCATGAAATTCAGGTATAAAACATACCGAAATATCACTTACAAGTACATAAAAAACATTTTTGTGGGATTATATAAAGAAGAGAAAGAAAAAGACTGTTTTTGTGGGATTACAAGAGGCTTAGTAGCAGGAAAACATCCGAGAAATAAAAGGGTATAATAAAGACAGAATATAAAATAAAGTCATGATATATTTAAGATAATGCTGCAAAGAATTAAATACGCCCAAAACATTTTCAAACGATTGTGTACAGTGTAGCAAATCAGTGCATAATGACCTTTTTCTAAGGAAGCATTGATTTTAATATATACAAGAATTATATGAATGAAGTATCCTTGATATTTCGTCCTTGAAATTCTTAATTTAATAATCAAGCAGAATATTATTCTCGTTGCTAGGAAAATGTTTTAGGTGATGTCACTATTACCAGGTCATACCACTTCATTCCGTACTACTTTAGCTGTCCGGAGTAGGCCTATTTCTATATGCAATATATGCTAGGATGCGAATTTGTTATAACATGTATAAAAACTTAAAGTCGACGTTTATTTTAGACACTTATAGGTAGGGCATATATTAGGGGATCGATCTCTACATGAGATCGAATATTACTTGGATGTCTGCGGTGCGAAAATGATATACGTAAAGATATTAACATAATTTTTTGCAAATTTTTTTGAATTTTATTACCAAATTCGCTTTTACTTATCGGACAAGTTTTCTACCAATCTGCTTCCTTTACTAGGGTAAAAGCTTGTACAATTTCATTGCATTGTTAAGGCTATCATTTGTATTTATTAAAAGGAAAAGGGTTAAAGTGACACCTAGGAAGATTACCAAGAAAAAACAGACACGGAAAAATTCTGACACGACCGAGAATCGAACCCGGTTTTACCAATACCTGGTCGGTTGCTATAGCTAGTGAGCTGTTCAGTCAGAGCTACTGTTCTTAAAGAATAGCCCGATGTTGGCGTTCAGCAATTGGGAGTCCTGGGTTCGAGTCCCGAGTCCGTCAGACATTTTCATGTACGTTTCTCCTTTACTGCGTCGTCATGGTGAATATACATAAGTGTATCTCATGCATATGATTTCAATTTATCTCCGGATTTTTTTTCAAAATTGCTGTATCTCCGAACTGCTTCACACTTGGCTCTTCAGTGTTGAATATCTCGATCTATTTACATCGTCAGACGAATTCGTCACCAAACAGCGATAGAACTTGCGGTGCCATCGCAACCTATCGAATATCGAAAGTGGAAACAGATTCGTCAGATGGGGTTCACGCTCTCTGTTGCGTCATGAACCGTAACAATGGGAACTTCAAATAAATTCTAACCAATGCATCAATTTATACATTTCCTTCCTTTTTCAGGAAACCCATTTCCTTATCAAAACTTCTGCGAAAGAAGAGGCAGCTCTTTTTTCCCTTTCAAGTTTCTTCCCTTTGTCCTTTCGACTATCCTTCTCCCTTATTCACCCTGCATTTTCCTTTCCGCCGATTTTCTGCTTATTTTTTTCCGGACTCTAAATCCCTACCTCTCGATCTTCCAATAAATTTTCATTTCTCTATTCTTCCTCTCCATCCCGAGCACCCTTTTCTTATCTGAGCGCCACCTATAGGATCTTTTCCGCATCTTTCATTCCCTCAAATCGTTTGCCTTTCGCTTCTTCTTGCAACTGCCTATTTACTTTTGCTCCAAGAGATTGCTGCGTTGCGACTGTGGTGATAGGGTTTCCAATTTGTTTCCCACGATGACCCTAGATACACTCTGAAATATTGCTGAGAGTAGGGTTGTTAAAAAGTATATGAGGAATGTTAGTGAATAGATAAGAGGTTTAAATACCCTATAAGAATAGTTCATAGGAAAGAAATAGGATAAGAAATTTCCCGACCTTTGTGGCGGAAGGGTTAGCAATCCTATCTAGTCCTAAGCTAGCTAACCCAGCTACACACACCAAGGTACCAGGTTCGAGTTCCGGCTGCTCCAGGGGTTTTTCTTAATTGAGGCATGTATCAATGTTAGCGTACATCCATGTTACATAATTAACTAAAAATTACCAGTACTTGCTATATATATAATTTTGACTAAACGAAAAATATTTTTATTGCACTCCTTAAAGAGATCTACTGGCGGTTTACCGGATGATCATCCAAAAACATGAAAAATTCATTTTAATTTTTCTCTATCTCGTAAATTAATTAAATATGCATTATTGAGAATTAAAAATCAGAACAGAATAAACAACTTTTTTACGATTTCGGTTTGAGTTTAATATATATAAAAGTGTTCTACCTTTCGGTAGGTTCATGTGCCCCCACATTCCCCATTTAATTCCCTCACCTTCAGTTCCTGATAACTAATCCCACACCTTAATTCGTCTAACAACTTCTGTATTCTTCTTTTCCATAGTATTCTTCCCTCGATCGCTTAGTTAATAGAAGAAACTTTAATAGCGACTCTTGTGCAAGATTCACCAGAGAGATAAACACGTTAACCGGTTTCTGCGTATATCAAGCCTTCATCAGAACTGAGGAAAAGCCCCCAAAACAAAGAATTATATACACAGTTGAGGGAAAAGGTGGGAATAATGATAATTACAGTCCTTGAGTATTATTTATAAACATCCCTTTTCCATGACCAGCGCTTTTAAACCTTCACGCTCCATCAGAACATGCAAATGACATCACTTTATAAAGAACGTTTTCCGTGCGCTGATAAAAATAGATCAAAAAATGAAAAATGCACCATTTGGTAAAGAATCGAGCTAAAATTTGAAAATGCCAGTGGAGTTTCGTTTCTGGATGTGCAGATATCGAAATCTATCGACAAAAGCGAGCTCTATGGAAACGGACACTGATACAGATCATGAACGTGTGTTTTTTAACATGTGTTTCAGTGTTTTTGTATTTATTTGTAGTGATTGGAGCGTTTTTTGAAATGTATTTGGGTGGGGAAATGGAGTATCAGTGTCCTGTAAAATTTTTGCACGTGGCAATTGATCTTAAAAAAATATTTGTCAAAAATCCACTATAAATTTAATACATTAGTTGTTTTGGCGTGTAACAAGCTATCATCAGAATCGAAGAACAGAGTTATAAATACAGTTACAGGGGGAAAGGTGAAAATAATAATCGGCTTTATATTAGGGCGAGATTGAGAATTATCAGTCTCTTCTTACATTTAACCTTACGTAATTATAGATTAGAAAAAATGATTTTTAGGAAAAGTAAAGCATAAGAAAGAGAATATATTTTGAGTTTACAAAAAACATAGAATGTCTTAGCAAACTTGGGCAGCGCGTTAGATTTTGGTTAAGGTGGTCCCGGGTTCTGTTCCCGGTGGGAGCAAAATGGCTATAGATGTCAAAGCAATTAAAAAAAACTGCTGCTACTAACACTAAGAACCTGAAACTCAATGATATTCATTAGAGTAGTTCATAGTTTTTTCTTTAACGCAGAATTCCTGGAAATGAAAAAATCTTCAATTCTTTCCAGGCCTGGAGATGCTTACTTACTGTAGGTATTCGCCCCAATAGAGCATGCCTGTGGAAGTCACTAAGTTTTTTATTCAATCCTTTAGTCATTTCTTATAGTTCTCAAAGTTACAGTGTGCGAATTACGGTAGAAAAATCAATAAATGGTCTTGAAGGAGTGACCAACATCAAATATCTATACGGACGGACGGACGGACAAGAAAACCTTGCAATAAGTATATAAACGATCTGCCTCAGTTAAAAAGGAAAAAAAAGTTCAATCTACTAAATGCTTTATGGATAATGCTGTTACAGTGAAGTACATACTATGAAATTCACGGGAATTCGTGAGCTGAGGAGAATTCTGAAGGATAAAGAGCAACATGACATGATGAAGAGCTTTCGGCACAAACGTAAATACCCGTGGAAGTGCGGGTAATGGAAAAGGTGACCTTTTATCAATAAGAGGATTACTCAGAAAAGCTGCAGAAGAAGATTGAGAAATATTACGGGCATCGCGTTTAATGGAGAAATGGACATTACGTGGGAAGAATCGGTTCGAAAGAAAGGTCGTAAGATAAAGGGAAGGATAATGGTTATATGAGAGTATGTATGACGGTTTGAATAGGAAGCAATGTGTACGTGAAATCCCAGGAATCAAACGCGGATCTTTTACTTAAATTTAAAGTGAAGTTAATTTATCACAGTAAATGAAAAATGAACTTTTTTATGGAAATTTTTATGAGAATGGTCTTTTATGGAAATCTATCTGAGCAATCTTGGTTCGAACCAAGAAAATTTAGCGGATGCAAACATACCTACTTTATAGTTTCAAGTATTCATAGTGGGACGTATATCGAAAAAGTGTGGGCTCTAATCTAAGACCAAAACATAAGCACAAATATATTGCGCTTCATATATAAATATAAATGATTTTCAACGTATAACGTGTTCATAATGGGCCTGTCTTCTGTGAAGTACCTTTCATGTTTAGATTAACGCTATTTATGAAATTCCATATCTCAACGTTTAAGTCTAGAGTATTTTGTCAGTGTTAAGAGCATTGAGTTTTCTGCAATGCTCCAGGTGCTAGTTTTTGGAAAAATCAGTTAACGAACACTTACATCAGTTAACAGTTGAGAACGTGGATTACAACCTGTTAAAGTATTGTGAAACAGGAATTCATAGTTACTTTCGAAACATACTCACTGGGCATCGAAAATCTAAGTTATCGAAGTGAATTATTTTTTAATTGGTTTAAAGTAATATGGAAACTTAAATCTTGCTTTAATTTAAATATGGATAGTTAAATTTATGTGCATCTCGAGATGAGACTTTAAAGCTTTTAAAGTATAAGAGGTTACATTATTTTTGATAAATATTGCTGAATTATGAATTTAAAAGTTTACTAATCCTTTCCTTACCATAAAATGTTGGCTTCTTTCCTTCCTCATACATTCCATTTAAGATTTTCTTTCCCATGTATTCATATGAGAGCTGAGTTCAATAATCGCCTTCATTATCTGGGTGGGTGGTTGTTTATAACCATAAAATCATTTACTCTAGATTCCAAAGCGATAATCTACGATAGAAATAAGCCTCTTTATTAATTTCCTTTATTTTGGTACTCGCCTCGATTTCATAGGACCATCATTTCTGATTTAATTTTACTAAAGAGAAGAAGTCTGCAATAGATAAAAATTAACTATACGTGCATTTCTTAAGAGAGAATTTTGGAGTCGACCTGGGTGGAACCAAGAATACTTTTCAGAGACAAATATAAATAGGTAATTTTATAATCCCATCACGTCATGAAGTGCGTGAAATTAATTTTCGGTAATTGCTTCCATATATTTCTTACGGGAGTTACTGACATCAGATGAATGAATATATAAATGTAAAAATATATACCCAACGTGGATTATTGAATAAGATCTCTTTTCTATAATATTGCGCAAATTATTATCTTTTAAATTTGTTTTCAGCAGAGTTGAATTTAACTGTTTGCGCATTAATCTATTCCTCTAACACATAGGTATGTTTAAATTCTATTTCAACCCCCTACAACCGACCAAAATAATTCCTCTAATCAGTAATTCATACTCAATTCGATACAATTCGTCCGAGTGATGCAATTTCCTGTCCGCTGGAACATTACCTCTGCTTCTTTCACCCACTTATCACTTTGAAATCTCTATTTCAGTATCATTGTCGCGTGCACCGCTATGCAAATCAACTCCAAAAGGGTTTTTCCACGGAACTGAAGCGAATAAGTGGAAGGCCTTGAAAATGGCCGTAAATCTTATTCCATTTGTACTGCGGAATTTAATAAAAAAAGGGAGACGGATTGGACGGAGAAGTGAAATGACAACGAGGTTCAATTTAGGGCTATCCGAGGGTTAATGGAGTCCTTCGAGGAGAATTAGGGAAGTGGGCGTGGTCGTTTTTATTTTCTTAATGAAATGATTCCGTCTGATTGGAGTAATGGGGAAGAATTACTTAAGACGTTTATAATCGAAACCGTAAAAAATCGGGCGGAAATTACAAGGCTTGAGAACAAGGTCCTTTTTTACTTTTTATTATTTTTTTTATGGGCAGAGTTACGGAGAGATTACTAAGATGTCTTAATTTTGTTGCTGTAGTGTAAGGGGTGTTGAATTAGTTATTTAATTTCGGCGTATTTTTGTGTTATTGTTTTAGCGATATGTATTAGTTTAAACAATATTCTAAAAGTGATAAGTGAAATACGAATTAATGAGTAAAATAACTTATTACTTATTATTATATGTAGTTATTTAATTTCGGTGTATTTTGCTGTGATTGTTTTAATTATGTATTAGATTAAACAATAATCTAAAAGTGATAAAGGAAACACGAATTAATGATTGAAACTACTTTGAAAGATGTTTTTTTTATATTTTTTGTAAATTAAATGCATTATCATCACTTTCATTTGCTAATTTCATGCACTGGTTTGATCCTCGACCCCTACAACATTAGATATATTCATTGGGGAGTGGGAGGGGATCTTACTGGGCAAGATGAGGAGTGAGGTAGTTAGTGGTTTGCTTTCTTTCCAATGGATGAATGCTATTAATGGAGACAAAATATGTCAACGTTAATCAGGTGCGGTATGAAACAGTCTTGATAGAAAAACTATAAGTAACTTCCATGGTTGATTTTTAATTCGACGTTTCGCCAACGAGTTTACATCGTTAGGAAGTTACTAATGTAAGTTTATTTTTCATTAAGATGGTTGATGCGAATTTCCGTGAAGTCATGATTAATTAAATAAAATTAATATTAAAGATGTTAATAATATATATTAATATCATTTTTATTAATTTTAATCACCATATACGAGTATATTTATTTTATTAGCCCTATGAGTTACTAGTAAGCTATATACTGTGAGGTAGATTTTCCTCGCCAGCAGAAGAAATCAAACACAAAACTTTCGTCATTAAAATTCATAATGGAGGCTTATAAAGATAAACTCCAAATGATGAATCTAGAAATTCATTAGCTATACTACTGAATGTTCATAGTTAGATGCTGAAAATCATAGAAAAAAAAATACCCTTCACCGTTCCCCTTCCCCTACGTCACTGGTTAAAATCCTGTCACCTCTTTTCTTTATATTCAGCATTAAACCACTAAAGATAATAGCATAGCTATGGTAATGTGCATAGGGTTATCCTCCGATGTCGATAATCCCGGCCTTCCCCGGTACTCCGGTACCTCAGAGACACTGGCCTCGACAAACGACTAATAGAGTAATTACAACCACTATTTCTTTAACAGTGGTGTTCTATAGGAAAAGGGTTTAAGGAGATTTTGATCGTAAAGTCGTGCAGAATCTAGGAATCCTAGGAAAATCCTCAAGGAATAACAAAAGGCGAACCCAGATCTTCTACTTCATGGGCAGATGCTTTCTCCGATTAAGCTATCGAGCCAGCAAAGTCAATATGTTGAAGTAGAAGATCCGGGTTCGAGTCCCGGTCCTGTCAGCCTTTTTTCATGTCCGTTATTGTCCGTTAAGGGTTAGATGTAAGAAGAGACTTTATAGTCTCAATCTCGCCCTAAATAAAGTACACTGTTATTATTATTCCTTGGGAGCCATGTTCCAATGTTCTTTTCTTGCAATGAAACGGCATATTTAAATTTTCTGGTAAGATAGTTGGATAGAGCTGTATTCCGGTTAGTAGGAGATCCGGGTTCGAGTCCCCGATATACTTTTTTCATGTCCATGGAAGTAATACGTTACGAGGTCGACTACATATCCTTACGGCGGTGCTCAATTGGTGCAAACAGTAACCGAGGAATGTTTTAAGCCCACAGTTGAGGAATGCATGTGGCCATTAGAACCAGTGGGTGCCATGGGGTCATTTCTGATCCCCGTTAAATGGTTCCCATACAATTAGACCCCATCAGTTCGAATGGTGGGCTTGGAAATTGATTTTCTACTAAAGCGTCCAATTACGCCGTTAACCGGCGCTTAATTTGCCATATCTTCTGTCCTTTTATCCTCTTTCTCTCTCTCTCCTTAATTCCCTCTCCTTTTACCTCCAATCACTCCCATAATCACTTCCACACCCAATCCTTTTTCCCTCTTAAGCCCTTCTCCTTAACGTCAATGGAGAGCCTCCCAAATCAGATTATCTCTCTTCTTTTCATATGCCGATTCTATGTTTTATACACATGTATCGAAACTGTCTCTTTGACTTGATGTTTAATGGAGTTATCTCGGTTATTTGGAAGTTGTTGCTTGTTTATCAGGAAATTGTTGTCTTTGTTATTATCGTTCCTTTCTTGTGTGGGTGTAGTTGTTTGTTTTAGTGAATTGTTGTTTGATTGTTGCGTAGATTATGGTTGTTTATCTAACTGTTGCTCTTCGTCATGTGGCAATCGTTGTTTTTTGTCAGGATATTGTTGTCTTTGTAAATATCGTTCCTTCTTTGTGTGTGAATGAAATTTCTATATCAATTATTGCATGGAGAATTAATCACTAAATTGATATTAAATTGTTATGTAAATGTAGTTATTGGTTATCATAAGTAAAGTAAGTTTAGACTTATTAGTATTGGTTATTAGAAGTAAAATAAGTTTAAGCTTATTGATATTATGACTTTTTACCTTATTTATGTTCCTATGATGTGCATGCGAATGTATTTTGTTGCTTATAAAGCCTGTTTACAACTAGAAATTTTATGTTTTGATTGATTAACAAAAGTATTTCACTGTAAGTAAAGGATTGTGCAAATATTGTAACTTATACCTTAGTATCTTATTTGATAATTGCTGCGGTAGATTTGATAATTTAGGCCTAGTAATTCATTCAACTTAGGTTTAATAAATTCTCAACAAATTTTGCGTTTGCTATGATCTGGAGAAGTGACCTTGACCCAACAGAAGCTTTGCAATTTAATATCAGTACCTGCGATTGGATATAATACTTACCATTGATGAAAATTAATATAAAATGAAGTTTCTGGGGTAGAGAATTTTTTAATGATACTAGGAATATGAGTTCGTTGCTTCTGTACTTATTAATAAAAGTTTACAAAGTACCTGGAATCATACAACCTTAAATATTCTTACGGTTACGTAAAGGAATATGGAAATTATGTTCCTCTCCCTTCGTCAATATACGTGACATATTACTAATGCTTAGATATTCTTCGTGACCATTTTTACATATCGATTACTGATTTCAACAACATATTACCGTCGTTTAGTAATGACGATATTCAGGAAGTTTCAGTTTAACGTTCACCGTAACTTCAATAACGGTCACCTTTAAACGTATATAACGGCGCCGTAATGATCCCCAAGAATATACGTAGGAGGGAGATGCGACGCCATGCGTATTAAGTCTTTCAGGATATATCGTGCAGCCGTTATTGGACAGCTGAAACACCGTAATTTATTCTTCCAGGACGATTCATTTTTCACTCTATAAATTAGCTCTATTCGCAGCAAATGCAGCTCGTGAGGTGGCATTTACTCTTTTGTTTGTTGCCATTGTTACCAGCACGCGATTCCCGGCGCTGTTTCATCGATGAAATGCTGTGAATCTTCTCGAGAAATCATTTTTCTAGGCGCTCTCTTATTTCACTTTCATGCAAATTCTTTAAATTTATCGCCAACTCTTATGCAATCCGTTACGTTTTAAGCTGCCTCACTTCCAACTGTGTGTCCAATTTTCTATTTTTGATTCCGATTTCGCAGTCGGGTCTCGGCGGATTATGACAAATCCAAGTGCAGTAAAACACGTTTAAAACGCCCCCCCTTAAGACGCTTTCCGGCTTTTCCCGTGATGCACTGCAACCCGCCTTAGCAAATCTGCCGTCTCTATAGATTGAGCGAAAATTGTTTACATTATCTGTATCGTCAGTTGGTATCCTGTCTATATCTGTTGTAAATACATTTACATTTAGACCTGCAAACTGCCACTGGTGTATGGCAGGGGGTGTAAAACACCGAAAACCCTATCTACCCTTGACTGCTGTTGACTCATGATTTATCTTTTTCGTTTCAAGACATAAAGCACTTATTTAAAAATCAAAGATTCAGAATACTTACATTTTACTTCTACATATAAAACACATTTACTAATTTACATTTCTGCTATATTTATTACTATTTTTCTACTATATTTATTACTATATTTCTACTATATTTATTACTATTTTTCTACTATATTTATTACTATTTTTGTACTATATTTATTACTATATTTCTACTATATTTATTACTATTTTTCTACTATATTTATTACTATATTTCCACTACCTTTAATTACAAATTTTCTCATTTACTCATTGCATATTTACCACACATTTTACATACTACTACTTTACTGTGGTACGGGTATAAGTGTTTTTTTTATTCACCGTCTTACTTACATTTTATTTTCCAACGTGCAAGATAAGAGATTTTTCATATCCTGGTTAAAACGCCATCCCGCTTAAAACGCGGTTTTCTCTTGGTTTTCCCTGAGAAGCGTTTTAAATGGGTTTACTGCATTTCGTTTTATAATAAACGACTTGATATGGAGTTTTAATTGTCCCCTAATTTTGTTTGCTACCGAAAGCTTAAATATTTTAAATATAAAATTATTTTGGCATAAAATAAAATAAAGTACGCCCAAAGATTGGTTTCTTGCAGTTCTCTTTTTCTTTCAATTTTCTTAATTAATTTCCTTATCATTTCTTAATTTAACGCTACCAATTATCTGCCTCATAATCAAATCTAGGTCTTCTTCTATAATTCATCTGATATCTTTGATTGGAACTATCGATTAATTGGGAACTTTTAGAGAATCTTAGAGGAAATTGTCGTTACCAAAAAGTTTTATTCTTGAAAATTAATAATTGCGTAGTCTCACTTCGTTTTGCTTAATTTTTCTTTGCCTTTAATTGAAATTTGATACAATTTGAATCCCTACTTTAGTTATGGCTTATTTTATGCTGCGGATATTATTCGTAGGGTATATTCCAAACAGTTTTTATCATTTGAGTTTCTCTTAAAATCGTGTATATCTAGGTCATGATAATGGTACCTGCTTTAAGATCTTTTCGACATTACTGTCAGAAGGTTTTTCATTCCCTCATTCTTGTGGGTGTTTTCCTTCTATAGATATTTTACCTAATTTTCACTCAATTTTTAGTCCGCCACTAAGTGTATCCTATTATTCATTTATTTAAATTATCTTTTTCATTATGATTTATTAATATATTGTTATTATTTACTAATTAAATTATGTTAAATTGACGATGCGTTAAATGAAAGAGAAGACTTAGAAATATCAGTTTTCCCAAATTAAAGTTATTTAATTATTTATCAAGTTTTTCAGTTGATAATAAATTATATTTTAATAACATGCCATTAACATAAGTGTTACACATTAAAAAGTTTGTTTTGTAATTAATGTCATAGTATTAATAAAAATATCATATATACCATAAATGAACATACAGTATTTTCAGAGTATTCTTATTTCTAGCAACTTGTTTGGGTTGGTTTATTGCAGACGAAACCCAATCTACGATGTTGTGCTTTCATCCTGTTTAAATCAACAAGATTGTATTTTATACAATTGACTGAAGTAATAATTAGATTCAGGCCATCAGTTACACAATTTGATTGTTTTATTTTCTATGGAAATGTTGTTTTTATAGCAACGCTCCTGCATTTTTCTTGAGTACTTTTAGCAGTAATTTTAGTAGCAAAAGTTTATTTAGAGAATTTTCTAATAATTACAATAAAAATGCAAAAATTAAATATGACAAAAATATACTTATACACAAAGTAATGATGAAGGTATAAAAAGCGAGGAGAAAATTTCTCAAAAATATTTTTCAATGGTGGACACTACATATTTATATACATGTCTTCTTACACAAACTATTTAAGAAACACGTTTTACTGTGTTAGTTTTGTTAGAAACTTTGTCAATAGTAACGTACATACGTCGATTGTATTCTATAGAAACAGTATTTCATTATGTGGAAAACTTCAGCAATAGACATCTACAGTAGAATTATTCTGTGTGCGGTTTAGGTTAGTCCTGTACTACGGTTTTAAGAGAATTGGTCGGTGGAAATAAGACGGCAAATCCACATTTACGCCCTCGACTTGAACTGAGGGATTATCCGTCGTTTTCCGAGGATCCTTTAGAAGTTCACATTCCTCAGAAGAAATTCCTCACACTCCAATTTGCTGGGCTGCTTTATTTTCGCCCATCGATCGGAGGAAAAAAGAAGTGCTTCAAATGGGACTTATTCGTGTGCCTCTTTCGGTGGCAATTCCACCTGATTTATGGCCGCTTTTTTGTGAATGCGTCGTTGTTTGAGCGATTTTTATAGTTGATGGAAGACACGCTCGGATGGTTGAAGTATCAATAATAAGAATAAGCGGTGTTTGAGTACTATAGCCGTATAAATGATAGTTACCACCCATTTGTACGAGTGGCCTAAAAATATTGGAACAAGTATATTATATCTCAACATTTTGAAATTTATATTCTAGACTCAACAGTGTTATGTTTTTGTAAACAAACAAACTTTGAAGATTAAAAAATCATGCATATAATTTCTAGACTCAACTTTAACACCTTTAAAAAACCTTTTAATGACTCTATTGTCTCAGACTTGATACATCTATTTAATAGTTGATTTATCTCACATTTATATAAACCGACAAACTTTTAAAAAACCAACAATCTAACATTCCAGACCTAATATATTCATTTAATGTTTTATTTGTCTTATATTTGTGTAAACAAGAAAACTTTTAAAAATTCAACAATCTTAAATTTAGTACTGACCAATCCTATATTCTAGGTTTTATAATTATGTAATGTTTTATTTGTCTAATATTTATATAGAAAAGCAAACTTTAAATAAACTAAGCAATCTAACATTTATATTCTAGACCAATATCTACCTAACTATTTTAACTATTAATTACCTACGAATTGTTTTAGGGTTTACTGTTAAATACAAATAAATATGCAAATCAAATGATAATCATAGTAGACAATCTCTAGAATTTTCACATTAATACATTGTTATTATTATTATTGACATTTTTAAGAAATCTAAGCCAATGAAAGACCAGCAGATACCAGAAAAATTTCTATTCAATCTAGGAGTATTTATACTCTGCGTCTATTACAACAGCTCATCAACCGAATAATCACTATTGGTACGAAACTGTTGAAATTTGCAAGCATCAGTAGTGCTATGGTGAACTTTGTAATTTCCTCGCATGGAGCAGAAAAATTTGTTAATATCCTTAAGGAGCAGAAAAATTTAAGAACGCTTCCTTGTACCCTGAAAAGTTAGCATCGAATCCTTCGCTATAGTATTACTGCCTAATCTGGCACACTTAAAATCTCTCGCTACCCACCATTATGCCGTGCTACATAATTAGGAATTCATTTTTATAAGCGTTGATCAAGGTTCGTATTTTTTTCATTTGTCTTTTAGTACAGGTTAAAAGAAAACTTTTCTCATTAATTTTTTCTCAGCCCAGTTGATGGCTATTATATTGTAGCTTTTGACGTACGAGTACCTGAATTAAAGGTACTCGTACGTACTCATTTGCTTTGGTCTCTTCCTACAAAATTCTGCGTGATATTCTTGGTCTGCACTTCACCTACATGGACTCAATCCGCTTATAGTCCTCTGGTTCGGTGAGGAAATCAAGTGTTACTTTAAGGTTATTTTTCAGCAAGTACGTGGGCGTTTCCAATACCATTCTGGCTCAGAAAAGTACTTCGCTCTTTATCTAGTGCCCTTCAATCCCTCTCCAGAGGTTTTTGCAGCTTTTGGTTGGGAAAATGTGGATCCAAACATCTTTCGAGTTGATGACACATCATCTTGATGGTCTCGTTTTTCTTTCCAGAATAAAGACTAGAAGCGATGAAAAAGCTGCGTTATTTCTAGGAATTGGATCAATTTGTAAATGGAAAAATACTCCTCCCAGGGTTGTAGCCGCTCCTGACCTATCTTACTTTCCCTTCATTTTTATCCTTGAATGTATTCTCTTCGCTGTAACTTATCCTCTATATCTATGATTTTTCTATAAAGTTACGTTCCAGCTAAATAATTTTTTACTAAGATGTGGTTACGCTAAAATTAATCTCATGTGACTTTTATATATTCAGATGATACAATGAGAAATCGTAGAAAAAATCAGCATTTTACCTTGGATTGTAAGAGAGTTATGGCAGTTTCAAAAATGTTCTCGGGTGAAAACTCGGCAATTCATTCAATTTTCGCTTTTAACTTTGCTGTTTTTGCTATAAAAGCATAAAATTTTCACTTTTGTTTTGATAAAGTTATTTTTATTCGAATTACATCAGAACAGAAGTTTGAATCGATCAATGTAAACTACGAATCTTAATTATAACCGTCCGAATCCGTAGCTCCGCGTAAAAGCGACCCGGCGCGAGGCTTTCCTTTTCTCTCGTAAGACAATACTGACTGGAATTTCGGAACAGGCCATAGCATAAGTTTTCCTTTTACCATACAATAATTATCATTACTTTTTCCACGCTCTTCCTAATTTTTAACAATCAGTATGAGGATATATACTTCATGCACAATATATATCATTGTTCAGGATATTTGATTAAAAAAGCTTTCTGTCGCATCTTCTGAAGAGAATTTATTTCAACTCAGCCCACGGTCGTCAATGTTTCATAGAGCAAATTTTTACAGAACATTCGTTTATTTTTTTGAAACATCCGCGATATTGAGTGAAAAATTGCATTTCGAGGAAAGAATGAGTTTATTTTATTGTTTTTTTCTTTCCTCTGACCTATGTCTGAAGTGTAAACGCAAATAAATAAAATTTGTTTCTCTAAGAGAAAAAAAGCTACTCGTTGTATTATACTGTACGTTTGACATGTATTTTATGCTAATGATTTGCCAAGGTTAAGACTCGTGCAAATAGTGGAACTTTGGTTTAACGGGGACATTGGTCATAAAATCCATGGATTAGAGGTCAAAAACTCTCCGCCATCCTCAGGGGATAAATGCATAATGATTATAGATTTATTCACTACAGATTATACATATAGCAGCAGTTTAATACTTTTTCTTTTTATTTACAGGTTGGTACTTTTCTATATCCTCTGCCTGGGCTCTCCCCTCAAATAGTAAGTAAACTGTTTGGAATTAAGTCTCATAATCCTCAGCTAATTTGGGCGTAAATACGTAAATAAAAGCGAACTTTATACCTAGTATACTAGTATTAAACTTCTCAAAAGGAAAAACATGCGTGTATTTCATTATCATATTACCAAGTTTCATCAAAATGAGAGGATCATATGTACTGTTCTTCCCTTGTTGGTATTTTCTTAGAATATCTCCGTTAGTTAGGCACGGATAGTTATACCGTAACTTATGGCATGTATTTTATGATCATATTACAAAGTTTAATCAAAGTGAGACGATAATTTATACTGTTTGTTTTTCTCTCTTAATTGTATTTTCTTAGAATATCTCCGTCGAATGTCTAGCATATTACTTCCGAGATAACCATATCGTAATTTGTGGCATGCATTCTATCATATTAGCAAGTTTTATCAAAAAGAGAGGATACTTTGTGCATATTAGTGTTTTCTGAGAATATCTCCATTGAATTTCTCGTGTATTACTACAGAGATAATCATATCATAACTTGTGGCATGTATTTTATCATATTACTAAGCCGTATTTTATCATATTACTAAGCCGCATTTTATCATTTTACTATTCATATTGGCCGGTCGTGGTGGCGGAGTGGTTAGCGTGCCAGCGCGTTAAAGCTCCAACCACACGGTCCCGGGTTCGAATCCCGGCTAATCGGATTTTTCCGATTAGGGAATGGTTGTCTGTGATTGTCGCGTTTATCAAGGAAAAAGAAAAAAAATATTTAAAAGGAGAAAAATGGGTTAATTGTAAGAATGGCCTTCCTTGGCCAAAATTCGCCCAACTAGTTGAAGAAAAGACGGAATTATTAGTATTATTATTAAGATTTATCAAGATGAAAGGATACTTCGTAACGTTTATCCCCTTGTCAGTATTATCTTAGAATATCTCCGTTGAATTCATCGTTGAATTTCTCCGTTGTGAAAAAATTATTCTCCTTTGAATTGCTACAGAGAACACCATATCGTAATTTGTGGCATGTATTTTATCATCCTATAAAGTTTTATCAAAGTTAGAGGATCATATGTACTGTTCTCCCCTAGTTAAAAAATGCTACGAGAAAAAGGTAAGCGTCACGAAGATGCTCTCAGATACAGGTTGGGCATCATTGAAAGAAAGGCGGTTAGAAGCTAGGTTGCGACTTCTTAACAAATTTAGAGAAAGCACGTTTTCCCATGACGTTGTTGATATTATTCGACCCCCTGTTACTTCGGCCGATCCGACAATGAGAGCAAAATAAGAGAAATGGACGCTAGAACTAGTCGTTTTAAGAACTCATTCTTTCCGCGAACAATACGCGATAGTAATAGGCTAAAAAAGTAGCTCAATCGATTGGTGTTTATAATAATAATAATAATAATAAAACGACTTTATTAGAGGGCGAGATTGAGACTAGTAAGCCTCTTCTTACATCTAACCCCTTTTTTTACACCCCCTGCCACATGCCGAAAGGCGGCTTGCAGGTTATTCATGTAGATGTTAGTATTATATTAGAATATCTCCGTTGAATTTCTCCCATATTACTACAGAGATAATCATATCGTAATTTGTGGCATGTATTTTATCATCTTACTAAGTTTTATCAAAAAGAGAGGATACTTTGTAACGTTTATCCCCCTTGTCAGTATTATCTTAGAATATCTCCGTTGAATTTCTCCGTTGTGAAAAAAATTATTCTCCGTTGAATTACTGCAAAGATATATCATATCGTAATTTGTGGCATGTATTTTATCATCTTACTAAGTTTTATCAAAAAGAGAGGATACTTTGTAACGTTTATCCCCTTGTCAGTATTATCTTAGAATATCTCCGTTGAATTCTTCGTTGAATTTCTCCGTTGTTAAAAAAATTACTCTCCGTTGAATTACTGCAAAGATATATCATATCGTAATTTGTGGCATGTATTTTATCATCTTACTAAGTTTTATCAAAAAGAGAGGATACTTTGTAACGTTTATCCCCTTGTCAGTATTATCTTAGAATATCTCCGTTGAATTCTTCGTTGAATTTCTCCGTTGTTAAAAAAATTACTCTCCGTTGAATTACTGCAAAGATATATCATATCGTAATTTGTGGCATGTATTTTACAATCTTACCGAGTTTTACTTAAAGAGAGTATCATTTGTACCGTTCTCCCCTAGTTAGTATTTTCTTAGAACATCTCCGTTGAATTTCTCGCTCATTACGACAGAGATAATCACATCGCCTCTTCGCGTCGAAATCAGGGCAAGTTAGTCGAGTTCATGTCAGCGAATTAGCTCTCTTTGATACCAGTGAAGATCCCTTACGACAAAGGGAATATTTGGAAAGGACTTGAGGGAAAGCAGAAGGGGTACTTTATTCTGATATTACTCCTTTAATCTGCTGAAACAACCGCTTGGCGAGAACATCTCCCGAAACGATAAGAGTGCCCTCTCTCGAATGTCTGCTCTCAAATATTCTCATAATTCGAAGACCTGAAGCCGCAGAGTGGATGAGGGAAGTGAGTTATGATGTTCTTCAGAGGACAAAGAGAGGAAGGTCAATGCGAGAAATGTAAGAGAAATGTCTTTTGTACTACATCTCTTAGATTCGTTTTCACCACTGTTTGCTTGCGTTGAGGTAGTCTTTTATAAAGTGGCGAAGACATTGTCTCATGCTTGATGACAAAAGTACCAATTGTCGTTAATGAATTCTGACGGATGAAATATTTTTCATTTGTATTTTAGGGATAGAATGGAAAAAGATGTGTCTTTCACGTAATTTAATCTCAGTCTTATGTCTGACAAAGCTAAAGCTCGGTTTGGCTAAAGTCTAAACTGATAGGACAAACATTTTCCTATAATAGCTTAAAAAAGAAGAGAATCGATATTTTTGATCCTGGAAATTCGAAGTTAAGTGTACAAACTTCGTTGCCAGAAAATACAATAACCTGGCCATAGTAAAAAGGTTCAAAATAATATCGTCAATAATTATTATTGATTCATTACTACTTTTATATTTGTTTTAAAACACCCACAGTATTTCTTTGAAAAGAAATTATTCCTGCTTAGAGATAATACGTGATAATACTTAATTAATCTATCTGATTTCATTTTACCCGCCGTGATGGCCGAGAGCATACCTCCTACCGTACCTCCCGGGTTCGAGTCCCGGCAAATCTGGTATTTCAGGTAATTGTAGAGTCAGTTTAGTATGGGCGGTTGACGGTTGCGTCAGTATCAACAACTATTAAAATGGATGTAATCGGGGTCTTCCAGTTTCCATTAGAGAAATCATTGTTATTTTATTATCTATATTCAATATTTTTCACCGGTCTATTGAAAATTATAAGGGCAATAAAATTCAATAAATTTGATTTTGGGGACAGAATTTTTCAAAAAATTATTTCGAAACGAGTACTTCTTTTCTCAAAAAGAAAATTTTGAATGTTTGTAATCAAACGTAGAAGTATCAATGATTCAACAACAATCATTTATTTTATGACCAATTGTTAATAAAAAGAAATCACATTAGTAAGTTGTAATGAAAAGGTAATTTGAAATTAAAGTACAGAGTAGTATGAATATTTAAACATTAATCAGATAGGTGCATAAATTGACAGCTTGCTAAATTATTAGGTGTTCATTTAGCCTACTGAGATTGAGATAAAAATCAAATCTCTCTGATGCAGATATTTTCTATCATTAAAATATTAAATTTAAGTTAATTAATTTCAGCGTAAAGTGCACTAGGGTACAAGGTTGTCTTAGTGACAATTTTAGCTGTAACATTCATGAGTAAAAGTTTAAATTAACATACCAGAACATGCGACTGAGGTGGTATTACCTCGGGGACAAGCAGTAAACCCACGTATACACATATTTATCACGAAATGATAATTCTGGCGGAATAACGCGCTTCTTTAAGGCGAGACGAAACGCCTTAACTACGCCGACGACAATTATCCCGGATAATTACTTTGCACTTTGCAACTGTTTCTCAACGCATCTGGAGGCACAAAGAAAGACCAAGCCGTGCAGACTGTGTGAGGAATTAATTTTTTCAATTGCGAAGAAAGGGAGCAGGAAAAAGGAGGTGATAGAAACCACCGCATTGATCTGCGAAAACCTGGGAAAATAGAAGGAAGTGAGTTTGAGGCAATTTGGAGTGTGAAAGAGCAATGTAGGGACAAAGACTCGGAGTTCATGAAAGGGCGGTTTGGTGTGAGAGTTCCTTTAAATTGTACTCTGAAGAGCTGGTTAATTGCGGGTGTCTGGTAAGAAAGCAGTGCGCTCTTAAATGTTATGATATTTAAATTTAAATACCCCGCTATCCCGCCTGATTTTCAGTATAATCATGGTCCCTTTTACACGAAATGCATGGTAAATTTGCCGCTTAAGAGGCTCTGCTACCCGCTTATAGCGCGGATTTTTCCCGTCCCAAGATGCACTGCAACCCGCTATAGCCAATCGTTAGCCTCATTCCATGCACCAGGAAATTATTGTGTCATCTATGTCACCGTACTCTCTCCACTCATGCTTTGCTTTGTTTCTAAAGGGGAGTTTTTGTGAGACACTATTTGGGATAAATATTTTTGTGAGGATAATATTCAACTATCGGAGGTAACACAAATTCTGAGATGGAAAGAGATATTCTTTATCACTTTTTTCTCAGGGTAGAATTTTGATTGAAAAGTCGTTTATCGATATTTCCTTCATCATTATCTGAAGAAGTAACCATGAATATTTTTTGAGCTATTGAGCCTAGACTCGGAATCATTGTGATTACTAGATTTGTAGCTTTTGCAGGATTTTACATTTTCTCAACGCTAGATTCTGTCCTGTTCAAGCGAAACTGCCCCTTTCAACTTTAGATATCGGGTTATGGAGAAAAGCTTATGACTATTCATAGGCTGGAATTAAGATCGACGTGACGGGTACTGGGAGTAGTGCTTGCTTCTATAATGCGTTCCAGTTTTTCTTGTCAGTTTGATAGCTGAAAATGTAGTTGAACTCTTCTAATGTAAGCTAGGAATCGTAATTTGAATCGTCAGATCAGAACGTTGATCTGGATTGAGGCTATTATTACAATACGGAGAAAAATACTTTGAGATCATTTTCTATGTAATCGATCATTACACCGTATAGAGAGGACCTGAATGAGGCTATACTTGCAATACAGAGAACTATGGCATTATTACCATGGCATATTTACCAATCTATGGCGTAGAATGGGGAAAGTAAGCTGGGTCGATAGAAAAACGAATGAGGTGATGGTTGGGGAGAAAAGGGTTATGATTGAAGTAATTAGAAATCGAGAAAAGAAATGGGTGGGTCAAAAATTGAGAGGAGAGGGATTACTGAAGAAAACGATCAGAGGGAAGAATGCTAGGGAAAAGACTGAGGGGAAGACAAAGAAGTTGTTAGACGAATTAAGGGGTGGGATGAGTGACCAGGAATTGAAGGAGATGGAATTAAATAGGGAATGTGGGGGCACATGAACCTACCGAAAGGTAGAACACTATTATATATATTTACCAATCAAAAAGTGACATTTTCACCGCGCTACAAATTTACAGCAGCTCCAAACTAAGACGATGTATCGAGAATACCGTAACTTCACCATGTAGCAAAGCGAAATTGCAACATGACAAAGAACACAGAGTAAATCCGCATCAAAGAAGGGAGAATCTGAGATTGTTTCTTACGGACGCTGTTGAGTTCCCATAACAACGAACAGATGCGACCCGCGTCTGCATCTCTTCCAGTATCTAGACGGCAATCCATCCATTAAAATCACCCATTCAGCACTTATCCCAGTTAAATCGCAGACCCGCAATCGATCTCCTTTGACTTAAACCAGCTGCTGCTTTTCTGAAAGAACTCCCTTCGGATTTCTTTTTCATCTGAAGGATTCATTAGCGGAGACAACGAGCAGTTCGATCGCCTTGACCTCTTCTTTTTATGCAGCGGTTTCCACATCATCATGAGAGATACCCTTAGCAGACTTGTATTCCAAACACTGTTGCCAATTTACTCATTCTGTCGACGGTTTCATTAACTCTTTCCTTCTAATAAGCGACTTATTAGCAACTGCCCTTTGATTCCCATAGGGGAAGCCGTACTGAAGTACTTTTTCTACGGGAAAGAACGTAACGTCTCTAATCTTAGCGTAGTTCTTTGTGAATGCTAATTGTAAGTGGAAGTTTCTTCCCCTTGTTCCCGATCTTCCTCTCCCTTATGAATCACTCAAACTCGTGAGATGACCTTTGACATCCATTTTTCCTTTATGTGCAAACAGACTTACCATGTCCCTTTCATATTGGTCATTCAGACTACCTTTCGGTCTAAATATTGTAATTATAGTTAGCATTGATTCGGTGATACCCAATTCTCTCCTTGTTTCTTTTATAAAGGTCTTAATTTACAAGCATTCTTCATTTACTTTACCCATCTAAATAAACTGTTATTATTATTTGTTTATCATTATTATTTGTTTATTTTTATTGTTTATTATTATTTGTTTATTTTTATTGTTTATTGTTATTTGTTTATTATTATTATTTGTTTATTATTATTTATTTTATTATTATTATTTATATTTTTTATTATTAATACATGAATAAAGATACAAAAAATAAGGAAATTACAAGGATATAGTTAAATAACCTGTTTTCAGCTACAAAGACTAAGCTCATAAGCGTTCATTACAATAATCTTAATATCCACATTTCACAAGTTAAACAATAATCACAAAGATCAAAGTAATATTACAACCAAGTTACATAAAATTAGGATACAATATGATCAAAGAATTACGATTACAAATTTTATTACTAATAAATTAAAGTAGTTATTTCTTTTTATTGATAGAAGAGTAAGGATATGAAATTTTTTCATTTTAATTAAATTATGATTAAAATTTCAATATAAGAAAGGGTCATAAATGTCTCTTAAAATTCCGTTTTTGTAAGTTTGTTTTCAACATAATTATACATTAATGAACAGGAAAATACAATAAAGAAACTGAAAAACAGTACAGATCATCACAGTCCTTTGGTGAGGATGATGAGAAAATTGTTTTGGTCCTCCGAAGCCAGATGGCTTATCTGGAGATGCCATGATTAAGCATGGAAAAGCACCTTAATCCATTCCAAATTTTATTTGCTAGTTGAGGTAACTTCTACATTTCAAATGACTCTTGTCTATTATGGCCACCTTTCTTTGGGCACAGATTTAAAATCTTCCCGAATAAAGGTGGATTTATACTGTCCGTTCAGACACGGAGCGGCGACGGGCCAACTACCCGACACTCATCGAAAGAATGTTTTGCCTGATACGCTACACGTGATCCATGACGCCCCGTATTCTAATTATTAAATAGTCTTATAAATTATAAAATTATGAAGTAAGTCCGTTCAGTTTTGTCACTGGAATTGAGTTGTGCGAATCTAATCTCGAGAGAAAGGAATAAATAAAAACCAATTGAAGCTAAAAAAATCTATTTTTCTTCGTTTTAAACTTTTATGCACACTAAAACGACGATGTAGTTTGCGTTTTTCTTGCTTTTCGTCTTCATCTAATAAAACGGCTTAAAAACACATAAATCTTTTAAAGACAAACGTTTAAACATATACTAAATTTGTTCGGAAGCACTTGTTTCCTCTGTCGCACGCTAATTGTGAGAAAGAAAACCTCCGAGAGCAGATCTGCGCCGCGTCGTACACGTTACGTTAGTATTAACGCTCTTATCTTTGTCTGACGGAAAACGATACGGATACGCTCCGTGTCTGAACGGACAGTATAAATCCTCCTTGTGAGAATTCCTCCAAAATTTTGTTTATCTTTTACTCTTGCCTAATTCTCAAAATGTTTAATGTTCCCAAACGTTATTTGTAATACATTGGTGAATGGCTTGAAACTTCCGTGGACGAAACCTGACAAAACGGACGTAATTTTTTCCTTGAAATTCTGTTCGCATTTCTTTAACGAGTCATTTTGAAGGAAAACTATCGTATTTGAAACTGTACCTCGAACAAATCTTGTCAAAATTTTCATTGATATCTTCCAACCTTCTCATTAGGCTGTGGTATGGAGAGGGAACATAACCAGGCTATCAATCTATTGAAAATGAATTTTAAGCTCAAGAAAAAAATCCCTTCAAGGGGATGAATACATTGATTTGAAATATCGTTTTACAAGAAAAGAATGAATGGAAAAATCCGATATCAAAACCTGGTGCCAGATATCCTGATATTGGAGATTCTTTCAAACGATTCCATTTTTCAAAATAGTGGTTGTAACAGTGTGGTGAAAAGTCTTTGTTTCCTTTGGTCTTTATGACTACCATTTTTTAACCTGCAGAGTCAAACCAGAAGCACATTCATGGAAATATAAAAAGAATGGTAACAAAAATGTAACCATTCAGGTATCACAGTTTTATTTTTCGTTTTGCTGTGAAATATAAAATTTTACTACCGAAATATATTAATAGCCGATGCGAAACCGACATTATCCCAGCGTAAAACTGATAAAATACCTTCTTTTGCATGCTCACGTAAGGAAGGTGAAAATATATAAGAAGGCATATTCTCTCGACTTGAAACATTTAGTTTATACATGAAATTTTTATCTTTGTTATTATTCTTAAATTGAATTATTTTTAGTGATAAGATTAAAAATATCAACTTCTCAAAATCGATCGATTTTTTTGCCATTAAGTCAGTATAAAGTACGTTTGAGGTGACACAATACTGGCTAGTTGTATGGTATGTTTGTAATTGTAAATCTGTTTAACTTTTTTTTATTTTGAGTGGAACTTTGTCCCCGGATCAACGGTAATTTTTCTCCATGACCCTTAATCCTTTTCTGAGAAATGCTTGGTATACCCCTGGGGTTATTCATAAGCCATTGCGTTAGCAACTAAAATTTAGTTTATAGCAACACTAATATTCATGAGCTGTAATTGAGTAAACTTCTACGAGAGATGAAGATGATTAAAAATTAACCCTATTAGAATTCCAGCTGAAAGCAAATAGAGAAAATAAATCAGAAAATCATAAACAATTAACGCAACAATGACCTTACGTTGATCATTGTATCGTTGACAATGACGTTGTCATCAATAAGTACTGTTGAATTGCATTGATGAATATTACAATGCAATAATAATCCACAATAATAATCGAATGTAACTTCGAATCTTTTCCCTTCTGTAATCAATGCGTATCTGTGCTTCAGCTAATTCACTCAGCCACATTACGGAACAGATTGGAAATAGTCCGTTTCCGATTTGAAGAAGGAAAAAAATAAACGAAGAATCAAATATCGCGATATGATCGAGCAAACACGGTTACAATCGAATTGAATTCGGGTGTGTGGGAAACGGAGCAGATGTATAATTGGAGAACGGCGATTCTCTCCTATTGTTCGGAATGATGCAATAATGGAACTCAGTTTACTGTTTCAATTACATCCTTAATTAATAGCGAAAAAATGCTTTCGTCTAAGTGTTTACCATTTCCCTATGATAGGATTGTTCTAAAGCTTGGATTTTCGAAACCTCGGATACCTACAATGGAAGGTGATGCGAAATTGTTTGACCGGTTGCCATGGATTCTTGTAACTACAATTGAAGGTAATGCGAAATTGTTTGACCGGTTGCCATGGATTCTTGATTTTTTCCTTAGAAACGAGCTTAATTGCCTGGTTTTGTCTCACTCTGATAGGTGATGATATTTTTATTTTTTCATGCATGTTTCATCTCATTTATTCTCACTTTTTATTATTTTTCATGGTGTCGGGTGTCTAATTATGAGTATATGGTTTTCATTTTTTTTCTCTTTGAAAGAACATTGACGAAATTGTTAAATGATAGTGAATTTTTTAAAATTTTTATTTTATTTATTTTTTTCTCATTTTTCTGTGTTCATACTATTTTTTGCCATTTTCATTCTGTATTCATACTAGTTTTTTTGCCATTTTCATTTGTGACATTCTGTATTTTCAGTGTTTTCTTATCTCTTATCTTTGATAAGTGAAGTGTAAATATGTTTCTTGCTTTTTGATTCCAGCCTTTTCTATAAATTTCAGTTTCTTATCTATCTGTAGGTTTCGCAGGTTTTTCACACCCTCTTCTGGGGTTTTTTTCCTGCTGTGGGCTATTTTTCCTATCCTAGGTTTTTAAGCCCACAATATAAATTTCTTCCGTGCACTTTTTTTCTGCTATGTCTTTCTTACAAATTGACGAAGGGTTAGATGTAAGAAGAGACTATTCAGTCTCAATCTCGCCGAATAAAGACGTTTTATTATTATTATTATTAAGTTGAAAATAGAGTGAAATTTTTGTGTTATATCATCGTCTGACATTGAAATATTCCTCCTAGGAATGAAAATTTCCACTAAAATCTTGTAAATCCCTAGTAATAATTTATTGTATCAATACTGCCAATGACAAAGACGCCATAATTTATGGCCGATCCTTTTTCATGTTTTGATTAGTAAGAATGAACCGTTTCACGAAGCGTGTTCTATTGTAAATATTACTCGTTTTTCTCAAAGGAGAGATGGCAGAAATGGTAAAAATGTACATATGAATGCTATATTGCATTAATTGATTTTGGTCGAAAATTTAAATATCAAATACTCAATGCATTTTGCGTTAGCTCCATCATCTGTAAACTAACTAACACCCGTAAATAACTACATATAATGATACTAGAATTCTTTATGGCTTTCCATTTTTTATTATATATAAATGGAGTCGATAGATTATTTTTAAGAATAATGAGGTATCCACAATACTTCAACCACTATCTGTCCAAAAATTGGTTCCTGAAACAATGGACATCCAACAATAACAAACACCAGTTATTGAGGATAGTATTGTGAAAGAACAATCGACTAGTAAGTAAGACAGCATGTATTCTCATAATGGATGAGTTTAACAATTGTCGTTAAGGTGAATATTGTTATCAAAGGCAATGTTGTACCAGAGGTCCGCTTATGTTAGACTTAGCGAAAAGGAAGTGAAAGCTATATTAAAGAACGGAAATAAGATTTTATATAATTGACTTTCTCTTGTGAGAAATAATGGAACGAAATTAAAATTATAAAAATTGTAAAAACCCTATCGCATACATCTGATCATCCTGAATAATTAAAAACAAGATTAATCGCTCTCAAATTTTAAATATATATCATAATAGTAACGGAAGTTATAAATATAAACGTATTGCCTAAAAATAACTCGATAATTCTTATTGAACCTAATGCAATATTCAAATTTCATAGGTTAACGAATAAAAATTCAATTTTCTAAACGAAACAGTACTCACCCCTAAAAGCCACTCTAAATTTGTATTCTTATGCTATGCAAATTGTAATACTGCCTAAAGTTTGACCTAGAACTAATACATGAATAAAGTGTTCTATGTTTTGCCATTTAAGTAAACGCAGCACGTCGAAACATTTTTTGAAATGTGGAAAAGCACTGCATTCCAAAAGCACTTTGTGTAGTAATGAGTAGTAAGTGCAGAGTAACAGAAATTTGTCCCAGGGAATAGTCGGTTAACACTAATGTTTTTCTAGATTCTTCTCGTTAACTTTTTTACTCCTTTAGGCATGTTCTGTTACCTCAGTCCTTCTCTGTGTACTTTGAAGGTAGTAAGTTTTACTTATGCTGAAGTTAAGACAGTATTACATTCAGTTGATAAAAGACTCAATAATTAAAATATATATAATGAAATGATTTGTGTAGTTTCTGAACTGATATTCCATTTATGGAAGCAGATTTAAACAATTTTATTTTTAGACATTGTTTACCAATAATTTTAACTACAAAATTTTTACCGTTTATAATTTTCGTTAATTTTATCGAAATTTTGGTACTTTTCTGGGTGAATCCAGCGAAAGTTTCAAGTTTAAGTACTAGTTAACATGCAGTTAAGCACCACATAAATTAAGAGCAATTTTAAGCGAAACATTTTCGAGGAGATACACCCAATTTTTTTTACCAGTGATTCCATTCAGGTCTGAATTCTTTTCTCATTTATTTGTGGAATTGAATTTTCTCATCAAGACGATTAATACACACTGAAGAAATTGGCAACTTTACTTCGTATGTGAAACGTTTCTTGGGAACAAGGGAACCCTACGCGTGCGTAACATGGATTCGCTTAAGACTGCCAGGGTATGTTCATTGCTCTAAAATAAGAGACTCCGGTCTCTACCTCAACTAGGCCTTTGTGTATGCAAAATTTGCATGTTGAAATCGTAGTTAAGCAACCAGGCTATGTACGACATTGTACGTGCCTCGTTACCATGTTGATGGTAATCAAGCAGTGGGCTACTACCCAAATGCATTAATACACATAAATATAGCGCAAAAATCATCGTTAAGGGTGAACATACGTCCCATTTTTGCCGGGACAGTCCCGTATACAATCCTTCCACCGTCAGAAAATGTATATAAATGTACTTTCCCTGTCAAAGCCTCTACCAAAAATTATTTTTCATTTTGAACTAGGTTAAATAGAAGGTAAAGTATATTGAAATATACGCTTTCATAAGTGTTAAATATAAAATGAACTGAAGTAACAACAAATAACGAGGTTCAATAGAAGGTGTAGAGTATTGAAATATACGCTTTTATGAGGCTTAAAATATGAAATGAACTAAAATGACAACAAATAATGAAACATTTTAGAGGTAACTTTTTATCGCTATGAGGGTTATCAGTTTAATAGATGTTTTAATCTGAATGGGATAAGAGATAGATATACAGTAACACCCGTTTAAGACGCTATCCCGCTTAATGCATTATTATCTCTTGGTCTATTTCACACGAAACAAATGGTAAATTTACTCTGCCCCAGATGCACTATATTTACATTTACATATAGACCCAGCAAACCGCCACTGGCGTATGGCAGGGGGTGTAAAACACCGAAAATTATATCAACCCTTGACTGCTGTTGGCTTCTATAATACTTCGCGGAAAAAATGACCAGAAATAACTATCTTTCCTGGCAACTATTTCCCTGTAACGCTTCTTCGTTTTGTCTCGAAGATCACGTACGCTACCAACTGGTATGACAATATCAACTACCTCCTCCCCGAGATCCGTAGTGATAAATTTATTAAAAAGCTTCCCATGTTAATTAAGTCTTCTATCACTAAGCGAATCCCAACCGAGGGATTCTATCATTGCTGAAACACTGCTGTCAAATCTGAAATCTCCCTTAAGTGTTACTCAGATGCTTCAGGAGGCAGGATGGGAATCTTTAGAAGAAAGTTGGCTCAATCAGAGATTTAAATTACTAGATAAATTCAGACAGAGCACGTTCATAGAAGATGTAGCCGATATTATGCGCCCTCCTTGCTATATAGGCCGTTCTGATACAGCGAGAAAGATCAGAGAAATAGATGCTAAAACCAATCGATTCAAGAATTCATTTTTTCCGAGAACAATACGCGAAAATAATCGACTAGGAAAATAGAGTCCTGGTGCTCGCACCCTCTACCACACGCCGAAAGGCGGCTTGCAGGGTACATATGTAGATGTAGATAGATGAATTAAACAACTTAGAATAAACTATACAATACCCTCACAAGATTAAATACTTAAATACAATTACTTTACAAGATACAAAAAAACTAGATGTAGATGTAGATGAACAAATATGTATCTTTTTCATCATTAACTCAAAGGAAGGAAGATTACAAATAAAAAGAGATAGGATTTAACGAAAGATCCTTAATATCAATATTATATTCAAATTAAAATACTTAAATTTAAGTAAAAGCGTGGGTGTATTCATCTGATTATTTCTGCTTAAGACCTTCCCAGTTTATGTCAGCGCAGTCCCTGGAGATTGCGCCTATCTCCATGGTCGCAGGGTAAACAAAAGGAGGAAACCTAGTAATTCCGGCATACGGGTGTCTCTTAGAAGTCATTCCGGTCACGTGCTCACCCAATTTGCCCGCGGAAATATACCCTTCCTTTTCTCCAAAATAGTCCTGCCCACCTTGATTCTTACTCTCCGTTTCCTAGGAACGTTCTACTTTTGTGCCTTGCTATTCCTGTGGTGCAGCTACCTTGCCCTTGTTCAGAGCTCAATTTTGCGAGCAAATATTCGCGTTTTTTCGGCTGTAAGTTTCGGTTCGCTTAACGTTCCGGATTTCTAAAACTTAGGGATTCAAAAGTTCAGACTTCTCTATCTATGATGGCGGGATTGTTAAAGGTGTAGACGTGATCTGAGTTAGCCTAATTTTTAATCGTCTGGGTCTTTCTGGTTCGTTTTCATTGTAAGCAATTAAACAATCACAGTTCAACAATAAGATCAAAATAAGTTAATAATAAAAGTAGTTCAGTAAGTTCAATAATAAAAAATTCTAGCTAAACAATTCGTTGATTGTCACTGGGGAAACTCGAATCAATAAGTACCATAGTAACAGCAATATCCTGGATTCTACTTATGACTTATCAACGCAGTATAATACACTATCGTAACTTTAAATGTTAACATTTAATATAATATAGTCATTATTCATGTAGTCTACTGTTTATTTTTACTATCACTTTCATTTGAACTTAAATTCCCATTGTGTTATTATAGGAAAATCTGTAAGCTAGGACTCAACAATCGCATTCGTCGTCAGGGGACCGGGTTGTTTACAACTTCCAAATTTTACTAAATTTTCATTTATTTCTTCAGAATTCTTGCAATTTAGGATCGATAACGATATTCCACGACAAAAATAAGAAATTTTGTTCAAATTCCTTTCTCTTGGTGCTAGTCTCGACTTCGTAGGACTATTCTTTATAACTTTATTCTGCAAAAGAAATAGAACCTGCAACGATTAAATGAAGTTTACGTGCTTTTCTAATGAGAATTATTTGACTCTTCTGGGTTCGAATCGGGGAAATTAAGGTGAATAAAATGTAGTCCATAATCTAGCTGGAAATGTAATGTTTAAGGAAGGTTTAAAGTATGAAAGTCATATAACATCTGGTCATCGGGATTATCTGGAACGTACAAAGTGCTCTACTATTTTGTAATAGTAGTATTGTTAAAAGTGCTTCGATATCTGAGGTAATATCGCACGTGGGCTTCCACCGGGAATCGAACCCGGGACCGCTTTCATTAAAGTCGTACGCGATGCCCACAAGGCTATCCGGAAATGTACTAATTTATATATGCAGCTATAACAGGTATACGAGTATTTAGATTTCTGTTTATTCATGTAATGATGGATATTATTATTATTTACATATGCTGCAGTTTGACTATGATTTATATTGAGTTACTTCACTATATATTTCTATATTTATTGTTGTACCTGAATATATATTTATATATACTCATAGAGAGTTCAAAAAGTTTATTAGTGTTCTAAAAAAATTATCACTTGATTGACTTGGTTAAAAATTTTCAAGCCTTTTCATTATTAAGTAGTACTTCTAAAAATGCATATGACCTTATCACTATATTGAATTTTACTCTTAAACTATTACAAACGCAGGAATTGAATAGGAATATATCGGGTGCCTGTGATATATGCATGCATTCATAAACACAATATGTCTTTATATATATCTTAACGCAATCATATTTAAGTATAAACTATATATATCTGCTTGTGATTGAATGTATATTTTTCTGTGGGAATTATCATCGTGATCTTGTTGTTTTTGGGTTTTGAATTTTGTGAGGAAAGTGGTATTGTATTTAAGTGTTTTAACTTTTCAGGGAACAAGTGTTGTAGTAGTAGAACTGTATTTGAGTTTTTTGTAAGGGAATTAGTAATGGAGTTTGGAATTGTGTTGTACTGGAGTGTTATATCTTGTAAAGTAATTCCATCAAGTGTTTACTCTTGTGAGGGTATTATATAGTTTATTCTGCGTTGTTTAATTGATGTTTGTAACAATTAATGTAGTTGTTACCCCCAGACAAGCAGTCTATCTGCAACAATATAGTTAATAATAATAAAAGTTTCGTTTTCAGAAAATGCTTTCGATAATCAGTAACTGGTGGATATAGGAATATCTATTAGAAAAGGCAAACAAAATCATCACAAATAAATCAATGCAAGTATGAGCATATGAATTAATAAGTAGATACTCTAGGGACTTCTAGGAAGTAAAAATAATAAAATTTGTCTAGGCTTTCCATTATTAAGTAGTACTTCTCAAAATGCACATGACCATATCATTATATTGAATTTCACTCTTAAACAATCACAAATGCAGGGAATATATCGGATGCCTGTGGTAAATGTGTATGTTCTCAAACACAAAATAATTTTTTATATATATCTAAACGCAATGATATGAAAGCATAAACGTTCCATTTCCAGAAAATCCTTTCGATAAATAATAACCAACGGATATGGGAATAAGCTATTAGAAGTAGCAGAAGAAATCATCACAAAGGAAACAATGCAAGTATGAGCATATGAATTAATAAGTGGATACTCTAGGGACATCAAGGAAGTAAAAAAAATAGTAACGACCGATTCAATGGATATAAGTTCCCAGGATAGGAAACGTGAGCTTAAATCGAGCCGATTTCCGATTCTGAGATGAAAACTGAAGCTTGCTAAGAGCGCGTGAATATTTAAGGGGATGGATTGGGCTGAGAAGAGCTTTTCGAGAGAACTTCTTCTTATTTTCACGAGAAATTCGGAAGAGAGGAAAAAGGCCGTGATAAAGGATTCTTCATTACTCGAGCACGCAAGGCTCAGTAGGGGGTAACATGATGAAATAGTCAATATTCTGGAAGAATAAGAGAGGGAAAAGGCAGATGTTGGGAGTGCAGACAAAGATACGCAATTGAAATCACTCTAAGGTTATTGAAAGATACGTGGATAAATCTTATGTTCCTCATTGCTTAGGGAATTCCATGGTAAATGGCAGATTTAAGTACGCATAAAGCTAATTTGCCACTAAGATCCTTTTATGATTAAAATGAGTTGATTGATTTCGTAAACATATAAATGCGTGATATTCGTTATGTTAGTTTTGTACTTACTAAGAAAATCAACTAATATCAGTTGATGATGTTTTCAAAATATTAAGTAATCAAATTCAATGTACAATATAAACTAAGCCTAAATCTTGTATTTCTCAGGAATAAATTATGCATATTATGCGAAACACATGGAAAAACATATCATCTAAATAACAATAAATTCAGCATCCATAAATATTTTCAAATCCTCTTTTACTCCTTTATTACCTATTAAAAACTTTCCATGAGGAATGAGGCTTACTAGGCAAGATGAGGAGTGAGGTACTTTGCCCTACTTTCCTCGGTGAGGAAAAAATATTTGAGTTGAAAAACGAAAACAGCACAGTTTTCATTTACAGTTACAGCACATGAGTAACACTTGTTATCCATTAGGACATTGTTCTTCAAAACAGAGTATGATGAGGATGTATTCAATTACTCAGGATCCGTCATACCTCGGTAGATTTCACATAATCATAGAGAGACAAAAGCAGTCGAAAGATAAATTTTCCTTTAAGCTGTTCCAGAAGACGGATGAAAAATTTCATTCATCAAGATGTGGTAGCAGGAACATTAATAACCGTCCTCTTTCTTCATATATAGCGGAGATAGCTTTGGAATGAAGTCGAGGCAATTTAATTCTAGAAAGGGAATTATTCAAAGATCGTGAGAGGTCTAAGGAACAAAAATACGTCGGAACTTGTTGAATGCTAACTGCGCCATAATGAAATACTTCTCATCACATTCTGAAGGAGTTTTTATGTAGATATCATTGCGCGTATGTGGTAGATAAAATCAATTTCAGCGGGGAAAGATATGCAAGCACATCCGTCCTAGCTTTATCGTCTAAAAATGTACTTTATCCCAGTACATAATCCAGATACAATAAATTGTAACTATAGCATTATATAATACGTTATACATAATACAAATTTAAAGTACAGTAAAATGAGATTCGTTCAACTTTACATGCTACATTATTTATAGATAGACATAATTTAAATACCTTATAGTTTACTTTGAAAAGTTTTGCATTGTTCGGCATTGGAATGAAAATTTTTCAAAGTAAACTAAAAGTTCATAGTATTTAAATTATGTCTATCTATAAATAATGTGGCATGTAAAGTTGAACTCATTTTACTGCACTTTGGAATGAAAACTTCTCGTTCTATTCCGTTAAGGCCTCCGCGAATAATTTTGATTTGAGGCTATACAAGAAGTGAAAAATTGTGACTTGGCCGGGACTCGAACCCGGGTCTCCCACTTTCCGGGCAGGTATTCTATCCATTAAACTACCGAGTCACGCAGTCTCACTTCTGTAAACGGGAGCTTATATGGGCAAGGTAGTGGTGCTCCCGGGTTCGAGTCCCGGCCAAGTCACAATTTTTCACTTCTTGTATAGCCTTGGGTTAGTCGCACAACTTAATGAGCAAAGTAAAAATTACATTTCCATCGTTTGAATTTTGATTTGCTTATGAAATTTAATAGCAAGGTAAAGAGAATTAAAGGCTAAATCTAAATGAGAGCTCGATGATGTAAAATACTGATAATAATCGAAAGTTTTCATAATAGTCGTGGACGCCTAGCCAAGTAACTAACTGCTGCAGTATTGCATACTTTTTCTATTTAATTCAATTTACTCCGTTTAGAATGCAAATTACAGTCTATGTAACTACTGGGAAACATTCAGTTAAGTACTACAGAAATTTAGAGTAATTTTAAGCGAAATATTTTCATAGGAGAGACACCCAATTTTTAATCTGTTTCTATTTATGTCTGAATTCTTTTCTCATTAAACAACAATATCATTATTTTTGTAATATCACCACCTGAGATCGGCTTACAAGATTTAAATCAGTTTTAAAATTAATTAACAATTTACATGACATTAAAGTAATATTTACAATTACAATTGTACAATATGACCTGACAATTCCAATACAAGTAACAATGTCTGACAAAATAAACAGAAAACAATTTTTACTTATTTATACACAATTATTCCTGAGTCAGTTTGGCTCGTCAGGAGTTGCAATACATACAGTATATACCCGCATAAAATAAATAAATAAAGCATATAGAAATAATAATAATGATCAAAATACAAAAATCAGTTCTCCAAAGTTCATACAACATAGAAATTTTTTCAACATATCAATGAGTTAAAATAGGAACTAAATTTTAAAATTAAACATATAAATCAAGGTAAAATAATAGAAATAGTGCTAGTCTAATCTCAATGGTATATGCACCCGGGATATGTGAATTTTTCAAGTCTTTTATGACTGAGAAGTAATAAATTCGAGTAATAATTATAATACCAGCAAATGCTCAATTTACAGAAAATTTCCTCTTCGAAAATGCTAATAACCTATCATGACTAAAAGAGAATAGTTGGGTGATGATGGTTAAGTTAATTAGTTAAAAGAAAGAACTCCAAAAACCATCAATAAACCAATAAATAAATTGTTACTATTAATAAATATTACGACTGCTATCAAATTAACCTAAATTTCTAAACTACTCGTATAGGAGAACGCTTTAACTTGGCTTCAACAATGCCTTTATCGTCAAGGTAACGAAGGATTATGATTATTAAATCAATAAAAAAACAATCGAAGTTGCAGTGAAGTTCTCATCTTTTAAAATCTCCACTATTTGACCTTTAGGTATAAAAATCTGCTATTAATAAGTTATTTTCATGCAGGAGCTAAGGTATTTCAAGATAAATATTCCATTACAGTAATTGCCTAGAATTATTTCGAATAATATCTGCATTGAAGTTATGAAAACAACTTTCTCGGGAGCTTCGGATAGCCAAGTGGGCAATGCGTTCGACTTTGGCGTAAGAGATCCCTGGTTCGATTCCCGATGGGGTTGTATGTGCGGTATGACCTCAACTGTCGAATCACTTTTAAAATATCTACTACTAAAAATTTCTCGAGAAAATTGGATTAAGAATATTGCGGTGTGTTTTTCCCGTTTTACTGCGAGAAATGTCCAATTTTTTAACTAAATAAGTTATAGTTTCCAATTCAACAACTTTTTCGATCTTTTAGAGACTTTTTGTGTACTTCTTTAGAGACCTATTTTACTTCGTTAGCAATTTTTCGCACTCTATGAAGCAAGTTATGTTACTTCGATCCTTCTCTATGTACTCTTAAATTGCAAATTTGGACTTATTTTAAAGTTAAAACAGTATTACATTCAGTCAATGAAGGACTTAATATCCATACTAAATTAAATTTAATATTTTGTGTAGTTCCTGATATTCTATTTATAAAAGCAAATCTAAGTTATTTTTTAGATATTTTTACCAATTATTAATTAAAAATAGTAGTTAATAATAATTATTATTAATTAATAATAGTAGTAACTTAAAAAGTTTAACTGTTTATAATTTTCGCTAATTTTATCGACTTTATGCTATTTTTCGGGGTGAATCCAGCGACATTTTCAAAAATAAATTAGCATGTATGATGGTCAGTCTATGTAACTACTAGTAAATATGCAGTCAAGTACTGCAGAAACTTGAGTAATTTTAAGCGAAACGTTTTCAAAGGAGACACACCCAATTTTTTAATTGTGATTCTATTTAGGCCTGAATTCTTTTCCCATTCATCTGCGGCATTAAATTTTCCCTACTTCAACAATCACGTCGGTCGTCAAGGGAAACGGATGGCTGGAGAAGATTAATCTTTCAAAGTATTTGGGTGTTTTGTAAAAATTATCACAATCTCAAACGGAACAAAATATCAAGCGACCAAAATAAGAATCTTTATTCAATTGCCCTGACATTTTACCTCTCTTTTTGATTCACCAGCATTTCTATTTCAATTTTATAAAAGAAAATCCCTGAAAGAGATGGGGATGAAGTTTATCTGCAATTCCTGAGGACCCCATCCTGAAAGACATGAAGTGGTATTTCGTATTCCAAAGGTCAAGTTTGAGAACCTCACTTGAGATCAATGGAATAATCTAGGACATTGGGGAGGGCAGTCTTTTATCATTGGAAGGTTGCAAATACCATTAGACTGCACCTGTGGGACTTATTCCATCCAAGTATTGATAGATCCACTTTGAGATTATCGGTAAAAAGAGTTTAATCGCTAAGTAAACTGCAGTGGAATATTATAAATTATGTATTTATATGGAAATTTAATGGGATCCCGATATATTTAAAAGGATAGCGCGTTGAACTTAAGTGAATGCGGTCCCGGGTTCGATTCCCAGCAGGGGCCTATTCATGCCTACTGAAATCAGCTGTTTAAAAGTAGTATACTTCAAGTGCTGATAATAATAATTCGTTTTCCATAGGGCTAGAGTAAGGATAAAAAGTCATATCTTACATCTAACTCTTGCTAATATAGAGTTAGGTAAAAATTAATATCCTAAGTTTGTTTGAATAAGTCAAGAAAGAACGTTGGAAAAGGTCTCAATTTTTCTACTTTGGTACAGGGTCCTACTCCGTACTTGCCATATTTATAAATATGTACGGAGCGATTTAATACAATTTCCATGATAATTCATCTCCCATTAACTTCTCAAATGCTATTTTGTCGTGCAATATGTAGTAGACGTGTGTTAATTGTGGAAAACTTCAAATCTGATTTTGATTAATTAAAGCTTTTGGCTAGATTTTGGACAAATCGGTAATAAAAGATGGGTAGGGTACGTTTGCCCCTCCTTCATCCGCCGATTTCTTGTTATAGGAGGAATTGGTTGGTGGTCTCTTCCACCAATATGCATAAAATTAAATAAATAAGAAATATGTATCACAACAACTTTCAGCTTATTAAAATAAATGCTTGATGTTTACATTTAACAATTGTTTTCTAAGTAATAATAACAATTACTATTATTATTGAAAAATTCATAACAATATATTAATAATTAATGATTTTAGTGTTGCCATTGTTGAATTCAATAATAATAAATTAATTATATGCAATAATGCCGCAGTTACTCACTATGACAGATGACGATGTCAATTTACACTTTAATGTCACAGATTTTGTATAAATTTACGGGACGTAACTATTCAAAATGAACAACCGTATTTCACAAGCTACACAAATTTAGAATTTAAACATCTATAGCGTACAGAAAATAAAGGAATAATAAAAATATAAATCTACAACAACCCCAAGCAGCATTTGAATTTAAAAATTAATTAGAATTTTTTCTAGAAATATTATGTGTGCGAATATAGATATGAGGTTACAAATTAGCTAAAATCCAGCTTGTTTAAGAATTAGATCTCATACATGGCCTTAAAATTTATTCGAAGTAGCGTTAAAACCACTTGTCAAAATTACTTATCACTTGAGATTTTTCATATTAATTATTTTTCGATTGTTACGGAATTGTTTTCATTATTGAAAAATAAGTAAATAATGGAGGAGAGCTTTATTGAGTTTACAACAATGTCCCCTCTTAATTGGGTTCTTATTGTTGGAGGAAGAAGTGAAAAACTAACGAGGACCTCTGGTGGTGGTTTGTGCCACTAAGTGGAGCACCACTATCTTGCTCATACTCCCGATTACAGAAGTGAAGAGGCGTGGCTTGATAGTTTAGTTGGTTAGAATACCTGCCCGGTAAGTGGGAGATTTGGGTTCGAGTCCCAATCAGGTCACAATTCTTGTATAACTTTGGGTATAAACTACCTTAAATAGAGCGTGTTAAATAATAATACCTCATAAACGACCTTCAAATTCACTTAAACTACTATTCACTCTACTCGTCAAAATTACTTAAGTGGTGTTAGTTTTGGTGCCTTGGAGGATATGGTTTGAGTGGTTTTGTATATGATGCAGATTGTTTTAATATTTTAGTGCAAAAGTATTCCTTGTATGTCCTATAGAAGACGGAGATATATATTGTAGAAATGTTGCTAATTTGACTTGTGTTGACTTAAGTGTTTAAGTGATTGTTATTGTATTTTTATATAATGTATTTTATGCTGTATAAATATAATATACTTTATGCTGTCCACTTGTAACTTGTTTGTTGTAAATAATAATAAACAATTTAATTTCGTTTCATACTTATCAACTCGCGAGATTTTTCAGGTTAATTATTTTCCGATTGTTACGGAATTGTTTTCATTATTGAAAAAGTAGTAAATAATGAAGGAGAACTTTATTGAGTTTACAACAATGTCCCCTCTTAATTCGGTTGTTGATAATATGACTTGTGTTGACATTAGGCGTTTAAGTGACTGTTTTTGTATTTTTTGTATATAAGTTGCCACCGGACTGCTTTCCACTTGTAATTTGGTTATTGTAAACAATAATAAATAATTTAATTTCGTTTCATACTTATCACGCGAGATTATTCATATTAATTATCTTTCGATTGTTACGGAATTGTTTTCATTATTGAAAAACAAGTAAATAATGAAGGAGAACTTTATTGAGTTTACAACAATGTCCCTCTTAATTCGGTTCTTATTGTTGGAGGAAGAAGCGAAGGAGTAATGTGAATGGGGACAAAAGAGCAGAGGCACAATAGGGCGGTTATATTGAGGAAAGAAAATTGAAGAGGAAAGGGCATTTGAGCAAAACGAAAATAGATAAGGTCAAGTGGAGTTTGAGGAGGAAAGCGCGGATATTGATAATAAAAGCGGGGACGGGGAATAAAAGAACTATTTTATCGCAAAAAGGCGCTCTCCTCAAGGGAAAAAACCCACGAATTCGAAGTAAAACATGTTTTCTTTTGTTTTTCCTTTGGAAATTCGTCCCAGCTGCCACTTGCCGTTTTCACTCACGTCACGATCAAGGAAAAGAAGAGGATATCAGAATGAAAACGGTACGTGGGGAAAGAATAATACTTACGGGGACAGAAAGGCGTTTTATTGGGAAAGTTAGGGAATTTTCAGCGGCGTGAGTGACTATGTTAAAACTGGTAATGAGTTGTCTTGGTTATGAGAATATTAACGTAACTTGGTTACCTGTGGAGAAACACATGTTCTATTTTTTGGAGTATCGTTGATCATGGAATCTAAAATACGATTATTTATGACAAATAGTAACCCTGGTGATAGTAAACTATTCCCAACAGTGTATTTTCATTGTTTCCTAGGTTATAGCAACATGTTGTCGACGCTGCATTGTTGACAGTAACATATTTTCATTGTTTCATTAACGTTATTTGGTCACGTAAGGAGAAACAAATGGGTAAACTGAACTTTATACATCCTTTCGTACAAAGTTTTGGATATTTCTTAGCATTGTTAAAAGTGTTTCTACAGCTGAGGTAATTTCTCACGTTGGCCCCAACCAAAATAGTTTTGTTCCAGAATATAGTGGTGGATGATTTAAGGGAACTTACCCATCTGGATGACAATTTTAAAGAGTGAAAAGAGATCAAACAATAGTTTTACAGGGTATCTTGGCAACGGAATTTCAATGTTTGCTATGGAAACGAAGTAGATATTGTTGAGATTTACCAGGAAGTTGGTTGTTAAGCGCCAGGAATAAGCATACATCGCTGATATGCGTTTCTATGGATACTTAGAAGTAGTATCTTGTAGTATGAGGAATGCAATAGAACTCTTGAAACGTGTGTGTTTTACCAATGTTTCCAAAAGACTTCTCTCTTAGTTTGCTCTAGGAGTACTTTGCCATTAGTTAATTGGTCCTTCCATTTGATCTTCGTTTTCCCTTTACAGCATCACATCTCTATTGATTTTGATCTTTCCCCATTTCTAATGTAGTTACAGTACTAGCTTCACAGCCTTACAAAAATACAAGCAATATGTAGGTTTTCATAAGATTTTCTTAATATCTAAGCTTGAATTATTTCCTGTCAGTAAATATTTTTCCGGTATAATGCACTCACTAATAACTATTTCACTTGCATTTTTCTTTCGTTACTTCAATATATGTAAGTTTTATACTTTTCGGTAGGTTCATGTGCTCCCACATTCCCTATTGAATTCCCTATTCTTCAATTCCTGGTAACTCATCCCATCCCTTAATTCGTCTAACAACTTTTGTCTTTGATACTTCAATAGCAGGTGATATTGCTACCTGAATAGAAGAATTCTTTGATCAAGTTCTTGATTCTTCGTTCAAGTACCTTAAGTTTTACCTGTAAATTTTCTTGGAAATACTTTAGTCTCTCGGTGAATGCTTTTATTACCATGGTGATCTAGTCACAACCTTCAAGATGTCTACTGGGTCGGGCAAAAGGTCGGTTTTTCTCTGAACTCACCCAGCTGAAAACCATTGGTGATTTTCTACATACTTGGAAAGATTTTGCAAAGCCCACAGCTTTCCCATAAGACAAATTACCATTTGACAAATAATAACCATATATAGACTAAAAGTGTCGAGACTAAAATTTTGTCAAGTAAAATCCATCACTATGTTACATCAATTAATTTGCTATAAATATATTTCTCAACAATCCATTGTAGTATTTTCTATATATCCTTATTCAACTGCATAATATAAGAAATGCGCATTGGGTAATTCCTAGAATTCGGTAAAGCCCGGATTTCCCGGTATCTTGAAGACGCTGGCCCTGACAAACGGCTAATTGAGTGTTTTTAACCTCTAATTTAAATTGATTGCTCTAAAGTTGTATGATTCGTGTAACTATAGAAAAATTTAAAAAATGAATAGGGAAAAATTCTACCGTTTTGACTCCGGACCATTATCCTCAATAGCATTTTCCATTAGTTTTATCACCTATAATTTAAGGAATATTATGTTTTTTTCCGGAATAAATTCCTTTTTTCCATTAGTGAACGAAACGGTCTATCTATTAAATGAATGTATATATATTTTCTCTGGCCCTGGATCAACGTAGATTATATCCCTGTTGTGAATGCGTAATTCAAAGCTCTGATTAATAACACGGACACTTTAAAAAGGTCCTTAAGAAGAAACGTAGAGGAGTAAATGAAGAGACAGCGGAAGTGCTTCATTTTGAGGAAATTCGCTCATTTACCTAAGAATGGAGCTTTTCTCTTGGCTCGACACAAGTTTTCCGGAAGATTAATTTTGCAGGACCCCAATTTAGAACCGTGTGAAATTAGATGCATGATTACCCTCCTTGCAATTTTTTTTAGCTCCATAACCTTTTTCAATTGAGTGATGAATTACGTGCAGATAACACTCGGAGATTCATTCGTGTCTTGTTCTTCACTCATCATAATTGAACCATTGTTTTAGTGGAATGGGAGGAGATTCATCAAGTGTACATTCGCAACGTTTTAAATCTCAGGGTAATCTAGTTCTGGAGGTAAAATGAAACTTAAATTTTTCTTATTTCAGCAAGAGATTATTTCACTTCCTTATGCACAGGATAATATAACGTGTAATGAATTTAAGTAACAATCCTAGATGATTATCACCACGGCAACCAATGGTAATAAACGGAATGTATAAAATAATTGTGGATAAGGTGTAGAATAATGTTGGAGCACGTAAAATTTCAGATGAGCCGTTGTGAGGTTGTTACTATCTCTTTAAAAGTTATCACTATGAAAGTTTAGCTATAAGCAATGCAATAATGAAAATGTTGTTGTCAACAATGCAATCTCAACAACATGCTGCTATATCCTAGGAAACAATGAAAATAAGCTGTTAGGAATAGGTTTATTATCACCAGGGTTACTATTTGCTTTAAATAATTGTGATTGCGTTTCTATGAAGAATGTTACTCTGAACGATACAAAATTGACATTGCATAGCTTTTACCATGATATCATCTTATGCATAAAAAATATTCTGCCCTTCAATTGATTTGTGTGTCTTAATATTTCTTACTAGCTGAAGTGTCTGGAGATTGCGAACAGGTAATTAGAAGTTGGATTTAATTAAGTGGTACAATTTGCACAGAGGAAAATCTAACTTCAATCATCTTTGCTGAGTTCAATACAGCAGGTTATCGAAAACGACATTAAAATCAATTAAAAAACGAAATAAAGCTATCTTGTCGAAAAATTGCATTTCGAGGAAAGAATGAGATTTTTCTTCTGGCCAGTATCTGAAGTGCGAAGGTAAACAACTATTAATCATTAATTGTAGTTATTTGCCGTATTATTTTCTAATAGATTGAAAGCTGATGTTTACTTTTCCACATATTCTTTTATTTGCAAACTATGGTGAAACACCGAAACCGGTAGTTTGCAAATAAAAGAATATGTGGAAAAGTAAACATCAGCTTTCAATTAGTTATTTCCACCACATCACGGCCGAGACTATTGAGTATATTTTCTAATAATTATCATCTACTAATTCTATTTTTCTCTAACTTAATTCTCAAAGGATAAAAAGCTGCATGTTGTATCTAACTACAAATTTTATATGCCATTTTATGGATGAATTCAACACTACTTAGGTTCGAACCCGAGACTAACAGGTGAATGTAAATGTCCTACGTTCTAGTTATGGTATTCTATGAATTGCCAGCATTATAAATTTTGCAAATGGTGGTCCTTTAGACTCACGCGAACATTGGTGATAATATACATGAATGTAAACGATCATTATACGTAATATGTAAAACTTTTCAAAAGGAAAAGCATGCATTCCTATATTTGATGACCATACGTTTATAATGAACTTTAGCAGTAATACAATAATTTTTCTTTATCTTTACAGGTTGGTACATTTCAATATCCTCTGCCTGCTCTCTCTCTTCAAATAGTAAGTACCATACTTCAATTAATTCAGGCGATATTACTTTCTTTTTAGGAAATATTTCGACATTTAAAAAATTATATTAAATTAGTCCAAGTTCAACACTTGTCAGAATATATATTTTGAATTCCTTTCTTTAGTCACTATTGATGTATCATCTTGTAGGACATGTCTAGTTCCGTCAAATGACGTATGAAAGGATAATACTATAAATATGGGCTATTGAGATATACTGATTGTTCTGCGCAGCGAACCGTCAATATTTCGCTACGAAAAGGTGATTATATTATGACGCTGTGTGACGTCACGTGCTCATGTTGTATGTTGCGGAACAATCTTATATTTTTGCTGTACTAGACCATGTACTCTTTATTGGGATATGCACTATAATTTTAAAGTTATTAAGATGCGGTGCCATCATGCATCATCATGATGATGTCTGATAGACGAAACTAGTTGCATTCAATATCTACATATACATCTACATCTACATCTACATATACATCTACATATACATCTACATATACATCTACATATACATCTACATATACATCTACATCTACATATACATCCACATATACATCTACATATACATCTACATATACATCTACATCTACATCTACATATACATCTACATATACATCTACATCTACATATACATATACATCTACATCTACATATACATCTACATATACATCTACATATACATCTACATATACATCTACATCTACATATACATCTACGTATACATCTACATCTACATATACATCTACATCTACATGAATACCCTGCAGGCCGCCTTTCGGTGTGTGGCAGGGGGTGTAAACACCAATCGATTGAGCTACTTTCTTAGCCTATTACAATCGCGAATTGTTCGCGGAAAGAATGAGTTCTTAAAACGACTTGTTCTGGCGTCTATTTATCTTATTTTGCTCTCATTGTCGGATCGGCCGAAGTAACAGGGGGTTCGCATAATATCAACTACGTCATGGGAAAACGTGCTGTCTCTAAATTTGTTAAGAAGTCGCAACCTAGCTTCTAACAGCCTTTCTTTCAATGATGCCCAACCTGTATCTGAGAGCATCTTCGTGACGCTTACCTTTTTCTCGTTGCATTTTTTAACGAAACGTATCGCTTTGCGTTGAATTTTCTCAAGTACCCGTTTCATCCGCTGGGTCCCATATACTTGCCGCGTATCCGAGTTGGGGCCTGACCAAGGAGAAATAACATCGCTCTCTAACTTTCTCATCGCATCTACCGACAATACGCTTTATGAAGCCGAGCTTTTTACTAGCTTTACCGCAGATTTTAGGAATGTTAGTGCTCAAATTTAAATTATTGGTAAGAGTTACCCCAAGGTACTCAACTGATTCTGCTACATTTATGACTATTCCATTCATTAAGAATGGGTAATTATGACGGATATATTATTAGTTTACAAAGTGTTTTTTATTTTCAATTATTAAGATTCATATACACAATCGTAGCATGAACATTCTGTTGGTCACGTGGCGTAAGACGTTTCCAATCAAATTGATTGGTTATTTCCGCTGAGAAGATGCATGACTTGTTCAGATCTCAATTAATCCACAAATCAATCATGTCGATTGAAATTTAAACGTCAATTGACCTATATCGCACCGCACGTCGCTTATAATTGAAGTTTAAAAGATATTGGGACAGTGATTCATATTTGACCTTCATTTTGACAACGGAAATTTATCTCAATATGCTTCGCCGCTAACGTGCATTGGACCGAAGGATAGCCTATCAATCATGAGTGGATTTGTCTTTTGAAGTTCGAATAATTTACTGGGGTAAGGGTTTTAATCAACTGGGTTAATTAGCAGATCCGATCAACGAAAAATTTTATGTCGTTTTTTTTCTTTTGCTGAAAGAGTTTCTACTATTGGAATGTATCTGATCATTGGTATACTGGAGTAGTGAATATTTCTCTATAATCAGTATATAAATTATTTATTTATTTATTAGTAGCATCAACATACAGCACGAGGCCAATTACAGCTGACGATAAACAAAAATTAAAAACAAAATTATAAAATAAATTCAATAAATGAAATGAATAAAATTAACAATGTGAAAAACAACGAGAATAAATAAATAATAATCGATAACAAAACAAAACAAACATATAAGATAATGCAAGATTATCGAGATAATTAATAGGAAATTTATTTCATTTATTAGAATAAGTCATTTACAATTGTAAGCAAATCCCATGTAGCTGAAAACGGGACATTTTACCTGACTAAAACGGGACAAAACCGGACTTAATATTCAATTTCTTTGAATTTTGAATTGAAATTTTATTCAATTCTTTTGTTACGTCAATGCAGTTGTTCTTAAAAAAGAATTCTTGACCGTTTTGTTGGTAAATATTTCATATTAACCAGAGATGAAATATCCCTAGTTCCTCAGCGAAAATGAATTATAAAGCGTATACTATCAACTTAACGGTGAAGCTGCGTAAATTTTGGAAGCAAAACTTTTTTATCGCCATCTAAGCATAGAATTTTTTAAATGTAAACAGTCCGTAAAAAGTAGTAAAAACTGGTAGTAAAATAGTACAGGTAGTAATTAGGTAGTAAAATTTACTACAGAAATTTTTGATTGATATACTTTAACTTTTACCAAAGTCTTTAGCTGTACCCAAAAGTTTCAATTTTCTAAAGTTTACTCTGCAAAAATATCTCATTTTGTGATAAAGGCTCCGACCGAAAAAGTTCACTATATATATGGACGGGACGGAAGGGCTGTGCCTCTTTTATTAGCTGCTTTTAAGGATTTAAAATTAGTGTATCTTTTATAATAAGTCGTATACAAAAGACCGCATTTATAATGGGCTTTCAGCTGTTTCCTAGAATCTGGAATTCCCACTAGGCCTATATTTGGTAACTTATAATTTAACTCCATATGCTTTTCAATGAAGCGATAAATTACATCCAGGCAACACTCGGAAGTTCCTCTGTCTCTTGTTCTTGGTCTTCACCCACTCCAAATCGAACTACTGCTGGTTTAATAGTTGAGCATTCATAACGTTGACAAGGTTTCGCCACATTTCTAATGTCACCCTAGCGTAGAAACTTTTCAGCTCTTTTTCTTATTTTAACAAGAGAACGAAATCTTTCCCTACTTAACACACATAATCATCATCATCATATCATTGTAGGTCATTCAATCCATAGATTAGTTGACTGCAGTCTTCCATTCCTCTCTCTCTAGTGCTAACTCTACTACATCCTGATATCTCTTCTTTCCTATATCTCTCTTTATTTTGCTTATACATTCGCCCCTTCGTGTTCCTCTTGGTGTTTTTCCTTCTATTTGCCTTCAAGTACGTTCCTAACAAATCCATTATCTCAATATATGTCCAATCCATCTGGTTCTTCTTTTAGGGAATGCACCATAATGACGGGTATTTATCAATGGATTTAAGTAGCAATTCTTATTACTATTTCTCTAACGGAAACAGGAAATTATATCCGTTTAAATACTAAACGATCAGATACTCAAACGAAGTACACAAAGAACCATTCCCCAAATGGAAAAATAAGGTTAGCCGGGATTCGAACTCAGGACCGTGAGTTTGAAATGTTAGTAACATTAACTACTCCACTACCGAGGCAATAGGTGCTTCTAGGTGTTAACGATTAATATTTTGTTATAAATAAATTATAGATGTTAAACACTGATGGTAACAAGTAGAATGTATTAAATGTTTATGGAAAAGATACGGAATAGTAATGTAATGTGTAAAATTTCAGAAGCGTGAATGTCTAAATATTGAGAATAAGTATTTTACTTTGATTATGATTCCAAATTTTAATATTCGACGGAAAAATTGGTCTATGCTTAACGGTAGACCTAACATTAAATTTCAGTGGTGTTCCACAACAGATTATTCCAACCCTCAGTGTACCGCGTAGTAAAAAATTCATAATGAACTACCTGATAATTTAAAAAATAATACAAACATCAAATTCCACAAAAAAAGGAAGTTTTACTAATGAAAGCATGTTATAGTGTAAATGAATTTTTAAATGATAAAAATGTTTACTAAGAATAATTGAAATTTTAATGTAAATTTTATTTTAAATGTAATAATAATGAGGGTAGTACATAGTTGTAACATTTTTTATTATAATATATCTAATAAGAAAATTGTATGTGTAATCTATAAAATATTATATTAAATTGTAAATTTTATGTAAATGTTAACTTAGATGTGACATTAATGAGGGTTTTATATACATGTAACTTTTTTATTATAAAATATTTAATAAGAAATTGTATTGTATGTGTAATGTATAACAATAGTTGTAGTTGATTGTGTTTTATATGATGATCTGACTTGTCCTATACATGCATTCCATGTCCTCGGACCAATAAAAATATTATTATTATTAAAAAAGTTACATTAGCATTATGAGTAGATATAGTGATTATTTTCGTCAATGTATAATTGATACGAAAAAATGAAAAGGGAAAGTTTAATTGACGATTAATGAGTAATAAGGGAAGCAGTGATACCGGGAGATAACTAATGAAGTAATAAGACGGTGAGATTGTCAAGCGTTTGACAGGGATATCGATTTCGGGATGAGAGTCTCTCGGAGGAAGTTACGTAAGCATATTAATTCCTTTGAGATGAGGTGAATGTTCCTCACCGAGTTCCATCACAGAATCTTAAAGGATCAATTCCCAGGGAACCGGATATTATTGTACTCGGATGATTAATTATCAATGAAAACTTTTAATCAACACCGTTGTGTTTTTATGTTATAGTGTCACAAATTACGTTTTATATAGTGATCGGCGAAATGTGTGTATTTATTTATCCTATGTTAGTAACACGTAAGAATACGGGGAAGAAATATTTGAACATTGATTTCTTGGGATAAAGTTATGAAATTCGGGGATTTATTAGAGAGCCGTTACACCAAATATTATTGGTCTATGTTATTGGTCTATATTATTATTGATAGATGATATTTGTTTTATATAAATAAATAAATTTTATTATAATCTGTTACAAGTCACCTAGGAAACGACGTAAGTAAATAACATCACAAAAGGAACTTAAGTAAATAACTGTACTAAAAATCTGCATTAAACATGTAATTCCTCATTCAACATTCTACATTAATCAAATAATCAAATTTTTAATCTATGTTTAGCTTTTAAACGGATTATAGTTGGAAGAAAATTTTAGAAATTTATGGCCGATACTGTGAATGATTTAAGGAAGGTAGTAGATCTCTGTGAGTTAATGAAAAAAATACGGGAATTTTTCTGAAATCAGGACGGAAGAGGTGAGGACGTGGTAAAGTGAAATCCTTAAGCAAATACAGAGGTTATTTATTTTTCTTAATGGTAAAAAATTAAAGTCTAATAAAGTATTTCCTTCTTATTGAACCTGTCAGCCAGCAAAAATTTTGTAGATAAGGGCTAACATGTTCATACTCATAAACATTGTAGACATATCTAACACAGTTATTAATTATAAGCTGTATAGATTTAGTGTTTTAAGTAATTAGGTAAAATCTGTGTATTGCTTCAGTAAAATTTTAGGAATTATTTTATAGGCATTCCGTTCATATTTATGGCTTCAAAGAAATTTATATACGTTGATATAACGCACCCTATTCGCTTTCTGGGTATATGCACAATATTCATAGCATATTATGCATTGCAAGTTCATTAAACATTTCTATGAACATTCATGTTCCTGAAAGAAAAGATATTAGGGCTCTGCTATTAATGAATTTGAGGTTGGAGAAACTCTTGGTTACGCCGAATATGTCAGAGAATCCTAGGACCACTTCTTCGAATAAAAAAAATAAGTTGTGAATTTTTGATCTTTTAAGAATAACCCAATACGCATTTAGATAGCTATGCTACCATTCTCAGGGGGTAAATGCAGAATGATAAAGCTTTCTCCAGTTCAAAAAAGTTAGCTGTCTCCATTTTCAGCGACTTTACTAGCCGTTGGGTTATTGGGTTTGGTTGGGGATTGCTTACTTATTAGATTACTTACTTACTTTTAGGTTACTTTATTAATATATAACACCTGCGACATTTATAGTACCAAGAAAGGAACTGTTCAGGTTGGTATTTCGTCAGTTATTACATAAAGCAATAATATTTATAAATTAAATTCTTTTACATTAGAAGACAATTATAAATGACATATAAATTATATACACTTTTTACAAAATGTTATATTACAAGACAATTATGTATTTCATAATACATAATCTTTTACATCATATAATATATTTACGAGGGTGGTCTGAAAAGTTTCCGACCCCAGATTTTTCCGAAATCTTAGGAAATTTTCAGAAAACATGTCGAGAAATGGCGAAATGTCGGAAACTTTTCAGACCACCCATGTTCATACAGTAGCATATTCAAATGCTATTGTGATGGCGTAAAAACAAAGAGAAATAAGAAACAAATGAAGCACAGTGAAAACAAAATCGTGATGCGGAAATAAGCGCCTCCTAGCGGATTGTTTCGTTTATTTTTATTTTCTCTCTAATCCGTCCAATAATTTTTAATTGGAAGTGAATGCCTTGGAAGGAGACAGGTCCCTGTCAACGTTTTGATACGATTCTATTTACATGCGCATCCCGTCTTTCATTTGTCGTTTCCCCGGAAACTTAATACTCATACAAATGAGGTTGCCTCCTCCTTGGAGACAAATAATTGCGTCTTTGGGTTTGACGCTTCCTGATTCGGAACAAAACGCGGATTCGATTCGCTAATAAAATGAGAAGCGTCGTTATAATGTCTTTATGTTAAGTTCAATGGACTCTTTATAGAATTCTGAGTTTTTTCAAGGACGAGATGATCAAGAAGCTGACAAAGTTGATGATTGAAAGTGAGTTCGTAATTTTTAATTTTGTTCCGTATTGATTTCTCTCGAATTAAAAGGTGGGATAAGTTACCAGGAATTGATGGAGAGGGAATTAAATAGGGAATGTGGGGGCGCATGAACCTACCGAAAGGTAGAACACTTATATAGTATATTGATTTCTCTGCCTTTCTTGAAATTTTTAAAACATGACGTACTGTGTAGACAGTGTTTTTTTCTCATAATGTTCTTTTCCTGTTGGGTTTTACTCGTATTATTTTTATGTATTTCTTTTCTTTACTTATTTCTTTTCTTTATGTTTTTCTTTTCTCTATGTATTTTTTTTCTTTATGAATTTTTCCTTTATGTACTTCTTTTCTCTGGGTATTTCTCCTTTATGTATTCCATTTCTCTGTGTATTTATTTTCTTTATGTATTTATTTTCTTTATGTATTTTTTCCTTTATGTATTTCTTTTCTCCATGTATTTCTTTTCTTTATGTATTTCTTTTATATATTTCATGTATTTCTTCCCTTTAGATGCCTGTTATTTCCGTAAAATTTTAGTTATTCTATCTGCAGGTATTTCACACCCCTTCTTGTGGGTGTTTTACTGCTGTGGGCTATTTTTCCTAAGCATAATCGTAGGTTTTTAAACCTACAATATAATTCTCTTCCGTGCAATTTTAAGCTATCTCTTTCATACTAATTGACGATAGATTAGATGTTAGAAGAGACTTTTTAGTCTCCATTTCGCCCGAATAAAGAGCAATAGAAATAGTTAAAAATCCTGCGGGATTTTGTTCGAATGTCTTGAAGGAAATAAGTCTGCGTAGAATTGGCATAAGTAGTACTAGTAGTAATTTAATGTGCTTCGACATCTGAGGTCATTCGGCACGTTGGCTCCCACCGGGAATCGAACCCGGGATTGCTTTCAACGAAGTCGAACACGCTCTCCACTTGGCTATCCGAGAGCCCGATACGGTATAAGTCAACAACCAAAAGAATATGGACTTATGTAGACATACATACATTTGTGGAACTTTTCAAACAAAATATTCCATATGATTTTAATGAATGTCAATGACTCAGTGCGACGAAAATGTCTCAGCCTAATTTGATTTTCCCAATGCAGAATGTGTCAGACTGGGAATTTTTCATATAAATATTACGAATGTTAAATCTGTTACAAGAGAGAAATGATGACTGCTCCTAATTCATCATGGATGGAATATATTTCATTGCTCCTTCGCTAACTCATAGGAAATCATATATCTATCATTTTATTTTGCCTCTTCTTCAGTCTTGACTATGGCTCTGATACTATGAAAGATACTGAAATACATGTCATAAGCTTTTAATGGCATTTATTTTTGCTACTTCGTACTGGGTATTGTGATTAATAAAGATCGAAAGATTACTTTACACCCTAAGAAGATTGCAAAGGAAAAAAAACATTCGTTAAATGTTACAGGACAGGGACTCGAATCTGAAACTTCCACAGTCCGGGCAGATGCTTTAGCCAATAAAGCTATCTAGTGAGAACATTCTGACGTGTCATTTTGTCCTTGCCTACAAACTCTCCCAAAACTTGTCTTAATTTTCTGTCTAGATAGAAACTTCCACTCGGAAAGTAGAAGATCGAGGTTTGTGTCTCGGTTCTGTCGGAGTTTTCTTATATCCATTTTACTTTGAGATTTTTACTGATTGCTCCCTTCTCGTTGAAATTTCCTTTTCATTCTTTCAAATCATATTGGATATACTCATTTAAAAGCTCTAAATTAGGTCTTTCTTTTGATGTGAGATTGATGTATATCTTTGGGCGAAATAACTTTTTAAACGTATTTTAAACTAAAAAAGAACGCTTCTACAGCTTTGGAAAAATTCACCGAAAGTAACATTAAGTTTTCTCTTTGTGTTGAAAATATACAAGCGGGAAGTATTATTAATAAAATATTATTTTAATAAGAATCAAGGCGCCGCGCCGTTCGCTTCCTAGCTCTTAGCTGAATAGTAAAAGTTTGCTGTATACTTAAATGATATAATAATAAATCCTCTGAAGAGTAAAACATGTTTACTGTTGCTGTTTACTTTGTTCATGAAAACAATTGAAATTCCAGTTCCTCATTAGAAATTTACGTAAGGTCACAATGGATAGAACGTAGGCTCAATCTGCTCTGCCTTAGGACAAACGTTGATATGTGGTCACTATGAAAAACGGCAATCCCTGACAATATAAATCCCGGTGTCCCTTACTTCATCAATCGCAAGAAACACTCCATCCGCGCCTTTAATTCGAACGATTCTTTCGGATCGACCAGAAAGTACCGTAAGCTAATTTCGATCTCTGGTTTCATCGTCCAGGGAGCGATGGACGTTTACCTAATCCACCGACACTCAATCTCATTCACCTGAGCATCATAACAGTCACGCGGTTATCGCCCTGCGCGCCCTCTGCAGACCGCAGGCAGACACCCACTCTGACGTCTTCCTTCCGGGTACATTTCCTCTTGGATCAACGGTGAAGAGTTCCCGGATTCAACTCTTAAAGAACGATTTCTAATTATAATTTCCCTACTTGTTTCATAGGGAAGAATGACCACTAGAGGTGGGCTCTACCATACTTTTTTGTGATCGATACTACTCGTTACTTTTGACTAGTTACTTAGGTCACAGAAGAGATGTTGGTAAATATCGTTTATTCGCAGAACTGGAATGGCTTATCAAAAGATATTTTCAGCCCCTTTCCCCAAAATGTCTATTAAAAAAAAGATCGCCTTAAATAATACCTTGAAAATGTGTAAATAGATCTGATTTTGGTGGAGTTGTTACGACAGTGATATAAATATTTATATTGAGATGTTCCTTACATGCGAGGTTGTTGTTATTGTAAATAGGATAAAAATTGTAGTGTAGAAATGTATATGTTGTGCTGGAAGTGATATTACAAGTTACCACCTGGTTGTTAACTACTTATAACTTTGTATATGATAATATAATAATGATAATTATTATGATTAATTATAATGGTACTAATGTCGCGCAGCAATATTGCAAGTAAAGTAAACATAAAATGTTGATAAAGTAAACATAAAATGAGATAGCTCAATGTACAGAGCACCCGACCGGCAATCGGGAGACCCGGGTTCGATTCCCGGTTCCGTCGGACTTTTTTCATGTCAATTCTTCCATGGGATTTTTCCTGGGTGCACCCCTAACGTGCAAAAATCACCTTCACCCATTCATTGTTAAACCCAGTTTTATTGTTGCTAAAAATATCTAAGACACGGTAACTTATTCCTGTTTTACTGTCGAGATATTTCATTATTAGATGCCAAAAGCAATATTCTTTTATGATATCGTTCGTTTTCATTCTATTCAAACGTTTCCCGGTCCATCTAATTGATTCCAGAAACGTTTCCGTTTGTAAATAGCTCACATTCTATGCAAATCGGCGACTTTCGTGGAAACTTAAAAAATTCTGGTTACCGCGGAATGTCTTTCCCTTGGTTTATCGCCGTTACAGCACTATTCCGAGCGAAATTTCGAATTCATTCATTCAAATCCATTCTGGCGAATCGATTTGGCAGATTCCCCGCCCGACCTACTTGCTCTATCCTGATTTAAATTCCGTCATTCAATGGATAAGTGGAGCTATCGCCTTCCAAAAGACGCCTGCTACAGCATCACCGCTCTATTTTACTTGAAATTATAGCCGTTTATCCATCCCACCATCCGAATAAGCGATGTGGGTAAAATTGCAGTGGATTCAATAACAAAAATTCATGGATTGATATGCTGTGATAAATTTGTGGAAGGAAACGGAGTAGAAAATTGATTTTCTTTCTGGCATACGATCGATAAGGATAGCGAAAGAAAACTGCCTCATTCCCTCTCTTAATTTTTTATTAGCTAATGGTGTAGGCGTTCATAATCCAACCATTTTTTGTTCTAATGTACAGAAATTCCCATGAGAAGGATGAGAAATTTAAAAAAATCCACTTAAAAGACTTTAAATAGGATAGATATTGACTGAATTTATATTATCCAAGCTTTGAGTTATTTTAAACGGGGATATAATGCATTGGTAGTGTGTTAATCATTCTTTGATCGGTGTAGATTTTCTGAGATAGGTCAGTATATGTTTGCCTAAACCTCGAGAAACAAATGTTGCATAGCTGTTAAATATTAAAGAATGTTAAACGTATTCCCTGCGCAGTTAATAGGCTACTTTTATTTATCTAACCGTTCCTGGTTCGATCCCAGACTCGTCAAAGGGTTCCCGTAAGAGATGCACGTAAACTTCTCTTTTATCGGTAGTAAGCTTAATATATTTCGCAGTAATGAATTACAACTATTGTACGTAATTGAGAAAAGCCCCACTAGAAGGTAAATAGAATACTTTTTTAAATTTTGACCGTATCGTGTTGTTTCTGATTTGTAATTGTGAGATGAAATACACGATAATTATTTGAATTCTTGCATATTTTAACGTACAAAAACAAAATTTTCCCCGAATAAGTTTTCCTAGTTCATCAACTTTTCAGAATCAGGCGATGAATGGTAGAATCCACAATAGAAGGAAACTGAAGAAAAATATTTTTGAGTTTGTTTATATTCTTAAGTAATTTGTCCCGGGTTCGCACGATGATTCCATATAATTTTATTTTGTAAATTTAATCAAATTAGCTTGATGTAAAAATTAATGTTATAGGAAGTTATTGTCTGGAGTGTTTAATTGTCTGAGATCTAACCAAAATCCCTTTTTTCCGAGACCAGGGGAAGTGGCCTATACTTCGTCCTACATCATGAAGAGACCACGTAAACCTCATAGAAATGTTTATTCCTTATGGTAGAATGGTATACAGTATTCCAACTGTTTTATCAGAAATCGATTTTACTATATGATGAATGTCTTCAAAAGCAGTCATCGCCAACTTTCTTTTTCTATGCAAATGGCGCAACAGCTCGTGCCGTTCAGTAATATATGGAGCCATATGATTCCTATTTAAAATAGCAATGTTCTATTGTTAATACCATATTATTAAATAATTACTATAAATATTTGTTTTTAACAAAAGTGAAATCAACTTTATTGTATTTGTTAACGGTAGATCTTAGACAGTATCTTCGACAGTAGCTTACCTATGCTGGCACCTCCTGTTGAGCCAATACTTAACTCAGGAGGACCGTAAATGGTTAACTATAATCATTAATAGCTCTTGTGTTTTCTCTATCTCTTGCCATTTATTGTAAAGTATTAAAATGAATCGTGGTAAAATAATGTATACATTGAAAGAAATTGTCTCTTTTACATCATAATGAAAAATATTATTATTATCATCATCGGTATTCCAAACATTGTCATAGATTTGACTATTTCAGAAACATTTTAGCTTTTTTATGCGACTGATTTTCGAAAATATTGTAATGCTTTATTTGATTTAAAGATAGATAAATTACAGCTTTATTTTCAACAATATTACGAAACATCCCAATTTTTTAATTGATTTGTAAACTTAGGCTTAAGATTGTAAACCGAGCACCACCTGATGAACCGACATCTGGTTCAGGAGGACTATAAAGGTTAACACCAGTTCTCAACAATTCAAACTTGTAAAAAATCATGTGCTAATATATTTAACTATGCAAGTAACTAAAAAAAATCATCGTATTCCTAGTTGTTGTAGGTGTTCACAATCCCTCATTGTTATCTATTTTAAATTTACTCTTCATTGTTGCAGGCGTTGATATTTCTTTATGTTATCCTATCATTCATAACCCATCGTTTACAGCAACTTAAATTTAAGTATCGTAGAAATCCATAATGAAAAGAAACTGAAGAAAATTTTTTCTGAGTTTTTATTATTAATATTATTTTATTATTATTTTATTATGATTTTATTATTATTTTATTATGATTTTATTATTATTTTATTATTATTTTATTATTATTTTATTATTATTTTATCATTATTTTATCATTATTTTATTATCAATTTCTTATTATTATTGTTATTATCATTATCTTACTGCTTGGCTTTGTTGTAGTTAATTCTTAAATTGACTCTTCATTGTTGCAGGCGTTGATATTTCTTTATTTCATCCATTCATTTATTAACCATTGTTTATAGCAACTTCAAGGTGATTGCCACGCCCCTTTTTGGCCACCCTCCGTCCAATAATCTATTCTCTATCCTTGGGACGTACGTTGTATAAGGCTCCCTTAACTTTCAGCCTCTGGATCGATCCCTATACTTCCCCAGCTCATCTATTATCTTCCCCATCTTCACCTATCCAACTTTCCATCGCATCTCTGGTAATCCATCTTCATCTCGCATGATTTTCTCATCGCAAACTTTTTCTTTCCTGTATGCTTACCATCAGTTTCCTGCCCGTTCTAATTATTCCTTACATCTTCTTCTCCTTCTTCATTTTCTACCTTTTCTCCGTAGAAGTTTTCCCGGGAGAAAATTCTGCCCGACTAAATTGAAAGTAATTGATTCGTACGCGATGGTGTGTTTTTATTGGGTATATTGTAGTGTTTGCGTATTCGTTTGCGCTGATTGGGGTGTTTGTTGAAATGTTTTTGGGTGGGGAAATAGAGTATCAGATGATGGACGGAGGAAATGGGGAATAATAAATAAATTAGTGTTCGTATCGATATACCTCTACATCTATCTACCATCTACACAACCATCAATGAAAATCCATGGGTATATTCAAATCTTAACTCGATTTTATGACCAAATGGTGCATTCGTTGGTCTATTTTTAGCAAGAAGTGAGATAATTTCTCTTTAATATGGTGAGTCATTTATGTGTTTTAATAGAGTGTGAAGGGAGAAAATGCCGGTCACCGATAACGGATATTTAGAAATCATATTTAAAGATTCCGTGCATCTTTCGCCGTGTGCACATATATAATAATTTAAGCACATAATTTCGCGAATTCTTGCTTTAGATATTTTTTATTTCTCTGTGAGAACTTAAAGTTGATATGGTGTCAATGGTGACTCCATGGAAGTTATAAAATGCAACTATCTTAAAAAAAGGTCCACAAGAAGAGAAGAAAAAAACCTCCAACAGCAAATGTTAATTTTTTCCGGTTCATGAAGATGGCAATACATTATCGAAAACTGTTTATTAAAATATCTAGTAATAGTATTATTGATAAAAATTACTCGGTAGCTGACGTAGCTCATTTCGCACGTGAGCCACTACTGGGAATCGAACCCAGGACCGCTTTCACCAAAGGAGCACATTCTGCCCACATGGTAACCGGGAACCCTAATGAAAAATCTGCTGTTGGAGATACCAAGTTTTTTTTAATGATGGTTTCGAGAGCCTATTAATATAATAATTATTAATGTGTTCCTAACAGGGGGCGTTTAAAAAGTTATCGAAATCAAACTTTACCACAATCAATCTGGCTTTATTTTATATATTTACATAGGTGGTCTGAAAAGTTTCCGACATTTCGCCATTTCTCGACATGTTTTCTGAAAATTTCTGAAAATTTTCTGAAGATTTCTGAACAATCTGGGGTCGGAAACTTTTCAGACCACCCTCGTATATATTTTATACATGTATGCCTGCATCTCAATAAATTTGTAAACCCATAAGAATAAGGATATTAGGGTGACATGCTGACGATTGGAATACGTTAATACATTAACCCATGCAACGTCTGCTTTCAAAATGATTAGCCACACACAATTCACGTTAATGCCATTAGAAAATGCGGGAGTGCAAAGCAAGAGAAACAAAAGGTGGGTGGATGCACGTCTCGTGATCAGATGGAAGTGCAGGTGATGAGTCACGAAAGGAAGTTTTCGAATCAATGTGACCTCAGCTACTTTTGATTCGCCATCTCTCTCATAGGAAAAGGGCACAGGAGGAAAAAAACGGAGCGCAATACGATGCTCTTCTTTTTTTGCGGCCTCAGCGAATGCGAAAAAAAAGAAGCCGCATTCCGCAAACTCCCCACAGATGGCACCATAAGTAGCGCTGTTTCGATAATTGGCCTCATTGTTGCAGTCGCAATTGTTCTTTGTTTATTTATCATGAGAGGCCGGTATCTGTTGAGCGATTGTTTTAAACGGTTTATTTTGAATTTTCAACGCTTTACTTCTAGGAAAATGTTCCTTCGTGCTCATTTCACGTTCACTGTTTATTCAGGAGGAATTGCGGTCATCGATGAGATACATACGGTGCTCAAAGGTTGCCTTGGATACGCTCATTGTCTTTGTAAAAGAACCAATTTCATACAGCCACTTAATTCGGATTGTCGAGACTTCTCATTATTGGATTCATGCTGTTATATAGTTTCGCCTGTTTATATTCTAGTTTCCAAATATTTCTTTAGGTCTTTGAAACATTCAAAATAAGCGTAATTTCTCTGCACGATATTTTCTCCTGGTTGTACTTTATATAGTTTTGAAATATTGCTCTTGATCTTTTAGGCATTCAACCCAAAGTTCTGCTTGAAGAAACTTCAAGCCCTCCTCGCCATTAGCTTCTAAACGCTGTTAGGGGTATTACTATAAGGAAAGGGGCTTACTAGGCTAGAATAGGCCTATTTAACGAATTTCTTTGTTGATTTATAACCTACTTCTTTTCAATATTAAAAAGACTTATTCGTTAGTGTCTGGTCCTGTTTCCTATACACTCAAGTATAAACAACAGTGGTTCAAATCCTGTATATAATTTTTTTCCGGAAAATTAGATCTGCAGGGTTTCTATGGTTAGTAATGTGCGGTAGTCGACACAAATTATGTAAAATATTTTTGGTATATTAAATGAGCATACCCCATGTGATGAAGTGTTACAAAACCCCCTATTAAAGATAGAAAATATTTTAGAGGCGTGTAAGATTGATTCCCGGAATTTTTCTGAAGCCCCTCGTACGTGGATACTAAACTTTAAAGCTATTCCCTTAGCCCATTCCTCCGCCATGTAATCCTCGAGCATCCTACCTTCTAGATTCGTTGTTATTCCGAAGTCAGGATCTGCTTTCATTGAAAATAGAACGGCCTTAGACGATTTTTAGTTCCTCGGAAAGTTTTGAGAGAGAGATTAAACTTTGCAGTTTTGGGCCGTATCCGATTCCGAGAGTTTTTCAAGATTTTTTGGTTCGATTACGAATCTTAGCTAAGAAAACTTAAAGTCTGCTGCTTCTTTAGCGTTGTAAATTTATAAATGTTAAGTGCATTAGATCCGATCTTAATTATTGGAGTATTGCTGGTGGCCAGGGAAGTTGATGTCTTCTGTTTAAAGGGTTGATTACTCTATAAGCGAATGGGTGTTATAATTGGTTACCTTCAGTTTCTCAGTGAGTGAATCTTTTAACCTAATGACACATTATGGAAAAGTGATTGCGGAGCGTAGTTCTCAGTTCTAGTAGTCAGTTCTCCGATGAACTAGATAATTAACAGGAAAAATTGCACCGATCATCTAATTGTAAAAATATCTTTAAGAGATGAATTATATACCCGGTGCATAGCTATAGCTATCTATTTCTGCCATATATAATAACTTTCTGTTCGCCCTGAATATTATATCAAATACAATCATAACTGGAATTTTTTTACGCTATTTATGGAGAAAATTTTCGTAATTTTTGCAACAAATAGTGATTTATTTTACCCATTTTTAATGTTTTAAAAATGAACTAAAAATAGTTATTGAGACAAATAGGTCCTTACTGATTAAAAATCAATGAAGTTAGTTCAATTTTTACTACTCGATAGCAATAAACTTCGTTTCAAAATCATATGGACATGATAAAAATCTTAGAAAATACAAAATTAAATTAATAAATACAATAGTTAAATGACAAACAGAATGGAAAATGAAACTATTGATATATTAAAAATCCAATTTTTGCAAAAATCGTTGGCAATGTTCGGTTGATTCCGTAAAGTTTTTGTGTAACCATAGTAACGCTGTTGTAGACTAATCCACCATGTAAATCAATTCACTTTTTCGATTACGAATCTTAGCTAAGAAAACTTAAAGTCTGCTGCTTCTTTAGCGTAGTAAATTTATAAATGTTAAGTGCATTAGATCCGATCTTAATTATTGGATAGAATTTGAAAACGTGTTGGTTGCCAGAGCAATTAATGTCTTCTGTTTAAAGGGTTGATTACTCCATACACAACTGGGTAATACAATGAATTACCTTAATTAATGTTAATTCAGTTTCACAATGAGTGTACTTTTCATCTCATGAAACATCATGGGAAAAATTTGCGAGACGTAGATTTTGGCTTTTCTCAAATGAACTGGACATGTATTAGACAAACTCGCACGGATCATTTAGTTACAAAAAAATCATCAAAATATGAAATACTCGTATGTGCTCATTTCAAGGCTATAGCTGTCTATCTTAGTCATATGTAGTAAGTTTCCGTTCACCTTGAATTTTATTTCATATGCAATAAAAATGAAATTTGTACAAGCGAAATGTTGAGAAAGTCTTCCTAATTTTTGCAACAACTAATGATTTTTTCCAGAATTTTAATGTTTTGAAAATGAATTGTATAAGAAGTAAATATTGTGACAAATAGGTCCTCACAGATTAAAAATAAATGAAGTTAGTTCACTTTTTACTCACAGAGAGCAACTTAAGCTTCGTTTCAAAATCATTAGGATATAGAAAGAAATATTTAATAGAAAGAATCATAGAAAATAGAAAATTGAATTACTAAATAAAATAGTTAAATAACAATCAAAACACAGAATATTAAATAATTACTAAGAGAGAAAATTTTTAAAAATCCAATTTTTGCAAAAATCGTGGGAAATGTACGGTTGATTCTGTAAAGTTTTTGTATAACCATAGTAACGCTGTTGTAGACTAATCCATCATGTAAATCAATTAATATTTTCTACTCGAGAGCAACTTAATATGCGTTTAAAAATCGTATGGATATGATAGAAACAATCATAGAAAATAGAAAATTAAACTATTACTTTCACTGACAAAATGTCAAATCAAATTTTTACAAAAAATTGTGGGGAATAATAGGTTGATTCCAGATATTTATGTATAACCATAGCAACGCTGTTGTAAACAATCATACACTGCTCATAATAATTCTAATAATAATAATAATAAAACGTCTTTATTAGGGCGAGATTGAGACTGAATAGTCTCTTCTTACATCTAACCCTTCGTCAATTTGTAAGAAAGAGATAGCAGAAAAAAAGTGCACGGAAGAAATTTATATTGTGGGCTTAAAGCCTAGGATAGGAAAAATATCCCACACCCCTAATTCTAGTCATACTTTTGATATAAAAGGTTATGATATGTTATCCAACGAATCAGTATGGAGTATAAGCGATCGATTTCTCTTGTAAGTTTTCTTCCCCGTGCGATTAAAATCCTTCCAGTTCAGTTCCTCATCAGGAGAAGGAATGAATGAGATAGCGGAGGCGAAAATCCTCAGTCGTTTTATATTTCAACGCCTCCAGCACTCCCTTAATCTCTTCATCCCTTCCAAATGCACCCTATCCTTAAAGTCACTCTTTCTGTTTGCACGTCTCTCTCTTCCCATTGACTGCAGCACCGCGCAACGGTCTCCAAGGGAAACTCTCCTTCGCAACGCCCTCTTCTTCGGATGACTTGGATATGCAATGCTATTCAGTGTGGATTAGAGATGGCCTTATGCAGAGGATTTGAATACGTGGAGGTTCACCTTACTTTCCGAATGTCTCCTGGATAAAGTCCTGGTTTTATTGACTCACAAACGAAGTTTTTTTTCGAAAAATCAAAGAATCTTAATTGATTGAAATTTCTTCGCCATTTTGATGGTTTCACGAACTCGCTAACGAAGTTTCTTTTAATAGAAAATCGATCAATCTCAGTTAAGTAATATTTTTTCACTATTTGGCTATTTTTGCGTGCTAATAAAATAAAAGCTACATCGAAATAAGAATCAATCAATCTTAATTCATTGGAATTTCTTCGCAATTCTGATATTTTTATATGCTAATAAAATCAAAGGAACTTAAAAAATAAGATGGAAACGTATTTGTAAGTCAGCTATCGATTTTCGTTTAAATATTTTATTAATTTGCGCTAGTTAGCTTCACCTTCAGTATGTTTGCAGTGCATGGGACCCTGCAAAAAAGTGTTGTATTCCCGAATTATAAAAGGTATAACGAAAGGCAATACGTATTTTAAAGAATTGCTATGATAAATTGTTCAGCGTTACTCAGATGCTTCAGGAGTCAGGATGGGAATCATCAGAAGAAAGAAGGATCAATCAGAGATTTGATTTACTTAATACATTCAGACAGAGTAGGATCATATAAGATGTAACCAATATTATGCGCCCTCGTTGTTGTAGAGGCCGTTCTAATATTGCGAGAAAGATCAGATAAATAGATGCTAGAAGTTGCTTCAAGAATTTATTTTCTTCGAGAACGATACGCGAAAGTAATCGATTAAGAAAGTAGAGTCATTTTGCATGCATCTATATCATTCATGCATGCAGATATATCCTTTAAGATCAATAATGGATTTATTTCGACTATTGATCTAACTCTAGAAATCAAAATATTACCCATTTTCTATCGTAAATTAGAATTAAATCATCATTCGTTATTGCATATAATAATTGATTATTCTAGAACCAACATATTCAGTAATTTTGATTTAACAAGTAAATTAATAATAATTTTGATTTATATAATGCATCTTCCTCTGGAATATTGGCAAGGAACGCCAGCTTTCCATCAGCTGCTAAGTGCAACCTATATTTCAAACATTGCTATGGCAACGGTGGTCTTTCATATTGAATGAACGTCTCTTGCTACAAAGTTGCTTTCATTAAAGTTATAAGCCCTATATCAGATAGGATGTGAAATTATCTTTGTAGAGTACGTCGTTCGTCATTTGTTAAAGAAAGCAATTCCCTGTCTTGAGAGAACTTTTTCAATCATTAAAATCTTTTGGAACAACGGAAACATCTATTTAAAGAACTGAAAGGTAGTGTTTATTCTAATTTTTATTATGATTTTAAGTTCCAGGAATACTAAGGTGATATATTTATCCTCTTAATATAAGTCTATAACTGTAACTTGTTTGAAAAATACCCTTCCAGAAATAGACTTCGTTAATAATGAATGAGTCTTCGTTCTTCTCATCAACCAACTTAAAATACATACATAATCAGCTGTAGCTGCCGTTACTTTGCGAAACTTTTCCATCTTTAAAATAATAAACACGGAACTTTAAGACAGCAAGAACTTTAAGTATGCATTTATCTTATAGAAAACAAATATTGACTGAACTGTTGAATGATGTCGCTGTTTATTTTGTAGGACTAAATATAGTAAAGCACGTGATGATAAAGATTCTATCCTGCTTAATGCGTAGTTTTCTCGCGGTCCCTTTCACACGAAACCCACATTAAAGATACCGTTTAAGACGCTCTTCTACCCGTTTATTGCGCGGATTTTTTCCGTTCCTAGATGAATGGCAACGTTATAGGATATCGTTCAGACCAGAAATTTTTACAGTAAATTTTTAGTTTTTTCGATAGACCAGAAATTTTTACAGTAAATACTTATGTAGCCATCTTCTCTTATTATCTCTAAAAGATGACCCTTATGAGTCTCGTATTTTAATGACTAATTTTGTGAGAATGAATGAATATATCCCTAAAGCAATTTATCTTTCCGTCGGAGCTTATATGAACTCTGTGATAGAACGATATCATCTCTATTACTTTTTCCCAGTGCAGAAAGTATATTAAACATTTACTTGGCGGTGTTTTCTTTCGTCACAATATGACAAATTGTAAAACATACCAAATGAACTAGAAAGGGAGTACAGCACTTTTAACTTTTAATTCGGAGATATATAAAAGCTTATTATCATTTATTTTATGAAAGTCCCTTATGGTATTCGTTTTAATAATTTAAATAAACTGGTAACACATACTCCCATGTCAAGTAGTGTAAAACCCCGATTAGCAGGGACTCGAACCCGGTACTTGAGTATTAGGAAGCTAGCGTACATCTGCGGTAATAAGTGAGTGTTAATACGGTTAGTAACAGCGTTACTGTGGTTATACAAAACCATAGTAACGCTGTTGTAGACAAACGTACACCATGCAATTCAATTCCAATGGCAATTAAGGTTGTCATATGCTATCCAATCACTATGGAGTATAATGAACGTGGTATAATAACAAAAATATGTACTGTTAATTGTGTAAATTAAAATCATCCCATGATAACTCTTAGCATCACACTGTTTACTACTAACTGTTTAATGTAACATTACGTATCTAAATATTCTCATAGAGAACGTTAGGGGCAAGTCAGGGTATTATTAGAGACTCTTACTTCATCATCCTTTCACTTACGTATTACTTATCGTATATGACCTGATATGAATTTTTTAGAAGGGATCAAAGTATGTTCTACCGACTCGAACCTCATCTCTGAATGTTAAATATCTAATCCCTTTGTTTAACCGCTATAATACACTCATTCATCTACTAATGTAGTCCTCTGTCCCAGTGGAAGATTACGAATAGCCCTGAATCTTATGATTGCCTCAACATTGGCTTCAGTGCTCTCCAGAAGGCAATTTGTCGAGGAGATACGATCGCGCGAAGATCCTCTCTTATGATTGGCTGCACGACACGTGACGAGCACGCGCCATTGGCGGCGGTCCAATGAATCACAATAGCCACTTGAAGCAGCTCTGGGTCTGCATAATAGAAAGATTCCGAGGAATTACCTGGTGAATGATGGTCAGTTGATGGGTGGTGAAAATGAAAGTTGTCTGACGATAGGATTTGACCGTGTCTGAACATTACAATGAATCGAAAAGAATCTTAATTTTATTTATTTATATTTAGTAAGTATGCTGCGAGTAGAATACTGGAATTTATTTATTCATGTAAGTGTTTCATATATACCAAGATCGCCAATTATAGTAAAAGTAATAACAACAACAACTGACGAACATGTAGACCATTTCTTAACCAGAAAAATGTGATTAGCCGGGATTCGAACCCGGGACCAAGGTGTTGGGGCGTTTGGATGGTAGCACGCTAACCACTCCGCCATCCTGGTTTTAAAAGCTGTGGCGAAGTTAATAACAAAAATTAAATAAAAAGTATAGTCTTTAGTCTAGTACATACAACATTCCATTGAGGTATAAGGCCTATCCAGGGCATTCACTGTGGGTGACACGTGGTCAGAGCATAGACTTCTACATCTCTGTATTTATTTCTTTTTCGTGATCGGATACTCTACCTTTTTACATCGATAGCTACTTATATTCATCACGATGCTGGATGGTCACTGATAAATGTTGTCCCTCACCGGGAATCGAACCCGAGACCGCCTCTACCGAAGGCAAACAGTTGGCCTTCTAGGCTATTCGAAGGCCCCTTCCAGAAATAAAATACGATCTTTAAAATTAAGTTAAGAAAGTAGAAAAACAAATAAAATATTGAAATCGAAATCACAGTCATCCATTAAGGAGCTCCTTTTTGAAATGAGAAAGTCTTATGTTACTTTCATAAAAAATTCAGTGGGAGAATATCATTTTGAAAAGAAAGATTTATGCAGGGATTTTATATAATGCATGGTAACTAAATATATTTTCCATTCTTATTAATGAAGATATTTTAATTTTCATTAGTACGCCCAATTGTGAGCATTCAATTAAAAGGTAACGAATCATTATTTGCTTATTTTGTTTTAGTTAATTAGACTTAATCACTCAGTAGATATATAAGCTAAAATATATTTCCTTCGTTAGTTCTCATATTTGATTTGATACTCCTTAGTAAGTTTAGTTGCCGTTTGTTTAACCCGATTTTACTATTAAACAAATACTCACAATTGCCCACGATTTTATGATAACATATTTCGTTCACCGCTCGAGTAATACTATAAATAGAAATTCCAACCATTATATACACAGATCAAGTTATCACAAGATTCTACAGAATGAAACTCAGAAGGTTGACCTTTCGTAGATTTGTAGAGATACGCATTATTTTTTTAGAGATATTAGTAATTTTATGTACAGGGGCGCCTAAAATGTCTTCTTCGGCCTAAAGTGTATTCGGACCGGCCCTTTTATTGCACAGATGCTAAGTTTATAAAAGCAGGCGGACTGAGAGACACATTAAATGTGTTTCCATGGAATTGCTTATTCGGGAAACATCCTTTCCCTAATCTCGGCAATTTTTGAAATGCTTTTTTTGTGTGACCTCTGATATTCCACATAGGACCGGGTGTGTAGTGAAAGTTACATTATAACCACCAGCTGTAGGGAACATATAGTCGTAGGAATAGGGATACCCAATTTTTTCTTCTCTGTGAGCCACGTAAGCTGCTACTAATTGTAAGATTTCGGAGCTAGGAGACACAATAGTTTGTTGTATATACTTTGAAATGGATTTATATCAGTCGAAAATGGATAGTTTTATTCTTGTATTACGTTGTATATTATACTTATATATTGTTAGAAAACAATAAACAATAATACACGCATTGTATTATAACAATTACACACATATATATGAAATACGAATGAATTCTATGTTATTATATAACAAAATACTGGATACAGTGTAATATAACACTAGATTTTTATTGTAATGTATTACAACCACCTAAAAAGTATTCAACAAATAAGGTTAAGAATAATGTGTAACAATAAATAAATGTATGTACGATACATTATTTTGTAATATAATAACATGAAATTCGTTTGTATTCTGTATTGTTGTGTATGATTGTTATATTATATTGCACATATTATTGTGTGTATTGTTAGGGTACTTTCATTTATTTATTGTTGCACATTTATTCATAATTTTCTTTATAGCACATATTTTAAGACGTTAAAAATACGTAACGATAAAAACGTATTGTTATATTAAACCGTATCACAATGTGTGTAATTAATTACACAAATTATTATGATACAGAATGTAATCAGATGCACTTTTTTAAGGTGGATTCAAAAGCCTTGCTAGCTTTCTCTCACTTCAATCATCAATGTTTAACAAAAACGTTTATGAAAATTTCAGTAAAAAAGCATGGATTGCGGCGTACGGAAAATGAATAAGATCCGAATACTGGACGCGGTTTGGACACTTCTTCTATATACAGAGAATTAAACGAACAAAGGAAAGTAATTTCAGCAATCATGCGCAAAGAAATAATCAGGAAACAATCTGTTTCCAGCTGCTCGATTCACCTTTTCCGATTTCGACTTCCTGATTCATCAGATCAATTTGCTTTCGCCATCAAATATTGCTTCCCTCATTCCGTAAAAGGGTACTCATCTTGTCTTCAAAGACCAATTATCTTTCCGAGGAAGAAAAGAGAATCTTGGCGACAAAACCTCTTTGATTCTTAAGAGAAATTGAGCATCTCGATCCACTCTAACAATAAAAGCCTTTGTCTGCTCCTTTTCCCACTTTCTGAACGAAAGCCTTTCTTCTTACGCTCCTCGAATTCCTAAAAATGGACGGATCTCCTCTGTTTCGGATTTATTTGACGGATATATAATCTGCAGCCTATCTTATTGATGTATCTTTATTTCGCATTGAAATGTCTCCTCACGATTTATTTCCAAACATAGAGTTCGTGTTAAATCTATCTCTATTTATGTTAGCCGGACACTATTATTGCCTCAGGTGAAGATTCCGCGATTAATGATTTAGATTAGGATAAATTGCTATTTCTATGATGACTACAGTTTTCACGTTTTTTCATGTTTTTGTTTTATTAAGTTCCATTTTGTTGATATTAGCTTCGATTATTCTTTGATGAACTCCTCATACTATATTTTAAGAACATAATGGTTATTATTTCGATATTTTTATGGTTGTCACTTTTGTGATTATTCTTACCATTGTAATAATAATAATGACGACTTTGTTGATAATGGCGAAATTTAGTCTTTCAAAGACCATTGTTACAATTAATAATTTTAAACGTACAACATATAGACGAGCGATAATAGTATTGATTTTGTAATTATTAGCATTGTGATTTTATCATTATTTAAATTATATAATAATATTACTATTTTTATGAGGAAGAGGATTTCATCAGGATTTTTCGATTTTCTCATTATAAAATCTTAATTGTGTCACATTAGTTTGAAATATTTATTCACAGTTTATTTCCAAAATATAGTTAGTGCATAACTTTTCTCCATTAGTCCAAAGTAAGAATTAATATTTCCTCGGTAAAATTGTCTGCGATTTAAAACTCAGACTACGTTAATCTGCTGTTGCTTTGGTTTATACTACAATCGTCTAGTTTTTCCTTTCTTTTCGTTTTATTAAATAAGTTTTCATTTATAGCAGCTACTCAATCATCTTTAAGTAACACAATTGTTGATACGAGTATTTCAAATTTTAACGGTCGTTTTTTTATTTTTATCATTGTTGTAGTTGTTACCATCGTATTCGTCTTCGATTCTCAGCGTTAATATTGTTATCAACCTTTAAATAATCATTATTATTATTTTTACGCTTTTTATCCCCATTTTATTAAACATTGTGGAGAAAATTGAGTAAAGAATGTAGCTTCTCCAGAGGATAACATCAATACTACTCTACTGAAGTTGCTGGAGCTAAATGGCAGAAATTATTTAAAGTTACCAGTTGTTACACGACTGATATACCTTTTATAAAAATGATTGAACGATTCCAAATAGTACGATGAATTAAAATAAGTTTCAAAAACGTTTGCAATCTTACCGTGATTTTCACTGAATTTCCCCAAATTAATTGTGGAAATGAGTAACAATTATATTTTAGATATAGATACATACAAAATAGCGTAACTTAAGGCGTTTCATAAGGTTTTCTCGTAGTATTTCCTATTAAATTCGTTGTTTGTTTATATGCTTCCATTTATAACTCCTCAAATTGGTTACGAGTCCCAACCATCCCAACACGGAAGCAATAAGCGTCTATTTAAGATATCACGCGTGCTCTCATTGCTCCTTTCACGTGATGATGAGGAAGTGATTTATTTTCTCTCGCCGATTACGAGAGGGCTAAAATTACCTCGAATTACATGCAAATGCACGTGATCACACCGCTGTAAATCACCGTTGTAAACAGAACAGGAAGCATGTCTTTAAGCTCCAAAGTAAATCCAATTCGTTGATGTTTGTCACGTCTCAGCGACGTTAATATTTGCAGTCGAGAAGTGCGACTTAATGCTAACCGAAGCTGCGAGTATAACTGTAATACATGCCGTGATATGGTTATGGAATTATTTTCGGTATCCGAGTTAAGACGTAGCAGATATAGATGGTATATATAGCAAAATTAAAGGTGCATGTACTTTATTCAATTCTTTCTCAATCAAACAAGGAATGAGTTTTCGGTGAATTTGCACGAGATCCCAAGATAAATCCCAAGGGAGAATAGACTTCAAAAAATTCAGATGGGAATGGGAAGCGTCCTGGATATTGGGAGACCCGAGTTCGATTCCCGGTCTCGTCGGACTTTTTTCAAGTTTATTATTCTTTGGGATCGTTCTCAATAGTTCTCAATAGTAGTTGCTGCCTTATCTTGAGGATTGGAATATGAATGTTTAGTCTTAGGATAGAGGAAAAATCATCTTTCATCTACATCTACATACGTACCCTGTAAGACGCCTTTCGGCGTGTGGCAGGGGGTGCAAGCACCATGACTCTACTTTCCTAGCCTTTTATTTTCACGTATCGTTCTCGGAAATAATATATATGAAGGAATGAATAGCTAAATTTTCATAAACATTACAGTCACAGGTCTCACTTGGTGGTAGTGTCTGACAACAAAGTTCTCCATGATAAATTTCTTATACTATACCACAAAGAAATTATTTAAAATAATTTATTTTGTGGTATAGTATAAGAAATTTATCATGGAGAACTTCGTTAATTTTCATTTTTGTCTAACTCGTATATAAATTTTACATTTGAGAATTACAATATATACTCGTATATTTACAAAGAAGGGTGGATGAGATAAATTGAAATTACTATTATATCATTAGTTAGATCAAAATTATTGGATAGTTATCGATCCAATTACGAATCACAATTTAATTACATTGTAAATGGATCTCATGTTGATTAATATGATCGATTAATTTACTTATATTAATTTATCCACCAGTGCAAAGGTTATAACTTGGAAATGAATATAAGCATTTCTTTCGTGTGCCGAGGGCTTCTTTTGATAATTTTCTGAAAAAATACGGTTCATTAATCAAACATTTAACTTTTATCCTCTTCAATCGATATCGTCCTACTGAATATGATAGAGAATTTGATAGATAATTATAAAGTCTGTGTCAGATGTTCACATGGTTGTTAACCAATCAGTTAATGAACATGATTTAAAGCGGCTTTAAATAACCTCCGATATCAAAGTCATCCTATCCTCCGGATCCTTTATTGCCTCTTTGAGGAGACAGTTTTCGAATAAAAAAAGAAAAAAATTATCGGAAGAACTCTTTTTTCGGGTGAAATTGGCTCTCTCTCAAAATAATGGCTTCGGATGAATCACGGGGAAAAAAGGCAGTTCTATTCTGCCAATCGATAATTTGTTTGCTTTTGTGTCTACCATATTGTATCTAATGTACCAAAGTTTATCACACACATAAATTTAAATACTCTGTCTATTTCTTTGGTCCATTTTGAAGGCCATGAATTTGGCGTAGAAGTCTGTCCCTATGGGAAGATTTATAATATCATTTCTTTCGCCTAATATTTTACAGTAAAAGACAATTATAGAATAAAAATTGGCTTAATACTATGAGTGACATTATGCACCCTTAGAATAAACCTTATGATGGGATTACAATCACTTTGATATAATCATAGACGTATTTTATTATTATTATTATTGTTATTATCATTATTGTTATTATTATTATTGTTATTATTACTATTGTTATTATTATTATTATCATTATCAGCATTATTGACGACTTTATTGGGCGAAATTGCGACCAAATACGTCCCATCTTCCATTTAACCCTTAAATAACACACAGATATACACATTATGCTATGCAAAATATATAAAAACTAATAACATATAAAATACTATATCACTAAACAATATACGGATATATGCAGGAAGTTTTAAAAAGGAGAGTTTTGAGGAAAGGAACTGTTTAAAGGAAAACTCATGAAGCTAAATTTGAAAATGTACAGAGAAAATAAAGAATTATATTGAGAGCACTATCATCAGAATATACGAGCATATAAAGGAGAAAGACGATAAATTAACTTAAAATAAAATTCTATATCTCCCAGAGTAAAAGGCAGTTCTTTCAATCAGTGAATGAATATTCTGTCATTATATGAAGAATAAACATTTTTGGGCATTAACGAGAAAAATCGTTGCAATATATTTATAAAATTGTTTAAAAGTCACAACGTTTAGCTTTAGGAATTCCAAAACATAATTTCCTCCTCAAATTATACATAAACAAAAGAGGCTTGCAAATATGATCGTAACATTTATTAATGACCCTGAAAATCTTGAATCCTCTAAGAAATATGTTTTCTTTTTGAATTTGCTCAAAAAAGGGGTTGGAAATCAAAATTTTTAATTCTCCATATTAAAAACTTACGGTGACTTGGAGGTGTATACAATGCAAAATTCTACTTTCAAAATCCATGCTAAAAATCCATCTTTATTATTAAAATGAAAATGTTATAAAAATGAACATCTTGAACAATATAAACTCAATACAAGCAGGCGTAACATTGTGGAAAGCCATCAGTACAAGTTAAAATTACTAAGTTGTTTTAAATTGTATGAAAAATATAGCTTAAGAATTGAAATTATCTTAATTCGAATTTTGCAAAATGGTGGCAAGACCTTTATTAAGTTTTGCGAAATAAACTCGCAAATTGTTATTTAAACATAACGAAGCAATCCCTCTTGATTCATTCAAATCTTAATCGCATTTTCATTAATTCCATTTGAGCTAATCCCAGCTGGAAGTGAGGAACGTTTGAGCCTATCACTCTAAATGTATGTAACATAAAAATGTAAGTTTAATTGTGAAGGAGAAACGTAAAGGGACAGACCGATTTAGTTTTAAGTTGATTGCCTCGCGTTAATTAGTTAGGAGATCCAAGTCGTGTGTCATTTGAGACGCTGACCCAATTACACTAGTGCGACTCATGCTCAGAAGAGATAAGGGAAGAAATGAATCAGAATCGAGAAAATCCTTGCTCTTGAAGCCATACCGCTCCTTGGCGATAAAAAAGGCCTCGAAAGTCACACGCTTATGAATTATGTACTCATCGAGTGGCAAATGACCGTGTCTCCTGCTTTTTATTCTGGATGATGCTCTAAAAAAGAAAGGTATCGTTATTATTCACTTTGAATGATTGCATAGTGTTCGATGAAGTATAGATTACTCACTAAAGCCAGCGTAGTTAATTTTATGGTTACTTTTAAATTAAAACTACATTTCTGATTATTTTGTGGATATTCTTATCTCTTTCCAACAAAATCGACTTCTTTTATGAAGAACATATACGAGGGTTGTCTGAAAAGTTTTTCCCAGATTTTTCAGAAATCTTCAGAAAATTTCAGAAAACATCTCGAGAAATGGCGAAATGTCGGAAACTTTTCAGACCACCCATGTATTACAAAGTTAGGAAAATATAATCCATCTTAACCGGTTGAAGAATTAACCTGCCTGATTATAGGTATGTGTAACGATATTCCTTATTCCTAGGGAAAAGAATTTTTTGAGAATTTCTTTCGGAACATCCTCTAAAATAGTTTCATTTGGCTAGAATATAAATTGTGTAAATTATTATTAGGATCAGGTAACGGATAATCGTGCCACATCACACTTAAAGTTTATAAATTTCATCAATTTTGACATTTTTCCGGTCATCACTGACGATTAGGGAGTTTTCTCATTTTTGGATTGTTTTTATCTTTTTTCAATACATAATTAGTTTTTCCCCACATCACAAATCTTTATTTTTACCTCTTTTTTATCTTCTTTTTATAGATATATTTGTATTTCATTTTTTTTTTCTTTCTAACCTCGTTTGTAATTAACATATGTACCCATAATGGTTAGGTGTAAGAGAGGTCCTAATGGGCCTAACCTCGCCGAATAAAGAGTTTATTATTATTATTATTAATTAGAGATCAACTGTTATTTTCGTAAAATATTTAATAGAACCTCAAAGCAGTTTTACACTATGACAAAAAATGTGATTTTCAGATTTTAGGTATCATTTACCAATTTAAATGAAGAAATGGAGAGATTACTCACTAAACAATGCTTTGAAGAATGAAAAACAGTAGGTGATATTTCTATTTTTCAGAAACATTTTTTTCTTCCATAGACGTTTTCAAAATATCGTCCTAATTTTGTTTGGAGAATTTCTAGCTAGATTTAGCGTATGGTTTATTTAGTCTTACTTCAGTAGGGAACACTAATGGAAAAATTTTTTAACTGCATAGTTGAAACTTAAATTACAATTCCAAATAAATATTCTTCAGCGCTAACTGCAGGAATTTCATATTCGATAAATCAAAAATGTTAAGAAAAGTCTAGTAGAATTCCACAAAATATATTTGTGGAGTGTTTCGTGGAATTTTAGAAGTCTTTTTTTAATTTTGTTGAGTTATTAAGTTTAAATTCCGTTTAATCTTTAAATTTCTGTTTACTGGTTACGTTTTTAAAGACATAAATTCCGATCAATTAAGTATCTTAGGACCCCTGTATACGATCGTTTGAATGTAAATAATTTTGGTTTATCGAGAGGTTCAGTTCCTTCTCAAATTTAGTGGGGTGATCCGAAGGTATACATTTTCTTTTTCTGAAATTTCTCTAAGTTCCGAAGATTTCAGGATGGTACTCGCCACAGCTAAACCTTCCAAATATCTCAGCAATGGTTTTTTTCTGCAGCATAAGGTTCGGTTCAGGCCATTCGCAGTGGAATCGCTTGCCATCCGAAGGCAGTGCTACAGACAAGTGCAAGAAATACAGTTTTGCGCGGCGTCTGCTCTTAATTGGTACTTTACTGCAGTCTCCCTCGCAGTGGCGCTTTAATCGCCTATTCCGGCCAAATACAGAAACGTAGCGCTTTGCGTCGCTCGACTGTTCTTCGCGGGCGATTTAATAAAATTCCGTTCCATCACGTCTTGGCGCCAAAGTCGATTAGGATCAAGGACGCAGGGAAGTATTTTAGAAATTCGTTTTTACCATGGTGAAGATTAGAGTAAAATCCTGTTATGGTGATTTTCAGGGGGTATAAACCGCGTTATGAGTAGGATTGCATAGTGATTGAGTTACAGAAAATTTCTTTATCTTGGAAAACGTTTTTGGACAAGGTTTTTTGAATTATTAATGTTCAAATGAACTTCTTTAGTAAAGATCATAGTGGAGTAAAATCTGGTTATGGTGATTTTCAGGGGGTATAAACCGCGTTATGAGTAGGATTGCATAGTGTGAGGGTGGTCTGAAAAGTTTCCGATCCCAGATTTTTCAGAAATCTCCAGAAAACATGTCGAGAAATGGCGAAATGTCGGAAACTTTTTGGTCTGAAAAGTTTCCGACCCCAGATTTTTCAGAGATATTTAGAAAATTTTCAGAGATTTTCAGAAAACATGTCGAGGAATGGCGAAATGTTGGAAACTTTTCAGACCACCCATGTAATTGAGTTACGGAAAATTTCTTCATTACGGAAAACGAAAGGGTTTTCTGATTTTTTTATGTTCAAATAAGCTTTAGTGGTCTTAACTGTAGATATTTAGCCCGCGGACTAATACGATGTAACACTGTTTTCAGAAATTATTTATTGAGTTGAGTTGTAGAGAGAAATAAAACAAGTTACGAAAGCAAGTAATAAAAGCATTCTAGTCCTCCTGAGTGTGCATAGACTCATCAGGATTTGTTACATTTTACATTATAGAGTAAGGACAATCAATGTAATATCCAAAAAAAAAACATACGCTAGGAAAGTTTACAAACAAAAATCATTAATCACTACTAAATAGGGAAATATTCATGAGGAAATCGGCACAAACAATGATTGAATATAATAATGGTTTCAATTATAAGATCATAACGATAGGAATGTAAACTAAATCATCAAATCATCAGAGAAGAAACAACTTACATAATAAAAACAATATCTAAGGAAAGTTGATAGGACTGGTTGCCATTTCGTATTACTTTTAAAGAATGATCAGCTTTTCGGACAAAGAACTTTGTTGATAATTCACTTGGTCCCATTTTACTCTTTAATGAAGTAGCGTTACCATAGTGATGGACAATTAAGAAAGGAAAACACAGTTTTTAACAGCAATGGTTACAGGGCTAAGTCACTACTTTACGGTAAGCCTCCATTATAAGAGAAATATTAAGAGAACAGATATCTATACTTCAGGTCTTTTTAGTGGGCTAACAGATTTTCTATATTATGTCTATTCTCAACTATATCTTGCAGCTTCATGATGAATTTGACTGCAAAACCTCTAATAGATTATCGTTTTTGATACCATACTAGATTGAGCATGTTTCTAGATGGCGTAAAGGGTTGAAAACATAAGCTTAATAAAAATATCGCTGGTAAAGGTATAAATGTTCTCTTATCATTTATCATATCTCTTATCATAATTTCTGAAGAAAATAAAATAAATCGTTCATCATCAATCATTTATCGGTGAAATTTGTGTCAATGTATGCATAACGTTTGAGGTAACACATTGAGAATTTGTCACAGAAAAAACTTTCTTTCACCTCAAACCTAATCCACATTTCATATATTTAAAGAACATCCCAGTCACCTCTAAAATCACCGGGATGTCCTCGGACAGCCAGTCTTACACAACATAAATTCGCGACGAATCACGCTCCGTGACTGCAATGCACGGCGCGGAAAAGCTCAAATGGAGGTTATTCGAGCGATCATCGCCGACGAAAGGAGTAATGCACGGATTAACTCGGTTTAATCGCATTCCGTGAGTTAAACTTCTCCGCCCGCGACTAAGTGCCCATTAATTCAATTTCGAATGCAGGGGCCTGTATAGGACGCGCTTTTAAAAGATACACCAAACGAACTATAAACACGGAATAGGCGAGAGAAGTTTGACTGTCCGTTTACAGTGGGCGCTGCTCTCAAATCGACTGTACCGCGATTTCTATTGGACGGACGGACGGACGATTCACGGTTGTAAAGCAGTGTAGACTCTAAGTCGACGAGAACTGGGGCATCTCTACGTCTACGTCTAAATATGTACGATGCAGTCCTTCGCTTTGTGGTTGTGGGTGTATGCTCCAGCAATTTTATTCCCCAATCGGTCCCTGTCCGTAGATGCCAGGTTTTGGCTGAATGATACGAAAAAAGTGTGAAATTGACTGGTTATAGTGCTCATGTTGTGGAGTCGTATGAGATTTTGTGTCACAGAATTATTATCCTTGTAGAATAAGATATTTCACACACTGTTCGTAATGGAAAAAATATATTTTTGGTGCAGCAATGTCAGTGATTCCTTCTCTGAATAGTATTTTTCCTACACGTTGAATCGTAGAGGTCTTAATGTAGTGGTATTCCATGATGAATGAATGAAAGATACAAGATTTATTTATGCTACACCACAGAGAGTACACCGTATTTCAGAGCATAGCTACATCATCAGGCATGAATATAAGACAATTTATGTATTTTTGTTTACTTTTTTCCTCCTCTATTCACTCTCAAAATAATGTTTGACGTATATTAAAATTAAAATAGTATTACCTTCGGATTTAATATTATTATTAAGTATTAGATTCGTTAAATTTATGAACCGATAATCTATTTAAAATGCGAATCATAGCTATTATATTCTTAACTTTTTTCCTGATTTTCCCTTATCTATTTTCAGGGTACATCTAGCTAAATAAAAAAAATAAATTGGCATCCCTGATAATTTACATCTCCGATAACTGTTTAGTGTAAGGCATCGAGAACTCACCTAAACGGGATTTTATTACACGTGTGATCATTATAAACGAGTTTTACTGTAACAATATAATAAAACTGAGCTGCGTTGTCATGCATAATTGTTGCAAGTATCTGATAATGAATATCCTTGGCAAATTCATGCGCGGTACTGTATGACGTAATAATGGCTTTATAGAACGACAATGAACGTTTTCCAGGAAATTTTTTAATGTCCCTCGTACACGGATGTGAAAACATAAAGACCTTCCGAATAGCGGATAATCCGAGGTCCCAACATAAGTTCGTCTTTTCGTGCGTATAGAATATGGTTGCTAGGATATTTCAACTACTGATAGTTTTCTATTTAATATTGTATCCAACGGCGGGACTGTTGTGGCAACGAAACGTCGTTGGTTGCTCTGGTAACTAAGTTGCAACATGCTCTATTTCGCTATAATTTCATATGGAAATCATTATGTTTCGACGACATTAACTGTTCTTAGAAATTTCTGAACTCCTTTGGAATACCTACGTGACAAAATAGCTCTAATTCTACTCAGGAATAAGTCTTGCGAATCTTAACTGTGTTAATTCACTCTTTTTATCTAGGGAAATTTCTGAGAATTCACCCTAATTAACTCTTGGCTTAGCTATGCCCTTTTTCCAGTATTCCGTGAATTATTCCAACCTGAATTAGCTCTGATTCATCTTGAGTACGCTTATGGATCAGTGCAGACAGGCGGGGATTAGAAAATGTGCAGCAAGAGGGCGTAGATTTCGGTTAAAAATTACAGGTATAATTGATAAGACATACTCAGGCTGCTTTGTATTGTGTCGGATTAGTTAGAAGAATTTAAATGAATTTTTTGATGAAATTTGCTCTAGAAATTCAGATGTCAGAGATCAGTGTTGCAAGAGGTAGCATATACGTCCATAGAGTAAGTTTGTTTGAGCTAGTTCTGAGAGAAAAAGTTGTTTAAGGTTGTCGGATACCAGTTCTCTTAAATATTAAATTCCTCCAAAATAAGTCGATAATCCAGGACTTAGCGTGGACTTAAATCCATATACAGACAATCGGCTATCTGAGCGAGTTCTGAGTACAGCCGAGTTCCATTTACTTTTCTTTCAATTGCAGTGAATGTCTTGGAAAACAGACTGAATGTTACAAGCTATCTCTACTAATACTCTAAAAGTTGACAAGTAGCCAATATTGTAGTCATAAGGTCTTGTCGGTAAAGATCAAAAACCAATTCAAAATTTGGGTATAATAACTACACCTGGCGAAAATTTTCCTTTTCTAAAGATCTGTGAAGACGAGTGAACTTAAATAGAATATAAATTAATTAATATAAATTGAACGATTTTGAAGTACCTATTGGAGGACAATATCTTATACCGTAGATCGATGGAGTATTCCTTAGGAAAACGTTCTTCAAAAATCGCTAAGAAGACCGAGAAACAAACCTGATTCTACCACATTCCAGGCGGACGCATTAACCAATTAAGATATCTAGCCAGAGCATTAATTTAAGCCGTTTTAGGAACAAACGACTCAGTATTTTTGAATGAAAATTCTTATTTTGGCCGTGTGATAACGTTTTCGATTCGGAATTGCGAGAAGTCTGACACAAATGACGAAAGATATGTAAGATTTTGCGGATTTAAACAACCTTTTCCCTTGACGACGAAGGCAATTGTTGAATCCGTTCTCATGCATTTTCTCATAAGAATACACGGGAAGTTTGTGCCCTTATGGAATGAATAGTAAGAAAACGGTGTAATATTTGAAAAAGAGGCTATTGTTTGCAATTCCGTTATTTACAATTTGTTATTGTACAATGTTACATGAGTTACAATATGTTGCAACCCATCAAACACTAGCGAATAACATCTTTAATAATTTTATAAGGAATTCATTTCATAATTTCACATAAGAAATATATAACTTTTTATTGCCTTACAATTCATGCATTCTGATATATGCAGTAATAAATATATAAATTTTTAAATAAGTTAAGCTAGGTTCCGTAATTTTTGACAGGAAAATTCGCCATTCATCATATAAAATTTAAAGGAACATATCTGTATGACACTATGGGACATTTCATTTCGAGGCAGAACATCGTACAAAACAATGATTTCACGAGTCATAGCAAAGTTTCTCTATAAAGTGCGCTACACTTGTAACCCCTCAGAATTTCCCTTACGAGCATTGTGCTCACCGTTTGCATTTGTTTCGTTAGTCGGTATCATCAGAAGCAAAGGAAAGAGGGATGTATCGCAGCGATTCGAGGGTAACCATATCATTCTGCTTCAGCAGCAGTTCCTCCTTAATCCCTCCCATTCTGATCCTGGTTCCCTTTAAGGATCTTATCTCCAATCAAACTTCCCTTCACTTCCACTCCCGAACCGTCGTTCGCAATTTGCAAATTCTTCCGCCCCACTTTCACTTCTTGCTCGTTACTTCGCGAATTTCGCCCTCTAATGAGGGACCCTATATATATATATATATTGTAGATGTTTATTTGACATCGATCTAAAATGTCCATGACCCTACGTAAGTAAACATTATGTGAATGAATGTGTATAAAGGTTGTGGAAAGTTTGATTGATTGTGTTTATGTTATCACCAGGGTTGGATTCAGAGTTGATGAGAACCTCAGCTATACTAACTTCTTTCTTTTGCAGAATTAAATTAGAAGTAATGGTCTTACGAAATCAAGACCAGTACAACAAGAAAATATATCAAGTATAGTTTCTTATATTGGTCGTGAAATATTGTTTTCGAATCGAAATTGAGAGAATTAAACAATGTGTTTTTCGAAATTTTCTAGAATTTTACAAACGATATTCAATAGAAATAATGGTCCTACGAAATCAAGACCAGTAACGAAAGGAAATATATCAAGTAAAGATTCTTACTTTAACCGTGGAATATCGTTTTCAATTCGAAATTGAGAGAATTGCAAAAAAATATTTTTCGAAATTTTCTTGAATTTTTATAAATTCGAATAGCGAGAGTTAAAAAAATATATATTTCAGAATTATTCTAGAACTTTTATAAACAACCAGTCACCTTGACGACAAAGGCCATTGTTGAACCATACAAACATATAAAAAAGATAGGCCCATACATTTCTTTCTATTATACCGTAACTTAAATAAATATTATAAATTAAATCCCTTTATTATTTGACGGAGAAATTCTCTAGCGTTAGATAGAAAAGAAACCGTGGATTATCCATTTTCCCTCATCATTCGCATACTTTTTCTCCATAATTATCCCGGATAATCGAGAATTCACTGTATGCCTTCGTCGTCAAGGAGACTAATTGTTTATAAAAATTTCAGAAAATTTCGAAATATATCTTTTTTTAAATTTTCTTAATTTCGAATCTAAAATGATATTTCACTACCAAAATAAGAATCTTTGCTTGATATATTTTCTTTTGGTACTGGTCTTGATTTCGTAGGACCATTATTTCTATTGAATATAGGTTATAAAATTCTAGAAAATTTCGAAAAATATATTGTTTAATTCTCTCAATTTTGAATCAAAAACTATATTTCAGGACCAAAATAAGAATCTTTGCTTGATATTTTTTTTCTTTTAGTACTGGTCTTAACAGTGTACCTCTTCATTCTCCAACGTTCTCAGTCTTCTTCTTCCCTCATCTCCAGAGCTCTATTTTCCCCTTTTATTTTAAGGCACTGCGTTAATTGAGATAGTAGAGCTTCCCAAAGTAAATCTTTAAGATTGTGTGAGAGGAAAGAACGTCCCAGACACGCTTTTTCTTTTCCTCCACTCCGTGAAAGTGGAGGAGATTTTCCCAAAGAGAGGGCAACCGTCTTAAGACCTCCGTGAACGAGTACTGGAGGAGTTATGGTTAATTTAGATGTTCTTTTCTTTCCCCTTAATTACTTCAAATGCTCACATTCTCTTTGCCTGCTTTAGACCTTTCTCCTTCGCACAGTAAAAGCTTCAGTTATCTCACTTCTTCATCATAGCAAGTGTCGAGAGCGACTAGATCTCTTCAAGCTTTTTGAACGCTATTTAAACCCACTCCGACTCATTAATCTTTGTAACCGATTGTAGAAAATTGCGTTTTTATCCTCTCGTAGAACAAAATTTTATATCAAAAGATTTAGTTCTTGTTCAAAGGTAGAGGGAAAACTGGCAACAAGAGCTCAATGCAAGAGTTTCGTTGTTAATTAATATTAATTGATAATTGTTGATTATATAACTGTTAATAATATAATTCTTAATAATAATATAATTGTTATTATTATATAACTGTTAATATTTCGTTGATAATTTCTTAAGAAACAATTTATCATAATTACATGATAAATGGAGTTCATTCAGTACATTTACATTTACACCCTGCAAACCGCCACTGGTGCATGGCAGGGGGTGTAAAACACCGAAAACTCTATCTACCCTTGACTGCTGTTGGCTTCTCTAATACTTCGTGGCAAAATGACCAGAAATAACTATCAGTCCTGGCAACTATTTACCTGTAACGCTTCATCGTTTTGTCTGGAAGATCTCGTACGCTACTAACTGGTAACTAACAGTACATAAATAGAATTCAGTACATAATAAATGGAATGGAAAAACATAAATGTAGTCGAAACAGTTGAGTTTAATGGGATAACTCTCTCAAATAACTTTGAATGGATCACTTACATCTGTAAAATGTACGGTAAAGCAAGTAAAAATCTAGGCTTTATGAAGAGTATTGTAGGTAGATGCGATCATAATGTTAGAGAGCGATGTTATTTCTTCTTAGTCAGGCCCCATCTTAAATAAGCGGCAAGTATATGGGATCCAGAGGATGAAACGGGTACCCGTGAATTCGAGAAAGTTCAGCGAAAAGCGATAACTTTTTTTTAAATTTACGATGTTAAAAAAGCAAGTATTACTGAGATGCTCTCAGAAGCAGGTTGGGAATCATTCAAAGAAAGGAGACTAAAACCTAAATTGAAATTCCTTGGTAAATTTAGAAAAAAACGCGTTAACAGAGAACTTTATCGGCAGTATGCGACCAACGATAAGGTCTGAATAAAAAAAATCGCCGGAAATTTTGGCGAGTACATAAAATGTTATGCACGCATGATTCACTAACTTGATTATCCTGATGTTCACTGTAACACTTTTACAGAATGTTTCTTAATTAAAAGGCAGTAACTCCTAGCAACGAAGTATTGTTATTTACTGTGGCTCACCAACCAGCTTGTCGTGGCAACGGAATATTGTTACCTGTTGAGTGAAGTCTAGATATTCAGGAGTTTTTTGTGGAAATCCATTGAAGTAATGAAGAAATAAATGAAGAATAAATTTTCCACACTATTTTAATAAATAGTATGAAATAGTGTGGAAAATTTTAAATTTATTTCTTCATTACTTCAATCGTTACCTGTTGTAACTATAGAGGTGGCTACCATTTTGTGGTGAAGTGATGCTGTAACAATAGTAAATGAAACATAAATTATCCTACATCCTGTACCATTAGACAATTGAATAAAATTCCATTAATCATGGAATGGTAGTAGCGTCAGCTGTTCCCAGAATGAGTGAGTAAGACAGACGTGAAGACAAATTGTTTTTAAAACTCATTCTAACCGCTAGCGAACCCCTGAATGAAGATAAATATGCTGATCTTTTAGTTTTTACGCCCCCTGCCAAACACCCACTGGCAGTTTTCCGGATATACATAAAAATCGCAATGAGGAAGTGAACAGAAAATCTTATGTAGTTTTGAGCGCATGGGTGTAAGATGAAGTGCTTAGCTCAGATCAGAGATCAATATTCTTATATAGCTGGACTTTCATTTTTGGGAATTTAATTGGCAGACAAAGGCGTTTCGCTCATTTGGGAGAGTTTTAAAGAAGGAAAGAGATCAGTCGTTTGATATAAAGCTGCAGCTTCCTTATTTAAGGGGATTAAGGCTTAAAAAGAACAAGGAAGTGGAGATCGTTCAGATTCGGCGAATTTTATGAGATTTAATTTACCGATTTTTGGTTCCGATAAGAGCAGATAGATTTATCATTAATGTTCTTTATACGGTTCTTATCTTATTGTATAATATGTAATTTTGTGTGTAATGTAGGTTACACTATGACGTGTGATGTTCATATTTTAGCTATCTAAGGTTGTACTACATTGAGATGTTGGGATTTCAAAATTATTTTCTGAGGGATTACCAAAATTTGTTATGCCATTGAATTTGGCCTGCGATAGCATATAAAACGCTGAGATTTTTCCGTATAGTGGTATTCTGGTACAGGAAATCATGTTTATTAAAAATTATTATTGGTAATATTTGACAATATCAACATCGAAAATGTTTAAATACTCTAAGAGATTGATATTATATATAATTAAATAGTTAATTGTAGGCTCAGGTAAATTTAACTTGGCAGCTACTGATGAGCTAATGGTTGGCTTAGGAGAACCATAATGGAAAATGTTGCAGGACCTGCGAGTATTAAACCAGTACTCTACTATTATATTGTTACTTCTGACATTATTATTATTCTACTCTAGTAAACTTCCTAGTCAATAATAACGGAATTTCATTTGTATTAATCAATATGTTGTATGTATCTAATCCTTCATGGGAATCACAAAAAATTGACTTCGATTCGAAAAGGCTTTAATTTTCTTACCATACATTTTATATGGACTTTCATTCCCCGTGTGTTCTTACGTGGAATCTATGAGCTCGGATACAATAAGTAGTCAGGGAAACGGGTCGTTTATACTCGCAAAATATTGCAAATTTTTTGTCATAATTTTCGCAATTTCGAATCCAAGATGACATACGAATAAAATAAGAATATTTATTTATTTTCCTTTCTTTTGGTGATTTTTCTTCCATCGTGGGACTCTTAGTTTCATTTCTCTATTATTAACTGAAGATATTTTTTGGTATGAATAAATTTTCTTAGTGTTTAGGACTATAGGTAGAATATGAATAGCGTTATGCTTTGAATATACATACATTAGTAATTGTAGTGTGTAAATGCATATACATTTACACGAAGCTTTACTTCAAAGTTACTGAAATGAAGCTATACAGCATCTGTAATAGTTTCAAGCTACAATTATACCAGGTATTATCGTCGCGCAGCATTAGTACAACAATTAAAAGTCGAAACAATTCACGCGCAGTACATTGAGTGACAACAATAGCTTCTTGCGGACGACAATGAGCTACTTTTTCGTTGAAACTGTAATACACGTGGCATAAATTTAGGAAAGTGTTTTTCCTCTGTATGGTGGATGGAAAAGTGAGACGTGGGATTATGCGAGATAATAGTTATCGAGTTGTTATTATTTTCGTATGCATATAGATGGAGTCTAATTTCCATTGTTATGGTGCTTCTCCTAGAAAAAGATGGGTTTTCATTTATCTATATTCCCTATTTTAAAGTTTTGCTTTCTAACTTCCCACATAGTATCTATATTTTTGCTTGCATTGCTAGCTAGCCATTTCTACTATGGCAATTCTCTTCCCTGCTTTTTACTATTCCATTTTTTTGCATTTTGCATCTTGCATGTATCTATTATCTTCTTTTTACAAAAATTTCATCTTCTTTCCTTTTACTTCATGCTTTTAGCGCTTCCATGGTATTTCTCTCCAAGATTTTCACACAATAGATGTTTCCCCCAACTATTTCTCATTCAAGATTCTCTCTGGTAATTTATCATTTGTAATAATTCATTCATTTGCTTCTACTGTAAAATCGAAGCATACATTGAGATTTTATTCTCATCTCTTTTGGAACCAATATTATTATCTCGGTATGCATTGTATATTAACGCAATTATTTTATTTTTGTTATAACTGAATTCCTATTCATATTATTTTGTTTTCTTTCTTTGATTCTTGATGATAATTTTGGTTTTCTTTTTTTAATTTTTACATACGTAACATAAAATTGCAATATTATTTTTACATACAATTACAATTTTATTTTTATATAAATAAATATATATTTTTATATTATATTTTTACATAATATTTTTATGTTTACTTACGTACTTAACGGGTTAAATGTAAGGCAAAACTATTTAGTTCCATTTTCGCCATATAAAGTCCTGCGTATCTATTAAACTAAGGAGATATACTACCCAAGGAACATTTCGAGAAATGGTGTACATGCTTTCTCTCTCTCGAATTCGGCTCCATATTTTACGCTATGGGAACACCAATGTTTTTTGCATCCCGACGAAATTCCATTACCATGGCGACTGATTTATAATGAAGCGAAAGAGGGGAGATCGGCAATAATCCTCCCTTGTTGGTAAACACGTCTCCACCGTTACTTAGCGATAAGATCGTATGTGAGCGCAAATGAACTCCTGTGACCTCCTGACCCTTACAGCTCATCGCAAGTGACCTCCGCTGGCGAAAGGGATCGTCCTTGAATACGAAATGAAGCGGCGAAACAAGCGCCTCTTCATTTCTGGTTCGTCTTTAAGATTCTGCAATGAGTTAAGTGCTCAAATAACGGCTCAGATAAGGAAAACGGGTTCCTTTTTATCATTGGCTTGTTGGAACGAACGTTTGCTAGAGAGACATCCAATTAGTGGAGAAATGTGTTATCTACAGCAGAAGTTGGCCTTGGTGCTAGCTCCAGGGCATAGGACCGGAATCGAACTGGAAACCGGAATAAACAGTTTTTACCGGAATGAAAACCGAACCCGAACTGGAAATATCGGAAGTATTGAATCCGAACGTAAACCGGAAACCATTATTTATTGTTCTGATTGATAATTGTCAGTGACGCATAATCAATTCATGTTTGTTAACCGACTTCTGGCAAAATGTGGTGGAACTAATCAGTGTTTCTTTTAACTGATAATGCATACTTAAGTGCAGTTGGAAGAGTTTGACTAAACTTTGCTAACGACGATTTGTTAGGCTGTAAATAGTAATAGAAAGTAACAAAACTAGGATGGATATGTAGCATTATTGTTCGGATGAAAAAATTCTGTTTTAACCGGTTCGATTATTGCAGAAGGATCGATACCGGAACTGAACCGTGATTTTTTACAGAATTTGAGAGAAAATCGAAGGAAAAAATAGGGTTCCTGTACCCTAAATACCCTAGTCCAATGTCCAGGTTAGAAATATTAAAATACATTGGGAATGCCGGTAAGCTACTCATTTTCGTTAACCAAAAGGCTACTGTTATGTCTCAGTGGGCGTAAATTGAGAAAGACTTTTCTTTATTAGATAAACCAATGATATCCGATATTTTCGATAGATTTTGCTCTTTTTTGAAACCATCCCAGAGAAGGTAAATCTGGATTTTTGGAATATCTGTGAATCGGTGAGCTAATCCAATAAAAATGAATCCTTGAAAATATTATTAAAAAGAAATAAAACTAAACGTTACGTTAATGTTGCTCAATTTATTTAATTGGGTTACGGTTTTAGATGGTTCTGGTACTATATCTTGATGAGCGTAATATTTTCACTATTCCTCTGGTATGTGGTAAAAAAAATAAATCAGAAACATCTGTAATATTTACACACGACAATGCAGGTGAATAGAATATACAACAACGACTTTAAACAATATTGTTTGTTTGATGATTTATCTTATTCTTTAGCGATAATTTCTTTGCTACGCATTGTCGATTTCACGCTCATTGTTTCTTGGAATTATTTTATTATCTATAGCAATGTTTGTAATACTTTTGAATTCTTCCTAAAGCTTCCTTTGTTAAACAGATCTATTCCCCTGGAGTGAACCCTGACCAAGGACTCTATTATATCCGTAACTCTACTTCGGAACCCGAAATCTCTGCAACTGAGCAGACGTAATTTACATAATTAATTCAGAGTACGTTCATGGAAGTTGTAGCCAATATTATGCCTCCATCTTGTTTTATAGGCCGTTTTGATGCTGCGAGAAAGATAAAAAAATAGATGCTAGAACCAGCCGATTCAAGAATTCATTTTTTTCCTAGAACGATACTAGAAAATAATAGATTAGGAAAGAAGAATCATGGTATTTGCACCCCCTGCCACATACTAAAATGAGGCTTGCAGGTTTCATATATAGATGTAGATGCAAATTTACACGTAGAAAATCCTGGATGATATTTAATGGTGAGATGCAAAGGGTTCGCTTACATAATCACATATATAAGGATACGCGATAGTAATATGATTTGGGAAGTAGAGTCATAGTGCATGCACCCGCTGCCACACGCCGAGAGATGGCTTGCATACATATCTAGATATAGATGAGTCAAGCTTCTCTACGTTGAGCCATCTCTAAATTTAAGACCCACCCTGCCTCACGTTCTAAAGTGCATTTCTGTTACGCCGGAACCGTGATACAAAGTGCATCTGGAATAACTCCCATTCAGGAAAACCCCACGATTATACGGCCTTGGTGGTATTTGCGAATCTTCCCCAAGAAAACGCGTGTTTCCTTCACCTCGTGGCCAGCTGAGGGCGCCTGTGATTTATTTCTTCAAATCCACTGAGGAATTCTACAGGTGGTCGTGGGGAAGAGGCTGTTTTGCTCTCCGATTGCATTTTACGGTCCTAAAGACTTATCATCGCTTAAGAAAGAGGCATCTGACTGATAGCAACTACACAGCTTCCGGCAGAGGACCCTTTGGTACTATACTACGTTTAGTGTGATGAAGAGACCACGTAAATCATATGGCACCGTGTATTACTTACGAGGGATTGGTAAGAGCTGTAGCGACTTATGCATAGGGAAAGAAAGTTGACTATAATTGATTTTGGATTCATTTAGTCATAGATTAAATATGATTTCTGATAGAACGGTACGGACAGCAAGACATTCTCCTGTAAGGAATACACATACATACAAATAAAGACGTATTTAAGTAATACACGTTGGCATAAGATTCGCATGGTCTCTACATGTTGGACGGAGTATAGTGTAAATGCCTTCGGTGGGGTTTTGGACCATTTTATAGATGCATATAACAAGAATATCATTTTATGTACCCAGGAAAATCTTGTTGGAATAGAAAATTGATACCTAAGTCTTAGGGTCTATATCCATAGGCTAAAATATCTACCCAAGGATCAAACAAAAGTGAAGGAAACGTAGACGAATTTCAATCCCAGTTCTTCTTTTTTCCAAGCAGATACTCTCAGGGAATTAAGCTATTACAGAAAGCATTATAAAGTCAAAAGGGAAGCTTGGCAGAAAAATTGACTGGTGGCTCAACTTAGCGGCACCTAACACCGCCACGGTCCTCATAAATGATCCAACATATGAAGCGTTGCTGAATAGACCATATTCAAGGTAAAATTTAATGGATTGAGGAATGACTCTGCTATTGAAATTCTTTTCCTCTTCCCTTAACTTTTATTAGAGTTAAAGAAAAAATTAAGAATGCTTGGAAGGTAAAAATTCGAAATTAAATATACTCAGTATATTATTTCAATATATTATAATATACATATTTATATAATAATTTTAATATATTTCAATATATTCAATTATTTCAATAATTAATTGAAAATTGACAATCGGAGAATAGGCAATACAGTCCGTGCTAGCCGATAGTGTATAATAGGAAATAACACGTAGTTCTTTGGTATATCTTTTATCGTATTTTTACTTGCTAATTTTTCCTTGTTACTTACCAATGGACTTAAATTTTTCTTTGGTTACTGGTAAGCTTCTGGGGGTTTTACCGACAGGATTTTTCAGGTAGTATTTGGAAGGGTCCCCGTCCTAATCTTCTCGCGTTCGCGGCTCAACATCTCAGAAGGGGCCCAGGAAGAAACTGACCGCGTGGAGTACGATGTAAAAAGTTAGAAAAAAATTCAAATGATCACCAATTTATCTTCGTCCTCTCACTCGTCCACAGAGATCTACCTATATACCTCTTTATTTATTATTTTCTCGTAGTGTATTCCTGCAACTTCCTCTTTTTTGATTTGATTTTATTATTGTTTTTGTAATTTCGTTTGAATGTTTTACCTTATGATTTTATCATATTTATTATTTCGTCATTGTTTACTATTGCAATTTTTCCTTTTCCTGAATTTATTTTATTATTGATTTTGTAATTTCTTTATAGTACTGCTTTTGTAATTTCCAATTCATACACAGTTTTTTATTATATCTTTTAGCATGTACTATAAGTAGGTTTGCGCAGGTTTTTCACACCCCCTTCTTTGTGGGTGTGGATCTTTTTTCCTAAGATATCACCTTAGGTTTTTTTACATCCACTCCTAAATTTTTCCTCTCTATTTCTTTTCACCTACACAAAACTTTTTATATATATATAATATCATTGACGAAAGGTTAGATGGAAGAAGAGACTTTTCAGTCTCAATCTCGCCTTAATAAAGACCTTATAGACCTTATCTACAAGCGTCTTTTGATCGACGTTCTACGATGAAAATTAAGATAACCTTGTCTTTGAATTCTGCATTTTGCGTTGAAATTCTTCATCGATATATGCAAGCAAGATTGTGCGTGTATTGTAACTACCTATGACCAATTTAATTAGATAGATTTTTTGTAATACATCTTATTAGAATTACTTTGTTATATATTGTCTATATAATGAATTTCCTCTGTGTTTGCTACTCATTGAGCTCAAAAATTATATTTTCTTAATCTTTAATATCTTTGATCTTTTACATCTTTATCTTTTACTTTAATTTGAAATATATTCTATAAGTGTAACATAACCTGGCACCTCCTGCTGAGCCACAAACTGGCTCAGGAGGACCAAAATTGTCATATAATTTCTGAATTAATAATTCTTTTGTTTTTCAAATTATTACTAATACTCTATTTTACACATCATTGTAATATTTGTAGAAATGTGCTTTTAAAGTGTATTATTATTATTAAAAAACATTATTATTATTATATATCCTACCTAAAGGTAACAATCCCGCACCCTTAATTGTTGATTTTTATTTTTCACTGCCTTAATTGTTGAATTATTGTTGCTCAATTTATTGTTGACCTATTATTCATATAAGGAAGATGTTCTGTAAGTACCCATGACAGTATCGTAAGACTTCCTCTAGGCCGAATTTCCTCTTAGACTCAATAAATTGTATCCCGCGGAACCATAAGCTTTCCCGAATTAGTCCCGTCTACTCCGGTGCTAATCTGGTTAATCATCACATGTCCATCTCCATGGAAACGCGTGGATTATCTCCGCTAATCCCCTCGCACGTAACGGAGGATTTGTCTCGAGATATTAATTTCCATTGTGACGTAATTCCTGCGTTTATTGGGCGCTGCTCCTCGATCACTTCCGCTCTCTTCCGTCACTCCCACGCTCTTGGAAATGTAGAGAGTGATCCTAATATCAAACTCAGGTTATGTCCCGTGAGAATGTAGAAAATTTTGAAACGGACATGTAACTGAGTGGTAACCTCACTTACGTAGTTTGAGAAAACCATTGCAAGTAGGAATATTTATTTTTTGATTTTATATATTTGATTATTATTATTGATAAGCAACGAAACGTGGCAACGTCCAAAATCTGTTTATCTCTTAAAAATTTTAAAACATATATGTTATTATAGTGTCTTCACTTACTCTATTTCATTAATTTCCTTTTGAGCAATAATAATTCTGTTTTTATTTTAGAGCTAGATTAATTATTTTTTATATATAATCATGATATTTGCTTACGAAAGTAACTAAAAGTGGCAACGTCGCAAATAAAAGAGTGACTAACCTTTGGAACTATAACGGCCTCAGCCTATAGGTAAAAGTACTGCTACAGTCTATTTGATAGCAATTCTGCTGGTAGAAATAATTCGTTTCTCATTTTATATTAAGTCAGGATATTTTCCTATGAAAGTAACAAAATGTGGCAACGTCGAAAATCTGTTTTTTTTCCCTTAGAGCATCTAAAAATATTTAAAACATATGTATAACCATATTATGCATCACCTTCCAAATATAATAACAGTTCTGCCGGTGGGAATAATTCTATTTTGATTTTAGACATAATCATGACGTTTTATCACGAAAGTAACGAAACGTGGCAACTTCGGAAGAAAAAGAGTGATTAATCTTTGGAATTGTAGAGACATCCTATTCTGCAATTGGCAGATTTATGCGATACAAAACAAATAATAAACAAAATTTCTATTGGGAAAAGTTAGACTAAAAAATTCCATTTTCCATTTAATACTTGTCAGAATGTAATAATTTAATTTAGATTTTAAACAAGTCCCATCTTCCATTTAACCCTAGTCAGAACAATACAATTTTTATAAAATGAACTCAGATTATAATTAGATTATAAAATATAGCATATTCAGATCTTTTTTGCAATTAGAGTGGCCAAGGAAAAGATATTAAGGAAAAAAACAGTGATGTTCTCATCAAAGAAAAGATATATTCATTTCAGGAAAAGCTTAAAACTGATATACGGACTTAAATTGGTCAATTTAATAAATCTTGATGAATCTACGTCCATTTATAATTTATGAATTTTATATTATTTATGAATGTTACATTTATACTCAAAACTACAGTTTAAAAATCTTAAGCTCCATTTAGTGTAGTAAATGGAAATAGCAAAATATCTTAGGCCTTGTTTATTGTAATAACGGAGTAATATTTATATATGTCATAATTTATTTATTTTATTATTATTGTTTATCCCCTCCATATCACTTTCTGTATCGTCAGTGTACTTGGAATATTCTGGAAAATAATTAGTGACAGATAACGTCTTTTAGGGCAGAGTATGGTTTATAATTTTCCTTTCGCTTCCATTTGTACAGGAAGGTTTAAATCTGTCCGGAGAAGGGTCGCAATATTGATTAATTAGGTTGTCTGCGAAAAGGACAACTACGGTTGTCTTCCTATGACAGATCTCTGCTTCCGAGACTGTTATTTGCAGCGCGTTTCGGTCTCCGCTTTCAAATCATCAGAAGACTGATCTACAGTGACTCATATGCGTGGGCGCTTTGAGATTATAATTGTCTCTGCCTTAATTGTTGAATAATTATTGTCTTTAGACTCGCGCTTCAACAATGAAGGCGTCGTTTATTGTTGGGCAACAATTGTTGCGAACAAGTTACTAATGCGGGGATGCTTTGAGGTTACAATTAGCTCCACCTTTATTGTTCGATAATTATTGTCTTTCGATACGCGCTTCAACAATCACGATGTCGTTTATTCTTGGACAATGCAACGTTTTTTGTGATCATACTATCTGAATTTTTGTCACTTTCTTTTTTGACTCGGGTGTAATTAATGTAGGTTTCAAGAATTGTATCATAAAGCCAGCGAACCGGAAAAGTGACCAAACAGTTTATTTTGCTGGGATGAATACCGAAACCGAACCAAAAAATTAAGATCCTCGAATCTTAGTAGAGGTAGCTACAGCAAACAATTAACATTCATCACCATATTTGTAGCACCTGGAGCATTATCAATAGAAATCTCCAGTATTTCTACTGATAATGCTCCAGGTGCCAGTTTTATGTGCGATGACCGCTATCGCCTGGAAATTTTAAGTTTTTAAGTAAAGGAAATTGCCGTGATTTGGGTTAATATGAGAATGAACATTGGGATTTCATCTGCAATAATTACAGCTTTTCAGGGGTTTTCTCACCCCCTTACATTCTTGTATGTTTATCTGAAATACCTTTTTGTGATACAAGATATCACAGTTCCTTCTCGAAATCATTCTTCATTTTCTTATTTCTTTTCTATTGCCTCTTACTTTCGAAAAATCTACGTATTCTACTTTTGTTTATATTCTTGATTAAGATATGAATTTATTTTATGTATTTTGTTATATTCGGACAAGGGTTATATGGAAAACGGAAATTTCTAGTCCCAATTTCACCCCATAAAGACATTTATCCCGTATTGCATGAGTGATAGGAATGAAGAAATAAAAATATTTTTATAATAAAAGAATAATATATTTGAGTGGGATAGCTCAACGGAAAGAGCACCAGACCGGCTCGGGATCGGGGGACCCGGGTTCGATTCCCGGTACTGTCGGACTTTTTTCAAGTCTATTCTTCCTAGGAAAAATATTTTCTAAGCATGTATGTATGTATGCATTTATGTATGCATTTATGTATGCATTTATGTATGCATGTATGTATGCATGTATGAAATATACTGCCACCGGGAATCGCTCCCTACTGTGTATTTTTAGCAATAGTAACAGGTGTAACATGTTTAACATTTATCACATCTTCAAACCACTTACCTATGTCCTACTATCGACACCCCTTTGATATTTGCTCCCCTAGCCCATATCCAAACCTGCTCTCCGTCAGAATCCGGTTGATATCCCCGCATTATAAATGTGTCCAAAATAACAAAATCCTCAGCGAATCGAAGGATACAGCGATTAATCTCGGCTTCGCTAACGAGTTCCGCCGCGATGACGCAATCCGAGGGACATTTTGATGCAGAGCTATTAGTCCACTTCGCAGTTGACAAATGTATCGGCGAAAGAACGGGGATTCAGAAGGCGTAAGGCTTAAGAATGAATAATTGATTGCGAATTTATGGGAAGGAAGATATGGGAATGGTTGGCTAAGATTAGTGCTGTCATTAGAGCGTGTATTACAATCTGTAATCGTCGGGGAATACCCGTGAGAATGGATTTTGCGGGGGAAGATGGAGTCGGCAGCACTGGATTGTGAATTGATGTCCGAAGTATGGGCTTCTTGACTTTTTTATCAAGGGGATGTTTTTAGGTTAGTTTGCATGTGTAGAATTGACTGGTAGGTCCCAGTGGTGCACCCAAAAATTTTTAAAGGCATTTTTTTGAGGCAACCTTTACGATTTTCTTAAATGAAGGGTTAGATGTAAGAGGAGACTTTGTAGTCTCAATCTCGCCTTAAATAAAGTCCTTTATTATTATTATTCATATTTTTCACATTATTCATTAATTGTAATTTTATTGCTATTGTAACTGTGAAAAGGATTTCGTATTGTAGTATTGAGATAATTGAATGAGTTAATTGGTTGTTAGTTATAAATGTAGACGGTTAATTCTTGTATCTTTTATAACTTTTATAATTTTTGTGTTTTCTTATTGTATATCTTATTAATCGAAAATGTGTTATGTAATATATTTTTATTAATTGAATAGTGTAACACTTTAAAAACTATTCTATACATAATGTATGACTGTGAATGTACTTAAACTTTTTCTTTTCTAAACCTGGCACCTCCTGACGAGCCTTTCTCTGGCTCAGGGGGACCTTAAAAATTACAATGAAGTTTTTCTTCTTTTTAATAATGTTTTGTGACTGGTAACTTTTTGATTTTGTATTTTGTGACAAAGTGAAATAAATATAACATTATCATTATTATTAAATAAAAGTTTAGACAAAATGATATTTTAAGAAGTATATTTTCGATTTTTTTTGCATATACCTTACCGGTCTTGGCCGACTGGTATCATTCTAGCTGAGCTATCGCTCGGACCTCAAGGTCCCGGGTTCGAATCCCGGAAGATCAGATTTCCCTGATCAGGGAATGGTTGCGTGTTGTATTAAAGTTGTATTATTTACATATTATATTAAAGCACAACTTGGTGGGTTCGACCTGTTTGTGCTAATAATTAATCATAATAATAATAAACATATAAAAGAGCATTTCTTTTATCCTTGTTCAAGTCATGCTTAAGTAATAATTATGAGGCAATGAAAGTAAAATAAGAGAAATAGATGCTTAAGAGTTAAAGAGTTACTTACAATTACAACTTGTTAGAGGAGGATAAAAATTGCAAATTTCTTCACACATTCGATGTAAATCAGAACATAGGTAATCTTTGAAGCGTTGAATGTTGAACATAGAGAAAAGTTTTTAACTAAGCGCATACTTTGATTGATTATAAAACTATAAAATTTATTAGCAAATACATTATATATCAGAACATGATGTTCTTTGAAGTTATGGGTTGAATATAAAATAAAGTTAATTAGCTAAATCCACCCATACGAGGTGAAAACTATCCATATTTAACTCTTATTTTTCATTTAATTTAAAAGAAATTTCTTAATTTAGTGCTTAGTTAACGCTAAACATTAGATTCACAATCGGATGCGTTTGTGATACTAATTAAATAATAGAATAACAATTAATAATACAATTAAATAATAGAACAACAATTAACAATACAATTAAATAATAGAATAACAATTAACAATACAATTAAATAATAGAATATTAACATAACAATTAAATAATAGAATCACAAAGAAAGTCGTAACATTTTTGAAATCAAATAATTAAAAGGTATACACGTACAGGATACAGGATAATATAGCGGAAGGAAAGAATGCCGTCCCTGGGCTTCGATCCCGGGCATTACGCGCAATCGGATTCAGTTGGCGAGCCATTAATCAAGACGCATTCCCGTAATGAATGGAGCCCACGCTTACTTCCTGACAAACCTCGTTATTCGCTCATCTACTCCTTTCACCAATCTATTCCTCATTATCTTAAACTTTCCTTCTGCGGATTTCCTCTTTATTCCATTTCGTTATCTCATTCCGGACTCACATCCGCTCCCTATACTTGCTTTTCTTTATCCTATTTTAATTCGAAAGTTACGTACGCTTTTTCTACCGTAATTTAATTATCACGATTTTCTGTATATGATGGTTGGTTTGATTTTTTCGTAAACGAAATTCTTGAAGTTTTTTTCTTGTTTTAAAATTAAATTTGAGAAGATAAAGTACGAGTTAATGAGGTTGGGTGAAAGTGAGGCCAAATTGGGCGTAATTGTGCCCTTATGAATTCATTTTTTTGATTAAAGGTCAAATATAATTGTATGCTTTAATGATTGTTACTTTCTAAAATTATCAAAAATAAAATTTAAGCATTTTAGAGTCATAATCCGAGGGTTAGAATTTAACAATTAAGGTGGTAATCAATTTAAATCAACAATTAAGGGTGCGGTATTGTTACCTTTACGTAGGATATATCCGTCATTATTACCTCATTGACCGTTCTACAATTATCAAAAATGAATTTAAGCATTTTACAGTCGTAATTTGAGTTTCAGAACGTAACAATTAAGGCAGTGAACAATTAAAAATCAACAATTAAGGGTGCGGTATTGTTACCTTTAGGTATAGATATTTAGATATATCTGTCATAACTACCTCATTGACCGTTCTACAATTATCAAAAAATCAAATTTGAGCATTTTACAGTCTAATTTGAGAATAAGAATTTAACAATTAAAGCAGTAAACAATGTAAAATCAACAATTAAGAATGCGTGCATTGTTACCTTGATAGGATATATCCATCATAACTACAATATTGGCCTTTCTAAAATTCTTAAAAAGGAAATTAAACATTTTAGTCATAATTTGAATATTAGAAATTAACAATCAAGGAAATAAATGATTAAAACTCAACAATTAAGGCTGTGGTATTGTTACGTATAGGTTGGATGTATCTGTTTTAATTACCTCAATAGACTCCCACGTGTTTGTATAGAAATTCTTTTAAGATAAATCCAATTGAAATTTTTATTTTCGAAAGAAACGGAGTTGGCCACATAATGTTAATCCTTTGTCGAAATAATGATAATCTCTTAAATCGGGTGTCCTCTTGGGGATTAAAACACCTTTGGTATCATACGTTGACATGACAGCTTTTTCAACACATACAGCTGTAGGCATATTAATTCTGTTAAATCCTTCATTCTCACAGCATTTTTTTTTATTATAAGCCTTTATCCAAGAAAGATACGTATTAAAAATTTCAACCAAGAAATTTTGTTTGTAAAATACTTATAAATTTATGTAATTTTTTCCTTATAAGGCGAGAAACATTCATATTTTTAGTGCCCCTTCAATAATCATCAATATTCTTTAATGATCAAATGATTGGCATTTTGGAGCTCAACGTGTTTTGCCGCTCTGCTAATCACCCTGTTTCATATAGTATATCTTTGCAGAGAAACATACAGTATGTCTGTTGGCAAATAACTAACGAATAGATATTGAATCAGTGAAGGTTGGAATAGAATATAGAATACGTGACCAGAATGGGAAAGGTGTCTTACGTTTTTGAACCTACGGAAGAGATAGAAATAATAAAAGTAAATAAAATGGAATTATGGAAACGTGTGATGTAGATTTAGGAAAGAGCAGGGCAGTATGGTGAAGTATTTTAAACAGTCTATAGGAAATTTCATGATTTATATATAGAGTATCGGTGAGACGTAATGATTGAAAAATATCATTTATATCGTGTATGTATAATTAATATAATGTTTAAAACTACATCCTTACAAAAGACGGTAAAATTAAATAAAAACAGTTAAAAATTCCCGAAGATATACATATAGCTCGAAACCGGTCGCAGTTTGAACTGTTTTTTATTAATGTACTGTAGATAGATGCGATGTTCTTTTAAATATTTTATTAATCATCGAAAGGATTTTCACCAGTTCTTGCACAACCAAGTTATTTTATCTACGTTGAATAATTATAAGTATTCTGTTACTGATCTGTTAGCTGATTTGTTATTATTATTATAAATAAATTGCGAGTAGGCTGGGTTGCCATGATACAGTCATATGTATGTAATTACATGATATTTAAGCAATAAATACATGATACATAGATAATATATACACAACACCTACATGTTAATTAAATTCTTATATTCGTAAATATTATATAACTGTCACATAAAGTAAGAAGTAAAATCCATAAGTTTTTAAACCTATTCTTAACGAAAACTTTATGAAAATTCTTATGGATTTTTTATATGTTAACAATTACTTTAAAGTTAATCCTTACTCTGTATCGTTTATTCATAAGTAGTACATACTTAATGATTTCTGATAGGTGATCTGCTATTCCTGGATTTCATAGGGTAAATGATAGGCCTTCTCGTCTAAGAAAATATTAATCAGAATCAATTTCTGCTGATAATCCATTTGAAAAACTGGAATCGTTTGATTCGGCAAAATTAATTCGTTAAGCGATCTAAAATTTCGAATGTAAAATATTGAATCTTTTAGTGCATAGTTAAATATATATTGAGCCAGTTCATGGACTTTAGTTAGAATATTGATTGCGAGAAGATTCTGAAGTGAAAGGGGTTTAATTTACTGAATAAACACTAGAAAAAGTGGACACGAAGTCAGACTTTTTTAAGGCAAAAGATACACTATATAAACAGAATCCAAAAAGCATTTAGAAGGATGTTCTAGTACGTTACTAGGATATGTTTATGTATGGCCGAAACACGACTGCGACTGTACCCCGTATTTCGAGATGAAATTGGAGAATCACGATTCTCGAATTCCATCCACGGGGTGTGTGAAACTCAATCACTATCACGGAGATGCATCCAGCATCAGCACGAGGTGCATTATTTTGGACCTCCGAAACGCATCGCGCCTCCAAATTGCGGTCAATCCCATCACGAAATGGGTTTTGCACTCTCAGAGAATGTCCCCATTTCCTTTGATCCGTTTTCGATAGCCCGCCTATAGGTGTCTCTGTTGCGCCTCGTTAATTGGCCAATCTCGTTTTTATCATCTTCCATGCCTGCGATATTTTGTGTTTGTTTTTCCGAATGCAATTCTGGCTTATCTTATTCAATTTGCTGGTTTGTTTATTGTAGTACTTCATATTCAGTGTCCGTGGCTTGTTTCTTTGGCTACGATTGTCGTTGTATGCTTTTTGTAGCGTCTTTGTTGTTTTGTGTATTTGTTTTTTATTATTTGTTGTATATTTATTATTCTCTGTGTTTGTTGTTGCAAGTAATTGTTGAGGCAATCATTCCTGTTTATATGTTTATATTTGTTTTTTTTTAAATTATTTGTTGTATATATCTGTTGTGTGTTTACTGTTCTCTGTGTTTGTTGTTGGTAGTAATTTTTGACGCAATTATTCCTGTAAAAAATTTATTTTATATAATAAAATTTGGTAGGATGATAGTACTCGATATAACTTTTGCAAATTTCTAGGAGTATAAATCTGAAGAAAGATAAATTATGCCAAAGCTACTGGAAGCTAGGATTGATTCATTCATTGATCATAAAATAGTATGAAAAATCTAGAGAGATTAGTCAGTAAAGGCTACTAAAGTTTCAAGGTTAACGTTCAAAAAAGCACCGCCAAAATGGAGAAATGAAACTGAGAATAGCTGATGTCAGAATCGATTTGCAATGCAACTGAGCGTTTACTTCATTGGAACTAGTGCTTTCAATTCGTATTTTGGAACCATTGGAGTAACACTTAACCTGCGGTATTATATTTTAAAACTTCGACTTTGGTATTAAACATCTCTCCGAAACTACGGTCAACAGCTCGCGAAACACAGTTTTTTTCGATATGTTTGCGTCTTAAGATTGTAACAAAATAAAACACAGTCTTTTTCATCGATGTTCAGCTATGAGGGAATATGATAGAGAGGATCTCACTCTACTTTTAAATTTGTATTAGCTTTGGCAGTTGGTGGTGATTAGTCTGTTTCACGATATCTTAATTTTATTCTTACAAAATTAGTCATTCTAAAGAAGAAATGAATAATCAACTATTCCAGACACAAGGCAAAGCATGAGAGGAATTCACAGATGTCATAAAAATAAGTTTTGTATATCGAATGAGAAATATTGGCTAAACTGGGTTACATTGCATCTGGATACAAGAAAAATCCGCGTCTTAAGCGGGAAGCAGAGCGTCTTAAGTGGTATTTTAACCATGTGTTTCGTGTATAAGGGACCTAGAGAAAATCGCGTCTTAAACGGGTTTTACTCTAATTAAGTTTATCTCACCTAATACCATTAACATTCCTGAAATGAATCTCGGATAGCGAGTTTTTCTTTGGTGAAATCGGTTCCGGGTTCGATCCCCGGTGGAAGCCCTTATGTGTAAAACCTCAGCTGCTTAAACACTTGCAAAAAACCTCCTACTAACATTCATGAAGATGCGGTGGTCGGATTTGAATTCAGGTAGTGAATTCGAAGGTGTTAACTAGAGATATGAACGGTATCTCTTGGATAACAACGTTTCTAAGCCCACGGCGTGGTAGAATGCGTATGGGTGGCATTATCCGCTTAGTAAGGGGTTTAAGTGGCTGCTGTACTTGGCCCACTATGTGATTACATCTGGTCCGTGACCTCTTCGTGAATTTCGTCGATTCTCTCCCTCTCACAAGCAAGGGATTCCCAGAGAGAACGCACTGGTTTGTTTGAAATGGTGAGCGATTTTGGGTGCCTCTAGTACCTGAATAATAATGGTTGTCCATTGTCCAAATGGGGTTAGAAGGGCATCTTGCGGTAAAGTTTAAACATTCATTCTTCTAACTTAAGAACGGTTTTGATACTGAGGTGTGGTTTTCTATACGAATAACTTAAGTTTAGTAATGTTAAAAAATGGGAAAAACTTTCTGTAAGCTGACTGCGTCAATGAGGCGTCGGACATCTTCCTCGAATACAGAAAGAACCAACGGATTATTATCAGCATCATTAAATTTTAATTGTTATAATTATATTAGTATCATCAGTATTATATTTTAAGTGTCATCATTATCATATTGTCATTATTGTTATATTATGATTGCTATCATTGTCATATAATTATTATTATCATTATAATATTTTAATTGTTATTCTTATCATATTATTATATTCACTTATATTTTAATTTGTATCATTATTATTTTTCCACTCTTATCATTATTATAATATTATTACTATTATTATAATTCAATTCCTATCATTATAATAATATTACAATTATCATTATATTTTAATTCTTATCATTATTATTATTATATAATTATCATTATTATGTTATTATTATTTTATTACTATCGTTACTAATTGATTCTTTATAGATAACCCAATAGTAAGGAGGCATTAATACAATAACGTTTCTCTAATACAATGATACAGTACTATATGTCATATAGTTACATTTTGTAATAGCTAATAACGTTGCAATATTGTGCTTCGTATGTCATATAGTATTTTATCATTGAATTAGTGAAATTTTATTGAATTAATGCCCCTGAATATTGGTTTATCTGTGAAGAACAAAGTGACAATGAGATATTTATTTATTTCACTTTTTTGTCACAAAATACAATAATAATAATAATAATTTTTTTCATTGTAAACCTTAAGGTTCCCCCTGAGCCAGACAAAGGCTCGTCAGGAGGGGCCAGGTTTAGCAAAGAAAATAACACATACAATAAAAGATACAAGAAATTAACCGTCTACATTTATAACTAACAACCAACTAAATCATTCAATTATTTAAATACTACAATACAAAATCCAATACAAAATACAATCATAAAAATGTTTAAAATTAAAGTATACCTTCAATAAATAATATTCAATTCCATTAATTTTTTTTAATAATGAGATATTTATTTCACTTTTTTGTCACAAGATACAATGGTAATAATAGTTTTCAATGTAAACTTTAAGGTCCCCCTGAGCCAGACAAAGGCTCGTCAGGAGGTGCCAGGTTTAGCAAGAAAATAACACATACAATAAAAGATACAAGAAATTAACCAGCCACATTCATAACTAACAACCAATTAAATCATTCAATTATTTCATTACTACATTACAAAATCCAATACAAAAAATCAAACATAAAAAATGTTAAAGATTAAAGTATACATTCAATAAAACTTAAAAACAGTACAAGAAAAATTGCACATTAATTTATATAAATTTAAATTTCAAAGAATAAATTAATAAAAATTAAATGATAATAATATAGATAATAATACAATATAGTAATAAAGATAATGAAGAAAGTAATAATAAATACTTCTATTAATGTATGTATACACCATCCAATAGGTGGTTTCCATGGCATCATTACATACGTAAATAAAACCGGTAATATCCGCTTGACAACTGAACCTTCGCAGTACATCCTTTTATGATTTCATTACCACCCTGTTCTCAGTACCATAAACACACGAAGTTCTGAGAATAATAAACAAATGAAATACGCAACCCGGTACTTTTACGGCCTCTGCATGACTTTCCTTGATTACCAGTGCACGTCGCACTCGGGCCGTTTTATGTACGGGGTGTGCTAAGAATCTGTCACTTGTCGTTATCGCCAGGTGGCGTTGAATTCGCTACCTATGTGGTCTTCTTTATGGGTTCTCTGAGATCGTTGTCAGTCTCATTCTAAGATGGCTGGGAATAGTGATTGTAATGTCGTACGGAAGTTTTATTTCGGTGTTACTTGTAGTCAATTGAAGCTCTGGTTAAAGGGACTTCACAAAGGAAGGCGGATGTTAAATAATTATACTTTGAATTTCATCTGTTGTATTTTATTGACTGAATCTTTTTTGATTGTATTTCATTGATAGAACTTTTTAAATTGTTTTTATTAATTGAATCCTTTCTTGAAATTATTTATTTATTTTTCTGTTTTCTAGAGTGTAATTTTTGATTGTATTTTCTGATCGTGTTTTTTATATACAATACTTTTTATGTTGCTTATTGTAATGACAATTTATATGCTTACTGTAAAATGTAAATAGGTTAGTTTACGTTATAAACATACTATTATTATTATTATCTGAAATATTTTATAAGTAACCGGTTTTAGCCATACGTGGTCATCATCTATATTAAGCTATTTTAGTATATCAGAATCGACATTTCCCATTTAATATCTGTATTAATTTCAGAGTCTTATAGCAGAGTAACAAAAATAATAATCAAACGACTTTATCAAGGTGAGATTGAGACTAATAAGTCTCTTCTTAAATCTAATACTTCTTCATATAAAGTGTATCTGTTATAATAATCACCCTCATGTATTTATTTATTTGCCCGATAATGAGTAATACGTATTGAATTTCTTTTACGTGACTGACATAATTCTTAAATTTTTTGGAACTAATAGTCCTGCGAAATCGGGTAAGCAATATAAGGAATGATACTTTACTACAGAATCTTACTTTTAATATCGAATATTGTGTTTGGAAAAAAACAGAAACAGCTTTGTGTAGACGATAAAAAGTAAAGATAGGGCAACTTATCTTTAGTATAACATGCTTCAAACTTTAATATACTTACTGTTAGTGATTTGAAGATCCAATATTTCTTCTACGGGAAGAAGTGATTTATCTGTCAGGTTCATGTCACCGAAGGAGCTGAATGACTGAGTTCACAACACTAAAATATCCGAAGTTAATCTACAGAGATGCCAGTTTAATTTTGAAAATTTCACTAGATACACCCTGAAAAGTAGCTGTAACGTCGGATAATTATGAATTATTTCGCTGACATATATAGTTGAAAATGAAATAGCTTGGATTACCTTCTAAAAATAATGTATTATTTCAGAAATTACTCAAATGGAATGACAATATAAACATTGAGTCTTGCATGAATAGCCTGATGATATTTTAATTTTAAAAGAAGTCGAAAATGTAAAAAGTACTTAAAGGAGGATAGATTTAACAATTTCATAAATAACAGATTCATATTTGAGTAGAATAAGTCACTAAACGAGATAAAAGGAAAGTAAGGAGTAAGCTGTAAGAAGGAAAAATCGCCAAATATACCTACAAATTGCCAATATAAATTGGCAGCTTTGGTAATAGCTCATCATCTGAAGAAATTTGAATTTAGAAATAAAAATTCACGAAATATAAGGTCTTTACCGAATTATATTCATTAGAGTTATTACACACTTTTCTTAGAATACCATTTGGGATGGCATTGCTTGCAGTGATGTATCCCTTGAGTAAATTTTCTCTTGGTTGAACTGACCGGTGCCTTGCGCGTAATGTGACTGAGCGAAAAGCCCTAAAGATTAACTCTCCTTGGGTGAAACTTACGCTGGTTGAATCCCCTGAATCTGGCCATTAAAACCCTCTCCAAAGTACGGATCATACTTCACCCGATTTTATTCCTCGATTTAACCCCAGATGGTGTACTGTAGAAACGGACCGTCGTATAGAAGTGCAATTTCTATCGACCCACTTGACTTGCTATTGCCGTAACTTCCTCCCAATTCCTCCCATCAGAAAAACACCTTTTTTCCTTCGACACCACATTTGCCCTTCTACCAAAGAGCCATCCTGCTTCCATTGAGGTCCTCCTTCACCAACGAAGCCTTTTCCGAATTCCGCACTCACTTTTTTCCGCGAAAGATTCCGCAATTGGGAACAGTTTTCGCGCTCAGTTCGTGGAACAGACAGTCCAGTCGTAAAAATTTTGGGAAGAGAGTTTCTGGGCAGAGATATCTGTGTTTGGCGCCGCTTTCTTCTCACGTTTTACGTCCTCTAGCGTGAGATTTCTGTATTTTTTTTATTTGGACCAATCGGATGCGCTATCTTTTTTTGCCGATTTACGCCGTTGAGTTGTTCTCTTATGGAGGTGCCGACTGCAGATGCGTTTTGACTTCGGTGTTGTGTCTCTCTCGATTGTTGACTTTTTTGGATGTTTGTTTCGGTTTTTTGGGATGGGAAATAGGCGAGTTTGAGTTCGTAGTTTTAATTGTTGAATGTGGATGTGATTCGTATAGGCTTTTGATTGTTGTCTCGTCACAGTATTTCGGTAGCAACAATCGTTTGTTGCCTCCGTTTACATCTTTAGGTTATTTTCAATTTTACTTTTTATATTGTTGTCAACAAGTAAATCAGTTTTCATACTTGGGCAGTCTTCTTTCTAAGGATGGAAGATGTTCGACAGAAATTAGAAAAAGGATAGCATTAGCAAAGGAAGCTTTCATGAAACGAAGGGAACTGATGACAAAGGGACTTGATAAAGGAATCAGGAAGAGATTGGTAAAATCCTTGGTGTGGAGTGTAATGTTGTACGGGTGTGAAACGTGGACGTTAAGAAAAGAGGATATCAAAAGATGATTTTTGAGTTGTGCGTATGGCGTAGAATGGAGAAAGTTAGTTGGGTCGATAGAAAAACGAACGAAGAGGTGCTAGAGATGGTTGGGGAGAAAAAGGTAATGATTGAAGTAATTAAAAATAGACAAAAGAAATGGGTGGGTCAAATATTGAGAGGGGAGGGATTGTTGAAGAAAGCGATCGAGGGAAGAATGCTAGGGAAAAGACAGAGGGGAAGACAAAGACAAAAGTTATTAGACGAATTAAGTGATGGGATAAGTTACCGGGAACTGAAGGAGAGGGAATTAAATAGGGAATGTGGGGGCACATGAACCTACCGAAAGGTATAACACTTTATATATATTTTTGTCATTTTTTTACGTTTCAGTATTTTAGGAGTCGGAAATTGTTGAGTTTAAGCTTGATTTCTATCAAACTCGCTGTTTTTATTGTTGAATGCAGTTTGTGATTCTTACATCCTTCTATTGTTGGCTCATCACTGCGTTTCAGTAGCAGCAGTGGTTTGTTGGTAACAATTACTTCAGTTGCTGACTTTTGTGCTGTTTCGATATTAGGAATCAGAAATTGGGGGTTTCTTCGAACTAGCTGTTTTAATTGTACAATGTAACGTGCAGTTCGTAAAGTCTTTTACTATAGTCTCATCACAGTTTCTGAGGAGCAGCAATTTTTCCTCCGTTGGCTACAATTGTTGCATTTGACGTCATTTTAGCAGTAAAGTTTGATGTTTTCAGAGTCCGCAATTGTTGAGTAGAAGCTTGATTATCTTCGAACTCGTCGTTTAATTGTTGAATGTAGCGGGTAATTCAGCCCGTCTTTGATTGTTGTCTCATCACTGTGTCTCAGTAGCATTAGTAGTTTTTGGCAACAATTATTTCAATTTTTGACTTTTTTTACTGTGTTTCAATATTTTTGGAATGGAAAATTGGTAGATTTAAGCTCGGTGTTGCCCGAATTTGCCTTTTTAATTGTTGAATGTAATATTTAATTCGTATTTTTTCGATTGTTGTCTCATCACAATACTTGAGTAGCAGCAATCGTTCGTTGCCTGTTTACAACATCCTTCGGTTGTTGTTTTTTTTCGATTTTGACATTTTCGGACAATTGCTGTGATTAAGTTTGATTTTCTTCTGACTAGAAACAGCAACGTTTTTTTGTTATTTTTCATTTAAAAGGTCCCAAATGCAGCGTTATTGACATATACGTACTTTAATTGCTTTCCTGTTAATAATCTTCTTATGGAAGCCTTAAGAAAGACTGTGAAATGTTAAAAGAAAAGAATTTCGGCTGTTATTAAATTCATGGTTGGGAAAACTTTGCGATAGCCGATTGTCGGGGACTAGCATTCAAGGTATGGAACGGGAAGTCCGGGATTGCCATTCTTGAACCCCTGAGGATGATAGCATGGCTATCGGAATGCGTATTGGGTGATTTCTAACAGAGGAATGGGTAAGTAAAAGGTAATTTGTGTAATTTTAACCAGAGAGAACTTGAAAGCTAAATCATCAAGTCACTAAGTAATTCGTTGATGTTCGTTTATATTTATGTTTATAGCATATCGTTTCCATGGAAACTAATAGTTTATTTTCGCAACTAATTCGAAACAGTCATTGGGTTATTTCTAACTGAAATATGGATAAATAAAAATATTTTTACAATTATAACCAGAAAAAACTTGAAAGCTTAATCCTAAAATCCCAAAGTAATGCCTTGATGTTCGTTTATATTTATGTTTATAGCATGTGGTTTCCATAGAAACTAATAGTTTATTTTCGCAACTAGTTAGAAATTGTCATTGGGTTATTTCTAACTGAAAAATGGATAAATAAAAATATTTTTTACAATTATAACCAGAAAAAAACTTGAAAGCTTGATCCTAAAATCCCAAAGTAATGCGTTAATTTTCGTATATATTTATGTTTATAGTATATCGTTTCCATGGAAACTAATAGTTTATTTTCGCAAATAATTCGGAATAGTCATTGGGTTATTTATAACTGAAAATGGATAAATAAAAATATTTTTTACAATAATAGCCAGAAAAAAACTTGAAAGCTTAATCCTAAAGTCCTCAAGTAATGCTTTGATTTTTTAATCGGTTATATTCGCGTGTTATATGGTTTCCATAGCAACAATTGGGTTATTGTTTATAATTCGGTTTCCATAGCAACAAATAATCGGTTTCCATAGCAACATATGGTTTATTCTCGTAACTAGTCGATCACGTCACAGTCGGCGCAAATTTCGATATTCTTTCGGCTTTTTCTTCATTACCATTTGCGTCATCTTCGCGGGGGGTATTCCATCATTTGCCGTTCTCATTTGCGCTATCACGCGTTCATTTATCGCGCTCGCTTTTCTTCCAAATCCTTTTCAAAGAATCCGATTTCCATCCGTCTCTCTTTCCGTATGGCTTTTTCATTGTTCGCGGAGACGAGAGGTTCGCGTTTTTCCCGCTCCGCGTCGCCACGCTCGCGCCCCGAAAAATAAAGGAAACAAAAGAGCAGAGGAAAGGAAGGCGAAAATAATTTATCATTCGACTTTCGCGTTTTTTTTTAATAATTCAACATCTGCGAACTTCGTGATCAATTTGAGCCGTATTTATACATACGTTGTCAAGGAGATAGATATTTGCGGTAATAATTTTTTAGAGGCTATTAATTAGTAACGTCAGGATTGGTTTACGAAAGCATTGTGTTTCGTGCATCAAAAAGACTTTCTGTGACTTTTGTCATTAGTTTTATTTAATAAATCGGGCGATTAATCGGTTAAAGTTGGTGAGATTAATCATAAAGTGCGAATATTATCGTAAGAAGATCGAGATTTGGATATACCTGCTTGTTAAAAAGAGAGTAAATACGTTATATGTAAATAATGAGACTCCCTGTTGAATTGAATACAATTGGTTCAACAATGAATTTACTAGGAGACGAAAATCAAGTTGATATTACGTCACGAACAGGAAAATGGAATACATATGGGGCATGTAATAGATATTAATTTACTTAAGGCTGAATTTTTTCATTTATTGATGATTTGTAGGGTAAAAAACTCGTTTTTATGAAGGTATTTTAAAGAAATGAGCTTACGAGTATTGTTCAATGATAAACCGTTATAAATCTTTGCCACAGTGGAATTTTTACAAGCTAAAATTATACCGTGCAAATATCGCACTACATTGTTCCGGGTACTTAATAATGGATGTTTTCCAACAGCTCTCGGTCGCAACAATGAGACGATGTGATATCCTATGTCAACAATGACCGTTTCCTGATATCTTCTTGATCGTCATGTATATAAATTGTACAAGAATAGGAGAATCTTATTTATAAATATTTTATGTTACCAAGTAACTATAAGATAAGAGTAAGTAACTGATTACTGATAAGAATATGTAACTAATTGTTGATAAGAACAAGTGACTGATTATTGATAAGAATATGTAACTAATTATTGATAAGAACAAGTGACCTATTATTGATAAGAATATGTAACTAATTATTGATAAGAATAAGTGACTGATTATTGATAAGAACAAGTAACTGATTATTGATAAGAATAAGTGACTGATTATTGATAAGAACAAGTCACTGATTACTGATAAGAACAAGTGACTGATTATTGATAAGAACAAGTCACTGATTACTGATAAGAACAAGTGACTGATTATTGATAAGAACAAGTCACTGATTACTGATAAGAACAAGTGACTGATTATTGATAAGAACAAGTCACTGATTACTGATAAGAACAAGTGACTGATTACTGATAAGAACAAGTGACTGATAATTTCGTATGCTTTTTTGTATCATACAACACCTAAAATACACGCTTGATGAATTTCTATAGAGGTTCGTTAAGCCTTACTAAGATTCCTCTCGACGTGGTTTGAGAATAATAAGATTAAAATTCACTCAAACTTGCATTTGAACTGCAGAAAATGTTTGTTCCCGGAAGACGAGGCTTAAATTATGCCTACCTTTTGCTGCTTTAAACCAGTATATGTATAAAATTCTGAGAATCGTGTTTCCAACAATATTTCATCCAGTGATGCATGAAAGTTAGTGCACAGGATAATAAATTTATATATATATATCTCGTCGGCGAATAGTAGGGTACTCCTTCTAGGCAAATTTTTGAGCGCAAATAGATATATTATAATAAAATGTGTCAAGTTGGATTTCAGTGAAAAAATCATATTTTAAGGAAAATCAAAATATCTAATGGCAATACTAAATACAAAAACAGCCTGTTACATCCCAATAATATCATTTGTTGACAGACGATTTCAAAGCATGTTTAAAAACCCATGAGCTCATCTTTTACAATAATCTCCATCTTGTATAAATTCGTATTTTTATTAACCCTCTATCTGTATATTCCGTACGAAATCTATGGAGACTCCATATAGCATACCGTCTGCGAAATCATTTTCCTTTCATGAGTTTTGGTGGATATAAAATTCATACGAAATCGTGAGAGGTACTATAAGAAAGAAAATTTGATAAGCATCTATTTTCCTATATATTTTATTGTATTTTGTAGTATATCCGTTTCGGAATCGTGAAAATTTTCATGGATCATATCGATTTTTCATGAAATTTGTTGTTATTCATAAACGGTTCCTATAGCGACCATTTCCCATTGTTAGTGTGACACCTTGCATTTCATGCCATCACATGATGCTTCCTACTGATATGTAAATCATTTTAACCTATCTAAGTGAATCACAGAGAAAAAATCGAAATGAATTCATAAAAGATCGGGTTAAATAGTTTTATGTAATGTTAGACTTTAATTCAACATATTTAAAAATGCAACATTATTGTTGTGTAGATAGAATCTTCCCGTTCAAAAAGGCTGTCATAATTTTACCATTCATTTTATATGGGTCTGGATCGTTAGGGAAACATGCAAAAACTCAAATTCAACAATCCATTGGTCGTCATGGGAACTGGCTTTATTTGCCCGCAGTATTGCACTACTCATTTCGCTAATTAGTTAGATTGCTCGGGAATTCGAATTGAATACTATATTCCACGATCAAAATGATAAACTTCGTGCATTTCATCTTCTTTTGGAACTACTTTCGATTTCGTCGGACCATTATTTCAAATATTATTTTGCAAATGAAGCCTGCAAATGGTAAAAAATAATTTTTTTTACCTAAGTTCTGGGTCGATCTTTACCACATGACTTTCTCTAGAAATTAAGTCATCATTTTCACAGCAAGAGTAACTATTATAAACAAAAATGAAATTTTTTAATTATTTATTTATTTATTAATATATTGCGACAATTTGACATTAGTCAGGTGGCAGCCACAAACAACGTTAAATCACAAACCCTTTTACTCTTATATTATTACATTTATCATCCCTAAATAACATCACTATATTGTCAAACAGGATAAGGCCGCTTTTTGCAACAAAACATTATGAATTTAACAATGTCTAAAAAAGCAACATCCCAAACCCCCTTTCAATACATTATTGTAATATTTTAACATATCTAAGTTTGAAATCTTTAATTGATTTGTGATTCAACTGATTCATCTCCTTTTTGAACTAATTTGATTTCGTTGAACTATTATTTCGTATATAATTTTGCAAATGAAACGAAGACAGCAAATGGTAAAAAATAGCATTTTGTGCCTAAGTTAAGGACCGATCTATACAGCATGACTTTCTCTAGAATTTCATGCAATTTATCTCCTTTTGATACTTGTCTCGATTTTGTTGGAACATTTTGAATATAATTCTGCAAAGGAAGCCTGCAAATGGTAAAAAAATCATTACATGGCTAAATTCTGGGTAGATCTACTCCACATGACATTCTCTAGGTATTTAGCCATCATTTTACAGCAAGGATAACTATTAAAAACAAAGATGTCGAAACTAAAAATTGTTCTTTTATGGTTCGCACGAAAATTTATTCCATTCCTCTCAAAACTTTGATACACTTTCCGTGGAAACACGACGTGTAGCGATAGAGGGAATATCTCAAGCAATCGATAAAGACGAAAAATCCCGCTTTTTTTAAGCCTCTCTCTCTGACGCGAAAAACTAAAGGAAGCGAGAACAAAAGCGCAGCGAAAAGAGAAACGGAAAGAGAGAATGCATCCGTCTAGAGAAAACGCTTTTTTCCATATTCCATTCCGTGGTTTTTTTCATAATTTCAGAAGATGGAGTGGGCGGCGGTTCCTCATTTTTTTTAAATAGAGAACGCACTCCTTTGGAGTACACGGATACATATCGGGTAGAATTTTTTTTTTATCTCAAAGCCTTAAAAAGGAGTTATCCAATCCTGGCGAGGAGTCCTTTGCCGTGGCTTTTTAAGCGTGCATAGACTAACATGCGCTGTAGATAATCGAGGGAAAAGGACTGTCGTGTGTGTGGTGTCAGGCGTGAATTTTGTTTTGGAATTATCCACGGGTTCTTTTGTTCAATATTTGATCGTACTTCCACAGAGGATTAACAAACATCTGAAATGACGGTTGACTTTTTTGGCGTAGTTTTAGCGAATTTTTGCCTCTTACTCGGTACAGTTCCTGCTACAACATCCTTGTTGAGTTGAATATTTATCTTTTGATACTAAACAGAGGAAAATATGAACTCCAAAATAGGAAGTCCTTATATTGTGGAAGGACAGAATAATGGTAATAAAGTCTTGTGTGCGCTTTTGCAGTGAATGTATTTAAAGCGACATGTTTCGCTGGAGATCATCATGAGGCAGTGTTAGTTTACAGCAACTTAAACATAATAATAACTACCGTAAACGGTTAAAGGAATTTTTTTCTGGACGGTTAGCTTAGTTGGCTAAAGCAGCCTCCCGGATAGAGTAAGATCCCGGGTTCGATTCCCGGTCCCATCGGACTTATTTTAAGTTTGTTTTTTCTCGTTTATTCAACATAAGATATTATTAATGTTCTGACTGGAATTCCAATAGTGGACAGCGTTATTAATATTCTAATCACTTCAGTCGATTATCTACATAATATTCATTCAATTCTAGGCTTAAATCCCGGGTTCGATTCCCGATCCCGTCTGTCTTTTTTCGAGTCCTTTTTCCCTGATTATTCAACATAAAATCTTAATCATGTTCTGAGTTGAAATCTAATAATAGACCTTATATTTAATATTATAATTATGTCAGTCGATTCTTTACATATATTTCAATAAATTCTTGGTTTACTACTTTCTATGAGTTTTACTCGTATAAAGAAATAAAGTTTTATTTTGGATATATAAATTCTAATATAAAAATAATGTTTTATTTCTAAGTTTTGAAACTATATTATATTCACTAGTTGAAAACGATAACATGAAAATCGGCCAACTAAATATAAAATTTTAATTAGTATGGAGAATGTAATAAGAGAATTAAAAAAATATAATAATATATAGTATATATATAATAATGGGATACAGATTGACTCTAAAATAAATTATAGCTACGTTGTCATAGCAATACAGAACCAATCAGTTTCAGGTAATATGTGATTACTACACAAAATAATATTACAAATCGATATAAGATTATTATATGTTGTATATTTAATTAATCAATATATAGGTCAACCAACAATTTCAATACAAAAACCTATTTTTGGATAATTTTTAACAGACTTGGAGGTGACTCCTTAAAAATAAACTCACTCAAGCCAAGTTAATTACTAAAATACCAAGAATTTTAGCTAGTAGCTAGCTAACTTTAATGTTCAAAATATTAGCAGTATACAGGTGTATATATTGTTTGCTTTGCATGATATTGAAACATGAATCTGCCCCAGACTGAATACGAGACCAGGGACGCCAATTCGGATCCTATAGATAAGAAAATGCACCACATCTCCACGTTGTGTTCATGTTTCTCATGCAATGTAAATTCCTTATTTCTTATAGGGTTCGCCTCTTGCTCCGTCATCTCCATGCTAAAGAATGGCCTACAGATTCTCGTTCTCTTTTGTAAGATCGACTTTAAAATTCAGAGCAAAATTCAGTGGAAATTTAAATTCAACTCACATTCCATAATATGAGCACCGCAATGATCCCGACATTACTTAATTGGTCTTTCTGGATTGAAGGTCGATTATATAAATGTTCTTTTATTTACATATTTCGTGAATTAGGTAACACTTTGTTTTCAATTTTAAACACATGGAAACTAATTCCAGTGGATCGGATTTTAATTTTTGGGCTTCTTAATATGCACATTTTTTATAAACAATTGCTAAAGAGATTTAATTTATAATAAAGCTGCAAAACTACGACATTTAATAATACTATTTATTCGGTTCAATCCGAATTTTAGAGACATTTGGAATTACAGAAGTATATATACAACCTTCAGTAATTAGGAAATTCGAAAATTTTTGATATATCTATATATTTTATCACGAAATTAAAAGAAAATTCACTGATTTAGAAGATAAGTATTTTCCTTTATTTTGATTACTATTCTTCAGTTTTGTATGGAATCTGCAAATCTAGCTTTATGAATCTAAAATATGATAAAAAAACTACAAAAATTCCGAAATGATTACGATGGAGAGAATTTACACCAAGTAAATCTAAGTGCCAATAGAAGAAAGAATTTCAATATATTTTCTGAAATCCGTTCATTGAATGTTTCTTGAAAGGGTGCCAAATTATTATGAAGGTATTTAACATTAAATTGTAATCATCATCATAACATCCCAAGACAAGCTTTCTATTTAAGAATTCAAACATTTTCGAGGTGTATAAAGCTTGATAGCTTTTCAATTATTTGGTAGTCTTCCAATATATATGGTTCGCAGATTAGAAAGCGTTGAATCATCTAGGAGGGTAAATATAAACATCATAAAAAGTCGATGGATTAATGGAAGTGTATTTACAAAGCTATCCAAACCTTTTTTCTGCATGCTTTCTGATTCATCTTTCTTATATTTTTGTTTGCAAAGTCAGTCTTAATATGAAGTAGTTACCTTCTCTTTTTAAGTGGATTAAAAAAATGCATGTTAGAATCATTTCCAAATTAACTAATATTATTTATATCTGTCGAACAGTCATTGACGTTTGCTGTATAGATTCGTGAAACCTTTTATGTATAGATCGGTGTAAGATATACCTTATTATTGAAATTTATAGTTAAAGTGAGTATGGTTTAGAAATATGGCGGAATTCCCAGGTAATAAATATGTAAATAGATAATCAAAATAAACAATGTCATAGTAAAAGAAAGGCTATTTTACGACAAAATCTAACGCATGACCTTGATAATAGTCAAGTGATTAGATATTCACAGCAGTACCGCGTGAACTTCTTAATCTAATTATTATTAATATAGTATTATATTATTATACACGATATCCGCATTAGTCACCAGGACATCATTTATTCTACAATACACAAACAATATTGCAATTTTCTAATTACATATTACATAGCATTAATAACAACGAACGACATACTATGTTGAATTTACTTACATAATTATACTAGGTGACTATTATTATACTATTACAATAGTTCATAGGGCGTTCAAAAAGTACTCAAAAACTACTTATTGTCGTTAAAATGAACCTATTTTTATATCCCATTGTTGCGCGCTCGAGATTTTTGGTTCTTCTCATTATTAGAAGCTTGCAACAATGCCAGTCTGTTTCGTTAAGCTTGAAACAATCCCAAGAGTGGTATGGCTTGATTGTGGAAGCTTTTTCTCCTTGAGTATACGTAGCATCGCTCCGTTCAGTCGCTTTAACTATAGGAAAAAAGGATTGCACTACATCGCACCAAAAGCACGTGCGACTCACAAGTACGAGACCATCTTGATTTCGAAGGTGCACGGGGCATAAAAACGCGCTCAAGGAATCAAAGGGGAGAATTTCCAAGGAGGAAAAATCAAAGGGTGGCTCAGACGTGAGTTTCTGGTAGTACTTGCCTTCCCTTGGAGCGGAAAATCCGTGGACAGATGCAGGAAAAACAGTGGTTTATCCCGAAGATGTTGGGATTTAGGAAGCGGAGGGATATCCGATGGCTTGCTTTGTGAAGCAGCGTGTTTTTGGATCCTTTTTTCTTTTGGACCCTTTGATTTCTCACAGTGGAGGAATTCTGGGGACCTTTCTGCAAAGGAGAGATGAAAAAAGGATGCAGAAATGGGAGTGACGCAGGAGGCGCGTGAAATCGCCAGGAAGGAGGATGGAAAAGAAAATATCGGTTACGAAAAATCAGGCCCGAGGTGTTTTGCGAGCTCTTTGTGAGTTTTTTTTCCGGGTTTTTCCTCCAGAGGACTCTCAGGAGAATACGACATTAAGACTTTATTGTGTGCTAACACTTTGATTTCGACGGGATTCCAAAATACTCCAAAATGGCCGATCTGACAAAAACTCGCGTACTATTGCTTCAGAATAACATTCATCCATTCATTTTCAACTCACGAAGTAAATAGCGCAATAATAGTTCCACAAAGACGTACACCGTAACTTCAATAGCCGTTCTCAACGTCTTTTATAACGGCGCCGTTATGATACAAGTTTTGCGCATGCGCTTTTGGAGGTTTACTTGGAATATACAGTGTCGTCGCTATGAGACCGCTGAAACTCTATTGTCTCGCATGGCAACGGAGCTCGTTCAGCTCGTTTTGGAATTGTTCTATCCTGCGAGAAACCGCGCTAAATGGGAAATTTTCAAGGTGCCAGATCTTTCGAAATACGAGTTGTATCTCGCGATATTTCTGATGTATAAAGCCGTTGTTCGGGACAGGTACGAGTTTAAGTATGGTTTAAATAAATAAATATGTATCACACTCGCTATTCAATTACGGGACAAGCACGTTATTTGTTATTTTTTATTATATTTACTCGTTTACTCTTATTGAAATAAATATTCTCATTTTGGACGTGAAATATCGTTTTCCATTCCAAATTTGGAGAATTGGGACAAATATAAGATATATTTGTGTTATTTTTTATTAGAAACAACCAGTATCCATGGCGAATAAAACGATTGTTGAACTCGTCTCTCATACGAATACATGAAGAACATAGACCATCGTGAAAGGTTAGGGGAAGGAGAGCCGACATTTCATGTGAAGGAAAGAATTAGAGACATTTTTATCGTTACCAAGCAATATATTTAAACAGATACTGTAACCTTCTCTACGGTACATGGTTTAATATAGGATTTTATTAATAAATTTTCAAATAATAAATGTTTTCGTTTGATGTACATGGAAGTTTTTCCATCGAAATGATTTCCAAGGTTACATTTTTTGAAAATGCGATACTTTTAAATTGAAGATATATAAGCAGATATAATAGAAGAAATATGCAGAAGGAAACAATTCGGATAGTCTTTTATTTTGAAATATATAAAACCGCTGTAATTGAAGATGGATCATTTATAATGTGTATTTTTCAGAAAGTTTAAATGCATGAAATAATAGTTTTACAACTTTTATTAGTGAAATTTAGATCCGTGATTCTTGGATATGGAATCCATTAGCTTGTATATAATCTATGAATAAACAGATTATCTTGGAAGGATATACATCATAAATTCAATTTGAATATTCGAACACAATGACTTTTTGATCAATGCACAAGGGAATGTGTTGCATGAATAGCTTTAATTACGTTTAACATAGGTTTAGCTCTTTTAAAGCAGTGTGGCTGATTATTAAAATCTCCTCAACGTAATGAGGAAATATGAAATTTTCTTTTTTTTTTAGATGTTATCATGATAGAAAATAGGTGGCGAAAATTTGCATCACAGTTTCCACCCCATTGTGGCGAATTAAAAAAATTATATTTGTCACACCACGGCTGTTTTTGCTCTATAACTCACGGCATGAGTTTATGTAAAATAAGATTTCGGTTCAAATAGCAAAAATTAAGAATAAAATAAACTAATACAAAAAAGCGTTATAAACGCTAATGCAATTCCGGAAAATATGGAATATGCAAAAAAATAAATTGCAACGTTTTCGGCGAATGATAACGCTTCATAAACGAAACTCAGGAAAGAAACGCGCCAAAGATTTCATGCTTACGGTCATATCGCAGAATGAAGTAAGAGAGAGAAAAAAAAGTTGAAAATGAATTGCTTACTGCTCGGAGATATTTGAATAAGTTCTCTCTAAACGGCCCGTAACTCTGTTTTTTATTTTATTTCGACTCTTTAAATGAGTTCCAGGATTGCGAACCGGCGATTCGAAAGAGTTTAGGAAAATATTTCGTAGGTGGAGTTGGGGAATATGAGATGGTAATCGAGTTGCTCTCTGCGGGTGGAAAGTTGTGAAACTCGACTTGGAGGTATTCCACACTAAATTGAAACAACTAGGTCAAGTTCAAGCATACGTTAAAGTGTTGTTCCCTCTTAAACTTGTGTTTATATGATACTTGTCCGCTGCGTTTTGGAAGAATTAGAGTTAAATTTATTCGGGAGGCTGTGGAAACGGTATTTCATCATTCGGAATATGTTGGAAATTAAAGGATCTATGTTAAAAATGCAGGTTGCCATTCTTTCTTTAATTTGGGAACGTTTCATTCCACTTAACTTCCTCATAATGTTTATAATAATTTTCTGAAAAGGATATGTAGAATTTATGGTGAAAAAAACGATACTTTAAGGTCTTTATTTTAAGCGAGATTGAGACTGAATAGTCTCTTCTTCCATCTAACCTTTCGTCAAAAATAATACATTCATAAAAAGTTCTTTGTAGGTGAATAGAGAAATAGAGAAGAAAAATTAATGAGTGGATTTAAAAAAAAAAACCTAAGGTGATATCTTAGGAAAAGAGATCCACTGCAGGAAAACACAAACAAGGGAGTGTGAAAAACCTGCGCAAACCTACTGATAGTACATGCTGATATAATCGAAAACTGTGTATGAATAGAGAATTACAAAAGCAGTAAAAGAAAGTACTATAAAGAAATTACAAATACAATAATAAAATAAAATCAGAAAAAGAAAAAATAATGCAGTAGTAAAAAAAGTAAATAAAAAAATATGATAAAACATTCAAACTAAAACACAAAAATAATAATAAAATAATCAAATTAAATCAAAAAAGAGGAAGTTGCAGGAATACATAATGAGAAAATAATAAATATCACAAAAAATAATAGAATAAATAAATAAAAAAATATAGTATAATCTTCCTGCGAAATTTAGAATCTGTATGCAGTAGTGAGCCATTGACGACCTGCACGTGAAGTAGGGTATTGCCTGATAGGGTAATGTACAGTAGGGACTTGGACAGTTACGGTACCGTAAAGGCCTACCAGGAACCCTGAAAACTTTTATGAATAATAAAGGATGTAATGTAAGAAACAAATATTGATATATGTAAATCTGTGTTTAACTTAGCTTTTTAGTTGATATACACTATTTGTGGGGGAGATATCTGTATTGAAATAGCCTATTGTTGTAGCTAGGAGATAGTTGTATTAAAATTATGTATTGTTGTAGCTAAGCGAGATGTTTTATAATAGAGTATTGTTGTAGATAGATGATATATGTATTGTAAAAGTGTACTGTTGTAGCTAAATCATATATGTATTGTATGCAATAGTCTTTAATAAAAGTATTTTATTTTTTACCAAGTTATATTAATAATTAAAACTCGTTGCAATAACATTACAGGAGACTGTTAGTTCTTCATAATAATAGGCCCATCATCCATGAATCGGTATAGATATTTGTATTTCAATGGTGCATTATTGTAAGTAGATGACGTATCTATTTTAAAAATTGTCTGTTATCCTTTGTTATAGCTACATGATATATATTCCGTAATATTCTATGATATTGTGTCATTATATTTGGTATTGCATGTAGTATTTTATTAATGTATTAGTCAAAATGATATTATAATGAATAACGATGCTACCTTATTGTTTATTTAAGTCCAAATAATTAATCATGATAATAATAAAAGTTTTAACCACTATATATGATTTTCTTGCTTTTAAATCGATAACACACTTCTTGTTATTATTTTTAACCTATAACAATGTAGTGGCGTTGCTATAAACAGCTTTAGCATAAAATAAACAGAATAAAAACATTTTATCATTAACAAAGTTGATACAAACAAAATACAAATGACAAAATTGCTAGAAAACTTTAAACTTTACTTTACATATTGGAATTGAATCATAAATATCACTCTCAAAATCGTAGATTAGGTAAAAGATGCAGTGAATGATGAGTAAAGAACAGCTGGAATTATCGTGATTGACGCGGATATATGTTTTTCTGTATTACTATCCTTTTATTGATTTATATTTTTTATATTTACAGGTTGGTTCTTCTAAAATTCCTCTGCATGCACAATATTCCAAAATGGTGAGTGAGTACTAAATTTTTAAATGACTCTTATAATCAAAGTTATGTTAAAATGGATCAGATTTTATCGTTCAGTTTAAGTGCATGCTCCTTTGATTTTTACCGGTCGTAAACGAAGCAGGATTCAAACATTTCAATTGATGTTCAGTCGCCTATTTAACTTCCTCTCTCAGAATATAGGCTTTTTGGCTACTCTCGTTGAAATACAGTTTAAAATAGCAGTGGAGAATAATTGGAAATCGTCCATCCATTTTCTGACCGGAATATTTCGATATTTGTAAAAGCAACCGAGATTTTGAAGGATTTAATTTAAACGATTGGTATTCCTTTTCAGTATAATTGGTGATGAAAAGTACTCTCCATCGAAACTGATGGAAAAAGTACTCTGAAGCTAATGATTCGCGAAATAATATTGCGTCAAGTTGTAGGATCTCGCAAATTTCAATAATGATACACTGAAAGGAAGAAGGTTTTGATAATTTTACACATAAAACTGTGCATCCAGGAAAAAATCCCAAAGAGAAATGAAAGAATTCTGACGCGACCGGGAATCGAACCCAGGATCTTCATCTACCTGGAAAGTTTCTTTATCCAACTAGGCTATCTAGCCTGAAAATCTTAGTATGAGGTATTAGTAAGTACTTTTATTAAAATAATTAGTAATAGTAAGTACGTTTTTATTAAAATTATTTTAAGTTAGTCTAAGATACTTTGAAGGCTTTGGCTTGAAAAAATACTCTCGCCGGATACTTAAGTTGGATAAAGCAACCTTTTGGATTAGTAGATCCCGGGTTCGATTCCCGGTTCCGTAAGAATTTTTAAAATCCGTTTTTCTTTGGGAAAAAATGGAGAGATTCCTACAGATTTGAGATTAGCTTTGTAGTATTCCATAACAGAAGAGTAAAGTAAATCGTTAGAGTAAATGATGGTTAGAGGAGAATGGTATTAGGCGGAAGGTGTAGGCTTACGAAAAAATAGAGAAATCTCAGGTATTATAGATCAAAGGTATGGAAAGGGCAAGTAAATTGAGGGTATAATGGAATTCTAGCCTATGGGTATAATGTGAAGGAAGGTTAAAGGGAGTTTAACGAGTTCATAATGAGATACAACTGTCTGAAAGTTCCAGTCCTTAAACAAAAATATCATCTAAAAACCTTAATCATTTAAAACCAGATTTCAGTAAAATTTAGACAGAGTTAAACAACATATTAGTGGTGATAACTCAATTATAGTGCTTAGGTGTCGAAGTTAGACAAGTATTTTGTTCTTACAGTGCAGTATTTAGCAAGGTTATGGATACAGATATAGTTTCCTCATGAAAAATTTTCTTAATTTTTTTTCCGAATTGGAAGTACCTTATTGAAAGTAATTGGAGCCTCATACCTTCATAACCATCATACTTTTTCTATAAACTTCCCAAAAGTATCCTATACCTTTCGGGTCTTATTAATCATTATCTCAATTAGTCAAAAGACCAGTTCAATGGATCATTACAGGATACCCTATCCCGTAATATTCTCCATCGGACTATTTCGTCCACGTCATCCACTTACCATATTCATGCATAGTTCGCCCTCTGTCATAGTCCACCAACACGCCATCCGATGACTTGATTAGCCATTCCGTAATGCCTCAAGATCTGTCGCTTCTTGGCATTTCGAATGTAGACTGAACGCTGCTACGTGGTTGACTATGGTGCTCGATGATCTCATTACTGGGAAGGCCGATTTTTGCTGGATGAATTCGTTTTGTCAACCCTTAGTTAGTCGCGGAGGGTCATAGTGACCCGACTGGTTTCGCTTAGATTATTTTTGTAATAGAATTATGTATTTTGCAGTCTTTCTTCTCTCTAGTCTCTTACTAATTGTTGTTTTATCACTGAAAAACGTTTGATCTGTAAAATGATACTTTTTTACTCTTAAACAGACACTTAGATCCTACACGACTATACTGTATCGTACGGTCATACTGGGTAATTTAATAATAATAATTTATTCATCACGAACAGGTTACAAGAAACCCAACTACCTGTGTTTTGATAAGAAACAAAATAATAGATTAATAAAAATTATCTAAAAATAAAAAACACTTTAAAATACACATAAAACATTATAAAAAATACACATAAAAACTGAAACAAAGGTAATGAAGGAAAAGAAAATTGAACGATAAAAAGAAAAAATCATCAATTAAACAATATAACATATATTTTTCGTTTTATGGAACCCAATGTGTCATTTGACCTGTGCTGGTCGATTTTTAATTAAATCCATCAATCAAATTTATCATTCCTACTTCTGTTTTAATCTTTCCTTTGCCATAATACTCCTTCGGCACTCTTATAAGTAATTCATATTGATAAAATTCTATGTGATTATCAAAAATTGACTGAAAAGTAACTAAAAATTTTCCCTCTAAATTTGAGAACAGTAATTTTCTGAAGTCTATGAGTAGCTCTTATATATCTAAGTATTCGATCACGCACCAGAATAGCGTTTCTTAAGATTTAAAGGGTTATGATACTTAACAGTGGAACATTCAAGGAATATCTCGGTACGAAGAAAAATTTCCGCAAAACCGAGATCTCTTACAAATATAATTACATTTAATGTAGATTTCAAATCATTGCAATAGCACTGAATACTTTTCTTATGAACATCTCAGTAATACATGTTTTTATCCATAGAATACGATAGTTGCTATTATGAATATGAATCAAAGTTAGTTTTACAACATGTATTACGTCTTGGTATCTGCTGCATGTAAAATAAGACGTTTGTACCCTCTTCTTTTCATTATATGTACTGTAGTCATTACCATCTGTTCTCTCTTGTCATACCATATGGTTTGAAACATTCTTCTTTCGAATGAAATTCTCAAAAGAGATTGAGTCTCAAACGATGTCAGCCAAGACAAGACGAGTGGCTCACATATCAATTGAGAAGCCATAATTCGCAGTTAGCACAACAGATGTCGCCTCTGGAATTCATGGCTCCGATACGGATCCCATAAATCGAAACAGGTGTCTCGATCCTATCGAAAACGAATGGAGAATCTAACTTAAAAAGCTCATCTTAAACGATTCCTATCATTGAAGCTCTTGAAAACCTCCTGTTGGACTTACAACCGTTTGACAAATTGAGTGTTGATTGTAATAATGGCTCGGGAATACGCTCATTGTTGTCTGTAGAAAGCTATTGTTAGGTCTAATTGATGTGGGCGGGAATTTCTCGTAATATTTCATTGTTAGATGTTTACAATAAAGATCTAAGCTGCTGCAACAATGCAGCAAACACACTAATCGTTATTCTTCGAATGCCAGTGGTAGGTCTCATTGTTGTGAGCGTGAATTTTTTAAATATTTTGATTGGTAGATGTTTGCAACAATGATCTAAACTGCTGCAACAATGCCGCAACAGCTCATTTTTATTCTTAGAATGCTATTGTAAGGTCTCACGGTTGTGATCATGAATTTCTGAAGATGTTTCATTATTAGATGTTTGCAACAATGATAGACTTCTGCAACAATGGCGCAAACAGCTGTAGCAATCATCAAATCAAATACTTTTCGATATCATGCTGGAACATTGTTACTGGAACAATGCTACAACTCTTCCTGACCTTACTATTCTATTTTTTATTCACTTTAAGAATCCCATAGTGCGATTTCCTATGTATATCTTCGTCTTTGTTTGGGTCAGTATCCAAGTTTCTCTTACGTAAGGATGTTTTGAATAATTTTTTGACATTTTCTTTAAGGTTTACTAGCAATAACTTCTTATGCATTCATATATTTGTCTATCCGCATATATTTTTAAACCTTTACGTCATTATCTATGCTGCTGCGTGGATGATGATGAAGGCTATTCTGATATTGCGAGTAAAATCAAAGAAAGAGATACTCGAATCAGTCAATGTTAGAATTGATGATATAACAAAAAATAATCGATCATAGAGGTGGAATCATGGTACCCTCTGCCACACGCCGAAAGACGGCCCTCAGGGTACATAAGTACATGTAGATTGTACATGTAAATTTTATATGTAGATTGAGATTGTTATAGCCGAGCTAATGAGTTTTCTTTTTTTAAACATATGGTGAATTCAAGCCCATATAAAAATGTAAATAAGAAGATAGTGAAATTTTTCATTTTCAAGCAAATGGGTGAAAATTCTTTAAAACTCATTATACTGGATGGTTGTTCAACTCAACTTTCAATAAATCATATTTTAAGTATGGCATTCCGTTCATATTTTATTGACAATTTCTCTAGTTTAAGACTTGATAATCAAATTGAGTGTCCTCGGATATTTTTAGCGCGATAAAAGATCAAAAAATGCGACAATACACACCACTTAAAACAGAGTTAAAAGAAACTTCCAGAGAAATACCCGAGTATTTCCCTCATTGCGAAGAAGTCTGTTTGTAAAATCTCAATCCTTGCTCTACCTTTGTCTGTGCGGAAGTCTTCCATTTTGTCTTTGAACTCGAGCTCTGCTTCGCCATTGTTTCTCCCTCGTCTCCGTGGAGACCGCAAACACTTTTGGCGCGATATTGCTGTCGATTCGTAGTCGTCATGGACACGAATATTGTTTCATCTTCTCCCTCACAGGGTTTTTCCGAATGGCTGCTTCTGGTGCGCAAATAACGTTTTTTATACCTTCTCCAACCCTCAATTGTTTCTTAGACTGCGTCCGCGCCACGGATTGCAATACCGACGCTTTCTGAAAAGTACGTTTGAGACTTCGTTACAATGATGTGTCTTGGAATATTCCAGCGTCTTTGATATTGGATTTTTGTTGTTTTCGTAGCGGATTTATGCTTAAATGCGCCGTACACTGGTGTTTCTTTTCCTTTGATTGATTTTCAAAGCTTGTCCGTCTGTCCGTCCGGTGCCGTCCTTTTAATTGCAGAAAAAATAGGTTGGTAACACTTAAATTTACAAGCATAAATTATACTCAAAGCCCAAAATTTACAGAGATAAATTATACTCGAGTACAGATATACATGGGTGGTCTGAAAAGTTTCCGACATTTCGCCATTTCTCGACATGTTTTCTGAAAATTTTCTGAATATTTCTGAAAAATCTGGGGTCGGAAACTTTTCAGACCACCCTCGTAAATATGTAGATATACATCTGTCGATATACATTTGTAGATATACATCTGTAAATATACATAAGTAGATATACATGTGTAAATATACCGTTCTTCTAATTGCAGGAAAATTACATTGGTGACACCTAAGTTTACACACATAAGTTATACTCGGATATAGATATACATGTGTAGATATTTACTCCTCAAAATACTAAGGACATTCAAAAATCCCTTCTAATACGCCCATTGTCGTTCAGAAAGTTATTTTCCATCTCATTTCTGCATGAGCTAGTTAAGATTTTACATTGTTGATAATTACGTGTAACAATGCTGCGTTGGTTAAATTCAAATTTGAGATTATTCAGGCGCGGTAAAGGCTTAAATATTTTTGCATATGTTATTCACCATTCCTAAGTACTAGTATTGCGCGAAATTGTTTCTCTGTGGAGTGAGTTAACATTGTGGGTAATGAGCGAAATTAAATGGCCATTCTGCGTAGTGTGTTATTCCATTTTCAATATACCCGAATGGTTTGGAATGACCTCAGTTGTAAAAGCACTTTTAACAATACTATTACTATTATACTGCAGTTACAATGTTGTTAAGCCCCTTTATATTCAAGTAAGACTTACATAATGTATATTCTAACTCCACCATCCATAACTCTAGAAGTCCAATGAGTACCAAATACTATAACGCACACAAAAATAGTAGTACTCATTCCATAGATCATGTGTATCCCCTTTATACATTTTTATACCACATAAATCTCACAGTCATAGTAGTCACACAGTTTACATATGTTTTTTGGACATTTCGTTTTCACGAAATAATGATCAACTATAGCTAAACCAACATCAGTAACATTTCATCCAATACAAAACACAACAATGTTTGTGATAACCCCCATGAAAATCACATGTATATTAATACTCTGTAACAATGGAAAAATATCACCCGTACACTCCAACAATGCAATAACAATACACAACAATAAAACTTTAGCCATAGGTTACTATTATACATATTCATATACTAGTAAATACATTATGAGACTGTTTCAATGAGGCATCCAACAAAGAATGAGCATAGACTTCCATTTACATACAGTAAAATTTATTTTAACCGGGATTCGAACCTGGATCCTTGGCATTCGAAGTCCAGCATAATATCTCCATTCCACCTCCAAGGTCGGTTTAGTTAGAAAAATTCTCAGACACGGCAAAGCTTAGTTCCAGAAACTTCTCAAACGTTATATTCCTGCAAAGTACGGTCTTTAGATTTAATCAAGGTTGTTCTTTTCAGCTTTAAGATTCCCTAACGCCTTAAAGTTTCTTCCCAGGATTTAATTTCTTAATCCAGCAAGAAAATCGACGAGTAGCCTTTTGCTTCATTTGCCGTAATGTAGATGTGATTCGCACGAATAACATTTCACTCCGTCTAGGGTTAGATCGATGGAAAGCAAGAGTAAAAATAAAAAAATAGAAGGAGCATAGTACAGTGGGTGTGGAGGTTTTGGAGTGGAATATAAAAAGAAAGCTCTGAAAACGGAAAGAAAAACGAAAAAAAAAGAAATGTGGGCATCGAGAAATTTCATTCAGTTAAAGCACAATTCCCCATGCGCCGTGGTGCATTTTTAAGATCTTCGGCCTCTTTTTTTTATTTTAACGTGAGTTTGCGAAACTGGGTCGAGCAGATTGTTTCAATATGCGATCCCTAAGGGGGGAGACGAACTATTGAAACAACCGCGAAGTTGCCATGGCTCCTTGAATTTCGCACACACATGATATACGTAGATACGTTTTTAATTGGTAAACATTTTAATGTTGCTCAGGGTTGGGAAACTGGGAGAAATTTAAGTAAAGGGAATGAGTATGAAAAAGTAAAAAGAGCGAGATACTTTGAAGTTTTATTTGTTACCATGGAGACTATAACTTTGTCTGCTTGTTATAGTCCGGCCTGTATTGAATTTTCTTTTCTATGACACTATTGTTGATGTAGCACAACCGTTATATTCCTCATATTTTTGGTACACGCAAGAATTAATTAAAGCGGTAAATTCATGAGCGGTCTCTACCCAAAATTCTTCAACAATAACGCGTTAGCCAATATGATCTTCAACAATAGCATGGCAACCAATATATTCCGCAACAATGACACGTTGACCCATATATTCTTCAACAATAGGCTGTTGGCCCATACATTTTGCAACAATACCGTATTGTTCCATAAATTCTTCAGTAGTATCACATCGCATACATTATTACAACAATAGAACGCTGTCCCATAGTTTCATTAAACAATGGCAACTGTTGTCATCGAGACGCTTTTCAAACAGCGCTGAATTTTTAAAAATATTTAAGCCAAGCTTTCACTATTTAAATTCTAGAACGCAATTCAACGATAGCGTAATAAACTATATTAAAGTTGCTCTCTTTCCCAAGGCACTTTTCTATAGTCTAGAACTTTTATAAATTACTGATGCAGGAAGATAAAAACACCATGTAATTGCATTGAAAATGTATTAAAGCAGTATAAAAATAATAATTACCCTAGCAAGTCGAGTCAAACATAATGGAAATTCCCTAGATACATACAGAGAAATATAGAATACGAGGTGAAAAAGAAAGAAACCGAAAATTTCAAGCCACGTAATATTAATTACCTTAAAATTATGATAGTTACATAAATATATACAGAATAACACAATAAACTTATATCATTATAAAGTTATAAAACATATAATAGTAATGAATCCAGCCAAAGGCATTCTTTAATGATCAGTGTTAAAAATGAATCTTATCAAGCAATAGCTGTTGATAACCTATTACAAAAATCTTCAATGAAACGAAATATACAATCGTACAAAAATAGAGATATCAACCGGTTTCGACTTTCGAACTACATTATCAGGACGAGAAAATTAGTTAGAAACAGTTTTGACTGTTAATTTACTTCCGATTGTTTATCTACTCTTGATAGTTTATTTACTTTCGATTGTTATTTTCTTTTGATTTTTTATTTACTTTGACTGTTTATTTACTATTGATTGTTCATTTACTATTGATTGTTAATTTACTTTTGATATTTTATTTACTTTTTATTGTTATTTACTTTCGATTGTTATTTACTTTTGATATTTTATTTACTTTTTATTGTTATTTACTTTCGATTGTTATTTACTTTTGATATTTTATTTACTTTTAATTGTCATTTACTTTCGATTGTTATTTACTTTTGATTGTTTATTTACTATTGATGGTTTATTCACTTCCGATTGTTTATTTACCTTCGATTGTTTATTTACTTCCGATTGTTTGTTTACTTTTGTTTCTTCATTTACTTCCGATTGTTTATTTACTCATAATTGTTTATTTATACTTCATTGTTTATTTAGTTTCGATTGTCATTTACTTTTGATTGTTATTTACTTTCGATTGTTTATTTACTATTGATGGTTTATTTACTTCCGATTGTTTATTTACCTTCGATTGTTTATTTACTTTTGATTGTTCATTTACTTCCGATTGTTTATTTACTCATAATTGTTTATTTATTCTTAATTTTTTATTTACTTTCGATCGTCATTTACTTTCGATTGCTTATTTACTCTTGATTACTTATTTACTTTTAATTGTTCGTTTATTTTCACTTAATAAATTAATCGACCTTGACGTTGTAACATCGAAACCCGTAACTTCTTCTATTCAATAGTTTATACATAATTTTTTTTATATTAAAGAATTTTAATCAGCATTATTTTCAGAAATTTTCGGAATTGCATTTTGTAACGTACAATTGCTTAAGATGTACATTCTTATCATTGAGTGAAGTTTCTAAGATTTCAAAAGAAAAAAATGAATCAATACTTCAGGTGGGATGTATTTTCTGTTAATTAATTATTATATAATTATTGAAAATAAGTGGAAGGCATTTAAATTACATACAATTGTTGCAATCAGTACAAATTTTGGATCTCTAATTCTAGGCAGCATAAAATATACGTAACCTTTTCCTTAATTTACGCTGTATACTCATAAGAACGTAGCGCGGATGTCCTCATACACATTTCCGCCAAGAGCAGTCTATCCTCGGCACCACTTTGGCGCTCCGGAGTGTAATTGGTGCGGACGCCAGTAATTAAAGTCATTTTCCGTCGGCTAAAACCAAAGTTTCGACTGCGGCGGAGTTTCGATTGTATTTCGGTGCGCGCGGACGTGCTGCTCTCTGCCGGCGGACGGAGTAAGTGACTCGGGACCGCCGAAACTTCAACAATGTGCTGGGGAAATTGAGGCTGAGATGACGGTTTCCCGAAATACTCGAAATTAATTTCCACTTTCACAACAGGAGATGCTGGAGAGGGTGGAATTTATCTTTTTATTCTGAACGTTTTTTTCTTAAAAACCTGGGTAAGAAACACTTCTGCGATTCTGAGGTACAAAGAAAGGCAATACGCTTTGTAAAAAATTGCTATGATAAATCGGTAAGTGTTACTCGGATGCTTCAGGAGGCAGGATGGGAATCTTTAGAAGAAAGAAGGCTCAATCAGAGATTTAAATTACTTGATAAATTCAGACAGAGCACGTTCATAGAAGATGTAGCCGATATTATGCGCCCTCCTTGCTATATAGGCCGTTCTGATACAGCGAGAAAGATCAGAGAAATAGATGCTAAAACCAGTCGATTCAAGAATTCTTTTTTTTCCGAGAACAATACGCGAAAATAATCGACTGGGTAAATAGAGTCCTGGTGCTTGCACCCCCTGCCACACGCCGAAAGGCGGCTTGCAGGGTATAGATGTAGATGTAGATGATTCATTTAGGAAAATTTATGACGTAGAAAAGTGGCCTGAGGATTTTACAAAGTCCATCCTGATTCTGTCACAGAAAAAGAGTAATGCCTTAGAATGCCGGGAATACCGAACAATTAGCTTAATATCTCATGCGGCAAAAGTTATTTTAAGGGTATTGAATGGAAGAATCGAGGGAAAAACTAAGGAACACATAGGAAATGACCAGTTCGGTTTTCAGAGAGGGAAAGGAGCAATGGATGCAATTGGGGTAATGAGGGTATTGGTAGAACCAAGCTTAGAATTTAAAAGGGACGTTTGTGTATATCTTGCTGATTTTGAAAAGGCCTTCGATAGAATTCAATGATCAAAACTGATGGTGATACTAAAGAAAATTAGGTTGGATTAGAAAGATAGGCGTTTAGTGCAAAATTTGTATTTAAATCAGACCACACGAGTAAGAGTTGTTAATGGGGAATCAGAATTGGCAGAGTTAGGGAGGGGAGTAAGACCAGGCTGTCTTTTATCAACATCTCTTTTTAACATGTATGCAGAAGAAATAGTCAAAGAAGCTTGGGATGAAATAGATAAAAGTTTGTTATTATCTGTTAGAATTTATCTTTTTATTCTAAACGTCTATAAAAAATGACAGTTTTTCTCCTGAGTGTTTCTCTCCACTTGTTTACTAGAAAAGGTTGTTTAAATACCTTTAAAAGTAGCAGGTTATATGCCTGATGCTAATCTTTTTAGACAGGGTATAAATGTAAATAAATATTCATATAATCTGTCATGATCTGGCTGGCTCATGCAGTAGCCTTACTTAACTAGAACTAGCCTCTTTGCTTGATTATAACTTACTTCTTTTAAGAAAGATTTAACATCAAAATTGCCGAGTTTGTGTCTAATTTCAGAAATATCCAAAGTTTATCCTTAGTGGTTCAAATCCTGTATAAGGAATTTAAGTTCTCAGAAAGAATTAAGTTCTCAGGTCCTGTGACATCGATGAACAAGATATATACAATATTACATAGAAGATATACAATAATGACAGTTTTATAATTTATCATGAAACTGAATGCTGATGTTTACTGTTCCACAAAAGGTTTTATTTAAGAACTACCGGTTTCGGTGTACAACCATCTTCAGGTTCGAACAGACTGAATCCTCAAAACGCCGAGACTTACATTGTAATTTGGCTAATTATAGACAAAAACACAATGTAGATAGTTGAAAATTAACGTTACGTAACCGTGATTGAAATTGTACGTTAATTTTCAACTATCTACATTGTGTTTTTGTCTATAATTAGCCAAATTACAATGTAAGTCTCGGCGTTTTGAGGATTCAGTCTGTTCGAACCTGAAGATGGTTACACACTGAAACCGGTAGTTCTTAAATAAAATCTTCTGTGGAAAAGTAAACATCAGCATTCAGTTATGTATTTCCACCACATTACGGCCGAGGATATAGATTTTATCATGAAACATTTGCTTCTTTCAACTGAATCTGCATATATACTACTTGTAACGTATGATTCCAACGCATGAATCGTTCAAAGCAGACGTAGAAAAGCATTGAACATAAAAATAAACCTCATTTGTAAATATATACTGGGATACATGTACTTAATATTGGATCAGGGGAAAATTAAACTTGAAACAACCACCTTTTTCCGCCCTGATTCATCGGATATTTCATTTTGTATTGAGATAGGCTAAAATATAGGTTTTGATGGGAAAACGACGCAAAACCATTCTCACGTAAATAAGCATTTCATTAGTCTTTATAGAGAAGACTAAAACTCCATTTTCCTATCTGACGCGTATATGATCCCGTCTATTTCACTCAGCATTATTATCAGTTCCATTCCAGGGACTTCACCTTTAAGGAATATATTACAAAAGGCACCCATTTCTTGGAAGTACGCAGTGATCCTTCACAGATACATTTAGAATCCAATTAAACGTGGCTCTTTTTCGCTCGAGAGGAGAGCTGGGAATTATTGGATCTCAAGAGGGAGGAATGCCGCTTAAGCAGATATCTTTCGCTTTAAATACAGCCTTTTATTGCCTCTGATACCTTTTAAACTTCTCCTCGTTCCCTTTTGTTTCCTCTTTCATCATTCTCTTTTAGGTCACTCACATTCCTTACTCATTCACCCTTCGTTTTAAGGGGCAGAAACCACTTCAAAGGATATGCAATCACATAAGGGGTTTTCAATACAGTGCCATACTGTTATTACGTTTTTCATGCGTTTTATTTTTCTTTATTTATTCTTAAACACTACAAGTAGGCACCAGGCCAGGTGGTAGTATTAAAGAGGAAAAGAAAAATAAAATACCCTGCCTGGTATTCACCCTAGTCGGGAGGAAAAACCCCCAAAACCTCCCGAAGGCAGTACATCATCATAAAACAGCAAATATAATTACAGATATAATTACAAGATACAGAAATAATTACTAAATACAAATATAATTGCAATATATAACTACAAAACCCTTTTAATTCTATTTACAAATGCTTTACAGGAAGGAGGAAAAGCTTCGAAAACTTCTTCAGGTATATTGTTCTATTCGACTATTCCGCGATATTATCCCGTTATGATTTTCAATAATTCTATTGCATTGAAATTTTATTCGTTTAATACAGCTGAAACTGCAATATAACCCGCTTAAGACGCTTTTCGGAGGAAGCAAAAACCGCTTCTTAAGTGGGATAGCGTTATAACTAAGTCGTGTAATTCTGGTTGCTTTGCATTATATATTTGAAGAATAGTCTGCTTTTTGCACTAAGATAGCTTTTTGTACTTACTTAATTTTGGTAATTTTTCTCTCTAAAGTGAAGGAGTTTTCACCAGGTAGGCAATTAGGGAAGAATAATGATTTTTTTTAACACCAGTTTTAATAAGAGGGCATCGCAGAGCGCGATCTCTCCAAAACTATGCTCATCAGCCCACGAAACACTTTTTCTGTTCTTTTTTTCAATATATTCACCTCTTAAGATTGTAAAGAAAAATCGAAAGACGGCTTTTTAATTTAGCAATCAGTCCTGAGAAGAAGTGATATAGAAAATTACTAAACTCTATGGGTAAATTCAAATTTTCGCTCTATTTCTTGATGAAAAAAATGAATTTGTCATTTTTTACTCTATTTTTAGCAGGAATCAGGAAACGCTCACTTTAAAATGTTGTGTCATTTATTTATTTTGGAATATGATGGAAGAACACAGAAAATAGATGACTAGAAGGATAGATAAGGATATGTGTGTATATTTTTTAACATTTTCGCCAAATATAGGCTTCGAATTACTCTCCCGAAGATCACGTATTTTAATGATGAAAAAAGTATCAACAACAACCTCTTACAGATATTGAAAGGAGGGTTTCAGGGTATATATTTAGATATAGGTGCAAACGAGTGATCTCTTAGTTTGAAATGATCAATTCACCGAAAGGTATTTGACCGACAAACTCGCTTGATCGACAGGCAGTTTGATAGACAGGTCATTTGATAGACAGGACGTTTGATCGACAGGTTGTTTGATCGGCAGGTCGTTTGATCGACAACTCGATTGTAATGTAGCATATTAGTTATCTCGGTTTAACTAGATACCGTTCAATCGAGCTGTCGGGGTCCCCATATAGCCAAGTGGGCTACGCGTTCGTCTTCGTTTATGATGGTCCCGGGTTCGATTCCCGGTGGGGCCTAATGTTTGATATATGTAATCCTATAGATCGACCGTCGCTCATTTGGTAAGAAATTATCTATAAGTAGGCCTGTACGTTAGGAATAGAAATATTTAATTGGATATTATTGGTATCTATTGTACTGTCAACTGCATATAAAAGGTGTATTGAAAGGGGTTTGGGATATGCTTTTTTTTAAGATATTATTAAATGTATAATATTTATTTATATATTGTTGTTAAAAAGGGATCTTATCCAGTTTGACAATATAGTGATGTTATTTAGGAATGTTAAATGTAGTAATATAAGTGTAAAAGGGTTTTTGATTTAACGATGTTTGTGGCTGCCACCTGAATACCGTCAAACTGTAGCAATATGTTAATAATAATAATAATATTTTTTACACTTTAATACACTTTTATTGCACAATTCTACAAATATTACATTGATGTGTACAAAAATTCAGTATTAGTAATAATTTGAGAAAACAAAAGAATTATTAAAGTCAGAAATTATATGACAATTTTGGTCCTCCTGAGCCAGTTTGTGGCTCATCAGGAGGTGCCAGGTTATAGAATATAGGTCAAATTAAAGTAAATATAAAGATAAAGAAAAGATAATTTTTGAGCTCTATGAGTAGCAAACATATAGGGAATTTATATAAAATACATTATATATAAAATATATAACAAAGTAATTCTAATAAGATGCAAAATTATACAATGAGATTCTTCGGAGCCACTTGGTAGCTTGGTAATAATAATAATAACAATAATAATAATAATAACAATAATAATAATAATAAATAATAATATAATGAGCTTTGTTAAGTATGTTTCCCAATACCCTCCTGTAGAATATTGGGTTAAGACAATCCTTTCAGTGCCTCATACATCAATGAGAAAGCTGGAAGAAACTACTCATTCTAAAGTAATCAGCACATTGTAAAGCATTGGCCTCCAACATCCTCTCTTCTTAGATGGAAGCAATCCCGTTGTGCTGAATCCTTTTCAATCAGACGCCGAGAAACACAAAGAAAAAGGGGTTCCCTGCATTCCCAAACGCAAGGGAATGTAGAAAACACAGTTGGGGACTTTCTCACATTCAAATGCCTTCTCTCGACTTCAAAACGCTCTTCCTTGAGAAAAAAAATTCGTCGCGAAGATCATAGATAGCGGCGCTCTCTTACGGGAAAAAATGAAAGCGTGGGGAGACTCCCAAAAATGCCTTTCTCGGGCTGGGAAGATGAAAGGGTTAAAATCCGACACTTGTAGGGCAGAATTCAAAATGTTACAAGATTCGCTGGGCGTGGTTATGAGAGAAGGGCAAAAGGAAAGGATTTTCAGCGGAAAATAAGACGGCAGTCGTACTCGAGATTTGGATTAGGTCTAGTGGAAGTTGTTATCGCTTAACGAAGGAATTATCATACTCGAGTCAAAGTAAGCGGAGTAGCTGTAGGAGAAGATAAAGGTTATTTTATGAAATATGAAATGCTGTGAAATGCGTATGATATTTTGCTCTGAAGCTAAAATATACATCGAAGTAATGTATTTTAATCTACCATATCCATTTTTTAATCATCATTTTGTATGATTCAGTTTGTAAAAACCACCGTGTACCATGTTTCTAAATATGCTGTAATATGTAATAGTATGCTATGTCTAATGTATGTATAATAGTATGTTATATATAATGTATGTATAATAGTATGTTATGTATAATGTATGTATAATGTATGTATAATAGTATGTTATGTAATATGTTATAGGTCATATTTTTTCTTTACCAATGTACATACTGCTTCTAAACACCCAAACTCGTTTAAGACGCTCCCTCTTAAGAAGATATCCCGTTTAAGACGCGGTTTTCTCTGGGTCCCGGTACCTTTCATATGAAACATATGGCATAACGCATAAAACGATCCGCTACCCGCTTAAAAAACGGATTTTTTCCCGTCTTCAGATGCGTTGTAACTCGCTGTAGCAAATCGCTTATCTCATTCGATAGACAAAAATATTTTTACATTATCTATGTCACCGTCCTATCCCCTCTCCTTATATTTAAAAGGGTTGAGAGTCTCCTCTTTTGATTGGCTAATTTTATTGAGAATGAAATGAAGATATTGCGAAGCAGAGGTATGTTAAGGTAATCGATAAACTAAATTTTTTTAAATCATCTGTATCCCCGTCTTCTCTCCTTTACTTGTCCCCAAAACGGATTCTTATGAGTTTCTCCTTTTGAATGACTAAAATTGTGAGATTAAATTGAAGTTATCGAAGAAACGTCAAGCGTATTTGGGTGGGGAAATGGAGTATCAGAGTTTCGATATACTTCATTATCATCGATAAATATCGAGATCTATACATCCAGTTAAGAAACCCTGAGGGAAAATTCAAATTATAAAGATGCATTTTTCATTTGTTGGTGTTTTTTAAGCAGGAAGCGGAAAACTTTCCCTCAAAAATGGTGTGTCAGTCATATGTTTTGATGGAGCGTGACGAAGGAAAAGCACTGGCCACCGAAATCGGAAGTTTAGAAATAATATATAAGGACTAGTTATGCGAAAATTTCGCACAAATATTCAGCAGTGCTCATGTTTCTGCGGTTGTCGTTCTGCTTCCAAAAGATGCAAGGTGGTCGGTTTATTAAAATCTTATGATTGCGTACCACGTCGAGGTCTTCGTTAATGAAGACTATTATAATATTATTACCACTCTTCCAATCATTTTTCATGAAAAAACTATTCATTTACCACAATTAACGTAACCAAGTAAACAAACTCCAAGCATGACAACGCCGATCTACGAATCCAGTACCTTAACTCGAGAATGAAGATTTTAACCCAATATTTGACCGAATGGTGTACTTTTTACATGTTTGTCTATTTTCAACAGGAAGCGGGAGACTTATTTAAAATAGCGTGTCATTTGCATGTTTTGGTTGAGTGTGTGAAGGGAAAAAAGCGCTTGTTACCGTAAACGAATGCTTAGAAATTATATATAATAATAGTCGAAATGATAATTTTAGCTTATTCAAATCCAACCATGACCATGATAAAACTACATAATGAATCGGAGACAAAATCCTGAAATATGGCTCAATAACGGCCACGTAAATAAATAGCGGCGACGTAACGCCCATCCCCGCTATTTATTTTTAAAATTATGATAATTATACGAAGTGATAATTAACGCAGATTCAAACCCAACCAAAATCAAACCATGAACATTTTAAATCGGAGACAAAATCGTGAAATATGGCTCAATAACGGCCACGTAAACAAATAGCGGCAACGTAACGCCAATCCTCGCTATTTATATTTAAAATTACGATAAAGGTACGGAATGATAATTTACGTTGATTCAAACCCAACCAAAATCTAATCATAATCATGATGAAATTGCATTTTAAATCAAAACCAAATCGTGAAATATGGTCTATTAACGATTACGTAAATAAATAGCGGCGACGTTACGCCAATCCCCGCTACTTATATTTAAAATTATGATATTTACGCTTATTCAAACCCAACCAAAATATAACAGTAAGCATTTGAAATTGGAGACAAAATTATGAAATATCGTTCATTAACGGCCACGTAAACAAATAGCGGCGACGTAACGCCAATCCCCGCTATTTTCCACGCAGCGTTTCTGCCACACTCTGGCGAAAGTCGGATAAATAAGGCGAAAGCAAACAATGGAACCCTGAGAATGAGGATTTCGTATTAAAGAGTACAAAAGTAAGGAGAAGAAGCTCCGCTCTTGGGAAATCACACTTCGAAATTAAAACGGTATTCCTCGAGGGCCTCAGAGATGTCGGGAAAAAATGAGGATTTCCTCCGCCGTTGATTGGTTTGATTCGGATCTTTTCCGAATGTGAAGAGGAATATATATGCAAGCGATAAAAAAGGAGGACTATTCCAGAGACGTTTTTTCCTGTTATTGGATGCTAAAGAATGGGGACCTCTATATAGAAGAGGAAATAGAAAGGATGAAATAATTGAAAGGCGTAATTCAATTCAGCTATTTCAGCTCAGTAGTAAAACCCCTTTCCGTGTGATTTATTTTTTCCAATATTACCACCTCTTTCTTTCTTTAATACCGGGCTCTCCAGGACTCTAAACGGACCTGGATGGGGTGTATGGGGTGGAATCTTGTCCAAGAGGTTTGATTGGTACATTCCGGAAGGAAATTGGGCAGCTAGAAGAGCTACGGTTGGCTTAAAAAGTTTACTGTTACTATTCCAAAAGAAAAGGGGGGATAGCTGACGTAAAGTGTACCATTTTGCCAGCCGCTCATAGGTAGGCTGACCTTACGTCCCGATTTTGCCGGGACAGTCCCGTCTCCTGCCATTCTGTCCCGTGCCTAACGTAAAATATTGTACTTTGCCCTCAGACGTCACATACTGGGCTGGAATCGAAAGAAAGGTCCAAGACACATTTTTTTCTTTTTCTTTTTGAGTGTGGGACTAGAAACTTAGCATAGTCATTCAAGAAGGAATATATTTTACGTTCTTATTTTTCATTTTTCGTTATTTGTACTCGTTGAATAGATATAGGGCGTCAAACTTGACCAATTTTAATAGAAAAGAGTGGATACGCTAATAAGAAGTTAAAATTTCCTAGTACACTCTAAAAATATTACTTCAATTTTCATACTCAATAAAGAAAACTTTTATTTTGCCTCTTGGCCAGTTTTTTTTTCGACTCTAGCCCACCGTGCGTCGCGATACATTATCACGCTGTTATGAAATTGAATGGCCAGATAGAGATAATTAAGTTTTTTTGCTAAGGATATGCTGAGTTCAAACGCACGGTGAAACATGCATGAATAATCAAAAACTTTCTTGGTAAATTTAATCATAATTGGAATAATTAACTTTTACAGGAAACGTTAGATTCCAAAAATAATGCTATTTTACCCTTGAAACTTATTACAACTCTTGGTTTTACGGTTATAGCGTCTGATTGATATAAAATTCCATATTGGCCATTTCGAAACTTAATAGCTACAGTTTTGAAATCTTCTATTGAAAGAGTGATTACTTATTTTAATACAGGAGTTTACGTATAAAATCATCATTAGTAGAAATCATTAATAACGCGAATTAGAGAAAGACTGCCATGTGGATAGCGCGTTCGACTTTGGTGAAAGCGGTCCCAGGTTCGATATCCGGTGTTAGCTAAAGTGCGATCTCAGCTGTCGAGGCACTTTTAACAATACTATACTAATTGAAACATTAAAATGGCGATCCATCCTAATAAAATACATCTACCTCACTGCCTGCTGAAAAATGTGTACATGATCAAGATACCACCTGATTCTGCATTAAAAAAATGCTAAAATAGTAATATAGATTCAAATAAATATGCGGTCCAATATAGGAAACTGTATAAATTCGGCAGCCTTCCCATAAGGTTCATACGAAAACAATGTTAGTGGCATTAGTGCCTGGGAGCAAGGAATGGATTTTGAGGGACTTGTGATTGGGAAGGAATTACATCCACTTCCTTGTTTCCATGATCGGGTAGTCTTGTTTTTGAAAATGAGAACAGATAAGCCCGAGGGTATTTTGCCTTGGATAACTTCAGCGGAAAGAGCAGGGCAAGTTTGGGAAAGATTTCTTCATTAAAAAAACTAGAATCGTTTCTGTAGATCTCTATTTGATGCTATGATGGGAAGGTGAGTTGTAGGAATGACCTAAATTTGAGGATTGTTGCAGTTTTTGTCTCTGAATACGCATGAATGTGCTTTATAACAGAAATACTCCTTTTAGTGTGAAAGAAATGAAATTGGAACAAGGCTGTTAATGAATATGAGGTCGAAAATCTCTCAGTAAGCAGACTACGTCAATGAAGAGTAGGTCCTCTTCTTTTTCCATACATTTCATAAGGGTCTCTCTTTCACACACATATATTATTGTTAGAGTTAAGTTCAACAATAACCTTAGTCGTCAGGGAGACGGGTTGTTCATCATCACAATATTGTACACCATTTTTGTCTGTTTCGTCCAAATTTTCGCGATTTATAGTTGAAAATGATGTTCCGTGGTCAAAATTAGAATTTTTATTAACTTTCCTTTCTTTCGATTCTTGTATAGATATCATAGTATCATTATTTCTGATTGAATTCTGCTAAAATTAGAGGACTGCAATCAATCAAAATGTAATTTAAGTGCATTTATTATGAGAATATCTTCGTGTCGTCCAGAGTCGAACCAAGAATACTTTCGGTAGAAAAATGTCGATATAAAATCGTTCATTATTCCTCTAAATAATCTTTAAATTGCATAATATTATCTGGTTGGGTAGTGCGTGTAATTAATGTAATGAAGAAATAAAACTTGTAAATTTGTGGAAAATTACTTTATTTCCTCACTACTTCAATGGCTTTGCACAAGGTAACGCCTGAACATCTAGATTTCACGCATAATTAATGTACAAATATTTATTGAATGTATTTCTTACGGAAGTTAAATATCGGGTAAAGAGATATATAAAAATTTAAATATGGACACAATGAAATATTCCAATCTAAGGGCCATTATTGGGTATGATCTCCGTAGCGGCGGCCGCGAGATCTCTTTTCACAAAAGTAAACAAATGAAGAACTCTATACGCCCCCTCTTCATCTGTGACATTTAATCGGGATGGCAAAATCATCCCGCGAACCCCCTTTCACTTGTTTTTATATTTAGTTCTCGGACAGGGGACAGTGCGGCGCCACCTCCACGTCTTCCGGTCCGTCATTAACTTCCTAGAATTTAATTAAGAGTGATTGACGCCCGCTCGGCACAATTTCGACCAATCTCACACTTCCTTTGTTTATTTTTCGCTGGCGGAAATGTCCCTACGCAACCTGGTTGCTTCCATTTCGTTTCCACGGATAATTAAAGTGCGCGGTCCCTACTCCGTTTGTTTCCGTTTCTAACTCTAGCTTGCATTCTGTTTATTTCCTGCGGACTAGGATAGGAAATGCGCTCAATTTTAGAGTTGGAGCGAATGTCTGATTCACTTGACCAGTTCTCTCGTGGGTCAACACTGAATCTCTGTGTGTTAAATAAGCGGAAAATTAGAGAAATGTGAAACGTCGGTTTAAAAATGTATTCTTACCACAGGGATTCACGGTAGTTATATTTTATTACATTTTACTTATATCATGTTTTGGAAGGTCTGCTTTTCGCAGAGAATGTTATAGTTGCTTGGTCATTTTATACCATACGATGAAATAATTACCACGAATTAAATGAGAGGAAAATTAGAGAAATGTGAAACTTCAGTTTAAAAATGTATATATACCGCAAGGAATCACGACAGTAATATTTTAAAAATCACCACGTGGTTACACCTAGTGGTGGGATTAAAGTAATTTAAATAAGAAATAAGTTCATATCCCTGAGTAGTATGCAATCTCAAACCGTATTCTGAAAAAGATTCGCAATATGCTGAAGAAAACTTAATAATTCTATGAAGCAATTAATAATAACAGGTTCTGTGCGCAAATAATAATGAATTAATATTATACCACCTTACATGACGGAACCCCATTTAATAAATGAGAAGAAATTGACGTATTTTCCACAAAATTTCTTTATCAACCGGTTTCGGCCAACCAGCCATCATCAGGTTGGGTGAAGTCCATTTCTTCCCATTTAATAATAAATTGTTATGGTCGTAAATTTATTTATTTATTTAACTCAAACAGGTCTTTCCCACAAATTTGAGTGATAATAATCCAATAATTATGAATACTATAAGAAACAGTAGTGAAAATTTGGATTTTAGGTGTGTTTTTTATAATTCGTGCATCCACTCCCCATCATTGGTCCTAATTATCAAAATGTCATTTTCTACAGTTTTAGTTTCAAAGTAAATTTTGAATTTCTATACAACACTGTTGTACATATCTAGAAATCTAGAAATTATTTCCTAAAAATTCCTCACATTTACTTTCAAAAATGTCAAGTATTAGGGTAATGTGAACCAAAGTATTGTAGAATTAAAGGAATAACGGTATGAAGAGATTCTTAGGAGGGATCCCTTAACCACATTCCCTTAGGTGTACTCTTGTTGGGCGATATTTTATTTGATGAAGTTTTCCTCTTGTATGTTATGACCAATCATGTCAGGAGCTCCAGATGATTAATAACTTCTTTAACGATAAAATGTACTATCTTCTCCTTAAGAGACTAAATGAGAGTTGATTTTATTTTCCTTCTTTATTAGACTATTCGTATTTTTCATTAATCCAATGATATATCAGACCACAGGATACTTGTAAAATCCTAAATAGACTTTAAATTGGCGACAAAACTCTGGGTAAAATCCAGCAGTCTCTCATAGACACTTGTAAAAAACTCTGCAAACTTCAGGGTAGTTCAACCCGTTCATGATCAGCTTTGGATAGAAAATGAGGCGCACTTGCTAAAATCAGAAAGTTTTCATCCCGTGAAGGAAATTTACACACGCTCAGATTAATGACCTCACGTAAAAGCTCGTTTCGTAAAATCCAATAAAGAAATTTCCAAAAGGAATTCAAGATCACTCATACTTCGTTCTATATTATCCGAGGAGAGAACAAGACCGAGACATATGAAAGAAAAGTAAATTTTCTATACCTCGTGCCAAAAAATATTCCATTCGTAAAGATATGGAAGAAGGAACGGATAAAGATCTAAAAAGTTTTTTTCAAAGTTAAGGGTATCGAAGCAGAGACTCTAAGAATGGGATACCGAAAAGAAAATGCACTCCACGCCTTAAGATTTATCCTGAAAATATTCTTTCATTGTAAGGGTCATTAAAGAGCATGTTCTTGACATGCCATACGCAGTTCCAGATTTCGAGACGTTTCTTACGTTTTTTATTTTGCAAAGATAATGAGATTGTTTTGCTTCCTAACGTTTCCACTGGAATTCGGGTGAAATTATTTTTCAGAATTCCAGCGAAGGAATTAGAGGCTTTAGTTTCTTACCTCGTTTGGTAAGAGACATAAGATTTCTTGGGCTTCTTTTTCATAAAGTTTGATTTTTGTTTTCTTCACATTTAACATTGCGAAACTGCTGTTTCTGGTCCATAGAATGTTTTATATCTAGCGTATAAATCTACTATTCACAGAAAAGATTAGTAAGGTTGGGAGGAAGGAAGGAGGCTAGATGAAAATTAACTGCAGTACTTATATATTTTGGTAGAATTTTGGAATGGTATATACAACGTAAATTCCAGGGTCACATTTAGGTTTGACGAGGTGTTTGAAGGGAATGAGGCACTTTATATGTCTGACTGTACTTTGTTAATTAAAAATTGTAACTTTCTTTTGTGTTGCATGTATCTAATATGGTAATTTATAAACCTACCAGATATCTTAATCTATTTGCAAATTGTATAATATTCATTGAGTGTATATATCCATTTTTATTTATTTTTGGAACCTCCAAGAGAGTTAGGCCCTATGCTATAGCTTGTTTAGCTTATAAGTAAATCCAGTACAGGGAATACTCTTCAATACTGATCATTTCCGTTAGAAAGTCCTCCCAAATCAAGCGAATCAAGCGTCTTGGATGGATACCTTAGGCGTTCCACAAGGTATGGAAATCGGTCCTTTGCTATTCTCAGTATAAATCAACTGTCTTAGCAATGATATAGGGAATTATGGAGGAAGATATGGAGAAAATTTATTAACCGTGAACATACTGTTAATTAGAGAATCTTCCTGCTTTTAATTCTTTGAAAAATGGTTATCTCAATTAGAAAGTATAAACACTACCTGTGGGTAAGAAATTTGGTATTAGAAGACTCACTCTCTGAGCTATCAAATTGTCTTAGAAATCACTCAGCCCTCTGGCGGTGAAAGCTAGACTCTAGTGAAAATTAGATCAAAATTCAGTTAGCATTTCCTCAGTGAATTCAGGAGTGATGAATTTTAGGAAGATGAAATAGAATGTATCCTCCCTATCGTATTGGAATATCAAATTTGATAGATATTTGATTGGGATTGATAAAATATAGGATTAATTCCGCGAAAGATACACAAAACCAATTACAAATTATGATTGCAAAGGGCATGTATCCCTTGCCAGTTACCTGCATAACAGGAGTACGGAATTCAATGCAAACATTTTATATTTAGGTTGAAAATATTTAAAATTGAGATTCGATATTAGATTATACGATTCGATCTTACATCATCATCAGTACCGAGGATCATTAAATATTGCTTGTCAAAATTATAATGAATTTCGAACGAAAAAGGCGAATTTATTTCTGTAAGGGAATTATTAATATGTATTCTCTTATATGTAAATCCTGTTTTACTCTATGTTTCATTACTTACGTTTTTTAGTTGCGAAATAATGTAGCAACTTCATTAATAAAACGCTATATAGTTATGACAGAATAGAATAATAAGATATAAAATCAACTGATATGGTAATAACGTAACTCGGTGATATGGCAATGAAATCCAAATATTATGAAGTAATAACATAATTAGTGCTTGAGCAACATTACGCTACGCTGCGGTACTGTTTAACTCGTTGTTATTTCTAAACTTTATTGTTCTTAAAAATACGTCTAGTTTCGCTGTGACGTTGCGTTATTACGTTACTTAATTTAGCACTACGTAACTTTACGTATTAACTATTAACTTGTTAGTGATACATTACGGTATAACTTTACCTCATAACATTATTCAACTCAGCACTCCGTTGATTTACGCTGTGAAGTTACTAAACTTAGCAATACGTTACTTGGCGTAATAACATTAACAGTTGACTTACCTAAGCATTACCGCATAATAAAAATCAAATCAAATCAAACTTTACCTCATAACGGTATTTAACTTAGCACTACGTTTCTTTACACTATGACGTCACTTAAATATGCAACACGTTACTTAACTAAGCAACACGTTACTTTACGTAATGAATTAACTGCATAAGGGTATTTAACTTAAGCTCACGTCACTTTACTCATGACGTCACTTCTCAACGTAATTTAACTTAAAACTACGTCACTTTACGTCATAACTTCATAATATTATTAAGATTAACACTACATCACTTTTTATTAAATTCTTACGTACTTGAAGTTTACAACTTACCCTTACTTTCTATTTCGATAACCATTTACTAATTTTAAATCGAAAATTCTAGCAAGATAAAAGAGGGAAAGTGATAAGCCTGATCACTATTTCCATCCGAATGATAAGAGAGATCTTCTGTTCTTCCTCTGAGGCCTGTTACTTTTCAATCACGGTTTTTTTCATCCTCTGATTGTAATCCCAACGTCACTCTCTCTCTACATCCGCTGCTATTTTTTTTATAGAATATTCCATCTCTTTGGTCTGTACCGCGTCTGTTATACTCCGAAAAGGAACGCCGTTCGCTTGACACATCGCTCTTCAGCTGTCTGCTTTAACGAGGCGGAGCGTTTCCTTCCAGATATGTTCAGATATTCATTTTCCTGAAAGGTATTGATTTAGGTTTCCCCTGGAGACGAATGATACATTTCGCACGGAATCGGCGTTTCAACTAGATTGTAATTTCGCGCGGAAATCCCTCCTTAGCGCTTTGCAAATCGAGGTAGGAGAAAGAAGGGAAACCTACGATACTTACTAGCCATTCTGCCGTTTCCGATTTCCTTATGGGAACTGCGCTGGATTGCCGTTCGGATTTTTATTTTATCCACGTCTCCAAGCTTATTATTAAAGTTTATCATTTTAACGTTATAGCTAGCGAACTACCCCGTTAAAATCGACGGAACTCAATTAAACTTATTTAAATATTTATATCTATTATTATATTTATAGCTAGCTAACTACTTAACGATGCAACTTAATTTAACATATATCAATTATGGTATAAATATTATCATTTTAAGCCAGAGTGCGTAAATTATAGGTATATCCTTAATTATTCGAATCTATTTTGCATTATTTAAAATTGATTTTTAATTACTGTTTCATTTAATACATCGTAATTTGTATATTTAAATTAATATTTTATCCTTATATATTTCTCTACTGTATTTCACGATTCTCTACCTCAATACATCTACGACCTTTCTACCTTTAAACTTTCTGTCTCCTCTAAAAGTACTCGATCTGGCCCTAACTATCTTATATGTCCAATCCCCCTAACCAATGTTTATTTGAGATCCTTTCAAATTGTTGCCTCTAATTTTTGGAACACCCTACCAGATCAAATTAAAAACTCCACTTCGATATAATTTTTTTAAACGAATATTATTTAATTCTCTTCTGGTTAATTATATTTAATTTTAAATTGTACTCTTGCATCCCCTTCATTTATTACGAGCAGTATTCACTTATGTATGAGCAGATATTTTTTGTTTTATATTTTCGTTTTGCTCTTATGGGACTTTTAAGGCCCAGAGCACAATAAAATTTATTATTATTACCATTATTATTATTATATATTATTCCTAACATCCATTTTCGGTGACCAGTGCTTTTCTTCCTTTACAATACACCCAAAAATATAAATTACACACCATTTCAAAGAAAATGTTTCTCGCTACCTGCCAAAAACAGACGAAACAATGAAAATTGAAACAAATAAAAAAAATTGAGTTGAAATTTGAATTTGTCCATAGAATTTCGTTACTGGATGTGTAGATATGGATATCTATCTATAACAACGTAGTATATCGAAAAGGACGCTGATACCGAGTATGACTATGAGTTTTCAGGTAATTTTTATGCTTGTTTATTCGTTTTAAGTGATTGGAGTGATTGTTGAAATGTATTTCAGTGGGGAAATAGAATAATAGTGCTCGTCTGCGAAGTTTTTCCACCTATTAAAAATTTAATATATTTCTAATATGAATCTAAATTTCTCGTGTATACTTATGAAATAATTCTTGAGGTCGGATTCAACAATCGCCTTGGTCGTCAAGGGGACGGATTAACAACGGGTTGTTCTAGACCACGAATTTTCTCATTTTTTTAAATAAAGTTTTTATTGTGTGACATTTTAAGTTGTTTTCCGTGACAGTTATGTGTTTATATTGATGTGTATTTCTTACATTATTATATAATACTACACAAGTAGTCGTACCTTAACGATATATTTTTTAGAAAGATGATTTATTTTATAAAGTACCTGCTTTCATCACAATTTACTTTATTGCCTTTATTTTTTTATATGATTTATTTTAACTACTAGCATACACTAAAGGGGAAAAATTTTAATTTTAATTTTGTAAATAAAATAGAGGAAATAACATTACATATTTACTTCTGTCCCACCTTCGTTCATTGCTGCGGTGCTAGGAAATTGACTGATATACTACTAGTATGAGTAATGCTGAATGATGGTATTTAGCCTTGTATCTCCTTGTTGAATACAATGAATTACCTTATTCATTGAGCCTTAGGGAATCCTTAAACTGGTCTTTATCCACTTTCAATATTCCGACGCAGTGAGAAAAACACTAGGAAATTACCTCAATCCTCATCATGCCTGATTCCCTTTCCATGTCTCTTGGTAGCTAATAATGGAGAATCAAAGTTCAACAATGACCTGGTCCTTATCCACTTCCAGTATTCTGACACTGAAAAAGCACTAGCAAATTACCTCACTCCTCATCAAGGGTTAGATGTAAGAGGAGACTTTATAGTCTCAATCTCGCCCTAAATAAAGTCTTTTTATTATTATTATTATCATTCCTTATTCCCTCTTCAGGTCTCCTTGTAGCTAACAAAGGAGAGTTAAAGTTCAACCATAACCTGGTCCTTATCCATTTCCAGTATTATGAGTGAGAAAAGCACGAGCAAATTACCTCACCCCTCATTTACCTCATTCCCTCTCCAGGTAATAATGGAGAGTCAAAGTTCTATAATGCCATCGGACTGATTACTTAACATAGACACTCAGATAGAATCGCAAATATATATTGCATAATTCCATGCAAAATTGCACACTCAACAGTGGATTCGCACGGCTTCTTGGCATTCACTTCGCAAGTCACTCATTTCGTGCATTGATAATTAGCAACCACCATGACTGTGTGGAATATCTCTCGGTAGAAGTTCAAAGAGAAATGCGCCTTAATACCACGTGTGTTTCGCCACCTTTTCGCAAGCAACCCTTGCATTAATTCCCTGGTGGAGCTCAAACGATTAGACCATGCTTTTGCAAACGGAATTGTTCCGTTGAATTCCGCTGGTTTCGAAAGCGAGAGAATTTCGGTCACAAGAAGATGAAAGAGTTCCCTCCGCCTGAGAAATGTAATCGGAAATGCCGTGGTCTTATTGGATGCTCTAGAATAAGGGCTGTGGTTTGTGAGTATCGCCCAAGCATGCATTCCTTTCTCTTGCAATATTGATCAAGTTAATGAGCGACTTTGTAATAAGCAAGAATGGCAGTGGCCGCTGACACTGTCTCTGGGAACGATTCATGTCTTGTGTGGGGATGTTTGTATATTATTTAATTTAAGAGATGTCTTTACTGTTACTACATGGCCTGAAAAGTCCCGAGCCTAACATAGAGATGTCGCGAACGATCGTAAAGCAAAGTTGCGTGAGATAGCAGAGTCTGTGGGTATATCGATGGAAAGCGTTGGAAATATTCTGCATGAATATTCTGCATGAACATAGTAAACAAGGAATGGGTTATTGGGTGAATTTGCACAAGATGGCGTGCAACCAGGGAAAATCTCAAGGGAGAATAGACTTGAAAAAAGACCGACGGGAATCGAACCCGGGTCTCCCAATTTCCGGTTGGGTGCTCTATCCGTTGAGCTATCTCGCCGGAACATTCTCTCAAGCTATTCGGGAGACTGCGAGATAGCTCAACGGACAGAGCACCCAACCGGCAATTGAGAAACCCGGGTTCGAGTCCCGTCGGACTTTTTTCAAGCCTATTCTTCTTTGGGATTTTTACTGCTAAGGTTACTAGGTCACGTCTTTTAATGATATCTTGGGTTATAATCTATATATATTATTTATAAACAAGTTATCAGCGCTTTACTAACTTCTCACGCCATTAAATATAAAGATGAAACGCCATTTTAAAGAGAAAGTTTTCCACTTCGAAGATAGACCAAAAATGCACCATTTGGTCATGAAATCGAGTTGAGATTTGAATTTCCCCATAGAGTTTCGTTACTGGATGTGTAGATATCGATATTCATCGGCACAAACGAGGTATATCGAAACGAACACTGATACAAAATATTAAGTTGTGTTTTTTTAGTTGTCTTAGTGTTTGTGTATTCAATTGTAGTGATCGAAGTGTTTGTTGAAATGTATTTGAGTGGGGAAATAGAACATCAGTGTCCGACTGCGAAATTTTCACACGGGCCAACTAGTTTTAAATATTTCCGGAAAGTGCATCAATATCTTGTGTAGAAAGCCGAGAATATCTGGACTCAAATTCATACTACATCGATTGGATATCAATGTTTTATGATGTTTGGTTGGCAGGGTCTATTAACAAAAAAATCAACTATTCATGCCAATGCTTTAGGTAGTGAATTCGGATTGGCTGCTCCATATTTATAATGATGACATTTATGTAATGTCCAAATTTGTAATGATGAAATTATTTTAAAGTTGTTTGACGAATTAAGGGGTGGGATGAGCTTCCAGGATTTGAAGGAGAGGGAATTATATAGGGAAAGTGGGTCACATGAACCTACCGAAAGGTATAAAACTTTTATAAAACAATGATTTTGTGATATCTCAAAATGAAGGATCACGAATCAATATGACCCTTTTTGTAGAATTTTATTGAATGAAATAAATGATTAATCGGAACTATGAAATCTTCAGTTTCAGCATTATGTAATTATTAATGTAATTAGTAAACTTATCAAATTAGAATAGACTGAATATGGTAAGGCGTTTTCTACTTCAAGTCCAATATCATGGGAATTAAATATTCCCTATACATGGGTGGTCTGAAAAGTTTCCGAAATTTTGCCATTTCTCGACATGTTTTCTGAAAACTTTCTGAAGATTTCTGAAAAATCTTGGGTCGGAAACTTTTCAGACCACCCTCGTATATATATTATAATGCTGTAAGGCCATTTTCTGGGAAAACAATAGCTCATAATCACCTATTCGGGAGGTATTTAGTTACATTAGTTTCTAAAGATATTCAAATTCTATGTTTCATCGAAATCAGTGCTGCATACTCATTGATACCCTCCTTGTTAGAAGATAACAGAATTCAAAAACAAAAATCCGTAAAACCTCCAATCTTTTAAAACGTACGGCTTCCTTTCCTCGGCCTCCTATTCATTACCCTTCTTAAACCTATTTCAACGCAAAAAAGACGGAATTCCCAACGCGGAAACCATACGCGGTTTGGAGCGAATCCTTCGCGTGGCGAGGTTCACTTGTTTCGCTTAATATCTGTCACGTGATCCCTCCGATCACTGCCTCCGATAAACATCGGTAAGCCCTCCATTGAAAGCTTGTTTATGGCCCTGGGAGATTATTACAGGATCTCCGCCAAGGGTTCGTTAATTATTGGCCAAAGGACTTCTCCCGCATATCAAGGAAGACCGGAGCTTAAAGGGTCTTTACTTTTTCTTTGCAGAGACCGCTGAACTTGCCTGAGGAAATGGAGAATTTTCGGTATCAGCGAGGTATCAATCTCCGGTTTACAAATAAAATTGTTCCTTCCGGAGAAAGGGCGTTGTTTTCACTGTCGTGCAACGTTTATTTACTATGCTTCAACATACTTTTCTATCCTCCTTTGAATCTTTTAGTGATAGATTTTATTCATCTATATATTTTCTTTTATTAATGCTTCGCGTTTATGAAGCGTAGGGAACTGATGACGAAGGGCCTTGATAAAGGAATCAGGAAAAGATTGGTAAAATCCTTGATGTGGAGTGTAATGTTGTACGGGTGTGAAACGTGGACGTTAAGAAAAGAGGATGTCAAAAGATTAGAGGCTTTTGAGATTTGAGGATGCGTAGAGTGGAGAAAGTAAGCTGGATGGATAGAAAAACGAATGAGGAGGCTAAGGAGAAAAGGGTGTTAATTGAAGTAAATTAGAAATCGACATAGGGAATGGGTGGGTCAAATATTGAGTGGAGAGGGATTATTGAAGAAAGCGATCGAGGGAAGAATGCTAGGGAAAAGACGGAGGAGAAGACAAAGACAGACGTTGTTAGACGAATTAAGGGGTGGGATAAGTTACCAGGAATTGAAGGAGAGGGAACTGAATAGGGAATGTGGGGGCACATGAACCTACCGAAAGGTAGAACAGTTATATATGTATATTAATGCTTCACATACAGCGAGACAATTTACAGTGAAGATATAACAACAACAATAGTGGACGAACACATACGACCATTCCCTAACAGGAAACATCTGGCTCTCCGGGATTCGAGTCCGGGGCCTTGGTGATTGAGCGGCAGCATGCTAACCACTCAACTACCACGGCCAGTGAATCTCTTCTTACTTCAGGGATTTTGTGGTTTTCTTGGACATCTCATTTGTTACACCCATTAAATATTTCTCTGTCTTTTTCTCCATTCGTACATTCGAAATTCTTCTAACGTTGATTTTCAGTCAGTATTATAGCATTTAATACAATGAAAAGATAATGTAAATTGTTGCACAGGAAGTGCAAGATATTAGATTTCGGTCAAATGATTTCGTATTTATGTTAATGGTCAAGGGTCTTAAGATAGCCTATACTGTAACGCGTTACTATATTGTACACGTTATAACTATAATGAAAGCGATCCCGGGTTCGATACCTGGAAAGGGTTCACGTGTGAAATGACCTCAACTCTTTCTAAAGTTACTGCTGCTATTTTTGTGTTCAGTATCTTATTACACTTGAATTACTGTAATACATTACGTGAAGAATATTAAATTTCACGAAGACATAATATATGTTAACCGATTTAGTGAATAAGGGGATGTTATCCAAATGTTTTCAACTTAGTATCTATACTTTCTCTCAGCAATCGTTGCTGTGAAGCCAATAATGGCTCCTTTGTTAGCATGTCTAAAACAAATGTATAGATATCTCTTGCTATCATCAGAGGCGGATCTAGAAACTTACCAGGGGAATTCGAGACGATTTCCTAATGAACTCATTTCCAATCAACTTTTGAAATACCATTTAGTCTTGATGAAGGTACTAGATGTATAAGGACCGTGGAGATTCACAATCTATTTTTAATTCAAGCTCATCGTCCGATTATAAGAAAATTGCTAGTTTCCATAGTATTCAAGGGGGCTCCCTAATATCTGCCTTTGACTACGATATCTTTATAAATAGCATATCTTTTCATTCGTCTTTTGGTAAGATAAAGTAAATGTATGTCGGTTTTATTCGAACTGTGGTTTTTTTGAGTAATCTCTCAGTGACACGGATCGTCACGCCTTAAATTGGAGAAAAAATAACGAAGACGTAGTATCCGTTATCTTATGCAACCAGTCGCACAGCACTACATTCCACTCTTCATTCCAAAGGGTTTCAGGATTGCACAATCTCTTCACGATAACTTCGAAATAGCCGAATAGCTCCGCATCAGCAACAGTGACTTTAATTCAGTGCACGAGAAGATTATAAACATTTCCGTTTTTGGTTGCAAAGTCGTAGTTCATTTTAATTTCCCTGCGATAGTCCTTCACACGCAATTTTCACGAATTTTACAACCAGAGCTTATTCATTCATTCATACTTAAATACATATATTTGTCAAGCTATTATTTTTTGGTTTAGAACGTTATTTTTCTCATGCTTTCACGTTTCTATTTCCTACATTCGTATCCTTGCATTTGGTAAAATTTGTACATTTCTTCATACATACATTACCTTTTATTCCGAAAGCTTTTCATATCTGTTCTCTTGAGAGTCTTATTAAGGGACGTTTATAGTCTTTCGTAGGCCTGAAGCAAAAGTTTAGAATGAGGTCTTTATTAGAAATCATAAAAGTAAACATTACCCATCGATTTTAATTCAACGAATAGCATGTAAGAAAATATTCAGTAGGTTCACTGCGGCAAAAATAAACAATACTGAGCGGATTGAAGTGTTTTTTTTATGAATTACAAGAGTTTTGTATGGATCGAATTGTATCAGGTATGAACTATACTATGTATGCCATTGAAAGAATTAGAATAAATAAAAATATACAGTGAAACCGGTTTAAGACGCTCTCGCCTAGAACGCTATCCCGCTGAATACGCGGTTTTCTCAAGGTCCCGATCCCTTTCATTTGAAATACATGGTAAAGATACCGTTTACGAGGATCTGTTGCCCGCTTAAACCGCTAATATTCCCCACTACTGAATGCACTATCCGCTTTATCCAATCGTTAGTATCATTCGATAGACCAAAAAATTTTTACGTTATCTGTGGCACCGACCTATCTCCTCTCTTTGTCTGTAAAAGTATTTTATGTGAATCTCTTCCTTTAAATAAGCATTTTGCGATCAATTTCCTTGCAAACCATAAAATATTTTCAAATTTACCATTCTCTGTTGAGTATGGGTCATTCCACGCCAAACCGAACAAGAAAAAACTCGACATGTTCGGATTTTCTCCAAACTCAGTATAAACATTAATAAATATAATAGAAAGAAGTTTGGAAATTTTTAGACCAATAGTCCTGATAGAAACAAAATGGCGGGCAGACAAAGTTCGCAAATAAGTGCAGAATTCGGCATTCGCGCTCTCATTCGAACTCCTGTTTCTCAAATTTTTCAAACATAAATCGTATAGGATATACTCATTCAAAACCTATAAAGTAAGTCTTTCTTTTGATGTAAGATTGATGTATATCTTTGGGCGAAATGACCTTATAAACGGATTTTAAACTAAAAGTTAACCTTTCTACAGCTTTGAAAAATTCGCCTAAAGTAACATTAAGTTTTCTTTGAATGTTGATAATATACAGGAGGGAATCAGATGGGAAATATTAATAAAAATATTATGTTTGACTTGGCGTGTGACCCCTATGTATTGAAAGTTACAGGAAATGGTATGCACTAATACTATACTTTGTGTTATACCGATTTTTTGTGTATACATTTTCGGATTTCTTCTGTAACTTACGAATTAATAATAATAATAATATGTTTATTACGGGAGTTACCCCATTAACATTTTACATATAAATGTCGATTACAATGGAATTTTACAATACCAATTATAATTAAATATAATACAGTAGAATATTATAATACAACATAATAATGTTATGAAAATATAAATATAAAAATTTTAAAAAATTATGTAAAAAAAAGTACAGTAATGAAATATAATCAAAAATTATTCTTTAAAACGTATGAATAATACATAAGAAAAATACATAAGTAAAATTTTTGTCACGAATTGGTGAAATTTCGGATTAATGTTTCGGTGCTCTGTTTGAATCCTTTAAAATGTGATTTCCTTTCCCCGGATTCCTTTCACCAGAATTCGGTAATCCTAAATATGCTTCCCACGACACACCCAAACCTCCCTACCATACAAATATTTGGCGCAAGGGCAATTCCATATCCGGCCAGTTTCACCCCATTCATTCATAACTCATCATTGTGCATCAGAATTAAATTTTAACCGAATGAAATATGAGACTTTGTTTTATATCGCGATCCTTTGTCAGGCTTCAGGAAGCCTTAAAACATACGAAAATTTTCCTCAAAGGATTCTCGTCTCCGAGGAAAGCCCATTCATTTCCCCTCACTTTTAATCTCGTTTTCCGCGCAAAAATGGAAAGTTTTCCCACCTATTTCACTCTCTGCGGATGAAAATTTCGCGCGCGGTCTGTCATTTCGGAGTAAAGTTCGCATGATGGATTATGCATGAGTTTGGATCCATTAAATGAATGTTATAACACACCTCGGGCTCGTATTTTGTAGTGTGGAGGTCATTAAAAAAAGGAGAGAGTTGCAAAGTTGCTCCATACTTTGGGAGAAAGTTTTTTTCATGGATGGAAGGACTATGATAGATCGATGGATATAGAGATAGATGGATAGATGTATTGACCCTATATTGGTGGGGTTAGACCCATGTGTACCTCTCCTCCAGCTAACCTGTATGTCTTTATTAAAATATTTACAGAGATTGATTAAAAGCATAAAGAAAGAGTACAGCGTGGGGAAAAATCCTTTCTAATCAAGGTTGACAATGGATACAGCCACATTTCAAGGAAACGGAGAAGGGGTAAAAAAACTCACGAAGGGAGCAAAATAGTGATAAAAGGGAATTAATATTATAGTCATATTACAGAGATGGAACAAAGGAAATTACAGAAATTAAAATATTATAAGCATAAGATACAGATACAGGGAAGTTAAAAACAGACGGATATTGAAAATCCAAAAAGTAAAATTACAAATTTAAAATAGCGATGATGAAATAAATTAATCGAATGAACGTTATCTATTCCCACGAAATAAGATTATCTTATAACTAATAATCATGAATTAAACCAGAGGCATCCGTTAACCAATAATCATGTAGGAAGTATTCGTCATTGTGCTTCATCACATTTTCCTCGTCAGTGATAGAAATCTATATGTATTAAGAAGTATTGTATTATATTTTTTGTATTGTATTATATTATAGAATACATTTTATTATATTCGTTTTGTATTATATATTATAAAATATTACTAAGACTATTATTATATTAAGAACTATTATATTATAACTAAGTATAGTTAGAGATGCAAGTTTACTTCGAAGGTGAATATTTGAATTGAATGTAGGAATATGGAAAAGAGGAGTCAGTCTACTTGCCATAGGTGGAACATGATATTTAAATAAGGAAACTAATGCCGGAGAATCTATATGGGCGTTTATTATGTTATAGATGAAGGAAAGATCAGAATTCATTTAGATTTATTTTAGGAATCATAAGGATTTCATTACATACGCTGTGGAAGAATTCCGTAGGTGGGATATACAATGATGTAGATATTTACTTTATTAGGAAAAATATTGAAGATTAAGATCCCACTTTCGTCGATTAAGATAGTGTGAAATCTTCTTCATCAGTCGCATCCTAGAAAAGGTATGCTTACCGGTGTTTCGTGTAGTCGCAGTCTCAAGTTGTAAACGTATTAAATAAACCAGAGCAGCAGGGCAGTGTTTGGTGGGCTGTTGAGCTCAGTCGTGGAGAGATCGTGCTCTGTTTTGGTCGCGCATCTTCAAAAATTCCTCAGTCTTCCCCAAGTGTTTATACGGTAAAAATGGTTTCATTGTGGAGTGAAAAGTAACCAAAATGAAGTTACAAAGGATGTCTTTCTCTCTTTGTCCGAAATGTAGAATATTCTTCAAAGACATGACTAGCAGACGACCAGAATTACACAAAAGAAGGACTGGTGGACTTTCTCGTTACCTTCATCTAAAGCCGTGGCAAATAAAGCAATGCAAACCAAAGAAGTTTCCTTTGCGTTTTGAGGTTTGAAGATTTTATTTACAAAATTAAGAACCCTTTGTGGCTGTTTTCCAACGCGTAGGAAATAGAAAGTTGGCATCTCCGGGTTATAAAACATTGTAATACGGAATCACGGTTTCGAGTTCTTTAAATTAAAATAAAACAGAGGAATTTTCTCGTTTATTAAGCTTAGTTTATCATTCTGTTTTCTATGAAGCCGAATATTCATCCACGGGATTCTCACCTACTCCATTACTATGTATGGAAATCATCATAAGGCAAGATGTTAAGTGAGGTTGGTTGTATATGCTTTCCTCCCTGAAACAGAAAAATATGAGTGAAATATGTCCAGCAGTTAAAAAATCTTATGATTAACGTTTTTCAAGTATTCCATACGGCGTGAACAGAATCAGTGGGATAATTCTGGATCAATTATACTGAGACACACATATCGTTATCCTTTGTGTCCTGGTATTAATATATACGTATTTCATGGGTGTTTTACAAATTATCTTGTGTTTTGTATTGGATGAATCGTTATGGATGTTGGTTTAGCTATCTTTTGATCGTTTTTTCGTGAAAGTAACAAAGTCAAAGGGCCGATGTAAACTGTGTGGTAACTGTGATTGTGGGATTTATGTGGTATGGATATGTTCGAGGCGATACATATGATATATGCATTGAGCATTACTGTTTTTGTGTGTTTTCTGGTACTGTTTGTGATTATGGTGATGCTGTGTTGGAATTTTGATATTTCTGGGAGTTCTAGAGTTAGGGATTGTGGAGTGTTTGTGTATATTGTGTTAGTCTTACTTGAATATAAGCGGGCTGCCATCTGAAAACATTCTAACTGCAGCACATACTAATAGAAGTAGTATAGTAAAAAGTTCTTCGACAGGTTAGGTCATTCCAAACCATTAAGGTGTGTAAAAATGGAATAACCCACTACGCAGAGTGGCGATTTAATTTCACTCATTACCCTAAATGTTAAATTACTCTGCGGAGGAAATTTTCGAGAAATTTAATACTAATTGTGGAGTGTTTCTGTATGTTGTGTAAGACTTTCTTGACAATGTATAGGGACTACCAACTGACATTAGTCTGACTGCAAATAATAATAATTAATTGTTAATAATTAATTGTTAATAATTGTTAAATAATAATAATTAATTGTTATTCGTCAGATTTGATATCTCACACCCATTAATAAAACAGACAAATGTAAATGAAGGTTATATTTCCTCACCAAAAGGCAAATGGAAAACACTCTATCCATCAGGATATGGTACCACGTAATATTAAAAAGGGCAATAGGACGCAAAAGTAATTTCAACTTCGAAATTGGTTGGAGTGAATCGTTGAAAGTAAGCAAGCAAGGTGCCCATTTCCTATGGTCTTAGGTTCACTTGTACATATATATAGAGCGAGCTTTGCATTAAAACGTAGCTTATGAAAATGGAGAGGCGTTATCTCAAGTTGGCAGACACCGAATCCTTCTTCACTTCCCTCAGCAAACTTCCGAATTCATCTCATCGCAACTGGAATGTATTCTTCCCATTTCTTTTCTCCGTCTTAATTTTCTTTTCTTGTTCCCAAAAAGGCGTAAGCGGAAGAGAGATTAGATTCAATAAAAACCTTTCTCCATCACAAGTCCACCTGTTTCCTTATTCGAATTCATTGCTCTGTGAAGCAATCTCTGTCAGTTTTCATCACACCCAAGATGAACTGTATGTCACCTTTTAGTCTTAATTCAAATAGAGAATTTGAACTAGTTTTCGTGCTCAGATTTTGAATACTTATTCAGAAGTTATTTTGATGGCCTGATTTTGAATTCTTATACAGTAGTAGTGTAAGTGTATAGTAGCATAGTAGCTATTTTAGTGTAAATGGACGGACGAATGACATTATCGATGAAAAAAACGATGTCCTTTTGTCATTTACGATAGTGTTTTATGAATCCCGTTGCACGTATTGGTCATCCATAACTTTTAGAACCATTCAGATTCACCCGTTATGCCTTTTTTTAATTTTGCCTTTATATTTCTATTTATCATTTTTCTCTGTCAATAAGGTATTTAATTAAGTGGATGTACCCTGATTCAAGTATGGACATACTGCGAGATACAATAGATCTATAGGTAGGGGTTCACCGATCATAATCCTATCAAATTGTAAATTTGTTTTGCATTTCAGATGCACACACTACTGTGATACCTGGGCTACTGAATGACAATACTTACGAATTTTTTAAACTACCGTAGATTTTTCTCCCTCATCTCCGGATTTAGCTCACGAATGATTTAGAATATGCTCGCGCATGTATGTAGTACTGCATAAAAATTTCAAGGATTACCGAAACGAAATCATTTAATATAAATATATATGAGAATAAATTTAATCGCCGGCCGCGGTGGCGGGGTGGTTAGCGTACCACCATGTTAGTGCTCAAACGCCAAGGTTTGATTATGGTCTTATTCGTTTACATCTACATCTACATATGTACCCTGCAAGCCGCCTTACGGCGTGTGGCAGGGGGTGCAAGCACCATGACTCTATTTTCCTAGTCGATTATTTTCGCGTATTGTTCTCGGAAAAAATGAATTCTTGAATCGACTGGTTTTAGCATCTATTTCTCTGATATTTCTTGCACTATCAGAATGGCCTATATAGCAAGGAGGGTTAATTTTTAAGGAGGTTTAATTGTTACTCCTGTAATTGACTCTATGTAAAGGTTTCTGATAGTAAATAATCAAATGAGAAATAAAATTTTTAATTTCCACAATTTTTTCACAAAGTAAAAATTTTATTTCTCATTTGATTTTAAATGAATTTCCAACAGATTTCAGTCAATACCTTAAACTTTCTTGGGAGTAAATAAAAAAAATATATATATAAATGACATTACTAACCTTTTGGAAATTCTTGTTTTTCAAGGGTCTGGAAACGCATGGGATATTAGATAATGTTTAGATAGTGAATTATAAAAATAGTTTAAATAATGAATATGATTCTGGTAAACCAATTACTTTCCTGAGAATACACTACGTACTTTACGTTAGAGTTTACTTTCGCCCCGAAACTGAAAGCTTGTTACATTTTTATTCGGTCACCTCGTACAACCGTAATGAAGCTACATAAATGATCCTTTCGCAATAGGATTCTTTGAAGCATCTTAATTTTTAACACGGCTCTTCCTTCAGAAGGAAAGAACGAGCCGTCGGAACGTAAACTTGGTCGTAAGTGAGAGAAACTGAGTGAAACAGTCAAATTTTATTCTCCTCGGAAATGCGCCGATAAAAAAAGAGCGCGACTTCCACTCGGTAAACTTCCTCATTTTACGGAATGTATTTCGCAGTCTTCTCCGAATGCAGTTTGCGAAGTGTGTCGAGTTCTCCGAAAACGAGTTATTCATTTCGAAAGTACTCGGAGGCCATATCTATGGCATTTACTGTATTTAAATGCGGATTTTTATTTCTGCGGAAACCTTTCAAAATTTTTCCCTTCTCCGGCATCGCTGCCATCCTTATTGCAAATCAACGAATACGAGGTGTTGTTCAATGTTATAGAAATTGGCGCTGTTATTTAGAATGTGGTAGACGGATATATGGATTCTATAATTGTGAGGTTAGTCTTTAGTCCCCTTTCATGTAGTCATTTATATACTAATCACCGTTGTGTATTTATTTATTCCTCATATAATAATAATCATTCTGTATATATTTAAATATTTATCTATCCGATATTAATAACTCCCTTAAGAAATACATGGAAGAAATTTTGGAACATTAATATCATGCATTTCAAGATGAAATAGAAATATGAAATTCGAGAATTCGTTAGGGGATCACTAACCTAATAGTAATATATCAATATTTTTTATCCAAAGTATCCTTGGTTCGACTCCGGAAAATTCGAAAATGCTTTCATAAAGAATGCAAATAAAAGTTTTTTTCAGTATTATTTTAGAAATATTTGCACTAATATAAACTTATTTTTAGCATTATTACGTTTTCTCCTTAATAAACAAGACAAATATTTCATAATATTGTTACATTTTCTTCTTTATGAACAAGATAACCGTTTTATAGTATTGTTACATTTTAAGTAACTGATTTCATAGAAGTATTACATTAAAAAATAATTTTATTGTATTTGTACAATTTCGTCTTTATAAACAAGAAAACTGTATTACAATAATGTTAAATTTTCGTCTCCATTAACAATACAACTGTTTTATAGTATTGTTACATTTCAAACAATTGATCTTATAGTATTATTACGTTTTCTTCTTTATAAATAAGACACCTGTTCCAAATTTTGGTTTCTTGTCTTCCTCCTTTGGTGTCAACCTGCAGTTTCGCTACCATGGAGATTTTCAATCCCCCAGGCTAGCGACGCTGAAGTTTCACTGCATCCTCTTTCAGGACATTCCAAGAAACTCACGGCTCTGAAGTTATGGTTAAGCGTAGCTTTGAAGTTGAAATCTAATTTTGAAAATGAAATAGAGTTCCATGCACGACTTGCGAAAAAAGATGCACGTTTTAGATGGACGATTTTCGCGACCCCCCAACGCGTCAACTTCGCAGAATTCAAGAAAATCGCAGCTTAGTCTCATTTCTATGCATTTCTTTGACTTTCAATGGACTGAGATACATTGAGAACTGTAGGAGCTAGAAGAAGGCGTCGCTGGTACGATAGTATTCTTATTTAACCTCTTCATCGCACTGGAAAAGAAAGATTTCCTTCCTAACCTTTATTATACATGTTTCTTTTACATTCACTTAATTTTTTTTTGCATTTCAATATGTCAAATTACAAATTATGTGCTATTAGTTAACGCTCTTTTTTGCTACGCATGCATGCACTCTTTTTGTATGATGGTTGCCTCTACACAGGTACCTTTTGAGGCAACCCAATACTTTCTAAGCCATTTGTGTTATTTTTTGTAAAATTTGGTTTATTTTTGAAAGCAATAAAATAACTAACTAATTACTCAAAGATCTGAAAATATCAAAATATCACTTAATTTTTATTTTTGGTTTCGTGTTTTTGTTAATTTTTATTTCAGCGTCACTGTATAATTCTATGTTTGACCTCAGTTTCGTACTAGAGAAGAATAATTAATCATTAATTAAAAGAATTTAAAAATGTCGTGTAATTTTCATCTTATTTTTTGTTGCTTATGATGGAAGTGAATTGAAAATGTGCACATGAAGTTGTGCGACTAACCCAAGTGGGAGTTACTGGGGGACCTGGGTTCAAGACCCAGTCAAGTCACTATTTTTCACTTCTCGTACAACCTTTGTCACTTAATTTTTATCGTAGCGTATCTGGTATAGAAAAGTTCTATTTTCAACTTCTTTATAAATTAAAATTACTCAAAAATCTGTAAAATATAAAATGAGACAATTTTTATCTTATTTTGTTATATATATAGTGATAGTTACTATATTTTATGATTTTTAAGTAATTTATCTTTTCTATTGCGATTAATAGGTTAAATATACAGTTAATGATCATACTTCCCACAGTTTTCTATAATTTTCTCAAATTTTATATAGATATATAATAAATATAGATAAATCATAGTCTTTAGATCGTTATCATTTTATCGTTTATTCTATGGAGATAGGGAGTTCAGTACCTTTAGGAATGCTGATGCCAGTAAGTTTATTATTTTTCTATATATACCGCAGTGATTTCCAGTAGTATCATTTTGCGTAATGGTAGAACAATATTCATGTGTAGTTGTAATTTCAGTTGGTATATCACTTCTGTTTGTCGCTAATAATTTAAGAATTTCGAATTAAACCATATACGCCAACTTTAGAACCGTTCGACATACTGAACCCAACCAACAACCCTACCAACTTTCCTCTCCCTTTGTGACCATTCAAGTTTAGATGGCATTGCAACCCAATTCAACCCTCTCAACTTCATCACGGTCTTCTTCTCCCTTAGCGACAACTCAAGCTTGTTTTGCAACCCCACACAACCCTTATCAAAACCACGCCAAAAATTTTCACGACCTTCCTATCCCTGTATAATTATTCATTCTCATGATTGAAGTTGATATACTCGTACATTAACTTATGGAAGCCCATAGCTAGATATGAAAACTTTAAAATTTCCATACCAGTTTCAATTTAGCGAGTGGAGTAGTATCACCAGGTGATGATATTCATTTGCACCTGATGATGATACTTTGGTGGCAAAACCGGTCGCAAAATTAAAATTTATGTGGAAGATTTACCAAGTTTCTTTTCTTTTACACTCATTATCATGCAATATTTATTGACTATAGTTACACAATCTATTTAACTTATCTCTGCCTGTGTTTTATACCTCTATATTTTAATTTCCTTTTTTATTTTAAAAAATTTGTTTTCCTCTTATATTGCTTTATTATATTTTACTGCGTTTTTGCGGATTTTTCGCACACCTTCTCTTTGTAAGTTTCTTTCGTAACATGGGTATGTTTATTTGTCAAATGTCAGTCGCAAACATACTTTCTGATATCCTTTTTTGATTTTGTTTAAATTTGTGCATATTAATAATCAGGAGAAAGGCCGAATCTCTATTCTATCTATATTTATCTATCAAAAACTCAGCGCCTAGATCTAAAATGTATTTTCTAAAATCTATTTTTATCTTTAAGTAACCATGCATGTTCATGAATGGATACATAACCATTCATGTTCATGCATGGATACATAACCATCCATATAATGTAACCATTCATGTTTCTCATAATCACCATATTAGCCATTCCGCTTCCAACCATCCTGTTTATTTCCAAACCATAAGATGATGATGAACGAAATCGTACCCAAGAATCAGACAATGAAATGACAGTGCTAATTGTGTTCCGCGAGGCGCGAAATGGTGAATTCTGAGAGAAGAAACAGTAAAAGATGCCATCTCGCGGGAACAAGAGGCAGATATTCGCGTCGTTCGATTGTTTTATGCACTTTGTGCAGAGTGGCGCTGCTGTCCCGCAGTAATTTGCGATTCGTGCATTTTCATTTATTATTTTTTTTCGCCAAGTTTTTGCCGATCAAAATGGACTCGGGAGCGTTTTTTTTGCAACGCAGCGCTATCGGTGTTCAATTACTCTCCGTAGTTAATATGTTTATATTCCGCGCATGCTGTTTTTACTCCCGCTACCCAACTTCAAAAGTCCTCTTTCCATTTCATTTGCATGTGAAGTATCGCCTGGTTTTTTTTCCCGGTTTCATAGCGCTAATGCTTCTCCGATAAAACGCCCGCCATTTTAGTTTCCTTTGATCAATTAAGTGGGAGGGAGGGAGAAAATTGGCCGACTGAAGCCTTGATTAACGGCTCCTTGCCGACACTTAGCTGCCATCAATGCCCGGAGAAAAAAAGTTTCCGTTTTGGGTTTGATGGCAGAGGATTGGAAACAGCTCTATCGGGGGCGCATCGATCCGGAGTCAATATCATAAAATGCGTTCCTCGGATATTAAGGAAAATTCGTTCTCGGAGTACAATGAGAAGGATTTCCAAAGGAGAAGTTGGAAATTTTGGGAGTTAGTTCGGGCATCCATCTTGGATCTGCCTGCGTTTCAGAAGCTCTCGAGAGCTCCCATTCTTTGCAATTATGTTCTGAAAAGGAATTCCCGTTCGCTGGGAGAAGGGAATCGAAAACGGAAAGTTTTTTCATATACTTATCTTGAATGAGCCCTATATAAGGAGACGAAGGTCTAACCAGCGCTTAAATGCAGCCAATACTAATATATTTCAAGCCACAAAACCAAATGTATTTTGTCGAAAATGATCGAAATCCTGATGCCATTCTGAATATCTTACATTTGAATTATAATCGTGTTTTCATTACCTTTAAAATCTCGCCTCTTACGTTTCATTTAGAGCATGATTTTATCTTGGTTTCTCATTTAAGTTCCGAGCGCCTATAAGATTGGAATTTTCGAGTAATTCTCAGTTCTTGAAGCTAATAATTTTTCTAAAAATTGGCTAAAAATCAACCTTTGATAAAAAGAATCTTTTATTCTTTGAGAGTGACCTATTTACTATCAAACCTTTTTTATTTATACTTAAAATGAACGACTTCGATCCTTAAGCTTAAATTAGTTTTCAAGTAATCCTGGAAATATCCACTGAATGTCAACGACGGAATAATTTTATAAACAGCCACATAGCAACCTAAGTAAAACCACCCACACTTACCTTAGTTACGAACTGTGTCGTTGTTGACGAAAAATCACCTAGCAACTCAATTGATTACTGAACTGAATTGAACTCTGAGAGGAAACATTATTAGTAGTTTCAATGAAATATCTTGTAGTAATTCTCACGAATAAGTTAACATGAGCTGCCGATATCCCTGATTTATGTAGCCACGCTCTTAAAAATTCGATTTCGTTAAGAGAATAGTCGATAGGAGCGATGAAAAAATCTATATTACTTTGCGTTATTTAGGCCTCACCTTGAATTTTGAAGTATAGTGTTGTATCCACGAATTAGAAAAGGTATATATAACGAAACGCAATACGTTTTGTAAAGAATTGCTACAAAAATCAGTGAACCTTCCTCAGATTCTCCAGGAGGAAATTTGGATATCTTTAGAAGAAATCAATTTAAACAAAGACTAAAGTTATTCAATAAATTTAGAGAGAAAACGTTATTTGGAGATGTAACCGAAATTATACAGCCTCCCAATTACATAGGGCGTTGTGACACTTGGGAGAAGTTATGGCAAATAGATGCTAGAACAAATCGATTCAAGAATTCATTTTTTTCTATGAAATTAATCTATTGTGGAACTAGATTCATGCTGCATGCACCCCCTGCCACACACTGAAAGGCGGCTTGATGTAATATGTAGATTTAGATGAGACGACGGTACCCAAAATAGTTTCATCAGAGCTATGTATTTTTTTGATCCTGTGAATATACTTTGTATGATTTTAATACATAAAAAGTACTGAATATAACGTAGCGTTGCAGCATACATCATTTAGTTTACTAAATAGTGGTTCTAGCCGAATCGACTAATATCCAGAAAAGTGAAAAAATGAAATTTTTGAATGACTGAATTCCTGGAATATGTTTTAAAACGGTATTCAAACGAATTAATTAATATGCATTGGCTGCAGCAGTTCTATTTTTGATCGAGATGCAGCAAAATGTATGACATCCCTGTTTTAGAATCAGCATGCGTAACCGTAATTCTATGACGTCGTTGGAATATTGATTCAGCTGTTCAAGTCTCGACGTTAGGGATCATTTTGTAAATTGAAATACGCAGCAGTTTGATGTGTGTGTTCATTTACTTTCGTCACAGTCTTCTCCATGGCTGTGATAACGTTGACATCTGCTGAGGTTTGAATGGCGGTGAATTATCTTGGTTATTCCCTATTACCACCACAGCTTCATGAGTGAAATATTTTGCATTTGGTTTTTAGTAAAGGATAGATAAAAATGTATCTTTAATCTAATTTGGTCTCAGCCTTTTTCATGACTGTGATATGAAATCTACTGAGCTACGAATGCTGAATAGTGGAATTGATTAAGATCTCTGCTTATCTAAAACTATTATTATATTATTAATTATTAAACTATTATTATATATAATATTATTATCTAAAACTATTATTGACCACTTAAAGAAAATTTAATGACAATTTCGGTGATATTTTTTTAACGCGGCAGAAGTGGATTTTTTTAGGTTAAAACCTGTTCAAAAAGTTTCATAGCCTAAAAGTAGGTATTGTCTCCTAGAAATGGAAACAAATTCCATATTTAATGAAAACACCATTTAAGAGGTTTAGGATGAGCGTATTTAAAGCGTTGTACGTCTTAAGTTCTCTGAGAAATGGGCGTTCAACTGAGAGCGCGCGCGCCGGATTTCGGAGTTTTCAGCAAACTTTGTTGAGCCGCCATTTTGTAATTATTCGGATTGTTAGTCTAAAAATTGGTAAATGTGACTTGATTGTTACTATTAATAATGTGGGAAAGTTTCAGGAAGATACAAAAATGTCATGTTTTTTTTTGTTCGGTTTGGCAGTGGAATGACCCTTATGTGAACTCGATGCGATTACAGCATTCTGCCTTGACAAGGAACGAAGGCAAGCTACCTCACTCCTCATCATTATTCCCTCTCATAATTAGTGATAGGTAACTGTATGGGTATTAGGCTTCAATCATCTTAATTTAATTAAAGAATAATTATATATGTTTTGATCCATTTATCATTGACTTGTTCGAGGGAAGCTAAGGCAAATACCTCATTCCTCTTCTTGCCTAGTAAACCTCATTAGCCTTGGTATATATCGGTAGAAGGGATCAGGTTCCATGTGGATTTTGGGCTGAATACTTTACAAATTCCTTATTGAATTATTAGAAAAGTGTTACTAGTATAGTCATTGAGAGTCATAGAATATGTCATTCTGGCTGAGAAAAAAGTATTGTAGAAATAACTCAATCCTCACTTTGATTCATAAGCCTCATCCCTCAACCATGGCTTTTAGTAACTAATGGTGGAGGGGATGAGGTTCCAGCATAACTTATGGCTGAATCATCATCGTAAATACAGATTTATGAGTGATAAAGGTTACAATAGTAATGTTTTCCCGTAAGAAGTAGTAGTTGTAGTATTGTTAGAAGTGCTTCAACAGCTGAGGTCATTTCGCCCGTCCATCGGGAATCGAACCCGGGACCTTTTACATCAAATTCGAACGCGCTGCCCACATGGCAGGCTATCCAGAAGCCTTCTGATAAAAAATATCATGTTTTAGGTTGTATCAGAATCTATGTCCATCGGAATAATTTTCCCAAAAAATTACAAATAACCTCACTCCTCATCTTTCATAGCCTCATTCCCTATCCAAAGCTTTTAGCAGCTAATGGGGAATCAGAGGAACCTTCAACGGGTTGATGACTTCACAGAGAGACAGCACTTAGAAAGAGAGGCGTGGGGGTGACCCATATTTGGCTGAGCACAAATAGGAACGGAGTAAGGGAGAGAATTCCCGAGAGTAACAAAAGTGGAGGAAAAAGCAAGAATTCCATTGAGGGAGAAGACGGATTCGGTGTCTGCCAACTTGAGATAACGCCCCGCCATTTTCATAAGCCACGCTTTAATACAAAGCTCCATATACAAGCGAGTGTAAGACCATAGGAAATGGGCATCGTGCTACTCGCTTATTTATGACGTTCCACGGTTCATTCCTGTCAATTTGGGGGGCGGCGTTTGAATTTTATCGGTCTTTAAATTTTGGATTCAGAAATGAGTTCGTCTTGAATTGCTGGATGTATGGGCAGGAAATGTTTGCGGAATGAATTTCTAATGTCGGAGATTTCTGTTTCTCGTTGATAAGGAATTCTGGAGAGATCTGGTTGAGTTGGGATTTTGGAGATTCCTTCGGAATTGTCAAAACATCTTTAAGTTTAGTTTCCGCACATAATCAGCAGTGAAGTTGATATGATAATTCTGCTGTTAATGAACATTAGAGAGGAACCAATACTGGATGGTCGTGTATACTTGATTGAAAAATCACTATCGAATTTTGGAGTGATTTTTTTTAAAGTTTCATTCTTGCAATTTTTTATAGAACAAAATTCAATGATAAAAATAGGATTCTTCATTTACATTTACATCTTGACCCTAACCGCCACTGGCGCATGGCAGGGGGTGTGAAACACCGAAAACCCTATCTACCTTTGACTGCTGTTGGCTTCTCTAATACTTCGCGGAAAAAATGACCAGAAATAACTATCTGTCCTGGCAACTATTTCCCTATTACGCTTCTTCATTTTGTCTCGAATATCACGTACGCTACTAACTGGTATGACAATATCAACTATCTCCTCCCCGAGATCCGTAGTGATAAGTTTATTAAAAAGCTTCCCACGGTAATCAAGTCTTCTATCACTAAGTTAATCCCAACCGAGGGATTCTATCACAGCTGAAACACCGCTGTCAAATCTGAAATCTCCCTTAACAAATATAGCTGCCATACATTGAACCATAAACGTAAGACTACGTTTATTTACTTTTGTTTCGGCGCTGGTCACCATTTCACTCCAACACTGTTTCTAATACAACTTTGCACAAGAAATGTTGACTTCTAGACACGCAAACCAAGTCAAAGTTTACTTCTGAAAGTTAGGCCGAACTTTCTGCAGTTGAATTAAGAAACCTTTTTTTTCATTATTAGGACTTTCCGCCGCAGATAGACTGGTGGCAGCGTAATTATTACAATACATTACAATTTTAAGATAAAAAATTACAATTATATAGCAGTTGCTATTACATTACGACCTATAATAGGTGTATGAAACATGCACTGCCTTATTTCCCCTGTTGCTAAGGTCTAGTTGGAGAAATATGATAAATCGATGGAATGGTCAAGTAAGAAAGGTTTATATATATATATATATATATATATATATATATATATATATATATATATATATACACGAGTAAAAGTTGCTTGCATACTGCAAGCTATCCGTTGAATACAGTATCATACCAAGTACTGCCTCAGTTCAAATTTAAAACTTCGCGCCAAAGACCGCCTGGCGACGAACTAAGAACCCGATCGTGAGAGAAGACAGCAAAATAATATTAGATAAGTGCCATCCTTACTTGTTCCAAAGTTTCGATTCAATATCTTATCGGGAAGGTCCACGCCTCTGTCACCATTCCGGGTTTTATCTTTCCAGCTTATCGGGAAGGCATTTAAAAAATCGTAAAAGATTTCCGCAATGCATTTCTTAAGGAAGAATTTTGCATCCACCTGGCGTCGAACTCACTGTCATTTGGCTACATTTTTTCCATGAGAAGCATAGAAGACTACCTCAACTTCAACCTCCGAAATTTTGGTTACTCTATCTTAACGATAAGTGCCTCAAAATAATTTTCAAAAATCCGCGCAATGCATTCTTATGGGAAAATTGCGATTTTTGGGAATTTCTGGCATCCAACTCATGATAGCTAGCGTCAAAGTTTGCATTATTCTGGCATCTAGAGTGTAGGGCCAGTACGTCGAAAAAATCTGAAGTCGATGGCGCTTGTGGAACATGGTCAGAATTCGTATCCCCTATATATATCTATATATATAGGTATATCCGGAGAGTTAGCTATATATAATAGATATATATAGATATCTATTATATATAGCTAACTCTCCGGATATACCTATATAGATATATATATATATATATATATATATATATATATATATATATATATATATATATATATATATATATATATATATATATAGACATAGGGGATACGAATTCTGACCATGTTCCACAAGCGCCATCGACGTCAGATTTTTTCGACGTACTGGCCCTACACTCTAGACGCCAGAATAATGCAGACATCGACGCTAGGTATCATGGGTTCGATACCAGAAATTCCCAAAAATCGCAATTTTCCCATAAGAATGCATTGCGCGGATTTTTGAAAATTATTTTGAGGCACTTATCGTTAAGATAGAGGAACCAAAATCTCGGAGGTTGAAGTTGAGGTAGTCTTCTATATTACGAATGGAAGAAATGTTACAAAATGACCGTGAGATCGACTCCAGGTGGGTCCGAAATTCTTCCATAAGAAAAGCATTGCTGCAATTTCTGAAATTTTTTTCAATGCCTTCCCGATAAGCTGGAAAGATAAAACCCGGTGTGGCGACGGAGGAGTTTGAACATATTCTTCCATGAATTTCACAGTTCGTCTAGTGGTCCTTGGTTCGATGCAAGAGGGTCATTCCCATTCCTCCATGTATTTCAAATGGGGAAAGCGGAATCTCATTTTGGGACATTCCCGATAAGATATTGAATCGAAACTTTGGAACAAGTAAGGATGGTACTTATCTAATATTATTTTGCTATCTTCTCTCACGGAAGAGTCCTGAGTTCGACGCTAGGCGGTCTTTTGCGCGGTTTTTTTCAATCTGTTTTGAGGTTTTGAGGTATATAGATATATATAGGGGATACGAATTCTGACCATGTTCCACAAGCGCCATCGACTTCAGATTTTTTCGACGTACTGGCCCTACACTCTAGATGCCAGAATAATGCAAACTTTGACGCTAGCTATCATGAGTTGGATGCCAGAAATTCCCAAAAATCGCAATTTTCCCATAAGAATGCATTGCGCGGATTTTTGAAAATTATTTTGAGGCACTTATCGTTAAGATAGAGTAACCAAAATTTCGGAGGTTGAAGTTGAGGTAGTCTTCTATGCTTCTCATGGAAAAAATGTAGCCAAATGACAGTGAGTTCGACGCCAGGTGGATGCAAAATTCTTCCTTAAGAAATGCATTGCGGAAATCTTTTACGATTTTTTAAATGCCTTCCCGATAAGCTGGAAAGATAAAACCCGGAATGGTGACAGAGGCGTGGACCTTCCCGATAAGATATTGAATCGAAACTTTGGAACAAGTAAGGATGGCACTTATCTAATATTATTTTGCTGTCTTCTCTCACGATCGGGTTCTTAGTTCGTCGCCAGGCGGTCTTTGGCGCGAAGTTTTAAATTTGAACTGAGGCAGTACTTGGTATGATACTGTATTCAACGGATAGCTTGCAGTATGCAAGCAACTTTTACTCGTATCTATATAGGTATATCCGGAGAGTTAGCTATATATAATAGTATATATATATATATATATATATATATATATATATATATATATGAGTTACGAATATGTGTCAATAATCATAACAATCATTGATGCACTTCCATATTAGAGAAATTAATGCATGAAATCCAGGAGTATATTTGGGCAAATCCGAGAAATTAGGTCAGATGGAAGGAAATGCCGAATAGGTCTTTCGACTAAAAAATAGGTTAACAACTAATCTTCTACGTGAAGCTATATTGTGTGTCTATGGGAAAATGGCTGATGTATCATACGAATGGTACCGTAGCGAAAAATTGCTCTATTGGAAATTTTTTTTATTCGCGCTAATTGGCTCGTCATGTTAAATTTTCGCCCGAAAGAGTTTCTGAGAGATGCAGATTCTTTACCCTGCGTACGAAGAGTTATATATATGTAGATATGTGGAGAGATAGATATTCATACAGACAGAAAAACCTTGAATACTAAATGTATATGGTAACGTATTTTTTTCGTCGGAAAATAATTGATGGGTGAATTTTCTTTCTCTTCAGGAGCCAGTTTATCAATCCGAAATCTTTTTTGTTCCGCTTTTCGCTTAGGTTCAACGAAAGAAGGGCATTTTGCTTCAGTCCTGGTTTATTTCCTTCAATCAACGTTCAATCATAATAATAATAATTATTTTTATTCACTGTGGATCGAGTGACAGTCCTTTGAAAATGTTGTTACATAATGCTACATTCCATAATATATTGTAATTGACTTTAACAGACAAATTTAGCAAGCTATAACAGAATTCTTGATATTAATCTGAAAAGAACTGCTATAATTTTAAAAGATTTTAAATTTCCTGGCAAAAGTCGTTACTCTGCTAAAAAATTACGACGTTATAAATTTAGTTGACATTGAAGAAGTATTCAAGATCCCTTGATGCTCCATATGATATGAATGTAGTGACGTATAAGAGTTGTAGCTGTTATTATGCTACTTTACCAAGGTAACGAAATGTAAATATTTTCTTTCTGGTTTTAGCTCTGATTCAACGGGAATTTAAATACGGATTCAGTTCCGGTACCACTCCGTTGGGTCGTCAACATCTAACCAGTTAGAATCGGTTTTTCCATTCCTATGGCAATACTATAACCATTCTGAAACTCTGTTTTATTATTTATTTCTGTACCCTTTCATATTACGTTTAACTACATGTTAGAATAAAACTTTGTAATAGTTTGCTTCAAGATATTCAGTAAACCTTTCCTAAGCTCTTAAAACTTTAAACCCTCAAACTAAATTAAAGTAAAATATGCATTGTGGAGAAACGAATATCAGAACGGAATAAATGCCGTTTTTCGCCTTTGGTTTGTATTCAATAATTTAATTAAGTAGTATAATTTATTTTGAAAGTTCTTTGCCAAGGTGAGCCCTCACCGGGAATCGAACCTGGGACCTCTATCACGGAAGTTGAATGCGTTGCTTACTAGGGTGATTTCAAGTATTTATTTCGTTTTGGGTTTGGTTTCAACTCTGGCAAAACAACCTTTTTGTTGTTTCGGTTTCTTTGATGCCCTGTGCCCAGCCTGTCCTCTGGCTCTATACTGCATACTCATTATCATAATTAGGATTAGGGTTATATACTAGGAAAAGAACTAGTACTAGTACGTAGCAAAGACTTCCCTAAAACGTATCCTTTAATTTCGTGTAAAGTAAACTACGTGAAAAAGATGGGGATTCCAGATTCTGTTGTTTTCGAGCAAGACATTTATATTCCTTCGGGTTTAAAGGAGATAAAAATGGGAGAAACGGGTTTTATGTATTGCCACTGGCAACTTTCCTTTTATCGGTATTAATCTGGGCATTAATCTTGACATTTTTTTTCAGCCGCGCGTCCTGTCTTTTAAATTATTATTTCGCAAAAGCGGTCTCGGATCGTCTAGCAAATGACTTTCTCCAAGTAAATGTTGCGGATTTCTTTCTTCGAATGATTTATCGCCGGTATCCATTCCGGAATATTGCTGACTCGTTGTTCGCAGATGCCTGTAAAACTAACGGTGGAACATGTCGAGCCTTTTTTTTATTTTAAAACGATAAAAAGCCGTTGCTTCCAAGAGTTTGAACAAATAAACTGCTTAGACTGAGGGTATTCTTTGTTTGTTGGGTCTGCGAGTTAGTTTTAATGGTTGTGCGAATTGATTTCTTATCTGGGTTTGTTACTATTGAAACGGTTTCAGTTCAACAAAGGTTACCATGGAAATTAGCTCCAATTAATTTTTATTTCCAAAACGGTTCCAGTTCAACAAAGGTTACCATGGAAATTAGTTCCAATTAATTTTTTAATTCCAAAACGGTTTCAGTTCAACAAATGTTACCATGGAAATTAGTTCCAATTAATTTTTATTTCCAAAACGGTTTCAGTTCAACAAATGTTACCATGAAAATTAGTTCCGATCAATTTTTTGGCATCAATGTTATCAGTTAAACTCAATTAGTTCAGGCTTCACTACGTGGAATTACATGTTTAAATGAAAGTTAAAAATGAAATAAAAACTTTTATACTTCCACCAAATTTGTAAAAAACAGAATACGCAACCGGTTCTGCCATCCTCAGGTCTGAAGATGGCTGATCGAGCCGAAACCGGCGTGTATTGCTTTTTTTATAAATTTATTGGAAGTGTTATAGTTTTAATTTTAATTTTTATATGTGAAATGAAAATAAAATTTCATTTCAGTGTTATCATTTACTTTCCATTAGTTCCCTTAATGTGACTTTTTAAATGAAATGGTAAAGTATGCATAGTTCCATGTTCATGTAGGAGAACTGTGAAGCATTTCAAAAGCTCAAATGAAGAGTTATTTTAAAATTTTTTTCTCTTCTTTCGTAATAGTATATTTCATAACCTTTTGAAGTGAGATGTTCGGCTGTTATTTGAATGTGAAGCTTAAGCGGTACGTTTTCTGAATGATTGTCTAATTATAGTCAATTTTGCCATGTTTACTACGCGTACCTTTCTACTTATACCAGAATCTTTATCGTAGGATTATTTTCCAATAATTGACATTGACATTCATCCCCTACGAGTAAAGCATTAAGTATTTGATATCTCCTTCCACGTGGAATATTCTCTGTGGCATTTTTGACTTAGCATCTCTGAGTTGTCTTTTTGGCGTATCCGTTCCATCACGCAGAACTCGCCAGTCTTTCCTTCTAGCCATTCCGTTACCTAAGAAGAATGTATACAAATTTTCCCCTATTCCAAGATTAGCTATGACTGTGAATGATCTTTGTACTCATGTGGACTTGCTCACAGATCCCCTTAGTAAAATTAAAAGGATAGCTTATACTATGCTTAAATTATGTTTACCTTCATCTATGATTTTATTTGAGCTTATTTTGTTTCCTTTCAAATGTTTTATTCATATCTCCTTACATTAATTTTTTTGTGTGATTTTTCACTTTATTATAGTATATGTTATTGGGGATTCCTCAATGGTATATGATATGTGATTCCTCAATGATATGTTCAATATAATATTATTATAATTAGCAGCAAGAATGATAAGGCATAATATAATAAGGTATATAGAGGTATAATGCTGAAGGAAAAGTAAAGGAGCAAATAAATGTAAGATATCACTGAAAAATATTCACAGTAGATGGAAGTGGGTAGTAAGATTTCGAAGAACAAAATGTGTACAGAAAACACACAGAAATGTCGAACTCAAAACAATAGGAAGAACAATAGAGTAACGATGCAGCGAAACGAATTGAGAAACAGTGAACGAGAGTAATCGACTTGTTGTGAGGGAGTGTTTCCATAGCTACCTGGGATTCCAAGTAAATATTATCCGACCTCTGCTGTTGATTCGCATTAAATTAACATCTAGCTACATAAAAATCAATCTATGTTGACAGAAGCGCGTAAAAAGATCATTTTGGCCCAAATAATTTGACGACCGTACCGGAAATTTCAAATCAGTTCAGAAAATTTCGAATTTTGTTAGCCTTATACGAGTTGTGTGACTATTTTGGATTCACATTAAACGGTGGTATTATGCAAGCCTATATATTTACAGTAAGAAAACTTATTTCGCAGTGTTACTCCAAAAGGCTCGGAATTTCATAATAATAATCACTGCGGTGACTATTTTGCGCTGATTGAATATTTGGATACATAAGTTAATCAAAGCAATCGCTTAAAATTAACTGTTTGTCGCCAGTAATGAAGCTTGAATGTTTCTTTATGAGCACAAACAGTAATACAGCGAGATATTGTGTATATTTACATTCGTACTATTTTTATTACTTTAAATATTTACAGCCGTATTCATAGTTTACCTATTAACCTCTAGAAGAAAAACACGTAAACTTCACTCTTGAAAGTCGCTGGCTTTATTTTATTTCCAGACTTAAATTATACAGAATTGTAACAAGTGGAGGCCAGCACCAAAAGATGGGAAATTGAATAAAGATTCTTATATAGCTGGAATATCGTTTTGGATTCAAAATTGCAAAGATTATTAATAAAATATGCGAAATGTTTGTGAAAATTTGAGTTTGTAGGCAACCAAATGACGCTGAATTCGATTTTCGAATCAGAGTTTATGCGTTTTCCTTAAAGAATACGATTAGAATGTAGGCCCACTTAGAAGTCATGGTAGGGATGTGATATTAGTTTAAAATAGGTAAAGTATTTTCGAAAGATAAGGATTATACTCTCTAATAAATAAGTAAATACAATTGAATGTAAAGAATCATTAAACCAATTTTTAAACGTCTGCAGCAACTTTGTTTCATTTCCAAACGTATGGTAAATAGTCGTATCGTACGAACTTGAGACATGCCTCTAAAGAAAGATATTCTATGAAGATATTATACTTATCGTCGATTATAGAATTCAGATCCAAATTATGAGAACTTTGATAAGATTGTAAAATTGTTATTTACTATTACCTGCTAAATTGAGCTGAACTTAGAGATAGATGTTAGCATCTCTTCTGTGCAAATAGTACTGCTATATTTAAGCCTACGTATATTTCCTCGTTGAGAATCAACGGGATCTTCCGTGAGTTAATTATAAAGCACGGGATCCATAATTCTTAAAGGTGAGATAGCGCCGTTTTCGGTAGCTAACATTTCCCCAGTAATTCAGCATGAATTTTTTTAAAGTTAACAGGACTTTAGATTATTAAATGTCTAACGAAAATGTTGAATTATTTTTGGTTTGCTTCATAGTTGGACTCTTATTTTATCGTGAGTGATATTATTTTTTGCATATTTAATTTAAAATTAATTCACTTACTATTCACTTACATGTAAAGTTGTAGCTCTTTATATTTTGATATGGAAAAATCAAAGAAAATAACGAGATATTTGGTTAAGACTTTTAGAGGAAGAAGTGCATTTAATGATTTTACATTTTATGATTTTAAATTTTATGATTTTACCTTTTATGATTTTACCTTTTATAATTTTACATTTTATGATTTTACATTTTATGATTTTAAATTTTATGATTTTACCTTTTATGATTTTACCTTTTATAATTTTACATTTTATGATTTTACATTTTATGATTCTACATTTTATGATTTTACATTTTATGATTTTTACATTTTATGATTTTTACATTTTATGATTTTTACATTTTATGATTTTTACATTTTATGATTTTACATTTTATCATTTTACATTTTATGATTTTGCATTTTATGATCTTGCCTTTTATGATTTTGCATTTTATGATTTTTACATTTTATTTTTTACATTTAATGGTTTTACGTTTTATGATTTTAAACTTTACGATTTAGCATTTAATGACTTTAAATTTTATAATTTCACATCATATAATTTTACATTTTATATTTTACATTTTATATTTTACGTTTTATGATTTTACATTTCATGATTTTACATTTTATGATTTTGCATTTCATGATTTTACGTTTTATGATTTTACATTTTATGATTTTACATTTCATGATTTTACGTTTGATGATTTTACATTTTATGATTGTCTAAATTTACATACGATACGAACGAGACTATCCCGACAAAGACCGACCCTTTGATCAGCCTATATAATAACCAATCATTGACGTTGATATTATCCCTAGCAGAAAATAATCCATATGTCCAACCAAAGGTTTAACGTTAGAAAGAGCTCATTCCTAGCTATTAATAAGCTTTTTCCATAGTTCACCACCACCGTAACGTTGTCTTGTTTCCTATTGAAATGTGCATGTTTCCAGACACCTTTTTAGATAAAGAGCATGCTGAATGGATATCTGATCCGGAAAGCGTAGAAATCCTGCCATAAAACATCATCCGGTGTTGAGATAAGAGCCGGTTCCCTATTTGCATAGTTTCGACCCGATTCTATCCGGCGTAAAATCAGCTAAAATATTTCGATGCACGTTCCAAAGCACCGCTATCAACATTCCGCGTTCGCTGGCAGATTAACGGGCGCCATTCCCTACTTTTGCATCATCGCTCTTCGTAATTGTATATCCAATCATAATCCACTTGCTGAAGTACAAGCGGCAAAAAGTCGTCCATCCATCTCTGTTTATTACTCGTGGGCCCATTTTATCATGTTACGTCACGAGGGCCGAAAGATGGCAACGTAATTCTCGAATGAAATAGTCATCATTCATTGTTTCATTGACGTGATTGTTAAGATTCATTATAAACATTGATTATTAGGTATTAATTAATTTTTATGATAAAAGATAATTCCAACCTTTACGTAGCGTTTTCAGTAGGTCATTGAAAGTTGATATATCTTTCCGGTATTCACTCAGGTTTAAAAGAAAAATATATAACTTCGGTTTCTCTACTGCCTACTTCGAACTGGTTAGAAACATTTTTTGCGCCGGAAACTGTAATATAATAATAATATTAATAATTATACTGCCTTTTTCATGAGCAAATATCAGACTTTGAAGGACTTTCTTCTATTGTTATTTTATTTGAATTTTTCTTTCGTTGATAAATGAAACATACACAGACCACCGTTCCCTAACCGGAAAAATCCGATTAATTGGGATTCGAACCCGGGACTGTGAGGTTGGAGCGTTAACATGTTAACATGTTAGCAGGATAATCATCCCGCCACCGCGGCTGGTATATTATATGCCTCTGAAACTTTGTTTTATCATTTTTTAACATTTTATTTAAAATACATTACACGAGATTATGACAAAACTTCATAACTGTTAATTGAGGTCCTAGTTAACTAATGCTTCTGATTTATTCCTAACAATTAAATTATGACATTCTCTTACTCAAAAAAATGACACCTTTTGAACAAATATTACTCAATAATCGGAGAATATTACCGAAATTTCGTCAAAATTTTCAGCTTCAACCCCGATTTATTTCTAAAAATTAACTCATAACATTTTATTATTCGAAACATTATTTACCTCCTGAATAAATCTCGTTAAACATTTGAGAGATATCACCAAAATTTCGTCAAAGATTCCAACTTTAAACTCCCCCACTCCGAAACCCTAACTTTCTTAAAAATTTACGAACCCTTAGGCGCAAACATTTCCCCGCACAGAAATCCAAAAGGGTAGCACAAGTTCAAACTTTTTAAAAATCCCTTCCGCAGTATTTGGGTCAGAGTTCGATTCAAAAGACGCACATGTACCCACCAAAACATCCCACTCATTTCCAAGCGAACTCCGATAAAAAAAAATCCCGCCATTACCGTACATCAAGTGCTCGTATGGGATAAAAAGCACCGTCTATATTTCTTCCCAAAGATAAAATACCATCATTCAGCGGGGAATAGAATCGGATAGAGGTAGGATATCTCGATAGTCTTCCGTGTATATCATAGACCTTTTAATGGCCTACCCCCGTAGCGAAATCGAACGTGCTCTCTAACGTGACTCCAAAACAAAAAGGGAGTGCATTTGCCGGTCTTCCGCGATTAATGGTATCGTGAGCCGTGCGCTGAGAGATGCACGAAAGGAATTCGACACGGCCACCCGCCCCAAGGCTTTTTAAAAACCGTCCGCGCAGGAAATCGGTTTATGGAAACATAGGGGATTCCCCTTCTGTTCTCTCCCGTGCATGTGCTCCGTTCGTGATTGCCGTATTCTGCGAGAAAACGCTGACTCGCTCGACTTTTTGTGGAAATTATGACCCGTTTCCATGGGTCGTTTTTTAAACAATGCCGCCAGGTAACGCAGCTGATGTATGGATGGATTTCTTTATCATTAGAATAAATTTAGGGGATTATTAGTATATTTCTCATAATCGTGTGACTTATTTCAATCGAATTGTGATTTTCTGGTGAAGGAATTTCTTTCTTAGAAGTAATAGTATTGTGAAAATTGCTTCGACAACTGAGGTCATTTTGCATGTGGGCTCCCGCCGGGAATCGAACCCTGGACCGCGGAATTTATTTCTTATTCATATCGGGAATAAGTTACCTCACTCCTCACCTAGCCCAGTGAGCCTCATTTTCAGGCATAGGATGTAAGAAATGTCTTTTACCCCCCCTTGTCTCATTCCTGTTCTTGTTTACCATTAATTTTTATTGGTGTAACGGTGTATATAAAAAATTTAAACAAACATACCAAGAGTTTTATAAATATAAAGAATTTCAATGAAATGTAAAATAATTATAACATTTGGGGATAATTAAAATATAAAATAAATAAAAGATGCATGTTTGAAACTGAATCAGCTCAACGTAAAGAACTTTTTCAATGGTCATTAAGAGAACAATTTTTTTGAGAAACAAAATTATTTAAAATTTCAGTTTATTTGATCAAAATTTCAGCATTTTTTTTCATTTTTATAGTCAAAGACAGAAAGAAAAATTTTATTTCATTCTCTGCGTTTTTGTAACTGGATTTCGTCGTACTTAGTTCTTAATTTTGTAATGTAATTTGGTAAAATAACTAGAGCGCACAAGTGGTAAAAAGAGGTATTCGCTCACATCTCTTATGGATGTGAATCCCAACGACCTGGATTCGAACCTGGCGCTATTAGGGATATAAAACCAGCACATCATGTTGCATCCACCAAATATGGGACATTTGAGTGAAAGCAGTAAAATGATTTGGTAGAAAAGAACCAATCCGATACAGATTTATTGAAATTTTCTCTCAAAAGTTTCTTTCGTGACAAGCACCGCGGGCTAGTGAAACAAGCAAGCGCTGATGTACCAATGGAAATCGGATGAAGATGAACGATTCCCTTCTCATTAGAAAAAATCGGGCCGCAGCACTGAAAATCTTTTTCATGACACATTTATTTGAACAAGCAATGGGAACACGAATTAATCCGATAAAATGCTTGCTTTTTTAAAAAAACAAAAGTATTCCCCGTTTTTTTTCATCGTACGGAACAACTTTATGCAATCGGGAAATAATAACTGTGATATCCCGGCGCATAAAATGTTCACGAATGATAGTAATAGTGATGAAATACTCGGCGATAGATACAGTTTCAATTGGGTATAGTTTCTTTATCTATTTGTACTTAATGTATTAAATTGTATTTGATAGTATTGTCCTTGCCCACAAAGTCTCCCGAATGGCTTGAGAGAATGTTCCGGCGAGATAGCTCAACGGACAGAGCACCCGACCGGCAATCGGGAGACCCAGATTCGATTCCCGGTCCTGTCGGACATTTTTCAAGTCTATTCTTCCTTGGGATTTTTCCTAGGTGCACGCCCTTACGTGCAAAACCACCCATTACCCATTCCTTGTTATTTGTAAATATGATAATCAATGTGCTTTGGCTGCATATTTGGAAAGCAATGGCAACGTTTTAAACTGAAACCAGAAATGGAAGACATGAAGGAGTTATGCTTTTGTATTAAAACTTTGTATAAACTCAGTCACTACCATACTACACCCCTGTTTCTACTGTTCCATACACAATTCCATAGCTTTCAAGTTGCGACGGCTTGAAGATGTACCATATAACTAGTGGAACACGGTCAAATTTTGGAAATTGAACTCATAGTTATTTTTTACATTTATAATCTTATCTTTCTTATGTGTGCAGAATGAGGTACTTGATAAATTTTCCACATATTCTGTTCTGAATTTGATGCCATTTGTAGATTACCGCTATAAACATAAAATTAAAAAAACAGTTAAAAGAAGAGAAATTGAGAGATGAAAGATAATGAAAGTAAGGCAAAATTATGGTAGGAAGGAAGTTAAATACAATGAACTACAACTTCTATACAATTAAGGAACTATGTCATATCCTACTTTGAAAAAGTTTCTGAGCTACTACCAGAACCATAGGAAAGATGTTGAACATACCGGTTGGACTTTCAACCCCTCCTAATTAGTTATCAAATTCTATTGAGAGGGATTGAGGCAAGTAGAAGGGATGTGGAGTGAGGTAGTTTGCAGTTGCTTACCTCAATGAGCCAGAATGCTTAAGGCTGAAAACAAGTTTATGAGAAATCCACAGCACAATGGCCGTATGAATAACACGTTTCATAGAATATAATAAGGAGGGACTAAAATCAACCATATTACTGAGCGTCATAGTCATCTAATAAGGAGAGACTCTCACTTTTGTCCGGGGATTTTGATGAAACTTTTTGCAGTGGTGCAGGAAGTAGAGTAATGAAAAAGCGTAACGGCGTTCGTCTGAATGGACCTTAGTTTGGCTGCAATAAATAATTGAAAATTGATAACCGGAGTATAGGCAACCCCGCAATACACGTCCATGCTAGCCGAGTATGCATGAAAGAACGCGATGTTCTCTGGTATATTTATCATTAAATTTTTCTTTTCGTTCGATAAAGTCTTTCCTTGATACTTACTGTTGACTTATTAATAATAAATAGTATGCTCAATTTGTAATCCCGTTAAGTAACCTTCGTAAGGAATATTTTTCCATTTAGGGTAGTTAACGACTATCCTAAGAACGTAAAAGGAGCTTGCATTCAAGTAATTTAGGATTTCCCAGTCATAAATAGCGATTGCTTTCTAAAATTTCATATAATAAACACCATTGTCCTTATATTAATTAATTTATTTATCCGATTTCAGCATTTCTCGAAAGAAAGTACAGTAAAACCCTCTCAAGATTTGGTCTCTCCACATTACTGCATCACTGTGAAAAATTACAACCATTTTCTATATGACACCCATTTCATTCATCTGACCACCTAAAAGCTTGAATCGCCCACCTGAAAAGTTCTATTTGTCCACTGAATCGGCGGTATGTACCTGGTATGTGACCACTGATATAAAAGAACTGCGTCAACACTTTTTCTAACAGAGAATTGCAGAATATTCTGCTGCTGAACTCGGGGTTATTTGAGAGAACAATGCTTTGATATTTCCAAATCGAATTCGATTTTGTATAGTGCGTTCCATTTTTTGTTGTAACGATGGATTCTATGTGGATGAAACACGTGTATTTTTCTACGTACTGAAAGAATAGCCTCATTCCAGTATTTCTCGAACTGGTGATTGTAATTACGATTCATAGCTTTCATTATAAGAATTCGATTACAGTTTTCAGCTATCAAACTGACTGGAAAAACTGGAATGCAGTATAGAGAGGGATAAGCTACCTTTTCTCTTTATGGAAAAAATTTGAACTATGCTGGTGATATTCGATCGTTTTTTTTCATTTGTTCCTATCACCTGCACAATCGAGCTAGAAAATCGCTGGAAGCACTTGCAGAGTTCAAGTGAATGAAAATCGCGCTTCTAATTCGTGCAAAATTCACGATTCGCAGGGGAAGAGAGCAGTTGGGTTAAGCGCCTGTGAATTGGAGTTAGGAATTCCTCGTTTAACTATTCGGCACTAAACGGGCTCACTCAATTATGGGGAAATTTTCTCGCCCTGAAATTGCGTTCGGTTAATGAGGCATCTTATCAGAGAATAATTTCTTCTTTGATTTCCCACTTCGATTAGACGCTTATCCTTTGAGATCTCATGCATTAATCATGGGAAACGTCCTATTATTGGGAATTTTGATCAAGAAGTACCGCCAACTTCAATTGTGAGACTATGTATACGAGGAAAGTATTTACCTTTTTTGATCATTATATCTTCTACTCTTAGAATCAGTTTATGGTCCTCTGACTTAGTTATGCACACTTAGGGTTACTATATAAAATATAAAGTACTTCTCAAACGTTACTATAAACTGTGTCGCTATCTCATATAATAATCACCGTTTTAAACTTCGACGAGAATGAATTATGAAATAACGAGATTCGTTAGAGATTTAAAGGACTATTACATATCGACGTTTTCTTTAGTCCAAATATCTACATCTACATCTACATCTGTACCCTGCAAGCCGCCTTTCGGCGTGTGGCAGGGGGTGCAAGCACCAGGACTCTATTTGCCCAGTCGATTATTTTCGCGTATTGTTCTGGGAAAAAAAGAATTCTTGAATCGACTGGTTTTAGCATCTATTTCTCTGATCTTTCTCGCTGGATCAGAACGGCCTATATAGCAAGGAGGGCGCATAATCTCGGCTACATCTTCTATGAACGTGCTCTGTCTGAATTTATCAAGTAATTTAAATCTCTGGTTGAGCCTTCTTTCTTCTAAAGATTCCCATCCTGCCTCCTGAAGCATCCGAGTAACACTTACCGATTTATCATAGCAATTTTTTACGAAGCGTATTGCCTTTCTTTGTACCTTTTCTATCTCGCGAATACAACACTTTTCAGCAGGGTCCCATACACTGCATGCGTACTCGAGGTGAGGCCTAACTAGCGCAAAGTAACATCGCTCGCGGACTTTTTCTTCGCTTTTACCGACTATTCTTTTGACGAAGCCTAGTTTCTTAAGAGCTCGCCCACATATGTTATGGATGTGGGTACCCCAAGTTAAGTTATTCGTGAGGGTTATTCCGAGATATTTTACCGAATCGACAGTTGATAATGTTTTCCCTCGAAGGCTATATGAATTATGATTGGCAAAGGATTTTCTTTCGAAAAAATTAACTACTGAACATTTATCTACGTTGAGCTCCAATTGCCAGTCGTCGCACCATTTTACTATTTTATCTAAGTCATTCGACAGGCTTAATCTATCGTCATTACTTTTTATTTCTCTGTAAATAACCGTGTCGTCCGCAAATATTCTAACGTTACTGTCGATGTGTTCATTAAGATCGTTAATGTATATTAAGAATAATAATGGCCCGATTACGCTTCCTTGTGGGACGCCTGAGGTCACCTTGACTAGGTTGGAACTAATACCATCTAATACTACTCGTTGTTCTCTATCGGACAGGAAATCTTTTATCCAACTTATTACTTGTTCGTTGATGCCCGCAAGTTTTAATTTGTACAACAATTTACGATGTGGGACTTTATCGAACGCTTTCCGAAAATCCAAAAATATTGCATCGACTTGTCTTTTACTTTCGGCCGATTTCAAGATATCGTGAATTAATAACGCTAACTGTGACTCGCAGGAACGTGTCTTACGAAAACCATGTTGATTCTTAACAATGAATTTAGAGGTTTCGAGAAAACCCATTAAGGAACTAGTAATTATATGTTCCATTATTTTACCACTCAATGAAGTTAACGAAATGGGCCTATAATTCGATGGATCATCTTTTACGCCGCTTTTAAAAATTGGGGTGACATTTGCAATTTTCCAATCTTTTGGGACCTTACCTTCGCTTATAGATTTTTCAAATATTACTTTAAGAAAGGGGCCTATGCTCTCTGCTAATTCTTTAAATACTCGAGCTGGTATATCCTCAGGACCAGGAGCTTTATTTGGCTTAATCTGCCGTAAAAGTTTAATAATTCCGTCTTCCCTGAATGTGATATTCGACATTGTTTCTGCTTTATTAACTACTGGTAGGGCGCCTAATGTAATATCGGACGTAAATACGCTATGGAAATATTCATTTAAGATGTTCGCTTTTTCCTTAGAATCGTTAATTACATTGCCGCTGTTATCTTTTAACGAACTTACGGTTTGAACTTTACCTTGGACCTCACGCACGTATGACCAAAAAGCTTTTGGGTCCTCGTCTAAGTATTCGTATAAAACTTTCCTTTTAAATTGACGGAGGGCATCACGCATTATTCGTTTTGTTTCTGATTTTACTCGTTTATATTCAGCCTTTACCTGATCCGTTATTATGTTGTTAGGAAGCCTCATAACGGTTTTTAATTTCAAATGCAATCGTCTTTGTTTCTTTAACGCTTTCCTAGTATCTCTATTATACCATCTAGGCTCATTATTTTGGTTAGAGTATTTGGAGGGAACATATTTATCCATATTATTACGCATTATCTGTACAAAAAGGTTCCAAGTTTCTTCGGTATTTAAACGCATCGCGCGCGTTTCGTAAAACGTAAAATCGGAATTGAGTTTATTACGAAATCCTCCAAAATCGGCTTTAGAGTAGAGATAAATTTTGCGCTTGGCTTATGGGATATCATGGGCTCTACTCTAGAAAACTCGAAAATACTCTCATAAGAAATACTCATAAAGTTCGTTTTGATCGATTAAAGGCTTCTTTTCTTTACTGCAATTATATCTGAAGCAATGATTCAAAGAAATCGAGAGAAGTACCAAAATAAAGGATATTTCATAAAAATTCTTATTTTAATCTTGAATTATCGTTTTAGAGCCGAAATTCCGAGAATTAGGACAAAGAGACGAATGATCTGTACAGTTTTGTGGTTTTAAACAACCGGCCCCCTTGACGATTAAGACGAATTTTGAACTCTCATACGAATACAGGGGAAAGATGGACTCATATCTCTCTTTAAATTATCCTATATCCAATAATTATCAGTATCGGTACATACATATCAAGATATATGTAAGTAAATTTTATATAAGTTAATTTTTTTCCATCACATTTGACGGGGAAATTCACTCATAAGAGATTGATAACGGTATATTTTTGTGAAAAGGCTACTATAAAAATGCTATAATGAAATACGTTACTATAATTAGTAGTAGTAGTAGGAATACGGTTCAGGTGTGCCAACTGCTTGGGTAATTTTTCAGCCATACGTTTCTATAAGTGGGATTACTATGAACAAAATTAAAACAGAAGAACGTTGTTATAAACAGAGTTACTATGAAAAATATGAAAATAAATACGTTTTAATCAACCGAATGAATAAGGAATATATAAAAATAGAAATGCGTTTTAATACGCGGGATTCTTAGAATATAAAGCATCAATACAAACTCTTAAGCGCAACTTAATTGCTCTAGTTGTAAGGTCTAGCTTTTGAATAAGAAATTAGCATAAAGTATATATTTTGTTTAATTATTTTCAGAGACGAACGAAAAACTTTGAATGATATTCAGGTTGTAAAAGCGGTAATTTCCAAAACTGATCATAAACACACTAAATTTTAAATATAAATATCATAAAATAAACATTTCAAGTACTTCTCCTACTGGAATTAACCTCTCGAAGACTAGAATGAATAGAAAAAAAAAACTATTCGAAAAAGCGTCGGAAACAAGCTGGCATGCGGCTTTCAGAGTATTTTTTTATGGCCTACCTAACCCTCCATTTTCAAATCTTCTTATTTTGGTATCTCATTAACTATTGGAACATCTCCATTTCACAGAGAAGCTGAGTAGCACCCTGGAGGATATACATCTCTGTGCTTTTCGAAATTGCGGAGAATTCTCCCGAAATTCCGATAATGGCGTAGTGGTACCCCTTTCATATTTCTGTGGTTTTAACGCTTCCAAGAACGGGAAAATTTCGAAACACGGAGAAATGGCGTAAAACCAATGGCTGGAAAAGGACTGCGAATGAATAGAAATATTGGAAGCCATGCGGGGACGTACCGGTGAGGAAAATTACGAGTTACCATCCTCAAGACCTCTTATTATCCTCTTCGGAAAGATTATTGGAATGCCGGATATCTTACTGGCGTACTTTATTCGTATGCTCGGATAGAGTATGTCGATACTTTAACCAGTTAATTATTCGGTTTCGTGAGGAAATACCCCTGACTGAGATAAAAATATTTATAAATACGGAGGGAATGCAAAATGTTACTCACTGTTATCATTTTTGGATATTTTATCGAATAGGTTAGACCTAAATGAGTCTCTATTCCACCTAAAATTCCAACTAACCCGAGGTTAGTCCCAAAGTGTATCGCCTAAGGGACGTTTCATCAAAAAATTTTTTACGCAAAGATGTTTTACCCAAATACGAATCGTCTCTGAATTAATCGTTTTGGGTGAAATGTCTTTGGATGAAATTTCTTTGAATGAAATGTCTTGATGAAACGTTTTTGGATGAAATGTCTTTGAATAAAACGCCTGTTAATGAAACGTTTTTGGGCGAAAGGTCTGTAGATGAAACGTCTTTGGATGAAATGATTTTGAATAAAACGCTTTTTGATGAAATGTCTTGACGAAATGTCTTTGGCTGAAACGTCTTTAGATGGAACGCCTTTGGGTGAAAAGTCTTACGATGAAACAAGGATTGTTCATTCAAGCGATAATTCATCCAAAGGATTTTTTATTGTACGGATATTTCACTAAATGGTATTTTAAAATGCGAGTGAACAATAAATTAGATACTATTGTAAAGAAAAGAACGAAAATTACACTTAATTTGCCGAAAGACATAGGTTGACAGCAATCAAGAACTATAATTATAGAACTATGGTTAAAATTAATTGTTGTAAATTTATTATTTATAATTTTTGTAATTGTTGTAAAATTAATTGTTGTAATTGTTGTAAAATCAATTATTGTAATTGTTGTAAAATAAACAGTCGACAAATACCGAAAGGTATTATGACAGGTAAATTTTAGAATTTAACGAAAGTGTAGGGTCATATATGACCATACTTCGTACTCATGTACCCACAATCACTATAGGAGTACCTTTATGAGTTTTTAAATCGTTTTGTGCTTAAAAATATAAAATCAATTAAAAATTGTTGGTTAATTACACGTGAGGATGATGCCGAACATTACAGAATGATTTTTATGGTGTTGATTACTTAAATAATCGCAGAAAATACGAAAAAGGCAAATTTCAAGGAAACGATTTGTTCAAATGAATGCCTTTGTTTCTTTAATTCAAGAGGCTGGGAATTTTTACGATCACATTCTGCCTCAAATCATTATTTCCACTCCCATTACTCATTTACAAGGAAAATTATGAGAGACAAATGTTTAATAGAAATTAATGGGAATGGCGAGAGTTCTTGGTGAAAGGCATTGAAAAAAAGTAGTCGCCTGCTATTTTTCTTCCAATTAGCCCAGGAAAAAACTCCCAGCCATTGGGTGCCTAAAATGCAGATGTTATCTTGGAATTAAGCTCCTGATTCTTTCTTTAAAAAGAAATTCTGAATATGGTTTACTATTGCTGCAATAATTGTTTTCTTTTGAAAATTACGCTGAGGTGGAATCATTTATAAATAATGATATTTAAAGTAAACTACTCCCATAATCATTTCGAAGAATTTTTTCTTAGTTATGATTTATTAACACTATAGTCTGGTTGTGTTACGGTTATTATTGTTATGTTATTATATTATTCTTTTATTACAAATGGACTGATAGTCCGTTACAATACAATACATATTTAATCACACAATGGAATCTTTTACCATAAAACAATACTGTATACAATAATGCAAGAGTATATACAATGCCAATTACCAATCAAAATGAAACAATTTACAATAATACACTTTTCAGTAATACAATTTACAATTATAAGATTTACAGTAATGCAGTTTTTAAGAATATAATTTACAGAAAATAAAATTTTCAAGAATAAATTTTACAACAATACAATTTACAATACTAAATTTTATAATAATACAATTGTTAATAATAAAGTTAACAATGATACAGTCAACAATATAACAATTTGTTTTGATACAATTTAATATTATGCAACATTTTTACCATCACAATTCAGATCTGTTCTAGATATACCAATTTGTCAATTCAACATAGATACGGTCATTACGAAAAATACATCTTCGCATAAATATTAACTCACTCCGTACGATTTACAAATATCAGCTAACATCCCTCACCAATCTTATCCCTTATTAATCATACAAGACTTCTCATTGTTTATAGTAGGCCTTCACGGCTGCCGCAGCTGGTATATTATATAATGTATAACTTTAATTTACTTCCATCTCTGCGTCATTCTTCAAACTAGAACCCTCTGAGGACAACACTGAACTAGCCCCAAATCCTTTTCGAAATTGAAAACGAAACCTAATTTAATAATTTTATAAATCGGATAATAAAGTCCCCGATGCGGTTTCAATTCGAGCATTCCTTTCTCTATATCTTTTCCCATTTTTCCCCCATCATTATTTACAAAACTTCTTGAGCTCGTAGCCCAAAAGTTTTCTTTTGCTTCCCTTCATATATTTTTTTCCATCCAATTTAAGATTTCGATAAAATCTATGGAGCTTATTTTTTCCGATATCCCTCAGATATTAACCCAGGTAAGAATTCCCGGACCTAATTTGAATATTGGAATTTGAAATACATTATTCGGAATATGATAAGCACATTTTCTTGAGCTCAGAGGCAGAGGTTTAATATAAGACCCGATTTTCCTTCTCTCTCATGAGACTTGACCATATTTAATCGAATTTCAAAATGCGGACGAGTTTAAAATTCCTCCGAAAATGGATTTATGCGATTCGCATGAATAATCTGACTGATTTTCCATTATCTAATATTTTACACGAGCCTGCGAATGGATAAAATTTCTCCAAAAGAAGGAATTTGAAAAGTATAACACAGGATTTCGCTCAGTTCCAAGATTTTATTCGCAATTTTTTAGGACTCGGCTTATAATAATAATAATAATATTTTTTTCTCATTGTTAGATTCTTTATTTCACTTTGTCACAAAATACAATAATAATAAAAATAATTTTTAATAATAATAATAATAATATTTTTAATAAAATAAAATAATAATAATTTATTGAACACATACAGGATGCATTCCCACTAAGCTGTGTTATATTAAATATAAATAAATTAAAGAAATCGAAAGGAAAAAAAAGAAACTATGATATTAGATACAATCAATGATGATATAGACAAAAGTATGAATTTGGTTTTGATTATCTAATGTTTTAGAGGGTGCACGTAGAGGTGGAAACAACCGGATGAAAATAGTTGAATAATTCGATCATTTCCTCCATCGCATAATTCGAATGAAACGTTTCCAATGTTCACTCTATACTTATATATACTATAGTAGGGCACGGAACCACCGAATGATTCTATTAATTCATATTTATATTCAGTTTTCATTCACTCCTGTCTATGGAGTGAACTATTCGATATTAGTCTCTTTTACTTATTATCTTTAAAAAGGGGGCAGCATCTAGAATTAATTAAACGATGTTCTACTCTAATAACGTTTCGGCTAACGAAAACGATTTCTAAATTAATTATGTTCGTTAATCGAGGTATCATTGTATAGAGTAAAATTCTTGTTTCAACATATAAAGCGCTACTGAGCAGTCACATGCTGAAATGATAGAAAATTATATTGCTTCTGATCTTATATTTATGTTTTTTTCCATCTTTTTCAGGTAAGAGACTACCTCTAGAGTAGAAGATAAGCTATGATCATATTTGGCAGTGCATATCCTGCTTTACTGTCCTAAGTGAGTATATGGAGATCACAATAATTAATTGATTTTATCCTATTAATTTCTGGAAGGGAGATTTTCGGTTGTTTTTATTCCATAATCAGCAATCTTCTGCAGGCTTCATGTATCCATTTACTGTCTTACAGTACTGTAGGTATTGTAATGTTAAACATTATTTATAAGTTTTGACACTCATTATTCTTGTTCTATGAGAAAAGCAAGGGTTAAATACTTTAATCCTTATCTTATATAGCAAGACTCAGTCCCTCAGCATTTTATTGCAATGGAAGGAGTGGATGAATAACCTGCCAGCTATCAGGCTGAGGACTTTCATTAAAGAAATGCATTATTATAAGACAACATTAAATTTATAGTAATATATTTTAATCACAAATTAATTGTCATATATTTGAATATATACCTGAAGATACAGTTTTTCGTTAACTTTTGCAAATAATAATATTGATAATGTTGTCTTTAATCATGTGACCTTCCTGAGGTAAGAGGGTGAACTGCCTCACTCCTCATCTTGCCTAGTAAGCAACATTCCCTCTCCGTTGCTATTGGCTGCTATTGGTGTAATTTCAAACGTCTTTATATAGAATATTTGAAAGTTTGTAAACAAATAAACAATTCCAATGTTTTCTGCTATTAGGGTTTTTACATACTAAAAAATAATAGTATCCCTAAAGAGGGAAAAAATAGTTTTAATTTAAGCAGAAAAGAATTTTAAGTAACGGAAATATAAAAAATACAAATCCGCTCCTTTTAACAGAGCTTAATTTAGTGATGTAATGTGGTAAATCCGTTGCCATGGTCGATAAGAAATTCGTCTCGTCACTATAAACAAGGCAACCATAAAATTACAACAATGTGATTGCGTTGCTATAAACAAGATTACGTCGCTAATTATAGGATTAATCATGAGAAAAGTCCAAGATTCGTTTCCTGAAAATTTACCTAATGGATTTTTGAACTATCGAAATTTAAGTAATTTGAATTCTCTTTTGTGGACGTTCTGGAGTAGAAGCGGGCAATCTTTTCATACATTGAAATCGCATCGAGCTGATTTCCGTTGCGCTGAAACCTTTTCAGTGTCGGCCTAAGTGGACTCTGGCTGGCTCCAGAAACGAATTAGTCGCCCAAGCAAACACCTCTTTTAAAACGTCTGTTTAATGACTCAAAATGCTGCGACGATGGGCCCCTCACTCAAATCCCAAATCACGAAATCAACTCTGTCTAATTTTGTCTCTTTCTGATTTGCCTCCCTGATTCGCCACTGGTGACTTACACACATACGTGAATACAAGTAATGCGTTACTATCTATCGTTAGTGTTGGTTCTTGATGTAATAAGCATGTTTTTAGTCACATAATTTTATACGTTTCTGTTATACCAAACGATATGATAAGTATGAAAGGATGCTGTAATTCAACCAGGGTGTTGAACCAGAACCGAAAACCGAGAAAACCGTTATTTTTCCGGGTGAAAACAATCGGAACCGGAAAAAGGAATCCGGAAACCGAAACCGGAAACCGTTATTCTTCGATTACCCTTACTCTTTTCGGTTCTAAAACTTTTTCAAGTATAAATACAATAATATTCAATGTACATGCAATGGTTAACTGCTTCTCTATATTAACATTTTTGATAACTATTCTTTATTTCCCTTATTTCAAAATTTTTATCGCAAATTTTCGTCAATATAATTTGATTTTGAATGATGAATCACTGTTTTTTGAAATTCAATGCTGTATTCAAAATACATTAAAAAAATGCTGAAAATAAATACATCGTCGAGCGTCTTAGCAAGAATTTTGATTTCAACTGCAGGTTTAAAAAAAAAATTTAACAATATTTTACTTATTTGGATTTCATATTTTCAGAATCATTAAGATTTGTTTGATATACACAATATTGTAACGTCGATCTTTGCAATGTCTCATTCATACTCAACCCGCATTGTAAGACGTTTTCCTTAATAAAAATTGTACTTTGTGTATTAGATTGCAGTAAAGGTGATTCTAGCTATAATTATGAGCAAAAGGAATTTCCGAAACGGATAGATGGAATCGTAGTTCAAATTTCTCTCGGCACGCGAATCCGCCGACCCAAAAGAACGCAAAACGAAGCGAAATTTCTAGTTCGGAGAGCGCGGAATTGCGAAATGATATATTCCTCCGCTTTAACGGCTTTTATTGGCCCCGTAAACCGTTTTATATTCGCGGAATATCATGCTATTTATGAACTGCGGAACCGATGCCGCGGAGGAAATTAAGGGTGCAATTTTTGGCCGTTTTACCAGAGTTATGCGAAGGACGCTGGAACAGCCGCAACTTGAACCATTTAGCCAAATATGGCACAAAACAGTTCACGTATGAAAGTACGGTGAGACCTTTATTCTGTTAGCGGGAACTGATATACCGTTTAAGTTATGCTGGAATTATTTATATTTGTGGTCCGAAATGGTGTGTGATGAATGTGCGGAATGGTTATATGTGTCATATATGAGACTGATGATCATCTGTGTGATAAATACATATATATATATATATATATATATATATATATATATATATATATATATATATATATATATATATATGCAAATGCACGGGTATCCAAGAGCGACAATTGCCGCTGAATTAACAGTGTACTCTTTTCAACAATTTAGCGATCTCAGCGTCTGTTATTGTTATGGAAACGTGAGTTGCAACAATCGATGTTATTCCTTTAACCTATTCCCTTATGCGTTAGTGTGGAAGTATGTAGAAAAATATAGTGACATCAAGGAAATATATCTTGATGACTTTGGAGTGATTATGGCAATTTATGGAAACCGATATATTCACAGAATTACTTACTCATAAAATATAACGAATAGTAAAATGATTACGAAATTAGAATTTATAAGAAGACTTGGCATTTTTAAAAATTTTAAAATTTTTGTAGATACGAAATTATATTTTTGAGCGAAACTGCATGTTGTTAAAAATCACAAATATTTAAAGTTCTACGAAAGTTGCAAAGATTTCGCTATATATATATATATATATATATATATATATATATATATATATATATATGCAAATGCACGGGTATCCAAGAGCGACAATTGCCGCTGAATTAACAGTGTACTCTTTTCAACAATTTAGCGATCTCAGCGTCTGTTATTGTTATGGAAACGTGAGTTGCAACAATCGATGCTATTCCTTTAACCTATTCCCTTATGCGTTAGTGTGGAAGTATGTAGAAAAATATAGTGACATCAAAGAAATATATCTTGATGACTTTGGAGTGATTATGGCAATTTATGGAAACCGATATATTCACAGAATTACTTACTCATAAAATATAACGAATAGTAAAATGATTACGAAATTAGAATTTATAAGAAGACTTGGCATTTTTAAAAATTTTAAAATTTTTGTAGATACGAAATTATATTTTTGAGCGAAACTGCATGTTGTTAAAAATCACAAATATTTAAAGTTCTACGAAAGTTGCAAAGATTTCGCTAGAGAGAAAAATAAATAAATAATTTTTATTAAACTGCATTAGATAAATTATAATAGAAATATTATAAACAATAAACTGAGTCTGATATTTTACGTAATTTTGCCTAATTATGGAATTAATTCCAAACTATGACGTATACACTCGTCATCGTCAGAAAAGGGTTTCGTTACCTTCAAATTTAAGATTTTAAATGGCTATCCCTAATATCGTATTTATTTTTAGTTACATATATATTTTTGTATACATGTATATTTATATACACATACATTTTTAAGTAGATACATATTTTTGTATGCATAAGACTGATGATCATATGTGTGACGAATACATATATATTCTTATATGAATATGTATTTTTGTATATTTCTATGTATTTTATGCTTATATATATTTCATATTTTATTTAAATAATAGTCCCCGTTTCAACTCCAGGCGAGTCAAAGCGTTTTCATAATAACAAAAATAATAATAAATTTATTGATCCAAGGATATATACAAATTATGTATATGATTGGCAATTATATGCAATTTTAATTAATCGCATTGAAATTACCAATCACTAACACATTAAAAATCATACATCTTATTACAATAATTATATGAAAATTTTACAACCATTATTCAACAATTACAAAATGATACAATGCCGTAAATTTTGTTACCATTAGAATAAATACATTTGCTATAGTTCTTATTACATTTTTTTTGCATTACAACCCAAGTAAACAAATTATCACCCCTAAGTCGCATTTCATTAAAAAATTTATCTACACCATGAAATGTCTTGCAAGACAGGTATGTTTTCAGTCTTATAGAATATAATTCACCCATTACATTCTTTATTTACCTAGTAGTGTATTGTATAATTTTAAAGCCATCATCTCAAGCAGCGTAAGAAGTGAATGCAAAGTCCACTGTTATCGTATGCAGATTTTATTTAGTTTGCAAAAATAAATTAGGAGAAACGGTCCCATATAGTCAAAAGAAGCACCAAAAGAAGAGAAATTGAATAAAGAATCTTGATTTAGAAGATAATGTCGATTTCGTTTGGAAGTTATGATAATCGTAATGAAATACGAGAAAATTTTGAGGTCGTTAACAACACATATCCCGGACATCCAATGCGGTTGTTCAGTCCGAGATAATGTATTTACCCATACAAATACATAGGGAATTTAAAGTATTTTAAAAGTAATCTTAAGAGTTAACAATGTACTGTTTGAAAAGGAATTTTATGAGAAATGAGATGCATTTACAGTTATGATAAACAAGTCCCTGGGTCTAACTTATTGACTATATATGAGCATTTTTTATTCATCTCGGTATTGAAATGTTCAGTTGCATGTTACTTTGCAACGATCAAGAAGTTAAGCAATTTAGATATTTATTGGACGGAAAATGGAACATAATTTTGGGAGATTTTTAGTTAAAATGAGATACACACAAAGATAATTTCGTTATATGTTAGCCAATTGAGTTACCGTGTAGTTTTGCGTCTGAATTTGTTTAGAATATTAGATTCACAATGATTTGGAATGCTTTTATGATACTTGTTATTTTCTTAGTTACTATTATTACTTACTTAGTTTATAATATTAATAAAATTGATGTAGAATTTAAATATATTTAGTGTCCATATCTATCGTATTTATATAATTAACTTATCATAAGGGAATAAGTAAAGTAATCAAGCATTGTACTAAGTAGGCAGTCATTTTCTAGCTTTCTTTGTATATCTGTATATGTATGTTAAACTAGTAAAATTTAAGTAGAATTTAAAGCTATTTATTACAATATCTATCTTACGTGGGTAATTAACTTATAATAATGAGAGAGTTGGTGAAGTATTTAAGCATTGTATTAAGTAGGTAGTACTTTTCTAGTTTCTTTGTGTATCGTAGTCCTTATATGGATGTTAAACTAGTAAAATTTAAGTATAATTTAAGGCTATTTATTACCAATATCTATCTTATGTGGATTATCATAATAGAGTAAGTAAAGTATTCGTAATAAGTAGGCAGTATTTTTCTAGTTTTTGTATTGTGTATCGTAGTCCTTATTTGGATGCTATTTCATACACACGTAAATACCCCATAAAATCTGCTTCTCATACGTCAGAAGTAAAAAACACACGATTTCCAATTCGCCAATTTCGTGGCAGGATCGGGGGTTCGGAATTTTTCCCGCAATTTCCAAGTTTAGGGATGAACGTATCGGAAAAGAGGAAGCGACGGCAGTTCTTTAGTTCTCTCTGCGTACTTCGTATCGACCTCCGTCTCACCGTGACACGGAATTTCAAGCACCTCGCCTCTCCTGCGGAGTTATTGACCTAGCAGCCGAAGAATGGGAAAAGTTAAGTAAAGGTGGAGCTCATGTGTCATTGCCTACATTTCGGTTTTGCGGGCGCCCGATACTTTTTCACATGGCTGTATCTAGGACACGCTATTCCGCGCTATAATAATTAATACGTGCTGAATTTTTCCTTCATTGGAGCAAAATGCATGTCGGATATCCGTTCAGCAGGTTCAATAATAGAGTCTGGAATTTGTGTTTTCTGGTGAACGATGTAACAAAGAGGTTATTAAAGCACTGGGTTATTGTGATGGAAACAACAATTCAAACGTGTCGCTATAAGAATGGTTGCTGCAGTAAATACAACAATGCAGTTGTTTGCATGTTGTATATACTGTAGCAGTTGCATTGTAGCGATTGTCTTGTAGCAATTGTCTTGTAGCACTTGTATAGTATTTTAGCAATTTTATTGTATATATGCAAAAACAGCGCCTCTATAAACAATATAAAAACCTGTTGGTTGCTATATGTAGCGTTAATAATACTAACTAATACTATCTACTGTAGCAATAGTATTGTAGCGATTGTCTTGTAGCGATTATCTTGTAGCAATTGTATTGTATTGTAAATTTGTATTGTATGTATGCGAAAACAGCGCCTCTGTGAACAATGTAAAAACGTATTGGTTGCTGTAAATAGCGTTAATTACATATTTATAAGGTATAATCAGCGATGTAAAAGGTTAAGTGCTAAACAAAAGTACTATTAATAAGACAAAAATGTAAACGCGTATCTATAAATAACATTCTTACAGTGAAAAATGCAGACGTTAATTTTAATAAGATTTCCCTACATAGTTTTTTAAATTTAATTTTCTACGTTAAATTGATTTTTGCGAAATCTGGATTTAGTTAATAAAACACCTAACATTTAATTTGCAAAAACTTTAAATTATTTGTTTAAAACTTTAAATTAATTATTATTTAAACTCATTAAATGGTTGTTTTCTCTCATAAATTGGTTACTAAAAACTTGCATACATATTCATACCATAAGAACTATCTGTCAATTTTCCTAATTCAAACCTCAATTCCAATCAAGTACCATTCATCAATATATACGAGTCAGTTAGATAAATAATGTTTTGAAAGGGTAATAACTATTCCTAGTTCTATACAGGGCATGTTGCACATAGTAATCAAGCTGGAAAACTACCTACGGGCAAAGCAATCAGTGGAGTATCTATTCTTAAGTATTATGTACATACGTGCCTTACTATGATGATTTTATAATGTTAACCGATCACTGTATAACACGGATTTGCTAGTTTTATTTCTTTGAGTGAATTAAAGAAGTTGATAGAAACAAGCTGATAGCCACCGTGATGACGAAAAGGTCACGTGGTTTTAATAATTAACGCCTAGAGATTGTTAGGACTTGATTGGATTGATCCAGGCAACAATTGGGACAAGTAAACAATTGGGGCAAGCATCAAAGTGGATTTATTTGGAGGCCTCTGATTCAACGGCTTAAATATGACAAAAGGCCCTTTGATTGCTTCCTTCGATCAAATTCCTACATCTATTTCAGCCAATCCGATACCGAATGAATTTTCCTTCGCTGAATGTTATTCAGAGCGTGGCTTGTTTTGAGAGATTGGCTTGCCTGCATTGATTATGCTGTCATATGCTTTATGAAGGTGCCTTCTTAATGATCATCGTAGTGAATTATTTTAGTCATCCGACGTTAGTAATTTTCATAAGGAAAACATGTTCACATTTCGTTTCTTTAATGATTTTTCTCACTTTGTAAATTTTTATGAGGGAATTATGCTATGAAAGCGCTATAGATACCTTGAGGAAGTACGCTCATGAGAGAATTTTTTTTCTAACATTGGATTTTTTTAGGAATCTAAATCATGAAAACTTTGATTCCTTCCTTTGTTTTTTTTGTAAATTTTTGCGCTTTTTAAGGAATATTTTCACTAATGACACAGTCGATTGTTGAATCGTCTCCATAACAGCATAATCATAACATTTGATAAATTGTCTCCATAACAAAATGATCATAACATTTGATGAATGGTCTCTATAACAATATAGTCATAACATTTGATCAATTGTCTCTATAACAATATAATCGTAACATTTCATGAATTGCCTCCTTAACAATATAATCGTAACATTTCATGAATTGTCTCCATAATAATATAATCATAACATTTCATGAAAAGTTTCCATAACAACACTGTCGATTGTTGAAGTCGCGATTATGTGTATGTCCATATATTCTCACCATGAATGTGCATAGATTTTGTAATTAGTAAAACATATGGGTGTCTGAATATGGGTATCTGTAGCTATAAAAGTAATACATTAGTTATCAAAATGCAAACTAAATGAATTAGATATTAGCAAAAACGAGTTCTTGAAATTATAGAGATTGGTGTTATTTCATTCGTTTAATGTTAATGCTAGTTCATCAATGTTTGAACTATATTAGGGACATGAAAAATAACAAGAATTAATCGAAATGAATATTAAACAAAAAAGAAGCTCATTAAGAAAATGGCGACTAATATTCTAGTAGTTCGGGTATACCTCAATCAGTTATGTTGCGTTATTGTTCTTTTTTAACCTTGAACATCATTATTTATAATTTTATTTTTAACTTTAATCATTAACATTTAACCACAAAGCGTGCTAAGTGTCATCTGAATCTGTCGTTGGAGGCAATGAGGTTTGAAGTGGCCTTCGGAGAAATACTTCCCCAACAAAACGTAGCAATAATCGACGCTGTAATTGTTGAAATATCGGTGAACCAACAATAGACGAAGCAACAATCACCCCTTCAGCAAGGGTTAACGCACTCCGCAGAAAGTTATAATCAAAATTTTAAGACCAACGTATTCCATCCTGAATCCTTCTAGGTATTAATGCATTTCCGCACCCTGGAAACATAAAATCAAAAACTTTTCCTTCTCCATGGTGATTAAGTGGCCAGAATCGTGCTCGAAATCGCAGCTACACATTCTGATGGATTCGCATAACTCCTTGCAATCATTCCCTCGTTTCCCCTGCGAAAAAAGCAGCTAAAGAGTGGAGAATTATTCGAGTCGTCGTTTGACTGCCAAGTGGAGGGACAATAACGGACACGTGTTCAATGAATGCAAGGGCACGTCCAAATCGCCATCTGATCGATTGACACCCTTCCGTGCGCATTTCGCGCGATTTCTGTTTTGTTTTTCGGCAGCCATTTTCACCCTTTGCCATTCGCTGCACAAATTCGTTTTAGATGAGGGAGAGAGGTCTCCATGGAGATTTTGTTTATTCGCACGAGTTTCCGGAGCGACGAAAAATACGCAGACGATGGTGGTGATAGGGAGTAGAGAGGATGGATTGCCACCGTTAAACCCGGTTAAGACGCTCTTCAGGGCAGCGAGTGAAAATAGCGCTAGTTTATTATTGTTTAGTTAATTATTATATTGTTTAGTTTATTATTGTTTAGTTTATTATTGTTTAGTTTATTATTGTTTAGTTTAATATTATTTTGTTTGTTATCATTTAATTTATTATTATCTATATTTATTCTTATTTCTGTTACTTCAGTGTAATAACTACAGACATATTATAATTTCTTAATAATGTGTTTTGAATTATTCATTAGTATATTCTTGCAATACCTATGTAGAACTATGTAAAATAGTATCTTCATAATTCTTGTATCTTATATAACTTTTGGGTTTTCTTATTGTATGTCTAATTAATCAAAAATGTGCTATGTAATATATTACTATTAATTGAATACTGTATCTTATTTATTATGTTTGCTTGTATATTAACACTTTAAAAACTTATTCATATACATAATGTACGACTGTGAATGTATTTATACTTTTTAATATGTATCTTTTTCTTTTCTAAACCTGGCACCTCCTGACGAGCTTTTGTCTGTCTCAGAGCGACCTTAAAAATTACAATGAAGTTTACTTCTCTTTACTAATGTTTGTGACTGGTAATTTTGTATTTTGTGACGAAGTGAAGTGAAAAAAGAAAGGAAAGACACAGAAATATGGGATGAGAGTTTTTACGAATTTAATAAACAACGGCGGAATGTAATGAGATGAGAGGGATTGCTGAAGTAAGGAATCGAATAGAATGCATGGGAGAAGACAGAGGGGAAGAAAAAGGCAGTAGATTTTCGTTATAACACAGTGCAGAATAAGTTTTCCAGAGATAAATAAATGGGAATTAGTCAGGAATTCAAGGGAACCTAGGCATCATTTAAAAATCGCATATCATACTAAAGATGGTATTCTCTCCATTAGTTGAGGACCTATTTATGCATGTGATTTACGTGGAACTTTAATGGTTCTGTTATTTGAATGCAGAGTTGAATTCGTTTTTCACCAGCATCGAAATGCCTTGCATTATTTTATTGCCTTAATGGAGATGTTAACCTTAAAATGGACAAAAAAACCCTGGAGCAGATAATGGAAAAATTTCTCGGAAAAGCAAATACAGGAGGGAAGCATTTAATTATTTTCTTCATTCAAATGCTCGGATTTAATTCCAAATCCATTTTCCCCTCTGGGAATTTAATATATAGAATTAAATTTCCGAATGAAAAAACGAATACTGAAAGTAATTCTTACTTTCCCATTTAGATGAATAACTGTGAATCGGTATGGTATCACAATAGTTCTCTATTCTAAATGAAAGTTTTCGTAAGGTATTGAGGAAATAGTAATACCCACTTCGCGGGGTGGGTGTTTAATTTTGTTTGGAAATGTTTACTTTCTCCACGGATCACGTAAATGCAGATTTGTACTCTGCGAAGTTAGTAAAAATTTTAGGTAATACCCGAAGTAGGCAATTGCAGTAGTAGTTCATTAAGTGAAATTTCATTGACCATATCGCTTGCGTAAAAGAAAGGTGCTTCTATATTAGGAATCTTTTATCATTCTACCGAAATGAAGCACTCACAATCTCTGAAGTTGTATTTCACTTCTATTGCAATTCCGGTCATATTGTTCCCTTATCTGGTCTATGTCAACTAATTCCAATATCAACTCCTAGGACCAATCTTCAATTTTTTGGTAATATATTGAATTCTAAGTGTGCCCTACCTAAGGTATACTTCCACATGTGTGATATATTGTATTGTATGTATTGACATACCATTCCACAGGATTCTTAGAAGAAATCTTAATAAATTCCGATATTTCATTCGTCTACAATATAATATACTCCCATATTGATACTCCGACGTTAGTTTCGCTATTTAAATACTATTTTCCATCCAGGGCAACTAGACTGACTCCTATTCTACATGTTCCTTTATTTTGATTATCCTTAAATTTTAACAATATGCTATATTTTTAACATAACCTGGCACCTCCTGATAAGCAACAAACTGGCTCGGGAGGACCAAAATTGTCATATAAATTCTCAATTAATAATTCTTTTGTTTTTCAAATTATTACCAATACTCTATTGTACACATCATTGTAATATTTGTATAAATGTGCAATTAAAGTGTATATTATTATTTTTTATTGTTATTACTATATTATTATATTATTATTACATTATATTATTATTATCTTATTATTTCTTATTATTATATTATTATTGTTTATATTATTGTCATTATTATATTATTATTATGTCATTATTATTGTTGTTATTATATTATTATAGCATTGTTTTAAACGTATGAAATGAAAAATCCTTGCAGATTGTACAGCAAAGGTAACAATGGGTGTATATTGTTGAGCAGACTCAACAATAGATCGCTGTCGACATCGGTCGTCATCCGGGAGCCTTTACCAGTCCTTTGGTATATGGATAGTGTAGGGATTGGAGCTCATAACCTGCATTTCCCTTAGAGCCCACTCTTCATGTATTTTCACCAAGTCCAGCCGTTCGAAAAGTATTCCCCCGTTTCACGACCGAATGCCTCGGACGAAAAAAAAATTTAAAAAGCTGCGTTTTTCGCTGACAATTTCTCATTCCTTTTGAAACCGCGCATTATCACACTTTTTGCGACTATAGATTTTTTTCCGCGGTCGTTTAGATACGGATGGCGTCCTCTCGCAGCGAATTCATAAGTCGAAACGGGTGAAAAAAAAGGGGAAAATAAAAAGCATCTGTCCGCATTCATCGCTTGAAATATTCATTAGCTCGTGTGCGAAATTTCATTATTCATTTGTAGCCTCGGCTCATTATTTCTCTCGTGCCATACGTTTCTAAATCTCGTATAAATGAATACGTGAATTCGCGCCATCGGGAAAAAAAGAGATGGATTTTTCCGGTGAGGATGTTCCTTTTTAGTTTTGTCCGAATCAGGATCGTTTTTGAGCTTCACGTTGAGTCTGATGTCTTCTTTCAGGCGGAGGGAGATGTCGAAAAAGGTTATTTTTATGATAGAAGTTTATTTTTTTTTGGAAGTCGAAGTGAAGTTTACTTTTATAAACGTGTTAGATTAGAGACGTATTACATTTCAGGGTGTACAAGTTGAGCTATTGTAATGGTCGCTATAATTTATTTCTTTATTTTTATTTCATTTATTTTTATTATTTTTATTTTATTTATTTTTATTTTATTTATTTTATTTATTTTTATTATATTTATTTTTATTATTTTCATTTTATTTATTTTTATTATTTTTATTTTATTCATTTTTATTTAATTCATTTTTATTATTTTTTATTTATTTTTATTATTTTTATTTTATTTATTTTTATTATTTTTATTTTATTTATTTTTATTAATTTTGTTTCATTTATTTTTATTATTTTTATTTTATTTATTTTTATTATTTTTATTTTATTTATTTTTATTAATTTTGTTTCATTTATTTTTATTATTTTTATTTTATTTATTTTTATTATTTTTATTTTATTTATTTTTATTATTTTTATTTTATTTATTTTTGTTATTTTTATTTTATGAACGAATAAATATTTTCGCATAACTGAATGAGTATTTAATATAATGTATTACAAGAACTGATACAAAACGTTGCCTAGAAGCAAAAATTAACTTTTCGTTCAAGTAACAAAAATTAAGTTTCTACAACTTAACTCAAGAATATTTGAAATTGAAGTAAATAGAACCTTTTATTTTTGCTTTGACTTTGTGGTGGTGGTAAAAAAATTGATGGTACGTTATAAGTGCTCTCATTTCATTTTTCATTGTAATTGGCGTAAGGATAATCTTCAATTATATTACCTTTCGTTTCAATTAATTGCCTGGAATTATATTTTTCTCATAGATGATACAAATCTCTTAGCAAGTTATATAGAACACGGTTATATAGAACAATTGTATTAGAAATAATTTTTATATAGAATTCAGTCATGTGATATTATTTATTCATTTTTCATATAGAAATAATCCACATGCGTTTCTGCATTAAGGACAACAATGTAGCCCTGTCTGTTCATTTTGTCATAACATTCGGAATAAGATGAAATATCATATACGATTAAATCATTGTCAGAAATGTAATTCATTGTCAGTTCAAATGAATGTATGGTTTTTGACTAATTATTTATATGGTGAGTAGCATAAATTGCAGATGACAACTATGGCCATTAACGAATATGAAGTATGAATTTAAAAAATAAGATAAATAGACGCTAGAACAAGTCGTTTTAGGAACTCATTCTTTCCGCGAACAATACGCGATAATAATTGGCTAAAAAAGTAGCGCAATCGTTAGGTGTTTACACCCCCTGCCACACGCCATAAGGCGGATGCAGGGTATCTATGTAGATGTAGATGTAGAAAAATACTTATAAAATCGGTTACACGAATACCATATCTGAATGTGCAAATGAGAATATGTTAATATATAGAAATGAATTCTACAAACATTTGTTATTACAAATAACATACTATAGTAACGATAAACATGATGAAAAATAACATACCAAATACTAGGAAAAAGTGAGTAAGTTAACCAGTTTTAAACTACGTTTAATAATTATATGGTTCAATGTGATATTTCCTTTCTCTTAATTTATCTTCGTGATGTTAATAGAGCGTGCTTTAAGACTTTAAAATAGCATAAAATCCATAAATTTTATATTTTAATAATATTTTATTATTAATTTCATTATTTTGATCATAGAAAACGAATAATATTATACTAGTGACACAGCTAAACCGATCATTTCGTACATTCTCATGAAAAATGAAACAATTCATGAAGTAATATCCAGTACTACTAGGCGAATATAAAAAAGTACCCATTCTCTTCCCTGCATTTAATGATTAGCGAAGTTTGAAAACTGTACAAATTATGAATCTCCAGTTTTAGACCAACACTGATGATTGTATACGGACGCACGAACTTTCCGCTCTATATATTAGATTTCCCACATTTTCGCGTTTCTTCTCTTTTGCCCTCGTCCAATTGCGGTCTGCCTTGCGGTCGCCATTTCCCCCTTTCATTTGTTTTAATTTTCGGCCTTCCAAATAAGGACGGAGGTAATATTTCATGGGATAACAAGAATATTTCGGTGGGCCGATTCCGCGTCCATTTTCCCGAGAACGGAATCTCGTTTTTCGATTGGAATTTTCGGTTCTTTGTTCGGCGATTTATCACTGCACGTAGAGTAGAATCGTCGATTAATATGCGAACACTTTTAACCGATTGGTCACCGTTGTTTCATTGAGTTTTAATTGTGTGAGGCGGGAGAACAATGTTCTGATGACACACACAGTTGGTCGTATTCACCATTTATCAAGATTGGAGGAAAGTGTGTAATGATTAATTTCTTTTTTTTTGGGGTACTCTGGAGTCATTTTTTTTACTAATAACCCGATCAGCTAGTAGGAAACGTCTAAGAATCACTGATGTAATATCATCACCCATTGTTGCTTTGAATGAGGTATTGTTGGTATTCCATTGTGATGTGCGTCAATTTGTCAAGAATTTTCATTATTGGATACCCGCAATAATGCTAATATTGTAATTAATAAATAATAATGCGTGACCGGTACGTGGAACCGAAACTACCAAAAACCGGAATTTTACCGGAAACCGAACCGGGAACTAATACATAACCGGAACATGAAACCGGTCCGGAAACCGGAAAAGTGTCAAAAACCGAATTCGAACCGAAAACTGAAACGTATTCGGAAACAGGTGCGAAACCTAAAACGGATCCGAACAAAAAAAAGAAATTGCCATTTTTACCTGAGGAAAAACCTAACCCGATCAGAAATATTAAAATCCTTGAAATTAAACCGAAAACGGAGAGTTATTTTTCCGTTCCAATTATAGATTCGCATTCTCATATAGTGTAATAGCAACTATATTTAATGTACTACATGCAGAGATGAATTTATAATCTCTAATCTAAGTTTGATTTTTAATAACTGGTCAAATAACGAAGGACTCGCTCATGGTGAATAATTCATACATAATGGAACTTGCTCCACAATCCATCAACAGCTGTACTTAAAACTCAATGCTTTACGTCCATAAATTAGACAGGAGAAACAGTCAACAACAGAAACAGTTGATGTATTAGGCTCTCATCTCGATCTCCTGATGATTTTCTTTGTTGACGAAATGCATTGAGTTTTAAGAACAATTTTTGATGGATTATTGTAGCTTGCTTTGTTCTCTTTAAATTTAATAACAATCAATTCTTTGATTATTTCTTTTATACCTGTAGTTTTATTATAAAAACCATTAAAATAAATTTATTTAATGACCATGTAGGACAATCCATAAACGATAATTATCGATATAAAATTGTATAATATATACTAAAATTTACTTAAAATTAAATATAAATACAGGGAATGTTTTATCGGAGCGAAAATTTTTTTCCCGATTAGGACCGGTTAGACCGTTATTGCTGGAGTGAAACCGAAAAGAAACCGAAATGTTGGTGATTTGTGTGAATTGAAACGAAAACAATCACGATTTGAAGCCACATGTACGGCATTATCACCTGGTTTTTAGTTAAAAACTATCTTAGAAACTCGAATAGCTCTGCAAATGTAACAATTCACGAAAAATACGCGTATAGACTAGAATCCAGTAGGTCCTCAAGGACTCCATGATGGAAGTCTAGAAAATTAGTGTCTATTCCATGCATATTCTCTTTAGGGTGCACGTTTCAGTAACGGCAAGTATTTATCCTGTACTGTAAAGAAATACCAGCGGAAGCCTTAGGGGTACAGATGACAGAAAAAATGAAAATGGAATTTCCAGGATCGAAAGAAAACTACAGAATGCAAAAGAACAGATTTTCGCGTTTCCTGTCTCATTGATTCCATCCGCTATTCGAGCACAATACTCGACAATGGCTTCCTTAAGTTAATTACGTCTCCATGACGATTTTAGAGCCTCGAATAAATATGAGGTGCAATGCGATTGAGAACGGTAAAAACCATTTGAAAAATGTTTCACTCGAAAAACCTAAAAACTATTTTTTTGATGATATTTGCCAATTCTTCTTGGTCGGACCCCATCTTGAATACGCGGCAAGTATATGGGACCCTGAGGATGAAACGGGTACCTACGAATTCGAGATAGTTCAGCGCAAAACGATACGTTTTGTTAAAAAATGGTACGAGAAAAAGGCAAGCATTACCAAGATACTCTCAGACGCAGGTTGGGAATCATTAAAGGAAAGGAGATTTAAAGTTAGATTGAGATTATTTAACAAATTAAGAGAAAGAACGTTTACAGAGGATGTAATTGATATTATGCAACCCCCCTGTTACTTTGGCCGATCCGATAATGAGAGCAAAATAAGAGAAATAGACGCTAGAACAAGTCGTTTTGAGGACTCATTCTTACGAACAATACGCGATAATAACAGGCTAAAAAGTAGCTTAATCGTTCGGTGTTTACACCCCCTGCCACACGTCGAAAGGCGGCTTGCAGGGTACTAGATGCTTGTAGATGTAGACAATATCATATATGCAGATTCTTCTCTACATGTAATCTATTCTACATTTAACATTTGTATTTTTTGTATTCATTCTTTTCTCATTTCTGTCTTTTATAGTTTATTCAGCTGTGTTTTTTTGTAATTTTTGTATTTTGTATTTGTGATAATTTAGTAAATTTTTTTAAAATTTATAAATTTGTAATTTAAAAATCACATTTGTAACCCATGGGTTAAGTGGAAGATAGGACTACTTAGTTCTAATTTCGCCCATAAATGACGTCATTAAGTTAAATTTAATATCAGTCGGTTATGCATAATATCCACAGTTTGAATATTTCTACCGATTCTAGCCCACTGTGGGTCGATTCGATTTTTCTGTTCCTCTGGTATAAAATTCCAGATCATCTTCGGATATTTGGTGCCTAAGGTTGTGATCCGATAGAACTAGCTAAAACGTTGATTTGAAAACGTTATCGGTTTAGTACTCGAAATATTACTTCCATTGGAAGTAAGCGGGAGTATCAGTGATGCATCGGTTATGCATAAGAGATTAATTCTACACCTAAGATAGGACTTAAATTCTCATTTTTTAAGCTACGATTTCTTCCGAGAATTTCCTGTTGGGGGAACTCGAAGTGAATCAGAAATGTCGTTTACCTCGCTGTTCTCAATTGTCGGTTTTATAAAAAGGTCGCGGATTTGGTCGAAGTTTATTTCTAAAAAGAAGGTATCGGAAAAATCATCAGTTCAAGTCATGGACGTTCATGCAGAAAAGATATAACTTGACGTGGATTTGAAGCGTTCTTGGTTCTGTTTTAAACTTGTTCAAATCCACCGGAAATGAGATAATGAATTATGACGGGTGGCTTTTCTTTACATGCTGGAAGGCATTTTGGACTATTTTTGCTCCTTATTCTGCCTCATCCCCTCTCCAAAAGTTTTGGTATCTAATGATAAAGAGTATGGGGATCTAACCAACCAGATTTTGGAATTTCTTTTCTTTACTTTATCCAACCAGATGGCTGGTTGCAGTTTCAATTCCTGAATCATAATTTACATACAAAAGTTTGGTTAAATGGAAGATGGGCATCAGAAGTCCCAATTTCGCCAAATGAAGCCCCTATATATGTATAATCAACAAAAAATAGGCTTACTAGATGAGGAGTGAGGTAATATGCCATTGCTTCCATGACTGAGTCAACTTTAAGTTGATAGAATGTCTGCGTAAGTGAGGGTAACAGTTTTTTCAATTTTCTATCAACTCATTTTCTATTATATTTTTATTATGATTATATAAGTTGCAGTTAGGCGAAAGCCAGGTGGCAACATTATCATACAATTTTCAAACATCCAAGAATGTCTACTAACTTCACAAAAGATCATATGTAGATCGTACTGTACAGCATTATTACATTACTACAAATTAACGTATTTATTATTATTTACAATAAACAAGTTATAAGTTTATATACATAAAAATACAATAACAGTCACTTAAACACCTAAAGTCAACATAATTAAGTCACATTAGCAACATTTCTACAATACACATCTCAGTCTCCTATAGAACATACAAAGAATACTTTGGACTAAAATACTACAACAACAATCTGCATCATATACAACACCACCAAAACCATATCCTACAAGGCACCAACACTAACATCAGAATGTCTACAAGAGTATTATGTATGTATGTTATGATCTATGTACTTAACAATTACACAAAGTTGTTTAGCAATTATTTACACACATTATCACACATTAAAAATAGCGATACCATGTAAATTAATTTTTAACCTTAATCACCCCTCTAGATATTGTGCTTTATCAATAATTAGATATAGATAGAGATATAGGTAGTTATATCAAACATTTTCCGACAATAATATAAGTAATCAATAACAGAATGTTTTATTGGGGCATTATTACAATATATCAGATGGTAATATACAATACATCAGATGGCAACCCCTCAAAACTCATTGATCACTAGCTATACAATCACAATAGATTACGGAATGTGTCATCATAACCATTATCATAAATATTAGTACGTCATCATTCATTTTTATCGTTTACTTTATATATCGTATCAGTTAATATGTTGTTATCCAAACACAACTGCAATACACAAACACAATCATAACTAGAAATACTTTTTATGCAATTCAATATGGGTTGACAAAAATTAATGCCGTTATTCAGTATGAATCATACCACAGTGGATTTCTAATGATCGTAACTATGATCTTTAAATCACGAGGGGAAAAATAAATTATTGATAAATTGTTTCTAAATCCTCTATGAAATACCAGCAAAGAAGAGCAATGACCGTGGAAAAATGGAAAATTCAAATGATAGAGTAATAAATATATGGCGCTATTAAAAGAATTAGTTAAATCCCAATGTGATGCAGAAATAACAAGCGGTTGGCTATTCCAGCTAAATCATTATGCGATAAATTTTGCACAATTACATCATTCACCTGGGAATAGCCTGATTAATAATGAGACCAGTTATTTCCGCTATATTTTAGTTTAGTTTTCACTGCAGATTTTAAATACAGAAGCAATGAAAATAATAGTGTCGGGTCCGAAAATGAATTACAAAAAATACTTAATTTTCTGCAGCCTGGGCCAGGCTCGCTAAATTGCCTGCAATAGGTGTTTGTTGTAGCTTACAATTGGGTTCGTTTACTAGAATAACGGATGAATATATGAATGTTACGAGTTAGCAAATGTTGAACTTTTCATGTTATACATCAGTGCTAAATTGCAACTAATGAAATATTAGGGATAGTCATTTATAATGTTACATTTGAGGGTAAAAAATCCCTTACATGACGATGACGGGTATATACGGCATAGTACGGGATTAATTCCATAACTTGGCAAAGTCACATAAAATATTAGACGCAGTTTATTATTTAGAATGTTTCTATTGCAATTAATCAAACGCTGTTTAATAAAAATTATTACTTAAATTTTATTTATTAATTTTTCCCTCTAGCGAAATATTTGCAACTTCGTAGAACTTAAAATATTCGTGATTTTTAAGAACATGCAGTTTCGCCAAAAAATGTAATTTCGTATTTATAAAAAAATTCTAATTTTAAAAAATGCCCAGTATTTAAAAAATTCTAATTTCCTTATAATTTTTACTATTCATTATAGAGGGTGGTTCAATAAGTCCGTGACCTCTCAAAGAAAACGCAAGTTTTTCGGTAAAAAAACGTTTTATTTTTCAACATAGTCCCCTTTTAGCTCGACACACTTTGTCCAACATTTCTCTAGTTTTTTAATTCCTTCCAAATAATATGATTTATCAAGCCCCTCAAAATAAGCATTTGTTTGAGCTATTACCTCATCATTGCAGGCAAATCTCTTTCCCCCGAGCCATTTCTTTAGATTTGGAAAAAGAAAATAGTCGCTGGGAGCTAAATCCGGAGAATATGGCGGATGTGGTAGTAGATGAGACCTCAAATTACTTATTTTTCCCATAGCGACTGCGCACGTGTGGACCCTTGCATTGTCCTGGTGGAAGAGCACGTTCTTTTTGGCCAAATGTGGTCGTTTTTTCATTAAATCTCGGTTGAACTGGTCGAGTAAGTTGGCATAATATTCTCCATTGATCGTTCTTCCCTTTTGGAGGTAATCAATATGTATTATACCACGTGCATCCCAGAAAACTGTCGCCATGATTTTGTTGGCTGACAGACACACCTTGGCCTTCTTCGGCGCCGATTCTCCCTGAGAAACCCACTGTTTCGACTGCTGCTTGGTCTCCGGTGTGTTGTGGTGGATCCATGTTTCATCTACAGTCACATAACGGCGTAAAAACTCATTTGGATCTTTGTTGAACAACGCCAAACACTCCTGTGAAGTTGTCACACGCACCCTTTTGTGGTCAATTGAGAGCAAGCGCGGCACCCATCTTGCGGATAGCTTTCTCATGCACAAATGACCATTCAAAATTGAAAAAACTGGGCTGTTTGATATGTTTGTTGTCTCTACGATCTCGCGCACTTTCAATCTTCGATCGGCCAGCACCATATCGTGGATTTTTTCGATGGTTTCAGGTGTAGAGACCTCAATTGGGCGTCCAGAACGTTCGGCGTCACTCGTGCTTGTGCGACCACTACGAAATTCAAAAAACCACTTTTTCATCATTGAAATTGATGGTGCGGAGTCCCCATAGTATTTAACTAGCTTTTCTTTGGTTTCGGAGATGGTTTTCTTCCGCAAAAAATAATGCTTAATGAGCATTCGGAATTCACTTTTTTCCATTATCGAAAATTCACGAAGTTGTTTGCTTGCAATGGCTGCCAAATATAAACAAATTAACGTAACTATACTTAAAACTTTGATTGTTACCCGTTTAAAGATAGTTGTTGACTAGAGTAGGATTACTTTTCAGATTAGGAGCGGGAAATACAAAAGGTCACGGACTTATTGAACCACCCTCGTATTTTAAGAGTACGTAATTCTGTGAATATATCGAAATATCATCACTCCTACCAAAGTTCTCAAGATCTATACATTTCGTTGATGTCACTATATTTTTCTGTATACTTCCACATTAGTGCATATGGGAAGAGGTTAAAGGAATAACAACGATTGTTGCAACTCGCGTTTCCATAACAATAACAGACGCCGAGATCGCTAAATTGTTGAAAAGAGTACACTGTTAATTCAGCGGCAATTGTTGCTCTTGGATACCCGTGCATTTGCAGTCGCTATTGAAGTTAGAACTAATCCAAACAGTTCGGTGGAATTAATTCATAGGTTTGTATTATGCCTAGAGCATACACACTCCTTTAATGGGTATTAATTCAAACATCATTTTGCGTCTATACGCATAATGGAGGGACTCAAGAACTCTTCATAGCGCAAACTTATCAAGAGGCACCAATTAGTGCAAATGGAGAAACAAGGAATGTTTTCGTATCCACTCGTATGATACATACGCTATCTTACCATTGAAAAACAGCATAGAGTTAACTAGGTGGTTGGTTAGTTTTGCCTATTTATTCGACGAGTTTCAAACTTGTGGGCGTTTTCATTTATGTATACTATCTACTAGTATTCAACATTATATTGTAAGAATAGTCTTGAATGGGAAAAATTTCTCTCTAATAAATTCGCGGTTATCATTATTATATGCTTTTTGGCAGGTCTAATATAGATAAATAAATGTTACGCATACTTCAAGTAAATTTATGGGGAAGATTTAGAAGTGTTATAGAAAATTACCGAGGAAAAACGGAACTGAATAAAGTCTGACAGCACCGGGGCTATAACAAGAATTTTCCACTTCCGGGCGGATGCTTTAACTAACTAAGCTATGTATCCAGAAGGTCGAGACTCGCCGTTTTGAATGTTGTAATATCTGAGTTTGAGTCCCGGTCCTGTCAGACTTTTTCAAATTTGTTATCCTTTGATATTCAATTAAATTATTGATATTTTCATTAAATTTTCGTCAGAGGATAATGAAAACATTATTTTCCGTGGAGAGGTAATGAAAATTTAAAAAACATGGGAACATAAAGGAGCGCTGTTCTATCCAAATGAAGCCACGTATACCGTAGGAAGTACCGCTTAAATTCTGTATTGCATCAGTGACATCAAATTACTTGAGAATTGGTTTCGTGAAGATCATTAATTTGGTACAGGGTTCTATAAAAATCTTTCAAAGGAGAAGCTTTATGCTGTTGAGCCGCGCAATGAAGATGCAGGTTTAGCTTAAAATTAATATCACCAAACTTTACTTCCTGGAAATTTAGAAGACCATCTTTAAAGGAAAACACTTACTAATTTCCATAGTAGATTTTTAAATCGACATGTTTCGTTAACAATTTGATATCTTAAAGTATAAATTTTCACTGAAATCATGCACGCTGTTTTCATTATAATAGATCGAAGTATAACTTAAAACGACCTTCCTTAAATTTCTCGTAAGAGTTACTTCAGCCGGGTTTAAGGATCCACATTTTATGTCTGTAGATATATAGTAATATAATTTATTGTTTTTAAAAGGTAATAACTGAATAAAGCTTAAGAGGTAGAATACATGTGATTTAAACATACCAGAAATACTCGAATATAGTAAAGGAGTAATATATAGGAATATAGTAAACCTTTCATCATTATGGTGTACTGGGTAATATCCAATTCGCTAATTGGCTGAAGTTTGAAGACCTCTGATTCAGTAGTCCATCAACATCTCAATAACATTCATCCAACGCATCGATCAGAACGATAACTTGATAATTTCATGCATCCAAAAGTATATTTTATTCAGAAAGAGTACATGAGCGTTATGGAAGTGTTTTAAAAGTTGGTTTGGACTTCAAAAAAATGAATGGAAGCAGAACATGTATCAGGAGAATGTTAATGGTTATAAAGGGAGATGAAGATCTAGATGCAATTTGTAAAATATCTGGAATGAATTGTGGAAATGTCAAGAGGTGTTAAGCAGCTTTAAAAATGAAAGAGAATTTTAGAAATAAACTATAGATGTAGCGAATGTAGGCGAGATTAATTCAATATGGAAAATTTATGTGAATCAACGGGAGAATATTATACTTACCCATAGAGAATAGCGTGAGTCTTAAACTTTTATACATGTATGTTTCACTTAGAAATAAACAGGAAAATTACCAACCTTGCGAATGTAGTCAAGGTTAATTCAATGTAGAAAATCCCTGTGAATCAACAAGGCGAATATTATACTTTCTCATATAGGATAGCGTGAGATTTATATTTTTATACATGTGTGTTATACGTAGAAATAAACAGGAAAATTACCGTACACGGCCTTAGGCGGTGGAATGTCTTTCAGCCTGAATCCATTCAGCGCTCCGTGAATGATATAAAATGCGTCATAAATCTTACTTTCAATTTACCGCTGAGTTGTCTTACGCCGTTTCCATTAAGAACATGGGCTTACAATCGAAAGGCACTTATCTTCCAGGAGATATATTTCAAAGCGGTACCTGCAGCAGATAAGAGGTTCCTTACCTCACACAAGCACCGTTATCTCCCAGAGCCTCATCCTGGCCTTTCTCCTCGCGAATTGAACGCCACACACAGCGAATGCCTATCGGTGTACGCAATTTAAGGCAAAAAACACGTGTATCAGGTCATTTGCGTTGTAAAATACACGAGTAAAATATACCGTGTTTTTTGTAGCGGTAGATCGAGCACTACATGATGGAAATAGCTAATGAATAGGAAATGTTTACTAATATATATAGTCTTGGAAATGTTTTAATATATTAATTTCTTATATCTTTTAGCATAGATTTTAGTGTAAATGATACTATGAATACTATCTCGGTATATTGAAAAGCAAAGAATATTTTTGTAAATACAATGAAAAATATAAATTCTTATATTCGTTATAATATAAAAGATTACTCAAGTTTAAGTGATTCTCAAATATGCAAGAAATATTACGTTATTACAAAGAATAATTACAAACAAAAATATACAAGAAATGTTAAATTCTTAAAAAAGAAAAGTTACAAAGAAATGTATACAGACGATACTTAGGATACAAAGGATATTTCAATTTTAACATATAAACCAATAGGGTCTTGCAGAGTTCTGAGGAGGACTCATCTGCAAGTGCCAGTTTTACATACAAGTTCGGTGTAAAATTGCTAATTAGCTAAATTATCAGAATAAATTTATCTGTTCACAAAAGTACATCTTTATCTTTATAAAGACATAAATTACATTTTAACAACATTATATATATTCATACAAAAATAATTACAGATGTTCACATGAAAATAAAACAATTTATTAATGAAGTTACAGGGTTAACAATGTTATTCAGTAGGTTATTATTATATGTTATTCATTATTGTAAATTTTTATGAAATGTTACAAAAGATTACAATTCTTAGCGTGATTGAGCTGCATTCACGTACAATTTTTCTTTTTTTTACTTGTTCATTGAGGAAAGCAAGGAAAACTACCTTAATCCTCATCTTGCCTTGTAAGTCTTATTCCTTTCTCATGGCTAATAATGGAACTTCTAACCAGTCTTCGGGTAGAATACATTACAGAATGAACCTCAAATTTTAATATTCCTGAACTCTATTTTCCACCCTAACGCCTCTCTATGTAATTCGACAGCCAACATATTCCCCGTTGGAAAACACAGCGAACCATCCATCAGCATACGAATAACTTGGTGAAATGTACTCCCGGAGGAGAACTATTCTCCAGCAGATAGTTTTGAGGTGCATTAACTGGCTCGAAACTGCCTTTTGTGTGTTCAGCGCTGCAATTGCTGTCACTTGGATTTCCCTTTGACCCACTTTCGCATCGCGACTTGCTAACGCTTCTTTAGGCAGATAAATTCGCTTTACTCTCTAAGTCACCTTTCCGTAGAATTTCGTGATAGACGAGTTAAAATCATTGGACTGAGGAATCCTTTAGCGGGATTTAACGGATCTCTCCTAATGGTGAAAGCGATCTTTGCTTTTCATCCCTTGAATCCTATGACAAAGGGACACCAGTTCAACGTGGTAGCCAAGTGGGGAGAGCAAGGGCCTAAACTATGACTCATGGATCATATGAATCAGGGTATTATTATTATTAAGTACATTGTTGCAGATAGACTGCTAGTCTGGTGGCAATATTACAAACAACTACATAAATTTTTACAAACATAATTTTTTGCGATGTTACTTTGCGCTAGTTAGGCCACACCTCGAGTATGCATGCAATGTATGGGACCCTGCTGAAAAGTGTTGTATTCGCGAGATAGAAAAGATACAACGAAAGGCAATACGCTTTGTAAAAATTGGTATGATAAATCGGTAAGTGTTACTCAGATGCTTCAGGAGGCAGGATGGGAATCTTTGGAAGAAAGAAGTCTCAATCAGAGATTTAAATTACTAGATAAATTCAGACAGAGCACGTTCATAGAAGATGTAACCGATATTATGATCAGAGAAATAGATGCTAAAACCAGTCGATTTAAGAATTCATTTTTTCCGAGAACAATACGCGAAAATAATCGTCTAGGAAAATAGAGTCCTGGTGCTTGCACCCCCTGCCACACGCCGTAAGGCGGCTTGCAGGGTACATATGTAGATGTAGATAGATGAATTAAACAACTTAGAATAAACTGTACAATACCCTCACAAGATTAAGTACTTACATACAATTACTTTACAAGATACAAAAAACTCCAATATAACACAATTCCCTACTCCATTACAAATCTTTCTTATAAACACTTTATGATTTTTTGGGAAAGGGCTCGAAGACTCCTGCAGGCATTGTTTTAACAATTGAACTTTATATCTATGCTCTTTTCTACCGAAAAATGTTGCTCCCTTTATTTTATGAAGATATGAAGGTCAGAGGAAAAATATGCCACGGATAAAGGTCACAGTAGTATCAAAAACAATTAATTAGAACGTTATTCATTGGTAATGCATTGCCAAAATGGTCTTAAATATTGTCAAAGTGGTTTTCCCCCTAGAAAATTCTGAGGACCTTAAGATATTTCGATATTTTTCTACGACTAGTATCCTTGGTTCAATCCCAGACCTATTGTAGCCTCTTAGATTGGAAATCTGTAAACTTCTTTCGATTTTTTTTGAATTAGTGAAATACTGAGCATTTTATATCATAATATAAGTATGATATGAGAAAAATATATGAAAGCAAATTATAAATCGTGGTTAAAAATATTCCGGAAATCAAGGCAATTCCATACATGTAATAGGTAATTTTATAATAATCACCGTTGTGTTTATGTTAGTACATGTTTTTACCCGATGTCAGTAACTCCCATAAGAAATAAACGGAGAAGATTTAAACAACTTCCTGATGAGATAGAAACATGAAATTTGGATATATGATAGAGGTCGAACATCGTTATCTATCGATATTTTTGCTCAAAGTATCAAGGGTTCGACACTGGAAAACTCGAATACCCTCTCATAAGAAATGCTGGTGAAGTTCATTTTCATCTTTTGCAGACTTATGTATTATATATGCATTCAAATATGTGCAAATGTAAAAAGATCGATAGGAAACCTAAAAAATGAATATCGGTAAATTTAAAAATCAAATATATGCAATGAGTGCTATACATTTTTACAAGTTTAATTTATTTCGGTCATTTTGACGGCAGAATTCTTTCCGATTATAATAAAATTAGATTATATTTAGACGAAAATGTCATGTTAAGTCATTTGCTTGAAGCCTGGTTGGATTCCCAACCCTGTAATGGAAGACACGATAAAATTATTTGAACAATTAGACTATGTAACAATTTCCGAAAGTTAAATTCAGTATACAATGCTGGGAATTAAACCACCTTAGTCCTTGTTTAGGAATATTTATTTATTTATTTATTCTTAAATACTACAAGTAGGCACCAGGCCAGGTGGTAGTATCAAAAAGGGAAAAGAAAATTAAAATACCCTGCCTGGTATTCACCCTAGTCGGGAGGAAAAACCCCCAAAACCTCCCGAAGGCAGTACATCATCATAAAACAGCAAATATAATTACAGATATAATTACAAGATACAGAAATAATTACTAAATATAAATATAATTGCTATATATAACTACAAAACCCTTTTAATTCTATTTTCAAATGCTTTACAGGAAGGAGGAAAAGGTTCGAAAACTTCTTCAGGTAGATTGTTCCATTCGACTATTCCGCGATTAAGGAATGAAAACTTGCAAGTATCCGTTCTCTGTTTTAGGGTAGCTATTTTGTGTTTGTGATCGTTTCTCCCAATGTAATCCGGTTCTCTGTGTTGATTATTTAATTCTTTCAACGAAGGTTTTGCAGTGACAGTTTTGTAAATATTCCCCCCCATATATTCCCATATATTTATATTTAATATATAAATATATTAAATATAAATATATGAAGAGATGCCGTCAAGAAATCTTTTCGAATCGAGTTTCATCTTCCTTGTATTTAGTTAAAGTTAAGTAGTCTCCTGGAATATCAAACGGTGCTTTAAGAAAGAAATATCTCGCAGTCAAGTCGGATGGAAATTCATGACACCGCTACTCATAGCACTTAAGAAAAGCCGAGTTCGCTGCAATATCTTAAGGTGAATATTGCGAAGGTGACAAATTCTTGAGGCGTGGGATCCTGATTCACGACTCAAATATTCTCTGAATCTCTCTCATGCAGCAGTTGCTAGACAAGCCATGAAGCGAAAGAAGAAATCATCTAAATTCAAGCGCTTTACCTTCACATGGTAAAACCTGTCTCCTTAAAAAAAGAAAGACTGTGTATTCACAATATTCTATATTAGCTTTGAATCTAAAATCCTTGATTCCAAGGAAGACTCAGAAGCAGTCATACCTCGCTTCTAGAAAGTTCCTATAATAACCAAATTTATTTTTATCTTGAATGGAATGTCACGACTATTCTTACTGTATTCTTAACTGTCATATCTCTTCCAAATAATTTTTTCCTTGTGATGGCTTACACTGTCTTGGTATAAAATCATTTCTGATATATTGCTTCCAGCTGCCGTATTATGAAATGTAATAAATTTCATTTTCCTCTTGGTACTTATAGAAGGAATTTGTTTCATCCATTTGCTTTTCTCCAAGTCTTTTTCGAGTCTGTATAAATTTTAAATTGGGATGAATACATACATTTATATACACGAAAAAACAACACGAAAATAATTAAGTTTCTATGAAAAAATATGACTTTAATATGGGACTAAATTCTCGACTTATTCTAATGAGAAAATTCGACAATCGCATTTGTCGTCCATGAGAACGGGCTTGTTTACAACCTCCAAAATTTCCGCAAATTTTCTTATATTTTAGAAAAATTTTCCCGATTTCGATACGAAAACGATGTTCCACGACCAAAATAAGAAACTTTGTTTAGTCTCCTTTTTTCAGTGCTAGCTTCGATTTCGTAGGACTGTTATTTCTAATTTAATTTTACTAAAGAAATAAAGCCTGCTACCGATAAAAGTTAAGTTTACGTGTATATCTTGTAAACGTATTTTTGGCTCCTGGTTCTGAACCCCAGTCTATATTTTTTATTTATTTAAACTTAAAATTTATTTTATATTATATTATTATTGTATATATTATTTTATATAATTTTGATGTAGCCAGATTTAATATTCAATTTGGTGCTAACAGATTCAACGTAATAATTCCAAATATCTTTAACCGTCTGCCTGACTATATGCATAATCTCAATACTTTGTCTGAATTGAAGAAGAATATGAAAGCATTACTTTAGGGTTTTATATCGAGCTAAATCATATATTTGGAGCACCCCCTGATGAGCTTGAATTAGCTCAGGGGGAAACGAAGGTTTTAACTTCTTGTAGTTTCTTCGATTAATAATGCTTCTTAAAATATTTTTGTTTAATTTTATATTAAATATATATCCATTTCGTTAATTATAAAGTGAATGTTATTTTATCAAAAATTATTATTATATTAATTATTATTATATTAATTATTATTATATTTATTATTATTATATTTATTATTATTATACTTATTATTATATTTATTATAATTTATATCTTGCAGTGATGTTCCATCATGTCGTAACCTGTCGACGGGAAATATATATATTAAAACAATTTAATTCAACAAAAGAAAAGTAATAACAAAAGGAAGAGCAGCTTAGCCTTCTCAGTGGTGGGAATAGTTTTATAGGAGTTTCTAACCTGTAGAAATACAACGGAGTTATTTTAGAATCTCTAAGTTAAATATTTTTGTAAAAAAAAGGGGGCGGACGGACGGACACTACACAGATAATAATTGTAATAATAATACGACATAAATATAATGATATAACAATAATATGATATAACAACAATATGATATAATAATATTAATAGTATAATGTAAGAATGCTTTCCATGAAGTAAATGTAGTTTTGGTCTTAATATTTTCCGCTATTCAAAACACAAAGAATATTGCATTCATCAACATATGGACGCAGGATCAAAGAAAGGATATTGAAGGTCAGAATATGAACGTACAGAGAGATTTCCAAGGATAGCGATGCATGCGGGAGCGAGCAGAACAGCTCATTGGCATCTCTGGCCAGAAAGGGAAACTATCCTGAATGCATCGCATCGATATGCAGATAAATATGAATGTTGGGCAACGGAAAATACAGCCGTCCATACGTCATCGACCCCTTTGAAATCGCAACTTTGATTAGCCATGCAATAACTTTCCTTCCTCTGGCCATCATCTGCTTAAAAGTTCCCTCTAATTTCCATCCTGACTTTGAGGCTCATCTGCCTACCAAACCACTTCCCGCAAAATATCGCTTTAGTTCGCATCCACGCCGCTCTGCTTTTGTCTTCGCCACAATCGCTTCCCGACCGCTGTGTGCGCACTCAGCGTGTTCCTTTGCAGAATGTCCAGTTTTATCTGGAATAAGTTTGTAGTTTTGATGAAATCGGGTGATAAATCCGCACTTTTATGCTCAGATTGAATGAATGGATCTTTTAAAAAGCTTAAATTACAATTATGTATCATTGAATTTCTCCATCGAAAATTACGGAAATAAATTACTTTTAATAAATAACTTTTAATCAATATACAACTGTCATTGCATACATCTTATCCTTCTATAATATAATTATTAATAATATAATAATTATTATTTATAATTTTAATATATTTTATAATTTTAATATAATTTATAATTTGAATATAATTTATAATTTTAATATAATTTATAATTTTAATATAATTTATAATTTTAATATAATTTATAATTTTAATATATAATTTTCTTGTTATTGATTAAAAACTGATCCGAATTGTTTATTTCTGAAAATTCTTCTATGATGTCCTTTGATATAATGGAAGGAATTAAAAATAGATAAAGTTTATTAATAAAGTTTATAGTATATAGTTGCTACACAAGACACCGATGTTGGTAGGATGCGTTTATTTGGTTGTTAAAACAATATCGACTTTGTTTACTATCTTGAAATAGAAATAATTTCGATGGAAAAATTTTTAGGTTTTTGAGAACAAAAACATTTATAGCTTGAAATTGTATTCAAAAAGTCAAACTTTGAACCGTTTTAAACCATGTATAGAAGGTAATATTATTTGTAAACATATTGTGCTGTAATCAGATTTTAAAATTTTGGTAATGCTTTCTTCACCACAAAATGTCGGCTGTCTTACTTATATCGCATTATATATGGGCTTATCTTTTCCTTATCTTCGTATGTGAGTGGACTTAAAAAATTCTTCGTTATCAGGGTGACTTGTTTTTTATACCCAAATACATGACAAATTTTTAGTACAAAATTTTCCGTCCTTTTTGTCCTAATTCTCGAAATATCTTGTTCAAAGCGAATTTACTTTACCATAACCAGAATATCTATTCAATTCTCTTTCTTTAGGTAACTGTGTCGATTTAGAGTTTATAATTTATTTGTATCTGAAGATAAGAATTCTGGAATCGATCAAAATGAACTTGCAGGACGACTCGAAAACAATCTCATAAGAAATGCTTCATTTCCTATGACATTATTTTCGAGTCGTCCAGAGTCGAACCCACGATACTTTGGGCAAATAATATGGATATTTATCAGTCCGTTAGATTTCCACATTTCATATTACTATTTTGTCGGAAAGTGGATGAAATAAACTTTCAAAAATTTCTTCCGTGCAATTTCTTAGGGAAGCTACTGACATCGGATATATAAATGTTCAAATTTATACACAACGGCGATTATTGTGTAATGTTATGTATTACACTTATGGAATTGCTCTGGTTGCCAGGAAACTTTTAAAAACTGCCATTTATTTTTTGCTTTTACTTATTTGCCTTATATCGTAATAATCATATAAAGCCACAGTATCTCACTAATTCGAAAAGATTTCTGGCTTATTTTCCGATTTTACAATTTTTCAATCTAAGGAACCACACACTATCTATGTCATCCAAAAACAGTTATGCGAGGAGATAAAATGCCCTCTGTCTCATAACAACTTATTTTCATTTTCTTTTCTAGACCTTTCTCTCTATAAGAAGCATTCCCTGTTTTGTAAACAAGTGGATATATTTTCCTCGTTTGTTTGTAGATAGAAAATACTTAATTTTGTTTTTAGTCTCACAGTAATTATTGTACTAATGTTCCTTTTTCAACTATTGTTTCCATTAAGGGATTGACGCTAGAAAAAGTATAATCTTAATTATATATATATATATATATATATATATATATATATATATATATATATATATATATATATATATATATATATATATATACGAGATTTGATACATTTTTCATTATTCTTATTATTAATTCAGTATTTCCTTGACCTTCAATTTTCATCTCTGTTTTCGTTGTTTTTCTTTTGTTTTATTTTTCTTATCGCACTGCTTATTTCTTGTTTTTGTTACCTTATCGCTCTGCGTTTTCTTATTATATACTTATGTTCTAATCCGTATTTGTTTGTTTGAATGTAAAATTTATATAATTTTTCTACTGCTTTCGTATTGTTCTTCTTATTATTATTTTTTCTATGCAAACATATATCTAGTTTTTTTTATCTTTGCGATCGTATATCCATATTGTTTGTTTGCTTTTCAGGTCTACCATAACCTGCTTTTTTCTTAAAAAGTTTTAAAACTATCTGTAAGTGTAGCAGGTATTACACATCTATTTTATTTCGGGTGTTTTCCTTCTGTGATGTTATTTTTTCCTAAGTGCGAGTGTAGGGTTTTATACTCATTCAGTAGTATTCTTATGCACACTTTTTTCGATCTAACTTTTACTTTTAATTTTATACGACGAAGTGTTTGACGTAAGAAGAGACTAATTAGTTTCAATCTCACCCCAATAAAATCGTTTTATTTATTAATATTAATTGCTTTTTGTATATGACCTTTAATCTTGGCAATAGCTGAGGCTCGTGTAATCCGGATATCTTTTAGTATTTCGATAATTTTATATGCAGTTATTAGCCAGAGAATGCTAAAATACATTGAAACGTGATAGAATGTTTTGGGAAAAATTTTTAAATTTGAAACATTCCACCTTGACGACTAAAAGCATTCTTGTAATTAACTCTCTTATGAATGATTGGGAAAGATAGACTGATTTGGAATAAATCGGAAATTAAATTGTTACTGTAAGAATAGGAATGATTATCTTTGTGTATCGTCTAGCCCTTTTAAGAAAAAGATATAATGAACTTGAAAAAATTACATTTCTCTTAGAAAACTCTTGATGATAAAAAATATATTTATAACATCGTCTGGAATTCAATGCGCGGAAATGGACCATTTGAGTAGAAAAAAATACACTCGTATATAATGCAATTTGTCTCGAATATTTAAGTCAAACAGTTTCTGAAATAAAGGGGGACGGACGGACGGACGGACACTACTCGAATTATAGCCCTGTTTTTTTTCCAAGAAATATTTGTTGTGTTTATCAAAATATTTGCCGCTATTTAAGAGGCAGAAAAAGAATATTCCATTCATCATATATGAAAACAGGAGAAATTTTAGAAGAGAAAAATACTTAAGCTATAAAATAAGAAGGTTAAATGTAAATGTTTCTTTATGAAGCAAGGGATTCCATTACGGGTTGGCATGCTGTGAGGATTTACCTTGATACTACAGCGGTAGCTCTTAAGTCCTTTTATGAACCATGAAGACATCCAAAATCAAGTTCGCATGACATTAGTAATAAACTTCCCTTTAGATTTGAACCTTATGGGAGATTTGTTAGGATAAGCAATTCGCAGTTTTTTTCATGATATGCACTCTATATATGTTCAAACTGAAATATCCAGAACGAAGATGATCATATGATGTTTGCAATAGAATTCCATCAGATTTAAACCTAATGGCAGATTAGTTACGATAAATAGTTTGCAGTTTTTTTCAGGATATGCCCTCCATATATGTTCATACTGAAATATTCAAAACCTAGATGGTCATATGAAGTTCGTAACAGACTTCCACTAGATTTAAACCTAATGGCAGATTTGTTAATATTAACAATTTGAAGTTATTTTCGCGGTATCTACTCAATGTATGCTCCAACTGTAATATCCAAAACCAAAATGGTCATATGATTTTTGCATTAGACTTCCACTAGATTTAAACCTAATGGCAGATTTGTTTTCATAAATTATTCGAAGTTTTTTCATGGTATGAATTCCATGCATGTTCCAACTGAAATATCCAAAACCTAGATAGTCATATGATGTTTATTATGTACTTCCATTAGGTTTAAACCTTATGGCAGATATGTGAAGATTAACAATTCGCAAATAATTTTCGCGATATGTACTCTATGTATGTTCAAACTGAAATTTTTCGCATTAGACTTCCGCCAGATTTAAACCTAATGGCATATTTGGTATAATAAACAATATGCAGTTTTTCGCAATGTTCATTTATGTTCAAAATGCTCCGCTTTCCCTTATAAACACAGCTAAAAATTTCCAGCATTTTTGCACATACATTTCCCCATTCTATTCCCAATACTCAACCCATTCCCTCATGTATATACTCCGTGGATTTACGACAGAAACCGCGGCGCGCAATTCGACCACGTCTGACATATAAACTGAACTGCGCTGCCCTTAGCAACGGTATCATATCTCTGATCGGTCCCTCTCTTAATGCCCCAACTGCAGCATCCGATGCGGGGTCCAGAATAATTCAAGGAGGCGTATTCAATAAAGGAATACGGTCAACGTCGTTAGGGCACGTTCCATGGGCATTTTCCACGCCATAACAGGTTATCCCTCGCGCCACCTACGTTATCCCAGAAATATTCCGGTGCATTCTGGGAAGAGGCCCCATCGATATCGAATATCCTCTAATTGCATCCCCCGGATGAGCCGTAGTTGGTAATCGCCACCCCCAAGGAGATCCGAGAATGTTTTGGAATTGTGCCCTGCATTGAAATTACCACCGTGAGAATTTTTCTGGATCCTGAAGATTCTGGGAGCTCTCGAAATGAAGCGATACTCGTTAGATGTCGACGGCGTAGTTGTAGGGCTGGTTGCATAAGATAACGGATACTTCGGTAGATAGGTGTTGGCGAGGAGTTGGAGTTTCGTGATTTGGAATCACGGGGTGCTGACGGTGCTTGGTTTGGTGTGAGAAAGTGTGATCACGTAAATCACCGTATATATAGCATCAGTAACTCTCATTGAAAATATTAATAAAGTAGAAAAAAGCAAAATTACTGAGAAATCAAAACAAAAATAGATATTTTCTATTTGCAAATGTAAAATTTTCAATAATGATATTTTAATATTTTACATTTTAATATTTTATTATTTTAATATTTTATATTTTATATTTTAATATTTTAATATTTTATATTTTAATATTTAATATTTTAATATTTTGTATTTTGATATTTTATATTTTAATAGCTTGTATTTTAATATTTTACATTTTAATATTTTATATTTTAATATATTATATTTTAATATATTATATTTTAATATTTTATATTTTAATATTTTATAATTTATTATTATATATTTTAATATTTTACATTTTAATATTTTACATTTTAATATTTTATATTTTAATATTTTATATTTTAATATTTTATAATTTATTATTATATATTTTAATATTTTATATTTTAATATTTTGTATTTTAATATTTTATATTTTAACATTTAATATTTTAATATTTTATATTTTAATATTTTATATTTTAATATTTTATATTTTAATATTTTACATTTTAATATTTTATATTTTAATATTTTATATTTTAATATTTTGTATTTTAACATTTTATATTTTAACATTTTATATTTTAACATTTTATATTTTAACATTTTATATTTTAACATTTTATATTTTAACATTTTATATTTTAATATTTAATATTTTAATATTTCATATTTTAATATTTTATATTTTAATGTTTTATATTTTAATATTTTATATTTTAATATTTTATATTTTAATATTTAGATTTTAATATTTTACATTTTAATATTTTATATTTTAATATTTTATATTTTAATATTTTATATTTTAATATTTTATATTTTAATATTTTATATTTTAATATTTTATATTTTAATATTTTATATTTTAATATTTTATATTTTAATATTTAATATTTTAATATTTTATATTTTAATATTTTATATTTTAATATTTTATATTTTAATATTTTGAATTTTAATAATTTATATTTTCATATTTCATATTTTAAAAGTTTATATTTTAAATGTAAAAACTGGATATATTTAAAAATATGAATATTTTGAATATGTTTATACAATGAAAATACATTCAGTTGTGTAGAGCTATTGATTGTAATTACCTAAGTTGGTCTGCTGATCACATTGTTTTTGCTATTCTATCAGAATGAATTATCTTTGAAGGATATTCCTTGAATGAATTGAAAAAGCAATAATCCCATGACATTGATTAGCAGACAGTACAAATTGAAAACAATCGACTACAATTGGAAAACTTCTTTCCGGAATGAATCAACACAAATATACAGCAAAACCCGGTTAAGACGCTTCTCATGAGCGGAGGCTGGATAGCGTTATATCCGGGTTGTGCAATGTTAGTTGCCTCACATAATATTTTTAAGAATGGTTTGCTTTTTGCACAAAAATAGTCAGAGTTACTTAGTTTTGGTAATTTTTATTCTACTTGAAATAATTTTACCAAGTAGACTATTAGGGAAAAGTGAAGAATTTATTAACAGCAGGGGTGAGAAGTCATCATTGATTTCTTCAAGATTGTGCTCATGAAACACTGCACTCCTCTTCGTATTTTTACAATATGCTTTACAATTTTGGTAAAAAATATCTCACTCTATCTTTAAGTTCGTATCGGTTCTAACGATTGGATTTTACTCTCTCAAAATAAGTCATTCAAAAGAGGGTACCCACAAGGCACCTATTTAGAGACAAGAACAGCATTCGACCGGTAATTGGGAGACCCGGGTTCTATTCCCGTTGGACTTTTTTCAAGTCTATTCATCCATGGGATTTTTCCTGAGTGAACGTGCAAAATCACCTAAACTCATTTCATATTTCCTTTCTTTTGTTCGATCTCCCTAATATTAATAGAGCGTGCTTTAATACTTTGAAATAGCATAATGTCCATACATTTTATATTTTGATAATGATATATTATCAATTCTAGTATGTTGATCATAAAAATGGAATAATATAATACTAGTGACACGAATAAACCGTTCTTTTTTTGAATTCTTGAAGAGGAATAAGGACGGTGACGCAGATTATGTAAAAAATTTACTGTATGGTCTGAGGCGGAGGATTGGCTGAAGTTGGTTACATTGCATCTGAGATGGGAAAAATACGCGTCTTAAGCGGTATTTTCACCATGTATTTCGTGTGAAAGGGACCGTGAGATAATGACATATTAAGCGGGATAACGTCTTAAGCAGGAGCGTCTTAAACGAGTTTTACTAATTTACAGTTGAGAGTCTTATGAAGTTTGAAATCCTCTCGGATAGCCAATTATCGGTGTTCGGACCAGTTCTAAGGGATTGAAACCTAAGTCCCGGATTACCGACATTCTAGAAATCTCCCAATGCTCATTTCGATAGATAATATTTTATCTTTAACAGGGCCGGGTGGTTTGTTATAAACTTTTAATGACATCCCTAAAAATCTTCTCCCAGTTAAACAATGGGATTTGTTCCTATAGTAACCTCTCCTCTTTATAAATGATTTACGATTGAGCATAATTGCAATTCGGATTGGACTATCATGTTCTGCGGCATAGTTCTATCCGGTGATATTTAATTCAGCAAGTTTTTACAAAAGATTTATCAATGATACATGGGAATGATGGATGTTCATCCTTTCAGTCCATAATCCCCGTTGATTAATTTAGATATATGCTACCGCTTATCTCCGTTTATCATCTGCTGATCCCGTTGTATAAAATTCAATTTGCAACCCATTAGTTCTGGTGCAGCTCGTAAAAAAAGAAGATAGATTTGGGTACCTTTTTGAAGGAGATTTTAAAAATTTGCGTTCGCCAGTTTGTCATTCACGCCCGTTTGATAAACCTGCAAAAGCGCATTGTTTACAGTGTGTGAAACATTTTCGAGCAAAAATGTTTTTGGGAAAAATAATCGCAATTGAAACCATATGCAAAATGTTTAGTGTTACGTACTGAATTAAAAGTAGGATTTTCTGCACCGGAATCTATCCTGCATTTATTTAGATCGAAATACATTTGATTTTTTAGGTTGGAATCTAATTATAAAACATGCATGTTTAATATTAAATTGATTAATAATGAATGTTAATTTTTTCCGTTGGAATTTATTTATACAGTATGCATGCATGAGATTGCTCACATACTTTCCCCACATTGGTAAGCACGTACCCGGCCTTGACTATCCATCATACAGTCCTTTACATCCCTTGCTTTCTTTCATATGTTTCTGATACGTATTTTTAAACATTCTCTTCGATTATCAATACTGCATTTATAATTTTGAATATTACTATTGATTTCACCAGTTATTTCCCTACCTAATCCGCTGTCTTAATAATCGAATGGTTTTTAATTGTATTTTACTTTAGAGAATTATTTTTTAATGCTTTTCTAATTATTATTTTATGTAATTCTTTTAATTTTTAGTATTAATTTTTATATATTTTTTCAATTTTTTCTTCCTATTATCATATTAACTATGCATCATAACGACACTGAATGTATATATGTAACTTTTTGTTCTTTTTTGTTTTGTATATTTTTGGTATGTCTTCGTGTGTTTTATAATCTGTTTTTATGTGATTTCTATAATATTAGCTTTCCTATCTGTAGGTTTCGCAGGTTTTCACACCCCCCTTCTTTAGAGTGTTTTCCTGCTGTGGAAATTTTTTTCCTAAGCACTTAGCTTAGGTTTTTAAATCCACAAATTAGTCTTCTTCTCTGTTCTGTTTTTTCAAGCTATCTCTTTTTTAATCTTATATGACGAAAGGTTAGATGTAAGAGGAGACTTTATAGTCTCAATCTCGCCCTAAATAAAGTCTTTTTATTATTATTATTTCCTAGGTCTTTCTTTTCTTTTTTAACCATTCCAATACTTCTAAAACATTATGTTAGTCTAAAATCGGAGAGGAATGGAACACAGATGTTTCTATAAACAATAATTCGAAATTGTTGAAATAATAACTTGTCATCTCTCTCCTATCTGTAATTTTCATCTGAAAAATCCCTGAGACCAAATAAGATTTTTTTGGAGTCAAATTAATAATAAAAGGCCAAACGACACCAAGAGGGGCTTTAAGTGATAGTGGCGTTATGGCCAAAAGTTACTGATGTGAAGCTACTGATAGTTCAGATAGTTATTTCTGGTCATTTTTTCCGCGAAGTATTAGAGAAACCAACAGCAGTCAAAGGTAGACATGGTTGTCGGTGTTTTACACCCCCTGCCATGCGCAAGTGGCGGTTTGCAGGGTCTATATGTAAATGTACTGTCAAATAACGTAGAGGAATTCTTGGATAGTTATCTATATAAAACACTAAAGTTGGAAAAGGTAGTAAATTTCAACAGTGTAGATATAACCATCACGGATTTTCAAAAGTGTCGCTTAGTTGATGCATGTCAGAATTTTAAATATTATACTTGTTATCTTTAAATTTTTAGTCGATTTGCTTCCATTCATCCCTTCCTCACCGAGAAAAAAATGTAAAATACAACTGACGAAAAGTATTACAGGCTTTTTAATTGCAATCTTTCGTTTTTACATAAGTTTATTTCAATTTGGTCGAAGGGAAACTAAGGATAAAGTGATATAGCGTATCTTTAAGCAATTCATGAACTTTACTGAATAAAAAACCTAACTCTAAAACAAATTAAAATACATAAATCACCAATTAGATGTGTAGAATACATTTGAATTTTTTTATGAATCTTCCCCTTCTTTTCTCATGTGCCAGACATTAAATATTTTACGAATTTCTTTATCCTTGGTCTTTCCATTTAATGCGTGAAAGGCCCAAGGATCTTCTGCCTTTCTCTCTGTATTTCCATATTTGTTTTGCTATTCTTCCATCTTCTATTCGTTGTAGGTTTTCTCACCATCTGTTTCTGGATTCTCTTATTAATTCATTTAAACCTTGAATACAGAATGGCTGTCTCATGTCCATGTTTCTTTTTCTGTCCAGTTTTGCAAAGCCAGAAGCTTTTCTTAGAAATTTAAATACCGAGAAAAGAGCAAGCTGCATCCTTTATCTTTCTTTGATCAACACTAAAAAACTAATATGAGAATGACATGCAAAGGATAATCCCCGAATTCTACTACAATAACGGTACAGATCAGCATATTTGAAAAATAAAGTAAGAAGAGATACCATGATAATGTTTAATAAAATTATTGGAATTTCGAATATGCAACAGCGAGAACTGGTTAATTACCAAAGTAAATTCACAATGGCTACAAATATTGGACACGAAAATTTCTTGATTCATATAGTATAAATTACATTTTCACAAAACTTAACGATGAAATATTTATATTTATGTATTCATAGAAATATTCTGCATTTCAAGATTCGTCACTTTTGATAACTTCTTAACGTTGAGTTTTATTTTTACGTTAAAATGTACGTTATGTTGTAAAATGCATTAAATGTATGTTCTAATCAGTTAAAAATTTCCATGAGAGAAGGAGTTTATTTAACCACCAAAAAAATTAACCGAAATTGTTCGGTATCTTAGTAGCATCAGGTTGTACTTACTAAACCTTCGTTTTGATGTTTTTTACATAACCTATTTTATACTCAGGTGTACCAAATTGTATTTTAAAATGTCTCTGGACGCACCCTGTATAGTATCTCAGAATCTCTAAAATCAGAAATAATAGCCCTTAGAAGTAGTTCAGATTTAACAAAATCTTTATGCTATTTCCTTTAGTTATAATTTACAGAATTAAAATATCGAAAAATCCAAACAAAGTAGTGTTTTGTGGACTGTTGAGCGTAGTCTCTCAGAGATTATGATATCCTCACCACTGCTGTTAAAAATCATTATTCTTTCTCATGAAAACTAGTTGATTGTAGAGTAAAAATGACCAAATTAAATAAGTAAGACTCTCTCTTTGTGCCAAAAGCAGTGCATTATTAAAAAAATATGACGTAAAACAACTAGTAGTATACAACCCGGTAATAACGCTATCCCTCTTAAGATGGTCTTTGCTTGGTCCCTCCAGACGCGTCTTAACCGGGTTTTACTGTATTTACCAAATATTTAGACTCTGTTAGCTCTTTGCTGTGTATGTAGAACTCCATTAAGATTTATAGGATTCCAAAAGGATACAGCCGCCAAAAGAAACTTCTCCGTCCCCTTAGCTTTATCTTCTCCATTCCCGATCTTTACCTTCGCGAACCAGCGAAAAGGGTTAGAAAGAAAGTTGGGAGAAGGAAGTTTTTAAAGCGACAGAGTCCACCTGGAGTCAGTCTCTCTCTCAAGCGATACTACTCCAAAGTTTACGGTCCGAAAAGGAAGGCGGAGTGCATGCATTCCGCCATGTCATTTGTTTGCCTTTTTTTCGGACTCCAAAAAGGAAACGGTTTTTTTTTTATTTCCAGGAATTCCGCAGTCTTGCTTTGCTCCGACTGCGACCAGAATTTGTTTCGCATCCGTCTTCCCTTTTTTCCCACGTTCATTGATTTATTTTTTTCTCTGCGCTGGACGAGGCAGTCCGCTAGCCATTGTATATATTCCCGCTCCGTGACACTGATTTAGTAACATGTGTTAGCGCCGCCCAATCCTACTTCAGAGATGGCCATTCTTCAAATTTCGCCTCATCGCGCGCCGTCTGTATGTACTAACATGAGCGGGCGGGATTGAGACTTAAAGATGCCGTGTTACTCGTGGCCTATTGCAACGATTTAAAGTTTGGAAACGGTTTTAACATGATTGACAGAGTTATATCTTTCATGAAGGACTCCAACCAAAAGCCCAAGGGAAATATTTGGACAGTCTCTTTTCCTATTTTTATTCGTTATCGTATGACTCTGTTGCCATTTAAAATATTGTTGTGTATCTATTTCTATTTTTATTTATTTATATTATTGTTTATTTATAATATTATTTGTTTATATTATTGTTTATTTATAATATTGTTAGTTTATATTATTGTTTATTTATAATATTGTTGGTTTATATTATTGTTTGTTTATAATATTGTTTGTTTATATTATTGTTTATTTATCTACTTACTAATCTATCCATTTATTAATAATTTATGTATAAATTGTTCAATTATTTATCTATTTTAAATTTAAATATTTATTTTATACATATATTTAAATATTTACTTATCTATTTTTTATTATTTTACTTTTATCTTTATTTATATATTTATTTATTATCGAATTAATTATGTATTTATCTATATATTTAAATATTTATTTATCTATTTTTATATTTATTTATGTAGTTATTTACATTTTATTAATTATCTATCAAATTATCTCTAACTTCTCCATTTATTTATCTTTTATTAGTAATACTTTGAAAGTATTCTTCGACAGCCAAGATCATATCGCAGATATAGGACTCTTATCATAATGTTAGGGAACATCTTTTTCATTTGTATCCGTTTTCGTATGACTCTGTTGCCTTTGAAAATATTTTTATGTATCTATTTATGTGATTATTTATTTATCTTATTACTAAACTATGTATATATCTATGTATTTAAGATTAATTTAAACATCAATTTAAACATTTATTTAACCATTTATTTATCAATAATTTGGGAATCAACTGTTCATATATTTATCTATTTGCTCCTCTGATATTTATCTATATTTTAAATATTTATTTATGCATTTATTTAAATATTTTCTTATATATTTTCTATTTTACTTATTTATTTATCAAATTATTTATCATCTTTTTATCTATTAATTTATATATCTATTCTTTATTTATTTATTTATCCCTTGCTTGTCCATTTATTTTTTCATCTATTTATCTATTAGTAGAATCCTTTTAAAAATGCTTCGACAGCTAAGTTCATTTCGTTGATACAGGTCCCCAGCGGGATCGAACCCGGAACCGCTTTCTCATTAATTGAACTCGATGCTCACTTGGATATCCGGAAGGTTATTATCTATTTATTCGTCTATCTATTTATCTATCTTAGTATATGGTGAGATAGCCTACTCTTATATAGCGGTAAGGGAGGCTTTCTTTAGTAATGTAGGTGCGAGATAAATGATGTAAAACGATTTTGAATGATAAAAAGTAATATCAGTAGTCGGGGTACTTTTATAATTGCACCATTATCACGTAAATTAATCCCACTTCTATACGCATAAGGTAGAAATTTTCCTCATACCTTTGTATGTAAATGTGTAATCAATCCTCCCATGAAGCTGGATGACCATAATCTACTCAGTTTTGAAACTCCGCAAATCATTGTAAGTTTTCATTCCACGTACGGTACATACTAAATGAAACCTATAATTTCCACTATATCTATATTTATAATGAAACCTATAATTTCCACGAACTGTATCATGGGAAAGGAAGGATAATGGGGGATTTGGCCGTCGTTTCGACTTTCAGGATCTATACTTTAGAGGGTCATTTAAAACTGTATTTAAATGTTATCTTTATCCTTCTCCCAGGCATCTCCGAGTACAATGGCTCGTTCTGTATGCAAATACTCTGTAACTGCTGTTGTGGTTACTGAAATTGCAACTACAAATGTCCGATGACATTTTTTATTTTTCGGAAAAATACTAAATGTACGGAAAGTTATTTTCGGTGATATAATAAAAATTCACAGAGATAAATTTTATCGTTGTAGTACACAAAACGTGTGGCTCTATAAAGTCAACGACCCCTTTTACAATTATTTCAATATTCAAATGCATCTTTAATGCATAGCACCCAAAATGCAATAGCGAATTTAATAGAGTCTATATAGGTCTTCATCAGCATTTTAATACGATTCTATCACTAGGCTGAATGGGTTTTTAATGAAGATATTCTCCCATACAATTACTAAAGCAAATACAAGAAATATTTGAGGACATTTTTCTTATCGTTTATAAACAATAAGTTTTTAATTAATAATGTAATTACATCGTTTTAATTTCAGATGATTCGAATTTAATTGTGGTGTTGATACCATATTGCATACCACCGCCCAGAGCCGTAGTGAGGGTGGGGCAACAGAGTAACGTGCCCAGGGCGCGAATTCTTAGGGGGGCAAAAATGGATATTTTCTGGGCATTTAGCTCCGATAAGTTGCATTTCCTTGTTATTGGTCTTCTATCAAATTTAAAATATAACTTTTGTGATAAAATTATTATTATAAAAAATTTAAAATATCACTTATGTGATTTTCTCTTCTTGGTCTTCTATCAAATTTAAAATATCACTTTAGTGATAACTGTATGAAAGGATAGGAAATTATAATCTTTGAACTGAATAGGAAATCATGAGCATTAAACTAGCGTAAGAAGTGTAATGCATCTCTGAAGTAGGAAAACCCTGAAAAATTCCTTTACATAACTTTAAAAAACCGCAACCTTAAATTTTATTAAATTATTTAGAGACCTCAGAAGATACTCTAGCCAATGCATCTGAAGACGTTACATATTTCACTGGAGCATAAAAACGGAGTTTACGTAAAATTTAGCAATCCTCGTGATAAAATATCTTCTACGAATATGTTTACTTATTTGTTAGCTGTTTATTTTCCTAAATAATTAAAATCTTGCGGTTTATTTGCAGCCAATAGATTTCAATCTCTGCATTGGCTGTATAATATTACAAGAAAATCATAGTAGTTTTGTAAAGGCTTTAGTAAGATAAAGTACATTTTTTGATGATGTGAACGAGGGTAATGTCCAGGATTAAATAGGGAATGTGGGGACACATGAACCTACCCGAAAGGTAGAACACTATTATATAATGTCCAGGCGAAAACGAGGTGTATTCTCAGCCTAAGCATATACTACATGGCCTGAAAAGTCTCGAGCCTAACATAGAGATGTCGCCAATACTAACTTTTTCTGCACATTTCACTTGAGAACCAACCTTAAGATGGCACTGTTTTTAATTTCATGACAATTCATGTTCATTAGTTCCCGAATGGCAGGTGATTGTTTTCACGAAGTTTAGGCATTTCGCGAACGATGGAAAAAGACGAGTTTCGAGTTTTGATTAAACATTGTTTCTTGATGGGAAAAAACACTGTCCAAGCCAAAACTTGGTTAGATAAATGTTACCCAACATCCTCGCCTTCGGAATATAGTATATAGTATAGTATATAGAAATAGTAGAATAAAAGAGGGTGATCGAGATGTACGAATGCAGCGAAAGATGTAGTCTCAAGGAAAGGAAGACAGTATTGCGGATAAACGAGGCTTGCTCAGCCCGAAAGAGAACGCCGTGAGTGCATGTATATATGTATCCGTTTCGAGGACTTTTTACAGCTTCCATGAACCCAATTTGTTCTGCACCGCTTTTCCATTCGTCCCGAGGAATTTATCGACTAGAAAAATAAGTGGCTTAACGTATCCCTTCCGATCACAAGTGGCTCTAACATCTTTCGATATCCCGCTCTATAAATAAACCACCCTTTACCATTCTGAATCACCTTCAGGCAATTCTAACAATTTCACATATATTTTAGGCAGATGAAATTATTTATCTAAATTGCACGAGTTCTAAGTATGAGTTAACTATTTTAAATTTTTATCGGTCTCTTGAAACATTTATTTCAACTAAATAATTATATAATGATTAACTAAATCCAGCTATAAGTGGTGAATTTGTCCATGGGTAAATGAAATGAAAAACGAGACTTGACTAATTCTTCTAACATTCATTTCACTTATTTAATTTTGTTTAAATTAGTTTAAATATTAGTTTTATTAGTAATGTCTTGTTTACCGTTTCATTCAAACATTAAATAGTGAATTTAATTGAGATTTCAGTTGTTTTCGGTTAAGTTTCAGCGTTTTTGTATTAAAACACCTGGTTTCTATGTATAAGTAATTGTTTCCTGGGAGACAGTCTACTATCGAAGTCACATCCACTTAAGCAAATGCAGGAAAGAGTTACGTTTCGTTCCTAATTGTTTGGTCTCCATCATTGGTGGATTAGGAAACGCTTTCTGAATACTATATTCTAAGTTTTGTAAATAATGTCTTGTTGAAAGAAAAGAAATTGGAACTCTGCTGTTAGTGAATAAGAGATTCGAAAAACTCTCCCGCCGAATATGCCGGGTATATGTTGGCTGATTAACCTAAGGTCGGTAATCCACGGATTTCATTCTCCATTCGAGGAGATGGCTCTAAGTTCACTGTCATATTCGGTATTGGAGATTTCCGGATCTTATATAATTTATTATTGTTGTGGCCGTTTAAAGGTATTTCTAAGGTTTTGTTAAAGATTTTTAGATTAATTTTCAAATAATCCAAGATTTATATCTTTTACTTTATCAGAGCAACATTAAGGGCGTATCGGTTGAATTTATGCTATTTTATTTTTAATTACTTCTGTCCATATACATTTTTACTTTGATATTCGTCTCACTTTTATCTTTTAGTTTCATATAATTTAATACATTAGTTATTCTTGAGGCTGTTTATCAACTTCTAATATTTTATTGCCTTTTCACTATAAAAGTTACAATCCGCTATGATGATGTTACACGGAAATTACATATTTCATTCACTTTTTATTTAGTTGGAATCACGCAATGCACATTTTTAATAAGATTCATACATTCAGTGAATCCCAAAACCGTTTTGCAATTCTTGATATTCCATTATATGACCTTTATTTCCTATTTGTGAATACATTAAAAGGATGCATTCGAGTCTCCCTCACTAATCACTGAAATGACCTACGTCAAAAAGATGAAAATTTAATTTATGCAGGGCCCTCAATAAGTTCCCGGAAGAATCCCGGAAAAATGAGGTTCGCAGAAAGCTGTTGTTATGGTTCACCGCACTGCATATAATTTTGCTGGAGGTTTTCAATTATTGAATACGCAACAATGCTGCCCAGCAACATCGCTCGATATGATGGAGATTGATGTTTCATAGATTCGGTTAAGCTTTATCCCGGATCCCTTGAACGTCTTATGTATTTCTCAGAGCGATTTAAACTAAACAATTTTTAGTGGTATATGTTTGTTTATAATTTAGAGAATGTTTTGGATTCTTATAATTTTACAGCTAGAAGTGGTCTTGAGAAATAAATTGGCAACTCTGATCAAAGTAGTGAGCAATGCACTTTTTACAATCTTTCATAAGAAAACTCCAACACATCCTAGATAATTATTATTATTATAGGAGGGCCAAATTGTATGTTTTTTAAATTTTATTTTAGTTAGTAATTTTATTCTATATATCAGAGAAAATATTCTGTCTCGGTCATATCAGAAAATGATGCTTTATGATACACGCGAAGCATAATTTTATCATTTATCATAACTAACATTTCATTTTCCAGTGTTTTTCTTTAGTTCAAAATTGTAAATTTGATAATCTTACAAAGTTTCCAGCTTTCATCAAACATATTTATTCTTATTACAATCATCATCTACAACAGCATAATTGATAATTAATATAATTAATCTCTAAATATTCGTCCTAGGCTCTTAAGTTACAATAAGCAAAGTTACAAGCAAAAGGGTAACATCGAAAAAACATTGAAGGAAAATAAGCTTAAATCTAGAAATATAGATAAATAGAATCAAAAAACACACAAGGATTAGGTAACGCATATAGATACAAGAAAAGAAAGATTTGTGTCGAGGGAAAAAATCCTCAACCGAACGTTTACGGAGTAAAACTCACGATGTCGGAAAACGCCCACACAACAAGGAGTGGAAAAAACGCAAGGCAAAACACAAAAGTATAAAAGAAATAAATAAATCACCACTATTGATGGGATATGGAGCGGAAATAATCAAAATGTTTGTATCGTCCAGTATGGTGATATGACAAGAACTTGGTGTCGTGGTATTTGGCAGAAATCCATATGAAAGGACAGAATTGGTCAAACAAAATCGGCACAATGTACAAGAATAACAAAAAAAGAAGAAAACAATTGAGCAACCCGTTTCAACACTACTGTGTCGTAGTCATGACACAATATGTATCAATACCCGATGATGACACGATCTTGTCGAAACCGGTTGCTCAACTGTTTTTCTCCTTTTCTATTTCTTATGGAATGTACCCATTTTGTTTGACATTCTATCAATTGATGATGTAACAACACATATGTCCCTCGACGGATATTCGTAGATCGCTATAAGTCTGAAATGGGAGAAAGAGATTCGTCTTAATAAATGTCACAGTATTTAGATTTCTAGGAATACACTTCATTCCACTTCTAGCTTTTTAATTAGTCTATTATGTAAGAAGTCACCAATGATATTATTTGCCTTATTAAATGTCACAGTGTCTTGATTTCTACGTACGTTTCATTCCATTTCTAAGTTATAATTAGTCTATTATGTAAGTAGTCAGCAATGATATTATTTGCCTTATTAAATGTCACTGTATCTTGATTTCTAGATAAATTTTATTCCATTTCTAAGTTTTAATTAGTCTATTATGTAAGTAGTCAGCAATGATATCATTTGCCTTACTAAATGTCACAATGTCTTGATTCCTACGTACGTTTCATTCCCATTCTAAGTTTTAATTAGTCTGTTATATAAGTAGCCACTAATGATATTATGCTTCTTAATGAATGTCTCCATTATACGAAATTGGTTTCCACAAGAACCTTTTATGCCCATTCTAGCTTTTAATTAGTCATTTATTTAAGCATTCACCAAACTTATTATTCTCAATAAACTTCTATGTATCACGATTTCTGCGAAGGCGTTTAATTCCAATGCCAATTTTAATTAGTTGCTAACAGTTTCTGAATTAATTAACAGTTTTGGATTCCAACTCTTCCACCCACACTCTAAGTTTATGAATCGCTTTTCCTTGACCTGACATTGACATCGTGGCGTCGAAAAGTTGAGGATTAAAACGTTTCCAACGAAACCGCAATACTTTGGAATTCATCGAGGCGATTAAAATTAACTCCCGTTCCTCTAAGAACAGGCGGAAGTCGTAAATTATAAATCCGACGCCGCTTGCTTGATTTCCTCCAACATTAACCCCCTTTGAATATTTCATTCTGCTACATTTACATTTACATCTTAACTCTACAAACCACCACTAGCGCATGGCAGGGGGTGTAAAACACCGAAAACACTATCTACCCTTGACTGCTGTTGGCTTCTCTAATACTTCGCGGAAAAAATGACCAGAAATAACCATCTGTCCCGGTAACTATTTCCCTGTAACGCTTCTTCGTTTTGTATCGAAGATCACGTACGCTACTAAATGGTATCTTCTTATATGATAAGGTGTGTGTATGTATGCTCACCTAAAACTCGAGAACCATAAATGGCACGTCTTTCAAACTTTCAAGATTGTTAAATATACTCCCTCCGCAGATAATAGGATACTTTTCATTTACCTAAATGTCCCCAGTTCGAACCCAGACAAGAAAAACCGTTCACATAAGAAATGGACGTTAACTTCTCTTTTATCGGTTGCAGGCTACATTTCTTTTGCAAAATGAAATTAGAAATAATAGGGTTACGAAATCGAGATAAGCATCAAAAGAAAGAAAAATCTGTCCTGGTAACTATTTCCCTGTAACGCTTCATAGTTTAGTTTCGGAGATCACGCACACTACTAACTGGTGTGACAATATCAAATACCTCCTCCCCGAGATCTGTAGTGACACATTTATTTAAAAACTTCCTACGGTATTCTAGTCTTCTATCACTACGCGAATCCCAACCGAGGGATTCTATCATAACTGAAACACTGCTGTCAAATCTGAAATCTCCCTTAACTAATCTAGCTGCCCTACGTTGAACCATCTCAAGGCTGTAAGTTTATCCCACTTCGTGCGGATCCCAAATCGCGCAGCAGTACTCAAGAAGAGGTCGAATCAGGGAAAAGTACGCCATTTCTTTTACTCTCCATGAGCAACCCCTAAGGATTCTACAAGATTTCTACTAGAATTCTAATAACTTTGCATCCTATTCGCTTTACCTACTACGTTTTGAATATGCTCTTTGAAGGAACTACCTGAGCGCAATACCTAGATATTTATGATGCCTCACAAACTGCAACGGATATCCCGGAATATAGTTTCGTAATACACCGATTCATTTTTGAATCAAAGCCGATTTCCAACGCGATTTCTGTACTTGTTCCTCATGTTTACCTGTCCGTCCGTTCTTTTCCAGCTGCCTCCGAATTCCCCATTTTCCCACTTTTTCAATGGAGCTGTTGGGATTGTTTGGCCCCGTTTCCTCCATTTCGGAGCGACAGAACTCCGTTCCGGAGAATGGGAACGAAAAAAAAAAACGATTGCGCCTCTAATTTCTTTTGTTCGGCTAAAAATGCGCTTCGAACCCTCGCATCCGTCAAATATTTCTCGGCGAATGCACGCGCAGATACTAATCCCCAGAATACATCTTGCTGTTGTTGGAAGAGCTCGGATTAACACCGGAGAGGCTGGCAGTAATTGCGCTGCGCTAAAAGAACGAATTTTTCTCCCGTTTTATCGCGGGCCAATTACGTTCTATCGCCGGTATGCATTTGATTAAAAATTATTGTAATTTTTTGATGGCAGGCGATTCACCGTGTACGCAGGTTTTAATCTTTTTTTTCTCTCTGTTGTTTGAATTGTTTTTTTTTTTGGTTTCTGACTCTTTCTGCAGCTCAATGTATTATCCAATTCTGCTCACATTAATATTTTCCATCACATTTTTGTCTGTCAATTATGTATGTACTAGTGAATTCCCCGAAAAAATGATGGAATTTAATTTAACCTATTAAATAATGCATTATTTTTGATTATATACGTGAGATACTTCTAAGCAGTAATGTGAGAATTTTTTAGCTGTAAAATATTATTTTTGATAATCGTAATATTAATAACTTATTATTTGCTTAAGTCTTTGGTGCCACTTAATAAATTTCCAATACAATTACTTATGCATTAATAAAAAATAAATTTCGTCTTTGTTTCCGGTGAAATTGAGACTTAAGTTTCCTCTACTATTTAACTCATTATATCAAAAGCACTAATTAAATTCGATCTTAAATAAATAGAGAAAAGATGAATTTAGTTTTGTAGTTAATAATGAAGACATCGTACGTATGAAGTTGTATCTTCATGAAGACATGAAGTCACTCGAAAAAAACTGACTTAGAGGCCAAAGATGTCTTTTTTGAAACCGGAACTTTGCACTATTACTCAGAAAATAGTAGATGTCATGTTTCCGTGTTTATGTATCATTGTTTGCTATCTATATACAATAGAAAGTTAAATTGTCAATTTTTCATCGCGTTCCACATGTTGAATTTATACGGGAAACTCTCCTAGCAGTAACTAAATCCCCAAATACCCAAGGAAGAACGTTTAGCGATATTATCATATTCAATTTTTGGATACATAAAGAGATTTACCAAAGTTAACTTTATCCTCTACAATTACGGATGGTGCTCAAAGAAGTTAAGGAAATTTATCTGCATGACAAAATGCTCTATGAATTACCGTGATCAAATTCCCCAATTGAGATAGCATTCACCACATTTATAATTTTTTTGAAGCAAATAGTCAATATTATGCACTTGTAATTTTGTAGGGCAAGTAACTTGCATTAAACTAAAGAAGTCTCAATACATTTTATATTGGATTATTTTTACAAGATTTTTACACGATGCATGTATACATATGTAAGCGATCTCTATATGTATTCATGTAATCTTGAATGTGCCTGAATATACAAACAATCATAGAAAAATTATAAAACGAACCTTATAGAAAATGCTGAGGTAAGACGTGTGATTCGATACTTATCATTTCCCTTACTGCTGCTATCAGAAATTTTTGTGAGCTTTGTAAATCTCCTGGATGGAGCCCAATATATTAAATTACTCTTTTTAAAAATTCTCACATGAGTTGAAAAGTAACCTGTTTCACTATTTCGGGCATTATCTTTTTGGAGGAATTATAGGAAATAACTTAGTAAGTATTGCAATACTGCTTAAGAATCCAAGAAAATAGAGGAATAAGACTTTTAGGGCAGGAATTATAACACACCTTGCCTTGCTGATGATACGTCTCCCAAAGATATTGACTCGGAATGGTAGTTTAGCGTTTGGAACAATTTCCCGTAATATGGAAGACCTGTATTCGAGTCCTAATATTCGCATCCATCTTAATATGGTTATTTTCCCGTTATTTTCCTTCCTGGAAACTTCCATTTCATAATCCGACTGAATTAATACTGAAAATTGCTTTCCCTGTGAATGCTACCAAGTTAGATAAATTCGCAAAGGTCAAAGATCTTTTAATGCCAAGGGAAGATTATTATACAAAGAGAATCCGCATTTAATATTTTGTGGAAATTCACTCATGGAGATACAACTCGTGATCCTACTCGTAGAGATCGTAATAGGATATGAAGCAATTATAATTCGATCCTCCCCAAGGCAAATTCCCCGAAAACTATGCATGAAAACCAAAACTATGACCACGCCATAACCCCAAAACGGAATTTCTAATCTTATTACCCAATCTAGAGGCCTATCTTTCCAGCGGACTTCACCTTAATTTCGCTACAAGGTTCATATCTTCGGCTATCCTATAATCCACTGTTATTGCCTTGTCTTCCCTTAAAGTATTCAGACCGGGGGTCGATTCGGACCTCAACCCCTATATCATCAGCTTCCAAAAGCGTTGGAGAGGGTATGAGGCGAGTAGAGATGAGGAGTGACGTGGTTTTCCTCTAGTCTTTCACGCGGAATGATTTCTGTGGATAATGTTCATATTAAGTCTTTAAAATATTATCATGAATTTAAATGTTATATTAAGAAGAGTTATTATGTAAGAAGAGACTTACTATTAAGTACAGTGAACCTCGGTAAACGAATAATCCGACAAACGGAGATTTTTCATTGATTTTCGAACTCGGTTAACGAATACGGATTCGGATAACGAATATCTTGGTAAATCCGCGTGGAAGTGGGAAAAGGAATGGAAATAGATCCAAAAATTCAATTATTTGCTTCCATTGAATAATTTCATGCAAAGGTTTGGATTCTTCAATCCATCATTAGCGTGAAGAACAACTGATTGATTCCGTTATGGTTTTCACTCACTCCTCCCCTTCGAGTGAACAATTTGATGAATTCGATGTTTCTTTCGATCCATACCATCGAAGTATTCGGTATTAAACTAGTTCAATCGATATCTTCTCAAATAGTGGGCTGAATCCGGATAGAAACTCAAGCGATTTACTATAGACAATTTAAGCTCTCTTAAAGTGTGACGCTAACCATCATGTTCGGCAATGATCATGTTGTCGTTCTGACGTCTTCGTTTATGAAGCCTATAATGTTACTTGCGAAAACTGTTTCGGTCTTTTAAAGGCCGAGAATAAATATCACCGTGCGATTAGAATAACTATTTATTTACCACAACTAACGTAACCAAGTAAACAATAAACTCGAAACATGACAACGCCGATATCTATATATCCAGTAACTAAACTCGAAAATTAAGATTTTAACTCAATTCTTTGTCCAAGTGGTGCATTTTTCATTTGACAGAATATTTTTAGCAGAGCCAGGAAACTTTTTTCTTCAACTGGTCATTCATTTATATATATTGAGGGAGTAAGAAGAGAGAAAAGCCCCCGTCACTGAAAATAGATATTTAGAAATAATATATAGAGAATAAGGTTTATTATTTTTTAACCCTTCTCATAGCATTCAACAAAGAGATAGAAAGATGAATGTCGTTACCTAGAATCGCCCATCATCGCTCAGTGTATTTCATAATATCACAGCAATAAAACAGGCCAAGAAAAAAAGTAGATGAAAAATGCATTTCATCACATCCTGTTCCGAAAGACAAATGGATCGTATTGCACTCACCAAAAAGTGGCACGATAAACGAGTTCCCTAAGTTCGATTAATCCATCATACCGTTAAAAATCAATAATGACACCGGGAGGGTAAAAATATGCCCACGACAACAGTTGTTATGGTGATAAGAAATGAACGGGGGAAGCTAATCTAATCCGCGTGACTATCAGAGTTGCTGACATTCATGGTTATCTCTAACGAAGAGAAACTGTAGAGAAATTAATCATTAATTCTTAATAACAAGAGATTGAGTTCAATTTTCGCGTCATCAACGAAGTGCACCGCTTTTAAAAAAATGTAATTTTGATGCATTTTCCATCAACAAAGGGAGTTATTAAACTCGAAAGACGGCCGCAAGTTTATTTTTGCTCATTTTAATTTTTCCCTTTATAATCAAGCGCCCTTGTTTCTCATGCGTACATCCCACTAATAAGTCCACAATAAATGCAGGCAAATTTAATCTTCCGCGCTGTAATTGGCCGGCGCTAATCCGTCATTCTTTCATTTGAATTGCAATTCGTTTCCAGGCAGCAAAAGCGGCGGCGATTAATTAAGGAGCATTTAAAATTGGTTTGAAACTTTCATTAATTGGTCAAATCCTTTTTGAAGGAACATGGGAATTGTTTGACCTGACTCTGGTGTTTTAATTCTTTAATTTGTTTGTTACGTTTGTAATAATGTGTATGTCTTAATTGTTGCGTTTGTTATTACAATTGTTTCCGCTGAATATCCTCTTATTATCATTAAATATTTTCGGATATGGACCTCAATTTTTAAATTTTTGTACTAACACACTTTCAAGTGAAATCCTTTGAGAAAAATTGTCAGTCCAGTATATTCTTTTGCAAGGTTTATAATGCTAAAGATTTCGAAATTTTTGCAAAATTCTTGGTCATTTTGTGTGGCCATAGCTTTTGGATGAAGTATTTTATAGATTGTGATCTACGATTTATTAATAGGCATTCAATGTATAATTTAAAATATTTTTATGAAAGTTTCACGTATGGTTTACAACATTTTAAAAATATGCAATAAATGTTATATACAACATTTGACTGAAACCAATGCCACCAACAAGATAAAACTAAAACGTACTAAGCTTTATATTATTTTCTCATTAATGTCATACATTAAAAACATTTTCTTACTATAGAAAAAATATTGCTGAATCCGTTTCTGTATTTCACATTACGGTGATTTCATATCTTCTAAAATATAGTGGTCAATTTCTGTCTGGTTTTCCGTGGAATGTCCCATAAGTGGAATGATAGAAGGTTCACTTCTTAAGAAAATGTGGATTTAAAAATACTAAAAAAGTACTCAATGGAATAAGATTTAAGCCAGGAATATACGCAACCATCAGGCATCGGAAAGATTTGAATCAACTCAATAACAAATAATTTGAAAAAATCCATAGCAACGTAAACATTTATTTAAACACTATATATTAGTATCATTCGTAAATAAAGTGGTAAATGTTTCAGTTGCTATGGATTTTTACACGTTAATAAGTACCACAGTATTAATCCTAACTCTGTAACTTTTAAATAATTTGAAGTTATTAATTCTCCATAAGTATATATCTTGACCTTTTAAGCTATTAAGAGTATGGTAGCATTCTCAGTAGTTTATTACTCGTTGTCATAGCAACAGTAATATGACTTCTCTAATATGAAATATTAAAAAGCGGATTAAACACGAGGATTTGAAATAACGGGGAAAATAGAAACGCGGGGAAAATTAACTTTTGAATACATTTTTAGGCTTTTAGCGTCCCACTTTGACGTTCACGCTTCAATAGCTGAAATTCGCAGAATTCCAATTTATAAACAAGCGCGCTATTAAACAACAAGCTACTTCATATTTTGTGGTAAAATTGAATTATAAATTAGTTCTCCGTGATGTATTTAGCAATGCTGAATAATAACGCTTTCACGATGCTTCTCAAACAGTTCGCTCGGTAGCACTCCATTAATATTTGCGTTTCTATTTAAAAAACGTTAAAAAAAATTGAAAACGCTGCTCTTTTACATTTTTTGATGCTCAATTTTCAGTAATTGAATCGGAGGCGATAATGGCGCCAATCTCCATGGCAACTATTATAGGGAGTACGGAATAATTGCAGAAAAAGGAACATCGGCATTAATAACGTACTTTTGAAAATCAGCATCTACGTATACACTAGTAAATGTTTAAGTTTTTATGGATTTTATAAGTTACTAAGTACCGCAGTAGTAATCCTGACTCTGTATGGTTTGAAAAATTTAATAAAAAGCCTCCTTTCGGCGTGTGGCAGGGGGTGCAAGCACAATGACTCTACTTTCCTAGTCGATTACTTTCTCATATCGTTCTTGGAGGAAATGAATCCTTGAAGTTACTGGTTCTAGCATTTATTTCTCTGATCTTTCTCGCAGTATCAGAACGGTCTATATAACAAGGAGGGCGCATAATATCGGCTGGATCTTCTACGATTCTCTCTGTATTTATTGAGTAAATTAAGTCTTTCGTTGAACCTTCTTTCTTCTAAAGATTCCCATCGCTCGTCCTGAAGCATCTTATTAAGGCTCACTAATTTGTCGTAGCATTTCTCCGCTACTTCGAGACATTTCACAGAATCGAACGTTGATAACTTTTTCCTTAGAAGCTATGCAAATAATCGTTAGCAAAAGATTTCCTTAGAAGAATTTAAGCATTGGGAATTTGTCTAGATTAAGCTTCAATTGCCAGTCTGAATATAGCTATAACTACATAAACGTTTGTAATTATGGAAAATGGTGTTTACCTTATCGAATAAGGCAAAGAAAGCTGGTATTTAATCGCTATCTCCAATCCATTTGCAAGTGTTTTAATGATTATTTTTATATAAGTTACTGTAGTGAAACATTGCTTACATTATTCCGTACGTATAGTCTCCACAGGAAATCGAACACAGGACCGCTTTTACCAGAGGCAAATGCGCCATTTTTTTTGGATATTCGGCAACCCTTATTTTAAATTTTATGAATAATGTGATGCAAAACTCCATAATAACAACTTTACTGTATAAATACATAAGATAGTATAGCACTTAATAAATTTTTATGATGGTTTTGGAGATGGATGGATGAAACTCATTAGTTGAATAAAGTGATAGTTGGTAATTGAAAACTGAAGTTATACTAGTGTTTAACATTTGCTGATTATGAACGTCGAAATACAACCTCATGCTATTACTGAATCCAATTCCTTGAGAATGAAATATTGGGTTTTCTCAATAGAAAAAGACAATACGTTTTGTTAAAATCCCAGACGCATTAAATAGCTTGCTACTTAAACGTCCGCTTTTAAACGCTTAGGATGTGTAATTATTCATATAATACCAAAATGTGAAGTGGCATGCTTAAGTAGCTTTTAAACAGAAACGTAAACCCGTTAATGTTAAAATAACGCGCAGTTGAACTTAGCTTACTCGTTTATCGGTAACTATCAGCTTGATACTCTTCTGGCCTGTTATGGCTTAATAAATCGCCAGGTAACTTAGTTGGATAAAGCAACCCCCCACGTAGAGTAAGATTCTGGGTTCGATAATCCGACAGACTTTTCTCAAGCCCGTTTTTCCTTTGGAATTGTCAATAATGTTGTGTTGTGTGTATAAAGTTGTATTATTTGCAGCATTTTATCAAGTTATTAGTTCATAAGACTACTTTAGAAGTTGCCGCTGTACTTATAGTCCATCTGCAATTAAAGTAGTCATAATTTAATAATAATATTTGATTACAACGCTTACGAAAAATATTAAATTCTTACAAGATGCTTGTAAAAAAGAAAAAGTTGCAAATATAAATGCATGCAAAATATATATATTTCAATTTTACATATAAAACCAATAGGGTCTTGTAGAGTCCTGAGGAGGACTCTTCTGCAAGTGCCAGTTTTACATACAAGTCCGGTGTAAAATTGCGAATTAGCTATATTAACATAATAAATGTAAATTGTACAACTTTGTAATTTTCCACGGATTTTTAATACCGGCTACCGGTTTCGTAAGAAGTTCTTACATCTTCAGGCAATGGAAAATAACAGTTGTATAATTTATTATGACTTTCCACAAAGTTACGCCAGAACATATTGATTTCATAATAAATGTGTATGTTCACTAAAGTGCATGTTTATCTTTATGCAGACATTAATTAGGTAATAATTATAATATAAATTTTAAGCCTTATAACAATTGAATTTAATAGTTGTTTGAATTACGTATAATGCAATAATAATGCAAACACTTTAGGAGTATTCTGAGGAAGAATTGCGAGGTAGAGAACATAAAATTACCATGTGGTTGAATCAGAAAAATATTCCCAGAAATATCCTTCGAAAGTCATTCAATCTTCCAAAGAAATCTCCAAAGAATCAAGTATGACTAGAATATCCAAAGGGGAAATGGTTTTGCCCTATGTAACTGTTTTAAAACAGATTAGATATACCTTTTTATTTGACTAAGTTAGGCCTTTGTGGCTCTCCCATTACTCTCGCGGCCATTTAATTATATTTCTCGTAATTAATGGGAAAAAGTGAAAGAGTAGGATGTAGGATAAAATCTCCTTAACATGGGGTTGACGAAGGTTAAGCCCGCCTCCCGGGATAACAGCCTCAAAGAAGGTGGGTCGGAGAAACCGCGAAAACAAAGTCAAATAAAATATATAAAACGCTTTTCGAAAATGAAAACACAAGAAGGAATAAAAATGTGTAAAGTCGGAAGATAAAAATTCGATAAAAAACGGAGAAAGAGTTATGTAATCATATCATGCTTAGAATACACTAAAAAATTACAATATTTATGCTAGGATAAAGCTAAAAACTACCATAATAATACTAAAAATTAAAATAATAATAATAAAAATTGAAATAATTATCCTAAAAGTTACAATAATAATGCTAAAAATTAAAACAATAAAACAAAATTACGATAATAATGCTAAAATTTGCAATAATAATTCTAAAACTTACAATAATGATGCTAAAATTTACAATAATAATTCTAAAACTTACAATAATGATACTAAAATCACAATGATAATACTAAAAATTACAATAATAATGCTAAAAATTAAAACAATAAAACTAAAATTTACAATAATAATGCTAAAATTTACAATAACAATTCTAAAACTTACAATAATGATGCTAAAATTTAGAATAACAATTCTAAAACTTACAATAATGATACTAAAATTACAATATAAATTCTAAAACTTACAATAATGATACTAAAATCACAATGATAATACTAAATATTAAAATAATGATACTAAAATTACAATAATATCACTAAACATTACAATATAAATAAATTATTACGTTTCAGTAATTTAAAACAATGACTCGATTTATTATATCAAATATATCGATCGATTCTTTTAAATGTCATTAAATATTTATTTATTATTAAACAGCTAAACCCTGTTTTAATCCTCTACAGAATTTGAGTCACCCTTAGGATTGAAAAGTATTTCGACATCCATGTTAAGCACGAATTTTAGAATAAAATAACTTCAATTTACAGTGATAAATTATCACTTCATTCTTATAATTTAAAATAAGGGCCTTCGGATCCGGATAGTGGGCAGCGCGTTCACTTACGGCGAAAGTCGGGATGGAGGAGAAAAGTTGAGAAAATGTGAGCTTCCTACGCTTTTGGGAAATTAATTTAGCGACTAAGGAGCGTGGGTAGCCGTATTTTTATGGCCACGAAATATTAGAAATAATACGCAATTCATATTTAAATTTATCATCAGACATGGCAGTGATTTTATAAGCATGTGGTTTGGTGCGAATACCTTTTTATTCATCGCTAACTCATTATAGTGAGTGATTTTCGTGGAATTAAATCGAACTAGCACTTCCAAAAAATGATAAAGATGAATAGCTGCTAAAAGCTCTATGCAATCCCGAATTGGGGATTAATTAAAACAAAGAAAGGGAACCTACGAACCTTATGCAGAGTTTTAGAGAGTTCAACGTGACTTCTTAATCTCTCATTATAGTAATAGTAACAGTCGTTTGTTGGCATAACGCATTCACAATGTTTTCAGTACAAAACCTTAGGTGATAAGGTATTTCGTAATTCACAAAGATTATACAATTATAAATACTTCAATACAACTACTGCCCAATCGCACATACTATATCTCATCAGATTATTATCACACATAAATTCCACGTGCAACAACTAACAGTTTTATAAAACATTATGAAAGTAAATTATACATTGTAAAACCTTGTTTATATTAAGTCGATATTTTTATAACAAGATATCACTTTTGAATGACTAGAAAGAACATAACTTTACAACAATATTGTTGTCAAGATAAAAGCAGTTTTTAGTCATTTTTCCCATAATGGAGACCTAGCACAAATTCGAGGTCAAATACGTAGATTCCAAAGTAAAATCTAATAAAAAAAGTAATGATAAACATTATTCACTATTGAGAGATAGAAGTAGGGCTATCTAAAAATTCTTTCATCGAATAGTAATTCTTTTCAGTCAACATTTTTTTCGATTCCAAAAACCCTGAAAATTAACATACGACATTTCTCAAAGTTCAATTGGTGTTAAAATTTTCAATTCCCATATATGTAGGGCAATTATATCATTTTAACCTGTGAATTGAATAGTAAATTAAGACATCTGGATAGCTAAGTGAGCAATGCGTTCGACTCTTGTGAAGTGAAACGGTCCAGGGTTCGATTCCCAGTACGGGCTCAAGTGCGAAATGACCTCAGATGTCAAAGCACTCTTAAAATTACTGCTGACGCGGATAATTATAATTTAACATAATTAAGCGTCGTTAAAAAATAAAAAAGTTCCTATTACACAACGAGACAATATAATTTTTAAATTATTATCTAATAATCTATTTTTAATAAGATGTGTATATAGAAATAACGTGTTTTGTGTAAAACTTATGAATGTTAATGACCGAGTATTGCTAAAGTTTTTAGAAGTAAGCTAAACTCTGTAATTCTTTAGTATTTTATACTTTCTGACTGTCTGTTTATTTGTGCACCTACTGATGAGCTAATTATTGGCTCAGGAGGACCAGAAGGGAAATCAATACCTTCAAGTGAAATATATTAAGTTTTTTATTTCCTTGCATCATGATTATGCTCTGGTAAATAGGTAAATATGTAAAATCTTAGTGCACATTGTCATCATTTAGTATACATATTGCTAAGGAAGGCTGAGAACATTCCACTTCTTGAAAAGTAAAAAACAATCATTTTAGTACAAGTATACCAATCTCGCTCATTACTTTAAGTGACAAAACGGCATTCTCTCACAGCAAACTTAAAGATTACCTTCGTTTCCTTCATGCCATTCCAGCGTCGAACTATTCAAATATAGTCGACACCGCACTCAATCTCACGCCGATGATTTCATACCCTTTTAATGATTTCTTACGTGCCAAAACGGTACTTCCGACGAAAAAATAGGTTCACTTTAGCCTTAAAGGAAAGGTCCAATGAGCCACGTTCGACACGTACACTTAATATCGTCATTTAATTGGTATTAAGCTCTTCCTTCGATAAAGATTCGAAGCACGTACTCCGGGAAGGCTCATAAATTGAGGGCGTTTAATAAAACCGTGCTGCTGATAAAACGGCAACAAGTAAATCTCGCCCGGCGTCTTTTTCTTGCAGGGAAAGAGGATTTATGGGTAATTACTCTCGACCTTAATGCGTCTCAACTTTAAGAAATGCCTCTTAATCCATCTGGCGAGGAGGGAATTAACGGTCTGCACAAATGACACCGAGTGCCTGCTCAAACACACACACACTCTCTTGTTGATTCGCAGCAGTTGCCAAAGTGGGAAATTGACGCGAATTAGCTGGTTCTACTGCATCCGAGTGGTATTAATCTGAATCCTAGCTCATCTTGAGTCGAATTATAAGACGTGTTCACACGCGTTTTGGTAGGATAAATATCTGCAGTGCTGAAATGTGAGTTACAGCGATGTCAAAACAGCACTCTGCTGGAACAGTAAGTTTTTAATGCATTAGTTAAACGATATTCAGCTAGTAACTTTCATAAAATCATAACTGGTAGTAACTGGTAGAAATTTTATCACTTCATAAGGGTAAAATTCATAACTGGCAGTGGTGATTAGTAAAGGATGAATACCGTCTGAAATACAAGCTTGAATAATGACGGAGAAATGAAGGAGAGAAAGTCCGCTGTGGCCGGGACTCGAACCCGGGTCTCCCACATTTCGTGCGGTTGCATTATCAATTGTTGATTGATGGATTGCTCTGTCATGGTAACTCAATTGTGTTCGAAGATCTGGGTTCGAATCCCGGATACGGTTGACTTTTTCTCCATCTGCTGTACTAATTTTAAAAGTGAGTCCCTTCAGGGATCGAACCCGAGACCGATTACACCAAAGTTGAAAGCGTTGCCTACCTATACGGAGACTCTAAGCCTAACTTATTTAAGGATATTAGAGGATATATTCAACATTTCTTGATCATACATTGGTCGTATTATATCTTTTCTTGTTACAGTACTGTCTAGCGATGGTTTCTTATTTGATTTTGCATTTACCTTGTCAAATATATGTATTTTCTTCCTCTATGTATATTGAATTCATAATATTAATAATTTAAAATTAACCTCATATATGAACCTTTGTGATATAGTTGATTGAATTCACTTTTTTGTATTTTCAGGATCTTCATAGTGAGCCTGCGTTTGGCTGTAGAACTTCTGTACATCTTGTGGACTACTAAAGGTAGTTTGATGTTTTCTTCAATATAATTAGACAATATGGATTCTTTGTAATATGAAAATTTGCGTTCAAGTTGTTATTTTGTCTCCAAATATTGTTAAGGTATTTTTAAAGGATATTATTTATGTCATTGTAAGTATTACTATTGATTTTGTCTCTAAATATTGTTTCAGTATTTTTAAAGGATATTATTTATGCCATTGTAAATGTTACTGTTGATTTTAATCTTTCTTGTGGTACGTCTGCGATAATTCTCATAAAATCACAATTCAAAACGAATGAAAATCGGTTCCACGTACAACTTTTCTCCACGATCGTTCAAGAACTTTCATATTTTCCATAGATATATACGACGGGCGTTCAGCGAGTTCCCGGAATCGAGATTTGCCGCTTCTCTCATTGTATAACAATGGGGCCTTTTTCCGGAAACTTTTTGAAAGCTTTGCGAAAAGCTCGTTTTATTGTAGTAGCTTATTGATTCAGAAACCGAAAGTGAAGTGCAATAACGTTCTTTCTGGAAGCATTCTTTTACGATCAGGGTAAGAGGAGGAAGTTGGGAGTGTCTGAATGATCTAGAGTTGTAAACGTTTTATCGCTAACTATCGGAAAATTTCGTCCAAACACTCAAGCTGCTGTATGTATGGAAGGTGGAACTTTTGCTTGTTTGTAGCAATGGGTTTGTGTTATTGTATTTTTTTTATAGCTACCGTCTTCATGGTAACAGGTCTGTACTGTCGTTTCGTTTATGTTGAAACCTTCTGCATCACCAACATTTTATTGTTTATAGAAAATTTGCTTATGGTTACGCGTCTGCATTGTTGTTTCTTATATTTAAGCTGCTGATTGTAATATATGGAAGGTGAAACATTTGCTAGTTTGTAGCAGTGGGGTTTGTATTTTCATATTATTTATAGCTACTGTTTTCTTTTGAAACTTGTAATATTTAATTTATTTAATTGCAATATAGTTACAGGTGGACAGTTGTCCGGTGGTAACTAATATGATTAAAATATATATATATATATAAAAGAAATTCATAGTAACGTCTGCATTGTCGTTTTGTTTATGTTCGATGCATCTGCATCACCAACATTTAATTGTTTATTGAAAATTTGCTTATTGTTACGCGTCTGCATTGTTGTTTTTTATGTCGAGTATTTTCATAGCAACGCCTCTTGATTGAAATGCAGTTTATTTTACTGTTATAGCAGGGTGACAAACTTTTCATTTTCATGCGTCTTATTATATTTTATTTGAGAATCTCCGTAGAATATACGCAATAATGCGCCAGAGACTATAATAATAAAATGCAATAATAAGCTATTTAGTAAAAAATACAATAATAAGCTATAATAATAGAATTCGCTGTAATAAATGCGTTCTCTATAGCTTAGCAGTAGGTTAAGATGTATATATGTATGAACAATGGTGTGTGCATACATACGATATATATATGTATTTAAATAGAGTAGCAAATTTATTTTAAATTTTATTTGTATTCCTTTGGCGTCTTAAAATGTTCCATTTTCGCCGGATGTGCTGTGGGTTGGCCATCCCTAGTTTATGACGACTTTGTTCATAGTAACGCGTTCGTATTGTTGATTTGTGATATTACTATTTTGATACCAATGCCTCTGTATTGAGTTACAGCTTAGCATAGTTTAGAATGGTTTCTAGAAATTCGTAAGCGGATTTATGTATAAAAACGTCAAATATATGTAAAAATCCGTAATTAGGGAACGAGTTTTGATATTGTTATATGAATAATACCTTTTATATTGATATTCGTTTCCGATGTTGACCACGATTCATTCGACCTGAGAGGTGATTAAAGTTTAAGTATTTCCAATACATAAAATTTGATCCGAAAGTGCTTCTATTTCATTTTTAACATATAGTAATTCGTTATTATAATCTTACAATGCTGTATACATTATGACTAACTTACGGACCAAAAACAATGTTTCGGACAAAAACTGTTCAATCAAAAAGTTATAAGACAGATTGCATATAGAATTTAACAATTTCATGATACAGTTACAATTTAAAAGAAATCAACATCCTGCTAAGCCTAAAATTGCTTGTCAGCCTTAAGGATAACGAAAAATTAATGAGAAATTAATGATAAAAATCGTAAGAAAATGAGTTGGTTGGGGTAGTTAAAGTCAGCCATTATAACCATCGAATCCTCTGCCTTTTGACTCATATTTTGATCATTCTCCTAGGAATACTTCGATAACTAGGATAGTTATATTGCATAGATTATTCAGGTCACCAATTTTCAGCGTATATCGTATGCCATATTTGGTACTTAATGCATTCCGAGGGTAAAAGTATCTCCTGGAAATTGTTTCGGGAACACAATCAGCTGGGACATCAAATGATCAATACCTCCGCCATTATTTTGCAGCATTATTGCTAATATTCATATCCATTTGCAAGATAATGTCTTCTTTTATTTTTGCATCAGGCCTGGAAACTCATCTCCCGTCCTATATTTCTAATTTCCGAAGCTATTTGCATCGTTGCAATTCACGTAATATCGTCCAATTTTTTAAAATTCGCTACCCCTAGCGGTCGTGCTACTCTCGGTGTCCTTTATTTACAGAAATTGCAGTTCTTTTTTGATTTTACGTCATCAAAGCATGGCTTCTCGTATTCCAAATTGCGTTCATATTTGTAACTACTTCTCATCGTTACTAACGGACAAGATCTGCTCTATAATGACGGTGACCGCTATTCTTTTAATAACGGTGGCCGTAACTCGTGTAATGACGTACACCGTTATTCCTTATTTGAAAGTCTTGTCTTTTATTTAAGTTTATCAATTTTTCAGTGTAATCCTGTAATTTAATTCCCTAAATCTTAGTTACTGATGCTAATTTTATAAGTTTCGAAAGAGCAAAATGATTTCGCTTTTGTTCCGAAATTTCTGTGTTTTAAACCCAATATACTTGGAAGGATTAACTTAAAGGTGAAGTTTTCTTAAAGCCTTTCTTGAATCGACATGTTGGTTTAAGTATTCAGTAATTCTTTCTCGTATTGCCAAATTGAAAATCAACTGCAAACTTAATAATTTACATAAATTTTATGTATTTATCAATAATTTATATTATTTATTAACTACTTTCCTTCTTGGCTAAAATATAGTTCAAACACGAGCTTAGCTAATAGTAAGATAAGTACATATCGAAAAGTAGCTGTAATTTGTACTTCATTGGCCTTTACCTTCATAAGCTAATTCCATGTTAGAACTTCATTTTAGCCTAGAAAATATGGTCGCCGTAAGCGTACCGAATTTTTCGAGCGTTACTTCATAATCGAAGAAACACTTCCTGTAGCACCCGGCGCTTCCTCTGGAAGGTTACATGGAGTATTTCCTAGTATGTTTTTCAGTATATCTTTAGTATGCTTACATACATTCCTGTATGCGATGGTAACCATGGAATAACAATAGGTTTCCATGGTCGCTGTCTATGAAAATAACCAACTAGGTTTATATACTGAAAGGTACATGCTGACTCAAGACACAAGCCAGAAAATGGCTATCAGCATGCATTATCGTATGTAAGTGTCTAACTGTACAGTATCAATGTATAGCTTATATACCCTAGATTTGGAGCTTTACTCATACCCACTTAATAAGTACTTCTCCCATCCATGAGAAAAAGTTTTCTCTCAGGGTACTGAAATGGGTTACTACCGATTCCCTACGAGTGAAGAAAAGAATTTGATACTATGGAATTTAGAGGATTGAAATTTCGGCAACAATGTCAATTTCCCTTGTTGTATTATTATTATTAACTACATTGTTGCGGATAGACTGCTTGTCTGGTGGTAACAACTACATTCATTTTTACAAACATCAATTTAACAACTCAGAATAGAGTATATAATACGCTCACAAGATTAAATACTTAATTACAATTACTTTACAGGATACAGAACTCCAATAAAGCACAGTTCCCAACTCCATTACTAATTCCCTTGCAAGAAAACTCAAATACAGTTCTCCATGTTATTTTTCGTTCATTATTTTATCAATTGTTGCGAGACCCATATTTCAACAATCATAGGCTCGATTATTGTGACGTCAACCTGTGAATTATTTTGCCCGAAACTTGAAATGAACCTCATTATTATCGTATTTAACGAAAGCTTAGGAGAGGCAATGAGGCTTACTATGCAAGATGAGGAGTGAGGTAGTTTGATTTATCCTTTCTCTCTCATTGAGTTTACGTGTCTATTATTTTACTCAGTTTACATCTCTAGTTTATCTAGTTTATATTTCTAGATATATAGACCTAGCACATGGTGTGATTCATCCACATTTTAAAATCACTCCCGCCAAGCTATTGGCTTTAAATTTTGATCCACTCTCCCGAATCAGGTAACGCGACGATTTCAGAGCTACTTTTTTGAGGAACGTAAAAAAAATCCTCCAGGAGAAATACTTACCCCTGTGAAAATAAGTACCGTATTTCTGCCAATCCGAACTCCAGACTCCCGTTTCGAATATGGTAATGGCTAAGGGAGACGCGGAGGTAGAAAACTCGAGAACAGTCGTATATTACGGAAAAGAGCAATAATTCATGGAGGGAAGTAAAAAGTTCTCCAAAAAGTTCGCAAATGCTCTCTGAAAGAGGAGGATGACCTGTTTGCTCACATAAGCCAAATAAAGAGAAAAGTTATGGAGGAAAAAAATTGAAACGCGCGTCATAAAAGAATATGAAAGTACTCTCGTGAGTGTATTTTCGAGATTCGATACTTTATGAATTCCTTAAGGGAGTCTTTTTAAGGGCTACTTTCTTATGAGTCATTGGAACAACAATATTAGTCTTTTACCGATGACGTTGTACATTCATCAGCATGAAGGAGCCTCCACGATTAACTGTATAAAGCTTTGGAGAGATAGTAAGGTATACTAAGGAATAAAGTCGTGCGATTCACTTTGTAGTATTCCATGACGAAATGGTAAATAAAAACATTTTCAGTTTCAACATTTTATCAAAGGTATCGAGATTCAGTTGCTTAAAAATTATTTACTTGAATATCTTACCTTCGTTATTTTTAAAAATTTGTCCTAAGTAAATGAGTATTAATCGAATACTTTATTCACTACTTTTTGAAAGTACTTTATTCACTACTTTTGACTCATCCCTGAGGATGGCCGCAGTGACAGCGGCAGAAACGTCGGCACTTCTGCCAGCACTGACCCGGTTAGAATTCCGAGAAAATTACCTTCAACAAAAATAAGCACTTTTCCAAAAGAAACTGGTTTTATTCACTCAAAATTAAGGAATATATTTATTCAGAATTATTAAATACTGAGGTAGATGGGGAGTGAGGTAATTTTACTGAGCGTTGTACATTTATGAACATGAAGGTTAGTTAGAACCTCATTCCTCCACGATTAACTATCTAAAGCTTTGGGAAGGGTATGAGGAATACTAAGGAAGATGGGGAGTGAGGTAATTTGTTTGAGAATAATACATTCATGAGCTTGAAGGTTAGTTGGAACCTCATTCCCTCCACGATTAACCGTCTAAAGCTTGGGAGAGGGGATGAGGCTTACTGGGCAAGATGAGGAGTGAGGTAAATTTGACTGAGCTAAAATGCTATGAAAGAATCCAGTTCATACAAGTGAAGCTCTATCACAGTATCAGTAACTCTTCTTAGAGCAATGTAAGGGGGGTGACCAGGATGAATTTACTTATATCTCTGTAGTTTTAAAATAATCACAGCCATAGATAAGATGATCCGATCCTTATATGTTAATTCTAAACATAAATTTTCGGGTATCAGCACTTCCTTACCTTCTCACTCAATCAAAACACATAAATGACACACCATTTTAAAGAGTAAGTTTTCCGCTATCTGAAAGAAATAGATAAACAAATGAAAAAAGCACCATTTGGTCAAAAAATCAAGTTAAAATTTGGATGTAGTTATAGATATCTGTCGATACAAACGAGGAATATCTAAACGCACAGTAATACAGAATAGAAAGGTATGTTTTTAGGTGTGTTTTAATGCTTGTGCATTCGTTTGTAGTGATTGCAGACTTTTTTGAAATGTATTTGGGTGGAGAAATAGAGTATCAGTGTCCGTCTGAAATTTTCGCACAGGGCAACTTGTAGAATAAAATTTCTTTTTTGTAGATACCCCTGAATAATACACTACCCGTGATAATTCATCTGCATTTAAACTAGGTTGCGTATCGTATTGAATTGTGACATTTGCTTCAGTGATTCAGTACACGATATCACCAAGTTAATACCGAAACTATCTATTTTAGAAGAATATGAATTTCATAAAATGTTATTCGGAAAGCAACGGCGAATGGATGGATTACACAAAAGATATTCTGGAATCGGAAATTGAATTGAAAATTAGGGCAGCCGATTTTTCATCTCCCCCGCCGTCGGGAAAACGTTTTGAGTAAGTATTGGCATTAACCGAATTTTAGCGAAACAATTTCGCGTCATAAATGAAACAGATTTACATTTTCCGCTTCGACGGCTCCCATGATATCATGCTTTATGGGTATTTACACGCACGAGGCCGTTATAATTCCGGAAAAATTGATTTATCGGCTGAATATGAACAGTAGTCGTTTTCGACGGCGCATTCCGCTTTTATCGCTTAACTAAAAGCTAAAACGAAAGCAATTAGATACTGGACGTTTGATTATTCGCGGAGTATAGAGTTAAAATGCCTTTCACGCGACGCAAGTTTCCAATTTAGATGAATGTCCATAATTTAATGCTCCTGCCATTTTCATGTCGTTGTTTGCGCTTATGCTTCCGTAGCAACGTCATTAATCCTGCTCCGGATAAATCTTCGATCATGCAAGTATTTTTACTGTTTTAATTACTGTGAAATTAGTTTTCGCCGCGCGCCACTTTTCATCCAGGCGGACTTTGGATACACAATGGATGGAATGTTAGAGTGATTTTGGAATTCAATCAAAATTTTAAATACATTGGCTTATTTTGCTAGCTCTTATACCTATCCATTTATTGTTCCCACGTTTTAGTAAATTAAAGCATTTGCTGCATCTCATTATATTTTTTATATGCTTGGATTTTTGTTTTCGAATGGCGAGTATAAATTATTGAAATTTATAGAGAGTTAGAGATATACAATTCTCAGTTAAGTTTACCACCTGAAGTACTGTATTTTATGTACAGTAAAACCTTTTAACCGGTCATCTCGGTACTGCACATCTGGCCGGTTGTTATTTCGGTCAGTTAGTGTGACGCACCTCATGTACATAGCAAATACATACGCATTTGAATCTGGAAAAATACTTCAAAGTTATTGTGAATTAAGAAAGGAGTAACGTACCCTTTTCAAGACGATTTATTATGGATTGTTACATAATGAAATGTATCAATTCATAATATTACGTATATTCACCGGCCGTGGTGGCGGAGTGCTTAGCGTGCTTGCGCGTTAACGCTCCAACCACACGGTCCCGGGTTCGAATCCCGGCTAATCGGATTTTTCCGGTTAGGGAATGGTTGTTTGTGATCGTTGTATTTAGAAAGAAAGAGAAAAAAAATATTAAAAATATAAAAAGAAAGAAAAAAATATGGGTTAATTGCAAGAGTGGTCAGCCTTGACCAAAATTCGCCCAAGGACGAATTATTATTATTATTATATTAAGTTTAGCATGTTTTAAAAAAACTACACTCAGTTTCTCTAAAATTCTGTATCCTTCTGTTTTTCAACTTCCAGTGAATTTATGAATATATAATCTCTCCACTTTCTCATCTAAAGCGCAAAGTAATTCTTGGAAAATAGAATACATAGACTGGTAAAATATTACGTCTCGTCTTTCTACGTACACAGGCCATTAAACACATACATAATACGATGTTAATAGTTAATACGAAGCTTGTTAAGAAGAATTATACTTTGCCATTCCAGGGTAATGTTGTTTGCATATTACTCCAATACAGAATGGTTTTCATGGAAACTAATTAGAAGTTATTGTTTTCGTTTCTCTTTAGATTTTTCTCCTTTTTTAATAGTTCAACAATTTCTCACTTTTCATTTCCAGATTTTTATGCAATTAACTCGTACGGCATTTTCAGTTTCAACATTTGATCGAAGCTATCGAGATTCAGTTGCTTAAAAATTATTTACTTGAATATCTTACCTTCGTCATTTTTAAAAATTGTCCTAAGTATGTAAGCATTAATCGTTTACTTTATTCACAAATTTTGGCTGTTCTTTTCAATATCACAGTCTGTTTGAACGATCTTTTCGACAAGTAGGCTGATAATAGATGACAGAAATAAGTAGGGCACGTCTAATAGTTCCGCGATGTCAAAAACAAAGAAAGAACGAAAATCGGATTTTTAATGGGCGTAACCCTGGCTTGGATGGAAAAGATTCCGGACCATTGATGCTCATTTGTAAAAACAATTGAAGGAAGGAGCGGCGATTCGATTGCTCTTTTCTTGCGACCCAAAAGCACTTCTCAACCCTCTCCAAGTCCAATGTTGCCATGTGGCAGTAATGGGTTTACTGTGTCTTTAAACGGTTCTGATTTCATTAAAGAAATGGGACAGTGTTAGGGAATGTAGGGATGGCCGTGCGATCAATTTGATGCTACGAAAGTTATCGTAAGGGTTCCGAGTATTTGAGGGAAAATTTAAAGGGGATACTGGAGATGCACAGGCTGGTTTAACTAAAAAGTACCAGAGATGCATAAAGGGTGGGCTAACCGAATCCAATGTTGTTGAAAACAGGAAATTTCATATTGGAAGAACTGGACAATTTTTTTCGTTACATATATCTGGATGAATTTTTCTATTACTCTATTACTTACAATGCTTCTGAACTATCTCGGCAACATGAGGATTTTTGATTAGCCTAATTAAGGGTGATGAGCAATGAAAGAAGATCCATTTAATTTCAGAATGATCGTTAAGTGTATTTTTATTATTATTAAATATAACGCTGCAAGTTAGCCAACTGGCTAGGCAACGAATTAAAAGTTGACAAAAAATACAGTATTATGCATCATAATACAGCAGAATCAGGTATCGTAAATACACTAATATGGAAATAATGAATACGTAATAAAAATAACATCAAAAGTATGATACAGAATGCTTTAACAGAAACCACTCGCAAATATTCAGCTGCGATTGGACATAAGTCTGGTGTCAACATGATTAGAAATCTTTAAAGTCATTTGATTTGTTTGATTGATTTCTCATAAATTTTAGATGAAGTTTAATGTCCTAAATAGTAGAAAATGAATGAAAAACGAAAATAATCATTTCTTCGCACCTCTAAATATTTTTTACTCTTTGATGTGATCAACAGCTAGTTTTTCTCTTTCTTTACATTATAGAGTACTCCCACAGAGTTGTCCGAAACAGTTGAAAAAAAAGGTTACTATACAAGGTCTCTCTTTATGGAATGCAACGATATGTGTTACTGGTAGAGTTATTATACATTACTTACGCGGAATAGTTCCACTTATTATATCTGGTTGGTGAGAAAGGAAGGCAAACTACATCACACGTCATCTTGTCTCATTTACTTCTCTTAGTTTTTGATAGTTAATTGTAGGGTTTGTAAGTTTCAGCTTTGGGCTGAATATTTTTCAGTCAGCCCCATAATTTAATAAAATAATAATCATATATATTCCGAAGGGTTCATTATCGAATATTACATTTATCTTATAATAATTCTTATTATTACAGGCATTAATTACTTTCTCATTATCTAATATATATTCGTAAATTATGTAATTCTTTTTTAATTTCATATATAAACGTATCTATGGCGATATCTATCCTTTTGTTGTGCCATACAGGCGAAAATTGCCTCAGTCCTCACTCTGCATCGTAAGCCTCATTCCCCTAGCTCTTAATACCTAATTGTATTGGTCTGAGTTCCCAACTGGCCTATGAGCTTAATACCTTACAGACAGTCTATATCCAAACGAATCTTGCACGATAACAATCGTATCGTAGGTAACGTTCCAAGGCGCAGAAACGTAGAGAATCCGTAGCTATCAATTAAGAATAAACGTTCCCATCGCATCTGAGGCCGACTTTGCCCCACATGGGCTTTTTTGGAAACCCGTGCAGACTGCGTCTTCATGGGATGCATTCATCAGGAGGCGCCCGCGATTTCAACCGCCATCTGCTTGTAGCCAGTTTTCCCGATGCACTTAACTGCAGCGGGGATCGAATAAAGAAGTCAAGATGCAATGGGCGTGCCATTAGAAGGGCTTTGACGGCTGCAAGGAGGGCGTAAATGAGTGGGCCTCTTATGTTTCGATGGCTCACGCAGCTGACGGCAAACTCACAATCCATTTCCCCAAGATTACTCGTTCCCCCGTCGAGAGAGTGCGTCTCCGTCGGTGCACTGAAATGAGGACGGGATTAACGGATGCATTGGACGTAAATAGGGAATGCACCCATGAGTGCATGCTGTACTTAAGAATTTATATGTCAAATTTGAGTATCTTTGGAGAAAATATTGAGGTGGTAATGACCTAGTGACAGTAAGATTCAAGTCATACAGGTTGAGTATCCTCTATCCGAAAAGACTTAAATAGTATTTAAAATAGGGAATGCACTGTTGAGTTTATACTGTACTTAGGAATTTATCTAAGTATAAAATTTAAGGAGAAAATATTGAGATGGTAATGACCTAGTGACGAAAAGGTTCTAGTCATTTAGGTTGAGTATCCCCTATACGAAATCTGAAGTATAGCAAAACCCGTTTAAGACGTTTTTCAGTGGATAATAGTCTTCTTATATCTGTCTTATGCAGAATAGCGTTATACTCGGGTTGTGTAATTCTGGTTGCTTTACCTCAGATTTTGAACAAAAAACTATTTTTTATATAAGTCCATAAACAGGAGAAGACCTTTACAATTGACTTAATAATAACAGTAATAACTACTGACGAACACATTCGACCATTCCCTAACCAGAAAAATATGATTAGCCGGGATTAGAACCCGGGACCAAGGTGTTGGAGCGTTTGCATGGCTGCACGCTAACCACTCCGCTACCGTGGTCGGGTTGATTTTATTTTAATATTTATTGTTTTTAAATTCGTTTTTCTTCCTTAGTTAAATCTTTCCGCACGAAAAGGGAGTCTTAGTTACATCATTTTGGTAATTTTTCACTCTACAATGCAACAGTTTTCACCAGATTGACAACTAGGAAAGAATAAAGAATTTTTTAAACGGCAATGGTGAGAGAGAAATACAGAGCACGATCTCTTCAAAAATATACTATAAGACCCGCATAACACTGCATTGCTTTTCTATTTTATTCCTTATGTTTATAACTTCAGACTAAGACGATAGGAAACACCGCCGTACAAATTTCGCATTTAATATTCTACTTTGATCGTGAGACAAAACTGATACAGATGAGCTCACTCTAATCTGACAGCCTCAATTCTCTTAAACTTCACCGTATCATGTATTCAAAATATCCAGAAAATTCCAACAAAAATCACGTCGAATTCAGGATATTACTTTCTACAAAACACATTAAGTTGCATTGTACGAACTGTCCTTATTAATTTACATGATTTTTAAGGATGCCTAATACTAACAAAAAAAAGTTTTGATGAAACATATCAGATAAAAATGTGATTCTTAATACATAATAATGCAGAATATTAAAGACTAATGAGTTAAGTAAAAAGAAGGTATTTTAGCGGCTTCATAAAATCTTTAAAAGTTGGCCGAAATCACAATGTCTTCTTTTGATTTTGAAGTCTCTTTTGTGGCATTTTTTATTCCTTGACTGTAACCTTGTAACCTTTAAGGCCTTCTTCGTTGAAATCACTGTTTCCTAGTATTTGTAAGCCTATTTCAATTCAGCTGAAAGCTTCTGTCTATCTTGCTATTCTCATATGTGAGTGACGTTATAAGGGAGAGAAAATCAAGAACAGCGTGATAACAAGTTCGTTATTACTTCACTGTAATTGACAAGTTGCAAAGTTTTAAGTAAAATCAAATATTCATTTATTTTGACTTCGGAACATGCTATACTGTAGTTACGAGTTTTGGGAATCCAATTTCGATAATGAAACTACGGAAAATGAAGGGTATTTCCCGAAATTTCTATATCTTGTATATTAGAGACATCAAAAATTCACCTAAAAATATAAGTTCTTTCCGAACGACCTATACTTCAGCTCGCTCATTACAGAACAGCAAGAAGTGTTCATTTATTAGATGTAGGCAAAGTAATTCGGATGGGTTTAATTTCTGTGCTCGTAAAAAATATAGTGCACAAAATTGTAGCTACCATAGGATCCCTTATCGAAATTCCCATTTCGTTGCATTAAACTCGGTTCGGAAAACCGTGAGTCATAGAGAGAGGTATCTTTGACTCCCTTTGGAAAGTAACGAAGCGCAAAGAAATTCAGTTTTAATCCATATCATTCGATGGACCGATTCGAAAGCGTATCTCACTGAAGTATTCACTCGCCAAATATTTCGGTCTCCTTTCTTAGAGTAGACCGAAAGCGCTTCTATTCATCTCGTATCGAAATTCAAACGTTAAAAAAAAAGAGAATGTAGGCGGCACTCATTACGGCCCGTTACGTTCTAAACGCCCTCTTCCGGAAGAGGATGGACAGAAAACGCGGTTGGAATCGAGTTCATATCGTTGTATTGGCGGAGTAGACCAGGTTACCTGCGTAAGTGTTCCATGGATGAAATTCCCCACTTTCAATATGGGAACCCCTTGGTGGTCGAATTTTTGGAGAATTTTGGCTGGTTTGATGCCAGCTGTTCATCAGTACGGTGATTGCTAACTTTGGGGGTTGTGGTGCTGAAAAATGTTGTGGTTTGTGAAACCATGGTTGACAAGTGAAGGTTTCTGTGGTAAATTAGTTAGTTAGATAGGGGAATGAAAATTTGATGGGTATCAAGTTAAATAATTGAACTTCATTGCATTAATGTACTCAGAAGTGACCACAGATATTCATGTGTCATGTGTTTCATGAGTTCTCTAAAAAATTCTGTTTTTTCGTGATATTTTGATTGATGTTGGTATATTATAGTTGTGTTTTAATAATTACGTATAAATTGATAAGATGTATTAGTATGAGTAATGAATATGAATGAGGATAAATTGATATTTATGAAAATGTTTATAATGACGTATTTCGTGATTAATTGTGGTCATGTAACTGGAGATTGATGGGTTCTGTGGGTTTGTCATCTGATATAACAGGGGTGGCCAACAAGTCGATCGCGATCGACCGGTCGATCGCGATCGGCATTAGAAAATAAAATTATAATTTTACAAACTGACTTAACTTACAAGCCAGAAAATCTGAAGAAGATTTTAGGAAATATGTCAACTGAAAAAAATATCCCAGTGTCACCAAATGTGGCGAATATATCTATTCTTGTTTCGGATCTACATACCTTTGCGAATCTGCATTTTCATACTTGAAGCTAACGAAGACTAAACAACGTTCTGTCCTGACTGATTCCCATACAAAAGACTCATTATTATTATCTTTGTCAGGATATACACCTGATTATGATTCCTTGGTTAGAGACATGCAAACTCAGTCTTCCCATTAATGTTAAGGGAACAAAGTAAATTCTAAATCTGTATTTATCTGTGGCTTCTTTGAATTAATAAATATTGTTAATAATTATCCATGTTCTTTTAATTCCCCTGGACGTGAGTTTTTTGGCCCTTTAAATAATTATTGTTGACGTTTTTTTATCTAGGTAGATAAGCCGTAAATTTATATTTCAGTACGAGGTGTACTTAGCGAGCTATTGATAAATTAGCAAAAAGTAAGTCATATTATTCTCTCACAATAAATTTTCTCGGCCCAAAAAAACGAGAAAGTGAAATATTGAAATAACAACTTTTTTATATTTACGAACAAATAGTACATATAACATCTTATAAATTGCAGTTGATAAAAAAATTAAATTGCATTTTAAGTTAGTAAAAATCTATCTCGAAAAATCGAATTTTTTAGGTATCGCATGTACGGAATGCTGCTATCAAAAGGTGGGTCTGGAAATTTATTTTCTTCAGGAGCCTATATCTCGAAAACTTAATAAGTGATTTAAAAATAAAAAATGGTTTTGAAAATATATTTTACTTATCTACCCATACCTCTCTGGAATGCACCTTATGCTGAAACACAGTGAATAAACATAGTATGCATTTCACACCCCTTCTTCCCCCTTAGACTACGCCTATGACAATAAGTCGATCGCGACACACTTTTAAGATAAAAAGTAGATCTTGTATGCAGAAAAGTTGGGCACCCCTATGATATAAGATAAAACGGAGATATTTTGTAATAATATTCTAATAAGAATCTGGTGATGAAGCCCTAATAATAATATTGATTACATTTACATTGTCGTAAGATACATAGAATAATTAATAAATTGTATTCCCTATGTTTGATAATACATAATATCTAGAAGGGGGATTAATATTCAGATTATTGTTATATGGTATCGCTATTTTTTAAATATGTAATCGTGCTATATAGAGTGTAAAATAATTTACGTAAGAATTTTTGCAATGTTAGTAGATATTTTGGTAGAATGTTTGTAGAATGTAGAATGTTTTTGGAACGTAGAATGTTTGTAGAATGTAGAATTTTTGTAGAATGTAGAATGTTTGTAACTTGTATGAAAATTTTGCCACCTGTCTTCCACCTAACTCCAACTTTTATTTTGTTTTACTTATTTCATTGATTGCCAATGAATTTCCAATGAGATAAGGCTGAACCAAGTTCCTTTATTTAAAATTACACCGATGGTAACGTCCGATATATATCGACAACAGATGAAGGACACGGACCAGGAAGATAATCTCTTAATGAAGTAGCCGAGTCCACTCGTTTCTTTTCGATACCCCACTCGATCGATAGATCGTTGCACCTCTCGATATCGATTCCCAGACTTCTCCTCCATTACCCTAATTATATCTGCTTTTTCCGAGCTCTCGCATTCCAGATTCCGTTTGTGCCTCATGCGAAACCCTTAATTGTTTCCGCGAAACCATGGCAACTAACGTCCCATTCGCTCGTGAATTTTCCGACTTCGATAAGGTATCCACCGTTACAACGTCATCTATAATTCAGGGGATATAAAAGAGAACCCAACCGCAGATTTTGCCGTCAGTTTTCGCGGAAAATAGATTTTTTCGGGCGTTTTATCGCTCACAATTAAATTTCCCACTTTTGCAGCTCCTGTTAATAGCTCCTGCGCGCCGACTAATTCTTTCGCGTTCTCGTCTGATGGCCATTGCGATTTTTTGTACAGCTCTAAAAAGCCCGTATTAATCAAGTTTGTTCCTTCACATCTACGTACGTGTGGGGATCAAAATGTTGCCGAAAAGTGTTCTTTTTGATTCACAGGGAGCTATTTTATATCTGTTTACTGTGGAGGTGGTATTGTTAGCGTCCTAGAGCAAGGTCTCGGGTTCGAGTCTCGGTTAACTGGATTTCTCTAGTTAGAGAATTCTTCAATTATATAATCAATTGGCGTTGCCGTTACTTGGTAGAACTCCACATATTTAGAATAATAGAACAATTATTTATTTATCAAAGATTCACATACAGCGGTGCCGCCAGTTTAAAGTGAATTCCAAAAAATCAAACTTAAACAAATATACATAACAATATGAATTAAGAAAATCAGCAAATAAAATAAGACAAAAGTATATACACAAATACGAACTAAGGAAATTATTTACAAGGATCTTTATACAAGCATTCTTTCAAGAATGCATCAAGTGAAAGGAAATAATGAAATAACTTGGTAAAGTTCTACAAGAATGTTTTAATTATATGTGCTACATGTTTCGTCTCAATGAGACAATCTCAATGCCTGACGATGTCTCATTGAGATAAAACATGCATATAATATTAAAAACATATTTATAGAGCTTTACCAAGTTATTGCATTATTTGTTCAATAATGATAACTAGTTGTCCCGTGCGAAAATTTTTATGATTATTATGTATTTTATATTTGTTTTATATTGTTATGTGTTATATAGTTCTTATGTTTTATATTGTTATTATGTGTTTTATTGTTATTATGTGTTTTATTGTTATTGTGTGTTTTATTGTTATTATATTTTATTGTTATCATGTGTTTAATTTGTATCACGTGTTTAATTGTTATCATCTGTTTTGTTATTATTATTACTTGTTTTCCCGTGCGAGAATTTAGCACAAATGGCCATTGGGGTGCATGTGATTTAATTAAAAGAAAGCGGGGATGAAATGACGATGTAAGCTGTCTTAAAGTGTTACACAAACCTTCATATTCGGCAGCATTGTTTCTGTGGCTGTCGTTCTGCTTCCAAAAGTTGCTAGCTTATGCTGGTTTATTAAAATGCTATGGTCTCGTACGACGTCTTTCATGGAGGCTATATACTGCTTCCAATTATGAAATGTGGACGGTTTACTAAAATGTAGTTATGGTCTCGTATGACGTCGTGGTCTTCGTTTATGAGGACTCTATAATGTTACTTGCTAAAACTGTTTCGATCATTTTAAGACCTCAATATCACTGTCTAATGAGAAAAACTGTAGGTTTAGCATAACGAACGTAACCAAGTAAACAATGAAATCCAAACATGACAACGCCGATATCTACTCATTCAATAACGAAACTCGAAAATTAAGATTTTAACTCGATTTTTTGACCAAATGGTACATTTTTCATTTGTCTGGCTATTTTTAGCAGGAAGAGGGAAACTTTCTATTTCAAATGGTCAGTCATTTATATGTTTTGATATAGTGTGAAGGAAAAAAATAAGAAAAAATAATACATAAGGTACTATATTCATCAGGATAAATGGTAAATAATTTTTTGACCAAATGTTGCTTTTTTCATCTGTCGAAGTATTTTTAGCAGAAACCGGGAAACTTTCTCTTTCTAATGGTCATTCTTTTGTATGTTTTGATGGAGTTTGGAGAGAGATACTTGTCACCGAAAATGTATGTTTAAAAATAATATATTGAGGATTATCCTCATATATATTTTTATGCTGTCCGTCCGTCCACATCTTTTTTTCAGATGCGTTTTGATTTAGAAGTTAGAGACAAACTACATCTTATTTCTACGAGTTTGAAAACCCTAGGAAAACTATTCCCATCACTGAGAGGCTTGGGTTCGAACCCAAGACAATAATTCGTTTTAAATAAAGCAACACATGTAAATTCGGTTAACATAAAACTCCAGCAAATTTATTTTAGAAACAAGTCATAGACAATGTTTCAACAAGTAATGCGAGTGAGCTAATTCTGTAAACAATGCAATTAAAATCATTCTGTAAATAATTCTATTACAATAATTCAGTAAACAATGCAAGTAAAATCATTCTGTAAATAATTCTATTACAATAATTCAGTAACAATGCAATTATAATTTTTCAAAAACCATGCATAACAGCGAGTAAACAAGTTCGATAAATAACGAATGTACACTTCAGTAAACAAATGAAATTAAATAATTCCATAGAGAACACAATATGCTTTAAATAATTAATTTAATTGATTATAAACATCATTAAAAGATAATTTTATTATGCATTAATTTTGTACAAGGAAATTAACCCTGCGTGAATTATTCAGCAAATAATCCTTAGTTATAATTTGTGTAGTGTCCGTCTGTCCGTCCGTCCATTCCTCTTTTTTCAAAAACTGTTTAATTTAGAGATTCGAGACTAACTGCATTGTGTTCTTCCGAATAAGAAACCCCTAGTAATACTATTTTCATCACTGACAGGGCTTGGGTTCGAACCCAGGTGAACACTTTTCTATAAGACATACATGTAAACTTCACTTTTATCGGTTGCAGGCTTTTCTTTTCTTTTGTGAAATTCTACTGAAAAGGATTGTCGTAAGAAATCTAAACTAGCACCACAAGAAGAGAAATCAAAGAAAGTTTCTGATATTAATCATGGAATATCGTTTTCGATTAGGAATTTCGGGAATTGTGATAAAATAGACGAAACTTGTGTGAAATTTTCACAACTTATAATATTATATAAATTTAAAAAATAAAGAATATTATGATATCAGCACTAAGCTGAGCTAAGATGATAGAGATTAGATTCTGTTCTGTAGTAATAATAATCTGTATATTTAACCCTGCATCTATTCTCCCCGTTGAGACTCAATTGCAATGCAGCTGGTTATAATTAAAATCGATGTAGTTGGGTCTTACTGTTTCCGGTAAAGGAGTAATTATTATTATCATAATTTTGTTCTGATTGTTTGCTCATTGTTGAAAATGAAACAATGCTGAGCAACATTATTGTAAATAAACTAAACCATAGTCGTGAGCATAACTATTGAAGCTATCCATTTTCCGTCCCTACATCCTTGCATACTCAGAAAATCTATTGAATCATAGCAAAAGGTGTCCGAAAAGAACACTGAAGACACTAAGCTACGAAAACCCATTTATTGTAGTATATGGGGGGAGTATAGTAAGAATAGTATACTTTTAGTATATATAGTATACTTGTTGGCTATATTGAAGTGTGAATTGCTTTAATCGGGACTATAGATGTGGGAAAGCTCGATTCTTGTAAATGTTTGGACTCCCTTCTTTAATTATGTACCTCGACAAACGAAGGCAATTATTTTCGAAATCATATTTGTTTCCTGAAGTATATCAAGGATGGGAAGCTTTCTACTAAATCTGCCAAATCCTGAAATACTCGAAAAATAAAAGAAAAGCATCCTTTAGTTTATAACAAAGCAGGGAAGGAAAGGAATCATTTTACTTAGAAATTTTTTTGTCTTCATAATCGCAAAAATTTATCAGAACGCTCGTTAGCCGAATCCGATAAAAACAGAAATAATCTTCACTAATCAAAGAATTCGTTAGCAGGAAAATCCGTTAGCCAAGGTATATCCGTATTAAATTTTCAGGGGTTCCTCCACATCTATACGCGGAAATGCTTAAGTATGCACAGTGGATGAAAGGAAAGAATTCCATCTTCCATGAAGGCATACAGATAAAAATGGGAATTAACACCGGAATTTCAAAATACGCAGACTCAGTACTCGTAAATTCACGAATTCGTGAGCTCGCATAACGTTCCAGTGCTTATAAAATCACGACTTTATTTGCATGATATATAGTTATTGTACATAACGTTGCGTGATTATTAAACTTTAATAAAACGTTTTTCTTTCTTCATATCATGCCCTGTAATAATATCTTAAACTGCTGATTATGTAAATATTGAATTATATGATAATGCTGAAGTATCTGGTAATGTTGAGTACGCCCCTTTTCGTTGATGGAACTCTGTAACGCCTGCCAATTCATCTTTTAACTGAATGTACAACTTTCCTCTGTCTGCGTGTGAAGTTATTAGGTCAAAGGAAGCTTGTACAGTAATAATACTCTTATTTTATATGAGTACTAGCTGAAGTGCTCGTTGATTCTCAACGCTGTAATAAAAATTTCTATCTACCATAATATTTGTAGGCGATTCCGGCGAGAATACACAGCGAAAATCAAAATTGTATAATATCTGAACTTCCCTAACAATCTTAAGAATGAATACCGTAATACTTGAAACATTCTAGACTCACGACCACAAAAATAATTTTTATTTATTTCTCTTTCTTTTGGTGCTTATCTCGATTTCGTAAGCCTATTATTTCTAATTTAATTTTGCCAAAGAAATGTAGCCTGCAACCGCTAAAAGTGAGGTTTACGTGCATTTCATATGAGAACGGTTTTTCTTGTCTGGGTTCGAACTGGGGAAATTTAGTGAAAATAAAAGGAAATTTAAATGAAAAGTAGCGTATTATCTGTGCAAGGAGTACATTTAACAATCCTGAAAATTTGAAAGTTGTGCTATTTATGGTTCTCGAGTTTTAGGCGAACATACACACACATACACCATATTTTAGATTAACTAGTGAATACTCAATCAATCAGAAATGACGGGCCTAAATTTAACTTACAAAATATTAATATATATATTGTCCTTCTTGATTTTCATAAGTAAAAATATCGCTCTAAAACTTTTAAATGACTAATACAATAGAAACTGAAGCTAGAAATATGAATCGAACGACTGAAAATAACATGAACAAATTTTATTAAACCCAATACATGGGAGTAACTTAAACTAACTCTAACTAATTACACTCCACACCAAGGATTTTACCAATCTTTTCCTGATTCCTTTATCAAGGCCCTTTCGTCATTAGTTCCCTTCGCTTCATGAATCCTTCTTCCGCTAATGCTATCCTTTTTCTAATCTCTGTTGAGCACCTTCCATCCTTAAAAAGTAGAAAATTAATTAATTTATTTACTTCTTATTCTTTATTCTTTATTCTTATTTATTAATTTAATTAATTTATTTACTTCTTCTAGTTTTTCCCAATCCACCCTCATCGTTAATTCAGCTTTCCTTCCCTTGGAAAACCTCATTATTTTAGTCTTTCTTCCATTTATTTTCATCCCAAACTCCTTTTCCTTTACTCACATCGGTGATCATTGAATAAGATTTTAATTAATTAGAGTGTATTTATTGACAATGAAATGTCCCATGCATGTTTTGTATGTCTTTGGATCAATAAATTTATTATTTATATATTTTACTTATACTTCACGTGCACCACTTATGTCGTATATCCAAATCAGAGTGATTTCAACTTTTTCCCGTACGATTTGCTAAGTGAAGCGAACTCCAACCCACGCCTTTTCCATTCCTCGCTTTTCGAACTAATGAAAACCCCGCATTCGACTTAATTCATTTCATCAACGCGTCCAGAGCACTTAATTTGACCCGATCAATATGCCCTCGCTAACTTCATCAATTTTTCATGCCAACATTTCCTTTGCACGGGAATTATTTCGGCTGAGCCCCTGAACAGGACGCGGACAAGGATATATCCAGTGGAGCACGGCAAATCTCCCCATATCAGAAATTTGATTTCCGGCGATTTTGTCCTCGATCTCTGAGTTGATGATTATGTCCTCTCGAGCATAAAAAGGACGCGGAATAAGTATAATTTAATCATACATCATAGACTGATCTTAGAGTGTTATGAAGCAGGGTTGTTGGCTATATGAGTGTAGCATCTTCCAAGACTAAGCACAAATGTTGAATACTACATGATTTGATGACATGCCTTAGCTTACTAAGTCTCCCAAACGGCAAGGTAGAATGTTTCTACCAAATATATCAGTAACTAGTGCAATCTATCGGTAATTGGAAGTCCTGGGTTTGTGTATTACAGTGTATTAAATTCGCCAACAAAAAATAAAGACTTAATTTAGTAATTTAGTATAGAAACTTAAATACATGACGAATAATAATATTCACATTGAACTCACGGATAAGCATGTAGGCAGCGCGTTCAAATTTGACGAATGCGGTCCCGTGTTCGATTCCCGATGGGAAACCATATGCCAAATGACCACTTTTAAAAATACCACCACAATAATATTCACCCGACGCACCCAACCCAGTTTCTTCCTATCAACTTCTTCACCCTTCCTTTAGACATTCTTTGAATTATATTTTTTCTTCATCTGAAGATGCAAGTATGCTTTCGAAACCTGTCTTATATTAATATTTCTTATGTAAATAATTCAGCCTTTATGTTTGGTTACCGAATTTCCTTCCTTGTCATACCTCGAAGTCATCTAGGATGGTTTTCCAACGCATTACAATTGTTTTAATATTTACATCCACATATGCATCCTGCAAACAGCCTTTTGGCGTGTGGCAGGGATTGCACAAACACTCTACTATCCTAATCCATTTAGTGTATCATTCTAAAAAAAATATTTCTTGGTTCTAGCGTCTATTTTTCTAATCATTCCCACAGTATTAGAAAGGCCTCTGTAACTGGGAGAACGCATAACCTCGGCTACATTTCTTCGAACTTACTCTCTCTTAATTAATAAGCAAAAAAATTTAATTTCCGTCATTTTTGTTAATTAAGTAAATTAAGTCTTTGATTGGAACCTGTTTCTTTTGAAAATTCTCATCCTCCCTCCTGAAGCGTCTGAGTAACGCTCATCAATTTATCATTGCAATTTGAAAAAATACAGCCTTTAGCTATGACTTATTCCATTCTTTCATATAACACTTTTCGACTGAAATATACACACTTGCATACTCAACGTGAGAATTAACTAGAGCAAAGTAACATCTCTCATGAACTTTTCCATCACTACTACCGAGTGTTATCTTGACGAAACCGAGTTTCTTAAGTACCCGCCTGTTAGAGAATAATATTTTCTCGGTTAAGCATGCTAATCGGTTACTCTGCAATCTCAGAAAACGCTTTTTTTTTTAATTTTCCGTTCTAGTTGAGGAAATCTTCCTATCGTTACAAATTACCTGTAAATGGATTCTCATTTCCGCTGTGTTTCCAAAGATGATTTTCCCGGAAAATCTTCCCTCCCCGGGGATTTTCAATTAAGAGTTCGCTGTGTATCTTTCAGCATCTTTTTTCGCCCATCATTTTCTCAGAATTTCCGAGCTTTACCACTCTCAAAGCTTACATTCCTCACAACTTCCAACTGCCAACTTTCACTTCTGCCATTCATTCCCACCGAGCATTTCCTTTACGCATATTTTGCTCTTGTTCGAAAGTTTTTTTCCCCTCTTCCAAAAGGCACATCTTATTTCGTTCGAAGCACTCACCGCGATGATTTTCCCCTATCTAATGGATGACATCTGCTCAGCAGTTCCACAAATAGCGACGGTTTCTCCCTCGGATACTCGGAAAATGAAGATTTTCGCCGTACGAGCGCTAGCGAGGAGTTGGATTATTAAAATTTCATCTTCAGGATTTGATGGAAAATTTTGATTTCGCATCTGTAGTAAATGTTTATGTTTTACAGCAGTCTTCGATTAAATCTTGATGAATGGCGTATTTTTATTTTTTCCATATTTTTGAAGCCAATGTTTATACTTCATTTTCTGTTTATTATTATAAATTCTTTTTATGTAAACTTAATTTCCTTTTTTATTTTCAATTTAAAGTGTAAATTTATCAATAATAGTGTTGCTAAAAGTATTTGGACAGCGGAGGTCATTTTGCATTCTCATAGGGAATCGAACCCGGGACCGCTTTTATCAAAGTCATCCGAGCTGCCCACATGGCTATCCGCTATCCCGTGTACATGTATTTTTTCATTCTGTCTGACTTTTCAATAAGGGTTAGAAATAAAAGTATTTCATAAACTCTTACTGCTCTGAAAGCATTGTGTTGAGCGAAGTAAAACAACCTCACTCGATATCTTATCCAAGAAACCTCACTCCTTATGAGAAGCTATTGAGAGTGATTGCTGACGCACTGAAGTTCCAAACATTCTTCAGGCTGAACTTTATTAATTTAATAATAATAATGTCTGTATTGGCAATTTTAGTCTACTCAGTCCACCACTCTTACAATTGACCATTTAAAGACAGGTAAAACCATTCCCTAACCAAAGAAATCCGTTCAGTCGGGATTCGAGCTCAGGACCTTGACGCTGGAGCGGAATGCAAAACCCTAGGGTTGACTTATAATGCAATAAGTCTGTATTTATTCAGAAAAATTGGTACTATAAAGTCCCATATTTAATTTAACCGTTCTCAGAATGCAATACAAAATACGTACTAATTCCAGTGACAATAGAAAGGAAATAAAGAAAGAGAGAATGATTATGTTGAGGAAAATACAGGTATTTCGATCGCAGAATTAATATTTTCACGGAAAAAATACACTGAGAAAGAGGAAGATTGTACGAAAACCTTCAAAGTATAGGAAAAAGTGAAAAAATAATGCTTAAAATGAAGAAATTTTAAGAAAAAAAACGGCGTGTTGACCTATGTTCATAGATAGTCTTATACATGGGTAATACAAATGGTAATATGGTCAGTACATTCTTTTTATAAAAAAATATTTCCATTCTTATTTATTAATTTATCATTTTTAATTATCTGTTAAATTTCTCATATGTATTTTTAATGTTTCACTTTCATAACAATTTTTATTATTTTAATGTTTTATTTTATTATCTCTGTGATATTTTTTATATTTCCTTGTGTATTCCTACAACTTCTTCTTTTTTGATTTGATTTTATCATTTTAGTAATTTCGTTTGAATGTTTTATCTTAATATTGTGACATATATATTATTTTCACATCGTTTACTATAGCAATTTTCCTTTTTCTGATATTATTTTATCATTGTTTTTGTAATTTCGTTATAGTACTGCTTTTGCTATTTCTATGTCATACACAATTTTCTTTTATATCTCTTAGCTTGTACTATCAGTAGGTTTTTCCCCCTTCTTTGTGGATGTTTTCCTGCAGTGGATCGTTTTTTCTAAGATAACAACTTAGGCTTTTTTTACATTCACTCCTTCTAATTTTTTTCATTATATTTCTATTCACACCTACATTACTTATGTTTTTATTAATATCATTGACAATAGGTTAGAAGGAAGAAGAGACTTTTCAATCTTAATCTCGCCTTCATAAAGACCTTACATTTGATACTAAAATTAGTGACCCACAGACGCAGCCAGGTAAACAGCAAGAATACCTCCTTATTTCCAAAATCACTCCTATTCATAACCTGAGATGCGGAAAATGATAATCCTCATCCCCGTGATAATGGAAAAGAAAGATGAGAAAAAATCCCAAATATTTCGTTCCGGAAGCTAAGCACTAGGATTCTAGATCCCTGAAAAAGAACAAAACAAATGAACCGTATGAAAAAAGTGATGGAAAAATGTGGATGGAGAGCAGATGGAATTGAAAAGTTGCGCTGGAAACTATTTTCCTTGGAAAGGGGTCAAAGGGAATTATTTTGAAGGTAGCCGCGGAGGTCTTCGAATATCCTTCCCCATTTGAAGGGAAGGATATTTTATTCTGGTCTCTGAAATATCCCAGTTTTTACTTCACAGGGATCGCTAAGAAATTCCTACTGTAATCCGGTATCGAAACTAAAAGAAAGATGTCACCTCCAGGAAACAGCCATCGGCGATACCGAGGCGGAAAACGTTCACAGATCTCGTGATAAACGCCCAGATTCTTATCTCTTAACAGTTGCGTCAACCGCAGGAGTGAGTTCTTTTTACTTATTTCAACGAAATGAACGAGAAATTTTTGGAAGTGTAGGATTATACTTTTTATAGCTCAATTAAAAAAAAACTAGTTTCTTTGACCATCCAGAGTTTTTTAAATCGTGATTTTTCAAGATTTGTTAATCTGGTAATTTAATGAAGTTCTGTTTTGTAGTGATTTCTTTGCTGATTTTTTAATAAAAATCTCAAGTATGCGTTTGTACGTAAAAATAATAAGATGAGCTTTAATTAGGGCAAGATTGAGACTATAAGGTCTCTTCTTACATTTAATCCTTCGTTGTATAAATTAAAACAAGAGATAGCTTGAAAAACAAGTAGACAGAAGAAGACTACTTTGTGGATTTAAAAACCTTAGCTAAGTGCTTAGGGAAAAAAATTTCACTGCAAGAAAACACCCTCAAGAAGGGGGTGGGAAAAACCTGCGAAACCTACAGATAGGAAAACTAAGTTTAGTGATGAAATCAGATAAAAAGAGACCTTGAAACAAAAAAAGACATACCAATAATATCATGCAAAACAGAAAAGAGCAAATAGTTAGTAATACTCCTACAATGCTCCATTTTCAACTAAGAACGTTGTTTGCCTCGTTTATTCATTTTACTGCTCTATAATTTAACATGTGTATCATTTTTATATGAAGAAGGGTTAGATGTATGAAGAGGCTTGATAGGATTATTCTTACCTGGATACAGTCGTATTGTTATCATTATCAGCTATAGCTAACAGGTTCTTGTTTCTTAGGCTCAAATAAATGTAACTTTGGCACCTCCTGATGAGCCACTGACTGGCTCAGGAGGACCATAACAGTAATTTTGAATTACTTGTATTTATTGAAACATCATTTTACTTTTATTGTGTTTTATTGTTATAGTATACTAATATCATATTATATGAGTAATGTAATAAACGTATTAATAGTATGTACTATGTATAAACATTATGTAAATATGGCATTAGATATTACGCATCAGTATTCTGTAATAATTTATAAATTTATTTATTTATAAATTATTAAATATTTAAATTTATAAAAGATTTAACTTTTTACTACAAGAAATGCTTGCTTGATAACTTAGTAATATATCTACGTTTTCAGATGAGATGCAGCATGATTTACTAAAGACTTTATTCTTATCACATTGAATTGGGGGGTTAGGGATATCGAAATGTCCAATGAGATACTGGGACATTGTTGTTAAGAGCCTCCCTTAGTTGCTACGCAACAAAATGATTGATAAGTTTACGCGGCACGTCAAGAATGTTCCGAAAACTACTCATTGTCATCGTAAAAATGCCATTTTTTAATCTCATTGTCGCGCATCAAAGTTTTTAGTGGCAATCATTATTGGATGTTTGGCAACAATGCTGCTCAACAATATCCCCGGATATTATTCCTTCCCAAAGTCATCCTAGGTTCGGCAGTTTTACTATTCAAACTTTAAAAACGACCCCATAAAAAGAAAAACCAAACCGTTATTGCCGTCGCATAAAACGTCTCATCGTCTTCCAGAAATTACCATAGTTTGCAGAACCTAGTTTCGGAAAATAACGAAGTAGCTAGCTTGCAGGAGGAGCAAAAAGCTAACGAATTCAAGGTATCTTCGGCTTCCGTTAGATTAAAGAGGCGGGTGCAACTCTGAATGCAGATGAGATGGGTCTGGAGACAGTCTGAGATTGGAGAAATGCCGAGAAGAAAATCTCTCTCGCTGAAAAAGCGGAAGGGAATGAAAAGGGAGACGCAACTTGTTGATCGAGTGATTGAAAAGAATGTCACATTTTTCGCTTTATGAATGGAGAGAGAAGACTCGAAAGTAATTTTCCTCAGCCGTTGGCGCGGATTTGAGTGATATCTCCGTTACTCCTGAGATCTCGAGTGAGGATACCCAATTGTGCTGAGTTCTTGAGTTAAATTCCGCTCTAAACCATATCCTTGATGCTTTTATGTCTCTTGCCGTTTACGGGATTCGGTTGGGTAGCGTAGTGAGGCCGCTGTTGAATTACGCGGTGATGGAATAGAAAAAGAAATTCGGATTTTGATGAATAAGAGGTTTGGAAAAGCTCTTTGTTTGCCGTGTATGGATTATTGAAATTTTAAGAGAAATATCTTTTAAGTGTAGCAGTTATTATTATTGTTGTTATTATCATTGTTATTATTATTGTTGTTGTTATTGTTGAATTTTGTTATTGTTAATGTTATTGTTGAACAGGCTGCAATTTGAAACCAAGTCCATGTTGCCAACCATATACAAGATTATACATCATATATGGTAATGTTGTACGAATGTGAAACGTGGACGTTAAAAAAAGAAGATATTAAAAGATTAGAGGCTTTTGAGATGTGGGTATGGCGTAGAATGGCTCAACAGAGGTTAGAAAAAGGATAGCATTAGCGAAAGAAGCATTCATGAAGCGAAGGGAACTGATGACGAAGGGCCTTGATAAAGGAATCAGGAAAAGATTGGTTAAATCCTTGGTGTGGAGTGTAATGTAATGTAGGTGTGAAACGTGGACGTTAAGAAAAGAGTATGTTAGAAGATTAGAGGCTTCTGAGATGTGGGTATGGCGTAGAATGGAGAAAGTAAGCTGGGTCGATAAAAAACGAACGAGGTGCTAGAAATTGCTGGGGAGAAGAGGGTGTTAATTGAATTAATTGTTGAAATGGAAATAAAATGTAAATTTACCAAGGAATTCAAAATCCTGGGGAATAGTGAGGTAAAGGATTAACTAAGGGATAACCCAACCTCTTAGATTAGTAAAATCCTTGGTGTGGAGTTTAATGTTGTATGGGTGTGAAACGTGGACGTTAAGAAAAGATATTAAAGGATTAGAGGCTTTTGAGATGTGGGTGTGACATAGAATGGAGAAAGTAAGCTGTCCAAACTCTTACTAATACACTAATAAAAAAACATTTTGCGTATTGCTTAAATTACTTCCTATTTTGGTAACCACAATATTTGACCTGTTCATTTGCAATCCTCCATGGTTTATCTACTTTGCATCAATATTTATTGATCTACATTCATATTCTAAGATCAAAACCGGCATTGTATAACTAAATAAATATTCTTCAGCGTTAATTGGCGGAGTTTCATATCTAATAACTCAAAAATTATGAAAAAACTTATACAGTTTCACATAAAATTTTACAGTGGAATTGTGCAAGCTTCTTCGTAATGTTTGAGTTCGTATTATAGGTTTATAATCATAGCTAAAGGCGTTGATAGTTCGATATTAATTACCATTAACCTTTCTTAGGTTGGCGAAGTATATGATGACTCTGAGGAACTATCGGAAAAGTTTTGAACGTCCTACGTAATGCTGCAAGTTCACATAAGGAAAATTGCACAAGGAGTTCCATGATCACTTACTGGAAACAGTTGTTTTGCGATATATTTCCGAAGTTTCCAAACAGAGGAAGTGCTTACTTCCTTATTCCCTGGATTAATCCAGCATTCCAAGAAAATGAGGAAATACTTGGTAAATTCTTGGATTGTAAATTTTATCAAAAAGAATGGCATACTTAATTGATATAGGCGTTTAAATTATTAAATCGAACCGGAGTTTTTTTTCGTTCTGGTTCTCTTACGAGTGCGATGAAATACGAGTGCTAATTTTGCTCCCCGGAATCAGATCCATTCGTTTTTTCCATTCAAGCATTAACTCTTACTTGACACAGTTCTTGGAGTGACGTGCTTGAAACACTGAAATAGATCGCACCCCAACGACAAAAATTGTTATAATTAATAATCTATTGAATATGTTTCCTTGAAAGCTTTTTAATAACTTCTCAGAAGCGCTTTTTTCGAAGTCATTTGGGTCATATAACGAAAATATAAAATTAAGTACCTTTAAAAATTCAAATATCGAAAAAAATGAAAGAAATTCTGTTTTTACGGAAAATCCTAATTTTTTTCATATTAATGCCTAAAGATTCAGCTGAAATTGCTATATATATAGGAGCACAAGAAAATATAGTATATTTCTGAACTATCTCTTTTTGGAATCTGTTTTCAATCTGATAAACCTAACAAATTTCCGCTTTAACTCCGGTTAAATACTCCGTTTACTGTAAAGAGAACCGGAAATCTGTACGGTTACCGGTATTGTTTCAATTTCAATAATGTTATTTTTCGTTTCGTGTTGTTTTTGCTCCGGAAACCGTTTCTTATTTCCGGTTTGGCTCCAGTTAGACAATCCGGTTACCGTAATATGTAACGAGAACCGGAAATCTGTACGGTATTTTTTCAATTTCAATAAATTTATTTTTCGTGTTGGGTTCGGTTTTCGATCCGGAAAACAACGAATTTCCGGTTTTTTCGGTTAGATTCTCCAGTTAATATAACATGTAGCGAGAACCGGAAATCGGAATGGTAACCGGTTTTGATTCGGTATAATTTTTCGTTTCAGGATAGGGTTTCTATCCGGAAACCGTAACGAATTCCCGGTTTTCTCCGGTTAGATACTTCAGATTAAGTCTTCGACACATATACATCTTGAGGACGAAACAGTATCGCTTTTCAGAGCCATCTCTCGGTCGCCGCCGCAATCGATATTCGAAGCGGCGCTTTCCCGTAATTTATAGCGACTGTCGCTTGTTTTTTCGGAAGATTCTCTCTCGGAAGTGAATCTCAGCGCCCCTTTTCCCGAAAAGATGAAAAAGAGGAACTCCTTGCGATGAAATAACATCCACTTTGGTGTCACAGTTTTTCTCGTCATCCTCTCTCTCTCCTTTTGGCTGGCCCCATGTTTCCATTCATTCCGGAAATAAATGACGAGATGATTGATGCTGCCGTTGTATTGGTGTTTCTTTTTACTTCGCGGCACACTTGTGCGATGACTTGAAATCCGGAGTACACAGATGCATACGTAGGTTAATCCTAGCATAAACTATTCTGATAGAGAGTTAAAAAAAAGTAGGTACTGAATGAAAAGTTTGATGTTTTTCTTCTGCTAAATTCACGTAATAAATTAGCAAAAGTACTAATGTCGCGGTAACTCTAGATAAATGGAATAAGTTTTTATTAGAAAATTGTTTCATTCTTCTGTCAACTATGTTATGAATATGATCACGGTAGCGGAGTGGTTAGCGTGCTACCATGCGAATGCTCCGACACCCTGGTCCCGGGTTCGAATTCCGGTTAATTAGATTTTTTTGGTTCGTATGTGTTCGTCAGTTGTTGCTGTTATTGGTCCATTGTAGCATTGTGCTGTTTATGGATTTATATAAGTAAATAAAGTAATTTGAAGAATAATAAAAGAATAACTGTTGCAAATACTCGTAATTAAGCCAAACTACATTATATGCAGAGATATTTTACGAACGAGTAAGAAGACAATCAGGTAACAATAATGATGATTAAGTTGTAACAAATATAGTAAAATCTACAGGAGAGACCGTGTTAATTTAGCCACGTGTTAATTTAGCCACGTGTTAATTTAACCAAAGTACTAACGTCGCAGTAACTAGCTATATGGAACAAAAGGTTGTTATTAGAAAATAATTTCATTCATCCGACAACAATGCAAAAATTGCGAATTAAATATAGAACATTTGTTGCAACTAATTAAGCCAAACTACAATGCAAATACTATGCAAAGCTATTTGATAAACGTATATAAAGACAATGAGGTAACAATTATAATAATTAATTTACAACAAACATTATGAGTAAAATCTACAGGGAAGACCGTAATGTTGGTAGTAGTAGTATTGTTAAAAGTGCGTCCACATTTATCATGTGGCTTCCCACCAGGAGTCGAACCCGGTTCGTTCAAGTCGAACGCGCTGTCCACATGTCTATCCGAGAGCTTCTCCGTGATGATGTGGAAATTCATGTAACATTCATGTAACAAATAATATTCTTTTTCAATAGTAATTTATTGGATAACTACCGGTTTCGTATACGTAGCCATCATCAGGTTATCTGTGTTAGATATAAATATAAAGTGTTTGGTGCTATAAAATAAAATGGTATCTCAGATTTCCTCGCAAATTTTTGTAGTTTGAACAAGTTTGCAGACTTTCCATTGTTTGTATGGGTAATTTTTTCGTAGCTTATGCATATTAAAATTTCTGTAGTATGTATGTACATGTTCATTTTATTAGGTGGAAGTTCTCTTTCCTTTTCCAATGTATACGACTATATTTAACAAATTAAATTATTAAAAATAAAGTAATAATAGCGTTATCTTGCATATGTGTCTCTATCCGAATATTTATGTTCTTAATTTTAGCATTAAATTATATCTTGTTATTATACCGGATAAACGACAACGTGTCTTTTAGACTCATTCGAAAGGACGTAATATCAACTCACATTTCAACTCTGCCATTTTATCCAGTTCATCGTCTCTTGAAAAGGTTTTCCTAAAATTGCGGAGTATTTCGTCCATCGATCCGAAAATTCCTACGAAATCTAACCTCCGATTTCCTCGGAGAGAATTCAGACCTCAACAGCGTTTAATCTCGTCTGAATCTGGGGAATCGAGTGGCACTTGAAGAAAGAGTCGTCACACAAGTGCGTTCCTTATTCGATCGAAATTTACATTCCCGCTGCTTTAACGAATTCCCGCTATAGACTACAAATATTCTGAGTCGAAAGGTAGAATATGCACGTCGACTACAACAGGTGAATCTTGTTTAATGTACCTTATTGCTGTCAAAGTAATACGTTCCAGGATTGCCGTCGTTAACTATAAATTGTCGTCATCCAATAGGGAATTGCCCAAAAATATAATAATTACATTTAATAATAATATGATTATACGAACGAAGTAATTCAAATTTTACAATTGTAACAGAAATTATATAATATTTATATAATTTGAATTACTACGTTCTGATCTTTCCCCACACCTTGTAATAAATGTCAAATCTGCAGATAAATCTAATTTTAATTGATAGTTTTATTGAAATCTGCCACTCATCGATGAGGCATCGTAAACCAAAGACCTTCTTAAACATTCTTTACCATAGACATTTTTTATTAATACCAGACACACAATAAGTTTATTCCAAATTCACTATTTCCTCATTATCTTCCTACTTAAAGTAATAAGAAGATGAACAAGAAGAAAATACAAGAGAAGAAATGACGAGAAGAAGAAAATAACAAGAATTTAATTTAACAAGAAAAATGGAAAAATAAATGTTTACATCATGTTGAAAGTTTCATTTTTTATACATAATTGTTGATTCTTTTATTTTATTAATTTTAACAGCTAAAATCACCTCAGGTTTATGATGGATATAATCACGAAATTCCGAGAAAGTCAATCAAAATTAACTTCATATATAGTTCTGATTTTACCTTTTCGTCATTAAAGATTTCGTCCGTCCGCCCGTTGTTTTTCCGTATTGAATGCAAATCAACACAGAGTTAATGTAAAAGAAAATATCTTTGAGGACTCGAAGCTAATCGGAATAATTGTGAACCTCTCGAAGACTGGCATTTCAAATTGACAGCATATTTCAGCTGTAATTATCCACCATCATAAGTAGCGCTTAAAATGAAGAAAGGCCCATCCGGACAGCATCTGTCGTACCGGACACTGAACGGACAAACTGATTCCTGAATTTTCCGGGTGGAGCTCAGACGTCAACCCTAAGCGTACATCAGTTGTCGGATTGAAATGGCTGACGATTATGTTTATATATTTATGAGGTAAACGAAATGCCACTCCAGATATACGTACCTCGCATTTCTTCAAATCATAAGAAATAAGGAAAGAAACGGTAAACATAGAGCCCCAGCAGTTGGAGGGAAAACGTCCCAAAGAGTTTTCATCCGAAAGTAGGATAATTTCAGCTCATTTTTTAAGCAAGCACACAGCGGGAGTTATTCGAATTCCCTCCGAAATGAAAATTCCGGCGAAGAATAAATATGATCCTCCTTGTTTACTAAGGGATTTCGTTTCCAATGCCGGGAAGAATTATTCTCCGGCAGCGATCGAGAAAACGACAAATAAAAAGGTCCTTCCAAATCCGTGAATCGCTTTGCTTCGGTGGACAAATTGATTCAAAACATCGGAAAATGGAATTCGCAATGCTCAGGGAATATGTCCTCTGTTTGGATGACCTCGGAGACGAAACACCATATTTCCCTGGAAGATTTTCCGTTTAGGGAATCCGCTTCCAGTACGGGAATTAAATGATGTGGGATAAATACGGTAAATATATCGAAATTTAAACAAGCGGATGTATTGGGAACGGTATTCAATTTGATGACAAGAGTTCAGTTTTGCAAATTCCCGTATTGGTATATTTGAAGTCCATAGAAAGTTTCTTTTTAGAAATTATATTAGTTGTATTTTATTCCAACGGACTCTTTTCTACTTGACCTTTCTTATGTAAATAATTGCGAATTCCCCGGTAAAAATGACGGAAATAAATTCTTATTAGTGTAATTGTAAAATGCTTCAAAAGTTGTGTAACTTCGCACTTTTGGGCATGCTGGTAATCGAACCTGGGGCCACTTTGACCAAAACGCTACCCACTAGGCTATCAGGTAGCCCAACCCAACCTATATATAATATATAACTTATATATAACTACTACCCATAATTAATTTAAAATTGTATGTTTATTGTTGTATGCAACTGATTATACTTATCCCAGAGTGTGTGGATTTTATATCTATGAATGATAGTTATTACATTTCTTATTTTTAATATTAATATTTTATCGTTTAGAATATACAAGACCACTGGTGGCTTAGAATGATATATTCGGATACACCATTAAACCATCTAAATAAATAGGATTTGTTATGGTTTAATGTTTTATGATTTTCATGGTTTAACATTTTGATGATATAAATAAGATTTTCGATGGTTTAATTGTGTCAGAATATATCAAGATATTCTTTGTTAAAAGGTTTTATTGGTACTGGATGAATTTCCAATAAAATTGCTAATACATAAGAATATGAAGGTTTATTTTGCAATTTAGAATTATAATGTTAAAATTCAAAAAGCTCTTGTTTTTTCAAAAACTTCCCTAGATGCACTAGAACTTGATTCTGAGATAATTTTAATGTCTGTTATATATAATTTGTTTTATAAACATGTATGAGTTTAATCTCAAAACTCATATATTTTACTCTTTTTTACTTTCAGGTAAGAGACAACCCCAATCCGTTTCCCCCAAATGAAAATATGGTAAGTTAAGATTTTAATAGTTTCTCGGAAGTTTTAATTTCCGAATTCATCTCAGTCGTTCGAAGAATGCTACAAAATACAAGTCAACTCACTCAGTTCTTCAGGAAATTGTCATTTTGGATCAGAATGTCTTTGGGATTCAAAATTAGGCGAAGTAGCTTCCAAGATTAATTCCCGGGAAGATTACCTAATTATTTTCGATAAATATTCCATCATCTTCACTCAATATATATCTCGAAGCGCCTCCACAAATTTAATTCAGTCATCTCGTTCCCACAACTAATTGTTTCTGAAACTTCGTCATCAAACTTGTTCCTGGAACCATGGTGATTTTCACCGCCTGTTTGTTGATGACAACCATTTTTGGAACCATGCAGGCAAAATGTAAAGCCTTTGTTATTCAATCATGTAGACTTACGAGTGGTCGTTGCTTCAATTCCGGAATACGCACTACAAATTTAACTGGAAGAGTAATTGAAACGGAATTTTAAAATTTGGTTGTGTTAAAGCGTTGATAACTCCGCCAACGAATGCGTTTTGCTTGCTTTTGATATTGTAGAAAACGGCCTTTTTTCTAACCAAGGTATTTTACTAATCACACCCGCTTTTAAAAAGAATATACGAGGGCTGTTCAAAAAGTTCCCGAACTTTATTTATTACAACACAAATAATTTACTTAGAAATTATTGCTCCGGGTCTCCTTCAAAGTACTCCCCACCCCAACGTATACACTTATCCCAATGGCATTTCCACTATTTAAAATAATCCTGGGACGCTTCTTTCGGACTGTTCATAAGCTCCTGCGTCGAATTTTTCTTTATTTCTTGAATGGTGGCAAATCTTTTTCCTTTGAGCGGGGTTATTAGCTTTGGGAATAGGAAAATGTAACATGGAGCCAGGCCTGGTGAATAGGGCGGTTGGAGAAGCACAGTGGTCTTGTTTTTGGCTAAAAAGTCACGAGTTGCTCCTGTTGCTCCTGGTCTGCTGTCATCAGGCGAGGCACGAATTTGGCCTCGACTCGATGCATCCTTAATTTTTTTAGTTAGGATTTCGTAGCACAACTATTCGGGATGCCACACTCTTCTGCAAGCTCCCTGACAGTCAAACGTCGATTTGCACGAACGAGATCGTTCACTTTTTCAATGTGGTGGTCATCTGTGGACGTTGATGGTCTTCCGGAATGCTCGTCGTCTTCCACTGATTGCCGCCCGTCTTTGAACCGTATAAAACACTCATAACACGCGGTACGTTTCATAGCATGCTCACCAATAGCCTTGGTAATCAACTCAAAAGTTTCCGTGAAAGATTTGCCCAGCTTCACGCAGAATTTTACAGAAGAACGCTGCTCCTTCAAAGAGCTCATTTCCGCGGATCCAATTTTTCGTCGCACTCTACGATCACCTGTTCATATAAACATCTATAACTAATGAACAAAGCAAGATATCGACAAAGTGATTGAAGGTGGTTATTTGGGAAGCTTTCGCGGATACAGCGCCTACAGGCATATTAAAATATAACCAACTGGAGGCGCACTATAAAAAAAGTTCGGGAACTTTTTGAACAGACCTCGTACAGAGTTTCCTCCAGATATAATTCAAGGTGGGATAGTCACGTGTGTGTTGAGGGACGAAATGGTATGGGAAAATCAAGAACCGCTTAACTCCGAGTTAGTCTAAGTTGGAGTGTTTTGTACTAAATATGTACACACATAGCTTCGAAAAATGCGGAAAGAATACTGGTCCGGTGAGAATATCTAATAAATTACTCTTGATTTTCAGTATTAAGTATGAACATGGGTAGAGGACGGACAATTTAAACCTGTTACTCTAGGGAATCGATATTTTTTGTTCCGGTTTCCGCTTCTGCGTAACGAGAGAATCGAATATCGATTCAGTTCCGGTTTAGCTTCTGCCTACGTCTAACCGGTTTGAACCGGTTTTCCGACCATTGTCATAGTATATACTACTGAATTTTTATTTTCGTTTTATTTATTATTTTATCATTTCTTTATTTTATAATGTTGTTTTATATTTTTTGTTTCATTATTTCGATTTTATTTCTTAGTTTTATCATTTCTTACCATTTTCTTTTATAATGCATTACACTAAAATTTATGATAAAAGTTAGTTTGTTTGAAATCGAATTTACACATGCTTAGTAACTTTCTCCAATTTCGCTCTGATAAATGTGCATTGTAGGGAAGTGAGGTTCTTTAAGGAATGAATATCGGTTTTTGGTTCGGTTCGGGGTAAAAATTTCAATATTTTCGGTTCGGGTTCTGTTTTGAGTCCAAAGAAAATAACATTTTTTTTAGATTTTCAGTTCGGATTTGGTTGTATGCGCTGGTTCCGGTTGAACTAGGACTTCTGCTCACCCTAACGACAGCAAATCTACAAGTTTATGTATCGGAAACCATAGGAACGTAACTCTCATACCAAAATTCGAATATTTTACTCTTATGCACTGCCTATAAGGAAAAATCTATTTACATCAGTTTATTTTTCGATAATCTAGTCAAATTGGAGGGAAACAAAAAAATATAGCACTATCTAATTTGTTTATAATGCCAAAGTTTTATATTCATAAACCCAACCGGAGGGTGAATACACTACTGTTGGAAATGCAACAGCAATTATTTCTTTTACGCGGAGCAATTTAATATTCTGTAGAATAGACCAGAGCTATTACTAAAACTCGTGTTTTTACCTCCAAATTCAATAAATTTTATAACCTAATTTCGATACATAAATATGCCCTTTGACATATCAATTTATGCAAATCACGATACTCAGAAGTCATTACGAAAGCAATTTAGTTTGATGACTAAAAATATTTGATAGAGAATTTCGGATCCAGGAGTATGGGAATTCATTTGGGTATTTACATCGGTGTTTCGGAATAACAATTAGTCATGTTTTCATACGAGGTTTATTTCAAACGACTCTATGTATGATGAAAAATAGTACATATATAAAGAACACCAGGAAAAATGGTAACATTATAGGAAAAATTTACGAAAAAAGATTTTGTCACTCAGATTAAACCAGCTTTTCCTCAATATAAGTCAACATCATGTTAAACAATGCTTTTAAATTGAGACCGCTATCTTTCTTCTTGTAATGCATTTATAATATTATATTTAATAATTAAATAATAAATTTTCCTTTCATGATTTACTCTCCTAGCCCTCAGCTAGTGACGGTTCTTCCAGATTAGGACTCTTGTGTTTTATTTTTCTTTTAGTAAACAGTCAGGTATCGAACCCAGCCCGAACCGAAAAATGAATATTCTTCAACCCAATACTAAACACTAAATTAAACCTTATTAATGATTTTCTTTGGTATGGCTCCTTACGAATCACTACTTACTCGTAAGTAACTCTTTGAAAGTTAACTACATATGTGTATGTTTTGCTAAGTTTTACGACTTTTAATAAGTTGTACTATATAGTATTCTATAATATATATTATACATAGTATATACATATATTATACATACCATATTATATATAGTATTCTATAATGTCATAACATTAGTCAATCCAAAGAAGAAATTTTGGTTCATTCGGTATATTTTACTGGTGTTTTCGTTGCTTATTTCTTAAGATTGTGACGAAAAGAAACACCGAAAGGTGGCATTTTAATCTACGTTCTACCCTGAGAAAAACTTATAGAAAAGATGTCATTCTATCTCAGAATTCGTATCAGCTATGACAGGGGGTGGAGATGGTCCTACCTCGCGATATTTTAATTTTATTTTTACAAAATTAGTCATTCCATTCGCAAAGAACCATTCTAGAGATAAGGCGAAGCTTTAGAGAACGACACAGATTATGTAAAAAAAATTGGTCTATTGAATGAGGTAAACTATTGACTAAAGTGGTTTGCAGTGCATCTGGGGACGGGAAATATCCGCGTCTTAAGCGGGATGTAGGTCATTTTAAGTTGTATTTTTACTATGTGTTTCGTTTGAAAGGGACTGGAACTAGGAGAAAATTGCGTATTAGGTGGAATAACATGTTGATTGGGATTGTCTTAAGCGGATTTTATAATATTTTTATATTATTTTATAATATTTTTATTATTATTATACTTTTTTATAATAATAATAATAATAATAGATTCTTTATTTATTTCACTTTGTCACAAAATACATTAATAATAAAAATATTTTTTTTCTTTTATTTATTGTAAACTTTAAGGTCCCCCTGAACCAGAGAATTGTTAATTTAGTAAGGGGAAATTTAATAGCGGGTAGATGAGCATTTTATGCTGAAATTTTAACATATGTTTCCTTTAGAATGGACCGGGAAAATATCGGGTATTAAGGCATCTCTAACGGATTTTATAATATTTTTATTAAATGAAAGATATCGTTGTGGACGCAAAAGAGCAATCATCAGGTCAGATAAAACAAACCAAAAAACTCACATATGCTTTCTTGGAATTTTGACGTAGGGGTAGGGGAAGAAAGTTAATTAATTGAAGTGAAGGGGCAGGAGTGAGGACTCCAAGGGGGAGTTGGGAATTTGACAGAAGATATAATTGATGAATTTATTGGGAACTAGTGATTTTTCACTGAGTTATAGCCACAATATAAATGCTGGAAGATTTACAACGTTTTCAAAGCGTAGAACTGACTCACTATTTACATTGATTATGGCAAAACTCTTTTCTGAGCAGCCCTTAGGTGAATTCGGGACAACTTTCTTCGCCAATATCTCATCTCAAAGTGCAACAGCTTTTTTAAGTCTCCTAATGCAGTCTGCAAACAGGAGTCGGTGCATTTTTTGCAAGCCCTCCGGTGCATCAAGGTTTTCATGAAAAGGATCTCCGCCGCAAGGGATACCGAAAATCTCTTCAAAGGGTCTCTATTCCAAAATTTTTTAGGGAAAATATTCGATGGATTAACCTCCTCAGACTTCTTTGCAGTGAGGACTTTGAGAATCTTTACTTTGCCCCGAATATGTTTGTGGATTCTGAGTAAAGTAAATTCGTTTACGAGACCCACCCGTGGGTTTTTCTCTCTCTTTTTTTTCATACCTATGAGGTACACATCTAATAGGTTGCTATTTTTCGTACTCGGTTCAGATTACCTTCATACAGAATAAAAATTATATCTCCATCATTTTTTTGTAAAACGGGAGAAAATTGCTTAAAAATTTTATATTCCTAAAAAAATTGTTCTATTTGTAGCCTTTATATTGATATATTCCAAAATTTTTAATATTACAGAAACTATTAACCTTCTGAAACATCATGTTGAAGATTCAAGATTTCCTGGAAAATTCTTGATGAATGCCGTATTTTACAAATAAATTGTTCCAAAGATATACAGTGTTGCAGTGCTGTTAGTTTTGTAATGCCTGTTAATTTTAAAAATGGATATCGTAATGCTAAATCACAATTTTGCATTGCATTTTTGCATGTACGTAATTCTCAATTTATAGCTGACCAAAAACCTTAGTTTTATTGGTAGCCTTATATTAATACATTCCAAAATTCTTAAAATCGCAAAAACTTGAGTTTCAAAAAATTGAGTTTCTCAAATATCACGGTAAAGATTCATCATTTTCTAGGAAAATCTTAATTAATGCCGTATTTTTGCTAAAAATGGTTCGAATCTCTGCTATATTGCTATGTTTTAATTTTATAAAAACTGGTATTTTTATAAAATACTATCATAAAACTAAATCTCAATTTCGCGATGAGATGGTACCAAAAAGTAATTCGTGGTAAGTAAATATATTAGTACCCAAATTATTTTCCATTTCTTAAAGTCTATTTTTCAACATTAAAGGTTAATAGTTAGCTCAAAAATCGTAGTATCATGGAAAATCATCATTCACTCAAAAAATCGTAATATCTTGTTGAATCGTTTTAAAAGATTCTTAAATCTGCTCTCTGTGTAAGAATTTTAAATATATGAGTTAGTGCTATGGGGTATAATAGCATGTCGTAAGCTTTTAGTGCACCATATAACATCCAATGGTATCATATCTTTAACTTTTGTTGTATGTATGAGCTTTATTATGTGAATTATTTTATTTCTTTGCATGTTGGAATTATTATATGAAAATATGAAAGATTTGTATTCCCTAGACTGGGGATTACTTTTTTCTCTACTTTGCATAGACCAAAGTCGCCAAACTTGTATAGTCAAAGAGGATATCAAAAGATTAGAGATTTTTTAGATGTGGGTGTGGCGTAGAATGGAGAAACTAAGCTGGGTCGATAGAAAAACGAACCATGAGGTGATAGAGATGGTTGAGGAGAAAAGAGTAATGATTGAAGTAATTAGAAATCGACAAAAGAAATGGGTGGGTCAAATATTGAGAGGAGAGGTATAGCTGAAGAAAGCGATCGAGGGAAGAATTCTAAGGAAAAGACAGAGGGGAAGACAAAGAAAAAAAGATGTTAGTCAAATTAAGGGGTGGGATAAGTTACCGGGAATTGAAGGAAAGGGAACTGAAAAGGGAAGTGGTGGCACATGAACCTACCGAAAGGTAGAACACTTATATATATGCCCAACCTATAACCTACAGCATTGATTTAAGCCCAATGACTCTCCAGCCTTTAATAAGACCGATGACTAAATTTAGTTCAGGAAAGATGCAAAGGTAAACGCCATGATGGAGACAAAGGCAAAAGAGGTTTGATAATATAAAGCACGGGTTAAATCATCAAGGAGTAAAGGTAATGGCCCTAAGTGGAGAATTTTAGAGGACGTGAAATAAAGTAGAGGAAGGAGAGGTTTTTATAGCGTCTGCCTAATTAGAAACTGGGTCACTATAAAATGGCCCGTTAAAGGATTTCCAAATTGGGATGGAAAGATCATGCTTCGTAAATTACTGAACGCATACGACCGGAAATGCTGCTATGGAAGCAAACCCGTGTTGCGGAAACTGACTCGGGTGTTTTAGTGAAATGTATAAAGTAAGATATGAAATTTTTCTCTACAAAAAGGGAGTGAATTTAGGACCGCGACAGTTTAATTCGTATATTTGGATGTCTCTCATCTTTGGCCCTCTTTCGAATCTATTTGAATGCTTGGTTTTACTTTGCTATCAAATGTGAACTGAAGCTCGTTCTTCATTGAAATTTCCTCAACCCTTCCTTTACAAGGATTTATAGGATTTTAACAGCTGTTTAAACTTGGGCAGTCAATTTCAAAGAGGCTAAATTGATCGATGAAAATGTTGCCAAAAATATGAAAAATGAGAAATACTAAATTTCCTTTTCCGTATAGATATCATGTTCTGTGTTAGTTTTTTTTAGGAAAAACTGAATATCCTGTCCCATATTAGTGCGTCGACAGCTGAGTTAATTTCGCAAAAGGTCTCTCACCGGGAATCGAACCCGGGACCGCTTTCACCAAAGTTGAACGCTCTTCCCACATGGCTATCTGGGAGACTTGCTCTCCAATATAGATATTATAAATACACCGTGTTTTTCCCGTAGAAGAACCGTAAATATGCCACATAGATATTCATTTACCGATTTTGTCGTTAGAATAGGCGACATTTTCCTCCTTTAGCAACTTGATTTTTGTTTTAGCTGATTCTGACACTGTCTATAGGAAGTTCATGTTTTCAGATCCTTAATGATAGATTCTACGGGAATGAAATCCTATGAATTATTCTTCATACCGTAAACTTTCAAACTGATTTTCAAACAGGAAAGCAGTATAGAATGTTACGATACACAGATCCTCCTCTAGTTCTCTCCGAACTGGAAAGATAACGTGGGCTAAAACTCGAAACATAAAATGTTTAGAATAGACACATTTAAAATTCAAAATAGCATCACTTTTAATGCTGATACCTAGGTATCCGCGTCGCTTGATTCTAACTATTTTTCTGCTACTCTTAATTAGTTATAATTAATTATTATTGATTAATATTAATATAGATTATAATTAATTAAACTAATGATAAATTGGGTAATAAATCATTATTAACAATAATTAATTAGATAATTATCGCGTAGAGATACCAAAAAATGCATTAGCAATTAATTGAAATTATGTAATATAATTGAAATATTTTTTTTTTACTTTTCGTATTAGTTTTTATTAAAGCTTTGAATTATTTTGTTGAAGCTTGAAGCAAAAAAAGCATATTAATACATATATAAAATTATAGTAAGTTAAATATTGTCAAAGATATAAAAAAATGATTTCAGATTTATTTCAAATTAATTTTAAAACTAGCAAACGTCATAAATCGAGTTTAATTTGAATTATTTTATAACGTTAATGTATTTTTGTATCCATAGTTACCCACCTAGTTGTAATTTTATCCTTGCGATGAGAAAATTAAGGAAATATTTATTAATTATATAATTTAATATAGAATTTATTAACACTAAAAGCATTTAGTATCACTTTTAGCTAAAAAAAATCAGAATCAATAATTCATTTAATAAATGTAATATCAGGACTTACATTTTATATCTAACAGCAAATGCAAGCCTTTTTAGATTATTTTAGCGGTATATTTTGTTGTTTAAGCAACTTTAAGCCACTAGCAAATCTTTACCAAGAAAATATTCGGTAGGAGCGAAGAAAAAGTCCGCGAGCGATGCTATTTTTCGCTAGATAGGCCTCATCTTGGTGTACAGGTGAAGCCTAACTAGTGCATCCAGTGTATTAGACTCAGCTAAAAAGTGTTGTATTCGCGGATTAGAAAAAGTACTACCAAATGTAATACCTTTTGTTAAGAATTCAAATTTAGTAAAATCACTGTGACATGTATACGAGTAGAGACTCGTAGAGTAGAGACTCATAGTAATACGAGTAGAGACTCGTATTACCCTAAATGTAATTTAAAATTTTTTATCAGTATCTTCCTTTGCCAGTCTCCACACCTTTGCTAACTGAAGAAATTCATGACAACACTTTTCCATTTTTATTTCAATAGGCAAAAGATTAAAGATATTAGGACCCATAAATACAATACCAATAAAACATTGAAACAATAAAGCATTGAAATAGTAAAAATTGCTATGGAAATGAAACATACTAAAAAGACGTGAGAAATTTAACAGTTAACTGCAATATCGATGCGCGAAATTTTTCTTTCCTCAGTATTCCCTCACTATGAGGAAGCGACCGCATCCTCCCTTTAATTTCATCATCTCCTTTCGATTATATGCCATGGAAAGGTGAAAAAGTCTTTCTTGAGAGAAATACTCCCATCCGAACCCAACCTTCCTTTTTCTCATTTTCGGGAGAAACATCTTCTCCCTGAGTTATTCATCCTCCCTCTTTGTTCATTTAATTTCTGACCCTGTTTCTTCCTCTCCTTCCACCGAATGCGGAAATAAAACAGAAATCCCCTGAATGGTATCCTCTCCTCATTCAGCACTCGTTAATTAAAAAGTCTGTATGGAACCCGAAGATCGATTCCCTTTTCGAAAAATGCCCTTTTTTTCTCAGTCTCTTTTTTATACGCTCTCTGCCATTTCCTGCCCAATGAATATACTTGGGCCTTCTTTCGCTAATTTCGGGTATTTCTATTCATAGGACCAACTTCTCCGTCCACGCCCTCCCTGCGTTATTTGCCTTGATGATCGAACTGCTTCGCTTTCGCTGAGACACCTTCGCTTCTTGGCCTTCTTTTGTTTCTTTTTATCTCTCCGAGGCGGGAAATATTCGCCATTTCTTAATTCCCGCATATTTTCTGAATATGTCCCGTATATGCCCATCATACGTCCCGTACGTGTCCTGTATATGTCATCTATATGCCCTGTACGTGTTCCGTATATGCCCTTTATATGTCCCGTATATTTCCCTTATATGTCCCGTCCATTTCCTGTATATGCCACCTTTATGTCCCGTATATGCCTCGGTTATGTCCCGTATATTCCCCTTATATGTCCCGTCTATTTCCTGTATATGCCACCTTTATGTCCTGTATATGCCTCGGTTATGTTCCGTATATGCTTCCATGTCCCGTAGAAGTCTCTTAAATTTTTAATTTCTCATTTATGTACAGAATTTACACCATAGATGTCCTGTATATGTTTCCGATACATTTCTTATATGCCCTGTACATGTCCTGTATAAGCCACCTAAATGCCCTGTATATATTCCACATATGCCCTGAAAATTCCCCGTACATGCCCCGGTTAGGACCCGTATATGACTCGTGCATGTCCTGTAGAAGTCTCCTAAATTTTCAATTTCCCATTTATTTACAGGATTTACACCGCATATGTCCGGTATATGTGTTGGATACATACCTTCTATGCCCGGTATATGCCTTGTACATGTCCTGTACCTATTTCCCTTGCATATGTTCTATATATGCCCCGGTTATGTGCTGGTTATATTTATTATGTATATGACTCGTACATGCCCCGTAGATGTCTCCTAAATTTTAAATTTCCCATATATGTACAGGATTTACATCGCATATGTCCCGGATATACACCGTATATGTCCGGTTCATGTCTCGGATCACGCCTTCTATTTTACAGCATCCCTATGGCACCCATACTAATATAAATCAATAAATAAATAAAATTCGTCTTTACTCTGGGAAAAATTGAGACTGTATAGTCTCATCTTCTATCCGACCTATATAAATGGAGAAAAGATGAATTTAGTATTGGATCTATAATACCTAAGTAAACCTTTCACACGAAATACATGGTGAAAATAAAGGTCTTGAAGTTCTTTATTAAGGCGAGATTGAGGATAAGTATATCATAAGTAATATAGATGTGAATAGAAATTCAGTGGAAAAGCTTTATAAGGAGTGGATATAAAAAAACGTTAGTTGTTATCTTCCAAAAAAAGATCCCACGGAAGGAAAACGCCCATATATAAGGGGGTGCGAAAAACCTATGCAAACTTATTGACAAAGTTCACTTAACATATAACCAGATATCTCATAAATATAGTTACTTTTCGTATTCAGTTTTCGTCGTTTCCTAGCTAAGTAGCATGTTATTTCATCACATTGTCTATCGTAACACTTACTTAATGGCTTAACTAATATATTACTATGCTAAAATTAATACATATATAAATTCAGGGGAGTATATAGGCAGTACAAAGGTTGCTAAATCCTGAAGTAGTACATATTCTATTTTCGTCATATCTAATCAGCGTGTCATTTCGTCACATTGTACATTGAAACACGTAATTAATCACTCAGTGAATATATTACTATGTTAAAATTAATGTATAAATACATGGAAGAATATGGGAAGTACAAAGATCGAAAAACCCTCAAGCAGGCTTTCTTTCGTCCAATACTGGTTAGTTGAAGAACTCGGATGGATGTTTTTCGCAATTAGAAACGCCCTCTCCTTCGAAACACTTCTCCTTTAACAAACTTGCCATTCTCTCTCCATTATGGGAATTTCCTCTCTCTCCCGCCAGCAAAAAACTATTCCCCTTTCAAACGAATTCCATTCCCTCTTTCCCGCCGCGGGCCAAATCTCCACAATCAAATTTTCTTTTTAATTTAAACGTCTTGGCCACTGACTTTGCCACAGCCCTTTCAAAAGCTCTCTCACTGAGTTTACTTGATTCTAATTGCAGTTTTTCCTCCTAAACCTTTGGAAAATTCTCTGTCGCCGGAGCGGTTACTCAATTCACTTCTAATTAACTCCCAGTCTCATTCCTCTACGGTTTCCAAAGTTCTTTTTTTTTTCTCTTTTGTTTTTATCGGAGTAATCAACAATCCGTTGCCATGATAAGGAAAATTCTGCGTCGCTTAGTGTTTTTATTAAATGATTATAATGATTATAATGATTATAATATTTATTATATTTTATGATTATAATACATTATTTATTGTATTATATTATTTATTATATTTTATTATTATATTATTCATAATATTTTATTATTATATATATTATTCAGTACATATTTATGATCATAATATATATCATTTATTATATTTTATGATTATAATATATATCATTTATTATATTTTATGATTATATTATATACACTCATACCCCATAAATACACTTCTTTCCTCTATTATATACTTTTCTGTTTGACTACTTGTCTTGCATTGTTATTGTTTGTTTATTTTCTTCTGTTTTTTATGTTGGCTATTATGTTTCGATATTAATATAATTTCTTTATTATGATTCAATGTCATTGGTCATTTGACTGTTTTTGAATCTTGAAATAAACAAATAAATGGGTGTTCTGAAAAGTTTCCGACATTTCGCCATTTCTTGAAATGTTTTCTGAAAATTTTCTGAAGATTTCTGAAAAATGTAGTGTCGGAAACTTTTCAGACTACCCTCGTATATTATTTATTATATTTTATTATTATATTATCTATTATTTATTATAATTTATGATGTAATACGCTAAGTTAAAATTAGCGAGAAACGAGAAAATAATGAATTTTTTTATGTACTAGTACCCGTCAAAATGGCGGAACTCAATTTAAATCGAATAGTATGTCCGTAATATTTTCTTATAGAAATATCGCTTAAAATTAATAACTGTACAAAATATGACGATGGGTTGGATGACGAGACTTTGAATCTCAATAATTTTTTCATCACAGAAAGACGTATTATTTCCGTTACTATAGTCAATGATTTATACTTATTAAGGTGGTGATATATCTTCTTCTGGATGTTTTTAGCAATACCAAATAATTTTAAAAGGTACTTGTTTATACGTACAATAAATGAGAAACTTTATTAATATAGTATATTATACTTGAAAAATATAAAATAATAATATATTATACTTGAAAAATATATATGATATGTTATTATTTTATAATTAATAAACTATTTCATTCTATAATTATTAAATAAACATTAAAAAACTTTATATTTTTGAATGACTATGAATACAAAATAATATTGAAAGTTAGTCAGACTTGGTAAGGATGGAGGCCATTTATTAACGAAAATTCTACCATACACGGGCTTGGTTTCAATAGTTGTTTATACAGACAATTATCATACAACAAGGACCAACTTGTTTCTAAGATTATTACTGTCGCAGATCTTCATGGAAAGAATGAGTTTCTAAACCAATATTTCCTCAAGTATTATTCACTCTTTTTCTTTCACGTTCTGATCGACTAAAGTAGCTGGGATATCTTTCAATTCCTGTCATGCTTTTCTAAACGCACCTTCTTTGTATTGATAGAACTACAACCAAGCAGCATGTCTTCTATATTCCAAGTATTCTCAACTTATATCAGGGAGCATCATCAGAACTCTTACTCTTTTATCATAGAAAATTTTAATGGGTGCTACACTTTATATATGGCAGAGCAGATCATATAACTTTGCATATACTTACCGCATATATCGCAATTTATAAAGCTCGGTTTAAGAGTGAGTTAACAGCAGGTATGATGGAAAGGCAGGATTGTGCTCAGATCTTATGCAACATGAATATGAGATGAGATAGTTATATCCATACAATAATCTTCTGTATTATGTAATATCCTGCGGATTTAGCTATTTATTAGTTATTAACAGTACAAAAATATTATATATGATTGGCGATCACTGTCGAATTATTAAACATTAATAATAGGAGCCATTGGTTATTGATTTCGTTCGAATTGCTTAATTTGCTTAATGAGCGAACCGAAGATGTTTATTGATATTTCTTAATTATAAGGGTCAATCTGAAATTAAATGGGTAATTAATAATGCAATTAATGCTAAATATACACCTCAATTGGTGCAACATTTAGGAAACCGATATAAATGAAATTGAAACTACTATTCGTCTATTAATTTAACCCTTATTCCCCTACAAATTAATTTCCCTATTAATTAGTTCCTCTACTAATTAATTACTTTACTAATTAGTTTCTCTACTTGTTAAAGAAAATTCCGAGAAAAACCAGCAATTTTCTCTCTGAGTTTAAAAAGTTTTTTTTTTGCAAGTCTCATGATACCAATGAGGGACCCTTAGAACAATCAGCCAATGACGCACACTTATTATTGATCTTTTTACAATAATCACGTCATAAGTGGACAAACGTAATGTAGCAATGACGTGTAACAAACTAACATCTACTCACACATCTATTTCATACTCAGAAATCCACAACTCCCATCGTATCCAGCACAACCTTTCCTAAAAACACACCTTCAAACCAATGATCATTACTCCTCACCAATTAATGCAAGTTATGTGCATGAATACAAACCAATTTGATACAGTGAAACATAATGAATGTATAAAATCGAAAGTCAAACGATATAATTCATAAATTGTGATACCTCGGATAACTAGGACTAACTATTCTGGAATTGATTTCCCAGTTCAAAATATTCATTAATTGGGCAAAATAGCACCTTCTTAGAATTTTCACATAGCAACTCACAAAGGCAACCAAAAGCATTTACTCACTTTTTTTTTTAGATATAAGCAGGAATGATTAGTATTCCATACGTTTTATTCATCTGCGAATTTTTCCGGTCCTTTCACATCTCTGCAAATCTAGGAAAGCTTTCGTAAGCCGAATCTCCAATCTTTAGCCGAGAATGATTCATAGCATAAATTCTTAAGCATTCTTAAAATTTCTTAATTCTTAGCCGAAAAATTCGTTACCAGCGTCACCGGTTAGCCGATGTCACTACCTGCAGCTTAATAATTAATAGCTGAAAATAATTGCTTAAAAAGGAGTGAATTGGAAAGGTTCTGTGAGGAAAGCTGAAATCGTACTTAATTCGCAATTGTATAAAAGTATTAATAGATTAAATTACGTATAATCATAGTATAAAATGTATAGTAATTTATTGCAGTTTTCGTATGCATTATTTACAGTAAGTACTTTTCTTAAAGCATACATAATGCTTCCATTTCGATTTTCAGGTATTGATAAATAACTACTCATTGCCTGAGACTTGAGTTCTTGACAATATAATTCCCCAGGAAAAACGGTGACAAATGGTCAGAACTGAAATAAAGGCTAACAAGACCGGGAGTCGAACCCTGTTCTTTCACTTCCTGGGCGAAATTTCAAGCCATTGAGTTATCAAAGCAACCAGAACAATCTTGCAAAATTTATCTGGAAGTGTACCTCAATGGATAGAGCAATCGCTCATAAATCCCTATTTCTGACGGTCTTTTCCCTTGGAATTCTCCTAGTGCCACGCCTTTACGTGCAGTCACCTTTCACCTTTACCTAACAATTTCTCCAGAGCAATTCAGCACGATTCAATATTGAACAGAAAATTCCAAAGAAGTCACCTCTTAGGAGATCTCATACTCCCTTGAAACAACATAGCTGTGAAATATAGGAGAATTATACGGAAGTTATCGAAGAATCGAATCTACTCCGTAGTAAATGAGGATAAAGATCTACAGTCGAATGTCAACATTAAGATAGTTGGAGATTAATGATGGGAAATTTGTCAAAAGAAAGGAAATGATATGTGAGGCGTATCTGATTGGTAGGCTAACTTTTGGTGATTTTTAGAGTGAGCTATCAGTTACTTATAGGCTGAAATTCAGTATCTCTATGATCAATGGTGTTCCAACCCCGAACACCTTCGAAACTTATTCTTTTAAAGTTCGAATATATAAGTAAAGGTAAGGGATATGTGAAACTTTATGGGTACGAATAAGGGAAATATATTGAATTTTTCACATAGATGTGAAAACCTAAGACAGAAGCGTAAAAGAAGTGGTTGGTGCCACTGTATGAAGCACCACTTGTCTTGCTCACAAAGTATTCCTTTAACGGAGACTCGATATGGTTGAGATAGCTGCCCGAAAAGTGGGATATCCAGCTTCATGTCCCAATCATTTCGATAATTTATCACATCTGTTTCTCCTTAGTTATATAGATATGATAATAATAATAATAATAATAATAAAACGTCTTTATTCGGGCGAGATTGAGACTGAATAGTGTCTTCTTACATCTAACCCCCTGATAAAGTCCTAGTTATATGATATGATTAAAGATTATATGTTTAACAATCTGCTAGCATGATACTTAAGTTTATTTTAATGTTAATGTAATGATAGAATATCTTTTTGCTACTATATTTGTTTTCATACAGCATTCGTCATTGCCTTTTGGTACTTTCTAGGGGAAGATGCATTGCTCATATTTCACTTTTGTCTGTTTTGTTCGTATTTATAATTATATCATTGCTAATGAGGTAAGTTATGCTGTAAAACGGTATTCGTTTCCTTTATCTCTGCTTGAACATTGTGAAAGGCATATTTATAGGTTTCCTGTGTAGGTTTTACATGGAGAAATTCAAGGGCAACATACTTCAAGAATAATATATTTCCTAGTGGGCTTCATTCCCTCTTAAAATCTTACTAGTTGCCCCGTGCGAAACTTTCGCAGACGACACTGATACTCAATTTCCCACCCAAATACACTTCAACAAATACTAATCTTTACAAACAAATACACAAAAACTAAAACATACCTAAAAATACACACCTTCATATTCTTTATCAGTGTCTGTTTCGATATACCTCGATTGTAGCGATGGATATCGCCTTCTACACATCCAGCAACAAAACTCAATAGCCAAATAAAATGTCTTGCGCTTTCTAACGCCATACCATATGAACCCAAACAAAATCCCAATTATATTAGAGAACGTGATAGTATAAATGATATCGAATGTTTTAAAAATTTTCTTATAGTAGTATAATCACGAATGGTGCGCGTCATCACTATAACGATACATGTATCTTATCCTACACCGAATCCCTCAATTCACTCAATGTATTTATGACTAAATGAATTATGGTAAAGATACAAAATATCACTGCCAGCTTTACCTAAATCTGTCGTTATAAAAACCACTTCCTTTTATACCGGACATGAAGTGTCACTCAAATAACCAAGATAAAAGAACGAAACATACCTTCTGCATCCACGTTATTTATTTATTTTCTATGTTCTTCTCTTCATACATGAAATACAAAAATAACTACTACTCGTCTGCAGTGATCTGATCTGAGAGAGGAGAGCTAGAGGGGAAGCTAAATGTCACACTTTAATACGAATACATTGTGTTACATTGTCAAAGCGCATAGCATTCTCCCCACATCGAAAATCTCTAACATCGTTAATGTGGCAAAATAATACATTTTTGTGCTTCGGAGATAGCGATTGGGAATAAAAGCTTGGGCTTTCGTTAAGCTTGTACTATATGCTGGTGAGTTTTCTGAAATCGCAGGACATCCTTTTCTTTACTCAGAAATATGATTAAATGTTGAATATTATCTATTCAATGAGTGAAATATAAACAATAAAAATCATTTGATATCAGGTTTAGATATATAGAAAATTTGCAACATACGAAACCGGGAAGTAATATGATGCAAAATTGTTCAAACTGTAGATCTTTATCCACATGATAAAACCGTGACGCAAACTTTCATATTCGGCAATGTTCATGTTTCTTTGGCTGTCGTTCTGCTCCCGCAAGATGCAATGTTATTCAACTGTTATGGTTGCGTACGACGTCGAAGTTTTCGTTCATGGAGACTGTAATGTTAATTGCGAATCATTTTATGCCCGAGAATAGATGCATTATCCGATTTAAAAATTTGTTTACACTCGTCACTAAGTAAACAAATTGAATCTGTATATAGCAACCCGGGCCTTTTTTCGTCCAGTAAAAAATGGGATGATTAAAATATTATTTCAATTTGTTTAACAAATGGTGCATTTTTGATTTGTCTGACTATTTTTCGCAGGAACCTGACAACTTTTGCCATCAAACGGTCATTCATTTATATATATTGATGGAGTAATAAGGGAGAAAAGTCCCGATCACCAAAAAAGCATGTTTTAAAATAATATATAGATAGATGGTATTGATATTGATTTTATTAACGGGCAGAAAAGTGCCCTTTTTCATTTTACATTATCACGTTCACATTTACATTTTACACATCATAAATACACATATTTAACAATTAAAATGAATATAAATCATAACATTAACTTCACAACATATATATATATATATATATATATATATATATATATATATATATATATATATATATATATATATACAAACTAATATAAGAACTACATAGATGACATACAAGCGTGAAAGAAGTACATTGATAATAATTCATACATTAGTGCATAGATATATAAATACATTTTATTACATTATAATTTAAAAGCAATGGTAATGACTTAGATTTATTTATTACCTTAAGTTCATACAAACATTATTTACTGGAGAATTACAGTAGAAGACGTAAAGAGTAACATACGTAATTATAGCCAGGACTTGAACCCGAGACTTTGGGGTTGGGACGCTATTTATAATACCCATTTAAGCTTCAGCAAAGGAATAAAGATGTACAAAAACATCCAGTTTGCATGGCCAAATACTACTGAAATATCAGTTACCGAATCAACGTAGAAGTTACTTTAAGTGAAAAATCATAAAACTTAAATCAAATTAAAATTACGTCTTAAATTATGAGAGATTTGGATGAAGAGGAAATATAATTATGTATTTAAGGAAAGAGTCTTTGAAAGTTAAACGAAATAATGGGCAATTAAGAAAGGAAAATATTTTGTGGGCTTGAGTAACTTAAGTCTGCGCTTGCAAAAACACGAAAACCCTGCGGTAAACTCATAATACATCAAGTTAATGTAAAAATGTTTCATTCATTACATAAATATGTATAATATACACTTTTTGAATGTGAAATGTACTTCATCTCATGGTTTCATGACTCACAAAAAATCTCAGTTGTGATAAGATTTTCAGAAATATTGCACTTTCCCAGGGAATACGGATTAAAAGTAGCGGAAAGAAAGATAAAATATAGAAGCCCCTTCTCGCTGTATACCTTAATATTGGAATGTCAGCCCAAGAAATAAGCTGTTGAGTTCGTTTCTTACGAGAGAGCGTAAGCCGAAACCGATTAGATTATCGGGTTTTCCGGAGAAAGGCATTCAAAGGAACTTTCCAGAATTGAGTTCTTAAAGTATTTTTTTACCTCGGGTCATTTCTATCTCTTGTAGGCTTATTTTGCGAATAATTTACCTTCGTTATCCTAACAGTTGGCTTTTTAAAGGAAACGTCTGGGAACCCTAGTCCGGATCGCTATCTCTCTCGGTTTAAATGGGGAATTTTGGAAAGATTTCCTCGGTGTTTTTTTACGAGGTTCGACTTCATAATACTTGGCATAACTGCGGGAAGGAATGTGTGTATCAGTCATCCATATCGCATCTCGAAAGTGAAATGTTATTGTGTTGTATTATTGCCCTATTTTGGAAAAAGTTAATGATGTGATAATACAGTATGTAACCTTTATTAGGAAATATTGCTTAATGTTAAATTGATAGAAGGTTAGAACATTTACAACGCCTGTTTTACTACCATTGCGAATTTGCAATATAATTTATAATGTAAGTCTACACTCTTCAAACGGAGCAATATTATGACATACCGGTGTTAAACCTGAAAAAGCGAATTTCTAACATTCCAAGAATAAAAAAATACATACTCTCTCCAACAATGAGCAACTCAATAAATACTATTTTAGCAACTTAAGATAGTCAATTTTTGTGTCTTATGTATTTCTGTATCATGACATGAAAATTATTTGATTGGCTAATAAAATTGAATCGACAATTTATTAGACATTACTAAATAGGTCCCGTTAAACCAGCAAACAGTCAAAACAGGGATATTTTTAGAAACTTCTGATGGGAAAATATTTTTTTTCAAAATATATTTATTATTATTATACATTATATTATTTCTGAACATCCATTTTCGGTGATCAGCGCTTTTCTCCTTTCACACTCCATCAAAACATATAAATGACACGCCATTTTAAAGAGAAAGTTACCAATTCCTGCTAAAAGTAGTCCAAAAGAAAAATGCATAATTTGGTCAAAAATCGAGTTTGAGAAATTTGAACTTGCCCATAGAGTTTTTACTGGATGTATACATGTCGATATCTATCGATACAAGCGAGGTATATCGAAACGGACATAAATACAGATCATGAAGGTGGGTTTTAGGTATGCTTTAGTGTTTTGTATTCCTTTTTAGTTATTGGAGTGTTTGTTGAAACCTATTTGGGTGGGGAAATGGAGTATCAGTGTCCGTCTGCGAAATTTTCGCTCGGGAAAACTAGTTAGTTTCGTAATCTGCTGTTTAGTCAAGTAATTTAAGATATAATCTCACTTGTATTACTTGTATATTATTATGGAAATAAGAAGGATAAACTTATACTATATCACACAATAATTTTATTCCGTTACCTAGGTTTCAACCCTTTGGGTCATCATCAGGCAACTGAATTAAAAAATTGTGTGATATAGTGCAAGTTTATCTTTCTTATTTCCATAATGGAAGATAATCACAAAGGAAGATTATTCCACCAGGCCGAACTGGTGGAATCTGTTGTATATTATTCTTCAATTCCTGCAAATGCTCTGGTGTGAATTACGTAAATCATATGGGCTCTTTTCTAAGAATATCACCATTTGAGAATGTTTGTCAGCAGTCATACTGTGTCTGATCCTCAATCACCAGTCCAGTCCTAATCCCTGTATTATTTCAAGGCGATATATTTAGCCGGCATTCTCTCTCTCACTGTGCTTTCGTTCGTGCTTAATGAGGAGGTCTTCCTGCATTTATAAATAGTACGCCCCATCTGCTCCTTCCGTAATTTATCCTTGCCATTTTTCTTCACAGCGCACAAGATCTTATTCCACTACATCAATCTAAAAATAAGACCACCTCTGTTCTCCACCATCTTCATTCTGCTCAAGCGAATCCATTCCACGTCGGAGAAACGTAAACATTAAGGAAACAGTTTCTTCGTCATGTGTGTATGTGTATATATCCACGGAATTTTAAAGAATGAAGTATATATGTGTGGACATATACATACAGTTTTTTAAATTAGGTGGATGGATATGCTAAATGAGAATTCTATGGCTGTGTATTTGGAGATAAAAAATTGATATTAATGTTTTTAAAATATTCTTTCTCTTTTATGTACGAGGGTGGTCTGAAATGTTTCCGACCACAGATTTTTCAGAAATCTCAGAAAATTTTCAGAAAACATGTCGAAAAATGGCGAAATGTCGGCAACATTTTCAGACCATCCATGTATATCCCATTTACATGATTGACCTTTTCCTCCTACCAAATCTTTTTGCATGAAAATTTTCAGCATGTTTTGGTAAAGAATACAGGAAAATTAATATTAAATTTACGCTAGTATCAGTCTTGTTTATGGCTGTGCTTGTTAAGTTTCTACTGAGATATGAGTTATCCCACATATTGGCTTTCATTCTGGACATTCCTTGTCGAATGCTATGAAGTGTTATTCATGAAGTTGTCATGCTTCACTTACATAGAATTTTTACGATTTTTGCATTTGGATCAATGAGGAAAAAAGAGCTACTTCATTTCTCGTCTAGGCAATTAAGTTCTATTGTTTCTTTTAAACATTTCTTAGGTTAATAGTGGAGATGTGTGGATCCTACCAGTCTGTACTCTTGACTTTATAGATTGAATTCGCCTTAAAGATGAGAATATTGAATTTGTCTTTGCACTTACAGGTGTAATTCATTGTTTATTTAGAATACCTGCTCGGAAAGTGGGAGATCTGGATTCGAGTCTCAGTCAAGTTGATACTCCCCATTTGTTTAACTTTTATAATTCAACTTTGAAATTATTCATAAATATTCAAACAGCAGAAGAAATCATCTGTGTTTAAACAAGGTATTAAGGTTCTCACAACATTTTAATCTACTTGATATATATTTCAAAGTTTCAATGTTGAAACTATCCATTGTCTTTTCACTGTAGTTTAAAATTGCTAACTAAATATTTGTATTGAATAATTTTCCTTTTTGTTCACTTCTGTTTAAAATGTTTACTTTAATAAAAATCACATCTCTACTTGTATTATCTATGTAATGTGTACCTGTATTGTTTGCTTAACTTACAAATCTCTCCCAACCTGCCATTTCCTTAAAATTTAATTATCTTTAGGTTTCGCGGATTTTTCATGCCCCACTTTCCCGCTGTGGTGTATTTCTTCTTAAGCTTAAAATTATATTTTTACTCTGACGAAATATTTTTCTTTCGTGCTCATTTTTTTAGAAATCTTTCTCTTAAAGATTATATGACGAAGGGTTAGAAGTAAGAATAGACTTACTAGTCTAAATTTCTCCCAAGTATACTGGTATTATTATTATCAACAATTAGAAGAATCGGTTTTTGTCCATTATTGGACTTCCATTGTTTCCTCAACGCTTAAATTTCTAATAATTGAAATATTGTGACGATAATCTAACAATTCAAACTCAACAATTAGTCCACGAAGCCTTGTAGAAACCTCTTCACTATGCAATAAGTACTCGTAAATCTGAACTAATTATTCTATAATCAATATTAGCTCAGCACATTTAACCTTTAGAAGAGAAAAACATATACGAGTATATAGAAAAAGACAAAAAAAGAAAAACTTCTTTAGAAACATAATTACACATCTTCAATAACGACAAAAATGTTCAAAAATGTAAGAAGGAAAATTTTTTTCACATATTAGCATATGTAAACAAAAATACACGTATGCACCATAGGAAGTCAAACAAGAGTGAAAAAATGAAATAAATAATGATGATGATAATAATTAGGATAATAATGAGGATAACAATAAGGATAATAATGAGGATAATATGATAATAATGAGGGTAACAATAAGGATAATAATAACAATCTAACAATTCAAACTCAACCATTAGTTGTTAAAGCATTCTAGAGTTACACAGTTAAAACATGAATAGTAAGATTTATGTCAACTTAGTGACGTGAACAGGGAACTTGTAAACGATATGGAAAAACTACGCTTACCGAAAAAATATTCTCCCAAATTTCCTTCCAGCCCACCCCCATCCTTCCTATAACCGTACGTTTGCATACTCAATTTAGGATACGAGATTCATTTATATCTAACCGTTTAAATAGGACCTCTATTTCCTGCGAGAAATCCTTCTCTTCCTGATCTTTAACCCCATCCCATCTTCCACCCGATCTTTCTCCGAGCTTCGCATCCCCGAGGATAGATGGCGGGCCCTAACGATCCTGCGGAAGCCCCTGCGATCACGTTCAGATACTTCCCATAGCCTTGTCTCTCTCGAGAATTTTAAAAGTACGTGACGGGAATGCACGCGCGGGACTTTTTTTCTTTGTATCTGCGAGAGGTAGTAATGTCACGGATATTCCACTCGCAACGAAAGTAAAATGTTTTCCCTCTTTTTTTTATACTCGACGGTGATTTTTAGGCAGGTCTTCTATATTTATGTCGGCGGACGTGTTTTTGCAGTCGGACTTTGTTTGAACCTCATTTGATTGCCACAGAGACCGGTTTTGGGGCCCGTTTTTTTTCTGCGGGGAAAAGGAAGAGGGCGTGTTAATATGTACGCTACCGGAGCTTGGATCTGAGGGTTTTTTTATTTTTTTTTGTTTGGGCGAAAAATGCAATCCGGGCGAATCTCTGAGCCGGGATGTTAAAATTCGAATGACTTATTTATGCGGAATATCCCTCCCGACCATTATTCTGAATAGAATTTCCGAGTTGATTTATTCAGGGAGACATTTAGGGCAAAAAATTAAGAGATCCGGCTTTCGCGCGGCTTATTCTTTCGCGGATATATTCATTAGAGCGGGCTTATTTAATCATGACGATCATAAATATTTGGGATATTGATAAATAAATCCTTAATTCTCGTGTAGGACTTTTTCGGTACTGAACACTGTAGTAAATTTTGTGTAAAAAACATACTAATTCAGGTGATACATTCAACAGTATATATAAAAGTGTTCTACCTTTCGGTAGGTTCATGTGCCCCCACATTCCCTATTTAATTCCCTCTCCTTCAATTCCTAGTATCTCTTTCCACCCCTTAATTCGTCTAATAACTTCTGTCTTTGTCTTCCCCTCTGTCTTTTCCCTAGCATTCTTCCCTCGATCGCTTTCTTCAACAATCCCTCCCCTCTCAATATTTGACCCACCCATTTCTTTTGTCTATTTCTGATTACTTCAAGTAACACCCTCTTCTCCCCAACCATCTCTAGAACCTCCTCGTTCGTTTTTCTATCGACCCAACTTACTTTCTCCATTCTACGCCATACCCACATCTCAAAAGCCTCCAATCTTTTGACATCCTCTTTTCTTAACGTCCACGTTTCACACCCGTACAAAATTACACTCCACACCAAGGATTTTATTCAACAGTATACATGTAATATATTTGTATATCAACTCTGTACAGAAAGTAGCCTAAAGGTTAGTTGAATCTCCAACTAGTTTACCACTAATAAAAAGCTATAGAGTGCGAGTGAGGCTATAATACTTTATATTAATCTGTATTTAATGTTAATCTATTATATTTCCCAGTTTTTCTATTTAATAGCTGAAAAATAAAGTTTAAATCTTATACAAATGTAGGCTACGTACTTCTAATCTTCAGATCGAGGAATACCAGATAAAGACGACCTGAAATGGGGCTATTCTCGTATTGTGAATAAAAATAAATATATTTAATTCCCTTATAATATATCAGTACTGTCAAGAAAAACTGGAACTCACTGTAGACAAGATAAATAGTGTATTTTATAATTTAACTCTCTCTATTTAGCCAGGATTCTACGAGTGGAAAATTTAAAACCATATGAAATTTTCGTATTGATTCCGGTTTCCCGTGCACGTATTCTTGTTTTATTTAGGTCAAATTAAAGGTAATTTAACAATTATTCTATGACAAGTTTTTTGCTTGGTAATATTGAAAGCCTCGTTTACTTTGAAGAACTATTTAAACCAAGGGACATTTTTGTCGGCACTTTTTGGGCGACGCGTCTACATATCCATATTTTAAAGTCAATAAGAATGATCTTGATCAACTCGTAGCAATGCAATTTCATCCCAAACTGTACATTTACTACTTCTTTGAAGTTTTAAAATCGCTGAATTTTTAATTGTTTTTGTTAATCAACGTAAAATTTAAATATATCTCGTGCTAGTGTTTTCGGGCTGCAGAATGAGGAAGATGTTCTATTAAGTGAATGTGAATGATTCTAAATGGAAAAGAATATAAAAAAAATCTTGCTAAACGAGGAAGAGAAACTCATGAGATGCTCAAACCTTTGGCATATTCCGTGCTAAAGAAACCCTAATACAATACATGTTTAGGGGGTAATCCACGTATAGGGACATGTCGAGTACTCAATGTATTATGGATGAAAGGGAATGCATGAAAAGATGTATGGATTAAGCTAAATACGTATGCAAGGATAAAACAAGTACGGAGGGTGTGTATTATGAATAATCGAGGCAAAAGACGTGCTTACCCTGAAAGGAAACAGGGTCAATAATGCATGTGAATGGTTCTTAAAGGGGAACCTGTAGTAGCGTAAGAGTAGGTTGTTCTGAATGATTCTATCTATTCTATAACGCTGCATTTACTTCTTTAATTGATATAGAATATACTCTTTTTGTATCCGTCAGTGGTCGTGCTATTTTGCCAAGGAGATAACTCATGAAACGTTTTGTTTGTAGTAACGAAATAAATGTATAAGGAACTCCAAATGAGTTGTGTTTCAGTTGATATTAAAATGAAATAGTATTTAAGAATAAAAGTAATCCCTTTTACGAGATAACAAACCTAAATACTGACGGTATTACGGCATGCTAAGGATTAAAACTAGAATGGCATCAATCAGCGAAAATAAATTTCTTTTAAATTAGTAATAGTAACGTAGTAAAATGACATTTTTTCTTTTCGATAATCTCTGACACATTTTCACATAAGATTTATGTGATTTAATGTAATAAAAAGTACTATTAATACTTTTCCAAAGTCCTTTAATGAGCCTGAAAATGAATTTTTGAATCTTGAATTTTTTTAAACATTAATTCCTCAAATATAGTATCTGAATCACTTAAAAATTCTATTCTTATTATATTTACCATATTTTTGCATCTAGGTTATGAAAAGGTTGTCTTTTAACATCTCTTAGTTATTATTCTTCGTATTTTTCTTAACAAGTATTACCCTTCCGTCCTTGTTGGTAACACTCTGCTGTGGATAATTTTTTCTAAGCTTATCTTAGTTTTTTAGATTCCACAGCTAAATTTTCTCATTATCTATTAATTTAAATAACCTGGTGATGTAACTTACTAATTAGATCTATTTTACATTTACGACGGGTAAAATGGGAGATTCAACGTCTAAATGTCACCGTATAATATATTAATATACAATACTATTATATATAATAAATAATATATTCAAAATATTTATATTTATTTATTTTTAACATTTTTATAAAAGTAAAGAAATATCATCACAATAAAGGTCTTTTAGATTTAATATTATTCACTGGGAAACGCTACTTGTGGTTTATAACTCATAATTATATACCCATTTTAATTGATCAACCTAAACAATACCTGCGTGAAGTATTTCTACTTAAAGCATTCTGGATCTGTAAGGAAGCCGTATCAAATTACCTTACTCCCCATCCTGTTTACCAAGCCTCATTCCCTTCCAAAAACATAGCTAATAGAGGAGAGGTTTTAGCATCCCTTTGAGTCAGTTACACCGTAGACAGACCGACGCCGGAATGAAACTTATGCCGCGGAATATTTGCCTCTTCCTTCCCAAATTGGCTTACGCCTGCAGTTGAATCCTCTCGGACGAACTCTTTAAAAGTAACTCCCACTCATTGACCGTCCCAGCTTCTCATTTACCCTGCGTTCCTGCGCTGCAAGTATTTCTCAACGTGCATCTGCTAGGCACGTGTACAAGTCTGTTATCTCACCGCCCCTTTTCTCAAGTGGACATTGCGGATTGCTATGCGCTCTTGTTTCGTGTTCCTGTAATCCGCGGTCCTTGGCCGTGGTCCAGGACCGTCCCCGGTCGATATAACTCACTCCTAGGCCCGATGTTCCCTCAGCACAAGGCCGTGTAGTCCGCCGAATTCCACGACGTCCTTTGCCCAATTAAAAGAGGTTCTACGTCTTCTACTTGCAATTAGAGCGGAATCACTCTGTTATCGTTTCCGTTTACATTGTGTTCTATCTCCAGGACGACCGCGACAGTAAATTTGGCCCCCTTTCTCCTTCCTTTTCGTGTACTGTGTTATTTACCCCGTGTTTGACACAGTGGGGTGTGATACACCCCGTTGAATGATTTAATATCCTTGTTATCAAAGTGTGTTTTCGGTTTTATAATCGGAATAGAATGAGTGTTATTTTTAGAGGATGAAAACTTTGCTTATTTTGATGATAAAGGAATTTTCACTTTTTCAGGAAAATCCTTCCATTTCTTTTTCAGAATAAATACTTTTTTTAAATAGCTCAGTAATTTACTATTTTTTCTAATAAAAATCGCATGACTATTATTTTTAAACGATAAAAACTGCTTATTTTCCAATTTTCTCTTTTCACGAAATTCCTTCCTTTCATTTTTCAGAATGAATACTCTCGATTAGATAGTTCAGAAACATACTATTTGTTTCAATTTTTTTATCAAAGTTGCATGATTATAACTTTAAACTATGAAAACCTTGCTAATTTTGATTATAACGGAATTTCAGTTTATCACGAAATTCTTTCCTTCAATTTTTTTTAGAATGAATACTCTTTTTAGATAGATCACTAATACACTATATTTACGAATTTATAATCAAAATCGCATGGCCATTATTTTTAAACGATTAAACCTGGTTATTTTGCTAATCTTCGCTGAATTCCTTCTTTTCATTTCCCGGAATAAATTCCTTATTTAAGATAGTTCAGTAACGCTATTGTTTTCCTTTAGCTCTATGTATTCAGCAAACTCAGTTAAATTGTTAGCCATTTATATGAAAAATAAGGAAGTTATGATTTTTTTATTATAAAGAAAGTATTCTTTCCGAATTTTCAATTCAAAGGTACGTACTTAATTTTATTTTTGGTTATGTCACCTATATAACTTCAAAACATAAACTTTTGAGAAGTTAAAAAAATTAAATAAAATATTCAATAGAATTTTTCTTATAACAGTTTCTGGGGGTGCGATCCACCCCAGTTTTTAAAGCACATCACTCTATAGAAGTGTATCAAATTAAGTGTTAATAAAGGCTTTTGATTTTCTGAATTCAATCAGAAAGATTGATGAGCAGCTAGAACGACTTACAAGGTATTTGGAAGACGTTTAAAACAAAGAATTTTTTATGTATGGATCCATGTTTCATAGGAACAGATAATAGCAGGCGATACATCATTGTAGGTGATGCTGTAGTTGTAACGTAGTACACCAGCAACGGTTCTAACGTGCGTTAGTGAATACCCCTGAAGCATCGTCTTCCCGCAATACAACAACGGCTCGCCGGTTGCCTATCTCCAAGGATATTTTCTTTCAGAACTGCCTACCTCTCTGCTTGATAGATCGTCATCACGATCCCCCATTTAAACCTTATATGGAAGCAAATTCCAGCAAGTTCGTACTGAATATATCCTGAATAAATTCACGCATTTAAATATTTGCAATACAACGTGAAATTTTCCAATATTCTCCGGCAAAGTAAAGTAAATATTTTGTCGCGGCACAGTCAATATTTCATCGGAATCACGGCGTATTGGGAGTGTACACATCCACGATTAAAACAGTGATCGAAATAAATGAATTATTGGTAATTCCGGTGATTTGAAACTGTAATGTTTACTTATCGTTCTATCTGATGGAGGTTATTGTTGCGTTGGTGAAATAGGTATCATTTCGGTTGCCTGGATCAACCATTTAAAATCACACTTTATTATTTTGCTGTAGATACTCATATATTTATGCATATATCTCAGGTTCTTACATTCTGTGGTAAGAATGGTATGATTTTATACGTTTTCGCTTACTTTTTATAAGCATCAGTCACTAATTATTATTGAATATTCTATGAATTTAGTATATTTTTAATATTTTGTGCTATTTTATGTACATTTTATTTTCTTTATCAACATATAATTATTAGCATTTATTTTTCATCTTATACATCATTTTAAATGTATTTTCAAGTTAATAACCATATGTGTTGCTATATATTCGTGACTGCTTTTTGATTTACTGCTTATATGTAATAATCTATTCTATACTTACTTACTTATTTATTCTATATTATACTATTTTCTGAACATGTTTTTCACATATTTTAGCTATTACTATAGCGCGTTATTTTCACACCCCTTCGCGGTTTTTTCTTCTTGAACATTTTAACCTAAGAATCACCTAGAATTTTTTATACCTACATTTCTTCTCATTTACCTCAAAATTTTTAATAAGTATGCATTTTTAAATGACGATGGGTTGGATGTAAGTGGAGAAAATCAGTCTACATCTAGAACAAATAAAGACGTTAATACCTTTATTCCAGTTAATACAGCTTATATGACGCAACAGATTTGAAAGATCTGATTAGTTATCGTGAAGTGCATAGGCAACATAAAATTGGCAAAAAAAATGGTTAAGATGACTTTACGCAATACGTTGTGCACCTAGGAATATTCCCAAGGATAAACGGGCTACATATAAATAGTCTGACGGGACCGAGACTCAAACCTGGGTCTCCTAATTGCCTGTCTGTTGCATTCTCATATCCGCTTCTCTATTGGAATTATGTATGAACTTGATATTGCTTTTCTTAATGATATTAGGAATGCAATGACCAGATAGCATTTACATATCCCACAGACGTATGGATACGTCTGAGAATAGACAACCTCGGTCATAAGACCGTTTCTTCCATATTAGAGAACGTTCCTCACACACAGCCAACTCATTATTTCCTTCGTGTATTATTCTGGCTTGTGAAATCCCTCTACGACGCACTTCACGGAATGGAGTTACAATCTCGCAAATTGACATGCGCAAATCAAGGACATGACCTTTATCCTGCGAAGAGAAATATCATGCGCCATTCTCCTCAACTTCCTTACCCATTCCTGCACTGCAATATCATCTCCTGATCTCGATGCATGAATAGGACATTCGATATATAATAGGACATTTTGAGTTCGCCCGCCTTGCATCGCAGGGGAAGAAATTTCATATCTTTAGAAGTTGGTTTTCATTGTATTCAACGAGGAGTAGGCGTTCTGAGCTCACTTGCGGTAAGACAATATCTCCAGAGCTTTAGATATGAGTGTGGAAATGTCGTTTGGCACCGTATCTGGCAGATGGGAAGCAAAGTTTTGAGGAATTCAAGTGCGTGGAATTATAAGAGAGTGTCTTTCTTTCCCCATGTGAAAAGTAGAGGTACAAAGTTAGATATCGGGCGCTGATATGAATATTTCGGAATAATTGACGTTACTCTAGTTTCTGCGTGGATGTGAAATTTTCAAAGTATTAAGAGTATATACAAAATCATGTTTTCTTCTATTATTTAACAAAGTCAACTAATTTTCAGTTTTGAAAATTAAAGTCTGAAAAATATTTGAATACTTGGATCTGTTACTACTACAGGTATTTCAATTATGTTTCAGTTCAAACAATTGTAATGAGTGTTGTATTAAATTTTGTGTGATTGCCTATAAAAATGGTAATGATGTAATTATAATGATGAAAAAACTATTTTCGTCACTTAAAGTTTTCAGTTACTGTAACCTGCCGACAAACCTAAGGTTTCGCAGGACCCTTATGATGTAACTTCTACTTTTATTTTCTTCTTTTGAAATTATGTACGTATGCACTGTTTTCTTGTAAAAAAAATCACTGGCATACCTTTCTGTCATTCTTGCATAATTTTACATTCTGTAATAGTTCTAGAGTTATCGTGTTCATAAGTTCAATCCTTTATTAAAAATTATAGCAATATGAGTAAAAAATGTTGAGTCTATGGAAGAATTTTTGACGTATCTCCCATTAATTATATTGACTCGTGGCTTCAGTTTAATTTTAAGGCTATCGCAAACTTTATCTTCGTAATATTTTCCTCCTTTGTTAACGTTGTCGTGCATATGCTGGTTATTATTGATAATATAAAGTTAGCACAGCATAGAATTTCGAAATAAGGTATCGGTGTGTCCTATAGATGAAATAAGAGCATTCCAGTTTTACCGTCCTATAGAAGTTTTTTAACGTCCTATGCACATTGATACTTATGCATAACATGTATTTCTTTCCAAAACCTTATGTACGATCCTTACATCTTATACTAACCTGCATTTTTTCTTCTTTCCAGGTAATTAAAATCATCTGTTTTCTATGTCCATTTTCTATGCAAGACCTTGGTCAATTGATGTGGTGAGTGCAAATTAATTTAATTTATAACCTGTCTGCGAAAGTTTCATATTCCACGTCTACCAATGATAATAATCTAGGTTGCAATTATGTTGGTTCTGTTGTAGTACTCCTTAAAATCCCCATGATAGTTCCTTTTCTTCATTAAACTGTACTTTGTAAGTTCAATATCTCATAATAGAGATTCTTTTTTATTCTTTATTATCTGTACCTAGTACATTAATAATATACACCTTTGGTTCCGCATATTAAGAGTGTTTTATTGTATGCTAGTGTTCATTTTTAAAGAACTCTATCTTTTCAACGTGGAATTATATTGATAAATGAAACTCAGAGTTGAATTATGCAGCATTTTCTGAATAGCTAGGCGAAGTTTCGAGTTCCGCTCTTAATAAAGCAGTCTCTGCCTTTTTTCTATCGTTTTTCTATACCAGCCCATTATGCGTTTTTGAAATTCCTTCTTAATGGAAATCACGAAGTTCAAACATCAGAGCCGATGTTATAAATTATGCTGTCTCTCATAAGAAAAGAGATGAAATTATTGGTTCCGCCGTACAACTTGCTTTTAAAAAGTATCTTAATTTTTTAAAGTAACTTTTCAAAGTATGTTCAAAAGCTTGCATAACCCATCGCTTAGTAATTTGCCATTCATGGCTTTTAAAAGTTGTCTTTGATGTTATGATGACTTGCTGGTAGTTAGTATGTACTTGCGAAGGAATTGTGCAATCTTTGATGGATCCTCTTTAATTTACCAAGTCCAATTATTGCTTCAGATTCGAATGAGAAATGGTGTTGCGATGGTTACTCAATTAGTTAGAGGAATCCGGGTTTGAGTCCTGCCCAGAGATGTCAATATATATTTTTATATCTCCTAGATGCAGCTTGAATAGTAGCTAAGAAGTAACGTAACTCAGAAAAAGTCGTCGATAGAAAGTAATCAAAAATAAGATAGCTTAAATTCGCTTCTATGAATAGAAAATCAGTTCAGAAATCACATTAATTATATGTTTAATATTAAAATTAAGTATTTATTCAATTAGATGTACTTTTATATTCATTTTAGAGCATTAATAATAATATTGTATCTATATAAGGAGATACAAAATCATATACAGGACAAGTCACTAAAACTACATTACGTGGATTTTAATTTTACCATTTCATGCCACACTTATAACGATTACAAAATAATCATCTGTTACATTTATTATCTACAGCACATTGAATTCTGTTACTATTAGGATACAAATACATTACACTACATTCTAATTATATATTAAGTTCCGTCAAACATGCCGAGCTAATTTAGATAGGATCTGCGAATCAGAATATGTTCTATGTAGTGTGAGAAGTTTCTAAAGCAGAAAATTGGTCGCTGAAAGATGTAAATGCCTCCAAATCTAGTGACCAAATCACTAAATTGGCAAATATAAACCTGCTCAGTCCTGAATCATCAAGTTTTGTTTCGAACATCAGCATTTGCTCTGTTTGAATTACATTCGAAGTTCCTATTAAAAAATTTTAAAGTTTTCTTTTCGATTTCCACAGAATGTAAATCTATTCGAAGCGTTACTAGCTAGTTCCCTCTGCAGGTTAACATTTTAAATCAGAGTTTAATGATATTTCCAAACATATTAATTGATATAAATAATTTTAAGGAATTTTCAAAAAATTTTAAGTTTCTAATTTTTAAAAGTAACTTAAGCAATGCATATATATTCCAAGATCCTCTTCTGAGCACATTTCTATTCTGAAGAGGTTTCTAATTCATACCATTTTTAGAAAATATATTTTGAAGGACTCACCAGAGCATAAGAATGTAAGTCTATTTTACCCTAGAAAGAACGTCATTCTAAATAGTGATCCGTCCGTATCATTCATATTTATCACAACTTTAGAATCCGTAATGGAATATTTCTCAGTCACCTTCTCCATCCAATGCAGTTCACCCTCCTTTGGAGATGGTTTCCCGCCCCGAGGCAAGTGGGCGCCCCACTCATCACTACGAGGCCATTGGCACTTTGTATGGGGGTATCTCTTTATCCCGAGAGATACAGTCCCTTCGTTCGTTAGTTGTGTGAGTCACAAAGGTTACCCCCCGCAGAGCGGGAGTGTCAGGGTTATCCCTTCATCAAGCCCAGGGCCGTAGGGCGATTTCTTGACTCCCCCACCGCTTATAGAAAGACATAGGCTGTTTAACATATATCCTTATCTATGTCTAGATAAACTATTATCTTATCTATTTGTAGATAAATTGTTGCCTTATATATTTGTAGATAAAATATTACCTTATCTATTTGTAGTTAAATTATTACCATATCTATTTGTAGTTAATTTTTACCTTATCTATTCGTAGATTAATTATTACCTTATCTATTTGTAGTTAAATTATTACCATATCTATTTGTAGTTAATTTTTACCTTATCTATTCGTAGATTAATTATTACCTTATCTATTTGTAGATAAATTATTACCTTATATATTTGTAGATTAATTATTACCTTATCTATTTGTAGAGAAATTATTACCTTATCTATTTGTAGATAAATTATTACCTTATCTATTTGTAGATAAATAATTACTTTATCTATTTGTAGAGTAATTATTACCTTATTTATTTGTAGATTAATTATTACCTTATCTATTTGTAGATTAATAATTACCTTATCTATTTGTAGATAAATAATTACTTTATCTATTTGTAGAGTAATTATTACCTTATCTATTTGTAGATTAATTATTACCTTATCTATTTGTAGATAAATTATTACCTTATTTATTTGTAGATAAATTATTAGCTTATCTATTTGGTTTCACTTTTTACATTAGGAAAGATTATTATGGTAATTTCTCTATATCTGATCTTTCCAAGCTTTTACCTCCAATGAACTCATTTAATTCGTAGTTAGGCTTTGTGAAACTTACATGATGTGCATCTTTGCTTTTTGCATTTAGATTTTACATCGATAGTAATACTCCGCGAGCCGCCGTATGGCACGGGTATGAAAACGCCGGACTAGTTAACTATCTGATTTCTATAGAAGGAAATATCTTCTATAAGGAAAGAGGGAGCAGAAATTGCTATCCGTTTTCGCTTTAATCTCGCGAATTTCTTTGACGTCTGGCCTCGAAAATTGGGTTTACTGAGTACGGAAATCACGTAGAGTACGGTTATTTCATCATGTAAATCACTGCTCAAAAATTTATCGTCGTATGTCTTATTTTAAGTATAGCTGGAGCGTCTGCAGTTCAAAATTCCGAAATCTGTAACATAGTGTCGACTCAATTTCGGTACTGTGCTTTTTTATATATTTGAATAATTTGTGTTTATATATTTGGATAATGCAACTATCGCTTCATTTCTATTACTCTCCGTTTCTCTTTTATTCAATTGTCATATCCGTTAATTACCGGAAACCCTTTATGTGGTATACATACTTCAGAAACCATTCTTTAAATTCATAACAAATTTAGTATTTTATGATTTATAACGTTAATTAAGGGTGATATTTCTCGTGATAAATGAACAAAGTTTTGGATAAAATACTACAATGAAACATATTATACCTACTATATATACTTTTTTAGTTTTGTATTATTGTTATGATAATGTATAGAACGAGGAAGAACTTATATAATCCTCGAAGCAAAGCTGAAATTTTAATGGGTAAAATACCACAATTAAAAATATTAGGGGTTATTTTTTACATATACCTTTTTGGTTTTACTTTATTTTTATTATAATGTATAAAACGAGAAACAACTCATATAATCCTCGAAGCAAAGCTGAAATTGTAATAAGAGAAAAATACCACAGCGAAAAATATTAAGGGTTATTTTGTAAATTCATACTTTTTTATTTATTTGTTGATAAGACTACGATTTGGCACCTGACCAGGTGGTAGTCAGTATTTGTGGGGGAGGGAAATACTTAAAATAAATAGCCTTTACAAGGAATTAAAGTTATTACATAATAAAAATTTCATCCATTTTAAAATATTACATCTGATAAGTATTAGCTAATTACAATAATTTACAAATAAGTAAGAAATAAATACAAGTAGTACATTATTACATTGATATAAAAAGTAACCTTATATTTTAAAATACATATTGAACAAAGTCTTATTATACATATTGAAAATATATTGAGCATAAATATACATATTGAACCAATAAATATTGAAAAAATCAGTTAATTTTTAGTTTTGCATTTTGTTATTATAATATGTAGGACGAGAATCAAGGCATAAAATCCAGAATCAAAACTAAAAATGCATAAATATTTTTCTCGGACAACGTCACTCAAAATGCACACAAGATATTTTTGGTTCGGAAAATTCCCTCGTGAATATTTGGGCATATTGGCGTCGTTCACTTCAACGCCTTAACCGTTAAGAGGAATTCGCTTATGGCTTTGGTACGTCCATAGAGGTGACCTAATCCACTCTGGAATCTTTTCCTATGAGCGCTTTTATGAATGCTTCCCAAGACCACCACGGTGGTCGTCAGAGGTCAAATGCGGTTGGCCCATCATTAGACGACGAATGCATGGAATTGAAAATCAGTATTCGGAATTTGTGAGGAGTGCAGGGGGAGGAACATGCCATAGAGGGCGGTTTTGGGATATTAACGGTGTTATGGAAAGATGAAGTGGACCCATATTCAAGAATGGCATTTACAGAATTCACTATAAGGATTGTACAAGCATTTTACATTGGAAGATACAGTAAAATCGGGTTCAGACGATGGGTTAACATTTGTTGCCATCTAAAATCAACATGTGCTTGAGGAAGAATCTAAAACTCTGTCAATGCATTGTTAGTATGAATTTTAGATGGAATTAATCCAAAAATGCCATTGAATAGCAAAAAAAGTTTAGGGCATTGATGTGTTAACCCATTAAACAAAGTGGAAAGCGAGTCTTAAAGGGGCTGGTGTTATATCCGGGTTGTGTAATGCTGGTTACCTTACATAATATTTTTAAAGAATGCTTTTCGCTCAAAGAGAGTGTCTTAGTTGTTCAATTATGCTGATTTTTCTCTATAAAATGAAGTGATTTTCACCATATGGATAATTAGGGATGAATAACGAAGTATACTAACGAAATAGGGATGGTGAGAGGGCACCACAGATCTACAAAACTACCCTCAAAGGTCTGCAAAACACTGCATTCCCTTTCCAGTTTACTCGGTATGCTTTACTTCTTAAGATTGCGATGAAAGGATACACCGAAAGGCGAATTATTAATGTACGTTTTACTCTTAGAAAAACTGATAGAAAAGATATCATTTACCCTCATGGCTACCACACGTCCTCCATGATCCTCTCCCTTCTATCCTTTTCGTCCCACATATATGTAACTTGCATTCCCTGGAGACGAACATAACTTTCGTAACCTAGATGCAATCCGATATATATTCATTGGACAAACCAACAAATTTGATAAATAACGAATGCACACTTCAGTAAACAGATGCGCTTAAATAATTCCATGGAATGGAATTTCAAATCGTCAGTCATTTATATGTTTTGATGGAGGGGAAAAGCGCCGAAAATAGATGTTTTATATCATTTATTTATTTATAAGGTCTTTATTATGGCGAGATTGAGACTGAAAAGTCTCTTCTTCCATCTAACCTTTTGTCAATAATATTATATACATAAAAAGTTTTGTGTAGGTGAATAGAAACAGAGAGGAAAACTTAAGAAAGAGTGGATGTAAAAAAACCTAAGGTGATATCTTAGGAAAAATGATCCACTTCAGGAAAACACCCGCAAAGAAGGGGGGTGTGAAAAACCTGCGCAAACCAACTGATAGTACATGCTAAAAGATATAATAGAACACTGTGTATGAATTGGAAATTAAAAAAGGAGTACTGTAAATTAATTACAAAAAAATAATGAGATAAACTCAGAGAAAGGAAAAATTGCAAAAGTAAACAATAAGGAAACAATAAATATTAAAAAATCATAAGGTAAAACATTCAAACGAAATTACAAAAAATAATAAAATGAAATCAAAAATGAGGAAGTTGCAGGAATATATCATGAGAAAAAAATGAATATCACAAAAAATAATAGAATAAAACATTGAAATGATAAAAATTGTTATGAGAATGAAACATACTCAAAAGACGAGAAATTTCACACCTAATTAAAAATGGTAAATCAATAAATACGACTGGAAATATTTTTTTTATAAAAAGTACCTATGTATACATATAATATACAGAGGATTCCTATAACTCGTTCATTTTGTTAACGTATAATAGTTTTTCTTTAATACCCAAACGGGCACTACTATATGAATGCTCCTTCTACGTGTGGACCACCGCTTTTACTGCTCTGAATAGTTCGTTCTAGTTCTGCCTTTCTTTATTCAAGGATCCAAATAAAATTAAGATCTCCTTGTGAATCCCATTATGTGATGGTCCAGCCGACGTATAAAGCGACGGATCGACAGCTGCTTAGTTATCATCCCCCTCTTTTCCTCCCTATCAGTGGAAGTGGGTCAGGATGTCTCCAGCAGAGATTCTGCTCCTTTGAGATGCTGCGATCGATTATCTCTGTCGTAATCGTCCTCTTGTCCCCACTCAAATTACTCGTCCGAAACCGATTTTACTCAAGGTTGAGGAATAAACCCGAGGATTTTAATATACTGAGTCATCAGCGAAATTCGTTCTGTTCTTAATATATGTCGAGTTATTTGGAGCGATGTTATTTGTACGTGTATTATATAGAGGGTTTTCTGAGAGGGTTTCTTATTTTGGAGTGCTTTGAAGAAGAATATGAATGATAATTGGAATGTAGGATGGGTGTCTATACCTTATTCTTTGGTACAGGATATAGTTAAATTTATTTTTCGTATACCTTTTTCTCTGTATTCTTTATGGCTCATATAAGGCATAAATGTTAACTATGAATGATAATGAAGAATGAGATTCATCCTAACTTCTCTGTATTATATATTATTTATTATTTTATCATTATTAATGGGTATGGGTAATATTTATGTAATTAATTTCAAGAAATCTACCCCACCATCTTTTCAGTAATTTAAAATGTTTTTCTCTTGGAAATTTAGTGGGTTATTATTATCATTATTGATGACTTTATTGGGCGAAATCGGTACTAAAATGTACCATCTTCCATTTAACCCATAAATAATATATATATATATATATATATATATATATATATATATATATATATATATATATATATATATATATATATATATATATATATCCCCTCCTCACACTGCCACAGTTCATTGCCTCAACGGGGCGGAGGGGTGTTAACGGAGGTTGGAGGCGATGCATAGCCCAGGTTCAACCATGCTAAGAAGGCTTCAACAATATCTCCGGCCAAATTGTGAAAGTGGTATTCACCAACCGGCAGTAGGACAGCCTGGTGAATTAATGTCCTTCATCCCCCAAATGCAATTACAATTTTCATGATGAGCTTCTGTAATGGAAATTTATCCGGACGTAAAAGCACCACCCATTCGGATGTCCGGGAGGTGGTGGCATTACAGAGGTCCATCATGAGGAAAAGAGCTACCACCCTCCACTTTGCGACTTACAATTGCCGCAGCTTGAAGAGTGAAGACAGACTACTGGAACTACTGAATGAAGCAGAGAAGATAAACTGGGACGTCATCGGTCTCAGCGAAGTTAGAAGAAAATCAGAAGACTTGATTACACTCAAGGAAGGTAATTTATTTTATTACAGGGGTACTAAGGATGGAAGACTAGGAGGTGTCGGGTTCCTGATCAACAAGAGATGGAAAAACAATGTACAGAAGATAGAAAGTATATCTGAGAGAATTTGCAAGCTCATACTAAAGATAAATGAGCGTTACTCTGTTCAGATCATACAAGTCTACGCACCAACAGCAGCAAGCAGCGAAGAAGAAATTGAAAAATTTTACCAAACTCTCGGCACTGAGCACGATAAGGAAGCCCACTACTATAAAATAATAATGGGCGATTTTAACGCTCGTGTAGGTCAACAGGAAGCCGATGACACCGTCGCAGGACAATACGGACTGGGCCAGAGAAACGAACGTGGTCACCGCCTGGTAGAGTTTGCTGAATGCACCAATATGTACATAACAAATACATATTACAAGAAGAACCCAAAAAGGAAGTGGACTTGGAGAGGACCCAACGGAGCAAAAAATGAAATAGATTACATATTGGTTAATAAACTCTACACAGTGACAGACTGTGAAGTCTTGAATAACTTTAGCACTGGAAGTGACCACAGGATCGTAAGATGCAGATTGAAGATTAATCTCCAAATGGAACGCAAGAAGTTGATTTCATGCAAGAAACATGAAATAAGCATCAAAAAACTAGAGGAAAACAAGAATAAATATCAGTTTGAGCTAAAAAATAGATTCTCAGCACTTCAAGAAGAAGAACTAGAAACCAAAGTCATGCAAGCTGTTAAGGAAGCAGCAGAAGAAGTAGCAAGCACACCAAGAAGAGCTAAAGATAGAAAGCTAAGTGACAGCACCCGACAAATGATGAAACGACGTAAGGAACTGAAGAATTCAGATACACAAAAGGATAACATCGAATACGCCGAGCTTAGTAAGGCTATCAGGATGGCAATTAAGGAAGACGTGAGAAAATTCAATGAGAGAATTGTGCAAGAGGCTATAGAAAACAGCAAAAGTATGAAGAAGATCAGACAACGCCTAGCAATTGGAAGAAAACAGATTTTAGCCATACAGAAGGAAGATGGTACAAGAACTTGCAACAGACAAGCAATACTAAGGACGGTAGCAGAATACTTTGGCAACCTATACAAGAAGGAAGAAAATGCTGAAGAGGAAAACCAAGAAGAAAGCCAAAACCAACGAGATCCCCTCTCTATTCTCCCAGGAGAAGTAACTGCAGCAATAAAGCAGACGAAGAACGGAAAAGCAGGAGGCATAGATGGAGTGTTATCAGAATATTTAAAACTTGGTGGAACAGAAGTTGCACACGTTTTAGCGCAGTTATTCACAACTTGCCTGAAACAAGGAAGAATCCCCCAGGACTGGAATCATGCAAGAATAGTCCTCTTGCACAAGAAAGGAAGCAAGGAAGAGCTGAAGAATTACCGCCCCATCAGTCTCCTTCCTGTTGTTTACAAAACATTCATGAGGATAATAGCTGAACGGATAAAGATTATTCTATCATCTGCCCAGCCTAGAGAACAAGCAGGATTCCGGAAGGGCTTCAGTACTATGGACCATATCCACACACTACAAGAAATAATCAGCAGGACGAATGAATATGAGATGCCACTAGTACTATGCTTTGTAGACTATGCTCAGGCCTTCGACTCAGTAAGTACCTCCTCTACACTAGAAGCTCTGGAAAAACAAGGAGTAGATGCAGAGTACATCCGACTCCTACGCAGCATTTATAAAAATGCCACAGCCTCAGTAATGCTACACGAAGTTACTGAAGAATTCAAGATTGAGAAGGGAGTTAGACAAGGAGATTGCCTTTCCCCAATTCTTTTCACAGCTGTTCTGGAGGAAGTTTTTAAAACCTTGGACTGGGAGCAGAAAGGTCTGCGGATTAATGGGGAACACATCAGTCATCTGCGCTTTGCAGATGATATAGTACTCTTCGCAACCAACGGAGAAGATCTAGCTTCAAGACTCCATGAACTGAACACAGCAGGACAGAAGATAGGACTCAGGATAAATTTAACAAAAACAAAGGTAATGTATAACTCTTTTGCAGCACAAGAAACAATCAAATTTGAAGGGACGCCTCTGGATGTCTGCTCTGAATACACATACCTAGGACAACTAGTAACCACAGGAGAGAACAACAGGATTAACGAAGTAAACAGAAGAATTAAACTCGGCTGGAGTGCCTTCGGAAGAAATGCACACATTCTAAAGTCACAAATGCCAATGGTCTTGAAGAGAAAGGTCTTCAACCAATGCATTCTACCAGTGTTGACATATGGAAGTGAAACCTGGGTGTTAAACGCAGCAATAACCCAGCGACTTCAGACAACGCAAAGAAGTATGGAAAGGTGTATGCTTGGGATCACAAGAAGAGACAGGAAACGCAACACCTGGGTGAGGATGAAGACCGGAGTGACAGACATCATAGATAAAGTAAGATCACTGAAATGGATGTGGGCAGGCCATGTGGCGAGAAGAAACGACAACCGTTGGACAAAAGCGGTTCTGAACTGGACACCAAGAGATGTGAAGAGACCAAGAAGAAGACCAAAGGACCGATGGAACAGAGACATCATTAAGTACTTAGGTGTGACATGGCAAAGAGAAGCTCAGAATAGAGAGAATTGGAAAGCGCTTGGGGAGGCCTACATCCGACATCGGATTGAAAATGGCTGATGATGATGATGATGAGATGTATAAAGGAACACCAGATAAATTTTAAAGTTACTCGTTTATATGTACAATAAATGAGAAACTTTATTAATAATAATACTATATTATACTTAAAAATATATCTACTTTATATGATATATTTTTATTTTTATTATTAATCAACTATTACTTCATTCTATAATTGTTAAATAAACATTAACAAAACATCTATTTTTTTGGATCTTTATGAATACACAAAACAATATTGAAAGTTCGTCAGAATTGGTAATGATAAAGACCATTTATCTTCTTAACAAAAATTCTACCATACACGAGCTTGGTTTCAACATTTTATTATACAGGCAATTGTCATAAACAAGGATCAACTTGTTTCTAAGATTATTACTGTCGCAGATCTTTCAAGGAATGAATGAGTTTGTTAATTTTTTTCAAGTCTTATTCACTCTTTTTCTTTCACGTTCTGATCGACTAAAGTAGCTGGGATGTCTTTCAATTCCTCTAATGCTTTTCTAAACACACATTCTTCGTATTGATAGATCTACCACAACCAAGCAGCCTGTCTTATTTCTCCCGAAGATGCTCAACCTATATCAGGGAGCATCATCATAGCTCTTACTCGTTTATCATAGAAAATTTTAATGGGTGCTACACTTTATATTTGGCAGAGCAGATCATAACTTTGCATATACTTACCGCATATATCGCAATTTATAAAGCTCGGTTTAAGAGTGAGTTAACAGCAGGTATGATGGAAAGGCAGAAGGATTGCGCTCAGATCTTATGCAACATGAATATATCCGTAGTTATATCCGTACAATAATCTTCTGTATTATGTAATATCCTGCATATTTGGCTATTTATTAGTTATTAACAGTACTATAATATTATATATGATTGGCGATCACTGTCGAAAAATTCATTAAACGTTAAGAATAGGAGCAATTGGTTATTAATTTTGTTCGAATTGTTTAATTAGCTTAATGGGCGAACCGAAGATGTTCATTGATATTTCTTAATTATAAATGTCAATCTGAAATTAAATGGGTAATTAATAACGCAATTATGGCTAAATATACACTTCAATTGGTGCAACATTTAGCAAACGGATATAAATGAAATTGAAACTCCTATTCGTCTATTAATTTAACCCTTATTCCCCTACAAATTAATTTCCCTATTAATTAGTTCCTTTACTAATTGATTCCTCTTCTAATTAGTTCTCCTACTAGTTAAAGAAAATTCCGAGAAAAACCAGCAATTTTCTCTCTGAGTTTAAAAAGTTTTTTTTGCAAGTCTCATGATACCAATGAGGGACCCTTAGAACAATCAGCCAATGACCCACACTTATTATTGATCTTTTTACAATAATCACGTAATAAGTGGACAAATGTTCAGTAATGACGTATGACAGACCAATATCTACGCACATTATTCCATACTCAGAAATCCACAACTCCTTCGATGATTATCAATAACACACCATCAAGCTAATGATCATTACTCTTCACCAATTAATGCAAGTTATGTGCATGAATACAAACCAATTTGATACAGTGAAACATAATGAATGTATAAAATCGAAAGTCAAACGATATAATTAATAAATAGTGATACCTCGGATAACTAGGACTAACTATTCTGGAATTGATTTCTCAGTCCTAAATATTTGTTAATTGGGCAAAATAGCACCTTCTTAGAATTTTCACATAGCAACTCAGAAAGGCAACCAAATGCGTTTACTCACTTTTTTTAGATATAAGCAGGAATGATTAGTATTCCATACGTTTTAGTCATCTGCGAATTTTTCCGGTCCTTTTACATCCCTGCAAATCTAGGAAGGCTTTCGTAAGCCGAATCTCCAATCGTTAGCCGAGAATTATTCATAGCATAAATTCTTAAGCATTCTTAATAATTCTTAATTCTTAGCCGAAAAATTCGTTACTAGTGTCACCGGTTAGCCGATGTCACTACCTGCAGCTTAATAATTAATAGCTAAAAATAATTGCTTAAAAAGGAGTGAATTGGAAAGATCCTGTGAGGAAAGCTGAAATCGTACTTAACTCGCAATTGTATAAAAGTATCAGTGGATTAAATTACGAAAAATTATAAAAAATAGTAATTTATTTCAGTTTCTCACACACCTTATTTACAGTAAGTACTTTTCTTAAAGCGTACATAATGCTTCCATTTCGATTTTCAGGTATTGATAAATAACTACTCATTGCTTGAGACTTGAGTTCCCGAATAATTTCTATATAATTCCCCAGGAAAAACGGTGACAAATGATCAGAACTGAAATTCTCACTTTTTATTATTTTTCATGATGTCGGGTATCTTATTATGAGTATATGGTTTTCATTTTTTTCTCTTCGAAAGAACATTGACGAAATTGTTAAATGATAGTGAATTTTTTTTATTTATTTTATCTTTTTTCGATATTCATACTAGTTTTTTTTGCCATTTCCATTTATGACATTCTGTATTTTCAGTGTTTTTTATCTCTTATCTCATGTTATCCTTTTTACTAACTGTTATTCTTTTATGGATTATTTCTATATTGAAGTGTAAATATGTTCCTTGCTTTTTGATTCCAGCCTTTTCTATAAATTTCAGTTTCTTATCTATCTGTAGGTTTCGCAGGTTTTTCACACCCTCTTCTGGGGTGTTTTCCTGCTGTGGGCTATTTTTCCTATCCTAGGTTTTTAAGCCCACAATATAAATTTCTTCCGTGCACTTTTATTTTTCTGCTATCTCTTTCTTACAAATTGACGAAGGGTTAGATGTAAGAAGAGACTTTTTCAGTCTCAATATCGCCAGAATAAAGACGTTTTATTATTATTATTATTATTATTAAGGCTAACAAGACCGGGAGTGGAACCCTGTTCTTCCACTTCCTGGGCGAAATTTCAAGCCATTGAGTTATCAAAGCAACCAGAACAATCTTGCAAACTTTATCTGGAAGTGTACCTCAATGGATAGAGCAATCGCTCATAAATCCCTATTTCTGATGGCCTTTTCTTTCGGAATTCTCCTAGTGCCACGCCTTTACGTGCAGTCACCTTTCACCTTTACCTAACTATTTCTCCAGAGCAATTCAGCACGATTCAATATTGAAAAGAAAATTCCAAAGAAGTCACCTCTTAGTAGATCTTAGACTCTTGAAACAACATAGCTGTGAAATATAGGAGAATTATACGGAAGTTATCGAAGAATCGAATCTACTCCGTAGTAAATGAGGATAAAGATCTACAGTCGAATGTCAACATTAAGATAGTTGGAGATTAATGATGGGAAATTTGTCAAAAGAAAAGAAATGATATGTGAGGCGTATCTGATTGGTAGACTAAGTTTCGGTGATTTTTAGAGTGAGCTATCAGTTACTTATAGGCTGAAATTCAGTATCTCTATGATTAATGGTGTTCCAGCCCCTAACACGTTCGAAACTTATTCTTTTAAAGTTCGAATGTATAAGTAAAGGTATGTACGAATAAGGAAAAAGTATTGAGTTGTTCACATGGAGGTTTGCGCCTGAAAAAGAAGAGGACAGAAGAGTAAAAAAAGTGGTTGGTGCTACTTTATGAAGCACAACTTGTCTTGCTCACAAAGTATCCCCTTAACAGAGCAGAATAGACTAGATATGGTTAAAATAGTTGCCCGAGAAATGGGATATCCAGCTTCATGTCCCAGTAATTTCGATAATTTATCACATCTGTTTCTCCTTAGTTATATAGATATGATTAAATCCTAGTTATATGATATGATTAAAGATTATATGTTTAACAATCTGCTAACATGATATTTAAGTTTATCTTAATCTATATGTAATGATAGAATATCTTTCTGCGATTATATTTGTTTTCATACAGCATTCGTCATTTGCCTTGTGGCACTTTCTAGGGGAAAATGCATTGCTCATATTTCACTTTTGTCTGTTTTGTTCGTATTTATAATTATATCATTGCTAATGAGGTAAGTTATGCTGTAAAACGGTATTCGTTTCCTTTATCTCTGCTTGAACATTGTGAAAGGCATATTTATAGGTTTCCTGTGCAGGTTTTACATGGAGAAATTCAAGGGCAACATACTTCAAGAATAATATATTTCCTAGTGGGCTTCATTCCCTCTTAAAATCTTATGGTATTGATATTGATTTTATTAACGGGCAGAAAAGTGCCCTTTTTCATTTTACATTATCACGTTCACATTTACATTTTACACATCATAAATACACATATTTAACAATTAAAATGAATATAAATCATAACATTAACTTCACAACATATATATATATATACACAAACTAATATAAGAACTACATAGATGACATACAAGCGTGAAAGAAGTACATTGATAATAATTCATACATTAGTGCATAGATATATAAATACATTTTATTACATTATAATTTAAAAGCAATGGTAATGACTTAGATTTATTTATTACCTTAAGTTCATACAAACATTATTTACTGGAGAATTACAGTAGAAGACGTAAAGAGTAACATACGTAATTATAGCCAGGACTTGAACCCGAGACTTTGGGGTTGGGACGCTATTTATAATACCCATTTAAGCTTCAGCAAAGGAATAAAGATGTACAAAAACATCCAGTTTGCATGGCTAAATACTACTGAAATACGAGGGCTGTTCAAAAAGTTCCCGAACTTTATTTATTACAGCACAAATACTTCACTTACAAATTATTGCTCCGAGTCTCCTTCAAAGTACTCCCCACCCCAACGTATACACTTATCCTAATGGTATTTCCACTATTTAAAACAGTCTTGGGACGCTTCTTTCGGACTGTTCATAAGCTCCTCCGTCGAATTTTTCTTTATTTCTCGAATGGTGGCAAATCTTTTTCCTTTGAGCGGGGTTTTTAGCTTAGGAAATAGGAAAATGTCACATGGAGCCAGGCTTGGTGAATAGGGTGTTTGAAGAAGCACAGTGGTCTTGTTTTTGGCTAAAAAGTCATGAGTTGCTCGTGTTACTCCTGGTCTGCTGTCATCAGGCGAGGCATGAATTTGTCCTCGACTCAATGCATCCTCAATATTTTTAGTTGGGATTTCGTAGCAGAACCAATCGGGATGCCACGCTCTTCTGCAAGCTCCCTGACAGTCAAACGTCAATTTGCACGAACGAGATCGTTCACTTTTTCGATGTAGGGGTCATCTGTGGACGTTGATGGTCTTCCGGAACGCTCGTCGTCTTCCACTGATTGCCGCCCGTCTTTGAACCGTATGAACCACTCATAACACGCGGTACGTTTCATAGCATGCTCACCAATAGCCTTGATAATCAACTCAAAAGTTTCCGTGAAAGATTTGCCCAGTTTCACGCAGAATTTTACAGAAGAACGCTGCTCCTTCAAAGAGCTCATTTCCGCGGACCCGATTTTTCGCCGCACTCTTCGATCATCTGTTCACATAAACATCCGTAACTAATGAACAAATCAAGATATCGACAAAGTGATTGAAGGTGGTTATTTGGGAAGCTTTCGCGGATACAATGACTACAGGCAGATTAAAATATAACCAGCTGGAGGCATACTATAAAAAAGTTCGGGAACTTTTTGAACAGACCTCGTATCAGTTACCGAATCAACGTAGAAGTTACTGTAAGTGAAAAATCATAAAACTTAAATCAAATTAAAATTACGTCTTAAATTATGAGAGATTTGGATGAAGAGGAAATATAATTATGTATTTAAGGAAAGAGTCTTTGAAAGTTAAACGAAATAATGGGCAATTAAAAAAGGAAAATGTTTTGTGGGCTTGAGTATCTTAAGTCTGCGCTTACAAAAACATGAAAACCCTGCGTTAAACTCATAATACATCAAGTGAATGTAAAAATGTTTCATTTATTACATAAAATATGTATAATATACACTTTTTGAATGTGAAATGTACTTCATCTCATGGTTTCATGACTCACAAAAAATCTCAGTTGTGATAAGATTTTCAGAAATATTGCACTTTCCCAGGGAATACGGATTAAAAGTAGCGGAAAGAAAGATAAAATATAGAAGCCCCTTCTCGCTGTATACCTTAATATTGGAATGTCAGCCCAAGAAATAAGCTGTTGAGTTCGTTTCTTACGAGAGAGCGGAGTCCCATGACAAATAAAATATTTTTTGGCTTTCAATCGTTTTCCACTTAGTTAAATGTCTGTATAATCTCATGGATTAGAGTTGGATTGAGAGAGAACTTATCAGAATTGTAACACATTTATGATAGCATTGTTCCGCTATCGAGTGATTTCGGGTACAGTTCACTAACGAGATGCTCAAGGGATCACGTTCCGTGATAAACAGCATTTTGATCACCAAAATGCTCGTACGTGTCCTAAATGCATTGAGATCACGTTTTAATCTTTTAATGTTAGATCCTTGAGTGTTTTATGCTTTAAAAATTTGAAATGATCATCATTCATGATGGCTTTTATCGAAAATGAGAATCTTTATTGTTACCATTGATACTTATCTGTTATATCCACGGCGCTATGTTCAACAGTTGCGTGATCTATCACGATTTTATGAGATATTCAGATATTTAAACGTGTTTCATTTAAAGTGATTATTTTGAGACCAATATAGCCTCCTAGATTTTTAAAAAATGTGACATAATTAATGAGTATTATACTATTTCATATTGTTAGGCTCTAGTTAACAATTAAATTATTATAAAAATATTAATTGTTATGAATAATTATAAATTAAATTATCTACCATAATTATGTGTAGATAAAAAATATTTAATTTAGAACAAAATACATAATTAGTAAATACAAAACATATAATTTAAAACAAAATACGAAATTAATGGGGATTTCGTAGTACTATTAGATATTGTTAGATTCTAGCTAATAATTAAATCATCATCGAAATATCGATTGTTATAAATAATTATTTACCATAACTACGAATTGATACAAAATATTTTTAAGAGCAAGTCAGTCATTGTAATGATACGTAGGTGGGATTTATTTTAACATTACGTGTGTTTTCATACATAAATTGATACTTAAATCACCATTAATCTTCGTATTTTCATTTTATAATTATTTATGCATGAATATAGCTTGTGATAATTAGAATGTAGACCTAGATTTGACAAAATGTCGTCCTTAAAACGTACTTTTTTATATATCTATATTCTATATTCAATATATTAAATCAAGTCAGAAAAACTCGAATATTATTTTGATATATGACACAGATGAATACTTTTATATTTCGAGGATTTGCTGCCGCATTACGACATTAAAATTTTAATAATTGTAATTAACATAAATTATAAATTAAATATACTACCATAGTAACGGATAGATAAAAAATATTTAATTTATGAAAAAAAATAAAAAAATAAAGGGGAATTCGTAATAAAAGTTGATATTGTTAGAATCTAATTAATAATTAAACTAGTTGCCCCGTGCGAAAATTTCGCAGACGATCAGTAATACTCAATTTCCCCAACCAAATACATTACAGCAACTACTCTAACCACTACAGACGAATACACAAACAATAAGACATGCCTAAAAAATCGTACCTTGATATTCCATGTCAGTGTCAGTGTCGACATACGTCGTTTGTGGCGAAAGATTTGTAGAGAGAATTTTCCTTTAGCACTATAATCACGAATAGTACGCGTCATTTATATAACGACGTATATGCATTTTATCCTATACCGAATACCCCAATTCACTTAATGCATTTATTACATCATGAATTTAGACAAAAATACAAAACATCACTACCACATTTTGGTAAACTCTGTTCTTTAAAATGCCACTTCCTTTTATGATGTGTCACTAAAGGCTTCGTGTTTAACATATATAACCAAGATAAAAAAACAAAAATACTTCCTGCATCCACGTTACTTATTTATTTTCTATTTTTTCTCTTCATACACGAAATATAAAAATAATTACTGCTCGTCTGCAGTGAAATTGCATCTCATAAATTCACTGAATCAGATTTATTCAAGTACTGAAAGATATATAGTCAGCAATAATCAGTTGAAAGCTTGTTGTCCTGCTGGTGTAGAATGAGAGAAAATGTTACTACTTTGGGAGAAGGAAGCATGAGGGGGAAGCATCTACGGTGTGTCTCACTTTCAGAAGACCATAAATTGTGATTTATTGTCGAAGTGCAAAGTAAAGTATCACAAATGTAGCAAATCCATTGCCCCGCATTATTTGAATGTCTCTCACACAAATATAGTAGTCAATCATGGTATTTTAACCCATTCACAAAACTTAGATTTTAAAATACTACTCTTACGTCTACTACTACACATACTATTAAATTGGTTGAGCATATTTTTGTACTACGGGCATAGCGAAAGGGAATGGAGGCTTGGGCTTTCGTTACGCTTGTATTCCATAGAGGTGAGTTTTCTTGAATCGCAGGTATGATATCCTATTCTTTACTCCAAGGTATGAATAAATATAGAATACTATCTATTCAGTGAGTAAAATATAAACACTAAAAATCGTTTGATACCAGGTTTAGGTATATAGAAAATTTGCAACACGAAAGTTACACCAAAATTAATTTGAATTGAACGACCTAATTGTTTTGATCGGTATGGGGTATGACTCATAATTAGAACCTTACATTTTTTCTATGAATACTCCAAAATCTAATCATGGTACTAAAAATCGAATATTCTACTATGGTCGATCTTAAATTTAAATGACCGAGAAGTAATACGATGCAACGTTATTCAAACATACCAAGCGATACTCCTGTGACACAAACATTAACAATCCGGCAATTCTCATGTTTCTGTAGTTGACGTTCTGCTCCCAAAAGATGTGAAGTAGCCGGTTTATTAACCTGTTATAGTTGCGTGCAATCTTAAGTTCTTCGTTTATGGAGACCATATATTACTTCCGAGTACTTTTTCAATCATTATAAGACCAAGTATTAAAATCACTTTCTCATTTTTGAAATTGTTTACACTCGTCACTAAGTAAACAAATTTAATCTGTATATAGCAACCCGGGCATTGTTTCGTCCAGTAAACAACGCGATGATTAAAATGTTAATTTGTTTAACAAATGGTGGATTAAAAATCAACGAAACTCAATGGCCAAATAAAATGCCTTGCGTTTTCATACGAACATATGAACCCAGACAAAATCCCTATTATATTAGAGAACGTGAGAGTATAAATGTTATCGAATGTTTCAAAAATTTTCTTTTAGCAGTATAATCACGAATAGTGCACGTCATCACTATAACGATACATGTATCTTATCCTATACCGAATACCTAAATTCACTCAATGCATTTATAACTAAATGAATTATGGTAAAGATACAAAATATCACTGCGAGCTTTAGCTAAACTCTGTCGTTATAAAAACCACTTCCTTTTATACCGGCAATGATGTATCACTTAAAAGATCAAGATAAAACAACGAAACATACCTTCTGCATCCATGTTATTTATTTATTTTCTATGTTCTTTTCTTCATACCTGAAATAATTACTACTCGTCTGCAGTGATCTGATCTGGGAGAGGAGAGCTAGAGGGGAAGCTAAATGTCACACTTTCATACGAATACATTGTGTTACATTGTCAAAGCGCATAGCATTCTCCCCGCATTGAAAGTCTCTAACATCGTTAATGTGACAAAATAATACATTTTTGTGCTTCGGAGATAGCGATTGGGAATAGAAGGCTTTCGTTAAGCTTGTACTACATGCTGGTGAGTTTTCTGAAATCGCAGGACATCCTTTTCTTTACTCAGAAATATGATTAAATGTTGAATATTATCCATTCAATGAGTGAAATATAAACAATAAAAATCATTTGATATCAGGTTTAGATATATAGAAAATTTGCAACATACGAAATCGGGAAGTAATATGATGCAAAATTATTCAAACATACCACATGATAAAACCGTGACGCAAACTTTCATATTCGGCAATGTTCATGTTTCTTTGGCTGTCGTTCTGCTCCCGCAAGATGCAATGTGGCTTGCTTATTCAACTGTTATGGTTGCGTACGACGTCGAAGTTTTCGTTCATGGAGACTGTAATGTTAATTGCGAATCATTTTACGCCCGAGAATAGATGCATTATCCGATTTGAAACTTGTTTACACTCGTCACTAAGTAAACAAATTGAATCTGTATATAGCAACCCGGGCCTTTTTTCGTCCAGTAAAAAATGGGATGATTAAAATATTATTTCAATTTGTTTAACAAATGGTGCATTTTTGATTTGTCTGACTATTTTTCGCAGGAACCTGACAACTTTTGCCATCAAACGGTCATTCATTTATATATATTGCTGGAGTAATAAGGGAGAAAAGTCCCGATCACCAAAAAAGCATGTTTTAAAATATATATATAGATAGATTATTGTCAAAATACCGATTGTTAGAAACAATTATTTTCCATAACTACGAATTGACACAAAATAATTTTAAGAGCAAATCGGTCATAGTGATGATTCATCGGTGGGATTCATTTTAGCATTACGTGTTTTTGGACTCGTAAAATGGTACTTAAATCAACAATATTCTTCGTATTTTCGTTTTATGATTATTTATACATAAATATAGCATCTGATAATTAGAGTGTAGACCTAGTTTTGACAAAATTTCGTTCTTAAAATGTTTTTTTTATATATCTCTATTCTATATTCAATAAATCAAATCAAGTCATAAAAACTCGAATATTATTTTGATATATATGACACAGATGAATACTTTTATATTTCGAGTTTTCCGAGGATTTGGAGCCGCATTACGACATTCAATTATCGACGTCCCCCACCGGGCGGTTGCCTCGCAACGCATCCGAATCCTGCCATGGTGATTATCACCGGAATTCCACCAGATTTCGCCGCGGGACATTCATAATACTTTTGGATTCCACATATTTTCCGCGGCCCCATATTTCCTAGCGAATTTCCATTTAAAGAGTTTTCAGGAAAAAAAACACCCATTCATTCAGCGCCGTATATCTGCCCAGCTCTTAATATTTCTCCCCGCGGAGAGATGGCGATACTCGAGGGCGACAATGGCTGTTAACACGGTGGAACACGTCGCCGAATCTAATAATAAATCCTCCCCTTTCGCTTTCTTTAAATCATGCGGGGAAATCTCCCTTTAAAAAGGCCGGAATATAATTCCCTAGGAGAGAGCTGCGGGCTGGGGCCGGTAGATGTCTCCAGGTGTGCCCTTGCGTGAGATTGGTCACCTCAAGGCCAACTTGAGCTACTGCTCTTAAGCTTTGACCTTGATGTCCTTCCTTGCTGCCCCGGTTACGCGGTTCTCATAATCAATTTTCCGTCATCCTTCAACAGAACTGACCAAGAGATGGGATGCAATGTCTGGAGTCTCTAAAGCTCATAATGTTCTTTTCCTATTTGATTTTACTCTCATTCTATTATACATTATTACTAGCTGAGGCGCCCGTTGATTCTGAAATATGATATATAAATAAGGAGTAGATTATATATATATATATATATATATATATATATATATATATAAAGTGTTCTACCTTTCGGTAGGTTCATGTGCCCCCACATTCCCTCTCCTTCAATTCCCGGTAACTTATCCCACCCCTTAATTCATCTAACAACTTCTGTCTTTTCCCTAGCATTTTTCCCTCCATTGCTTTCTTCAGTAATCCCTCTCCTCTCAATATTTGACCCACTCATTTCTTTTGTCGATTTTTAATTACTTCAATCATTGTTCTTTTCTCCCCAACCATTTCTAGAACCTCCTACTTCGTTTTTCTATCGACCCAACTAACTTTCTCCATTCTACGCCATACCCACATCTCAAAAGCCTCCAATCTTTTGACATCCTCTTTTCTTAACGTCCACGTTTCACACCCATTATATACAACATTACACTCCACACCAAGGATTTTACCAATCTCTTCCTGATTCCTTTATCAAATCCCTTTGTTATCAGTTCCCTTCGCTTCATGAATGCTTCTTTCGCTAATGCTATCAGTAGATGGTATATATTATATAATAATGATTCTTCCTTGGGATTTTTACTGGGTGCACGTCATCTCGTTTAATAATAATTTACACCCATTTCCTTGTTTCTTTTAAATCTACTTCTCAAGATAGTATTGATTAGCTTCAGATTGCTATTATTTCTAATATTTTATCTAAAGCTATTATTTCTAATTTAATTTTGCGAAAGAAATGCAGCCTGCTGACGATAACAGTGAGGTTTACGTGCATTTCTTATGAGAACGGTTTCTCTTGTCTAGGTTCGAACTGGGGACCTTCAGGTAAATTAAAAGTACTACACACTTAGTAGCTATATTATTTTCAAATAGAGTTGGAAAAGTCGAGGTGATAAAGAAACTTTCCCTAAATGATCGTACGTTGCCTCCTGAGAATCAACACTGCAAATTGTTCGTAAATGCAAATGCTGAAATTTCAGATTGCCTGCTATGAACATATACTATCATTCATTCTAATCATTACTTTCATGAGGACCTAAAATCACCGTGTTCTTATGGAAAAACGCAATACCCCGGTTTGAACAATCGCACCCCCTGCCATGCGCCAGTGGCACTTTGCGGGGTTAAAATATAAATGAAAATGTAAAAATTTTTTTATGTAGATGTATTTACATTTTATCTGCAGTGTACTTGTATTTTTTCCTTTAAGATGCCTGCTATTTCCGTAAAATCTCTGTTATTCTATATGCAGGTTTTTCACACCCCCCTTCTTGCGGGCATTTCCTTGCTGTGGGCTATTTCACCTAAGCACCAACTTAGGTTTTTTAAATCCGCAACATAATTTTCTTCAGTTTACTATTTTATGATATCTCTTTCATACAAACTGACTAAGGGTTAGATGTAAGAAGAGACTTTTTAGTCTCAATCTCCCCCCAATAAAGACTATTTATCATTATTATAATTATAAAAGGTCGTTCGCTTTACAAAGTACGTTTTATTTCCACGTAAAATTGTCAAAATGTTTTCTGTAACCGCTGATGTTATGAGGGTAAATTCGGGATTTTAACGTCGTTATGGTTACTCAATTTTAGCGGGAGTATCTCGCTATATACGAGTATGCTCGCATGTCATTGTTCTCGCTAACAATGCTGAGATTAATTAAGATATAATTAGTGATGTATTCACAATTAGGCCCGACTTTGATTATTATTCTATTGTTGATGTTGGACATGCCGCCATCAACAATATGATTCTAATTAAATAACGAATGGCGTTTTATTGTTGCATACATTGTTGCTTAAAAATAATCGGACTAATTCTTAAACGAATAATTTATTTACAGTAAAACCCGTTTAAAGCGCTCCCGCTAAGACGCTACTGCACCTAATTTGCGATTCTATCTTGGTCACAGTCCCTTTGACACTAAACATATGGCAAAATTATCCCTTAAGACGCTCTACTACCCTCTTATAAGGCGGATTTTTTGTGTCACCAGATGCACTGCAATCCGCCTCTGTCGATAAGCTGAATTTTTTTTTTTATATCCTTTTTTTATTTTGTACCAATTAACTATAATTAACTACAATAAACTGCTTCAAAGTAGAGTGAAAGTGACCAAATTGAAGTAACAGTTAAAGTTGATTTCTTTGTCCTTTAATTCTTAACAAATGTGATGAAAAGGCAACCAGTATTACGCAACAATAGTTCTTAGACTTACTGTGTATCTATAACAGTGGCAAGTAAAGCAAAGTATAGAAGATTTCTTTTCGTTTTTATTTTGCACTTATTTAAAACTCGAAAGGCGAAAAAAAACTTAAGCATTTTGTTTTCTGGTAAAAATAAGTAAATACTTCTAATATTCCGCTTAAGACGCGGTTTCCATTTGCCCGATATAAAGCTTCTTAACCGGGTTTTATTGTATTTACTATATTTAAAAGAAAAAACAGTTCCATTTAAACATTAAAATTCAGTTAATGGAATGAGTTTTACTTAGTAATCTTTTATTATTCTTATTATTATTTCTGTCACTTACTTAATTTAATTACCATAGTAACAATCTTCCTCTAATAAATTTTCACCTAATAACCATGGCGACCGAATAATATGAGAAAATTCAGTCACAAAAAATTCTAAAATGAATACTGATTAGGAAACGAATACCTCTTTCTTGAATCATTATCATTAGTTGTTTGATATACATATTACAACGATGTACATTCATAAGTGATATAGAAGCTGGCTGCTTCTCCAAGAAAGGATCTATCTCTGCATTTATTTAATATCCACTGTATTGTTCCATAGCCATACTGTTTTGCTCCTTCTAACCATCTTATTGAATGTCCTCATCCATTCTCATTTCTCATGGAGAGAGATTTATTTGCATGGGCTGTCTTCCTCTGGGAGAATTTATTACTGCTTCTCTTCGACCTTTGCTAAATATTTCTTTACTCTTGTAAGGTTGGCTTATTATTGTATTTATTTATGATTAAGTGCTTCCGTTGAATTATACGTTGCGTTGATCTTTCTATTGTTAAGAATTTTTTCAGAATTTGTCTTTATATATTAATATTGTTACGTTAATTTTTGTTTTATTAATCTATTGTTGTGTTTTGTTGTTATTTTATTTATTAATTTATTGTCTCATTTAATCTGATTGTTATGATTTATTGCGGTATCTACATTTGTATTGTTAAGAAGTTTCTTATTTTCTCGTTTTACGTGGGCCATTCTCATGTTAACTAAAACATAAATTAAGCCGAAAGTAATTCGTGCATTAGATTCCGTTTAGTTATTATCTTAACCACTTCATGGCGCTATAAATATTACTTCTTGATAGTTGTTCCAACCTCTATTTTTTGAAAATTTTCGAAAGAATTCAATTTACTTAAGAGACTTAGACGTTTAGGTTAAAATAACGTAGCGCCTATCAAGATTAACCATGAAGTAAAAAATGTAATAATCCATTGAATACGCTCATATTTGGAAGGAAAGCTATGCTAAAATATTTATTTTGAACGTACTATAAAAACTGTAGCTTATGGAACGTGATCTCTAATACTTTCCATCGCTAAAACTTCATTTTACTTCTAATAATGCTTTCTGAAAGCTAGATCCTTCCCATTATATAACGTGACGAGATAATCGTACTATATGTATTTAGTTCCAATTAGCCTTAGGGAATATGAATTTACAGGCAGAATATATACGATGTAATTTTCGGAATAAAGTTAGTTGAGCTTTTCTGTCGCGAATTCCAGGATTAAAAATAAATATTCTATAGCCAGAGCATTAAAGAGCATCAAGCATCATTATTAAAAATTAATAATCCTAAAATGTGATTTCTTAGATTTAATTTAGTTTAAACGGATTTAATCTATCTCTATTGGTTTAACTAGCTTCTAGTTTCCAAATGAGCTATTACTTAGCGGACATGGAAATAAAATTTGGAACACTGTTTACCTAGCAACGTGAGTTTTTACCTTTTTTCGTCAACTCCATTTACATCAACTTACTCAGAAGCGTCAACGACGGTTTCCTAGACAACGATTACAAAATATGATCTAAATAACATCTTAAAATTAACATATAGCCAAATTTCAATTGGTTTAACAAAATTCTAGTTTCCAAATCAGTTATTACTTGAAGATAAAATTTGGAACACTAGTTACCTAGCAACGTGAGTTTTCACCTTTTTATTGTCAAGCTCCATTGACATCAACTTACTGATAAGCGTTAACGACGGTTTCCTAGGCAACGATCAAAAAATAAGGGGTTGAGAGAGAGAGAGAGAAAAGCCAACGAAATGAATTAGGATTACGTATTAAAGGATCATTCCGATCTTTTTTCCATGAGCTTAAAAAGCGTGTCCCTGGTCTTCCGTGTGTAACATTAGTCTTTGCTTCCTGGAAAGAGGAATGTAATGGAGTGAGCGATGATGCTTTTCAGAGTTTAATTATGAGTGACGGCTCCCAGAAGGAATACCTCCGCGCAGTGGGGAATAGTTTTATTCCCGGCGTACAGAGGGCGAAAGAGCGGCTCGCAGAGGAATGCTTAAAGGCCTCGTTACACGGAATTCATAATAAGGACCCGGCTTTGAACCCAGTGCATCATAACATGTGACCATGGTAAAAATTGTATGAAATATAAGGCACCCGTCAAGCGTAACGATTCTGAATCTACACGGAATTTTTTAGGTGTATTAATTTGATGTGACATTCGTTAAATTGTGATTTTTTGTAGGTTTCACGTCAGATTTTGGATCTGTAATGCGTTCCAGTTTCTCTGGTTGTTATAATGGATTTTATGGGCATGAAATTCTATGTTCTGTTCCCTTTGTTGCAAAAGTAGCCTCATTCCAGGTCGTCACTATATAGTATACTTCAGAATCGATATAGCGATTAAAGTTACGATTCCTGGCTTACATTCGAGTATTTTAGCTTAAGTTTTCAGCTATCAAACTAACTGGAAAAATTGGAACGCGGTATAGAAAAATAAACGGAATGTTGTTAATGGATAAAGCACGAATTTAATAAGTAAGGGATAAAAATATCTTGCAAGGATAACAATAATTGCAAAATTACTTGCGATAAATTTTAGCATGTGATGAATTTCAATTACTCATTTCCTCATTTCTTGGTTACAACAATATATCAGTAAAATGTACTTGTCTCCTATCTATTCATATATTTATGTACAATAAAAATTAAAATGGTACAAAATCATTAATTGTTACAATGAACAGATATCTTCTAGCTACAACAATACTCTCGTATAATACAGACACCTTCTGGTTACAACAATACATCAAGAAAATGTAGTCTCCTAGCTACATATATATATTTGATTATAATACAAATTACAATAAAACGTTGTTGATTATTACAATGTACAGATATCTTATAGCTACAACAATACTCTCTTACAATACAGACACCTCCTGGTTACAACAATATATCAATAAAATGTAGATATCTCCTAGCTACAACAATACACTATTTCAATACACATTTTACACTTACAATGGTATAATTACACATAAAACTTAAGTTACTTAATATAAATTTACGTAAATCAATAATAGTTTCTTCCAACTATGAACCGTTTATACCTGGCTACTAGGCTACCATTTTCAGGCATCATGACAATACGTTATTGTTGATGTAATGTTTTAATTAACTCTGTTTATAGCAACGCTCATGCATTGTTATGTCGTTGCAATGACCCTATATACTGGGTGGAATAAACTTATAAGTATCTAAGTATTGATAATTTATTCCGCAGCAAGAATGAAAGTCACCCGTGAATTTGTAAATTTAGAAAATCAAGTGCATCAGCTTCTCAGTTGGACTATCCACTCGTACACGTCTTCGCAGTTTAAAAATAAGAGCATGAAAATTCGATACAGGAGTCACTTTTTTCCTTAATCTGAACATTGAGGCGGATAACGAGGTATGCGAATGTTTTTATGAGGTTGGCGATGCGTGAAATTGGTCTGTGAACTGTGAAATGGACAGCCCCAGGATTCAAACGAATCACTTTGAGTATCTCTTCGGGTTTACACCAGGCTTACATTAGACAATAGAGGCCTCTAGTATCGAATGCAGATATAGCTGAATCCCATAATATCCATCGCTAAATATTAAAAAGTAAAATCGATCTCAATAGTTACGCCGATGATTTTCCAATGCCGAATTCCCTTTGTCCTACATCTACTTCAGATATTAATGGTGTTTTGATAATAGGAAGAATATTTACCCAACCGCCCTTTAAATTATTTAATGGGGTTGGAATCTCATCTCATCCCTTTAATTTATCCATAGGTACGCTCTGACTTACATAGGCATAGCTAAAAGTGTGTATTAGCTAATGAATTACGTGATTCATACATATTTATACGTTACCATGTTCTTAGATAATAACACAGTACAACAATTGTGCATCGGCTGGCCTTGGTGGCCGAGTGGTTAGTGTTCTAGCTGCACTATCGCTCTGGCCCCAAGGTCCCGGGTTCGAATCCCGGCTGATCAGATTTTCTCTGATCAGGGAATGGTTGTGTGTGTTGTCCATTGTTAAGTTAAATTATCGCTATAAAATGGCATTAGTATGCTGTATGTGATAAATGAATAAATAAATAAATAAATAAATAAAATAAATAAATCATACAACATAACGGAGTCTGACTTAGCTGTTTTCTTAAGCGAATTCGAGTAAAATAAAGTTCACTATGTGAAGTCCCTCTTAAGAAAGTTTCTCGAGTAGAATTTCACCTTACAATGAATACATAATCAAGGCGGAGTCAAAAACCGTTGGTCTACTTTCCGTGCTGTATTTATGTTAGTGTTCTACCTTTCGGTAGGTTCATGTGCCCCCACGTTCCCTATTTAATTCCCTCTCCTTCAGTTCCCGGCAACTTATCCCACCCCTTAATTCGTCTAACAGCTTCTCTCTTTGTCTTCCCCTCTGTCTTTTCCCTAGCATTCTTCCCTCGATCACTTTCTTCAATAATCCCTCTCCTCTCAATATTTGACCCACACATTTCTTTTGTAGATTTCTAATTACTTCGATCATTACTCTTTTCTCTCCAACCATTTCTAGCACCTCCTCGTTCGTTTTTCTATCAACCCAGCTTACTTTTTCCACGCCATACCCACATCTCAAAAATGATCTTTTGATATCCTCTTTTCCTAACATCTACGTTTCACACCCGTACAAAATTACACTCAACACCAAGGATTTTACTAATCTTTTGCTGATTCTTTTACCAAGGCTTTTCGTCATCAGTTCCCTTCACTTCATGAATGCTATCCTATTTCTAATCTCTGTTGAGCATCTTCCATCCTTAGAAAGAAGGCTGCCCAAGTTTGGAAATTGATTCAACGCGTATCATGATTATATTTTTAATTAGGAAATGAAAGTGATATGTTATACCCTATACGGAGGCTCGAATTGATATACATGCATTGTAATAATGTTGTTAATTGGGTAATGAAAGTCATCTCTATAAGGCGGCTCGAAGGGCATTGTTGTAATGTAACTGAGGCTCATTGTGGAGGTCGTAACCAAAAGCTAATTTTACATCCTATTGTTGGGCGTATAATTTTAATTATGCCAACAATGCTCCGAAACGTTATCGATATATATATTACCCGTATTGTTGTAGTATGAAACTACTTCAGAAGCGATGGAGCTTAGTACCAAATTTTCATCGTCCCTGGCAACTATGGGAAACGTTATGGCGTGAGAAAATGCCTTCCAGCGAGCAAAAGGAAGGAAGAAGTGGTAAAGCGAAGCAGGAATACATAGATACAGAAGATAGGCATCTGTAAGAGACAAGAAAAGTGACGTTCTTGGGAGAGAAGAAGGAGGATCAGATAAAAGAGGGGGGATGAGGAAGATGTTACAGATGTACGTGTATAGATGCAGAAGCAGATGAAGTTGGGAATGGGAATGGAATGACTTCAAGAGACTACATTGTGAACTGTGAACGGTTGTAACAAGAAGTCATATCTACAGTAATGCTCATTTGGTAACAGTCTGCATTCATATGATGATCGGTCCTTGGATTTTTTGTTCTAATTTCCGTTTCTAGCATTCATAGTTATACTAGTCGACCCTAGTCTTTTCCGTTATTTACAGAATGAAGTAAAGGAAAGAGAATTTGTAGAAAAGATAAAGCTTTCCACAGAATTCCGCAGGATTCAGTAATTAATATACAATATCGGTTTTCAATAATTGATCCTTATCATATGGTTTTATTATATATATTTATCAATCATTAATGTATTTTATTATTTATTTTTATGATTTCTTTTTATCATTTATTTTTATTATTTTTTATAATTTATTTTTATTATTTTTTATCATTTATTTTCATTATTTATTTTTATCATTTATTTTTATTATTTATTTTTATTTTTTTATTTTTATTATTTATTTTATATTTATTTTATTATTTATTTTTATTATTTATTTTTATTATATTTTTTATTATTTATTTTTATTATTTATTTTTATCATTTATTTTTATAATTTATTTTTATTTATTTTTATTTGTATTTATTATATATCTTTTATAATTTTTATTATTTATTTTTCTTATCTTTTTATTTTTTCTTATTTTTTCTTATTTATTTTTTTATTTATTATCATCATCACCACAAAACATGGCAACCAGTAAACATTCAAACTATAAAAATATTTATGCCTACAGAAAGTAAACGACTTCATATAACCTATTTATTTAAATACAAAAAAACTTGACTATAAAAGCGTTGTACTCTGTTGCCTACATAGGGTTTGTAAATATAAAATTTTAATATGTTTAGGGGTTGTCATGTCACCTGATGATAGTGATCAATCATTGAAACCTGGTCGTTTATTTAAATAGAAAAAAGGAATTATTGTGGAATAAGTAGTCTTTTCTTCATTTTACGTAATGGATTTCCAGTAGGTTTAAATTTTGAATAACTAGTGGCAGTGATTGTAAATAAAATTTTAAAAATGCTAGTAATAAGAGTGATACTGAGAGTTTAACTCTTCCTTCTCGTTTGGAGCCGCAGAGAAAGAGAGTATGACCGAAAGAAAATGTTACTGAATGTAGCAAAGAAGATCATTATTTAGGGCGTCGACATATTTTCGTAAAGAAAAGGAATTTATGAGAAGTTACTCGTATGAAATTCTGTGGAAAGAAATGTATTCAGAAAAATACTGAGGAAAATATTGAAACTATGAGACAATAAGCGCTATTCCTAGAACTGAAAAAGGTAGTTTGTTATTTTATGCGCTTGAAGTAAAGGTTGAAGTAAAAGATTGAACCCTGAAAGTATATTCTATTCCCCAATTAAACGCAGATTTAAGTTTCAGGCCACTTTTAATACATTTTAATAAAGTTATATTTTTGTACTGTCTGTCCTGGGCTTGTTTTTTAAATAACTCGGAAGAAAATCCTCTTCAAAATGTAAGCTCACCCTTCAATGTTGACTGCTTTTGAACGAAAATTCGTGGAAACGGATATCATAAGGAAAAAATAAAAGTATATTAAAAAAGAAATGGGACAAATATTCAACTGAGTAGGATGTAAGGGAAATAGAGGATAGTTATTTTAAAAATTTCATGATTTCGTAGAAGAATTTTCAAGTAAAAATGTACAACGTTGATATTTAATTTACTAGCATGATGTATCCAATGAAAATTTTTAAATATGTATTCATATATTCACAGGAAAAATATTTGCATACATACTTTCATTGTTAGCTATTTCATTTTTAGGGTTTTTATATAGTTATAATATAGGTATAATTAGTTGAAGCAACTTTTTGTTTTACTCAGGGTCTATCTTTTTTTGTAACATGCCACCAATTTTAATATAGAATTCATCTGATAATATGAATTAATTGTGGTGAAATAAAATATTATAATCGTTGTTATCAGTAGTATCAACGATAACCATCGGTGCTTATCAATACATAACCTATAATTTAAAAATTAAAACCGTTTTTTTTTTCATAGCAGTGGTCACTGATCCTTACGCCCACTATCGGGTGATTAAGCTTCTAGGTGGGCGGTTTGCTGATTAAAAGGGAAGATAAAAGGATAATGACATTGGTTTCACAATACGAAAATCTTTTTGAATGGCTATATTATTTCAGTTGATTAAATCAACGAAAGTTATAATTATATATAAATTTGCTGAAATTATTTCCAAAAATTCCAAATTAAGCTACTGAGGCGATAGGGATATTATAAGGGTATTAATTAGGGTGCAGAGGTAGACTGTAGGTAACAAAAAGTTGGTGGTAGGTAAAAATAGTACCACTAATCTTAAGAATAGTCATAAAAGAAAAAAGTTTAATCTATTGAAGAGGTTGATAACAGTATAGAAGGTTACGTTAGTTATAAAAATACATCGGTAAATTTCTATTTCTAATGTTTACTGATGCTTTCTAGCTATAGAATTGTCTGTTATACTTCCCCATACATTTCATCAGGGCCTGTTTTCCCCATGTATTCATACGAGAGTCGAGTTCAACAATCTCTCTAGTCGTCAAGGGGACTGGTTGAATATAATTACAGAATCATACAAATATTTCGTTCTTTTTGTCCTAATTCTCGCAATTTTGAATCGAAAGCGATCTTCAACGGCTAAAATAAGAATCTTTGTTCAATTACCTTTCTTTTGGTACTAGTCTTCATTTCCTAAAACTATTATTTCTAATTTGATCGTGTAAAAGAAAAGAATTCTGCATTTGATCAAAATGAACTTTGCATGCAATTCTTATGAGAATATTTTGGAGCAACCTAGAGTCGAACCCATGATACTTTGGACAAACGAAAACCACCACTTCCGTTAACCAACTAATGAATTTCAGAATTCTATTTCTTCGGCAAGTGGGTGAAATTAATGCTTGAAAATTGCTTCCATTTCTTACTGGAGTTTCTGATATCGGATAGATAAATATATATATATATATGTAGACAACGGTGATTATTATATAAGATAACTATAATATTATACAATTATTATATAAGATAACTAAAATAAAGTGTCAAATAATAATGATGATGATGATGATAATAATAATAATAATAACAACAACAATGTATAAACACCTTTCTTCTCTATGTAAGTGAAATTTTCTCTGTGGATGAATCATTTCCTATATAGAATTAGTTCTCAGATGAATACCAGTTCCGTGAATGAAATATCCTGAGTCAAGTAAAGGGCTACTCAAAAATAGAAACGAATGGATAGAATAAAGAAAGAATGAATGCAGTACAAGCGATACTGTACTCAGACGTGCAAATAGTGTGAATCCATGTCGCAGATGAGAGAGGGACCTGTATATCAATAAAAGCACAGCGTTAGTCCTTTCCAATTTCCATTCAATGCATTGCGATCAACCGTGAATTCAAGAGATTCTTTTATAGTGATTTGCATGCGAAAAAATGGCTCTCTGATTGTGAGGGAATAAAATGAAAAATGTCCGCAGTGAATATGGGAGTGAAGTGATCCATTGATATCTGCTATATCAAACGGAAGGAAACAGTTTTATATCTTTTCGCGACGATTTTTGCAGTTCTCAAATGGGTGAGGAATTCTGCGAAATTTGGCACGTCGCAGGTTTTATATTATGCATTGTGTTTTCGAATCCAGTTCTAGCAATATATGAAGTCACTCTGACCCACTTTTATCAATTATTCGTGCCATTCGGTGGACCAATTTTTTTTTAACATTATCTGTGCCGTTCTCTTGCCTTATATCTAGAGTGGTGTCTTGTGAATTTCTTATATTGAAGGATTAACTTTATGTTATGTCTAATGACTGGTACCAAGCTAGATACCTATTTGCAGTCATAGATTATAATAAATAAATAAAAGCAGAGCGTTCTATTTCCTACCGTCATAGACGATACAAACTCGAAGATAGAGTGATATCTTCTGTATCACTTTTTTCTCACAGCAGAACTTAGATTAAATAGTACTTTTATTTATAACAAATATTTATTTACAATATTTTTTTATTTATAATTAACTGTTAGTTTATGATAAGTTATTTAATTATAACAAACTATATATTTATGGTAAATTATTTATCTATAATAAAGTACTTATTTTTAATAAATAATTGTTCTCGGCTATGCTTAATTGTTATCTTATAGTATTTTATCTAGTAAATAAATAAATTTTATGTAATAAATTTATAATAAGTGTACCAATCAAAAGTAGCTGATATTATCTGCATTAATTTATTGCATATTTTAAAACGTCTATTTCATATTAATGGAAATGACTTTAATGGAAAACAGATCCTTCTGAGGATAGAAACCGTCGAATCAATTTCAATCACAGAAACTGCTGCGGAAAGCGTATCGCTGTAGAACGCGATGTCTACTGTGGTCATCTTTCCCAGTCTTTCTCCAGCGGACGTGCGCCGCATTCCTTTGAAGTCCGAAGGAAATTCTCTCACAAAAGAAACACCAGAGAGCGCATAAGTGACGATGTTTTGTCTTCCTTTAATCTCCCCAAAAAAAATTCTCACAAAATTCCTTTTTTTCTCCAGTGTCCATTTGCGTTTCTTCTCTTGGTCGTCTCTTCTCTTTTGTTTCTTTTTTGTCCCTCTTTGTTCGTTCTTCCGGCGGATCTGACGTCAGATGCAGATTTGTGTTTGCGCGGCTGCATTCCGCAAACAGTCGAAATCCTAATTCCGGAATCGGTTTTTTCTTTCCGAGTCGTACTTAATTCGAAAACGCTTTTCCGTTGATGAATCGCGTTTAACTTGGTTGCAATCGCCCAAATGGGGAAATTTCTCCCTCTCTATCGCACGCACTCCAATAGAACCGTTTTTTCAATAGTAAAAGAGCGTATCCCGTTTCTTGTTTATCATAATTACCGAAATACTAATTCATTTTTTCTCACGTGCTTTCTCTCCTCTTAAAGTGGCCGAGGGTTTCTTGTTTCCCATGCTTTTAAATGAGAAAGTTCTTCTTGTTTCCATTAGCTTTCCTTTAATTACAAGGCTGAAACTTAACGCGAAAAGATCTAAAAAATGTTGGCTTATCCTACTTCGATTGTAATGGCAATTGTTGCTCTTTGTTCATTATTTCGTTATTTAGTGTCTAATGTGATCCATTGTTGACTTTCACAATAGAAATGATGATGATAATAATTTATTCATCACAAACAGATTACTAAAAACCAATCACATTTGAATTTATAAAAAATAAATAAGAGTTTAATAAAAATGCATATAAATAAAAAAACATACCAAAAAACACCTATACGTATAATTAAATTACTCTCAATTTATCTGGGCAAAATTCTTGCACGGGGCAACTAGTAATGGCAATAATAATTGTACCTAGAAACATTTAGCAACAGAAAACATCAGATAAGGTGAATATTCTTTAAAAACCATCAAACAATTGTCCAACATATTCATCAATCACTTCAAGCTAATACTTAAACACTAAAACATACCAAAAAACTTACCGTGCGAATATTATTAATCTACTCTTAATTTAGCTGGGTGAAATTTTTGCAGTGGGCAACTAGTAATGGCAATAATAATTGTACCTACAAATATTTAGCTACAGAAAACCTCAAAAAGGAATAAATATTCTTTTCCAAACCATCAGAAATATGCCGATACTTCTTTTCAGTTTTACCCAGAATGGAATATAAAGATCGGAACCAGACGAAAGCACGTCGATGACTGTTCTTTTGTCAACCGAATTCGCATTTCTTTCACATCAAAACCGATTGCCATAAATATTGGGACTGGTTCTCCCAAATAAGGTCCGTCTCCTCCGCTTGCCGAGATGGCTTTGAGAGAGCCTTAAATAGGTCTTTGGGTTGCTATCGCTACGAAACAAGGCCGCGTCACAGCCGCACCCGAATAAGGCCTTCTGAAGGATCACTCTTATTGCACGATGTAAGCAAGAAATGAATTGGGGGATTGATCACTTATGAGATGGTCGAACATTAGGAATCTCACATGTGTGTATTAAATAAGCCGTTTGTTTTTGGTGTGGTTCATAATTGAGGTAAACCTTAAGTTATTGTGAAGTATCAGGGAAAGAAATTAAACTGCATGTGTTACCTTGCAGTCGGAAACCCAAGGAAAAACATCCAAGATGTAAAAACTATCGACCTGACGGGTGATCGAACCCAGATCTCCCATTTTACTGAGAGATATTTACGCTTTATGCTTTCCGTTTTATTCTACGTCAGGTAGACATCAAAGAATTTAAAGTTTAAGCCAAAGAATATAATTTCTTTTATGACGAAATGTGTTGGAGTGGAATGAATATTATTAGAGATCTGAAGAATCATTATATAATAGAGATGTTTAGTTTGAACATTCTACCAGAGAATAAAATTTCATCCAATTCGAAAAAGATTTGCTTTATTATTTATCTCTAAGTTGAATCCATGAGCATAAATTAAAATTTTATAAGAAATATGTAAGAAATAAAACAAAATATATGTAACATAAAGGGTGCAAATTTATATAGGAAACATTGCCGTTATTATAACAGCAATTATGAATTAGATTTTTAAGCTTGCACCTCGTTGTGATTCCATTGGTGTAATGGAACGTCTGCTACTTAAAGTAGAATTCCCGTCTACAACGTTGCGAATACGGGGGGGATATATATCATAATTATAAAGATTTGGAAAATAATTCATTCTCCTCATTATTTCGAAGCAATCTTACGACACATATGAATGTAGAAGCATTACCATTATTACAACTCAAATATGAATAGCTCTTGAATACAGCCGCAAGACGAAAAACAATTGTTCTATGACGTGTGCAACAACGTTAACCAGTTGATAAAAAGTTAACTTCAAATAATGCAACAATATAAACGCGTTTCTATTAACAAGGCAACTATAAATAGTGCAAAAATCAGATCGATTGCTATGAAAAGATTATTATAAACAATACAACAAGGCTAATATGTTGCTACAAACAATGTAAGTATAAAAAGCGTAACAATAAATGCGTTGTTATGAACAAGGCAACCATAAAGCGTGCAGCAATGCAGATGCGAGTGTGATAATACACATGCGTTGCTATAAAAAGGTTTATTATGAGCAATACAACAAGGATAACAGGTTGGCAACAAACCAAGGTAACTATAAATATTTTAACAATAACAATGCGCTGCCATAAACAAGGTAACCATAAACAGTTCAAAAATATAGATACGAGTGCAACAATACAAATGCGTTGCTATAAAAATTTTTATTATTAACTATATTATAATCCTAACAGGTAGTTACAAACAATAGGTAACTGTAACTAAGATAACGGTGTATAACGCAACAATGAGCGTGCGTCAAAGGTTGTGTCGCCACAATTTGAAGAAAGTGCGACGTCAATAAATCGATTGTGCCACGCCCTACACCAAGAGGTCGCTGCTAATCAAAGTCCGCGCCAATTCGGAAGGAGATTTTCTTTATCTGCAGCCGCTTTATCGCCTTGGGAACGTACAAAGGGAATTGGACAATGGGTCATTGTGGTTTCGCCACCAGACGACACTTCCGCTCCCCATGGCGATTATAACCTCTTTGAAAGGGACTTCCGTTCCAACTGTGGTCCTCTACGTTGAATGACGTCACAATGACAAATTCATTTCCATTCATTTCGCTGATAGCGTTTCTGTTATCGCTTTTCGCTAAAGATTGTGTTTTAGCGTATTACTCTGCATTCAGTACGTATGGGAGTGAATGTTGGGGTGATGAATTAGAGATGATGAATGAGACTATGGGGAAGAAACTTGAGTAATTAAGGCACTAGGATGATAATGTTAATTTTCCCTTAGGATACAATTATGATGATTACATGTAGTATTGGCTCTAACCCATATAAAATTGTACATTTAACTTGTGTTCAAACATCAAATAATTTGTGTAAAACTAATTAAACCAGCAATACTGAATTAGTGGATGTTTGCTTACACTCAAATTAATGGATTCATCCATTGAAATTCGTTTCATTTCACTTTACATTAAGAAAAATAAGCAGCTGTTCCGTACACATCTTAGAAAACTATAATTTTTATGCTTGATAAACAATTTTCCTCTGCGAAAATTAACGAGATTCTCGAATTTTAATAATAAAACCATAAAAATTAAATGCTTCAAAAATTATTAGAATATTTTTAATTGTTTATCTTTTAATCAGAGAAAGATAACCCTGGGGTCATTGTTGATTCTACTCGACTTGATTAAGGGCAAAGTAAAAGTTAACGTATAGTCACATAACTTAATCCAATAATGAAATATATAAACAAATTACAAGTCCACAACAGAGTGAAATGAAACCATAATAATGAGAGAGCGTACCATAATAGAGCAAGTTCTATCAAGATATACTTGTCAATAATACTATTTTCCCAACTGATTACACATATACGATAGGGTTACGAAATATTCTCAAAATTCATCTTTAATGGGTCTAGGACAATTCCACAAGAATATAAAATCTAGCTTTGGTGTCTCACTATTGTTAGGAGTATATAATAATGAATTTGTTGGACACAAAATTCCGCAACAATGAGACAATAATGGGATGATGATGATAATAATAATAATAATGAGTAACAATAGCTTTTTCGTAGGAAAATTATATTATCTATTATTATCTTCTAGAAAGTTAATGAGAGTCCAAAGTATACATTTTATTTATTATATATATTTTTTGTGTCTGTGTAGAATGAGAGAGATATAGAGTGAAAATTAAGCTTCTTTCTCAGATTGAAAACTCAGAAAAAATATCGTGAACTTCCTTCTTAGTTTCTTACTTCCAGCATATCTGTTTTCGCAGCAGAATTTCTTCGCATTTCAAAGCAGAATCCAATCGGGAATCCTGGAAGCAGGAGGCAATTGAAATTTCGAAGGTGTTTCCGCGGTCTGTACCAATTGCCTTCAAAATTAAACGTTAAATGGAACGAATGTATGTGAGGGCAGAGAGATTTAGCTCCGCTCCGAGATTGGAGGCACAATATGAGCGCAATAAGCTAAGGATCACACAGCAGCCGTAGCTCAAGAGCAAATGCCGCGATCATAAAAATGAATTGCGTCCAGTTCCGCCGGGATGAAGAGAAATTTCGCAGATGGATGGGAGGGAATTCAATGGAAAATGATTCAGAATGTACCGACTTTTAGAAGGAATTCCTCCGGTATTGTTGCACTTATCCAACAATATGAAGGTGGAACAATGCCTAATCTGTAACTATGGCAACGATTGTTGTAAATATGCGATATTTATATTGTAAGTAACACTAAGGATTCACTTTTTTGGAAGGAAATTTTTGAAAGCCCTTGGCAGGGACATCATATAAGTTATGAAAGCCCTGGGCAAACGTTTTTCTAGTCCCCTGGTAAAAAATCTTTCAACAATATTGCTTAGTTGTAACGTTTTTACGTCTTTAATTTTGATATTTATGCATTGGTAGTGTTGAATTCATTCAAAAATTAATATTTTTGCCATTGTTGTTGTCTTGCCAACAAGACCAGAACTGCTCTGTGTAATTGTATCTATATACATGGGTGGTCTGAAAAGTTTCCGACATTTCGCCATTTCTCGAAATTTTTCTGAAAAATCTGGGGTCGGAAACTTTTCAGACCATCCTCGTACTACATGTATGAATCTTCGTTCTGAAAGTCTTTGGTCAATTTCAACGAAACAACTCATCAACCGGAACGCTAAGGTCGACGTGATGATGTACTCAATTTTGGAATTAATGTAACATAGCCACTGCTGATGGCACTTAGTTGCTTAGCGCTTATCACAATTGTTGGTAACTCAATCGCTGAAGTTGCTAGTTACTCATTTTGCTCTCGATAATTTGTTTTGACTTACAATTATTCGTTTAATTCCTAGTTTTATTTGTGTTGCCATAGTATTTATACTCTCATTAGCATAAATCACAATTTTTGATTAGTGTGTATTTTTCCCAATTTTAATGTTAATCCTCGAACAATGTTCACCATAATAATAATCATAATAATAATAAAACGTCTTTATTTGGGCGAGATTGAGACTGAATAGTCTCTTCTTACATCTAACCCTTATGCATGGGTGGTCTGAAAAGTTTCCGACATTTCGCCATTTCTCGACATGGTTTCTGAAAATTTTCAGAAGATTTCTGAAAAATCTGGGGTCGCAAACTTTTCAGTCCACCCTCGTATACTCATAATCTGCAGTTAGGGTTTTATTCCTGTGATGTGTCCAATAGCCCCTTTTGATACGAATATATTTGAAGTCAGAACAAAGAGCTGCATGCAAAAATAATTTCAATCGGACATCATTTCAGCACTTTTCAGCCAATAACATCATAACTGTTTAAGTGGGCATATGCACAGTCTCTCAATGCACCTCGTGAATCATTCACCAGTCACTTCTCACGCAGCTTTACGTCCGCGACGCATTAGAGTCACGAATAAAGATCAGTTATCATCCACCGTTTCCAGGTATAACTCGTTTTTCTCCACTTGAACCAATTATTTGCCGTGCGCTGTTCATTCTCTAGGTAGTAATTCTCTCGCGCGGCTGCAGAGGGCTTTTTCCTGGGCACAAATCGGCGGAGGATGGCGCAAAACCTTTTTTTCCCCTTTCTGTCTGAAATGGGCCCACATAAACGCACATCTGAGAGTAGAATCGCTCTGGAAGCACGTCGTCCGACCGTAAAAATCTCCATTTGGCGTATCAACAGCGCCTTAGCGTATGCATTTGTGCGTTCCCTCTATCTTCGTGGATTTAATCCGACTGATAGCCCCGCCTGACGCGCTTCTTTTGTCTTCCAAAGCCATCGCCCTCTTACAGATCTTACTCGAAACATCAGGCTCTTAAATCCACTGGTGTAGCTTTCTGTAACCTGGGTTTGTTTACTCATTCATCACGTGATCCAAAACAGGACAAAATTTGGAATATAACAATAATAATAATAATTTTTATTTTTATTTTTTTAACAATAATTCTCTATTCTACCTTGTCACAAAATACAATAATTTTTTTTTCATTGTATACTTTTAGGTCCCACTGAGCCAGAGAAAGGCTCGTCAGGAGGTTCCACGATAATAATAATAATAATAATAATAATAAAAATGGCCTTATTTAGGATGACTGAGACTATGAAATCTCTTCTTACATATAAGCCTTCTTCATATAAATGTAAAAAAAGAAGATAGCTTGAAAAAAGTACAAAGAAGACTATTTTGTGGATTTAAAAAACCTAACCTAAGTGCTTAGGAAAATCAATGAATGGAAAGGAAAAGGTATTTGTATGTTAATGATTGGTTTCAAAAATACTCCGCCAATTGTCGATTTTTGCCTTTACAACATTTTTCAAGGAAGTAGGAATATGAAAAAAGCCTGATCGAACCGGGATTGGAACCCGAGTCTCCGAATTACCGGTTGGTTGCTCTAACCGCTGAGCTAATCGGGCAGGGCAGCTAAGTGGTAGAGAAGAGTGTAACAGATCAAATTCGAGGTAAATATAGTTGATGCTAAAATCGACATCTGGACATAAATATCATAAGATTGATTCGCACGAGAGTTTTTGTCTTCGAATAGAGTAAAATCGTAAGAAAAAAATCTATTTCTATTCAAGTATTTGATTGACTTGCTGAGGAGAAATAATTCTATACAAAATGGTATCTCAGCTGCTCACTATTAATCAATGCTATCGGATTTTAAGGACCTAAAAGCAGCGGTTTTTCGTAAAATATTTATAAATTTAGAAGCATTTATAGTAGAAGAATTTAAATAAATTCTATCTACCTAAGTTTTCAAATTAATCCGTGGAAAATTCAGCACGTATCCGGACTGTGATATGATGATGAATATTACGGAATAAGTATCATCAAGCCTTAAAAAAGTAAATGATAAATATGTTTAAATTATCGGCTATAGAATGAAATATAACATTCTATATAATAATAATAATGCAAACTTTATGCAGCTCATTCTACATAATTTTGTTTCAGCATTATTTTGTTCGTAGCTGTAAAATAATTTAAGGTTTTCGGATCGTATAGTTTCAGTTAAATGCCTAATAATTTGTAATATCCGCCATCCGTATACCCATCGGCATCTTATGAAGTCCTCTTGCGAAGACGCGGATCCAATATCGCCGTCTTGGTATGTCCAAGTGAGCGTGGTTAACAGTGAGGGAGAGTCGATAACTGCTCCAGTTAACGAAGACTATTTCTAGCCTGATAATTAAACGGAAGTTCCTTCAGAGTGTCCGTGGAGAATTCGGTATGAGTGAGGAAATGGAATAAGCACTAGAGATGTAACTAGACTTCACCGTGTAGGGAACATGAAAATCTAGGAGGAACAGGACTTTCAGCTGATGGGCAAAAATGAAACAATTTTCTATAAACTTTAAATGACACAGGGTAATAATTATAATATTAATGATGCAAAAGAAATGTAGCCTGCAACCGATAAAAGTGAGGTTTACGTGCATTTCTTATGAGAATGGTTTTTCATCTCTGGGTACGAACTGGGGCCGTTCAGGTCTTGGCATTGGCGAGAAAAACGCTTTTTTTAGACAGACGGACAGACAGACAGACAGACACCGTTACGTTTTTAATATATATAGATTGAACGTCTTTCTTAAAGGTGAATTTTACTTTTATTTGTAAATGTACTTGTAAAAAATTAATGTTTGTAAGTTTGCAATTAAGTATTTGTAGTTTATTGCATGGATATTTTTTCGTGATGATTGTAATGACTTCTGACTTGTCCTATACTTACATGTGTTTGTTCTATAGACGAATAGATTACTATTCTTTAGTCTTAATTGATATCTTTCTGACCAGGACATCGAGTCAAACCGAAAACCGAAAAAGTCGTTATTCTTTCGGAATTGAAAACCGGTTCGAAACAGGAATTCGTTATTCATTCCCCTCCGAATTTTATTTGCGAAAAAATACCAACTTTATGTATGTTTAAGTCGATGAATACTTACTAAACATATTCAGTTTCGAATTGCAGCTAAGTGTTAGTTTAATTCTACAATTGGTGTAAATTAAATATTTGTATAAAACAAACATTCAGTGGGATATAGTGCTACAATGGTCGAAAGAAAAATAACCGGTTTGGAGTTGGAAAAAGGAGCTAAACCGGTAATGAACCGAAATTTTCTTCTTTTTCTTGAACCGAAATGAAAAATATCACTGTTCGATCGATACTATGCCTTTAACCCTTAAAATCTGGATAGAATATCTAATCGAAATTGAAGAGGAATTTTCTTATTAGGGTTCAAAGAAAGTAAAGGCCTCTCAAATTGATGATTTAAGACGTTGTGTGCTTTTTTAATTCAGTGTTAGAGTTCAGTGATGAAGGATGGACCAAGATATGAATGGGGCAAGAGAATATGACGGGGGTCGTGCCCTTTCTCCTTGCCTAATCCCTTTCTCGGTAGAGCCATTGCATTCACTCTATGAACCAGAATAGTCAATCATTTTCTTTGTATCCATCCATTCCGAAACTAAAATAAATGTGAAATTGGAAATGTAGTAAAACCTGGTTAAGTCTCTACTCAAGGTAAAAACTGAAAATCGGGATAATCTTAACCGGGATATAGTAAATTTTCTTTTTTTATTTATCTGAAAATCTGAAAATATATGGAAGTGTTTCTTGGCTCTTCAAATTTTAAGTATTTTCTTTACACCTCAAAGAAGAGAAGTATTCTTTAGTTTGATTTACTTGCCACAACTGTAGTCATATACAAAGAATTCTCGAACCGTTATTGTGTAACACTGGTTGCCTTCTTGCACTACTTGTTAAGAATTGTTTCCTTTGGCATTTCCCATCAAATTAAAACTAAATGTCCCTTACTCTTAGACCTTGTGGGATCGATACGATAGCTGAAATCGCTCCCACTGTTTGTACTGTTTCATCAGAAATCAATCATACTCTATGCTGAAGGTTTTCAAAGTCAATTATCGATAACTTTCTTTTTCTAAGCAATAGTTGCTACAGCTCGGGCCAATCCTTCGTAAGAAATACACGGGGATTTATGTGGTCTCTTCATAACCTTAAACGAAGTATAGGCTTAATTAATCAACTTTGCTGGACAAATTAAACACTTTGTATAGAATTTCACTCTAATACACCACCACACACGACCGGTTTCGACTAGTAATAGTCATCTTCAGGTCTATATAGATCTATGTATTTATCTAGACCTGATGATGACTTTTATAAATTGAAACCGGTCATGTGTGGTCTACATCTACATATGTACCCTGCAAGCCGCCTTTCGGGGTATGGCAGGGGGTGCAAGCACCACGACTTTACTCTCCTTGTCGATATTGGTTATCGTTCTCTGAAAAAATTAATGCTTGAATCGACTGGTTCTAGCATCTATTTCTCTGATCTTTATCGCGGTATCAGAACGGCCTATTTAACAAAGAGGGCGCATAATATCGGCTACATCTACTATGAACATACTCTGTCTGAATTTATCTAGTAATTTAAATCTCTGATTGAGCATTCTTTCTTCTAAAGATTCCCATTCTGCCTCCTGAAGCATCTGAGTAACACTCACCGATTTATCATAGCAATTTTTTACAAAACGTATTACGTGTACGTGGTGGTGTATTATATTGGTGGAATTGAATACAAAAGGGTTCAATTGTACAGTAATGGAATTCCACAAAGTTACAGCTGTTACCATTGATTTTAATCAATTTTGATTTGACGATGGGTTAAATGTTAGAGGATACCAGTCTGAAGACATTATTTGTGTATTTATTTACATATGCCATTTTTATGGAAATTCGCCCCCACTTTTCACCCTTAAAGTCAGTCCTTATAGCAGATTTAAAACCTCAGTGTCAACAGCCTCTTCGTCCCACTGATCTAATAAAAAGGCAAAAATTCCTCGCATATAAATCTCGACCGCATCTGCCGCAGTGCCAAAAACAATCGGCCTTCGTTTTGGCAGATAACATTCCGTCGGAACAGTCCCGAGCTTGTTTTTATATCTTTTCGTTCCATTGATTATCCAAAGGAATTCCATCGAGTGGAAGGAGCCATGCAGAGCGACAAAACCAGCGGTTCGATTTCGGGATTCGATTGAAGTGGACTGTACATGCGATGTCGTGTTTTCGGTTCCTAGATTGCATAATTGCTACGATACCGCGTCTGCTGATAATTGCTAGGATACCATGGTTGTTATAACGGGTGGAAGGGTTGTTAGCTTCCCCAACCCATTGTTATGTCTTTGTGACTTTTCTATTTTCTCTATATAATGACAGAGGGTTAGATGGAAGAAGAAACAACCTCGTCTCAATCTCGTCCTACAATAAAGACTGCTTATTATTATAATTATTATCATTATTATTATCATATTATAACATTAGCTACCATTAGCTTAATTATTATTATATCATAAAATTAGCTACCATTAGCTTTGGAAGGGAATGAGGCTTACTAGGCAAGATGAGGAGTTAAGTAATTTGCTATTTCTTTTTTAGTGTATATAACCCGCGAGTAGCCTTTTAGCTTATGGCAGGTGATGTACACATTGTTATATATTATTTCGTCGATTGTTGTGAGTCCAATACGTCAACAGTGATGCTCTCGATTATTGTGATGTCTGCCTGTGAATTGTATAGCTCGAAAGTTGTGATGAACCTCAACCCCTTCATTATTAGCTATCAATTCGTTTGTAGAGGCTTTGAGACATATTAGGTGAGGAATGAAGTGATTCGCAACTTTTTCCTTTGTCTATGTATCCCGCAATTCGCCTTTTAGCTTGTGACAGGTGATGTGTACATTATTATATATCATTTCATCCATTGTTGCATCCATTGTGAATTATTTAGCCAGAAAGTTGAAATTAATGTCAACTGGTTCATTATTGGCTATTAAAATCTCTGGAGAGGCAATGAGGCTTACTAGTTAAATTCGTCCATTGTCACTTTTTACGTTTTCCATGGTAACTCTCAAGTAAATGGATTTTTCTGGGTATTTTTAGTAAATAAATAAATGAAACGAATTCTTGAAGCGAAGAGTCTTTGCATCCATATCTCTGGGGCATGTATGTTTAACACTGGTTATATATCACCATTTTTCTCAGAAATGCCTATATCGTATATAACCCCAGGGAGGACGCATAATATCCAGAACTTCTTCCAATAACGCATTTTCACGCATACCATTTCGGGAAATATCGTTCATCTATCTTTGAACTCATCTACTCGAAGCTTGGTTTCACATCTCTTCCACAATTAACTAACAAAAGATCTGATGAGGAAGTGAGGCTTACTGTGAATTATGGAGTAATTAGCATAACCAAATGCTAAAACTGCAGCTAACCCAGATAATTACAGCACAATAACCTCATGAAAACACTTCATAAGTAATTATTAAGTAATTATCACTCCAGAAAGTAATTATCTAAATGAACACCACTACTCAAAATCTCTCAGTAACTTTCATATCATCACCGTCTTGCGCAAGCTGAAACTAAAGTAATTGAAACATTTTCCCCTATCCCAAGTACAGATGAAAAGTATTACACTCTCCCAAAAAGGTAGTTAGGTAAGGAACAATAACACTTAATTTTTTTATTTATCTAGATGAATGCCACTATCCAAAATCACTCGCAATTCAGTAACTTTTATATCACCACCTTAAGCAAGATGATAAGAAAGTATCTGAAACATTATCTATACAAAGTACAGATGGAAAGCATTAAACTCTCCCAAAAAAGGTATTTAGGTTAGGAACGTTTTTTGCCAACTAATTCCAGCCTTAAATCTCTATTCGGGGTAATTTATTCGTGGAAGATAACTACTTTACTCTCCGAATGCTCTACGTAAGTTACACTGTTTCATACATCAACTTATCTTCCCTCTAATTAGGAGAGTTTCTCAACCCGGAGTTTCTAATGTGCCCGCAACGGTGTCCCCACCGAATCCTCCTGGTACTTACCTTGTATCCTTGTTGTTTTCTTAACGTTCTCCTCCTCCTTTCAGACACTAGTTGCATAGTCTAAGTGAGTCCCAACTAAGTTCCCATATGCTGATATACGTCTTGCACCTCTTTTGGGTTCCTAATTAGGAAACGCAGCTTCTTGAATGTTTCCTCGATTGTTCTATCAGTGTCTTTTCCCAGGAATACATCTCTATTAAACTCAAGGCATGAGTTTTGCAATGGTTGTTACTTAATGTTTTACAAGGGGAGGATAATTGTAGTCGTTGAATTTTCGGATTATTTTTTCACAAGGATATTTGTCTTTTATTATATTTATGTTTTCCCAGGTATACATAGCTGTTAAACTCATAGCATGAGATTTGCAATGGTATTTACTTAATGTTTTACAAGGGGAATGTTCGTTAAATTTTGGGATTATTTTTTCACTAAGATATTTGTATTCTATTATTTGTTTTTCCCAGGATTACATCTCTATTAAACTCATAGCATGAGATTTGCAATGGTTCCTAACTAATGTTTTACAAGGGGAATTTTCGTTAAATTTTGGGATTCTTTTTTCAAGAGGATGTTCTTACTTTATTATATTTATGTTTTCCCAGGTATACATAGCTATTGAACTCAAAGCATGAGTTTTGCAATGGTTCTTATAGCTGTGTTTTACAAAGAAAATATTCGCTAACTCTTTCTTGAATTCTTTTTCACGAGGATATTTGCCTTTTATTATACATGGGTGGTCTGAAAAGTTTCCGACATTTCGCCATTTCTCGACATGTTTTCTGAAATTTTCTGAAGATTTCTGAAAAATCTGGAGTCGGATACTTTTCAGACCACCCTCCTATTTGTCTTACCCCAGGCATACATATCTATTAAACTCAAAGCATATGCAATGGTTCTTACTTTATGTTTTACAAGGGGAGGATAATTGTATCAGTATCTTTTATTATCTATCTTTTAGGCTTATGATCAAATGCACGAAAACATATTTCGACACGCATGCTGGTTTTATTTGAAACACTGTGAAGTACCCGGAATATCCCTGAAGGAAATTTAGTTACTTTATAAATAAAAATTTATTCTAACGCTATAGTATACGTGCCATCCATAGAATACAACGATTTACTTTAATTATGATTTATTTTCTTGGAGTGTATTTTATCGTTAGCTCAAAATATCTCTAGTGAGCAGTACTTGGGTGTTTGTTATTTGTACCATGTTTGGTTTCTAGGTCATGATAGTGGTATCTGTTTTAACTTCTCGTAGTTTAATGCTCTCATTTTGTGCTGGTTTTTGTAGGTGGTTTCCTGTTATGGATAATATTTCCTAAGCTTAACTCAGCTCTTTTAAGTCATCAACTAAATTTATAAATCTATCTGATACTTTGAATGACCTTTCAGAATTATATTCTTATAAAAAAATTGAACATTTTTACGTTGGAGATAAGTAAAATGGAAGAGGAGAATTCAAATGGTCAATTATGCCCAAATTTTTTTTTTTAAGTCCTTGGATTTCCTCTCAATATTTTAATTTATGCATTTATTCAACTTAGATTCATACAAAAATAAGATAATACGAAGTTTTGCTGATTTATTTCAGAATGTACTATTGAAAAAAGAATAATTATTTTTATATTAGGTCTTTGGTGAAAACAATGAATATTAGAACAATCCATCCTTTACAATACAGCAGCCCAAGTGAGAAACAAATATAGAAACAAAGTTAACATGAAAACACCCATACAATTTAGATTTGGTATGCATCTATGAATTACTTGAAAGAATTGCTGATTCTTGCAAAATCTAAGGAACTCTTACGTAAGGACTCTTAGCTTATCGCAAGGGCTGTTCAACGTAGCAAGTTCATGGACTAATAAAAATAATCATCTTCAGGGTCTGAAGATGACTAGCAAACACCTAAACCGGTGGTGATTTTACATAAACAATTTCTACATAATAAATACAATACCCTTATTAATTTTTTGTTTATCTCTTGAGCTTACTCACGCATAGAGTTCTAAAAATTCCTGGTTAGTTCTCACTGCCGCTCATATTGGATTACGCATTAAGAACAGCACGCTTTCATTTACATTTACATTTACATCTTAACCCTGCAAACCGCCACTGGCGCATGGCAGGGGGTGTAAAACACCGAAAACCCTATCTACCTTTGACAACTCTTTGACTTTCTTCTCCCACCATCCCATTGTTTCCTGTTACATAGAAAATTACATCAATATTCACGGATCTTTAATATCCTAATGCAATTCCTTTGATAGCTTCCCGACTATAGTTTCCCGTTGTTTATTTTCGTTTCCAGGAGCTTTAAGTGAGCAAAATAGGTTCAGCGCTTCCTTTATCCCTTTCATAGCATCAGTCACCATCTTCTGCAATCCACGGATGCACCGTCCCATTTACTGTAATGCCCTTTCACGTCTTTTGCACACCGGATTTCAACCGCCTAGCTTTGAATATTTTCCTAACAAACACACGTATCTTTCGCCGGATTCAACATTTACCTTCCGCTCCAAGGAAACGGCGGTGACTCAAACGCCGTTGCTATGCATCTTTTCCTGGAGGTGTTTATGGTCCCTAAAAGCGCAGTTTATTGTGGTTGCAACTCCTTTGACGCTCTGTGAGTCGGCCTAAATGGCAACACCCATTCAAAGGTGGCATCACAATCTCTCATTTGCCTCCTTCTTTTTTTGCTGACCTGCAAACGCCGCGAAATCATAAACTTTGTTCTTTCTGCGGCATTAGTGTGAGCGTAATTGCGCTAAGTAATTGCTTTGGTCGTTTGAAGTCGCCTCATTTGACTGTTAAAGGATTTGGAAATGTATACGGAGATGGGTGATTCTCAAAGGGGCGTTGTTTAAATTTGGGGAAGACATAATAAGTCCCTTGGATATCTGTATGGATTGGCACGGAATAATTAATCCGTTGAGGATTAGCGTTGTTTTTCTTTCGAGACAGTCTTTCAAGCGTGTTGACCGATGTGGTGGTTTAGAAGAATGGTTATAAGCCTTCAAGTGGTCTGCAATGGTAGCAGGAGATCTAACCGAAGCTTGTAGGGTTGTGAAAGTTATGCCGAAGAGAAGAATGCTGTTCAGATGTTTCGCCCAAAACGATTCACCCAATGACTGTTCTCCTAAAAATGATTCACCCAAGACTTTTTGCCCAAAAACTTTTCCTCCAAGACTTTTTTGTCCAGAGATGTTTCACTCAAGAATTTTTGCCCAAAGACGTTTCGTCCAATACTTTTTTCTCAAAGATGTTTCACCCAAGATGGCGTAGAATGGAGAAAGTAAGCTGGGTCGATAGAAAAACGAACGATGAAGTACTGGAGATGGTTGGGGATAAAAGGGTAATTAGAAATGGGTGGGTCAAATATTGAGAGGGGAGGGATTATTGAAGAAAGCGATCGAGGGAAGAATGCTAGGAAAAAGACAGAGGGGAAGACAAAGACAGAAGTCGTTAGACAAATTAAGGGGTGGGATGAATTCAATGATTATTATTATTATTGACCAACGTATTGGGCGAAATTGGAACTAAAAATTCCCATCTTCCATTTAACCCTTACATAATACATAGATACAAACATTAAGTTATACAAAATATAAAAAACTACTAGCATATGAATTACCAAATCACTAAGCAATATACAGATTTATGCCGGAAGTTGTACAAAATATAATAATATTAATATTTTTATTGGTCCGAGGACATGGAAAACATGTATAAGACAAGTCAGATAATCATATAAAACACTATCAACAACAAATATTGTTAAACATTACACATACCATACAATTTCTTATTAAATATTTTATAATTAAAAATGTTACAACTATGTAATACCCTCATTATTTAAAAAACTATACTAAAGTATTGCAATTAACTTGGGGTATAATGCCATCCTCCGAATGCAGTATGATTGAATATATAAAATTCTCACAATATCGTATGAAAGGGGTACTTGACTTTGGTTTAAGATTTCAGATTGACGAAATGCATGAGAAAAATGTTAATGGCTATGAAAGAAGATAAGGACAAAGAAAAAGCTGTATGGATGCTGTGGAATGATTCAGTTTAAGGAGTTAGAATAATAGCCATGAGTTCATGAATCTCTTGTATTATAGGCAAAAAGTACACTTGAAAATTCCGTGCCATATATAATGCTATAATACGGTGCCAAAAATTAAGAAAATAACCGAGGATATCGGCGCATTTGGCGAAGAAAAACAGAAGTGACGGGAATAAATCACAGTGGGAGATTTAGGTGCTTTGGCAGCACTCCAACACGAAAAAGAATTGGGGAAAGAAGGGAAAGTGTGGGAGGGAAGCCGATTGAATGATGGAGAGGGAATTTGCTTCAATTAGGCCTCTCAATGAAGCGGAAGTTGTTTGCAATTGTGTCAACAGGTATTCCTTAAATGGCGATCCATTCGCACTTTATTTGCTTTATAATCTTCCCAATTTCCTCCTCTTTGTTTTGCCTCCCTTATGGACTGGAAACAGTTCCCTTTCTGTGTAAGCACGTTGTTTGCCACGGTTATTTACGGATCTCTGATATAGGAGTATGCTCTTGTATTTATCTTACTCTCTTTGTACACATTACATATATATACATATTACAGAGGAACTTCGATAGCTCGAATATCGATTACTCGAACATCGATAATTTGAATCTTGATTAATCAAAACTCGAACATCGATTACTCGAAACTCGAATATCGATTACTCTAAACTCGATAACTTGAATATCGATTATTCGAAACTACTTGAATCTATATTACTCGAATCTCTATTACTCGAGCCTCGATAACTCGAAATTAAAAAAAACTCGTCCCTTTAAAATTCGACCCTTAAAAACTATCGAATCTTTAAACTTCAAACTTGGATAACTCGGAAACTTGAGTCTCGAAAAGTCCAACCTTGATAAGTAGAACCTCGATAACTCGAAACTTGAAAACTCGAATATCGAAAACTCGAACCATAAAAACTCTCGAATCTTTAAACTTCGATATCTCGAAAACTTTCTCTTGAACTCTATCTCGAAAACTCTAACCTCGATAGGTAAGAACCTCGATAACTCGAACCTTTAAAACTTGAATTTTGAAAACTCGAACCTTATAACTTCGAACGTCATAAATCGAACTTCGATAGGTCGAGAAGTTGATGCTCGATAGCTCGAACATCGATGAGTAGAATATCGATAACTCGAACCTCCAAAAGTCGAACCTCCGAAAGTCGAGCCTCCGGAACTCGAAGTTGAAAATTTCGAACCAGATTTTGAGCATTATCACACGTCAGAAAGTCATTCTTAAGATTTTGGCAGAATATTATACACCATAAATATAGAATGTCACGATATTCTCATGTTTCAGTTTTAAATTCGTGTTATCTATTGAATCAGCATTACTTAACATAGTTGTTTACGGGTAAGTATAGGCAAAGTCTGAAAGGGAAGTAAGTCATTTTATTTCATACTTTTAATGTACTGCATATTTTGAGATTATGGTGAAGGTTAGAAAGCGGGGGAAATCAGTATAAAAGTTGAGTTTAGAAAAAACTCGGTGATGTACCCAGGCGATAAATCTGTCATCCCTGACTCGGAAAAGGGTTTGCATTTGCTATTAAAGGCTCTGAAAGACAAATCTAATGATTAAGGAGAAGACAAACACAAAGAAATTAAATTTATTTGATTTGCCAAAGAAAAAGGAGCTAAGTTGACACTTGATCAATCATTATAAGAAGAAATTCTCTTTCTCTCTCTAGCGATGGAAGGTGTACAAGATGAAGTTAGAAGGAAAGTAGCGGTAGATAAAGAAAATTATACAAAGCGAAGGGAAACGATGAAGTCTTAATAAGGATATCAGGAAAAGATTGATAAAACCCTGGGAGTGATTTTCTGGATGGTTGCTAAGCGTCGACACTTAGCAACGGGGAACATCAAAAGATTGTTGACCTTCGAAATGGTTGCGTAGGTTGGATAAAAATACGCTGAGTCGATAGAAAATCAAACAGGAAGCGCTGGCTGGAGAAGAGAGGATTTTGATTAAGGAAATAAAACAGAGAACAAAATGAGGTGTTGAATGAGGAGGTGATTTGCTAAAGGAAGCTGTAAAAGATAGAATACAAGAGAAAAGACAAAGGAAGATAAATACATATGATATTTGGAGATTTGTTATATGTTATGCCAGAATACGACTACCTTATGTTCTAAACTTGCCCACCAATATACAAAATTAATCCAGATAATCTTATCTCCTAATCATTGTTCGTGGATAAGTAAATGACTCGTTCTCATATAATTGGAAATTATAGCTATTTTTTTCAACATTACTTAATTTTTTTTCCTTTCTGAATATTAAGTGAATCTGTTTAGACATTCAGATACAGGGTCGGTATCTCCAATTCATAATCCTTGATCTCAAGGTTGGTAGGATTTGGAATTTTCCGGATTTTGGAATAATTCGTTGGAGTTTAAGAAAATTGATACAAACTCAGTCATTTAGAGAGATGGATTTTTATTTGACATAAAAAGAACTTAAATAAAATATAACAGCTAATTTCCCCCTCAAAATTATAGTTAATTTCCCCCTGAAGGAACTAAATTCAAGTAATAATGTATTTAAACATTTAAACAACATTTAAATGTACATGCCGAAGCTATTGGTTAATTTTTTTGATAAAACAATATAGCGTTTGTTTACAATGTTACCTTAGCAATCGTTTCGATGACGAAATTTTTATTTTTTTGAGAAAACATTATTTGCAATTTGACTTGCAAGGTCCAATTTTAAACCATATGTATTGCAGGAGGTTACATTATTTGGCAAAAATGTATAGCTTACTTTCGATTTAAAAAGTTTTCTATTACTTTCCTAACCATGAGATATAAGCTCATTTATCCGTACCTTTCATACGGGTCTATCTTTCCCATTTAATGTTACGAGATTCGAGTTCAAAAATGCCTTAGTCGTCAGGGAAACGGGTTGTTGATACTTATAGAATTGTACAATTATTTCGTCATCCTTTTCCGAATTTTTATAATTTTGGCTGTACATGATATTTTAAGACCAAAATAAGAATATTTATTCAATTCCCTTTCTTTTGGTACTTATCTCGATTTTTTAGAGACCATTATTTCTAATTTAATCATAGAAAAGAAAAATGTCTGCAATCTATAAAAATTATACATACATACAGAATTATACGTGTATTTCTTATACAGATGTTTTAGAATCGTCCAGAGTTGAACCCATGACACTTTGGTCGAACGAATATCGATGTAATCCATTGGATCTTTAGTGAATCACGGAATTTACTTCCTTATCTCGTCGGGAAGTGCGTGGAATTAACATTCGAAAATTTCCGTGTATTTCTTACAGGAATTACTGCCATCAGATCAATAATCATACAAAGATATAAATATATAAACAGATAATAAAATTATAATATAAATGTATGGTACTTCAATTAGGACGTACTTAATTACGTGCGGATACGAAATAATCAAACGGAATAGCGGTTGCCTCATTTAAGAGCCCATGCTAGCCTACGTGGTTAATTAAGTCCATGGCTTGTCCCTAAGACCAATAAGATAGGATAATTGTGTTACAAAGGGAGGTTTAGCTATCTAGAAGTTGATGAAAGGGCGTTAAGCAGGGAATTTAGCGCACGTTAACCTATTGAGATCTATAGGGCTAATGTGGGTTGAAAGTGTCGGTAAGAATCCCACGTGAAACTTAATCGCACATGTGACGAAACTCGGCTCTTTTCTTAAACCAAGTTTCATAACCGATTCCGTCGTTAACGCACTGCTGTCATGGGAACGTCATGGCAACCGTGAAGCCCTCCACAATGCAGAGATCTTTGTTTCTCAGTTCCATTGGGGGAATGCGGCGAGTAAATGCACTGTGGTCTGAGACAAGAAGTCTTGTCATGTGCAGAACGTGCTGCTCCAGCGGTCGGAGTCGCAATTGCCGAGGTGACGTCCTTATTTCCATTCTAATCTGCACCGCACAAGTCTGCGTTACAGAGATGATTATTTTCCCGGGAGTAGTTAAACGGCTTATCTCGGATTCGACCTGCGCAAGTGGACGGAGAGTGAGCAGTCTTTTGTGAGGGAAAAATAAGGAAATGTCCGGCGAATTTCAATGGGAAATTCTTATGTAAATGCCTAAACGAACCCAGAGTTGGGATGGGCTGAGTGATTAAAAAGGATTTATTTTCTTGTAGTACAAAATATCTGGAAATTATAGTGGTCCAAATGCAACAATGGAATACTTTAATGGATTGCTTATATTGTCGATTAAATATGATTATAGAATATCTAAATGGATTTTTTACATTGTTGCTTATTGTTTAAGGTCTTTATTAAGTCGAGATTGAGACTAAAAAGTCTCTTCTTCCATCTAACCATGTAAATGACATTAATAAAAACGTAAGTAATGTAGGTGTAAGTAGAAATAGAGTGTTAATAATAGAAATAGATTGTTAAACGATTGTGAGGAGCGGGTATGACTCTATATTGTTGCCTTACCTAAATATCAAGTACTAATGCCGTATTCTTAGATATCATTGTGTTTGAAACTATAGGAAATAGTGCGAATTAGCAGAAATTTTAAAATATGTGGCTCTTTTGTTACATTAACGAGAGTAAATTTAAAGCTTGCTAAAATAAGATGGATGTTTTGGCTTTATGAAATTCAATACAGGGAATTTCATTTACTTTAGGTATATGCATGATTATTTCTGATCAAATTTTTTGATGAATGTAATATTCATGATTTGTCTTTCCTAATTTCATAACTTTCTCTACTCTTCGTCTGAAGTCTCCCTCCGTAGACCCTTTCAGACTATTACTTGAGTCATTTTTAAGATATTTATTTCATAATTATTCATCTACGTAATCCCTCAGATATTTTTACATCTAAAACTCATTTTGTAAATATTTCTTTGAATTAATTTTGTTGGATTTTTCTAATTCATGCATTCCTAAATATTGCAAATTCGTTGGATTTTATTCTTTGGCATTAACCCTAAAATGTCGAGATATCTCTTTTTAAATTTACTAAATTAATGACCACAACAATAGAGCTCCTTCCTATGCAAAAACCCCCTTGTATCAAGATGTTAAAGTTCTCTGCAAGTGCTACAATTAGGGTCTCTACATGGTGACAATGAGGATTTTAACAATGCGGCAGTTGCAGTATTAATAATACAACAATGAATATGTCTTTTATACAACAATGAATGGTCCATTTATGCAGCAATAAATATCTCATTTATGCAACAATGAATGTTTCATTTATACAACAATTAATATCTCATTTATACAAGAATAAATAACTCATTTATGCAACTATTAATGGTTCATTTATGCAATAATGAATGTCTCATTTATACAACAATTAATATTCTCATTTATAAAACGGTCTCTATATTGACGACATGGAAGAGTGAGAGATCAAATTAATAATCTCGTAATAAATCGCGTAGTTCTGAATGAATCACATTCAGTAAAGCAAAGGATGACTCCCGTGTTTATTTTTCAATCTGCGAGAAAGACATCGTTCGCCCAAAATCCTAGATAAACAGTTAATGGGCTTATCCGAACCCCGTCTCCATGGCAGCGGGCGTAAACGGATACAGTACTCTGGATTTTATGTGCAGAATTACTCTCCCAAAATTACGAGTTCCGCCCAAGATTTTTTAACGGCCGACTGTATTAAGAGTTAGCTTTATGTCCCCCTTCGTTAGCGTTTTCTTAATTTATTATCCATTTAAGCGGACTGTAGGCAGAGTGCTTCTCATAATAAAATCTCTCCCACCAACGTTGTGTGTACATGTTTTCGGTCTCTCGCCTGTACGTTGCCCTCCGTTTGCTCATTGGAGTTTTCAGACACTCTTGAGTCTACCTTTCATAAATAGGTGCTCCTCCATTTTATGTGAAACTTATTTTTTAAAAGATTCTAGGTCACAGCCTGCACCAATAAGGGCAACGGGAAGGTCATTTTCTGCTGTGTAAAAAACCGAAAAGTCATCTGAAAAGGATGAGATTTCGAGTCTAAGTGTCATGGGTTCGATCCTAGAAGACACCAAAGTGACGACTTTTCTCATAGGAATGCATTGCGCCGATTTTCGGATTTTCTTTCGGAGCACTTACAGAAACTATTGTGAATTGATTCCCTAAAATAGAATAGAATAACTTATTGATTCACACACTAATACATGCATAGCATAGTAGTGCTAAAAGAGTAACGGAAGAGTCTGTTTGCATGTTGGTAACTCGACTATTATTGCTTGTTAAAAACTAATATTATATTGAAAACAATTTTAAAATTACAAATTTACATAATAAATTTACAAATTAGAAAATATACATACAACTCGAGTAGCATGTTACAGAAAATGTAGAATAATACATAAAAGTATCATAATACATAAATGTGAAAAATACGTAATCACCCAAGCAGTACCACACATTGTGTTATACGAGTATATTTATATCAACATCTTCAAATATATCTGTTGTTGAATAGTAAAATTTACTTATTAAAGAGATTTTGATTTTTTAAAAATAACACATGGTTCGTAGAAAGCTTTGGTCTCATCATGGTTGTCTCTTTGTTATAAACCCTCCTTTCCATATACTGGGAAGATATTTATCTCACCACCATAATATTGACCGTGGGCATACATTAATACATTAAAAAACCAAACATATCTCCCATGTTGATACTGGGTTCGACTTCACCGAAAAAATGCATTGTGCTATATAGTTGATATTGTCGATACTGAACGTGATTTAGCTGTTTAAATTTCAGTTATTGTACTATTTAGTAATTACACATATAAAAGTTTATCAACAGAGATTGTTAGTAATGCATTCAGTGGTTGAATTGTAATGTAGAGGAGTTTATTGGCTTATGAAAACGGAAGTCAGTGTTAAATCACTTGTTTCACGCAATTTTAACAATGAGTAAGTCAACAATCACCACTATAAATACCTTATAAATAATCACTACTTGACTCAATGTTAACAATCAGTAATCAACAATACCTTTATCAAAAGTTTAAACAATGAGGTTAAACAATCGAGATTTAAAATAAACAGATATAAATAAAAATTTAAATTAACCAAAACTGATAGAAGTACCTAAATTAATACAAATATCAGCAGAAATTCAACAAATTCTGCGCAAAAACACAATTTTAACATAATAATAATTATCATTTTTCTTTATTATTTTAATGTTTTTATCAGGTAAACAATACAAGTTACTTGAATATAAAAGAAAAAAGAAAGACGTCAATTCTACCTCTTAAAATTATTACTATACCACTTTCCTTTATTCCATAACTTGGCGTGATAAATTCATTCGATCCAGAGGGTCATATGCTATCGCGGGATGAAATTCTCGGTGGATTTGGGTGTGATGCTGGATTGATGAAGGTCCAGAGGAATAGAAAGAAGAGTAAGGAACTGTTTCGGTCGAATCCTTGATTGATGATCTCCTTCATATGAAATATATGAAATTCTGAGGCATATCTGAGGATAGAGGAGGGATTCTGAATGGTATTTGAGACCGATGGACTTTCGATGAAAGCGGAATTCCCTTCAGCTGTCCTTCAGAATCATCAATGTCCTTATCTCGATCCAAGCGCACTTGAATCCCAAATTATGATTCTAGTTGAATCAACAGAAGAGGTGCTGTATAGCGGGTAAAATCATAATGTAGGTTTATAAAATAGTTAGACTGATATCCATTTTAGGGTTGCCACTTTATTTTGAGCTGAATCCCGGGCAATATAAGTGTTTCCGGGAATCTCCGGACAAATCCCCGGACATTTCAGTCCACCATTGAAAATTATAGGAAAATAATTGAAAGTGAAAGAGAGAATGGATTATTTTTTATGAATCATTCCTGAATATATCTTTGAAAAATCAATCTTGGGTCGGTCTAACTAAGTTATATTATTTATCTGATAAAAACAATAACAAGAAAAGAAGAAAAATAAAGATTTATATTATGTTGAAAACGTATCTTAACGCAGAATTGTTTGAATTTCTGTTCATATTTATATTAATTTTATGCTTTTATCAACTTTGGTTAATTGGCATTTTTACTTACATATTTTTAATCGCGATTGTTGACCACTATTATTTAAACTTTTGATAAAGATATTGTTAATTTCTGATTGTTAACATTTGATCAAGTATTAATTATTGATAAAGCATAGATATTTTTGATCGGCTGGATTAAACCAGATTGTTGACTTACTCATCGTTAAAATTGAGTGAAACAAGTGATTTAACAATGACTTCCGTTTTCATAAGACAGTAAACACCTCTACATTACAATTCAACCACTGAATCCATTACCAACAATCTCTATTAATCAACTCTTATATGTGTAATTACTAAATAGTACGACAGCTGAGGTCGATTCGCACACGTGGGTCCCCATCAAGAATCGAACCCGGGAGTTTTTTCACCAAGGGCAGAAATGATACCCACTTGGCTATCTGGGAGCACGTTAAAAGAATAAAATTAGCTTGGTAGTTCAGTGGTTAGAATACCTGCCCGGAAAGTGGGAGACCTGGGTTCGAGTACCAGTCAAGTCACAATTTTTCTCTTCTCGCAGAAGTTTGGGTCAGTCGCCCAACTTCATGTGCAAAGTTTCATTCCATTCCATCAATTACACAATTAAAAAGTTATTCTAATGGTGTGTAAATAGTTCATGGATTCCCTTATTCATATTCACTAAAATTGGACAGATAAAAAGAACAGCTAGTCCGTGACTGCTGGTGGTAGCTCAAGAGATATCAAAAGTGTCAAACATTCTCGATTTGAGAAATATAGAAAGAGCACCACCAAAGAAAGAAGAGGAGAAAGAAGGGAAGAGGGAAAGATGCTGATGAATGAAAAAGAAGAGGACGATGAAAGGGAGTATTAGGGATGCAACAATCTCTAGAGGGAAGCTGTTCTCCAAAGATGTTTGAAAAGAGAAAGATATTTATGTGACAGCGTCTTCGTGATAGAACATTGATCTCCTTCTTGGGGACATGGGAATTTAAATGAAAGGGAACCGATTGGGAAAGTGACAGTTGGAAAGAAAAGCGGAGGAATCAAATTCTGCACAATGAGAATGTCCTTCATGACGGAGGGTTTTTACAAGCGATAATGGATCCAATCGTAATGATAACACGAATACGACTTTCGGAGGGTGTAACTCACTGTTTTGTGCGCTCTTTTTGATAGAATATTCTCTTTTATCTAGAAATATTACGTCTCCCGTCAAGCGCGAATTCGGATTGAAAGTCTGTGACAGTTGAATATATTGCTAATTTATTCCATGTACAGTAAAACCCGTATAAGACGTTGTTTCGCCTAATATTCCTTATCGGTCTCATTCACACGAAAAACATGATAAAAATACCGCTAAAATTTCGAGTAATTTATGATGGAATTTTTTGCAACTGATAGCATTAGCGAAAGAAGCATTCATGAAGCGAAGGGAACTGATGACGAAGGGCCTTGATAAAGGAATCAGGAAAAGATAAGTAAAATCCTCGGTGTGGAATGTAATGTTGTACGGGTGTGAAACGTGGACGTTAAGAAAAGAGGATATTAAAAGATTAGAGGCTTTAGAGATGTGGGTGTGGCGTGGAATGGAGAAAGTAAGCTGGGTCGACAGAAAAGCGAAAAAGGAGGTGCTAGAGATGGTTGGGGAGAAAAGGGTAATGATTGAAGTAATTAGAAATAGACAAATTAAATGTGTGGGTCAAATATTGAGAGGAGAAGGATGACAGAAGAAAGCGATCGAGGGGAAAATGCTAGGGTAAGGACAGAGGGGAAGACAAAGACAGAAGTTGTTAGACGAATTAAGGGGTGGGATGATTTACCAAGAATTGAAGGAGAGGGAATTAAATTGGGAATGTGGGGGCACATGAACCTACCGAAAGGTAGAACACATATATAATATTTGCGACTACATAAGTCATAACATAGTTAGGCCTTATTTAATTTTAAATGAAATGTTCTCTAGGAAGTACTCATCTTTTAAAGGTTTAAAAATTCTCTTTCATACGTAACTAGAGGCTCACAAGGAGACCGAGATTGTCTGTATGTTTGTACGTCTTCAAATGGAGGTCTGTTCCTGGAAACTCATCATGAAGTTACTCCGTACCGGGGGATTCAACACATATTCTCATTCGGCATGTGATAGCATATGAGGTACATGTTATTCCATATTCATGATGAGAACAACCCAAGTACAATCGCTGATTACTAATTTATATTTGTAGAACACAAGCTGATTTTTTATATCTCATGATGCGATTGGCTCTTGACTTTCGACCTATGCATACAGATATGTAGCATACCAGTATGTGAAATAGCGTTGTGCAGAATATAACGTCTACGTTATTCACCACCGTTATTGACCTGTACGGATAATCGAATTGTTTTATGGGTATTTTTCTGATCACCAGTCTGGCATATATCTAATGTTGGTGCCCTGACAAAATTTTCACGTCAATGAAGATATTTATTCAGAATTAAATACTAAAAACCCTCATCTCTGTCTAAGTAAGAACGTTATTTTTCTTGCTCATTCAAGATATCATCTAATTACATAATACATCTATCAATTCGGTCACACCCATATATATTTTCATTCAAACCAATTCATTCTTAAAGCTATGTAGTACATACATCTCATGCGTTAGATCTACTATAACAACATGTCTTTCTCTCCTCTTTGAACTATTTAAATTCTCCGTAAGAAAGCCTTGGAATTATTTTGCTTCTACACATCCTTACTATAATTACCAACCTTTACAGTATATCCTTTGATATTTCTAATGTAATAAATGTACATATATATACATATTGCACGTGCGAAGTAAGTGTACTCACCGTAATGTACACATCACTTAATAGGGTACAGATCGCTTAATAACGTACACGTTATTTGCCTATTTATTCACAAAACTTCTCCATAATTTCCTATCCTTGCATAGATCTTTAGCTACATCCATACATACTTATAGCACTGTTTTCATAAAGCCATACAAACATCTCTTTAGAATCGGAATAATGCTCCACGATGCTGAAACTGAAACCTCACTAAAACAAGTTCCATTACACGTAATTATTTCGGCTTTTCATTCCCATTTATTAATATATTAAGTTAAGTCTGGAAGACGTAGTAAGGCTCTTTGATACGTTTCTTGATATCCCAGTTTGCCAGATCTTTCAAAGGTCGGAATAAACGCTTTATAGAAGTCAATTCATTAGGAAGTGAGACTGTGGGCGGCCTCCAGCCTTGTTTCAAAGATACGAGACTTGGAGGAAGTTTGCGCAGAGGTCTAAACTTACTCTTTAAGCCTTTGCAGCGAGAGAACTACTTATCCGAATGGAGTGGAATGCCCACCGAAGATCACGTAGGACTCCTTTTCATTAACCTCTTGATAAAATGGGAGAGACCTCAATCTCACGCGTGCCTTCTTATGGCAATGCTACTCTAATTCTCAACAACTAGACGTTGAAACATGATGTGAGTTAAGTTTGCGCTGCTGGGATGAGCTGTATGAGGGTTTTTGTGGGTGAAATTGGAGTTGGGACTGTGCTGATGATGAATGAATGTGGATAAGAAAGGAAAGTGTTGTGTATGAAATGGAGGTTTTGGAATGGTTGAGACATATATGGATCTCAAATTTAGATCACTATTTTCCTCCAGTAACCAAGTTAAATTTTTAGGGAAAAAGATTCAATGGACGCCGAATATGTATTTATTAAATATTTCTATAAAGGTAAACACCCTGTAAGCATAATATCAGTTCTCCAAACCCTTAGCTAAGAATAGAAAAGAGTTCAAAAGTAGATGTTGTAGTCTAATTAAATGATAATTGTTATTTTTGGGGTTCCCGGATAGCCGTGTGGGCAGCGCGTTCGACTTCAATGAAAGCGGTCTCGGGTTCGATTCTCAGTGGGATCCTACGTGCGAAATGACCTCAGCTGTCGAAGCACTTTTCACAATACTACTAATGTTGTTTTGTATTATTTGGATATTTTTAAAAGTGACCATGTGAAAACGATTAAGTGATAATTTGGACCGAAAAGTAACATTATAGACTGTGACAGTGAACTGTAGTTATTGTAATCAGAGGATATAGGTGGTGTAAATGTTTTGGTGGGGGTGACAAGGAGGTGTGTGTAGATTAAGTCTTGATGTAGTGTCGTGGTGTTTGAATACTGTACTGTGTGGGTAGTAACGTTAATTGTGGAATATTTATCTGTGTAACGTCTGGTGTAGGAATTTGGGGTTTGAATCATGTTGCTTATATATAATGGTTGGGGCTGCCACCAGAAGTAATTCTATTTACAGCATATTTACTAATAAATAAATTAATATATGAATCTAGAACTTACCACGTAGAAATACCTTATTCAAGGAACTGTTTTGTCTCTATATTCTCCTCAGTAAATGCAGGATATACTGGCTTACTGTGAGGAGAGATGGCTGTAAGAGAGTCTATAAACTCCCACTGACTCTTAAGTCCTGCACCTACCTGCAGTGCTGAGTACCGCTATCACAGTCCTCATAAAGCTCAGCGACTGCTTCGAATGAGTAGCTTACCTATTGCGAAATCAACCGTCCTAAGGACTCTTGATTGTTTACCCTATTGTTTCCAGGCAATACTTCAACAATCTCACCATTGATTGTTGTCTCTTAACGTTGGATTAAAAAGCCATTGTTTCTCGACTATAAGTCTTCTCGAGAGAGCTTTACTACTGGTGTATTTTGATAAATTGAATTACAATAGTACTTAGTACTAATGGAATAGATCTTAGCTTCGCCGAACAGAGCTTAATTACATATATAGTTATTTCAGCGTTTTCTTTTATATTCTTACTATATTTTGTTGAAGGTTTTTATAAATTACTCCGAAAATCTAGCATTGATGCCGCTTTTACTGTCTTAATCAAAATTATAATATGCCAACTAATCAAATTAACACAGCTAACATTTCTCCCATTCCTTAAAACCAAATATGAGACATGGAATTTTAAGAATCTCCTCCAGTTGATTTCTTTTAGCTCTTTCACTCAAATCTTACCGATCATCCTTCAAGTATCTAAAGAAAGAAAAGAATACTTCCATTACAGATTTTTGATCTGACAGAACATGTTATCTGTTTAGTAAAAAAAGAAATACTTTTGAAGGGGGTATGATAACGTACTTTCATATCGAAGGTAGTACGGGTTATTAATGAGACTCTAACCCCTAAAAAATAATTTAGGAAAGTATTAGTTTATTATTATAATACAATGAATAATTATTCTTATAATAATATACATTATACCATTAGATTCTTTTTAGCTTTTTAAAAATCTTGGTGTATCTTTATCTCGTGGCATGTGAATTTCATTTATTATTATTCATTTTATTATTTTTGTTGTTATTTTATACCTTTGTTGTTATAGTTATGGTTTATTTCTTATAATTTTATTTATCGTTTACTTGTTATTTTTGTTGTTTTCTTTATTGTTTACTTGTTATTTATTGTTATTTATTTATTGTTTACTTGTTAATTATTTTTGATTTATTTATTGTTTACTTGTCATTTATTGTTGTCTTATTTATTGTTCACTCGTTATTTTTATTCAAGTTGTGCCTGAAATACCTATGATATGCAGATTAAATCCATGAAGTCACGATTTAACATGTCATATCTATCAACTATTTCATCGTAGTATTAGTACTTTTAATAGTACTTCGACAGGTGAGGTCATTTCGCACATGGGTATTTCATCGTTCTGGTGAAAAATGTTTTGACCAAATCATAATATAGCGTTAGTTGCTAGGATGCGGCGTAGTACGCGCCCACTCGCAATGAGATGTTAAGTGAATGAGAGACCTTCTCTGTGTCTCCTAAGCCGGTGCTAAGATACGTGGAGGCCGCAAAGGCCAAGTTTGCATTCCTCTTTATGGAAATAGATAGCCGAGTTAAAGCTATTCAATGGCCCTCAGTGTCGTAGGATTCCGTCAAAGGCTTTGATCGCACAAAGTGAGGAATCGCAGGGGCTTCAAATTAACTGCCAACTCTAATTGCAACCCTTATCGGCTTCCCAGACGAATAAGCTTCTGTTTCTTGGGTCTTCTCATGCAGATGGGGGTTTAAACACTTCTGTCCGATTTTCATCGCTCGCCACTACTTTCTTTAATATCCATATTTTTTATTATTACTATGATTAAACTGCAGGTAGATTGTAAGCTTGGTGGCAGTTTTTATACCTGCATACATACATATTAGTGATAAACATAATTAACATAAAATGCATACCTGATAAACATACAATTCCCTCAGAATGATTCCATACATATATTTACCTTACAACTAAATAATGAATTTATAATATTATTTGTAATTGTTTTTACTGGATTTTTCTGGGTTCATGACAGGCCTTCTCGGCTACCGGGAGCAGAACGACAACCACAGAAAAATTACCGAATATGAAGGTTATAGTCACACTTTGAAACATTTTAAAATTTTATGTCTTTGAAACTACTGCTTTCTTTTAATTAAATTGCATGTATCCCATTGACGAATTGTTCGAAATTTTCACACGGGAGAACTAGTTACTATAATAACGATTATCAGTTAATGGATTCTTATTTGGCTTTGAAATTATTTCACAGAAATAAAACTATTTAAATTTGAGACCTTTTGTGAAATTCACGTCTACAATTTTAAAATCAAGAATTTTTAATGGAAAGGATAAACTTGCGTTAAAAGAACGGTCTTTGAAGTCAAGACGATAGCGTATTGACAATGATGGTGTTTACGATTTTTCATCTAATTAAGCGAGGTTCTTTCCTATATTACTCTCCTCCACCTTTAAGCATGATTCCTTCTTTTAAAATTTTACTCTAAAGGAAAAAAAATTTACATTAAGCCTGCTGGTGAGAAAGTTAATCTTTACATGTGTTTTTTAATATAAAGTGATAAAGTTAAACTTTACGTATATTTATCGGAATCTTTTGACATCTCTAGAATCTGACAGCCTACCACTAGGTTCATGGTAGATAGCACACTGTTAGTAAATGTATTTGCGTTTCTTCACAGAATTATATTTACGTTCCTTTAGAGAAATATGTCTGAAATCAAAACGTCTCCTAATATTTATATTTGTAAACATTAAAAAGATAATTCGATGAATGCAAGAATTCAGATTCATGTTCAATTTTTCCACTCATCATTTGATTCAGTTCCGTTCTTTAAATTCATTTCTATTTGAGAAGACTTTTCCTCTCAATAGCTGATTGACATCATTTGCCCTGTTCATAAGCTCGGGTAAGTCAACCGAAAAGTTGGAGGTCACTTAAGAAACAATCGACCATTGATTATAAGTTGAAAGGATATATTAAAGAGTAGCATACATTGATAGCAAACTGTTATATAACTCTGTTTTGGTGGTCAGTGTCGTGGAGAAGTCAATTATTCAATGATATACCAAGGTTAAAATTTGGACAAATTTCCTTTCTTGATTTATAGGCTTATATACGTACTCAATTTTATAATTATGAAGATCATGATTTCAAAATATAATGTGGGAAAACACCGGAGGATGAATATGCATGAAAAGAGTATTAAATATTACATAAATCAATTAAAATATGTTAAATTATTAAATTATTTAGACGTAGGAGCATCGTCAGGTCATAGGTTTTAAAATACAGGACACCCAGTTTCATATACAGCAGTTAAATTTCCTATTTAATACAACAGTGTAATCTGTGCTTGTTTTTTTTCACCCAACTTTTTGCTCATTCTAACAATATAATTTCCCTACTGCCCACCGATGTCTACCTTATTTAGGGCTTATGGAAATAATAACGCAAAAGTCATTGGTAAGAATAATATCCATTGGCCTAAGTATAGTGTAAATAGACTTAGTAACAATAGTACTAAATTTGCATATACGTCAAATATAATATAAGAATTCGATTCAAAATTTTCAAAAATATTGTCTTCCAAGGAATCATAATGCAAAAGTGATTACAATATGATGAGGAGATCATATTTGAGAATTTTTTTTATTTTTCATCTTGATATCTTTAAATGAAAATCAATCTTGACCATCAAAAAATCATCAATTTTTTTCGAGAAAATTTTTCGTCTCCGTCCATCCGAAGTGCATTTTAATTTCCTTAATTAAGAACTTCCTCTCATTCCGTCGGATTTTAATTTCTGAGAAATATTCGCCACCCCTCTGAAAACATGGAACGCTCACCAGTGGGGGATAGTTAGTAGTATGGCGATAACCCTGTAGAGAAATTTTGAGAGAAAACTGTAAATTTAGGGAACTGTAGCATTCATAAATCCAAAGTGGAGAAGGTCAATGATAGATCAATCATGGATAAGGAATAGTGGCAAGGAATAGTCTCAAGAGTCGACTTACGTAGGAAGAAACTTGCTTCAGTCTGATTACAGTACTTCTTACACTCCCACTTTAACGTTCTATAAGTGAGATAGGCCAATCCCGTTTAAAGAAGGTCTACGGGTATCAAGGCAACCCGATAAAGCTTCTGCAATCCTTATCCTCTTTCAAGAGTGCATATGTCTTACCTAGGATGATGTGTGGAAGATATAGCAGTTGATATGTGGGGATGAAGGAAATGTGTGCTTATACTCCCAATCGTCTTGGATGTGAGGATCATAGTTTTAAAAACTTCGGAATAGAAAATAGATGTAACGAAGTATTAGTTTATTAATAGAGGATGCAATGTTTTGTATACGTCATCGAACTAGAACCTAATCACAATCCGAGACCGAATGACGAACCTAAGCCATAAAGATGTTATTTTTGTCAATGAAAAATCAATCCCGAATCGAAATATAACTAACTATATCCAGCGATATGTGGTGGAACTTGTCCTTACATATATATGAATATTATATTTTAATATTAGCGGAATTATTCAAGTCTTGTTTTTCAGTTAATTCAAACGGAAATATTGGAATACTATAACCTGAACCGAATCCGGAAACCGTTATTTTTCGGTTCAGATTATCATCAAGTATGAAAGTTGCATATTTAATAAAGATGAAATGATAAATTTTCACTCCCTGATTAAAAGTTAAACTTTAATACCTGAATTTATTCTCTGATTATTTCTTTCATAGCCATGGTTGTATTTTAAAATTCAATTTAAGAAAATTCTATTTATGGGTGTCGTTTAATATAGACCTTGCTTAGGAATCATTTTATCGAATGAAAAAAAAACGGATCGAACCGGTTCGGCGGTTAGAATCCGGAAATAGAAACCGGAAAAGAACCGAAATTTGGCGTTTACATTGATCCAGTCGGAAAACCGGAACGAATCGGAACGCCCTGGCTTTGTATTGTAAATTTCGGAAACTAAAGCATAAAATTGTAAGCATTTTTAAAGAATATAAATGTATAACAATTTAATTTTGCCAGTGGCTCTATATAGTTATGTTTCCCTATTTTTTACATCCAATGGGTTATATTTTATCTAATTAATTTTTTATACTGTATTTATTCTTCTAGTAGGCCGTCCTAGTATTATATAGGCATGATTTTATCTCCTCTATTTCCTTATTTAGTTTAATGCCTCAAATTCATGTACTCAATGTAGCAATGTTTAATATGGGAGAGAAGTTGTTCAGTAGAGATTCCCTCTATTCCCCGAGTAAAGAACGTGCAAAGTTAAAAATTCTTAATTAAGTCAGGCTCCCCTTGGGCCTTTCTATCTGTTCAGATGGCCAAAATTTCATTTTTACATAAAATACCTTGTAAATATCCTACTAGCAAGTCGCTGTCGAAAACACATCCGTCGCAGAGTTAAAAGAATTGGAATCCTGGAATATCTAATGGCGACGTCACGTTTAATTAACTTTAAAACACACAGAAGAGTTTCGAGTCCACAAGAGAAAAGTAATTCCTATCGGATTTGAAGTAATGTGCCTTTGTACTTAGTAAATTTCCTGCACATACGCAAAGTGATGTTTATTTTACAGAATCAAAGGTAACGTTAGGTTCTTTTACGAGGTCTTTTCTCTTTGCAAGGCAATGTTCCCATATACGTATATACGAAAAAATATTTACCACAAAATACATAGGAACCTTGACATTTTACAGGAAGTGGATTTTTATTCTCGAAATTTGAATTTCAAAGTAACGACGCTTAGAGAAAATAAAGTAATCGATAGCTGCATGAATATGCTTTTAGCATATGTCATTTAAAGTTTCCAAAACATTACTTTGTTCAGAACAGTGCAAAGGACCTCAGATGTCAATTACTAATACTTGTATGGGTTATAATTTTTATAAAAATCACTACCATGTCCTTGATCTAGTCCCGATAAGGATTGTCATGTCCACATTCCAGTGTGTCATAAATTTTATATAAATGCCTTGTGAAACGAACTCAGATATTTAAATTTCGTATCGCAGACTCTTTTATATAGAGAAAATAATGCAAAATATTCCACTTTAGTTTACTCTGCAATTTCGTTTTCGATGGATACAACATGAGATCATTCCATTACATGCATTATTTGGTGTAGATCAGCCTGATGTTTGGTATACTGTCTAAAGGTTTCACATGAGGCCTTGTAGTATACTTGTACTATTTTTGGACGCGGCCTAGCTTACATCTACATCTACATATGTACCCTGCAAGCTGATTTTCGAGGTGTGGCAGGGGGTGCAAGCACCATGACTATTTTCCTAATCGATTACTTTCGCGTATCGTTCTCGAAAAAAATGAATTCTTGAATCTATTTCTAGCATCTATTTCTCTGATCTTTTTCGCAGTATCAGAGCCACCTGTATAACAAGGAGAATGTTTAATATCGGATAAAATTTTATACATTGCGCAATTTCAGATGCGGCTTAAAGGTAGATGAGGCTAAATAGTAGACTATGGTTAATATTAGGTATGGCTGTCTATTAAGTAAAGATAAGTAAAGGTATATTTGTTGTTAAGTACCAACTCGTCATCTAACGTGACATGCAATAAGAAACCTGCCAAAACAATATCGCAGAATTAGTGAAAATGTCATTCTGTTAATTAAAAGGAAGTTTAACTTCCATCCAAACACCGAGGAATCTAAAAGTAATAAAGTATGGGCCGATATTTAACATCACTCCTTTAAATGACTCTTGAAGATTCAAATTTACAAGATTCCACAAAAGGTCGCGAATATTTTAATAAGTCAAAAAAGAGAATTTATAATACCTTTTAATAATCCCGTGATATATTTTTTGATAATTTTTGGCGTTAATTTTTTTCGAGGAAGCTTTTTCTTTGGAGTGATGTCTTGAAGTTTTGGAAGATTGCAATTTAACGTTGCAGTCGCATTAGCCGAGGAAGTTAATGGGCACTTCATCCCTTTTTTCCAGTTTACTTTAGGAAATACCATCGTCATAATTTAATAATTCAGTTCCTGGAAAGGTCGCGAAGTAGGTGTCAAACTTGCGAATGGTTAAGGAAGTGTTTTCCTTAACTCAGCGGGTAAAGGTGTGCAAGAAAATGAGATTTTAAATTGCGTTATTTTCTTGTCATCAGTCTTTCCGTCCTCTCAGCCGTGATTACATGTTTTAGCATGTTCCCCAATGTTCACTAGTTTATTCTCTTTTCTTGATATTCACTTTAAAATTTATAGCAATTTAAAAACTACCGTGCATATACAAATATTGGTCGAGTTTTTTAGTATATTTTTAAGACTGAATTTAACAGATCGGCTTTTATTTAGTTATGAATAGATCCAACAATAGCCATGACTGGCAACTTACACTGGATACAATAAACAGCGGTATAATCATTTAAAACAAAATACAAAAGAAAATAAACATAACAAATAATAGTGTGAGGTGATAATTTAAAGAATCGAGATGATATAATAGAATTGAAAGTTGACTTGGACGAGAAATGTTCAATAGAAGGTAATTTTGAGGTAATTTTTCATTTTGTTACTACTATATTGGGATTCAATTCCGAATTTTATGTCTAATCCTGGTCGATATTTTATTCAGCATAAATAATCTGGAAAATAGTGGAAATAAGGCTAGGACAAATACATTAATTAAGACTTCAGAAGACATGTTTTTGCAAAGGCGAAATTCCGATAATGATAACTACACGTGGAGATACGTTTCTGGTCCTTGTAACTAAAAACATATCTTTAGTTCTTCCTGCTTTTTCTGGAATTATTAACAGGAAAGAGGGTCTACCTTTTGGCTGCCAGAAAGTTTTGTTCAATTTTTAAATGGGGTTACTTGTACGGCTGCACATATCTTAAGACACGCATATTAATCCAAGATCAACATTTATCGGAGATATGTACGTGAAAAATTTTGGGTTTTTTTATCATAAATTAGGGATCAATTCTTAGCTGGGATCTAACGTTACATGGGTATATAAATTATTGGGGGTTAAATGATCCTTCAATAATATCTAACTATTTTTCTAGTACATGTACATACATTGTTACAGCATGTTCATTGTCGATATTAGTGAATTAGCTCATTTGTGCATTGTTACTCGGTGTGCATTGTTAACCTTTGTTCAATATTAATTCGTGTTCGTGGTTACAAATCGTAACCATGTGAGGATTGCTGAACAATGTGCATCTTTTAGCGTGGGTGGAAGTTGCAAACACAAAGGAATAAAATATATATTTTAGTTTATACATGTATACCGATATTAATATGATATAGATATATTGCCCTTCTTATGCATATTAAGGTTTAAGACTGCCACCTGACCATCGTCATACTGTAGCCATCTACAATGATGATAATATTAAAAGAAATACATCAGCATTATTCCGTAAATAAGATGAATCTTTATCAAATTTGGTGCCATTTTTCATTAGTGTTAGAGTGTTAATATCTTAAATATTTTCCTCAAAGTTGAACACTAGTACTGAAAATTTGGCACCAAATTTGTTAATGTGGGGCATTAGAGTGCTCAACTTTGAAGAAAATATTAAAGATATTAACACTCTAATACTGAAAAATTGGCACCAAATTTTTCCAAGTATGGGGTATTGAGTACTCAACCTTAAGGAAAAAAATTAAAACATCAATAAATTTAGCTATTTACATTCATACTTTTTGATCATATGATGCAACCACCCTGATCTTAATGAACAAATTCCTAAATATTACGAGCAAATCATTAATTACGACCATCTTTCGCACATCCCCAATTCTTTTCATCCGACTTTCATAAATACGCAGCGAACTCTTGCGTCACGACATCAAACGATCCTTGACATTAAATCTTCGCTTGATGAGAGAAGGTCTCTGCTAACGCTGTTTTAATAGGGATCATCGCAGTGCGTGGGTGCCTCTTATTTGTCCTCTCTCTCCTCGGGGAGATGCTGCTTTTCTCTGGACCACTCCAACCAAACACGGCCGGCGAAAGCACAACACGTGTGTGCCCTCCTCCATTTACCGCCTCTCCACAGCTACATCTTTTACTTAAGCCATTCGTCAATAGAGCCTTTCTCCAGAGTTTCATTTATAGGCTGAGCCTATTCTACAAGGCGGGTAGGGTTGTTAACAATGTATTCCGGGACAATGGGTTTGGTTAATTGTTGCGCTTACCCAGTCAACAATGTCGAAAATCATGGAAACAATGCTAGCACATCCCCTTCTGTTATATAGACATTATTGAATTTACTAAAACACTCGTTACATTTGTGATTCTTATGTATTTTTATTATCAAAATGTTATAGTTGGACTATTCGTCCGGTGGCAACACATAATAAATATTAAATACATTCATTATATGTACAACCCAATTAAAACAGGCTAAGCAATAAAATAATACCGTAATTTATATACAATCATTCAAATACAATTTAAAATAAAACAATAAATACAATAATAAACAGTAAACGCAATAATAAACAATGATACAATATTACACAATTCGCGCATTACTATACACAAAATTACCAATTACTTTCCCTTGTAATACAGGCTTTCCCAGGGTTCCCAGTATTACTTCTAAATATCTGTTTTCGGTTACCAGCTTTTTTTTCCCTTCACATGGCATTCAAACACATAAATGGCATACAATTTAAAGAGCAAGGTTCTCACTTATTGCTAACAATAGACCAAAAATTGAAAAATGCACTATTTGGTAAAAAAATAGAGTAAAATTTGAATTGCTCATTTATCCCCCATAACCCCCTCAACTAAAACTTCCTCCTATTCTCTATATTTTTAGATATAAATTTTATTTCTATACTAATTAGATAGGTTTTTACTTCGAAGATGGGTTCAAAAATTAATTTAGTCTCAATTTATCCCTAAATATAGACGTTGTTTACATATCTACATATCTGAACTGTCTGATTTCAACATTTTCTGCGTACTGCCTCTCGTTTTATACCAACCAAGTCCTAAAAGTTGAGGAATTTAAGCTTCTCAAAGACTCAGAGTTATTTCTATGAACTCGGTCCACATTAAAAAAATATTTACGCGAATTTCTTATGTAAGAAACGCAATAGGTCACGGCTAAGACATTGACCATTAAAGCCGGTTTATATAACAGTTTTTAAGTGTTGTTCGATAGTCTTAAATAGGTCTCTTCAACTTAAACCCAATCGTCGATTGTTTCTGAAATGATCTCCAACGTTTTGGCTGACATTCTGAGATCGGGGCAAATGAAGTCAATAGGCTATTCAGAGGAAAATTCTTCTCAAATAGAAATGAATTGAATAAAATTATGAGTGGATAAAATGTTAAAAATGAATGAAAGGCAGCTCCATTCATCGGCTTCTTTTCTGAAAGCTTACGAATGTATATATTAGGAGAAGTCTTTGTTTTAAGACATATTTCTGTAAGGAAACGTAAATATATTTCCACGAAGGAACGCAAATACATTTCCTAGAAGTGTGCTTTCACTTTGTTTCTATGGTGGTGAAAGTTGGAAGAGTCAACAGTAGAACACGGGTGAATCTGTCTTATGAGGAGTTTGTTTAACTAAAAGAAGTAGAGGTAGTAGTGGCTGTATAATTGAATGTGAACTAATGGAAGTGGACTACCTGGCTAATATGTGACTTAACTTGTACCTTTCCAATATAATTTGAGGGAGAATCAATGCAGAAAGGATTTCCAGAATTATTATTATAACTATTATTAATAAATTAAATAAATTTTTACAACTTCTGTATGTTCGATATGGATGATATTTTATGTATATTCTCAATATACTACTGACAATTTCAAGGTTGTATATATTATGAATTTTATATCGGTTTTCTATTCTTAGAGCTAAACATTTTCTTTTACTTTTTCTTTATTTTTACTTTAATTTTTTCTATACGCTATAATTTAACATAACTTGGCACCTCCTGATGAGCCACAAACTGGCTCCAGAAGACCAAATTATCATTAAATCAATTCTCAATTAATTTTTTTGTTTTTCTAATTGTCACCAATGCTATATTGTACACATCATTGTAATATTTGTGAAAATGTTAAAAGGAGACCATTCTTAAAAAGTATATCAAGGAGGCAACCAGTATTACATTAGAATAATTCGCGAATTCTCCGTATATCTGCAGGTAATAAAGCTAACTAAAGAAAATTCATTTTCCTTTTTAAGGTGTGAATCACTTATTTAAAAATTACAGAGCTAAAAACCCTTCTCATTTGTTTTCCAATGTAAAAGGAATAAATATTTGTAACATTCCTATCCCGTTCATAATGTGGTTTCAGTTTTTCCTTTTAAAAGCACCTTTACCGAATGTAAACGAATATCGTATAACTATTTTAATTGTTCATAAAGAATACATAGATATAAAAGTAAATTGTGCTTTTCATAGCCTAGCGTTCATCATTCACAGGTATTCCACGACAAACCATTTAAAGAACCAGATCCGCTGAAAAAGTGTTATTTTATGGAACGGGGAAAAAAGAAAAGAGGTCACTAAAAGATAAGAAACGCCGTAAAGGTTTTAGAAACATCGTTATATTGTAACAAACGGCAGGGTCAAATAGGTTCGAGCATCGTGGGTCAAATGCGGTGCTTGAAATTCAAGGGAATGAATTCAGAGGGAAACGGTAGGAAGTAATCAATATCATTTCGCGGAGGAAGAATGAAACTTCCTTGGGAATATCTGAAAGGACGGCAGAGCTGCGTATGTAAATTGGGACAATGATTTCCAATCCCATTAACCAATCAACACGTCATTCGCATAATTAATCTGACGTTTTCACAAATACCACGTTTGCCTTTCTATGCCTCGAATACACACGCTATTTCGTTTTCTCCTATTTTAGCTTGTCTATTTAAAGGAGATTTCGCTAATATTCGTGTTTTCGTTGATCTTTATGAATGTTTTGCATGGAGAATTTATGTACAAGCCTGGATTGACATATATTTTTAAAATGGCATTAGTCCAGGGGCTAGATTGACACTCTATACCTCCACCGTTAATTGTCATATGCTTTGGAGAGGGAATGAGGTCAATAAGGAAGATGAGGAGTGAGGTAAATTGGCAAGATTAGGTGGGAAGTCAATAGGCAGGATGAGGAATGAGGCAAATAAGCAATATGAGGAGTGAGGTCAATCAGAAAGATATACATAAAATATCAGCCATATCAAACATATAGAACATTCTTTCTAAGTCTGCTAGTGGTTGTATTGTATTAAAAATGCTTCGACAGCTGAGGTCATTTCGCACATGGGCTATCACTGGGAATCGAACCCATAACCTCTCTTACATAAGTCGAACTCTCTGCCCACAAGACTATCCGGGAGCCTTTTAAATCTGCTTTTTATACAAAAGCTTTTTCGTATAAATGACAATTACATAGTAATAATGAACTAATGAGTTTGCTCAATATGTAGAACTACAAGAAAAAAGATAGCATATTTCTGAACTATCTAAAAAGTGGTATTTATTCCGGAAAATTAAAGAAAGGAATTGTAACAAAATGTAAATTCTCTTATTATCAAAATAAGCAATTTTATTACTGTTTAAAAATAATATTCATACGATTTTAATTATAAATTGGAAGGAGCATATTAATAATTACAAAAGTAAAGTATTGGGTGGGAATGGAGCGTACCACACCCCACTGTGTCTAACATTGGTTAATAGATAATCCGACAAACCTTAACTTAAAAAACACTAACATCGATGGTTCTTCAACAACGGGAATCCAAAATAGCATGTAATACATCGCAAGAGAATATTTATGAGAGTTTAAAATTAGTTAAAGTTCCATATTTTATGTTCAATCCGCAAAATTAATCATCATTCCTGTCCCAGAGTTATCAAAACGCAAAACATCCATGCCCTTTCTCGTGACGTTAATAATTGATTGGAAAGTCTAAAATAATTTGATAATTTGAGAAGATATGTGTTTTTCCGATGACACTCGCCATTTCAATACCGACGGATAAAATCTGATTTTGTCACTCTGTCTTCCGGGATATGTGATTTAACATGTAATTGAATATTAAAATATGCACATTTATTAATTAAATTTATACAAATTTGCGTTGTTTTCTTTCACCGGCTCATTATTTTATTCCGCGAAGACAAATAATTACTTTAAAAAATGTGGAGCCAATCATCTCTTCATGTAATAATGGACTGCTGACATTTAAACGTGAATTTCTAATATTTTGTCATATCATCTGTCACGGTAATGTAAAATGTTATTCTGAAATTGTAACCTTATTCAGTTCATTAGAATCATCCTATTTTTAGGATGCTATATCTCATGAATACTTATTCTAATTTTATTTGATTAATAAGAGGTATTCTTATTTACAGAAAACGTGATATACTACGAGTAAACTATGGGACAGTATGCAAAAATCTATGTTAAGATTTTGTGTAAACCAAACAAGTCTTAGTAACTTTAGAACTGTAACGCATAATCAAATATGCATGATTGTATACAATGTTAGAGAGTTACGGAATATAGACTTTGTGACATCATATCTCATCGTAACTCTTTCACCTCTTTCATAGAGAAATATTAACGGCTCACTGAACAGAAAAATTAGTATAGATATAGATCCAGTGTAAATTAGGTGTCGTTTGAGATTTTGTTTTATAGATTTGGACAACTGCTACAATATAATTTACCAATTTTTACTATATATAAAGGAATTGAAAAAATAACACTGATAAAGATCCGAACTAGGTATAGCTTACTATAAAATTTTTGAAATTTTCAAATATCTCCAATAAAGTAAGTAATTATTAGAATATTTATCTCCTTAAATTTTTTCTTTGAGTCCTTAACAGCACCTACAGAACCCCATGCTTTTAATACGCCTTAATTTGAAGCACTGTACTGGAGTGATTATTGATTAATCGAATTTTACTATATTTTCACTGAATTTTGTATGGGTATAGAATAAAATATATTAAGTTGAGCCTATTTCCATTTGACTTAAATGTTCATATAGAATTTTGATTTTATTCTTTACAACATCGTGCGAAAGACTCGTTTAATACTGCATTCACAAGGGACACATCGTATATGAAGTGATTGCTGCGATATGTTACACCATAGAGTATATATATAAATTAGTAAGTGTAAGAATATATAAGTACTTTTTGTATAGTCACTTTGAGGAAAGCCCCTGTGGCAGAGTTTTTTTAACACAGCTAACTGCATTTATCGCTACAAAGACCCTCATTTTCCAGATTATGTCCGGGATATTTTCTCTTTATGCTGTAAACGTCTGGTTTTGAATCTTCAGTATCTGTACTCTCCAGTTATTATTCAACTTTATCAAATCATAAAGATTATAGTTTATGCATACTTGCACTAAGCAAACCTTCGTACCAAATTCAGTGGATTTCTCTCAGAGATAACTTTAGGCGAGAAATATTTAAAAGAAAGATATTACAGAAGCTTTAATTTTAAGTATGGTTTCAAGAGAGATTTTTCCCGTTTTTCGTATCAACTATTGGAGTTTTCCAGACGCTAATTCTAAAAAAAAATTCCTAGAACCCTCCTGCTATAGGAACCGCTTCGGTAATTTTCTTTCAGGAGTGATTAGATGAGGGCCGAAAAAAAACATTTTATCGGCGAAAACAGAGCAAAAACCCATTGGCTTCCATCCTAACGACTTGGAATCCGTGGAAAGAAAATCGTTTAAAATCGCATTGAGTCTCGCCAAAAAACACATCTCTATTTCGGGGCCGATTTTGATGTCTCATCTAGCCTCACTCGCAGTACCAACTGCTTCATTCACTTCCTGCGCATTACCAGAGGTTATCTTGAATGGCTTCGTGGTCTCTTGTGGGTTGAAGGAGCTTTTTTGTGACTCCGGGGACACATTTCCGGTGGCGTATTGTGTTGTCAGTCTTCGCCACCCAGATGACCTCCCTCGCGTCAAAGGAAGGCCTAACTAATTTCGGGCATTATTTTAAGGGTTTCCTCAAGTTATTATCCGTCCAGATTCTATATTTAGAGGTGGTTCAGATTGGAGGTTTAAGGGTGTTTTACAATAGTTTATCGGATTAATTTAAGCAAATAAATTGCTTTCAGTTAAATCGCTCTGTAATGTTATTTCCAATACTTTGCCCATCACTCCGTTTCTCATGATTCTTTCTTTCCCCAACATTTGTGTTCCACAATATACTACCCGCGGGTCATTTCTGGATCACTGTGTTATTTAGAAACTATCCTTATTAATGGTGATCGGTGATCATTTCAAATTTCCGAAGGACGGGCATCTAGTTTCTATTTTTATTAAAAGGAGATATCCAGCTCATATCATGTAATAAATATATATGTCTATTTATGACTTGAAAATAAGTCACCGGTCTACATAAATTCTACAATGATAACAATTATGTAAATAAACTTTTCTTGATAATATCCATAATTTTTCAACATTATATCCTTTTATTGATGAAACATTTTGAAATGAAAAGTGATTATTAGTTCACATTCTTCATTCCACATTCCATTCAGCATTATTTATATTTAATAAACATATTCGACTATGATTTGCGACTCATTTCTTATCCTAAAAGTTTGAGCATCTAAATAAATTGTTTGATTACTTTTATATCAAAGTTTCAATGTAAAGTTTAACTAAGAGAAATTCGGCTAGCGGATTACCAAATGGGCAGCGCGTTCCACTTTGGCGAAAGTGGTCCCGGGTTCGATTATTCCAGTAGAGGTCATGTGACATTATCTCAGCTGTCAAAGGACTTTTAACAATACTATTACTAATTAAAGAAATTCTGTATGTGCTCTCGGATAGTATAAGCTTAGCATAGGTACTTTATTGTGTAATAAAAATACCGGTTCCACGGTTTCTGCGAGAGCTAAGCCGGAACAGAGTGTAGTTTCCATTGAACCGAAGCGAAAACCGGTTAATCGAAAATCATTACGGTTATAAGGATTGGTTTCATTGCAATTCATTGGTACGACAAAAAATTAAATTGCTCAAATTTTCATAACATAATTAAACAACTCAGAACAAACTATATAATACCCTCACAAGATTAAATACTTAAATACAACTACTTTACAAGGTACAAAACTACAATATAACACAATTCCCAACTCCATTACTGATTCCCTTGCTAAAAAAGTTCTATTACTACTAAAACACTTATTCTCTGGAAAGTTAAAACGCAGACACTCCCACAGAAACAATACACATCCAATCACAAACAACATTAATTAACCCCTATTATTAAAAGTACTTCGACGTCTAAGGCCGTTTTACACATATGGGCCCACCGTGGGAGTCGAACCCAGGACTTTTTGCATCCTTTTTTAGGTTTGGTTTTGCATCCTGTTCAAAAATATGAATTTTGTGACGGGAAAAAACAGTTTCAGTAAGGGCAATAAATACAAAACACATTTCCCGAACGCAGAGATATTCTACTCTTAGAGTGGCCTTAATACTGAAGATCATTTCGACGGAAGATCAATATCCTCTTTTTTTATTGAAAGAACTCTTCACCCAGGAAAAAAAAGTCGAGTGAGAGATTCGCGTCGATGTAAAAAAGAACTCGAATAACTTCGATTCCCCGTCCTTGATGAATTCCTCTTAGATTCAGCCCAGGAGAGGAGGGTATAATTACCGTGGTGTGCCATAGAAGCTCCTATAGAAGCCGTCAGACAGGTTCCACGGAAGATAACCGGTCGAATTCAATGCGATACAGCTCTTCTGTGATGAGAGAACGAGAGATCCTAACCTTCAGATGTGGATACTAATTCCACTTTGACGACCTTGACTGTGATTAGAGCCCCAGCATCTGCTATTTCCATTGATTCCCTATTAAAGAAATCAGTTGTGGGGTGTGGCGATCGAATATCCTTTCGCCTAATACGTGTTTCGCTCTTCATTTTTTTCGGTGCTTTCGATTTCGTAAATTGGTTTGGCGGGGTTTAAGAATAGCGGTGACGCAGTCCGTTCGATTATTTTTTATTTGCTTCAGGGCGTCGACATCGGTAAAAGAAATCTTCCGATTGTGTTTTCCATGGAAGAAAAAGTATATTTGGAATGCTTAAAGAAGGGCCTGCTATTTTCAAGACTTGGGAGAATCAGATTACGGTTTTCAATCCGCAATTTCGTTCTTCAATTCTGAAAGCTATATGTGATTTTTGCTTTCGAGGTGATTTGTGAGTGTTATTTAATTTTGTATCATCTTACCTATTGTGGAAATTTCTAATTCAGTCCGAATCTGATTTTTCAATCATCTATTTGGCCCAATTCTCTATATATGCGAAACTGAAACACCCACAGACGTAAACACTATGAAATCACGGCTAAAAATGAATTGTAAGAAATGACTCTTACAGGTGAAGGGATTTAGGGTGACGAAATGAAAATGAAAAAGGTAATAAAAGGTTGCAAAAATAAATTAGAAAATGAATAGCGATAACCTGGAAATCTCGATAAAGTTCATTATGAAAAAGCATGCACCTAGACATGTATGAACTGTAACAAGAGTAGGCTTTTGGATTACTTTTAGAATTACTCTTACATGGCTATTCGATCTACTTAATTAATCGAATGAGTATTTTTTAAATAAATAATAATATTGTTTTATTGCACATTTACAAATATTACAATCATGTGCACAACAGAGCATAATAATCATTAGAAAAACAAAAGAATTATTAGTTGAGAATAAATATAATAATTTTGGTCCTCCTGAGACAGTTTGTGGCTCATCAAGAGGTGCCTGTATAATATAATATATTTAAGTATAATATATTTAATAACTATAATGATGTTGTTGATAACTTGTTAGGAAACAACTAGAATCCCATGCTTTAAATGACTTGCTTGCTTGTAAATGTATTTAAAATAAAATTATTTCACCATTTATTATTAAACAAATTATATGTATTTGAAATATTTTATTATCTTAATGATTATTTTCTCTATATCTTCAGGTTGGTGTCATTGAATGTTTTCTGCATGAGCTGCATTCCTGATTAGTGAGTACTAAATTTGAAATCGACTCAAAATTTCCTAGTATTAAGTCTTTAATAATTGAAGTTTGAATGGCATTTATGGGAATTTTGAACAAATGAGATGTCATGGGATAATGCTATGATTGGGGTGTTTATTGCGAGAGAGAATAGCGTTATTTTCTCGTCAGAGAATGGGAGTCTTTGTCACTTTAAATTTATCAGCCGAATCTTCACCATAGGGGTGCTATGGGACAGATGCCAGAATTGCTCTGGCGACTATGTGCCAGAATATGAAAAACACATACATAGCACAACATTTTGAATTTTGTGCGTGTTTACCATTTCTCTTCGGAGGAAAGACTTTTCTGTTTTTCCATTCGCCCTCGATTATAGTTACGTTGGGCTTCAAGAAAGTTTCCTATTAATGCTCATTTTAGTCATCCAATAGTTATTTTAAAATCTCTTTGTTGCGTGTCTGGACCTTTTTCAACTTTTGATTGTTAGATGTTTGCAACAATGCTGCATAACGACGACTTAACTCTGGTTATTGTTGTTTGAAACCATCCTAAATGTGACCAAGCTTGATCCCTGGAATATTTATAACGTTCTGTATGCAAGAGACGCTTAAGAAAATTACTTTTCATTACAGGCGATTCAAATACATTATAATTAACGCAATTCGACTTATAGCGCCATCGCTAGTTGACAAAAGCAAGGGAAAAGTACCTTATTTCTCATTTTGTCTAGTAATCCTTACTCCTCCTACCAAGCTCTTGGTAGCTATTAGCAGAGGGAACTATTTCACCCAGCATTTGGATTGAATACTTCATGAGGTATTATCAAATTATACCGTACTATAGAGGTAGCTTTTAAATTAACAGTATATCTATTCTCATACATATACTGTTAATACTATCTCTTCAATAAGGTATAATATGATATATATTGTATATTTATGTTACTTTGAATGCTGATAACCAACGCCAAAAGTGCAGGTATATAAAGGATATTAATGGATATATAGGGTATAAATATATGCTGTAAAACCCAGTTAAGACGCTTTTCAGGGAAACAAGTGTACCCACATAATTATTGGAATAGCTTAATATCCGGGATATTACAAATTTTTATTTCTTTTACATTAGAAAACAGAATTGAAGTTTCTTTGTCTCCTTAATTCTTAAATATGGGCTTCACACCTTTAAATCGGAAATATGTAGATTTTTAGAGCGTTCGAGAACTATTGTATAATACTGTTTGCCTTCTTTATAATATTCTTTTAAAGAATAGTCTGCTCTCAGTACAAAGTGTCTTACTTCGTTACTTAATTTTTGCCTTTTTTCACTCTACAACAAAAAACTTTATACCATATAGACAAATAGGATAAAAGATTTAAAATGTCTCAAAAATAATGCAACGAAAGTAATAAAAATGCTATATAAGTTATCAACAAGCCCTTCCGTGCCTTTAAAGTACTGTCTTCCTAACTTACTTACCATAAGAGTGGTTTGTTAAATTAAATTAAAATTATTAAATTATGAACATAAATTAATATGAAATGAACTAAGACAGCATATACTTAGCAATGTAAATATGGAAAGTTTATAAAATTATTACAACAAATTAATATTAATAACAGTCTATTTTTTGTGACGTGAGTGGTAGTGGATGATATCCTCAAACAATAAGTATAAATAATTAAAAGAAACATGAGGTAAAATGAGTCTGAATGAGGAGTCGAGCAAAGAGAAGCATGGGAAAGTATTGTAAATTCCAGAGGTTGTTAGCTCGCTTACCTCAAAGTGGAACGGGGCGATTGTTATGCCTTAAAATGCTGTGAAATCCCCATCATAGTGCTTCTAATTTTTGTCCATGTTTAAAGTCCATGCAGGTGCACGGGGAATAATTAATATCCCTTCCTCTGGAACGGGTTTGCCTTTGGTAGCGGAGTCGCGGTTTCAGAGCTGTTGAGCATGGTCGGTCTCCGTTTTATGAATCGAGAAGATGGGGTAAATGAGGGGTCGCTGTACACCTCAACGATACGACCAAAGCAGATTTGTACGTACATGTGTGGATCGGATATTGACTATATGAGATGCATTTGAGGCTTAGGGAATGTATCAGTTGGCTGTTTCCCATGTTCTTTGGTTGTATGTGCATCAGAGTGGGAATTAGAGATCCTATACGAGTGATGGTGAAATTTTTTTCCTAAATTCATATTCTATGATCCTCATTATGATCATAAGGGTGAATAAAACGAATATAGTCGAAGTTTAGGAAAATTTTTTTACTTCCTCTTTTTATTCTTGACTAGCGATCTTCTCCGTCAAAATTAATGGAACTTAAATTAACGTATTTGAATACTGTATATATTAATTCTAAGCCAGAATGCAAAAATCGTAAGTCGATAATACTTTAACCTTCCAAGGATGAGAAGAAAAGTCCATCTCCAAAATTCCTCGAACTATGAAAAATTGTACGAAATACTTTACTGAATTTATCCGCACCAAAACTCGCAGGAAACTAAGCCTTAGACTCAATGCATCCGGAAATAGGGTTAGAATACTATTTTGTGACTCTCAAATTGACAGTAAGACTACTAGGAAGCGAAGTTGCATTTCCTTCCTATATGAGAACGTCAGTCCTTCGAAGGTCAATTTATTTCTCATTTATTTCTCATACTGTCGATTTATTTCATGTTCATTTCTCATACTGGTATAATTTCCTCGTATATTCTTATTGAAAAATACATTGTATCGGTTCAAAAATCAGCTTTGTCATCAGAGAGATGGGTTAAATATAGAATCATAAAATTATCGTGTATTATGTCATAATTCCTACAGATTCTAATCAAAATTCCACGGCCAAAATAATAATATTTGTTCAATTTTTCTCATTTTGATACTTATCTCGATTTCTTTGGAATAATATTTCTAAACTAATTTCGTAGCAGAACTCAAGTCTTTAAGCGATAAAAACGAACTTAACGTGAAAAATGTTATGGTATAATTCGTAAGCCGTCTAGAGTCGAACCCAGGATACTTTTGAGAAAGTAACGACAAACTCTCATTGCCAGATAGGTCTTTTTATGGATATTGTATTCTTTGTTATCAGGAATGCTGGTAATTATTGAGGCTAATGTTATTGGAATTTCAATAATATACCTTTCTACAAGTTTTTTTATCATATTTTTTACATTATAGTCTAAATAGACATGTTTTTCATTGACGGATAGATTCACTTGATAAATGTTTGCGTTAGTAGCTGGATATATTTATAGATATGTCAATATATATTAAACGAGATGTACAGGGATGGTTAAATGGAAATTAAACAAATAAATATACAGTCACGTATTCCTTTCATTAAAAAACGCTTTGCACTATATAATTACTTGCAAATTAAGTGGTTCTTAGAGAAAAGTTTACTCTTTAACTTCATTCAACATTCGTAATTTCAGTTACTACTCTATTCACAACAAATTATTGCGACGGTAATTGGCATATTATGCAAATTGTGCAAGATGCATTACAATCATAATGATGAGGATATTCATCTGCAAACCACTTTGTTACTTCAATAAATAAACATAAGAACATCCTTTTAGATGGACCAGCAACTTCTGCATGCAGGTCTTTATTCTTCTAGCAATCTGCATCATTTGCTCTGGGCTGTTCTAAACTTCCTAAGCCATTACTCACGAAAGCTTATCAAGTAAAACTTACCTTAATGAAGAATATGGGACGCAAAACTAGCTCCTCCGAGTAAATATGTCATCTAGAAAAGCGCCGCGGGTAAGGAACGACTGTTTCGCAAACTTGTGCGAATTAAGAAAGCAGATGCAATCGCAGCCTACGTTGCTATGCTACCGAGAAGCCGTGTTGTTTTTCCCTCTAATCATCTCACAGGTTTATTCTTTCTCCTGAATCACTCCTTTCCCTTCCTTCAGCCTTTATTCTTGTTAATGACCCGCCCACTTTTTGATTTATCGCCGTTAATGGTTGTTTAATAAGTGGTATCGGATTCGACGTGATCAGAATTCACAGAGGCTTCGTTTTAGTGAAATTCTGTTAGGCTCGGAAAGTTGAGTATGAAGAGCTGTTATTTTTATTATACCCTTTAGACAAGGTTAGGTTTAAATTGCCTCTCTTTCACCTTATGTGACGTTGCTACATGATAACAAAGTATTACATTAAAACAACTTATGTAAATTGAATCAAGTCACGTAAAATAAGTCGATATATATAAACGGAATACATTTTATACATGCATTTATTTACATATGCACTGCTGATGCATGACTAAAGTCAGTTGGCAGTCTTTACCCCTTGACATTAACTATTAAACATTCAACATTCACATTTTGTATTCATATTTTCATACACCCTGTTACATATGTGTAGGCAACACATTTTCAGTACTTACTCAATGCAAGTTTCCAATACTTATTGCCCCACCCTTCTGCTAAGAATAATCATCTACCCTATTGCATAAATCTTTAGGGACAATTCCAGAGTTAATAGTTAACATTACTTCCCAAACAAATATTAATGATCCTAGCACTTATAATCTGTCATAATTACATTATCTACAATATAATTACGAATATCCTTAGTGTATTATAATTTTATAATTAAATACAATATTCAATCCATTATCAATTCAATGGATAAACGATTCAACTAAAGAATATTTTGTGGAACTTAATATTTATTTATTTACGTATCTGCCTCCAGATATTAATGTATAGCAAATAATAATAACTTTTATTTCACTCAATGAAAAATTACACACATATCGATAAGTTATAAGTGAGTGAAGTATAGGCATCCCCTATATTCATAACTATTAGAAAGTACCATTATGTTCCTTCCATGACAAAGTGTATGTAAAGTTATGATGTGATCAGATCACAATGATGAGTATAAAGCATTATTTAGGCACCTATACGATTTATAAAACTATTTGAAACTCCATATAACAACTGATTCTGGTAATTTCACAATTTAATATTGATTAAGTCTTGGAGTATAGCAAATAAATGATGAAATTATTTTTTTGGAATTAAATTTTACGAAGACGTCAAAAATCACATTTTCAAACAAGTTCAATTATATTTGCATTTACGTATTCTCCTACTTGGAAATCCCATAGAGGGAAGGATATAATACATATAAGTATAATATAAACATATATAATATACGTGCTTATACATACGGAATTCTTTGAAAGAGAAGCGCCCCGCATTAATTATTCGTCCAGCGATTATTTCCTAATGAAGCTTCGTCGATATCTTGCCTAGCTTAGCTCTCGTTACTAACTGTAATCACTACTTTCTCGATTAGTTCAGTGAAGATGATTATTTCGAGAATCCTCCTACGGTAATCCGATCTCCTGAACTGGAACGAATCCCACCCTAGGGACTTTATCATAGTCGACCCTGAAATCTCCGTTAACGAACCTACTCTACGTGAGACCATCTCTAAGCCGGAGATCAACCACTTCATGAGGATTCCACATCACAGCAGTACTAGTTAAGGGGTCGAATAAGTGAAAAGGTCTCTCCATGGACATTCCTTTAGACTTCCAAAGGTTAATCTTCGTGTTCCATCCGCCAGTCTTTTGCATATCGGATATGCTCTTTGAAGGATAATTTACAGTAAATGTCTACATTGAGAATTCTGAAGGATATCCTGTTTTTCGGTTAAGTACGCAAAGACTGTGGAAATCATGGTAGTCAAAGCTATGCTCTTGAATGAATCAATCTACCAATCTTTGCAATAGGTTTAGATATTGAGATATCGTTTTGAAGGATGCTAGAATTTGGAAGGATTATAACATCCTCTGACGTATTTTTTTGCATATATGATCATTTTTGACAGTTAATCTAGCCTTCATTTCATTATTATTCATTATCTACTTCATTAGGTCGTAAATATAAATTGTGAAATAGATCTGCCCCAAAGATCTACCTTGTGGTACACCTGATGTGATGAGTACTTTGTTAGGTTAAGTTCAGAATAAAGCAACTATAATCTGCTCGGAAATATTTTATTCAAGTGACAACTCGGACACGAATTGCTTGAGACGTGGAACCTGCTTTTATTCTATTTCTGAAATTATACATTTATGTAAATAATTTCGTTTCCAAATATCATTTTTAATATTATATGAAATGGAAAATATCACACCGTGGTATTCTTAAATTATTCGTTTTCCTTAGTCCTAATTGAGGTTAAGCCGTTCGAATTTTGGCAATATGCCACTTAAGCGTGACCTGATTGATTCATGCACGGTTAACGGTTTCTTATAACGGAATTCTTCATGCAGCCTTCGTATGAAAAAAGTTATGCACCCCTTGCGTAGGTCATCAAGTTTTGAGTCACTTTTACGTGAGGCATCTCTATCAAGATCAAAGACGTAATATTAAAACTAAAACTGTTAGCATACAGATGATCTTTTCGCTTCAAATTACATTCAAACACGTAAAGACATATCAAATGGACAATTCATGCGGAATTCAGTCCAATTTCTTATGAGCATCACTTATCAATCCCATAATAACTATGAATCGGAATTTTTACCCAAGGTATTGGCATATGTCATAAGCTTTTCCCAATGGATCACTTTTGCTCTCATACCACCCAGATTAAAACAATTTCATCAGTGCCAGATTTGGACGAAAATCAAATGAGGCAACTGCCCGAGGGCGTAACAGTCAGTTGGGCGTCTCCTCTCGAACATGGGAAAGTTGTTTAATCCCTCAAACGAAAACGCTGGATATGTAAAATTTTTATTGTGTAAAGCAATGGTGAGATTCGTACGAAACTAATATTCGTCTCGTTTGAGGTATCTGCCGATATTGTTGGAGATGAAGGTAACAAAAGAATCATCAGATGATTATTATTATTAGCTATATACCCTATTAGACTGTAAGCCTGGTAGTAGTTTTTTCTACCTAGATATACATACAAGTTATAAACGTACGTGACATACAGTACGTTGATGATAAACTGACAGTTCCCATAGAATCATTATATCCTTACACAAATATATATTAGTTACCTAACATCTGCATCTACATATGTACCCTGCAATCCGCCTTTCGGCGTGTGGCAGGGAGTGCATGCACCATGACTCTATTCTCCTATTCGATTATTTTCGCGTATCGTTCTCGGAAAAAACGAATTCTTGAATCGACTGGTTCTAGCATCTATTTCTCTGATCTTTCTCGCGGTATCAGAACGGCCTATATAGCAAGGTGGACGCATAATATCAGTTACATCTTCCATGAACGTACTCTGTCTGAGTTTATCAAGTAAATTAAATCTTTGATTGAAACCTTTTTCTTCTAAAGATCCCCATCCTAGCTGCTGAGCTATCGGAGTAACGCTCACCGATATGTCATAGCAATTATTTACTAAACCTATTGCTTTTCGATGACCTTTTCTAATTCGCGAATACAACACTTTTCAGTAGGGTCTCAACTAATTAATGCTAGCAAAATATTATAAGTAGCTGCTTCTCTTATAATTCCAAATAATAATCAGTAACAATAATAGGCGTCGAGATTGATTATTGAAAAAGAAGCATCCAACAATTAAGAGAATGCGGCATTAAAAGAAATACCAATATTGTTGAAAAGGGAATCGAAAGAAAAAACGAACGATTTACTCAGTGATGATTGTTGCCTCCGGGTGGACACTTTTCCTGACCCGGGGGTGAAGGGTGGACATATTTCCGGTGAATCTCATCTGTATATTTGAATTAGTGCATCGAGAGCATATATACATCCCGAACACCGCAACGCAAACATTCTCATATCAGTTTCATTCATAAGTTCTCTCGTGTACATTTCATTCGTATATCCCCATGTATATTTGTACCTGAGAGAACATCAGGGGAGGGACCGGCCCACGTGTGGAGTTTATGTGAAAATAAAACGAAGCAATTTCCGGCGTGGAGTGTGGGCGCCCATTCATGAGAACTGGTTGAGGAGACGAGTGGGCGTTCCATCACCAGAGGGCGTCGGAGGAAAAGTTGCTGGGAATTTTGACATTTAAATTTTCAACGCCGGAATGGAGGTACGGCTGAGAGCAGTCGTATTATCAGGCTCAGAAAGTGGAAAATACCTCTCTCTATATATCAATGAGAGGGTTCGAAAAGTTCGTGGAAGGTGATTATTGTGTGCTGAAGCGCGCTAATGTGATTGTATTGTTATTGAGGCAATAAATGTTTGGGAGACGTAATAATAGCTTGTTGCTAACAATGAAAGGTCTAGAATTTTTCTTGTTATTCTTAATTTTTATTTTTTTCTTATTATGTTTATTATTATTATTATCTCTTTATTGTTTTTATTATTATCTCATTATTATTTTTATTATTATCTCTTTATTATTTTTATTATTATCTCATTATTATTTTTATTATTATCTCTTTATTATTTTTATTATTATTACATTTTTATATTATTAGTGTATTCTTTAAACAATGGTGTACGACAATAATAGATTACTTTAATTAGGAATCATCTCAGAGGCGGTTAAACTTGACTGTCAAAAGTTGATCTCCTATGTATATTTTCTGTCAGGTCGCTTAAATCTCAATCTTTTCTTGTATTAGTAATGCATTGTATCTAACGAGGAACTTGAATTAAAATCAGTTTGTTAAGTTTATTCACTATCATTATACGTTTACTCGATTCATTAAGATGGCATGTAAAAAGTTGCTTAAAAAATGCTTAAATCTCACCCACTCAACTAATGCATGTTCACGGAACTTATAGTATATATTATATAGTTCTAGAATTTTATGGATCCACCCATGTTTCATGAACACATGGTAGTTTTCTTCTTATGCACCCATAGGTCTCTGGTTCGATTCCCAAGGAGTCAAATATTCCCCATACGAAATATACGCTGAGTACACTTTCACCATTTGTTCAAAATTATGCGGAATTTTATCACAGGAAATTTTTGCACGGTATAAGTACCATAATTAAGGAAATTCTTTTAAAAGTAACTATCACTTACTTTGATTGTAGATTTAGGATATGGAGCACGCAGAAATTTACAAATATTTATCTATATTTCTTCAATTTTAATTGCTAATTTGACTAAAATTGCCATTAATTATTTTTATGACGCAAAAAACATATTTTATTTCCGTTAGAGATGGATGTAAAATAAAATGTGATGTTCACGTTGTTTTATCGGAAAGAAAACTAAGTGAAAATTAGGGTTTATACATGATTATCGAAATTACCACTTTTTTTACGGAGCGTATCAGTTAATTTTCTCATTAACACACCGTATCCACATAATACCTCCCATGGGAACACGCCGTTAATTAGCGGATTATCGATTGATCGAAACCCAAAATAATTCAAAGCTCAACGATAGGCAATGGTAATGAATGCACAAAGGTAGAATTAGAGTCAGGTCTTTTTGTTACACCCACCAGCCTTGATGCAATTACATCATTAAAAACTGCAGTAATGAACTTAAAGAGTCGGTCTGTTTTTCCCACAGGTTTTGATGTTTTAAAATTCCTCCGCTTTGCTTTACAATTCCGTCAATTATTTAATTTTTGGAAAAACTCCAGAGATGAGAAGTCTGTCCTTCGCTTTTCATTGGCGACATTTTCTATTTGCGGATTCACGAGGGACTGTTTCGACGTACCCGTGGTCAAGCAAATTAAGCCGTGGATTGTTTGCGAAAGTGCATTCCACTCAATTATTTTTAACGTGATTAAACTCTTTTATGTTTAACATATTATTCGCCAAGGGTATATTAAAATAGTCCTACTCTTCTGTGTAAGAAATTTACGTAGGTTTTATGAACTTTGAGTATATTTTTGGTTGGATTTGAATCACTGTTTGGAGTATGGGTTAGAGTTTACGCGCATAACCCGTGTACATCATCAGGGATTCATCATTACTTCCAATTCTATCAATAAAAGACTAGTTGAAAATCAAAGAGAACCACGAGTTAATCCTGATAATCTCTAACATGCTCTAATCTAATCTCTAACAACTTTAAAAAACAAAGTTTTTTTATAAAGTTTCTATATATTTATGCCTGAAATAAGTGATTTAATTCTCCCCTGTACGAGCTACATTAATACCTATACTTATCCTTTTAACAATTTATTTTATATTCGTTTTAAATTATATGTTTTAATTCACCTTATTTTTCAAATCTATTTTATTTAACCTGCCTTTTTATGATTCTATAACATACAATAAAATCTGTGTAAAACGTTCCCGTTTAAGACGCTATCTCGCGGTTTTCTTTCGGTACAGGTCCTTCTCACACGAAACGTATAGTAAAAATACCACTTAAGACGCTCTGCTACCCGCTTTTAAGGCGGATTTCTCCTGTTCACAGATGAACCACAGTCCGCTATTGCTAATTTTCTGTTTCAGATGTACAGTATCCTTCCATAAATGTCCTTCTGGTGAAAATTGCTTCATCAAAGAGTGAAAGAAAACGGACTTGAAAAACGTCTCTGACAGTACAGAAATCGATTTTCCTGGGTATTTCTAATTTTCTAAACGTTCTTCTAAAATTTATTACAGTGATATTTAACTTAAAAGTTCAGAAATAATAATAATCTTAAACTGGAGCTGAACCGATATTCCCTTTTACGTTGAACTGGAGCGAAAATTAGTTGCAAAAATTTAACGATAACGATATTAAACAATTAACGATTTAACGATATTTATCAATAATTTAATTTAATTTAAAAATTTAATTTAATTTTTATTTAAATTTTTAATTTAATTTAATTTAAATTTATTTAATTTATTTATTTAATTTCAATTTAATTTAATTTATTATTTATTTTAAAAATTTAATTTAATTTAAATTTAATTTAAAATTTTAATTTAATTTATTTAAAATTGTTTTATTTAAATTTAATTTAATTTAATTTTAAATTTAAAATTTAAATACCCTAGTGATAAAACCATAGTTAAAATTCCTTTCTTCATTATACTGACAATACGCCCTCTTTGCTTTTGATATCCCGCTACTCTTTCTTCTCAACATATTTCATTGGTTATTTTGCTACCTATGCATATATATAGTTTTATCTCCAGAAGTTTGCTCAAGAACCAAAGTACCATGAAAGCGTAGAAATTTCACATGAGGAAAAACAACCCTCGCTGACATCGACATTTAAAATCAATCGCCCTTTGCTTCTACTTCTGCCAAACGTAAAAAATAACACCCGCGAACGTTAGTTTTTTCTCGGCGGAATTCGCAATATGGCGAAAAAGTCCGGGCGATAACCGTATTTTATTCCTCGTTGAGTCGCATTGTTTGTCCATCGATTCCACCGTTGCAAATATTTATCGTCCGTCCGCGAAATAAAACCGGCGCGCCTTTTTAATTTCACGACCAAAAGTTAAACTCGCAGAAATAGCGGACATTCGATTCCGCATTCAGCGATTTTGAACCTGTTCTGGAGCATTACAAAAGGACATTGTGTTCCCAATGTTTACAATATATCCGTACCTTTTGCTGTTCATTAAATAACCCCTGTCCGCAGCCGTGAAAAATGCATTCTAGTTTTGTTTGTTATTGTGTTCGTTTGTGTTTGTTATTGTGTTCGTTTTTCATGTTGTCTGTCACGCAGTGTCGATAATGAGCGTGTTCCTTCCCAGCGTTATTTCCAGTACTCACCATACCTTGCTTAAATACACATCTTCTAATAGGGTAGAGATGGAACATGGCTGTTTGTGAATTCAATGTACAGGAGAATCCGATTAAGACACTTTTCCGTGTACTAAGCGAAAACCACATGGTATGTAGGATAGCGTTATTGGGTTGTGTAATGCTGGTTACCTTCCATTATATTTTTCTAGGATGGTCTGCTTTTTATCCAAAGAGAGCGACTTAGTGACTTAATTTTAGTAATTTTTCACTCAATGAAGAAATTTTTACTAGAGTGACAATAAGGGAAGAATAACGAATTTTTCAATAGCAATGGTGAGAGGGCGTTCTTTCTGAGACTACGCCGAACAGTCTAAAAAACACTCATTTTCTGGTCGTTTCGGTGTTTTTACTTCTTAAGTTTGTAACGAAAAGAAACACAAAAAAGAGACAGGAATATACTTCTAGAGTTTTTATGAATCTAAATGACATGAAATAAAAAATAATTCCCCATTAATTTGAGAAAGGTTCTAAACTTTCCGGAGGTAAACCATTCCATTTTATAACCTTTCTTTTCAGAAAGCAGAATTCAGTTATTTGCATATTTGTTTTATATATTTTACTTTATACTTATGACCGCGCCTGTATGAGGACTCAGCCTTACTTATCATTAGTAATTGTATTGGTAAAAGTGCTTCGACATCTGAGGTCATTCTGCACGGCGTCTCCCACCGAAAATCGAACCCAGAACCGCTTAAATTAAGGTCCAATACGCTGCCCACGTGGCTATCCATGAACCTACCTTAATCATTCTATCCTATAATTCTTTATATGAAATATACCTTGTAAACATTTTAAAGAATATGTTTAATATTACTAGTTGTCCGTGCGAAAATTTCGTTGATTGGTTACTGGGGTGCATGCAATCAATTATAAGAAAGCAGTAGTTTGAATGACGTGACAATTTAAGGAGTTTTAAAGTGCGACGAAAACCTTCATATTCGGCAATGCTCATGTTTCTGTAGTAGTCGTTCTGATCCCAAAAATGGAATTTTATGTCGGTTTATTAAAATGCTATTAGAGTTGCGTATAATGCCGAGGTCTTCGTTCATGGAGACTATATAATAATACTTGAAAAAATTGTTTCGATCAATTTCAACTTGAGACTGAATATCAATGTCCGATGAGCAAAACTATTTATTTACCACAACAAACGTAACCAAATAAACAATAAACTCCAAACATGGCAACGCCGAAATCTGCACATCCAATAAAGATACTCGATAATACACATTTCAACTCGATTTTTCGACAAAATGGTGCATTTTTCATTGGTCAAACAGTTTTTAGCAGAAACCGGGAAACTTTCTGCTTCAAATGGTCAGTCATTTATATGTTTTGATGGAGTGTGAAGGGAGAAAAGTCCCGGTCACCGAAAATAGACGTTCAGAAATAATTTATGGAGGATATTTGTTCTAAGCTATCCCTAATTCTTTCTATTGTAGCCCGGAACTCTCCAAGATGCGAGTAAGCTCGTTTCCGGGTACTTTTCGAATCCCATCCCATATTAGTTACCTCGGGAAAACTGTAATATTTTTTTCGCCGGAATCTCTCCATTGACCATTCTTTTTCTGCTTTCTCCGCATTTCCACCGCAAGCTCCAGAGGGCCTTTGGGAAGTCTCAGGTGGTCCCTCAGACAGTCTTTTAATCTTCCCGCTACTTAATCTCGGCACTTTTCCAAGGACAGGCCATTGGAAACACTGCCCCTTCCTTCTTCTTTTTTTCTCAAGGATTTTATAGCGGAGGCTTCTTATTTTTTTCCTCACTTCGTGACGCAGTCCTTCGTGACCACCTGCAAACACTCTTTTTCTTTCATTTTCTTCCTTGCGTAATGCAAATGCTGCTGCGAGCCTGTTTTCATCTCAGAGGAGGAGAGTTGTGAATGAACGCGGAGGCTTTAGCGCGCTTCAACTATTTAGCGCTCTTAGTTATCATCTGCTCGTAAAGAGGTCGCTTGCTTTCTTTTCTTTGAGGGATTCTTTTGGTGTCATCACCGCTGTTGTGTCCGGAGGCATCGTTACTAAGTGATTTTAAATTGGTTTTCATTCATGCCAATCGTCCTTGATTTCGCTCGTTTCGGTGATGCATGATTGGGTGTTTTACCATCACGTTCTGCCGAATCTACCCTTACTGAAAGCTCGTTTTGAAAGAGATGGCCATTCTTTCGTATTTCATGCGTCAGTTATTTCATTTTTATTTTAAATATTATTATTGTACAAACTACATGTAGGCTGAAAGCCTGGTGGCAGTTTTTTATACCTACATAAATACATATCAGTGATAAACATTAACAAAAAATACATACTGTGATAAGCATACGAATCCCACATAATGATTCCATACCTTACAACTAAATAATTAACTTATAATATTATTTGTAACTGTTTTTTCTGGTTTTTTCGGAGTTCATGACAGGCCTTCTCGGCTACCGTAGCGGTCACGGGGTAGAAACCCCACCGTACATCACCCTGCCATGCAATCCCCTACTTTTCCAGAAGTCCCTATATGACTACTACACATTACACAGTATTTCACAACATTTCTATAACATATGAAAACATTTCTTTTTGAAAGATTTTTTATTTTCAGGCAAGGGCCTTAAGAGTGATGAGGGTAGAGTATGTCACATAAATGTGCCATACATGGCACATAAATGCGCCATACATGGCACATAAATGCGCATAAACTATAACACATCGCCATGTATCATAGTAGAAGTATACTTCGTCAAACATCACGTAAGACCATGTAAATCTTATGGCACCGTGTATTACTTACTGTGAGTCAAATATTGAGAGGAGAAGGATTGCTGAGGAATGAATAAAAGGGAAAAGACAGAGGGGAAGACAAAGACAAAAGTTGTTAGACGAATTAAGGGTGGGATGAGTTACAAAGAATTGAAGGAGAGGGAATTAAATAAGGAATGTGGGAACCTACCGAAAGGTGGAACACTTATATATATTACTTACTGTGGAACGGCGCGAGCTGTTGCAAATTTCGCATAGAATAATTAAATTGACGATTATTGACTTTAAAGACATCCAGCATAGTCAAATTGGTTTCTGATAGAAGGCCAAAGAGGCCCGCCATTCTCCCACAAGGAATACATGGGATTTTTGAAGATTTTATGACGTTGGCCGAAGTATAGTCATATTCATATAGAAGTAATTTTATTTATAATTTGATGCAGTAAAAATTACTGCTACAAAAGCTGGTTCCAAAGTGGCACTGGAACTGAACCGAAAATTACCGTTTCTATAAAACCAGAAAGAAAACATTCCTATTATCTGGTAATATGGTTCTGTTTCTAATTGTTACTAGGGATACCGCAATTGTTCTCTCTGATTAAGTAACCGGAAGCTAAGCATTATAATATGCTCATCAATAGTTTTTGATTGCTGATTCTTTGTTATTCCATTTATTTATCCTGGTTTTACAGAGTAAATTATGCGATAGTTTCTAAGGATAACGGCATTGTTGCCTCTGTTGAAATAACCGCAAGCTAATTTTTTTTTCAAGTTAATTAATAATTCAACTTTTATTAATATTAAATATACAAATACATAAACTGAGATTTACAAATAATCATACAGAGGAAGAAATACAATCATTAAAATAAAAGCAAGAATAGTTTTCCATTGTTAATTATTCATAATTCTTTTTATTGTACTGTTTTTATAGAATGTATCCTTACCAGATCTATTGGATCAGTTAATAAATCACTAAACAAACATATAATGGAAAAGGAATATATTGAACCGTAATTTCAGCGTTTTCATTGAACCTGATGGTAAACGTATACTGAAATAGTATGACTCAATGAATCTCTCATACACTCTTAGCGAAATTAACGGATTCTTAGATTACCATCGCTTTGGCGTGTATCGAGACGCACTGATCCACCGATGAGGACCGTAGAAATGTGGACCGTAAGAGGTGAATGGATCCCTCAGGTCATCAAAAGGAAATAAAAGAGGCTAACAAGTTGGGTATTTCCCGGAGACTGCCATATCCTCCAACTTGGACGTCTTCCCCTTTTTTACGACAAAGGAGTTTCCATGGAGATGGGGATGTCATTCGTTCTGAACGGTCTTTTATGCTCCCCTAGGGACGCTTAAATCCCCAGACGCAAAACCGTAAAATAATCGCGTCAAAAACCCCCGATTTATTTATCGCACCTCCTTTGTTTTATCAACAACGAGGAAATGGCTCTCCCTTAATTACTATTCTTCAAAGAGACGTCTTCCTTTCTGGTCTAATTGGTCTTTCGGTCGGTGCGTTTACGCCCAATCTTTTTCTTAGAAATGTGACCTGCATTTTTATCGCTTCACAAAAAGGAAATTCAATTTGGGAGTCCTATTCTCCTCCCTTGTTTTCGCAATTGGGGGTTTGGAAACCTTTTTTTTTTCTTCTTTTCCCATTCACTCACGCATCAACTCAAGGATCGCGGGATACTGGGTTAAAAAAGTGTCGATAAAGACGAAAAATCACTTAAGAGATTTAAATATTAAGCGATTACTACCCCATGCGGACGGACGGACGGACGCTGATACTCTTTCTATTTCCCACCCTAATAGGGTTAGATGTAAGAAGAGACTATCCAGTCTCAATCTCGCCCGAAAAAAGACGTTTTATTATTATTATTATTATTATAAAAGATTCTAATGAGAAAAAAATATTACTATCATTATTATACATTTCAGCAAACACTCCAATCACCACGAACGAATACACAAACACTAAAACTTACCTAAAAAACACACCTTCATATTTTGTTCCCAAATGAGTTATGAGGAAAATATCAAATGCCTATGATTGATCTCAAAACAGCGGACACTATAAAATGTGAAATTTTTATTAATTTATAATCCAGTAGCCGCCGTAGATAGACGATGGTCTGGTGTCAGCGTTACTAATACAGTTCATTTTTAAAATTATAATAAGAAATATTTAACACTTTACAATACAAGATAACTAGATGCCCCTTACGAAAATTCCGCGGACGGACCCTGATATTCTATTTCCTTACCCAAATACATTTCAACAAACACTCTGATAACTACAAACGAATACACAAACACTAAGACATGCCTAAAACCCACGTTTTCATTTTCTGCATAAGTGTCCGTTTCGATATACCGCGTTCTTATCGATAGATATCGATACCTACACATCCAGTAATGAAAATCTAAGGACGAATTCATATTTTAACTCGAGTTTTTTTACCAATTGGTGCATTTTTTTTCAAATGTTTCATTTTCATTTGTCATTCCATTCTTAGAAGCTAGAGAGTAACAGTTAAGTTAGAATGTTTGCGGAAGATACTTTGAATTTACAGGAAAATTTAGATTAATAAGAGATTAGAATGCACAATTTAGTTTATGGATAAAGAAATGTATTAGTTAATTGAAAGGTTGGAATATTTTTATTTTAAACTCATCAGTATACATGAGTGTGATAGAAGATGACTGACAAATGTCCGCAGAAACTTTAATGACAAACTCTAATTCTTTTTACAGAGTTTTTAATTTTGAATTTTTATTAGGACACTTCGATGAGTATAGACAAAACATTAACCCTGTAAAATAATTGAGATAGAATTATAAAAGGGTGCAAAAACCAGCAATTGGAATTGGATGTAGACAAATGTTCATTAGTTAAATTTTTCGGTAGAAAATATATTTCTAATGATTATTCGTGTAACTTCTGAAGGAAAGACTTATTAATCTTACCGGTTTCGAGGTTATCATGTATTGCCTCAATCTTTTCTGCTTATTATTTTGTAGATATTCGGACTAAATAATAATAAATAATAATATTCCAGTCGCCTGATGATGATTTGACAGCCTTGAAACTGTTATCGTTCTATTAAAGAAATCATAAGTTTGAGAATAGAGTCAAGTGTTGTGTATTTTTTCGTTTATGGTGCTTGATTTTCTTCTATATAAAAAGAACTACTATACTTAATCCTAATTCCATTCTCCTTGTTGAGAATTATTAGGCGCACAGTAGGTGGATTTTAAAATAAAGGGGCAAATCCCTTTCGAATATCGGCTTTTGTTGGGGGTACATTCATCCCCTCTTCCTGATCACATTACTGGCGATCACAGTGAATGCGATTATTCAAGCATCTCCCATACCTGTCTAGTTTTCCCACAATAACCGACACGAACCGGACTGAGATAGAAGTGGGCGAAACGTGCATTCTCTTCCAACCAGCACCCGAAAGACAGACGAAAAATATTCCATTCATCGCGGTATAGTATCAGGAGAATTCACGCTTTAATTGGGTTACCGCTACCCTTGCTCCCTGCCTTGAGGGATGGTGAACGGGAGTAATCGAGTGGGCTTTAATTAAGGGAGAAATCGGATAATGAGATCGGCAAAAGGACGGCTCTCCGATGATAATTCGGTAATGAGAATTGAAGGAAATGCGAAACCGAAGCAGGAGATGGGAATATCGGATGTTCATCATCTGTCAAGTATACGGGATCCCTGGGATTATCGATGCAACCTTGGAATTTGGTGGAGTAACGCATTGGGATGTTTCCTAGAAAATCGCGACGATAACTCAGGTGAAGTACTTTGTGACGCTGGTTAGTTATTTATGACGGGCTGACTGTACCCTATCCGAAATGTCTTGGATCAAGGTCGTTTCGGAATTCGGAGTTTTTCGGATTTTGGGATCCATGCTGTAGAATTTAAAGAGAGTTAAGATAAAGAATTAAATCTCTTTATTTTATATGAAAACATGAAGGAAAGTGTAACTAGCAAAGAATGCAAGCGTTAATGTATTTATCTAATGATGAACCTAGAACTGAATGCTTAAGGGATTAAGAGGAAATATTGTATTGGATGGTCTTTTGAAATTTTTCCTATAGTGCCATTTTTCTCATTACCTAAGTTTCTTGTGTTAGAAATACCTCTTTTATCTCATAAATAGGTATTATTTCTTGTTTTATAATGTAGCCAAGTGGGCAGCGTATTCAGCTTCGGCGAAAGTAGTCAAGGGTTCGATTCCCGCAGGGGGCCTGTATTTGCGAAATACCTTAGCTGTTGGAGTACTTTTAAATATACTACCACTACCGAATACATCACATTATTGCTTTCTCATTTACAAGATATTGAAATAAAGTAGTGAAAATTGAGTTGATACAATATTGAGGATTTCTGAAAATAAGTTTGTGAATACCCAACTTGTAGTGTAATGCTTAGAGAAATAAGGAATGGGTGAAGGTGATTTTTTTATGTATATATGTAACTTTGTGTTCTTCTATGTTTTTTTTATATTTTTGGTATGTCTTCTTGTGTTTATAATCTGTTTTTATGTGATTTTCCTAATCTTAGCTTTCCTATCCGTAGGTTCCGCAGGTTTTTCACACACCCCTTCTTGAGGGTGTTTTCCTGCAGTGGAAATGTTTTCCTAAGCACTTAGCTTAGGTTTTTAAATCCACAAATTAGTCTTCTTCTCTGTTCTGTTTTTTCAAGCTATCTCTTTTTTAATCTTATATGACGAAGGGTTAGATGTAAGAGGAGACTTTATAGTCTCAATCTCGCCCTAAATAATGTTATTATTATTATTATTATTTTTGCACGATAATGGCGTGCACCCAGGAAAAATGCCAAGGAAGAATAGATTTGAATAGACTTCCCGTCGAAATTTTTCAAGTCTATTCTTCCTTGGGACTTAGAAGAAATGTTTAGAACCTTGATCAAGGCTCTCAAATTTATATATCTAAAGGAAGTAAGTTGTCAAAGAGACATTCATACAAAACTCATTACTATCCAACTCACTCATAACTTCTAACATCTAGAAATGGTACGTCATGTCTGTCTTTTATTCATATTACTTCTTGATACCTCTCTGTTCATGAATGTATTTCGCTACAATTTTCAATAAATCCCTAGTTTTTCATGTAGTATAGAAGTATCTTTATCTAATGGAGTTATGAACATCTTCTTATCTCTTTTTATTTATTCACATTCTATTCAAGCACCACTATTGAAATGTCTTACGGAATTTCATGCTAGGTAAATTAGTGATGATAGACAACTAAGCGGTAAGGAAAAGGAACTAAAGAAAAACAGAGAAATTGCGCAAAGTCTATAAATAAGGTAGCATCCGTGATCGTGCCTCAGCTTTTGGGAACAAGCGTCTTCAATTTCTTTTCTCGAAATCTAAGGCGTACGGAAAATCGCTATACTCACCGAGAAGAACATACCTTTGATAATGCTCTCGATGTCTTGAAAGTCAAGAAATCCCAGTGAGAAGTACGTTTTCTTGCCTTTGATCTGAATTGATCCCCAATGCAGCCGAGTGAATGCAGGTGCAGTTCTATCTTACATTCCCGAGAGATAGAAGTGATTGAGAACGTTTTCTTTGAAGACAGAACTGGGGATTCGAAGGTGAAATACGTCTTATGTTCAGTCGAAAATAAGGGAAGTCAATAAGGAGTCTTACCTGTTTATCTGATCAGAATGGGAATAAATAATCCATAGTCTTGTAAAATACTTGCTGAAAAACATGTTATTATCTGGGTGCGAAATCATTGTCATATTTAGGAGAATCCCTTCCAGGGGCTACATCTTGTCGTGGTGTAGTGGTGTTCCTGTAACGTAGAGAGCTATACTGGCTGGAACTTTGTTACTTGTAAGGTCTATTATCACTGATTGCTGAGAAAGTGATAGAGGGAAGAATGCTAGGGAAAAGACAGAGGGGAAGAGAAAGACAGAAGTTGTTAGACGAATTAAGGGGTGGTATGTGTTACCGGGTATTGAAGGAGAGGGAATTAATAGGGAATGTGAGGGAACATGAACCTGCCGAAAGGTAGAAAACTTATAAATTCAGGATTAAATACCTCGGATAGTCATGTGGACTATGCGGTCGACTTTGATGAAAGTTGTCCCAGGTTCGATTCCCGGTGGGAACCCAGGTACGAAATTAACTCAGGTTTCGAGGCTACAACTACAATATCTCGGTGTCAAGACTTACATTGACAAATGAAAATTAACGGGTTATTTTCTATTCGGTTCATAGAATCGGAACGGCACCGAAAACCGATAAACAGTTACTTTTTCCGGAGTGAAAACCGAACCCAAACGGAAAAATCGAAATTCTTAACCCGAACCGAAACTGAAAACTTATTTATTCCGTTCTGATTTTTGGTTCCCATTAATGCATATTTTACTTTATTTTAGCTGGAGGAAGACTTAATAATCACGTGTAACTACACCTTGAAACTATTATTATTTATTTTGTATCTTGCATTATTTTTGTATATTGTAGTAATTATAATTTGAATATCTCAGGTAAAGCATTTGACACCGTATATCGTATTTTAGTATTGTTGATATTGTTGTCATAGCATAATATTGTTAAGTAACTTAGTATAACGTGTTGCCTTTGGGAAGTTTGTGGAGGGGTTTTCATCTCGACTAGGGTGAATACTAGGCAGATATTTTGCTCTATTTTCCACTACAGTGCCTGCCACCAAGCTAGATGCCTAATTTCAGTCAGAGAATATAAATAAGGAAATATGTTTTCCAAAATTTAGTGAAAATCTAAGTAAATATACTAAATATTTTTCCAAAATTTAGTCCAATCCAATGTAAAAGAAAAAATAGAAAAATAAAGCACAATTCAGAAAGATACATAATAGGAGATATAAAAGATATATAATATTATAAGGTTCCGAAAGAGTAAACTTAATGCGAGTAAAAGTATCAAAGCCAAGTTAAAATTTTCACACACTGAAAGGGCATGAACACTTAGTTCTGTAAAGGAGAAAGGCTTGGGTAGAGTTAAACGAGTATTTCGTTAGTGTATCACATCCTTTAAAAGGTTCATTGTGTGAAAGGGCTAATCCTCTGGCGGCGATTCCGTTTAGTGTCCACAAGGTTTCGCTACGAAAATATCCTTTTTTTTCTAGAGCTTCAGCAGAATTTAATCTAGCAGGAAACTCGCCGGCTGTTTACATTGGGAAAGAGAAAGGGTTCTAAGAAAGGAAGAAACGATCGGATTAGGAAGCGAGGTATCGGATTGAAGAGGAGGATCGGAGCGGATAATGGAAAGGACGGATAAAAGAGGACGACGAGGAGGATATTGAGATTTTAGAAGATGAGATTCCGAGTCGATTACACTCCCTATCCATTTTCATAGCTGTTAGAGAAGCTGTACACGACTAGGACGTTTAACCGAATGCGATGCAGCATTGCTATTCTATTTCACCATTCACGCAATTTCATTTCCTAGCAATCGCATCGATTTCTCTTGAGTTTGCCGTACTCTATTCTGTTTTATTTTCTATGTTCCGTTCTCTTTTGTGATTGAATATTTAGCTCTTTATGTACACGAAAAAGGAGACGTAGTTTCTTATGAATGAAATTATGTTCCAACCTAAAAGAAAGCACTGCTTATGAGCTTTAAGATGAGTATATGCAATGCAACGTATGTTTAAAACAATTTGAGGAACGGGAGGTTGAATGAGAGCTCGTGTTTTTGCCAACTTTCTCACTCCGCCATTTTGTAAATCTTCGGATTATCGATCTAGGAATTAGCTTAATTATTGCTATCATCGCTACCAATATTATGACAGAATTATAGTAATATCCGAATTTTTCATGTTTTTTTTGTTTGATTTGGCACTTACATTACATTTCATTCTTAAATGTATGTACGTATATCTCTTCAAAATCTAATTAATCGCGTCCAAATAGCCTTTCTCCCAAATTTCCATCCCATTCGAAATTACTCATTTTGTATTATATCTTAGAATACGTTCAAAGCCTTGTTTGTAGGCTTTGCTTCACCTATAAGCTTGGTCCACTCTCTAAGATTATTTATTCGTATATTGAGTTAAATGAGATACAAGATAACTCAGTATGCATAAAACCTAAATACTATAAAATCCAATAGCCCATATTTTAGTCAAATTATTCAATTAATAAAAAATCTGATAAATTTTAAAAACTAAAATTGATCAAATATAACTATAAAATTTCAATATAATCTATAATAATACATCCAGGACCGGGCCTCAAACCCAGGTCTACCACTTTTCGGATGCTTTTATTAATTAAGCTACATAGCCAGAACATGTAGACACCCCTATTTTGGTCACCAAGTTCGATTTCCTATCCTGTTAAACTTTCTTCATGTCCATTTTCCTTGGGATTTTTTATTCACACTCCTTTATCTACAAGTTTACTCTTTAGCTAATGTTTCATTCAAATTGATCGCGCAGCTATTCTTTCAGTCCCCATAGATTCCTTATCCACGTAGCACAGAGTATAACTCAAGCAATGACTGGGAAAATTATTCATTCACAACTTCCTATTTTGAATGCAAGAATCATCTCTGAGGGATTTTTCTACCTTTTGAGAGTGTCACTTTGCGTCGAGAGAAGGGCTGAGAAGATTAAAGGATAACAAATATAATTTCGGGAAAGAAAAGTCTCTGAATAATAACTAATCTTCCACACCGCTGGCGATCTTTGATAGGTCCGTGTTTTCATTAATTCTGCGTTACCCTTATCCATTTTAAGCAAGGGACGAGACAGGAAAAAAATCCAGGCCAATTCCAGGACGATTGTGAAGGAACTTTTTTCTTTCGCATTTGCATTTAAGCTAATGACAAAGGATTCTTTGTATGAAAGGAGATTTAAGCTAAGGTGAAACTGGAACTGTAAATTTATAGATAAGTACGGATTATCTTAATCACTCCAATTTTAAACAGGATTAGCTTTTTTACTTGTAATTTCACCTTAGGCCTTAATTACTTCAGTTATATCACAAATCGAACTCTCCAGTGCTTGCGTCAATTTTTGTAACTATTTTCCCGAAATTTCATTGATTTACAAATTATCTTCCCAAAACTTACCCTCGAGCTCACATGAAGCCCTTAGACCCAAAACAATACATCAGTAAAGAAAAAATTCTTGCGATGTATGTCAAATCATTCCCTTGCTAAATACATTATAGTAGTATGTTCTAAAAAGTTCAAAAAGGGCAATATGGGGACGGATGGAAAGGATCCACTCCGTAAATAGAGGTAGGATAAGCTTTACGAAAATAATTTATAAATCAACAAGATTTAGCATAAAAAAGTCGAAAGTTTGAAGGAAGTTGAAAAATATATCCATCTCTAGACTTCATAAAAAAACAAAATTTCTAAATGTAAGAAAAAGGGTATGTTTACTATAAATAGATCCATGGGGTGTACCGTACATCCCATGCGAGTACAGGAAGGTTAATTGCCCTAGAATGTCACCCATATAAGAAAAAATAATTGTGAAGGAAGAAGTTGTATTGTGGAAATCCATTACTACGAGAGAAGAGAAACAGACCAGTACTTTTTCTACCACCGGTTTCAGCGAATAATGGCCATCATCACGTGACAAAAAAACTTTAATCTGCAAAGTATTTTATGCAATATTAAGGATAGCATCTATCCCTATAAGAAGTCAGACGTGTAAAAATTCGAATGAAAGGAAATATGGTGTTTATATCTTTGTAATTAGAGCAAATGAGCATCATAGATGTTTCAAAAACTTGCCAAAAGAAAGTTTTTGCCACCTGATGATGGAATTTATTCGCTGAAACCGGTAGTAGAAAATAAAATGTGAATTTTTAAAAAATCTGTCTCTCTTCTCTCATTGTGAAAAAAATTGGATGATATTCAGTCTGTATTTGTAACAGAATATGTTTATATTAAATGTAAAGCAGAGATATAAGGTTTTAATATGAGATTGTAGATCAAACTTTCTGGAAAACTGAGCTGAGCTAGCCCAAAAGCACTGTGAGTACCACCAAAAATAGATCTAGAACGGAACTGAGATTAACCAATAGGTTACAGTCTTTTACGAGAAGTGAAAAATATTGACTTGACCGGGACTCGAACCCAGGTCTCCTTTTTCTGGGCAGGTATTTACGAGTATAACCACTGAACTACCAAGCCACGTTATCTTCATTACTGTAGACATTTTATATTATAACTTTTTACATTTTTTTCTGTATATTTCTGTCACTCATTTACAACTTTGGGATTGTCGCACAACTTCATTACTATATTTCAGTCCAGTTTCATCATTTGAGGATACAGTCTTGTTTTTCGTTTTCGGTTAAATGGCAAAATGACTTGGTAAGAAAAAATATACACTCACTTTGTAAAATTCTACCATTTTTTAATTTGAAAATTTTACTATAAAACAGAAGAATTTTACAAAGTGATTTTATATTTTTTCCTGTAATGGAATTCTACAAAGTTACGACAAACTCAATGGATCATAGAGACCTGGTAAGATTTTTGTCATCAAAAGACAGCACTTATATATGTGTACATACATATCTATATAGTACATGTACTTGATCTACATCGATGTCTGTTATCTGAAGTGGAAGAACATCAAGCGATCAACCTGTTTACATCGTTTACTATTATCGTTGATAGTTCGCCGGATGTTTAACGCGGTAGCCCGGCAACGCCGAGATTTCCTTATCAGACCTTGGTCAGGCTATTTTAATTTGTGATCACCTGTTATTTAATCGACATTAACGTCATCGTTCCATTCAATAAAAGACGATCAACGCAGCGATTCTGCTATTATCGTAGAAGTGGGTATTTTGCAGGTATCGCGAATAAGTTATACAAACGATTAGTCTTCGTGTCTCACCTATTTTACCCTCACTGTGAGATTGGTCAAGGTAGCGTTTTACCTATTATGTTACCATAAACCTACTCTCCCTTCGAAGTAGTTTAGCAATCACAGCATAGGTACATACTATATTCTCAAGGATTCTAGATCTGTATTAGAGAGCATTCGATTGACCCTTGCTGCTTTATCATTGAAACTTTAATGAAATTCCATGACTTGTGTTATATATATGCAAATGTTAGGAAAGAATTGGAATACTACCGTTAATTAATTTAGTAGCGATTCCTAAACTAGGGTACCAAATATTTCGTAGAGTTCCTTGATTAAACTTGGGTTTCCTAATTAATGTATCGTTTAACTTCGTTTTTTTTAAGTTTGTCATATATTTCTCTTAATTTGATCGATTGTCGTATTTTAATACAAAGCTTTTCCTAATTAATTGGATATGCGTAAAAATCTAAAGAAAACCTGAACTATAAGAGAAGGCACTACATTTAAGGGGTCTACGAAACAGAAAAATGTGCAACGAGGATTTATTACTTACTAAAGTTTAAAAACCTTATTTTCAATAAGTTATTTATATTAGTGGTAAAAGGTCTTCTGAAACTAGGAAACAACGAGAATTCCGGGATTACTGAACTAGGAATAAGCCAAAATGCATTTCAAAAATTAAGCTATGTTCTTCTGGAGTAGAAAAAAACGAAGTTTTCAGTTCAGGACTGAATTTGAAGAAAAATTGAAGACGGTACTCTTAAGAAGATGGATATTATCTCCGAATAACTAGAAAGTGGTTTTTAAGCCTCATTTAAGCTTCCACGAGAATGTTTCTTTATGAAAAACTAGGTAATAAAGTCACAGAATATGAAAGGAACGGGAGAAAGGTCACAGAAAGAAAACAGGACACTGTTAGTACTCTTTCTTTATTAGGTATGTTATATGTTGATTTTCTTCTCAGCTAGTACAATCTGCAATAATTTTTTAAATGTTCCCCAGAGGGGCAAAATTTTTTTCTTCCCTCTCTTACTGTACTCTCTAATTCGCGCAATGCTTATTTCTTATATTTGATTAAAAGGGTAAAAAATACCCAGAAGATATCTGTATCTATACGGCAATAACTGCTATTAATTAATTGAGATGATGAAGTATGCTCAATTATACTCTCTATTTACATTTTCTAGCCAAAATTGTATCTTTAGTTCCGCCCACAATAGTGAATTGTCTTTTCCTAACTTAAAATCAAAAAAACTTCTAAGATGCATGCATTTTTGACTGTGGAGGTTTCTTATGATTAACTGGAGTGCGATGATCTGAAGTACTGTTGTGCAAAACCAATTCATCTTAAACAAATATTAAAATCCTTACATATCCTGTTACAAAAATATGTATTCGTATTATGCGAATACGTTTACAAATGAATACTCGTATTAATTCGGATTTCGTGTTCACTGAACTCGTGTTATTCAGAGGTTACATGTATTGAAAAGGTCGTATGAGTTTACGAAGCAATTTTACGTATGTTACCTCATCAACATCTCATTGTTATATCTCTTTGATTATAAATATATGAATTATATTATTATTATCTCATTGTATTATCTCATTGTTATAAAGCACCACTTGAACTCTCGAAATCATAGCAGTGACAATTTTAAACAATAGTTTCCCTGGAGACCTACCTCTTGACTTCAAATCGTTAATTTTTGCCCTAATTTAAAACAAATTCTATTAGATCTAGGTAAATATAATCAGGTCATATCTAGGTCAGATAGGAAAATTGAGAATTTCTCACCAGTTAACCGTCTGAATCATAACCCTACCTCTTCCAAGACATGCAACAAACGTCCGCAATTGCGGTGTGTTTTCTTTGAAACTGAAAGGTTGGCACCCGTGCAAAAGGGAGCGGCCGTTTGAAGAGGTCAGTGCGTGGGCGCAGCAAAAGCAGGTGTACGCGCCCCCGGCTGGGGAATTAGGAAACAAGACGAAAACAAAAGAAAGGGGCTTTCTTAGAGGAGGATATGAATGGGAAGAGAGGGTCTTTTGCATGGTCAGCAGTTACAGTAGGGGAATCTTTCGAAACGAGCAGCTCGTTTTAATTTCGAAGAGCGTGACGTGGAAGGAAGATGTAGTGGACGTTTAGTAAGCAAGATGAGAGAGCGCCTAGAATTATCTCGGAGCAGCTGTGCATGTTCCGTGGAATCCCCTTTTGCGTTTGTTTTGAGGAGTAGATGGGGCTTTAATTTCTGCTGGTGAAAGTGGGATGTAAAAAGGTTTACCTTTTCGCGTTTTATGGAAAATTCTTAAGGCGTAAAGGTTTCCTGGGAAACGGAGGTCGTACTCTGTCATTACGTCGTGTCCATGGTGATGGATTTATTACTTATTTATTTACAAGTTGGTATCTAGGCTGGTGGCAGTTATAAGTCATTTATTTTGATGAATGGTACATTTCAATCCTGTTTTTTAAGTTTAATATCTATATATTATATAGATATTATTTTAAATAGAGTTATATTCTGTAATTACGTTGTGTTCGTGATGACATATTTACTATTTATTTATTCTGTTATTAGACAGCAAGTAGGGATCTATCCTGTTAGCAATCATAGTTCATATATGTTGATGAATTATATATTTCAATTCTGTTTCCTAAGTTTAATACTTCTATATTATATAGATTTATATTCTGTAATTATGTTGTGTTCGTGCTGATAGATTTATCACTTATTTATTATGTTCTCAGACTGCAAGTAGGCATCTAGGTGTCTGTCATACATCTTGATGAATGGTATATGTCGATTCTGTTTAAGTTTAATAGCTAAATATTGTATAGATATTATATTATATAGATTTATATTCTGTAATAACGTTGTGTTAATGGCGAAATATTTACTATTTATTTATTCTGTTGGCATCTAGACTGGTGGCAATCATAAATAATTCATCTTGATGAATGGTATATCTCAATTCTGTTTTTTAAGTTAACAGCAGAGACTCCGAAAACCATCAATAAAAATTATTTTCACACAAACGATGGAAATGGAATTTTTACTTTGCACATTAAGTTGTGCTACTAACCCAAGGCTATACAAGAAGTGAAAAATTGTGACTTGGCTGGGACTCGAACCCAGGTCTCCCACTTTCCGGGCAGGTATTCTATCCATTGAACTACCGAGATTAATTTTATTGACGGTTTTCGGAGTCTCTGCTGTTAACTTAGTAACCATCAGCAGTCAACCATTTTATTTTCTGTTTTTTTAAGTTTAATAGAGAGCTAATGCTAACGCTTCTGCCCCAAGGTCCCGGGCTTGAGTCCCGGGAAATCGGACTTTTCTGGTTAGGGAATGGTAAAAGTGAAGTAATGTAAATTTTATTCCATCAAACAATCACTGCAGAAAACATTGAAATAAATTTGATAGATGGAATGGGTGTTTTTGGTTTTCATTCCGGGAAAATTAACGGTATTCCGGTGTCGGATTCCGGTTTCCGATTCCGGTTCGACTCCAATTAGATTCCCTGCGATAAAGTTACAAAGGAAACAAGAATAAGTGATATATTTTATCAGAGTTTTAGCTGTATTTGACATTAACTTTTCCTTTCTTTATTGCTTTGAATTGCTGCATATTGACAATAGTTGGTGAGGAATTGAAAGGTAATTATGTTCCAATAGATTTTTCGCGTCTGTTTGCGGATTTCCTCGCGAATATCCGCTCCAAGACAAGGTAAACTCCCTAGATGGATCTATCTCTGCTACTTTTATTCGGATGCTCAATATTTGATTCTAATTCCTCCTTCTAAATAAGTTGAAGTGAAAGGATTTCATTTAAATCTGCAAATTTGACTTCTCTCTTTCCAGCGTTTGATAAATTTGGATTTGTTTGCATTTGCTATATATAGACGCTTGGAAAATATTTGATAGGTAATCGGAGTGAGAACTTATTTTTATCATTTGTGTTTCTATAGGAAAATAATCTTTTCTGTCACGAGGCCATGACTTTTATTTGGACAAGATTTATTCTGTGACGTCAGAATTGCTATCCTTATTTATTTACATATTTTATTTTCATGCTCCCCTGCCACACGCCTAATTGCAGCTTGCAAGGTATATACGTTGATGTAGATTTACCCTTTTTTGAATGAATTATGAAATAAAGTTACGGTAGTTATTTAATTTAACATTTATTTAATATTATTTACTATATGAACAGAAAAGTTTAAATCTGAAATCTCAAAGAATACGGAAAACATAAATAACAGGATTTTTGTATAAATTAACAATAAATAATGATATAAATATGAACAATAAACATAGATATAAATTAATAATGTAATGTTTGGTATAATTTAATGCCAGCCTTACAAAAATTAGCCCATGACATTAAAATTCTATAGCTCAACATTACATTGTTGATTTGTATTTATGTTATTGTTAAAATTTATATCATTATTTATTGTTAATTTTTACATACACCCTGTCATTTACATTTTCCATACATTTTAGTATTTCAAAATTGAACTTTCCTGCCTCTTTGGTAAATAATATTAAATAAATGTTAAAAGAAAAATTAACAATAAATAATGATATAACTTTTAACAATAAACATAGATATAAATTAACAATGTAATGTTGGGTATAATTTAATGCTAGCCTTACTAGAATTAGTACATCGCATTAGAATTCTATAGCCCAATAAAAAAGGGATTTTATAAGTTTTCGAATCTGTTGAGGAAGGAAAGGCACAGTTTTCTAATTAACCAGGCACATTGCCAAATTATGACAACATTTAAATTCCGGTAGGTAAATAAATGATTCTGGCAATTAGCTGGAATACGACATTTTACGACTCACCACGTATAAAATTCCTATCCTATGTCTCAAGGTTGACGGTTTTGCGTCCAGTAAGTTCAATCCTAATACGTCTATCTTTTCTCTTTAAATTACGTAATAAATGGTGAAAGCCCACAAGAAAATAGAGCTGATTCGACATATTTTTATTACACATAAATATGCCAAAAGTTCCTAGCGTAAAAATTAAAAAATAGAATAAATTCTAACTAAAATAGAAAAATCGAGACTTCAATATATGCCCTATCAAAATTCCAGGTCTTCTTTCATCCTTCAGATGACCATTAGTAAAAGTAGTATTAAATATTAATGTGATATGAATATATTAATATGAAAATTAATTAATACGAAAATGTTAATATGATCCGACTTTAGTTGGTGGAACACAATTCAAAAATCTTTTCTGTTTAGCTGAAACCAGTCTCTAACTAAAATTGTGTGAAAAATGTGGACTTATAAAAGTCCATGTTTTCTTATTTAGTAATAGTTTTAGCCTGTCTGAATTCTTTTAGGCTTCACAATCAGAATCAAAACACAACCCAAATTTTCATGCAATACTTCGACGAGAACTGGAATCCTCTGAATTCCATAAGCCCCACTAAAACCCCTCATTGTTGACCCAAAAGAGCCGTACATCTGAAGGATTCCATAATGTTACGCCGGTGGGCGGGCCAAGTGGTGCGAAAGAACCATGGAAACACCTCTATATGTTCTCCAAGATTGCAGAAGAAAAGCGAAAAATGAGTTTCCGTTCAGGAGCAGGGCCGCGTACTAATTCAACCAAGCCCACAGGCGACCCCGGACCAGGGCTTGTGAATCTCCGGGGGCCATGTGTTCCTGAGGGGGACGGACCAGGGCCGGGATAAATGTAATGGGAAGGGAGGCGGTGGCGCGTGGGACGCGGTTTCAGACCGTGCCGTTGGGGTTTTTGGAAGACTTCCAGGTGAGGAAGTGAAGTGACGTGGCGGCTGTTACCTTGGTGATTGAGGACGGCTAATGCGTTGCCAACGTGTGTCCACTCGATGCGATCCACATTTTCGCTGCACATTCCCGCATCGGAAAACCATTTGGACGCTATACAAGCGTATTTTGCGATCGTGACCGACCGCGGGGGAAGTCCGGTCGCGATTTTTCCCGCGAAACGGGCTTTTCTCGGATTTATTTAAGACCGCTGGAGATTAGGTACATATGTCTTGGGTTTTCCTTCGGAAAAAGTAGATTTCCGGCGTTGGAATTACTATCGGGTATCACTTTAAGAAACGTGCGATTCTGCTGTGGTAACTGGGTGTTTTTATGGCGAGATCTTCTTTTTCGGCTATAAAACTGCGGAATGGTAGTGTTATTGTGACTCAGTCGGCTTGATCCGTCACAATTTCACTTAAACGTACTAGATAGATTGTTATTAACGTAAATGGTATTATGCTACCCCCCTGCTACTTCATCCGATCCGACAATAAGCATTAAATGAGAGAAATAGATGCAAGAATAAATCGTTTTAAGGACTCATTCTATCCGCGAACAATACGCAATTATAACAAACTAAAAAATAGCTCAATCGTTCGGTGTTTACACCCCCTGCCACACGCCGAAAGTCAGCTTGCAGGGTAATTATGTAAATGTATCTCCCGGTGAAGATTTACGGAACATAAATTTAATACTTTTAAGTAAATAATATGTAAATTATTATTAGTGTTCTATCTTTCGGTAGGTTCATGTGCTCCCACATTCCCTATTTAATTCCCTCTCCCTCCATTTCTAGTAATTCATCCCACCCCTTAATTCATCTGAAAATAATATATTAAATCAAATTTTAAATTAATTTTATTTATTGCATTGAAATGCAAATTATAATAAATCATAGAGGCAATCGCCCGGCAAGTGGGAAATCCGGGTTCGAGTCCCGGCTACGGTAGGATTTTTTCCTTCATTTCCTTTCCCATCAGGCTCCCAGATAGCCTTTTTGGTAGAACGTTCGACTTAACAAACGAAGCGAAAACGGTTCCGGGTTCGGTACCCGGTGGGAACCCACGTGCGATTCGATCTCAGCTGTTGAAGCACATTAATGCTAGTATTTCTTTCCCCACATGATAATTATTCAACTTTCAGATATGCCCACATCACCTAGTATTTATAGAGAAATATTTCATTCTGGCCCATATCCATGTTCACCCCTTGATTTTCATTGGGTATCCTTTGACCCTCTCAAATTAGTATGGCCATTTGTCTGTATTAAGTCCTATTCAATAAAGTCTCAAGCCTTAAGGCTAGAGAGATCTTCATTCACACCATTATTAGCTGCGTAAGCCCTGGTGAGGGATTCAGGCAATTATGCTGGATGAGGAGTGAGGTAATTTATCCAAGATTATCTCTTAAAGCTATAATGCTTTGAGTTTAAGAAGCCCCTCTATGGACAACTCGATAAACCTATGACACTTTTTATAGCATTACATAAGGAGTAACCAAGATTAAAGTTAGTGCTTAGTCACTCATACCTAAGTAACCTGCACTTCATCACATAGAAAAAAGTTAGAATATGAAAGGCAAATATTTACTTCCTGTACCCAAAGGCATATTAAAAGGTCTTTAAGGTCTTTATTTAAGGCGAGATTGAGACTGAATAGTCTCTTCTTCCATCTAACCTTTCGTCAAAAATAATACACACATAAAAAGTTCTGTGTAGGTGAATAGAGAAATAGAGAAGAAAAATTAAGGAGGAGTGGATTTAAAAAAAAACTAAGGGGATATCTTAGGAAAAAAGATCCACTGCAGGAAAACATCCGCAAAGAAGTGGGGTGTGAAAAACCTGCGCAAACCAACTGATAGTACATGCTAAAAGATATAATAGAAAACTGTGTATGAATAGAGAATTACAAAAGCAGTAAAGGAAAGCACTATAAATAAATTACAAAAACAATAATAAAATAAAATCAGAAAAAGCAAAAAAAATGCAATAGTAAACAAAGTAAATAAAAAAATATGATAAAAACATAAGATAAAACATTCAAACTAAAATACAAAAGTAATAATAAAATAATAAAATTAAATCAAAAAAGAGGAAGTTGCAGCAATACATCATGAGAAAATAATAAAAATCACAAAAAATAATAGAATAAAACATTGAAAAAAAATAAAAGGTGTGGTATCAGCATATAGTAGTAGGAGCTCAAGTTTATATTCATCTTGTTCTATTATAACCCTTGAAAGTTACTTTTCCGACTGAGAGAATACATGGTATCTGGATTGCTCCGTCAGATGGCATCGAGACCCTGATAGAACTGGAATTCGTTTATTCTGAAGTGTAACTTTATATTACTGTACATCCTGTGGGCTTCATTCTTAGTGGTAATCTTTGATCAATACGCCTTACCAATTACTCTGTGTGTATTAAGACTATCCGTGCATCATAAGTATTATAAATTTATGTGGAAAATACGTTAAGGCTTGTTTTTCTCTACTTTTCCTAGTAATGGATTTCCTCATGGCTAAGTCTTCCTCAATTGATTTCATAAATAGAAAATCAGCCTCCTAATAGAGATGACCGTTCTGAAACTGCAAGTGTATTAGTAATTACACAAGGAAAACGCGTAAAGGCATATCTCATTTCCACTTTTCCTCGTTTGACTTTATGAGTTGGGATGTTGATTTTCTGTGTTTCTACGATGTATATACATATATATATGGTTGTTGATTTTCATGTTCATAAATCCTATTTACTCTCAAAAATTAAGAAAATCAAAGTAGTCTTACTTATTTGCTGAAATATTTCTTTTCTAAAATATATGACAGGATTATAGCCATAAGAGAAAATATAATTCATTCAACTACAATATACAGTAAAACTCGTTTACGACGCTCCCGCTAAAGACACTGTTATCCCACGATCCCGGTCCCTTTCACACGAAACACATTGCACAGATACCGTTTAAGACGCTCTGCCACCCGTTTAATAGGCGGATATTTCCTGTCCCAAGATGCAATACAATCCTCTATAGCCAATCTACCTCCTCACTCGAAATGTGATAATAATAATAAATCGTCTTTCTTCGGGCGACATTGAGACTGAAAAGTCTCTTCTTACATCTAACCCTTCGTCAATTTGTAACAAAGAAATAGCAAAAAAAAAGTGCACGGAAGAAATTTATATTGTGGGCTTAAAAACCTAGGATAGGAAAAATAGCCCACAGCAGGAAAACACCCCAGAAGAGGGTGTGAAAAACCTGCGAAACCTACAGATAGATAAGAAACTGAAATTTATAGAAAAGGCTGGAATCAAAAAGCAAGGAACATATTTACACTTCAAACTGCATATAGAAATAGTCCATAAAAGAATAACATTAAGTAAAAAGGATAACATGAGATAAGATATTTAAAAAAAACACTGAAAACACAGAATGTTATAAATGGAAATGGCAAAATAACTAGTATGAATACAGAAAAAAAATAGAATAAATAAACACAAAAAATCACTATCATTTAACAACTTCGTCAATGTTCTTTCGAAGAGAAAAAAAATGAAAACCATATACTCATAAAAAGATACCAGACACCATGAAAAATAATAAAAAGTGGGAATGAAAGAGATGAAACATGCATGAAAAAATAAAAATATCATCACCTATATGAGTGAGGCTCGACAGATAATACATAAGGATAATATCGGAATAATTTTACATAGTACGAGTATGTGTCACCGTCCTCTCTCCTCTACTTGTTTCTAAAAAGTTCCCTTATGATCCTTTACGTTTAAATAACTAATTTTGTAAAAATAAAATAAAGATATCGCGAAGCAGATCAATCTACGATCCATCCCAATCTCTGAGCTGATACAAATTCTGAGATAGTCTTTTCTATCAGTTTATCTTACGGCAGAGCGTAGATTTCAAAGTCGCAGCTAGTTGCTTCCTTTCGTCACAATATAAGGAGTAAACCTGCCGAAAAAACAGAAAAGGAGTATTTTATGTGCTGTTGAACTTAGTCTCTGAGAGATCAAGATGCCTTCTATCACTGTTAACTTAAAAAATTCGCTATTCTTCCATCATCGACTCTTTGGTAATAATTGCTTAATTAAGTGAAAATTACTAAAATTAAGAAAGTAATTAAGCAATTCTCTTAGTACAATAAGCTGATTATTCCTTATAAAATATGATATGATGTAGCCAGCAGTATAAAACCCGGTTATAACGCTCTTATCTCGCTTAAGACGTGATCTTCAAAAAGTATCTTAAATGGGTATTACTGTATATAAAATAAGAAAGTAACTAAGCAATTCTCTTAGTGCAAAAAGCAGACCATACCAAAATATTAATGCAATTATATAATGAAATCAGCAGTATAAAACCCGGTTATTATTATATCAATTATATTAATCCAAAATATGTAATGCAACCAGCATAATAAAACCCGATTAAAAGCTATTATCCCGCTTAAGACGCGGAGCAATTGGAGCTCAACGTAGACAAATGTTCAGTAGTTAATTTTTTCGAAAGAAAATCCTTTGCCAATCATAATTCATATAGCTATCGAGGGAAAACATTATCAACTGTCGATTCGGTAAAATATCTCGGAATAACCCTCACGAATAACTTAATATGGGGTATCCACATCCATAACATATGTGGGCGAGATCATAAGAAATTAGGCTTCGTCAAAAGAATAGTCGGTAAAAGCGAAGAAAAAGTCCGCGAGCGATGTTACTTTGCGCTAGTTAGGCCTCACCTCGAGTATACATGCAGTGTATGGGACCCTGCTGAAAAGTGTTGTATTCGCGAGATAGAAAACATACGACGAAAGGCAATACGCTTTGTAAAAAATTGCTATGATAAATCGGTAAGTGTAATTCAGATGCTTCAGGAGGCAGGATGGGAATCTCTAGAAGAAAGAAGGCTCAATCAGAGATTTAAATTACTAGATAAATTCAGACAGAGCACGTTCATAGAAGATGTAGCCGATATTATGCGCCTTCCTTGCTATTTAGGCCGTTCTGATACAGCGAGAAAGATCAGAGAAATAGATGCTAAAACCAGTCAATTCAAGAATTCATTTTTTCCGAGAACAATACGCGAAAGTAATCGATTAGGAAAGTAGAGTCATGGTGCTTGCACCCCCTGCCACACGCCGAAAGGCGGCTTGCAGGGTACATATGTAGATGTAGATGTCTTCAACTGTTCCTCCAGAAAGCGTCTTAAATGGTTTTTAACGTATGTAAAATTAGCTATAAATCCAGAATAGTTACGAAGTATAATGAGCAAGCCTGTGCGTATTGAGATGTGTGACTTACGTTTAGATAAAACCCTTCGTTCAATCCTTTTCGAAACGTCTTTCCAAAGGAATCCAATCCTTGAGCTCATCCTTCCTCACAAATTCATTCGCAATTAGCGCCCTCGAGTCCCGGGATCGATAAAACTACGGGAGGCGAGTGGTTCTAATTAGTATCCCAGTTGGCGGTAATGATAAAGGAAAGAGTTATGTTTCAGAAGGGGATTCCTCGTTAAATGGGAGCGTATCGCGGGTTTCCGTGATTCGGGTTCATTTGGTAAGGTGATGGAATCACGTTCAAAGGGGAGTCACGAAGGAACGCAATTTGTAGTGACGATGAAGTGATCGCATGCCATAGCCACAACGTGATCTTTGTGGAACATTTTGTCGCGGACTATTCCGAATGTATCGCTATGCATATGGGGAAGATTGGACTCTGAATTTCCATGTCGTTGAATACTATGTGTTTTAATGTTCTAAGTCATGAGAATGATAAAGATGAGCTACTAATTCGTAGTTATATCAAAAATAATAGGTTGACATTCACGCTACGATGGATAAATCCTCAGTTGAGTATATAGATGTTCTATCTTTTGGTAGGTTCATGTGCCCCCATATTCCCTATTTAATTCCCTCTCCATCAATTCTTGGTAACTCATCCCACCCCTTAATTCGTCTAACAACTTAGTTGAGTAAACTAGCAATCTCACTAATGAATTACGTTCTTTCTTGGTTTCTTTTATAAGTTTAATTCATTACAAGGAGGACACTTAGTAATAATACTCTATGTCATGAGTAAAACTGATAAAATGAGACTTCCAATTCGAATTTCTTAATATTCAAGTTACGATGGATAAAGTCTTACTTGGGAAAACTAGCATCCTTACCAGTGAACGTTATTTCTCCATCTCTTTTATAGGTTTACTTTATCAAAAGAAGGTGACTTAATAATAATACTCTATCTTATGAGACGGACTGTTAAAATGAGGCCTCTAATTCGTATTTATATAAAAAAATAATCGGTAAATATTCAAGTACCGATGAATGAATTTACTTAAGTAAAGTAATGTTCATACAAATTAACGACGTAATTTTTCCGTTTCCTACCTAAGTTAGGTTTGTCACAAGGAAGTGACTTGATAATGTTTTCCCAGGTCAGTGTAGAATGGAATATTTGATATGTTAGAGTATTCATATATACAAATGACTATTCAATACTTATATTAGAATATTCATTTGTGTTTTGGTTCTGGGTGCATAAAAATGTATCATTAATCTACTTCCTTCAGTCTTGTTTAAAGCTGAGTTGATATGAAAGCTATTGAGGTATGAATGATACTGAATAATGGTATATAGTCTCTCCTAATGGAATACTGCGAAAACTACAACTCGTAGAATCATTCTGCTCCAATTACGTCGACTTTTTCGGCTTATATCATTGTGTCTAATGAGTAAAGCAAAGGCAAACTACCTCACTCCTCATCTCTCCTAGTAAGCCTCATCCTTTTCTCCTTGTTCTTGGTAGCTTATGGAGAGGGGATGAGGTTCCAACAGGTCTTCAGGTAGAATGCTTTGCAGACAGTTTTATGTCAAAAACAGAGGGAAATCTCCAGAATATTTCGAAATATTTCACGCACGTATAAAATGTGGTATAAAAGTAAAACAGCATAGACACTTCCTTGTAACGTGTACGTAAAAAGATAGTGTTTATGATATACGCTATATATATATATATATATTTACGTACACGTTCACTCCTACTCACGTACGTAATACATACGTTACTATTTTATTTACGTCATACATAAACGCTACGTTATTACGTCACCGATAAAAAAATTAACGTGTTTACTTTACGTGCAACGTTATTATTACTTCATAACGATAAAGTCAAATGTAAACGATAGAATCAGAATGCAGTTTTAGCTGTGGAATAAAACAAAAGGGGAATATTTATCGAAGACTACCTTCTTTATGGGATATTGCATGTAAATCTTGAAAGACGTGCTTATAAATATTAGACAGTAAATATGAGCGGTAAAAATGAACGGTAAAAATCGACGTTAAAATAATGACGGTACGTAAGTGTTAAACGTCACGCTTTAACTTAAACGTAACTCGTTACGTAAAACTTTCCAAATGTTTCAGATAGAGTTATAGTTTCAACCGTGGAGATTAAATATATAAAAACATCCTTAAATTACTTTAATAACAAAATTGACTCTATTAGCTAATGATGTAATCCATTTACCGTTAAAGGAAGCTTCACGCACGTGGTATCACTTCTAGATTCAGAACCCGTGTCATTTATTACAGGTGCTCGTCGAGAAATATAATTCGATCACGTTATGGTCTTGGAAGCGTGCGAAGACCACCACGCACGCATATTACGACTTTCCTTTTGTTCTGCGTGTGATCCGCCGAAGTGGCCGCGGATGGATCAAGCGGAAATCCTTATATTCCTGGTCGTTAAAAGATGGAGCAGTTTTATAAAGCAAGGCATCGAAATGCGGCGAGTGTCTTAAAGGAATTAATTCTTGGCACGACGTCGCACAGGTGTTGATTGACCAGAAGGTCATCCTCATGTGAGACCACTCCTCTTCATCACACCTTCTGTTTCCTCCGAGGAAAGGATAAATTATGGTTCTAAGAAGTAGTGCGACGCGGTCGAGTGAAGGAGAATTGGAGAGAGGATTGCTAATGATTGTTGCAATATTCATGTCCATGTGTTGTAATAGTGGGTTCTGATGTGTTTTGGACTTAAGTTGTGAGGGAGGGAGTTTACAATAATGACAGGGTTTTCAACAGTCAAATCATAATAATGGATGCAGACATGTTTTGACTGAATATGTGAGGAAAAGAGTCAACAATGAGGACGAGTTTTCAACAATCAAATTACAACAATGGGCAACGACATGTTAAGTACTGGAGTTGTGAGTGAAAGAGTCAATAATTTGGAAGGCTTTTCAATAATAAAATTATAACACTGGGCACCAACAAGTTTTGGATGAAGTTGTTAGCGAAAGAATCAACAATGAGCACGAATTTTCAACATTCAGGTTACAACAAAAGGACGTCGACATGTTCTGGACTGAAGTACTGAGTGAAAGAGTCAACAGCAAGGACGGATTTTCAACAATTAAGTTACAACAATGGACGCCAGCATGTTTTAGACTAAAGTTGGAAGCGCAAGGCAAGTTTTCAACAATCAAATTACAACAAATGTCACCGACTTGTTTCTGGACTGAAGTTGTTAGAGAAAGATCCAACAATAACGACGGAGTATTCAACAATCAAGTTACTACATTGGACGCCGATTTGTTTGGAAATGATTGTTCCAAAAAGAAATACGACCCACTCGAGTGCTGAAACAAGTGGATCGAACAATTCGTAAAATCCATGATTTTGAAGAGCTTGTTCATGACCTTGAGTTTCTGTAACTTTCTTAATTAGAACTAATGAATACGCTTAGTAAAGCAGATGTTTATGAATTGCTTTACCCAAGTTTATACGATTGTGTTCAGCTTATTTCAAGACTTTCGTAATTATCAATCCCTGAAATTCAGTTGACTTCTGCTAAGTTTATTCCGGTTTAATTGATAAGGATACTCTTGACGGAGTTGCTTTTTTTCGATGTACTTCACCATGAAGCAATTTTATTTAGAGGACACCACTGAATCTTATGGCCCAGTGCATTATTTACGAAAGAATGGCGCGAGCTGTCGTGACTTTTGCATAGTAAAAGTAAGTTGATGATAATTTGAAGACATTCAGCATAAAGTAAAATTGATTTCCGATGGAACAGTACGAACAGCGCGCGCCTATTTCCCGGAAAAAATACGAGGTGCCATAAGATTTACAAAGTCTACTCATGACGTTGGACGAAATATAGTATTATTTCGGAAATAGTCTTATGTTTTATATAATTTTCTTCGTCTGCGCGGAATATATCGCATCGCATTGCCATATTTTTGGATTTGGACAACGTTTAACCTCAGGGTTTATAATATATTTGGAGTCTATGAAAATCACGAAAGGTTTTACATTTCCGGGTTTAAATTCGGAGGAAATACAGAAAGGGAAAATTCACTGATCCGGATGAATGACGGATTTAGACCGTAAGCAAAAGAAGCAATTGCCTCAGGGTGTAGCCACAAAAGAGACGTAAAAAATAGAATTTCGGAAAGTTTATGAACGTTTACAGCTGAAAAGAAGAAAAGTATAGAACTATTATCGCACGACATCTACTATACGAAGGTTGAGATTTGAATGGTGAAGTGTTAAAGATAAATTTCGATCAATTAGTATTCAGAATTATTGAAAATATGAATAACATATGATTGTTGATCCTGGAGTAATTTTACCAAATCGGTAATGGATGCTTACATTGTATTTGAAAGAAAGAGAGTCAACAATGAAAGCGCCCATATTGCAACAATCGAAGATTCAAGAAGTAATTATAGAGAGTGAAGGTGTTTAATTGCTATGCGAAAGAGAAAATCCAGCAATTAACCAATTTTTGCCACAGTATCTTTGAAGTTGTCTCTTAAGCCGACATTAATATAAGACCTTTAGTCTCACATAAATCATTACGTCCTCCTTTTATGTTATAGCGTACATGATTTTTTAAAGGAAGAAATAAGTAACTTATGTAAGCTGGGTTGTTTATTTAGGTTATTATATAAAATTTGTAATAAAAAATTTAATAAGTGTATTTTATTGTAATTGTTATAAATTGCATGTTATTGTTGCATTTTAAAATGGTTACATAATGATTCATAGTTGTAAAATGTAAATACTGTTATTGTAATGTGTGATTTGTAAATGTGTATTTCGTGATTAGTTTATGTATATGTTAATGTTAATTAATTGCAATGCAATTGATGACAATGACCTGGCTTATTCAGTCTTTTGTATGTCGTTGGATTAATTAATGTATTATCAATATTACTATTATTATATGTTTCTTCGTAATTTTGTTGACTATAAAGTGAATGCAGTTCTTCTGAAGGTATAATTTTATGTAAAGTATTTGAATTTAAATATGTATTGTTATTCTTTATAATGTAACAAAAGCATTTTATTTCACAGCTAAAACGTTTTTCTTAACCAGGGCTCTATTCTAAAATCTTGACTCATCGTATACGGATCGAGACAATCTCGGACAACCCCGAAAACTACTCACTTTCCCGTGAGATCTTACTTTCCCGGAAATAAAGAGAAATTTGAGGATTGCGGACGGCGCACCATCATTCCCCCGGTCATCAACTTGCAGATCATGCGTCACCCCATTCTGGAAAGCCGGCTTCTCGAATTCGCGAAATTCGGTGTCGTGGGAGGGCAAACGACTTCCGGCGCCCAAAAAAGAGCCCTAGGGGCCCCCCAGACTGAAGACAGACATTGGTCCGAGGCCAAGCTGCGGACCAAGGGCAGGAAACGGTCTTGCGAATAAAAAAGGCTGGAAATAGCGAAAACGTATTTGAGGATTCTGGGCGGATGTACGTGCGTCACTTAAGCGGTATTTTCGGATTCGATCGGATTAGTGCGTGTGGCCCAGGGGTGTCTTATTTATATTTTGACACATGCGTTAGATGTTTATCTTTATGATTTGTGGAAGAGACTGGGTTATGAATGAAGGGTGTTACGTTACTCTGCAGGCGGTGTTATCCCGCATGGAATGTTACTACAGTAACGGTGTATATAGAAGCATGCCTTGATTGTTAAACAAGACTTAAGCAAGTAAATTAGACCAAGTGGTAAAATAGACCGGAGGTTAATACCGAGAAAATAACCTTCAATTTTCATTATACTGTTTGCTTGTTTAGAACAGTTGATTCCTGAATATGAAAAAGTAGCCTGACAATATTCCTTCTAGCTGAAAACGGGACATTTTACATCACTGAAACGGGACCAAACGGGACAGTTTTTTCGATTTATCTCGTGGGTTTTATTTTCTTCAATGCGCGTATTATTTGAAAGAGTTCTTGATTATTTTTTAAAGGAAATTTTGTCTTAACAAGAGATAAAGTACCTCTACTCCCTGAACCAAATGGATGAATTAACTAAAAGAAACAAGGGATGATACATTTTAAAGAGAAATAAGGTTCATTTTGAAAATAAGGTTTTCAACCCCAACCTTAACGTAGTCCTTACGTGAAAGTTAACAATCCTTGCGACGGTGAATTTTACAAAGAAACTGTTTTATTATACTTTATATTTCATATTTACCATGGCCAAAAATTATCTATGGCCAAAAATTCAATTCTCTATGTTTGCTATTACAGAAATATATAGAATGTTATAGAAATACAGCAGTTAATAAAAAAGTACTAAAATAATTACGACGAAGATGAGACAAAGAAGGTTTAAGAATTGGAGGAGAAAGAATCAGAACCTTTCAGTTCGAGGGCAATTTAGTCTTTGAAAATAAAAGAGAATTAACCATAGCTTTGTCTTCCAAGAAAAAGGTCATAAGGAAGTAGAAGCTCAAAGTAAATAAAGATCAAACAAATTGACGGTCTGTATCTGAAAGAAAGAATATTTATAGCCAACATTAGGAGCGGACACGGTTGAAAGGGAAGGAGAATTCTGCTATGTAGTTAAAAATTTATTTTAAAATTTAAAATTAAGATTTTATACATAATATGTATAAGATTTTATACATAATATTTTTAATTTGATTTTATTTCCTGGATAGTCTCAGAGGAACATAAAAATTGACAAGAGTAACAAGTTCGTATGAGCCAACAGTCAAAATATTTCATAATTATTTACGTATTATATCAGACACTGCATGTCTTTTTAGAGGAAAGAAAGTTTATATTTCTTGCATACTGCCTTACGTAAAGTCAGGTTTATTAATCACAAAATCATTTGCATTTCCAATTCAATTTTCATCAATAAATTAAATTAGTAATTAATGCGGAAAAAATAATTGTTTAAATTCGAAGTCGATTATCTAAAATACCTTTTATGTAATCTTAAACCGATAAAAAATGCTCTTTTTTAATATCTCAAAGAATACCTGAGATAATTATCATTCTCAATAGACCTTGCAAGTAGAATTCCAATATGGTGGGAAGGGTCTATCTATTGATACCTAGTGATAGATGTAAATATCGGTAGTCCATAAAAGTGTATGATCCTCTGCCCATCACGGATATTAACCGTGGTTTGGGGCCTTCAGAAAACTCCCTTTTAAGATTGGCTGAAAACCCCAAGTCTGCCCTGAATTCACTGATTAAAAAAGACTTTAATTTCTTTTCCCCAAGTAGTAATACGGGCCTCGCCCGTCATACCAATTCCTAATCCAGTCACTTCTTAGACATGGAAATTAGATTCCCCAATCAGAGCAAGTTTCGATCCCTATTATTCAGGCATCTGGGTCAAACTCGTAAGTTCAAGGATGGTGTAATTCTTCCATCCATCGCTCCTTTAGATATCGGTTTCTGATACCAGATGTTGGCCGAAAACCTATTTGATGAAAGGGACCCTCGGAATTTTTCCCTCATAGCACGTGCTCTGAACCTATATCACCGCCGAAGTACTTGGGAAACAATCCCCTTCAGATATCCATTTTTGCAAAATTTTCCACCCTTACAGAGCTTTGCCTAATCACTTGAAGTATAATATCATTTAAAGTAGAAAATGCATTTTATATATTTATCCTTGTTTGACACACCGGGGTGCAGTACACCCCAAGCCCGCCCCATTACGTAAATTTCGATTTTAATACTTTAATTTCGTTATTATTAATATGTTTATTTAATTTTCTAATCAAAATCGTATGAATATTATTTTTAAACAATAAAAACTGCTTTTTTTGATAATAACAGAATTTTTGACTTTTTCACGAAATTTTTTCCTTTCATCATCCAGAATAAATTCCTTCTTTTTCGATATTTCTGTAATTTGCTATTTTTTATTAGTAGTAGTTTTTGTAGTACTGTATATTGAACAAGCTCACCTACATTTTTAGTCATTTAAATGAAAAATAATAGAGTTATGATTTTCTCGTAAAAACAGTATTTTTTCGCATGTTTGAATTTTTAAAGATGCTTAATTTTATTTTTGTTATATTACCCACATTACTTAAAAACAAGCTTTTGAGAAGTTGTAAAAGATTTTCAAGTAATTATATTCAAATGATTATTTGTTATAACAATTTTAGTCTCTGGGGTGCGTCCACCCCAGTGTGTCAGGTACTTCACCCCATAGAAGTGTATCAAGTAAGGGTTGATATTTCCAAAGTTTCTAATTCTGTCCACATGTTTAAGTATAGTACCAGTCCTCTTATACATTTCTTCTGATTTCAAACAAATTTCGCATATTTGACATTTGCAACGCGAATTTTAATTCCCGGCATAGATTTTAAAGTCTAAAGAGAGACTCCAGGTCGTTAGGCATCCACAAGAATTGCATACGTTGCTAATTTCATTTTCAAACATTCTTCATTTACTATACGAAAGTAAGTTAGTGACAATTGTCCTGTGAAATAGAAACAAGTTCTATAACAAGGAAAATTGGGTAAAGTTTTTATTTCGGTAAAAAAATTTCATTTTTATTCAAGTATTCATTATATTGTATCCAACCCGCTTGGTACACTTGGACATATGAAAGAATATTGCGTTAAAAAACCTTAATATTAACTCACTGATCTTAAGTAAGATCGAAGAAAAGATGAACAAGATATTTAGGAAATGGGACTTACGTAATTTTAAAAATGAAAAGATAAAAGGTGATGTTCTGTATAGGAAGATATAATCACTGCTTTAGTAAGCTTATTTCAGCATTACAAGAACAATCCTACCAATATCTTTCATCAATAACTAATGAAAACAACCATGCCCCAACCAGAATTTGAGTCCGGGACCACAGGATCGCTAGGTTAGCACGCTTTCCCCTACCTCTTTAAAGCCGTCCATGTGTAGGAAAATATTTTGGAACGTTCCGAATGAATGAGGCAAAACATATGCTTACCCCGAAAAGGGCTTGAAAGATACAAGAGGAGTTCAAGTATCTCTCGGAAGAAAATCATTGTCCAAGTTCATTTTTGCTTAAAGAAGCTCCTGTATTTGATTCGCCCATGATATTGTACTCTTTACTGCATACGATCTAGATACTTACAACAATACTGCTTATCAACTACGCCTATTGTCGTTCACTAAAATCTTATCAGTCTAATTATTGCGCGTATAAGCTAGTTTAGTTTATCACTATAAGCTCACAACAATGTAGATGCTTATAACAATGCAGCTCACAATTCTCGAAGAATTGTGAGCAGCTTTGTTGCATTATATGGGAATGTCGAAACTAAGACTTAAGGGAACACAAACAAGTAAGTGACTGTTTGCAATTTCTAAGGAATATGCTCATCGCTGCTTTTAAAAAGCTTCTTTTGAATGTAATAGTTACGCGCCTAAGTTGATTTTTATTACTTGATTACTTACAACAATATAGATACTTACAACAATGAAGATTTTAAAAATTCTGTTCATCAGCTAACCCTATTGTCGTTCACCAAAATTTTCTAAATGTAATTATTGTACATAAGCTTGCTTTGACTACTATAAACACACAAAAGAGTATACACAACAATGTAGATTCTTATAACGCTGCCGCTTACAATGTGTAGAAAATTACAACAATGCTGGTCATAAACTGCGCCAATTGTCGTTAGCTAAAATCTTCTAAATCTAATTTTACTAGCGCATGAGCTTGTTTTAAGTAATCACTATAAACCCACTGCAATGTAGATAGATAACTCACAATACTCGTTCGGCAATGTCGAAACTAAGACTCAAACGAACACATAACAAGTAAGTTACAGTTCGCAATTTCAAAGATACTCAAAGTTGCTTAAAATTTTCTCTCAAATGTAATCACTACGCTTAAGTTTGTATTCATTACTGGATACCACAATATTGTTACTTACAACAATAAAGATACTGACAATAGTATAAATACTTACAACAATGAAAATTCTAAAAATTCTGTTCATCAGCTGACCCTATTGTCGTTCACCAAAATTTCATTATTCTAATTATTGTGTATAAGCTTGCTTTTACTACAATAAAAACAACAATAACAAAATTATATACGACAATGTAGATACTCCTAACAATGTGAATACTTGCACATAACGTATATACTTACAACAATTCTTCAGATCAACTACTTCAAATATAGTTCACTAAAATCTTCTAAATCTAATTTAATTAGCGTACGAGCTTGTTTTAATCACCACAAACCCACTGTAATGTAGATGGATAACTCACAATACTCGTTCGCCAATGTGGAAACTAAGGCTCAAACGAACACATAACAAGTAAGTTACCGTTTGCAATTTCAAAATAAGATGCTCAGATGCTTAAAAAGCTTCTTTTGAATGTAATTGTTACGCGCTTAAGTCGGTGTTCATTACTGGATTCTTACAACAATGTAGATAATTACAACAATATAGATACTTACAACAATGAAGGTTCAGAAAAGGCTATTCATCACCTAACCCTATTGTCGTTCACCAAAATTTGCTAAATCTAATTATTGTGTGCATCTGCTTGCTTTAACTACTATTATTACTATTTAACACACTAAAAGTATATACAACAATGTAGATTCTCATAACACTGCCTCTTACAATGTGTAGACAATTACAACAATGCTGGTCATAAACTGCACCTATTGTTGTTCATTAAAATCTTCTAAATCTAATTATTGCGCTCATGAGCTTGTTTTAATCACCACAAACCCACTGCAAATTATAGCAACCCCGTTAACATTTCTCGTTCGGCGATGCCGAAACTAAGACTCAAACGAACACATAACAAGTAAGTTACAGTCCGCAATTTCCACCCTCCATAACAGTCCGTTTTGGGTCAAACGTCTCGGAAAACGCCCGTAATTGCGTCTTACTGAGATACAAGTGCGGCATTACTGCAAGAGATACAACCCCCCTTTTCGGGATTTTTTTAGCGGCAGCTATCGGAGCAGGGGTTTAACATTTCGCCTTTACAGTCTTTATTTTCCGTCTCTTCGGAACATAATTCAGCTCCTCTCCAAACCCGAGCGGAAACCATAAATTGGTTCGAAGTAGGAGAGAAGGGAGTGTCTGAGAGGATCCAGAAGGCGAAGTGTGGAAAAGGGTTCCAAGGCCTCCTTTTCCTCCAACTACAAAATATTTATCTCGCCTTAGAAATGGAATCGATCCCGCCAACTTTTCCTCGATATTTCGGATGTTGTTTTGCTGGATCCATCGATCCGTATCCCTCTCACAATACATCATATCTTTTTAAATACTTCGCCCTATTCTCTTTAAGGAGATGTGCCCACTTTATTCGCAATGCTCCTTTATTATCCTAGCGTACATTTTTACCGGAAGGTCCATACATCTTTCCAGACGTGCCTTTTTATTCCTAATGCCACGTACGTCTCTCCAGCTTCTCATTCATCACATCCACTCTGCTTTTTCCTTGCTCTTCCTCTTCCTTTTGCTACCATTAACATTCTCAGCATTCACCATCAGTCTTTCCGCTTACATCCATTCTTTTCCTGATGCCAAACCTGTGAAAAGTAGCCGTTTTATACCCATAATAAATTGTACATAATTACCAAAATTCTTGAAGAAATACATACCATCCGCTCGCGCTACTTTCTTCATTATCTGGGTTTTCCCCCAATATTTTCACATATTTTTTTCATCTTAAATTTCTATATTTCTCAGCACACTTCCTCATATTTATTAAACCAGCGCTTCTCATCCTTTGTGGTCTCAAATCCCTTTTCATTTCCTCTAAACAGCCAAGTCCCATTATGAGATGATTTTTTTTTATAATGGCCGCAACTTAATATTTACGAATATTTAGTCTGCTGATGAATGGTGGGGAAATTTTTGAGGGTTTTTCTCGCGATGAAATGAAATATTTGAAAAATAAAATGATCAAAAGAATAACATAAAACTGCGTGCATCTTTTAGGCATTTCATACAACACGTTAACCAGCTTTAACTATACCTTCCTCTCTCTTTTGAGTTATTAAATGAGATATTTTGGTATTACTAAATGCTATGTAGTAATTTGTAGCGTGTCTGATTGCAAGGGTAGTTTTCTTTATCAAATCTTTTCGTACTTAATGCTTTATCAGAGAATGCAACTTGCATCATTTTTGCTCTTTATTTTCATTTATTAGCATTACATTATTTCATCACACTATCCTATTCTAGAATACTTCTATACCCTCCATCTCGTCGGTACATATTTTCATAAATTTCATTTTTTCGTATGAATTTTCTTCCCCTATATTTTGTCAGAATAAGGGTTTTGTCAGAATAAGGGTTTTGTCAGAAAATATCCCCTAGCAATGTTACTTTGCGCTAGTAAGACCTATCCTTTAACATCTTGAAGCGTATGGAACCCTGCTGTAAAGTGTTGATTTTGCGAATTAGAAAGGTACAACGGAAAGCAAAACGTTTTGTATAGAATTGCTGTGACTAATCGATGAGCGTTACTCAGATATTTCTAATATCACTTAATAAATTCAGAGAGAGTGTGGTCGTGGAATGTGTAGCCGATATTATACGTCCTCCTTGTTATATAGGCCGTTCTGATCCAACTAGTAAGGTGTGAGAAATAGATGCTAGAACCATTCGATTCAAGCATTCATAATTTCTGAGAACGATACGAGAAAGTAATGGATTAGAAAAGTATAGTCATGTTTCATGCATCCCATGCCACACGCCAAAAGACGGCTTGCAGGATACATATGTAAATTTAGACGAATAATAGTAATATGTCTTTATCTGGGCGAAATTGAGACTAAAAAAGTCTCTTCTTACATCTAACCCTTCATCACTAAACACCTAAAGAATGAGATAGAAAAAAAGGTGTACAGAAAACTAACTTAAGGGTTTAAAAACCTAAGTTAGTGCATAGGAAAATGAATCCACAGAAGGAAGAAAAACACTCCCAAGAAAGCCTGAAAAACCAAGAGGATACCCACGGGTAAGTGAGAGCGAAGTTAATCCATTCACACTCACTTTCCTCAGTTGTAGAAGCTAGGCATGCAGTAAGAGAGAAGGAAAGGGAACGGGAGTTTTGGCATAAGGATGACTTCCACTTTTAGTGACTCGGATCACATGTTTCCGTGGCGACGGGCTAAATAAGCGCCCATAGCAACGGCGCTTCTTCCATAACGTGCCTCTGTGAAGGCGTCCCAACTTTTCGGCAGCCTGCCTTCCCTTAACCGCACCCTCTCATGGACCTGCCCCTTTTCGCGGTCCAAAACTTCCCCCAGCGCCTCCTCCGACTTACACACTATTTAATCTGAAAGATGGAATCTTATTTCCTAATGATCCCAAGCACGTGATCTGAATCTCTACGGAGAAGAGACTGTGTAAATGGGGAAAATGGCTGCCGCAGACCCTTTGCGATCCTTGGTAAAGGGACCTCTTTTTGAACGTTTTCCATTCTCTTTTTGTATCTCTCTTCTCCGTGAGATTATGCTTTCTCAGGGACATTTTGTTCTTGTTCTTTTCCTACACAATTTAACCGTGTTTGCTTGACTTAGATAGGCAAGGTGATAATAAAGATCGTGAAGTTGTTTAATATTAATAATAGTAATACACTTTAATTGCATATTTTACAAATATTACAATGATGTGAACAATAGAGTATTAGTAATAATTTGAGAAACAAAAGAATTATTAATTGAGAATTTATATGACAATTAGGGTCCTCCTGAGCCATGTTTGAGGCTCATCAGGAGGTGCCAGATTATGTTAAAATTATAGCATATTGGTCAAATTAAAGTAAAAATAAAGATAAAGAAGTAATAGAGTAAATAATTATAACAAAGTAATAAAGTAAATAATAATAATAAATTTTATTCTGTTCTGGGCCTTAAAATTCCCGTATTTTTTTAAATATCTTATCTCATGTTATCCTTTTTACTAACTGTTATTCTTTTATGGACTATTTTTATATGCAGTTTAAAGTGTAAATATGTTCCTTGCTTTTTGATTCCAGCATTTTCTATAAATTTCAGTTTCTTAACTATCTGTAGGTTTCGCAGGTTTTTCACACCATCTTCTGGGGTGTTTTCCTGCTGTGGGCTATTTTTCCTATCCTAGGTTTTTAAGCCCACAATATAAATTCCTTCTGTGCACTTTTTTTCTGCTATCTCTTTCTTACAAATTGACGAAGGGTTAGATGTAAGAAGAGACTATTCAGTCTCAATCTCGCCCGAATAAAGACGATTTATTATTATTATTATAAGAGCAAAGAAAATACAAAAAATAACAGCTCATACATAAGTGAATAACGCTCATAATAAATGAAAAGGATGCAAGAGTACAATTACAATTAGTTAGAAGTAACCAGATTTCGTTTAAAAAATGACATCGAAGTGGAATTTTTAATTTGATCTGGTAGGGTGTTCAAAAAAATAGAGGCAACTTTAGGTGAACGATTCTCTATCTACATGTATATTACATGCACATAATTACCGGCAGTGTTGGCGGAGTGATTAGCGTGCTAGCATGTTAACGCTCCAACACTGAGATCCCGGTACAAAAAATTGATTCATTATCTGTATCACCATCTACCTCACTCCTACCCTCCTTAATTTTGTCTAGAAAAGGGTTTGAGTCTCTTCTTTTGAATAAATAATTTTGTGAGAGTAAAAATCAAGATATCGCGAAGTATCCCTCTGCCGGAGCTGATACGAACTCTTAGATAATATTTTCTTTATCACTTTAAGTAAAGGCAGCATGTTAAATAAAATTTTCACTGATGTCTCCTATCGTCACAATCTCAAGTTTTAAAACGTAGCGAATGAACCAGATTGAGAGTGCAGTTTTTGATTGGCTGAGTAGTCTAATTATAGGAGATATTGGGTTCTGCGATGAACTCTCACCACTATTTTTAACAAACACGTTATTTTTTACTTGATTGTGTATCTTGCAATTATTGTTTGTTTAGATAAAATTAGACGGAAATAAAGTAACAAGAAAGTTACTTTGTGACATTCTTTCCGTAAATAATTTTGCATTTTTTGTTTCATTATATTCTACTTCATGTGCTTTATTTTTGTATTTTGATTTTATTTTTCTAGATTTATGTTGACTGTAGATAATAACTGTGAGTTAATTTTGTGTAATTTGTTAGAATATTTGTAAAGATTTTATGGTAGAGAGGCTATTTTGGCCTAACCATAGCAAAAGGATCAAATAATAATACATCAGGTAAGTTCATAGCATTATTATTGTGATGTTTATTATTGTATCTTATTGTTTATTGAGTGCTTTTACAAGTAAATACTATGCATTGATATTGTCGCTTCTTAATTTTTGAGTTGCACATTCTTGTTTTGTATAGATATTTATTGTATTATCATACATTTTATTACTATATTGTATCGTTATACATTTTTGTATATTTATTTAGTTATTGAGTTCTTTTACATATTATTGTTCGTAGTATCGCGTACTATTGTATCATTGGTTATTTTATTGTTGTACATACATTTTTGTATTATTGATCTGCTTACACTCTCAACAATCACAGGGGGAAATGCACAGTGGTGGGGCTACCAATAATCACTGCTTCACCCACTGCTGCTCTATTTATGTTTTCTGAATCACCTTAGATTTCTGCGCGAAATTAACAGAAACGAGCCTCCGAAAGAAGCACCGCAAAACCGCTGCCAGAAGACTGCCAGTATGATATCACAAAGCGAAGCTATTTATCCCTCTAAATAATTCCAGCCTCCTTTTAATTTCGGAAGCAGCTGACGGCGATGGAAGGAAAAGCCCAGACGCAAACACAAAGTTGAATTCGGTTAAGTGAAGTGGGAGACAAAAGATTCCGTTATCCCTTTGAAAACCGAAAAAAAAGGCCAATCTGCGCGGAAAACCCGACAAAGCGGAATCATTTTCGCGTCTTCAGAATTAATTCCTCTTTGTTCCCTCGCTTCGCGGGGGGTTTCACGCAAAATCGTGCGAAAATTTCGCTCTCTCTTCAGTTCGGCGGTTTCTGCAAGTCTTGGAAGTGGGAAAATGAGAAATCGAGGTTTGATGTCTCCGGACGATCTCTCCCGAGTTCTCGAGGATTATGGTGCTGATCAGCGAATGCTCTAGGAAAGCCATTTTGATTTAAGAGGTTTCTGCGAGGTCTGTTCTTCCATTCGCGCAAACATTCTATTCCCCGATTGGATTCCTAAGCTGCAGCCTGTATTGGAACTGAAATCCATTTCGAAAGCACTAGGGAGATTGCAGTTGTCGCTCGGCGTAACGTGTTTTTAATGCATCTCACATAAACGCGGCCTTAAGAACGTTTTCTTGCGTTGTGCGCCCTTCGTCTAAGTGATTACTGTGTCCCCATCTGGACAACTGCTCCTGAAACTGGTGCTCATCTCTCTCAAGGACCTATTGAATTTTTTCTCTCTATTTTCCGTTATCGGTGTGACCTTTTACGTAACTTGGAATTAGACGATGCTTTCCTAGTACTTTAAGAATTCCTTCCAATTCTGACCTGGAAGGTTTTATGATTTTCCTGGAACTATAGAAAAGAAAATGATTATATATAAAAAAGGTTAAAATTTTTAATATATTTCTATGTGTCTACCAATTTAACTAGCCTAATACCCTTATTCTAATACTGTACTTCTAAATTCGTTACCACTAAAATCTCCATAATGTGCTGTAATCCTGGTCTATGGAATTATCACCAATTACTAGCTCTAATTAGCGATCTATTCTTGTTATTTTTTCCATATATGTTTTACTGTAAGTTGTTCTGATTGATCTTACAAATTTGTTTTTGATCTTACATATTTTAGTGCAAAATAACATTTTATGATATATTAAAGCAAGGGGATGCTAATGGATTTCTTTCAGTCAATATATAAGAAAATTATTTTAATGAACATGAAGTAACTAGGGAGGAATTTTTCAGAATGGAGGAATAGCCTCTCTTGTACTTCTAAATCAGTCAGGCTCGGTTCTAGAAACTTAAGTTTAATTAAAACAAATTAAATTCCCAGTTTACTAGATTTAATAGATATCTTTATTATTTGTTTAATAAAGAGCAGAAAAAACGCCAAGTTACGGTGATTTTATAACACATTTAGAACTACAGAAACAGCGACAAAAATGCCACAATAAATAAAAAAATATATTATTTTTATAAGCAATATATTTAATTTTTCTTTATTTAGAATCCGTATTAGACATTAATTTTCAACGGTCAAAAACTATTTTAAGACCATTATAGATATGGGCGATCGATTGTCATATAATTTTGACGTTGTGCTGAAGCATGTATGTATGGATGGATATTCTTATCATTTCATATTTATATGGATTTGTATATATATGGATATAACTTCATATCGCTATAGTCTGGCTTTTGAGAGCATATTCGTTGTCTTTGAATTAATTCTAGAAGATCTCTTGTAAGGTAGGGGCTCTTTCGTATCATCTTCTTTATATAAATGAGCTTAAATATCACTTTTATTTTCCTATTTTTACGTAACACACTTTCTCATTTTGTAAAATTAAACCGAATTCTAAATGTTTGTTTTTTCCCTTTACAGGAAGAGGACTAGAACAAGGAGACAGGATATTCACAGGAAAGAGGACTGGGATAAGCAAGGATTCATCTTCAAGTAAAGGTATGTAAATATGATTGGTTTTAAAAGCTGAAATTATTTGTGTATTGCGAGCAAGGCAGAGTAACGTAGCAACGTTATCTATCCTCAACAATGTAGCCCAAATCATGAGTTGTAATAGGATAAAAGATTTGTAATAGGCTAGTGTGCCGCCAAAAATTTGATGGTGGTTTAAATGCAAAACTTTGAATGTTAGCGAATTTTTCATAATATTTTTCGGACTATAATTTTGCGAAATGCGAAAAAGTTTACCGCAGAGATGTTGTTACTCGAAGATTTCATATTCCATTGTGCCATTATTGATCATTCGATTTTTGAGCCGCTGTAATGTATAGAATAATTAATTACTAGTAGTTTGAGTCGAAACATTTTCGGGTATAGCTGGTGGTACATGTCGAAAATTGAGGCGAAAATTTTCGGGTACTTGTTCACTTAGATTTTTGAGCACACCATGACCTTCATATCACAACAAATATTTCGCATGTACATTCTAAGATGGCCGGAGTCAAGGGCGAGTAGGGCAGTTGCCCGGGGCACCGAGATATTGAGGCCAACATGATGTTACTCTAATATTTGGAGAGGCGGAAACCTTGGAAACCGGAAGATGCTCATTGTTGATTAATAAAGCTTCTTTTAAATATAATTGCTACTCGTCTAAGTTTATGTTCTCTGCTGGATGCTTACAGCAATATATGAGATTCTTACAACGATCGTAGGTACATACTTACAAGAATGTTGATACTTACACAATGCTGCTCATCAGCTACGCCCATTGTCGTTCCCTAAATTCTTCTCAGTCTGATTATTGCGAAAATTAGCTTGTTTTAACCAGTATAAACTCACAACAATGTTCATACGTTAAAAATGCCGCTCATAAATATCATATTAAATTACCGTATAATTGAAAGATGCGAAGGACGTTCGAATATTTCTCGGAAGATGCTCATTGCTGCATAAAAATTTTCCTTTGAATGTAATTGTTGCACGCCTAAGTTTGTGTTCATTATTGGGTACTTACAACAATATAGTTGCTTACAACAATAAAGATACTTACTAAAGTATAGATACTTACAACAATGGATATTTAAAAATGCTGTACATCAACTACCCCTATTGTCGTTCATCAAAAAATTTCTAAATTTAACTATTGTGTGTATAAGCTTGCTACCATAAACAAATAATGAAGTATTTGCAAAAATGTAGATATTACCAACAATGTAGGTGCTACTAAAAACTTAAGTACTTACAACAACGCTGCTCATAAAACTACTCCTAATATCCTTTACTAAAAGCTACTAAATCTAATTAGCCATAAGCTTGTTTTAATCAATATAAACTCACAAAAATGTATATTCTTAAGACAACGCGGCTCACAGTTATTGTATGGTCGAAACTAAGCTTTAAATGAGCATTTAGTCTAATATTTGCAATTATTATCTATTACAGCAATAAAGAATTATAAACAACAATAATACTTTTTGTAATGCTTCAAATGAGTACTTGAGTTACTTTTTGCAATTTCTTCCTCTGTCCAGTACACCAATAAATAATCATATAGAGAAATAATTCTCTATCCAGTTCAGCAATGATTGCTTTTACACATTCCCGTAAGGTGCTTCCAATTTCCAGTCCATCCTCCGTCGCGAAGTTCTCTCCCCCACATGGTCCTCACGCCCAATTCCAAACAGTACCACGGCTGCGGTAAGGACCGGCACTAGAGGTTTGTCCAAGGCACCGCAATGTAAATTTCACATCAAACGGACCGTCATTCCGGTTGATTTATTTTGTTTGCAAGTAATTAGCTAACGAATGTTTACTCCCGCCCAAAATAAGACTCCATTTCCACCGATCGCCTCCGATATTATTCCCAAACTTTGACTAATTATTAAATTTGATGCACGAGCCTCATTTGGCATAATCCTGCAATCGCCGAGAATTCGTAAACATGATTAAACACGCGCTGACACCAACCAATTTTATTCCCAAGGTCCGGGACGGCTGATCCTCAAATATTTATGCTATCATATTGACGTGAACTGAAATGCAAACACCATTCGCAGCGCTGAAATTTGCGGTTTCGCGATGAGATATCGGGAATTGACGACCTTTTGCATAAATTATGGCGAGACGAAATTCAGTTTTGATTAAATTCCGACGTTTTTTTGCGCGATTTCGCGCCTTTTATAAATGCATCGGATTTTATTAACGCGCAAATAAATTTCTGGCGCAAAAATTATGCGGGTGTCCGATTGTTTTAACTTCGGTGAATTATTGTTGCGCGTCCGTTGACGTGAGGTTGTTTATCGCAAATCGTTGTGGATATTATAAGAATTTGGGCAAATAATGGGTGAAGGCAAGAGTGATGAAAAAGTCCGTGAAATATGTAATTCAGTTTCAGTGCTGTTCATGAAATAATATGAACGATACTGAGGTATAAATTACGTTGATAATGGGAATTTATATAGTCATTCCTTGGTGATTTCTTTGAAAAGTGATATTGACCGGATCTTTGAACTACTTCCAGGTATAATATTAGCAAAACAGTAATTTAGAATTTAGATTTTTACCCTGCGAGCTGTGGCATATGGTAGGAGGTGTAGTGAAACAATTTTCAATACAATGTATGCACAATCATCTTCATCAATACTAGTAGTTTCTCTAATAGAAGGAGAAGGGTGATTTTGCACGTCATGGCGTGCATCCAGGAAATATCCCAAGGATAATACGAACAAGGATAAGAATCATACTTTTAGAATGTACTTTTATGCTGGTTTTCGCTTTAATTCAAAGAAACTTAAATATCAGTACAATTCCGGTTCGTCTCTCTCTGTTTACGTCAAACCAGTTAATTCTTTCCTATCATTGTAAAAATATGTTCTTCTGAAAGTATATTTTATTATCTGTAACAATTTCTATCAACGCACTACGTTAAAGTTTACAATAAAACTTAGTAATAGTCGGTTGCAAGTTGTAAATACTCATTTTTGAGTTGACACTTCCTTTAGTTACCCCCAAGTAAAGTCTGTATCCTTGGAAACCGAATATCGGAAAGTAATAAATAACAGTTTTCGGTTTCTACTCTAGTACAAGAATTTACATTATTATTATTCTAGAGTAAGATATACTTACTCTATGTTATTAGTCATTTAAAAGATTAAATGCATAAGGAACCATTCTAGAGATAAGGCGAAGCGTTAGAGGACTCACTAATAATATAAAAAAATTTGGTCTACCAAATGAGTTCAACGATTGGCTTAAGTGGGTTGAAGTGCCTCTGAAGATGGGAAAAATCGCGTCTTAAACGGGAAGCAGAGCGTCTTAAGCGGAAATTTTACTATGAGTTTTGTATGAAAGACCGGATCCGGGAAAAAACCGCGTCTTCAGAGGAATAGCATCTTAAGCTACAGTGTCTTAAACGGGTTATACTGTACTTTATATTTCCTGAAAATGATGCTGTGACATATGCGACAAAACCGTCACCTACGTAACCTCTAAAATGGTGAAAATAATTTCTGACAGCCGATCAAGGCAAGGCGAGCGATGAATGAAAATGAGGTAGAACAGTTTATTTCAGGATTCAGGAACGAAATTTCGACCGTAAGAAAAAAGACGGACGCACTGCGTTGGAAAATTTACAAGTGTTTTTGCGAAGTGTGTGCATTCGACGGAATTTTCTCTCACGATGACTGATTTGACCTTTGGTTCACATCTCCCTTCAGTACCACCTTTACTCTGCTAAAAATAGCCCCGATGAGTGGTCCTCGACAGATGAAATACTGCTCAATTTAGACATCTGGATAGCTGTCACCGCCTGATATTCGAAAGCTTCAATTGGCATTCAAAATAATCACCAGAGGTAAATTCATGAATTTTAACCGAACTTATTCGAATTCGAATCAATTTTTACCGCAGGGTTAATTTTATTCATGTCATAATTTATGCGTTTAAATTATTTACTTCGTTTATTTCCATGTTTTCTGACATGAAATGAAATTGATGAGCAAATTTAATTTCGTAGAATTTCCTCCAAAGTGAACAGCCCGAAGGCTGGTTGAAAGTTCATATCTTTTACCGTTAGCTACCAAATGCCGTCCAGCGAGGTACACAAGGAAGTTAAACCCTTGCTTTCCTTATTGACCCGGGATGATGTAAACGAAAATTCTAGCAAACGAATATTCTACAAGTTTCCGTAAGGTGCAATCATTGAATGAAGTCACTGACTTTTGGGATTTTTATACCCCCTCTGTGGAAAATTGATACTTAGCTATATAGTGCATATACTATAAGATAAATTTTCACATATTATTACACCTTAAGGGTGACATCATTTAAAAACGAAACCAAAGCGTAGCACAATTGTCTGATGAATCATAATTCTTGCAGTATTCAATAAGGAGATACCTTGAGAGCTATAACTCAAAATCATTCATATCTCATCAGATTTCTTCCTATTGTCGGAAGGACAGAGGGCAAGGGATGATTCAGAGTCAGTCGCAGATGAGTCTTAAGATTATCTATGATGCGTTGTCTTGCACTGACTCTTGCATCCCTCACCCTCCAATGTATTGGTGGTGCCCTCTATGCCTTCCGAAAAACAGTTATATGGATGGCACAACTGAGGGTCGGGGCCTTCTGCCCACCGACGCTCTTGTGACAGGACGTGCCTCAACGACCGACCGATCCTCAATCGGTCGGCCATGTTGGTCTGTAAACTTGTGTGTAACTTTTAGAATAAATCCGCTCAGCCAACCGAGTTAAGTGTTTCAATGTCTTTACGACACTATCACAGCAATGAATAAGACTGGCACAAAAGTAGATGGATATCCTTTTACCTGTACCAGGTAACTAATGAATTCTAGCCCGCTCATTAAAATGTTATTGCAGGAAAGAAATTAGATAGAAAAATTACCTTTTATTAGTATGCAGCTATGCCTGTTAAATCCTCTGCCATTCGAATCGCGATGTTTATAGTAACAAATTATGTTTGTAATACTTTGCAGTACTGATACTAGAACACATGCAAATGCGAAATATTTACGAAGATATTACAGTTTGAAACAATGATAAAGGAAAAAGAGATCATGCATGTGATTGATTTACAAAATTTGATATCCAGGAAAGAAAAACTGTTGAACATATATAAATCTGACAATATTCGCGGCAATAGATACAAAGATAGAAAACTTTTTAAATGTCGTACAGACTCAGATATTAACATTGAAGTGCCTATGAAATTGTCCTGGATCATCAGTTTATATTTCAGTTCACTAAGAAGGTTTTTTTCATATTCTTCTTTACCACATTTATCTTTAGTGTTTTTTGATTGTATGTATATTTTGTGAAGCCGACCATTAAATATACTTGGGATCACAATATTTTCTGTGGTTTTATAAATAATTGATTTTTCCTTGTTCTCACCTTCAATTTTTTTAACTGATGCTAGTTTTTGTTATATCTTTCTCCACAACCAAAATGTAAATCCCAAAGAACAAAAAAGGGAAATGAAAACGAAAAATTCAATAAAAATAGGTCTTAAAAACGAAAGATTCAATAGCATTGGAACCGTACAACTGAATGATAAACGATAAAAGAATAGCTCCCATTCACTGGAAAGATGTTAGCTCTCCCTTTTTCGTTTGACTAAGCTTTGATGTAAATCCTTAATTTCGGAGTGTAATTTCGACCCTTTCAAACTCTCCAGTTTCTTTATTCCGAAAGCTATCGGATCGCCTCTGTTTTATGAGCGAACTGAAGTGTGAGAAACTTGGCGAATAAATTACCATTTAATAAGAGCGACTGATTTGTCTCGAAATTTATATCTCTCTCTTTTTTGATTAGCTCCAAATGCCTCTTTTACGACTTCGAATCGGAGCGAAACTTGAATATCCTCTTTTCTCCTTCTTTAGATCCTCTCGCTTAACAATTTTTCTTTCGGAACAAACCATATTCTTTCTTACATTTGGCAATCGTTATTTTTTCAAGCGGTGTCGTATTTATATATGTGTAATCTTGTATTTAGGACAATACGGGAAAAATTGCTTGCATGCTGCAAGCTAGTCGGTGAAAATTTACCAAAATATCCGATACGTATATACGAGGGTGGTCTGAAAAGTTTCCGACCCCAGATTTTTCAGAAATCTTCAAAAATTTCAAGAAATCTTCAGAAAACATGTCGAGAAATGGCTAAATGTCGGAAACTTTTCAGAACACCCATGTATAACCCCTGTTCACATTTCGGATTTTATCCTTCCATGTTATCGCGAAAGCATTCCTAACGATTCTTAAAAATCGCCGAAATGCATTTTAAAGGGGAGAATTTTGCACCCACCTGACGTCAAACTCACGGTCATTTGGTAACATTGCTTCCATTGGTACTACAGAAGACTACTTCATCTGCAAACTCCGTGATTTTGACTGCTCTATCGCTCCGAGAAAGTCCTCAAAAAATTTTCAAAAATTCGCGCAAAAGACCGTCTGGTGTCGAACTCAGGACTCATTCGTTTGTGACAATTGTATATTAATGTTAGATAAGTGCCATTCTGACCTTTTCCATAGGTTCAATCCGGAGAAGCGTTTATATATAATAGATACTTCATGTACAATCTAGTATAATTTTATTCATATATTTATGTTTTACCAAATGTCTGTTCTTTCGCTATTTTTCTCTTATGACATTTTTCTGATGGTCCGATACCTCTCCTAGAACCTCATTATGCGCCGAAAGGAAGCACGTGACAAAACAAGAATTCCTTTTTGAATAAAGTGAAAAATGTTTTCTATTATCAGCAGCCCTTTGGCATATCCAATTAAGGACCAATAGCATCTCTTTAACTATTTCTAATCTGCATTACTCTGCTAATGAATATATTATAATATATAAAATATGAATATAATATAAGAATATAATACATTTCTCTCTTAGATGTATCACATATTTATTTTGCGATTTCTTTGCGATCGTATTATATCTGTGCAATCTTCGGTATTATGCAATGCTTCTGCTTAAAGATAATAAAATTTTCTGCATCTAGATTGGGATTCAGAATTGTCTCCTTGAAGATTTAACTCCAATTGTGTTAATTGCTCATTTTTACTCTTTTCCCCGACACTTGAACAGTTAAGGTATAATGTATTGTTTTCAAAAGTCTGTATTTTTTACTTTGTTTATTATACCAGCGTAACATGGAGTTTACGTGTAAGAGGAAATGAGTGATAATTTAGGTATACATAGGCTTCGGGTTCTAATCCTGGTTAGGATCTGTTTCCTATTGTTCTTAGCTTGAGAAGTATTATTGAAATCGTGGTCTCTTAAGACTAATATTTCCCCAAATAAGCTAGTTTCTTTTTAATGATAATGTCATAATAATGATGATTATTATTATTTTATGTGAAAATATCTATAGAGCGCTGTACCCATTGTTTACTGTGCTGTTTTAATTCTTAACTTATATTTTAGATTAGTAACTTATTCATTTACGATAAGTATGTACATGCATGTATTAACTATTCATTTCAATTGTTACCTTATTCTTCAGGTATATCATAAAATTGATTTGTTTGCCTTAATCAATTGTTAATTATTTAATTATTCTAATTATTCATTGTTATCATTATTGATATTGTTGCTCTAATACTTCAATTATATTTTAGATTATTAAATTGCTAATTATTATTAATATTGTTGCTCTAATACTTCAATTATATTTTAGATTATTAATTGTTAATTATTATTAATATTGTCGCTCTAATACTTCAGTTATACTGTTAATTATTAATTTCGACATCTGTCATAAGTATTTACCAACTCTTTATTTGCCTTCATAGGCAACAGACTGAGTCTACAGAATGCTAAAGACCCTTTCTCTCAAACGACTCCTCGTTGGAGTGAACGGCAGTGATCTTCAGCGATGAAACTGTCTCCCCGCCCAAGATGTCGGAGTGAAAGTGCTTAACACAGTCCAACTTAAATATCCCCTTTCCTGGAACGGTGTTTCTTCGAAGAGAATATCTCTGGAAACAATTTCAGCGAGATTCCAACTCCCTGATAATTTTCGCCATTTTTAATTCATGTATTCAATTAAGATAAGGCAATTCTCTGTTATCGCAATGTACGGGAGGAGGGAGGTGTAACTAAATATTAATGAGAGGAACGGATGATAATGGAACCATCTCTTAAGTAGAGCTCTTCCCTAAATTTTTTATACATATTTGCTTTCCATTGTGAGAGGGCGTTGCCCGTTAAGCTAATATTATCGTTTGCATCAGAGCCGAGGACTTGAAAAGGCTCTCACAACTTTAGATCTGAGATAGAGGAAAACTTTCATTGCCTCTCACTATCCATTCGCAAGAGATTATTATTCTGAGGGCATTACTATATTTCGATGGAATAATTTATGTCTGCCTTTTGGAACAGGATAAAGGAAATTTATTGTTCATTTCCTTTTGTCTCAGTCTTCATTGTGATCTACATCTACATCTGTATCCTTCAAGCTCTTTTTCGGTGTGCGGCAGGGGGTGCATGTACCGTGACTGTACTTTCCTAATCGATTATGATCATGATAATATTAATAAAAAAAATTTACACATTTATAAAAACAAAAACCATCTGATGAATCAAGATGTAGATTTTAACAAAACTCTTTTTAAATTATTAGACACGTAACATATTTCGCCCTTCTTTTGTTTGCTGGTTGCTACCACGGTACACCTTTTATAAACTAGTAACTTAGTCTAACGCTATTAACTTAGTAACCATCAGCGGCCAATCTGTTATTTTATTTTTTATCATGATAATAGAATGGGGAATTTGTTATGTTTGACTACTACTTGAATGCTATAAAAAATTTATTATAATCCCAAGGTAAATCGGATATGATAAAGTGAAAGTACCGAGGCTCGAACCCAGGATATTTTTCTTTCCGATACTTGTAAAAAGCACCCTTCCGGAAAGAGGAAGATCCCGGGTTCGAGCCTCGGTCCTGTCAGACTTTATCATGTCCATTCCTCCTTTGGATTTTTCCTGAATGCATATCCATATGTGCCAATTATCCTGAACTCTTTTCCCTGAATTTTATTATAGTTGTACCGGTCTATACTTGCGTAGACCTTGTCCTCGTATATAATTGTGGCTATTTGAGGAAATAACTCGGAAAATATACTTCGTCCAACGTCATGAAGAGACCACGTTAATCCTAAGCCACCGTGTATTCCTTACGGGAGAATGACTCGCGCTGTTATTACTGTTCTATTAGAAATCATATTTACTCCAAATTGAATTTATTCAAAATCAGTTATCTCCAACTTTCAATTTCTATGCAAAGTCGCAAAAGCTCGCGCAATTCCCCCGTAAGTAATATTCGGCAGCCGATAAAGATAACCAGGTGATTCCTCGAAACCGGTAACAGTGAAATAAATGTCAGTGGAATTAGTCAAGTCTTGTTTTTCAATTCATTTATTTGCAGTAAAGTTTTGAATAAAGTCAATCTGTTAAGTTTAAACTGTGGGGAATTTTATGCTCGTAAACAGGTGTGAAATAACTTAATAAGTTAGGTTATTTCCCACCCATTTAATAGTAAAGTTTTGACCTGAAATTTGAAACTGAAGACGTATCGGTTTCCGGTTTCGTTGATGCTTCATTAATATTATTTTTTCGGTTCGGGTTCGGTTTCAACTCGGGAAATATAAACGGCTTTTCCGGTTCAGGGTTTCGGTTTGCTTTCTTTTGGATGCCTAAATCAATATGGAAAGAGTAGCGAAAGTAAGTTTTAAGTCTTTCTCGGATTCTCTGCCCTAATTTCGCAGGCGTTATCGGTCTTGTTAAAGTGGAACCGAAGTCACAAAGCGGAGGTAGAAAAGGAGCCATCTGCACTCCGTCTTTCCATTCTAGCCAAGAGAGGAATGAAATGGTTCCTGATTCATTGTTCTCAGGCATTGTGCGTGACCTCGGTCTACTAGATCTTTTCTCCTTGACTTTCTCTGAGAAATTGCCTTTTTCTGTTTGCCGTCCACTCCATCAGCGCCTCGCCTTATACGGTGACCTATGAATTTCTCCTATCCGGAAGATTTCGGCAATCTTTGCTCTGTGAAGCCTACTTATTTGCGGTAACGGAACTAGATGTCTTAGCGTCTCAAGAAAGGAGAGTTTGCGGAACCCTCGTTGGTAATTTTTAATGAAACCAATCTAAAAAAGTATTTAAAAGTATTAAAACATTTCATTTGAGTGAATAGTAAAAGTTCACTCAAATGGAGCGTTTTAATACTTTTAATATTAAAAATTACCACCAAACTACCCCTGAATCTGTATCGTTTAAAACCAATAAACTTAATACTTGTTCTAGATATTGTGCTAATTATTCTATTCTATTGTCTAGTTAGTAAATAACTAGAATAGATCACTATAGTTTGATAAAATTAAATTCTGTGGTATCGTTATGGATTATGGTAATATGGTATCTTATTTGTTTATATATCAAATATGCAGTAATGAAAAAGGAGAAAATACTCATTCTGATACTTTGGCAACTTATCATTTCGAAGTCTTTTCAAGGATTCAAAACTTAAAGAAGAATTTACATATAACTATTTTGCCACGTTTTAGACCATTATCTTAAAATCTTATATCCTTAACCCTTTCATACATTTTCTTAGTTTGACATAATACCTGAGTATGTAAGTTTGTCTTGCGAATTTGAAATCCCTTAATTTTGCTGCCATAAGCGTCGTTTGGTTAGTTCCTATACTTGTCCATCTTCTTCAGGTAATCCAGAAATGAGTGTAGCATAATCGACAAAATATAAAAATATGAACAAACATAGGAATAGATTGAGGGACTTTCGGATAGCCAACTGTATAATGGTCTTTGATGAAAGCCGTTCAGAGTTCGATTTCCGATGGGAGTCCATATACAACATTATGTCATTCGAAATAGGTTGATTTCTTAGTGTTTACAATCCCTTAGATTCGCAGAAAGAAGTAAAAAGAAATTCCGGGAAATTAAAAGTTACCAGATTCTACAAAGAAAATAATGAGGGAGATGGGAATAAGTAAAACTAATGGATCAATTTTATATATGCGAGTGAAGTATAGTAATGAGTAGTAGTATATGATTATAAATGTATTTGACGTTAAATTATAGGCATACCGTAACTGTCAACAACTTTTCTCAAATTATATCTACTAGCCAAAGTTTTTCTCAGCTGATTTTTAGCCTCGGATGGTATGTATTTGGTATGATATATCTCAAGTGTTTTTCTTCTGTTTGCTTAGAATAATCAACAATGAATATTTTCATTACCGTTTTCCCCTTTCCTTGGTTCAAACCCCATACGTTATTTTAGAATACGCATATAATCCACAGTTTGTATTACTGATCTGGAGAAAACGCCAATCCTTTCGTGATACTTTTTCCCTCTCAAAATAGTATTATATTGTGTGATTGAAGGTGGATTCCTTGGTTCGATCCCCGTACGAAATTTCGTAATAAGTACATATTTCATAAATATTTTTCCTGCCGAGTTGGAACTAATTCCAATCTTTTCATGATACTTTTTTTCTCAAATAGTTTAAAAAATGTGATTGAAAATGAAGTTTTCGGATCTAACCCCTGATAACAGTTTTTAAAATATCTTTTGCTTTTTCCTAATTGGAAACGAACCTAAACAACTACGTATATGAATTTTTATGCATATTGATTCTTCGGATAATTATTTCGTAATAGCATTGTTGTTATAAATCGCAATACCTGAATAATAGATATTTACGTTCTGAAATTGGAATTTGGAGTAATGACATATTTATAATCGAAAATAAAAATTGATTCATGATTGAGTAAACTGAAAAAAATTCCATCTTTAGCTAATAGATGAGGTTCTAGGAAACTTCGATAACCGATATGGGGAAGCATCATTAGTTAGCGATAGGGAAAAAACGGGGCAGAAAAATGATGAGAATAAACTGTATGAGGAAGTAAAGGTAATTTGAAAAATCAGCTGGAGCGGAAAATGAGACGTTATCATTCCGTATAATAGAGAAAAGCGACCGAGCTTAGCAAAATATTCGTATGGAGAGCAATTTCCCAGTTGAAAAATGGGGACCTCGAGTCTTAAAACACGACGAGCAAAAAGGTTTAATTTAATTTTGTTCCCAGTTTGTACGAATAACACAGTCTCATATTCAGGACAGTACGTTGCAGTTTCCAGGAGTGTATTTTAAATTCATTGATTGGCTAGTTTTGCCAAATAAACACGCAACGTCATACGTTAATGGTGCCTGAAATATTACCTATGTATACTTCTAGATATTTGAAAAATTTAGGTAACGATTTCCAAACAGGAGGGAAATTATAGGAAATGTTTGTTCGGTTACAGATGTGGAAATAGAAGTGCACATAAAGATATTGTACTTGACCTATATATGTTCCATGATGCACGGAAATGTAAGGGTCGCAATTTATTAGGGATTTATTTTTAAATCGGGATTTTAAAAGAATTTTATCGTTGTTTATCAATCTATATTTGACATGTAACTGAATATCAATACCGATTTTTTTTAATTTTTCACTTTATTTCGTTACTTCTCTATCAGCGTTAGTGATCCCCTACTCAGGCTCTTCTAATATTCCCTCTATCAGTTAGTTGATTATTCCTCATATGATGACCTCACGCATCTATCTATGTACCACTGAAAACTTCGAAAATCCATTGAACACATTCGTGAAGATGTTCAAGACGTGATTAAATAAGGCAAGATATTAAGAAAGCAGTATTGTGTAGCTTTCACCACGTAGGCTAGCGTTGAATATATCCTCATAATCATTAATGAATCGCATTTATAAACCACAAGCTGAAGTAAGTACATCAATAAAAGACAATTGCTAATTTCCGCAGCAGATATTTGATTTGATCTGTTTGGTTAACATATTGTTATATTCAGGTGAAGTAATCGCATTACTTCGAAGGAAAATAAAGTTATTTTCAAGTAAAGGTTAAGTTTGATGCTATAAAAGAGCTAAAGAAATATAATCAATCAGGTATACTTGATAATATGCGATCTATGTCGTAACCAGTATTGTCCGTAATAATCTAATGGAAAATATCTAACTTTATTTAATACTTAAAACTACTTCACATCCATGTTAAGTTAATATAATCCAAGTTAAATTTAAGCAATATTCCTTGCTATCCCTCATTCACCACATTTTTAATCCTTGTTAATAGGATACACTACATAGCATGTTCATGAGTCGATTGCAGCACTATAATTTTTAGCTTAACATACGTGAAAACTGCATATACCGTAAATAATCAATTGATTATAAAAATGATACCGTATATACCAAATAATAGTTGATTTTCCGTCTATTTTTAATGTAAGAGGTCGGACTCCTCAAAAATAGATAGAAAAAATATATGCAAATGCAGCACAATGCCCAAACGAATGATTATTTTCAGGGTTTTTAAAAAGGATTTCAAAGATGAATGCTATCATTCATATAACCAAGATATAAGATAGAACAACAAGCCTTATGTAAAGGAAAATCAATTGTATTAGACCCCATAAAATAGCCAAGACGGGGGTATGGGCTGGAAAACCCATTCATTACCTCAACAAGATACCAACAGTAAACATTTTTGACTCACTGAATTATATTTCATGGCCTATTTAACCGGAGGGTTTCAAGTCCTTTTTCGAGGAAAGAAATAATTACATTGATCAAAATCTGGAACCATCTTATTTAAATGTAAGTAAGGTTCCTTAAATGCGCCATGAAGAGTTCCATTCCTCCACATCCTATCGTGATTACATCTCTTTTCGTTATGGTTCCTCTCCTTGTTTTCTTTCATTTCCAGAAATCTCATCATCTTCATCTGCCTTTTCATTCTGTCCTTATTTCCTGCTCTTCTTCCACCCACTGTTCTCAATTTACAACTGATTTCCATAAAGAAACACCCACCCACTTTTAGAAAAAATATTTACACGTTTAATCGTCCATCCTTTATCTTTATTTGGGAATTTAATGGCTATTAAATGCAAACGAATTCTTTCTTCGTATTTCCAAATGTGTTATGAGGAAATATTGAATAACTGTGATTGATTTAAATACGGCAGACACTGTAGAAGATGGTATTTATTTACTGCATTGTTACTACCGCAGTTATATATACAATTCATGTTTAAAAATAATAAAAAAGAAATGTTTAACAATTCTCAATAACAACTAGTTTCCCCGTACGAAAACGGATGCTGATACTCAGTTTCCCCACCGAAATACATTTCAACAAACACTATAATCACTACAAACGGATACACAAACAATAAAACATACATAAAAAATACACCTTCATAGTCTGTATCGGTGTCCGTTTCGATATATCTCGTTTGTAGCGATAGATATCGTTATTTACACATCCAATAACGAAACTCTATGAGCATTTTCAAAGTCTTGCGTTTTCTAATGCCTTACTACTTGAACATAAACAAAATCCCTAATATATTAGACTATAGAATATGAATGTTATAGAATATTAAAAAAAATTATTTATCAATATAATCATGAAGAGTACGCATCATCACTACAACGATACTAGTATATATGTTTTATCCTATAACTAATAATTCAATTCACTCTGTGCATTTATCGCATAATGATTGTAGAGAAAAATACAAGGAATCACTGCCAGCCTTACATTAACTCTGACTGTATACCGGTAATGATGTGTCATTTAAAGCATCATGTTAAACATATTTAAACATGATAAAACAATAAACATACCCTCTGAATCCACGTTACTTATTTATTTTCAATTTTTTTCATTTCACACACGAAATATAAAAATAACTACTACTCGTCTGAAGTGAAATTGCATCTTATCCATTCACTGAATCAGAGTTATTTAAATACTAAAAGATATCCATTCAGCAATGATCAGTTCCAATCACTCCATACGAATACACAAACACTAAAACATATCTCCAATAAACCTTCACAATTTCATATCATTGTCTATTTCACATGTCAACGCTAAAGTGACGCATTCGATTTACGGCGTTTTTGACCTTTTAACTAAGGTAGAGTTAAATATCGTATTAAAATACGATGAATAGTAATTCATAATCAATATCAACACAAAATATGATTGATACAATTTTGAATAATTAATTCAATCACTAATAATTGGGCTCACATATAGTCCTGTGAACAGCGCTTTTATAGTCATGCGAAAAGCGGTCCCGGGTTCGATTCCCGGTGGGAGCCCACGTGTGAAATGACCTCAGCTGTTGAAGCACTTTTAATAATACTACTACTAATTATTAATAATTAATATACTAATTACTAATGTATCCACGAATTAATAATTAATCCCCTAATTAATGAATAATACTTATTAGCAACCAATACAAGAATTAACTGCAATAATTGATACAATAATTGATAATTGTGATAATACACTAATTAATGAAATAATAATAGTGATAAGCTCTACTCTCCCTATTTTCATCTATACCGACTATAGTAAATACATGGTGAATTATGTAGAGTTTTTCAGAATTTCTGATAAGTCTTTACGGATATTATAGCGGTCCCCTAGTACGCAACTATTTTAGCAATTATAGTTTATTTTCATCTACAGAATAAAACCAAATTTCTTCTTGAAGGATTTGTGAGTTTAAGTAGGGAAAGGAAAAAGCAGCTGGTAGCTAGTGATTTTTTAATTTGAACCACAGGTTTGGAAAGAATAAGTTAATGTAGATAAGTTATCCTCTATAAAATAATTCCATCAGCCAATATTTATGTATCAATCCTAAAGTAAACATTCCAGCAAACTGTATAGGCGTAAAATGAATTGCAAAATAAATTTGAACGTCTATTACGAATCCTCAATATTCCTTTTAGGCAAAGATTAAATTTGAACCCCGTTTATATTGCATTCACAAGATTAAATCATCATTTAAGGCGCTGGAAAAGAGAGCTTCACAGCGTGAAAAATGTGGGTAACTTCCACAGGAATAAAAATCCCTCGGCTTGCTTTGTGAGCACATCTCTAAAGTTTATATTTCAAAGCGCTAAGTTATGTTTGAATATGTAAAGTAGGTTAAAACTTCCTTCCATCATACATTAGTCAAGTACTAACAAAGAGAGATGTATCAAGACTGCAGTGGAAACGTTGGAGAACTAGGCTTGGTGTTTAATCGCAGAATCTGATTTTGAATGTGGAAAGATCGTTTGTACTTTATGTGTTTCTAAGTGTGTGTCATTGCTAGTCTTAAATCTGACAACCATAAATTTTACAGTTCTAAAGCATCACTAGTACAGTCAATTGGGGTAAATTTCACCTCATTTTTTATGCTTAAAGACACGTTTATCATTGGCATTCTGTAATTATTTATATTCAAATGCAACGAATTTTTATTTCCGAAAAATGTACGGAACAACATCATTAATATCACTCTCTAAACATGGTTTTTCCTAATCAAACTTTAAGCCAGTTTGCTTGAATTGGGGTAACATTAGCTCATGAGTTATAGAGTCATCTAGTAAGAAGGATAGGAATTAGGTATTTTTATATATAATAATAATAACAATAACAATAATAACAATAACAATAATAACAAAAACAATAATAATAACAATAATAACAAAAACAATAATAACAATAATAATAACAATAACAATAATAATAATTTATTCGTCCATAAACAAACACATGTAAGTATAGGACAAGTCAGCAGTTATTACATTACAATCATAATGAAAGAGGTAATTATATACATAGGAAACATCTTTAAAACATATTCATGATATTCACAAATACTTACAAACATTACTTTTTTTACATGTTACACATTTATACATTTTTTCATTGATAAATTCATAAGGGCGAACACTGAGGAAAAATCCCAAGGAAAAATTGACCTGAAAAGATTTTCCGGGACCGGGAATCGAACCCGGAATCTTATTCTATCTATCTAGCCTTATCCAGCCAACCCACGACTCTATATTTAGCGGGATAACTTTTTCAGCGGGTGGGTCTTGGTTTTACTGAATTCTGTATCCTGAAGGTATTCTAGATCAAGGAAATCTTGCTCAAAAATGTCGAAAAGATCTGAACCTTTTAAAGTGACTGCCTTGGCGCATTTGACACGATGATTAGGCACAGAAAGAGTTAAATGGGGCGACGGAGGTTATCACCGAAAATCGGCGGCAAAGACGAATGAGTGGGCGGCATTGAAGTTTAAAAGGTAGGATATGTAAATAAGGATTATCAAGAGCGATTCAAGGAAAAGGCATGTGAAATCCTCTTGAGATGAGGAGTGTGTGATTTAGCGAGGAAATGAGAAGGCATAAGCTCACCGGCGGATGTAATTGGATGTAATTTTTATCCTCCGACGAATCATCTCCTTTCCACTTAGCCGCTCTTTTATTCCCTCATCAGGTTCGCTCAATTTCTCCCCTCTTTTGCGTGGGTTTGCTTCCCTTTTTAAGTTCTGAGTTGGAGGAGTTTTCTTTGAGGATTTGAGGTAAAAATTATAAGAGACAAGGTATAGAAATACAGGTTGTATGAGTGGGAGCGGGATGGAAACGTAGTTAATATGACAGTGTTAGTTTTAACTCCAGGTGTTCTAGATGAACTTTGTGGAATAGCAATATGGAATTACTAACACAAAAGTATTTTCCAAGACCGGTTTCAATATTAACGATCATCATCAGGTATAATACAATCAGATGTAAGGAAGTGTATGTATGTCTAAATAGTAAATAAACATGTAAAGATAGTGCGCGATATCTGAGATTATATCTTCGATGTACCTTTGCCGAACTCACTCTTCTATACTTTGTCCAACGTCATGAAGAGACTACGTAAATGTTATGGTCCCGTGTATTACTTACGGGGAATGGCGGGAGCTTTCGCGACTTGTGCATAGAAAAATAAAGTTGGTGGTAATTGATTTTTAAGAAATTTAACAAATATGATATCTAATAGAACAGTATGAATAGCGCGCGCTATTCTCCCGTAAGGAATACACGGTTTCATAAGATGTAAGTAGTCTATTCATGACTTTGGACAAAGTATAGCAAGACGAACTTCGTACAGATGTTGAACAAAGAAATATCTATATAATCCATATAAATTTATAAATTTTCTTATTTATGGTTGTAATTTCCCTGAGGATGATAATTAAGATCGAAACCGGACGTTTAAATAAATATTGTAGAATATACAAAGTATTATTGTGGTTGGTTATAGGAGTATTAGTTGTTCCAGATGGATAGATATACCCCTTTTTGTCGAAGTTATGCCCCTGTGGGACTCTCTTCCACCTAACCTCAAATTACTGGACTCTAAAAGCATCAATAGAAAGCTAATATTACAAATCAGGCGCGGACATAACTTCTTCATTCATAAAAGAAACGTACTTTGTCACTTAATAATTCTGAGATCACGTTAACAGTACAATACCGGATGTATATTTGCTTTTCTTTACTTAAAACGAAGGGTTTAAGGCGAAGGTAAGAAAAGTAGAAAATGAACCAATAAATACCTCAAAAAAGAGTAGAGATAAAAATCCACATATTTTCCAACAGCTATACATACTACACGATTTTCTTTGTCGACCTAATTTTTGCTCAAAATCTCCAAAAATCCCCCAAAAGTTTACCCTTCTCCGTCCCAACACTGATAAATATCTTGTTTTCTCCCTTCTTTTCATCGTGCAAATCTGCATGTAATCTGTCCCATGGGCAAAATCTGGCTAATTAAAAAGCTATCCTAAATGGTCGTTAGTCTGACCCTGTAATTTTTCATCGTAAGTGCATACTAAAATCTCAGAAATTTACATTCTCTTCATATAATCCACCATTTATTCTTACGATTAATTTTAGGTGGGCCTAAATTTTAGATTTATTCTGTTGGGAGAATGTATGAACTCGTATTCAACAATAGCCTTGGTTGTCAAGGGGACGAGTATTATTATTATTAATATATATTGCTACAGGTTGACAGTAGCCAGGTGGCAACCACAAACATCGTTAAAATACAAACCATTTTACACTTATATTATTAGATTTAACATTCTTAAATAACATCACTATATCGTCAAACAGGATAAGGTCACTTTTTACAACGAAATATTATACATTTAACAATGTCTTAAAAAGTAGTACTTTGTAGCTGTAAATGTTTCATTCCTTTTACGAAAATACTCCAAATTTCAAAACTGAGACAATATTCCTTGATCAAAATAATTGTTCATTTAATTTTCCTTTCTTTGGTTCTTTTCTATATTTTCTACTCTACTCTTTCCTATTTAATTCTTCAGAAGATATAAAGCATACGATTGACAAAAATAAAAGTTAACATATATTTCTTTTGCCAAAACTTTGTTTCATTTGGGGTCTATTAAGAGACTATTACATACATGAATAGTAGCTTATTATCTGCGCAAGGATAGCATTAGATTCTGGACGACTCGGAAATATTCTCATAAGAAATACACGTAAAGTTAACTTTGATCGGTTACGGGCTTTTTTCTTTTGCAGAATTAAATTAGAAATAATGGTCATAGGAAATCGAGACAGGTACCAAAAGAAAGAAAATTGAATGAAGATTCTAATTTTGGTTCGAAATTGCAAGAAAAAAGAAACAAAAAGACGAAACATTTGTACAATTTTGATGTTATAAATAACCAGTCTCCCTGACTACTTGAAAGCTATTGTTGAACTCGACTCTCATACTAATATATGGGAAAGTTATGCCCATATGATATGCATGGGGAAGGAAAGCCTACTATTTAAGGATCAGATGTATGCATTAACTATTGTATATGTTTTCTAATTCAAAATTAATTCCTTTATTTTCACGGTGGAATTCACTTGTAGAACACAGAATAATGCCTGGATTACAGACTTAATCTCAATATTTATCGTTTTCACCATTAAAGTCCACAAATTCAGCAATAATCTTTAATAAGGACTAGAAAAATAAACATCCTCATTAAGTATTTTTTGTATAGGATAAAGATAATTTCATCAATTTACGTGATGGAAATACAAGTATTTACGAATGATAAAACAACATGAATTATAAGTATTAATGTCTGGATATATTTTTATGTAAATTCACATCGGTTGAGATTTAATTAAATTTGTCTTTAATCGCATGTTTAATAAGATATAATAAAAAATTCGCATTTTTTCAAAACGTTTTCCACTTGTAATTACTTCCCCGTGATGGTAATACTATTAAGCCAGCTTAAGCAAAATGCGTTGTTACGAGAAAAATTTTAATTTTTAAATCTGTGACAAATGAATAGAAATTCTCATTTCCCCATTTCGAAGCTTAATTTACATTATCGCCAACGAAAGAAGCAACGTCGGTCAAAAATCGATTTTCTTTTCGACTTTCTGTTTTCAGCTTTTAATTATACCTGCCTCTATTTAATATCGGCCTGTGTTTAAATATCCGCTGACATTAAATGCCCTTTGAAATATCTAATTCTAACAAAATTTGCGAAAATAATGTCGAAATTCCGCGAAAATAATGCCCATTTAATTAAATATCTAATATCATTAAAAAAGCCTGTGTGTTCACTTCCTACCGATACTTTGTTTGAGTTCCTCGTCCATTGAGTGTTTCGATGGTTACGCCCCCTACTTTCTACGTGCAAAATTCACCAATTTGTTCAGTAAATTGGATCCAGTAGCGATTTAATGTACTATATATTAGATGAAATACCCCGTGAAGCAGGGGTGTGAAGTGACAATTAATTCTTAATTAAAATTGTGTTCTGACGACAAAATGTACTTCCGCAGGAGGAAATTCAATCAATAAAATAAAGGAGATGTATTTTATCTGAGGAATATTTTCCTATATTTTCTCACGATAATAGTAAAGATGTGAACAAAAGTTCGATTTTCCATACCGACGTTTGCTGTTTATACTACGGTGACCTTTAAAACTGATGGAAATTAAGTAAAAAATAGAAATATTTTATATAATTTTTTGGAGTTGAGATCCTGTCTAAAATTGTCTATAGGAAAATATTTAATGTGGAATTTTATTTTTTAAAGAACTTTTGTCTGATTCCGTACATTAATTCCTTAAGTTCTGTCGACAGACTTTAATCTGATAAAACGCACCTTTATCGAATTAATTAAATAATAAAAAAATGCTAATGTATTTCCAGATGTTTAACTCAAAGGGAATTCCATAGGGATTCATATAATCCTCTTCTGAAGCATCTAAATCTTTCCTTTTGTTTATTATAGAGTTGGGTCTAAAGTTCTCTTATTTGTGTCAGATATTTCCATAATATCTTACATTAATTTTATAAAAGAAAAATTATATTTTATCTAGAAAAGTCTTTTCTTAATTCATTGTATTTAAACTTCTATAACCATATATATAACTTCATAACTAACTTTTTTCAATAATTTGGATCTTCTACTGCATATTCCAAAAGTTTGAAGGTAAAAGGTCTAGTTTAAATACAATTAGTATAATAATATAATAGTTTATATTCATATTTTTTATTACTTGAAAAGAGTTTTCCGGTTTTGGTTCAAGTCCAAGGATTAAAAAAATTCTTCCGTTTCAGGTTCTGTTTTCACTCCGAAAAAATAACGTCTTTTTAGGTTACGGTCTTCGGTTCGGTTCCAGTTCGATGCCCTTCTCTTAGGTCAATCAACATACACTATGCTTTATCGAATGACTAAATTTAATAATTATTTAAGTTTGGAAATTATGGTTCTCTATGATTATATATAATAACTAACTATATATAATAACTAACTAATAAATATATAATTATATATAATAACGAAATTCCAATTCTGCATTTATTTATTTACAATATAAAAATTAAAATATGATTAATATATATATATATATATATATATATATATATATATATATATATATATATATATATATATATATATATGTTAATCATATTTTTTTTATTTATAATTATACTTATATAAATATATATTATACATTTACACTATCTATTTACAATCCTTGATACACAATTAACCGTCACCCATTGTAAAAGAAAGAATACCAATTTACCATGTTAGTAAATCTTGTTCTGGGAGATTTTTCAGGGAATGTATTAGGTTTACATAATGTTTTGGAACTTTGTAAACTTGCGCCTGAAAGAGCTATAATGGGAGAGTGAGGTGCATTTTCTCCCGTTTAATCGCCATGGTGAAGCGGAAGGAAACAATATGAATCCGTCGTCTGATTGGCCCACCTGCTTTGCCCTCACATCCGATAGAGCATTTCCGGACAATAAACACATCCCGCAGGGGGATTTCGTCGCATTAAATCCAATTATACCACCAAATCGAATCACCGCCGACGAATTAAATAACTCGGAAATAAGAACTGCGATTAAAATCTGTAATTGGCTCAGCCGTGTATTTTTCTCTCGTCGAAAATTGGATGTTGGAATGATCGTTGCAAGGTCGTTTATTGGAGCTGTTCTGACTTCCAGGAAGCACGTGTTTTCCCATAATCATTATGTATTCTAAGGTTATTCATTATGTATTCTAAGTGTAAATATGTTCCTTGCTTTTTTATTCCAGCCTTTTCTATAAATTTCAGTTTCTTATCTATCTGTAGGTTTCGCAGGTTTTTCACACCCTCTTCTAGGGTGTTTTCCTGCTGTGGGCTATTTTTCCTATTCTAGGTTTTTAAGCCCACAATATAAATTTCTTCCGTGCCCTTTTTATGCTATGCTATGCTATCTCTTTCTTAAGGGTTAGATGTAAGAAGAGACTATTCAGTCTCAATCTCGCCCGAATAAAGACGTTTTATTATTATTTAAAAAATATTTTTATCATTATTGTATTTTGTGACAAAGTGAAATAAAGAATTATCATTATCAATTATTATTATTATTACTATTATTATTATTATCATTATTATTGTTATCGATAAATGCTGTTTTCTTATTGTAAAGAGCTCCCGGTTTATGATGTATTCGGGGATATGTTAATCAAATCGCGATTGTATGATTCGCCGAATCAGGTGAATTTCCCGGTGTGCTAGCCTATTAGTTATAATCGGAAAGCGTCTTTCTGGTTTCAGAATCAAATTTACGTGGAATTTGCTAGCAAGAAAAGGTAACGATTCCCAGAAACGAAATATTTCCTTTTTCAGAATCAAATTTGATTGATCATAGAAATAATATTAATGTAGGATAATTGAATAATCTAGTTAAGAGATTCAAGATGGTTTTCGCTACATCAAATAATTTTACTTTAATATTTTTTCCTTCTATATTTTTCATTTTAATTTCCAATGTCGAAATATCAAATCTCCAAGGTTAACCAATCAGAGGGCACAATAGCATCAGTAAAAAATGTACAAGGGAATGAGTCATACTACGCAAGATGAGGAGTGAGGTAGTTTTGATTGCTTTATCTTAAAGAGCGAAAGTCCACTGCCATTATGCGCCCTTCTTGTTACAAAGGTCCTTTTGATACTGCAAGAAAGAACAGAGAAATAGATGCTAGAACCAGTCGATTCAAGAATTCATTCTCTCCGAGAACGATACACGAAAATAATCGATTAGGAAAGCAGAGTCATGGTGCTTGCACCCCCTGCCATACCCCGAAAAGCGGATTGCAGGGTAGTAAGTAGATGAAGATGAAAACATCCACAAAGAAGTGGGGAGTGAAAGAACAGAACAATCAGTAGTTTATTCTTTTATTAAGGTGGTTTGAGTCTCAAATAGATTACCGATTAGGGCTGAAATCTAAGCCTGAAACACTCCCCGCTTGGGGCGCCAAAACACCTCGTACCGTTACAACCAATTTCCTCGACAGAAGCGATGCAGAAAGCAAAACAGCCCTCAAATCATCAGACTACGGATTGAATAGGAGAATCACCTCCAGGGACCCAGACTATCGCAGTACTTCACGAATCCGAGAAACGAATGATTACTCCCTCGAAAGAGTTAAACCGAAAAGCAAACCCAGAGTTCATCTGTTTACTCTCTCCCCATTTATACAAGTTATGGAGGTGATCAACCCTCTCTTTGAAGGTTCCCCTGGCGACAGCATCCCGGTCCAGACACGCTCTTTCTCTATTGAGACGAATCGTTTGAGAGAGCGCGTGTCTGTTGCCATGGCGATCCTTCGGCGCCGCAGAACTTCCGTTTCTTTACGGCGCAGTCCTCCTTTTGGGATAATTTGATTACCTCTGCATCTTCCACTCCATTGAATCGATTGCGTATAAAGTGAGAAAATGTCTCGACGGAGTGAATCACGGGTGAAGTGTTTGTGCAGTGCGCGTCGGAGTAGCTGTGGAGGGAGGGAAATAAAAGTGAGAGTTAGTGAAAGAGAAAATGGGATGGAGGGAAGAGGCTGGGAGAGATATAAAAAGTGTCATGGCTATGGAAGAGGGTGAAGGAATTGATTGAGGATTGTTGTGGGAGTGAATGCCCTGTCCAGATGATTTGGGTAAGGGTTGGAGAATTTTTATAGGATAGGATTTTATTTATATTTATTTTTTTAAATATTATATATTAAAATTTATTTATATACGAGGGCGGTCTGAAAAGTTTCCGACCCCAGATTTTTCAGAAATTTTCAGAAAACATGTCGAGAAATGGCCAAATGTCGGAAACTTTTCAGACCACCCATGTACTATATATTTGTATTTATTTGTATATTATATATAATAATACATGTTTAATATCATATTTCATTTATTTATCACAATTATATCGTATATCCTGCCTTGGTGGCGGAGTGGTTAGCGTTCTAGCTGCACAATCACTCGGACCCCTAGGTCCCGGGTTCGAATCCCAGCTGATCAGATTTCCCTGATCATGGAATGGTTGTGTGTGTTGTCCATAGTATATCAAAGCACAACTTAGTGGGTTCGTCCTGTTTGCGCTATAGGAGTAATGAAAATATTAATATACGGAAATACCATTCACAAAGATATTATATAAACGTATCAAAGTATATATTATGCTCGAGATAGCCAAAAGATTACATAATTAAACTATAGATATATTTTTCACAGGATATAAGGACTTAAAACCGTTATTATTCACTTGAATCATTTGTTGTATACGATCAAGTTGCACACACCGAAACTATACAAAAAGTAACAAATGAATTCAGTTTCTAATATGTGGCTCCTGTATAGCCGGATAGCCAAGTGGGCAGCGTGTTCGACTTTGCTTTAAGTGGTCTCGGGTTCGATTCCCAGTGGGAGCCCTCGTGCGAAATGACCCTAGCTGTCGAAGCAATTTTAAAAATGCTACTACTGCGACTATACTTCTATGTAAGGCTATGGATTTACCTTATTATTTTTCTAATGTAATCACCTAAGAGCCTCTGTAAGAACTAGCACAGTTCGAATTGTGGTTTTTAACTTCGAATCCAATGGATTACATTAGTCAAATTTAGGATCGGCTATATATTCGATTCGATACACAATTTTTGTTCGATTTTTAAGATAAATTTTCCAATATTTCCCATTTACTTCTTCTTGAGAATCAAGGTGCTTTTCAGCTAGTTGAACATTAATCAATATGTGTTTTTAATGACAAAATTAATGTAACTCAGGCGAATTTTATTTATTATTATATTGTCAGTATATCTATAAAATTGACATGTTCCAGCCTAACTATGTGGAAGGATGCCATCGTACAAAGAAAAAAAAACCCACTTTGTTAATTCCACAGAAATATATTGAATTCAACTAGTTTCGTCCATCAGATATCATCAGGCACTTTCTTTTTTCATTGCATGATATAAGTGTATCTTAAAATATGTCATACACCCACGCCAACCGTCAGTTAGTTTAGAACGGATATGGGAGCTCACTTATCATATTAGCGCTAACCCTTATAATAATAATATTTCTTACAGCCATATTTATTTATTCTTATATACTACAGATAGGCACCAGGCTAGGTGGTAGTATCAAGAGCGGAAAAGAAAATTAAAATATCCTGCCTGGTATTCACCCTAGTCGGGAGGAAAAACCCCCAAAACCTCCCGAAGGCAGTACATCATCATAAAACAGCAAATATAATTACAGATATAATTACAAGATACAGAAATAATTACTAAATACAAATATAATTGCAATATATAACCACCATACCCTTTTAATTCTATTTACAAATGCTTTACAGGAAGGAGGAAAAGGTTCGAAAACTTCTTCAGGTAGATTGTTCCATTCGACTATACCGCGATTAAGGAATGAAAACTTGCAAGTATCCGTTCTCTGTTTTAGGGTAGCTATTTTGTGTTTGTGATCGTTTCTCCCAATGTAATCCGGTTCTCTGAGTTTATTATTTAATTCTTCCAACGAAGGTTTCGCAGTGACAGTTTTGTAAATATTCCCCAATCTTTTTGTTTTCCGTCTCCATTCTAATTTTTCCCATCCATGCAATATATGCCCAATTAATCATAACATACAAATCATTTGTCGTTAAAATAAATCAATAAATAGAAATAATTATACAAAAATATGAATTAAGTTTGCACAAAATGACAAAATACTAAAAACTAAATACTAAAAGGAAAAAATAAAATAATAAATCCATACATAGAAATAGGTATCCTAAAATATCGTAGACATTTATTAATTATCGTAGATACGTACGCATACGTAGCATTAAATATAGTAAATGCCCTAGAGAACATTAAATGGGTATCCAAGAAGCTTTGCTTTTGATTTGCCCGTTTAAAAATTACCATTTCCCATTTCTCTCAAAATCTCGCTAAGGAGTGATTCGACATGCGAAAAATCGGCGCGAATGACTCTGGAGGGCGTGAATCGCCGTTTTGCAGATCGCTCCGCGTTTCATCCGTGCCCTGCGTGCAGCGATTACGTGACCCAAGCGGAAATTCCGCCTTCCGTCGATACTTTTGGAGTGAGCTCGCGAACGTTCCTCACAGCTTGAGTCGAAACCAAGTTCGTATTGCGGAAGCCTCTGGTTTTTTTTTAACATTTTTCTCGCCCGAGATGCATTCAAAGGGAAACCTTTTCATTCCCGATCCGAACTGGGATTCGAATGTATAAATAATCCTCAGCGTTCGCAAATAATACGCCAGTTTCCTCGCTCAAGAGCGGTTTCAGTTACTTCCCATAAAGAAATTTTATAATCGCTTTGACCCTGCGTTCGGTAAGTGGGGAGTTGTTTCTGAAAGCTTCCTATCGTGGAAATGTTGCGATGTCCCATTAAAATTCTTGATTCTGTAACGAATTGCAGCGAAAATTCACTCTCGCCTCTTTTGAAATGCGTTAGATTCGTTTACGCAGTCTAGATGGAAAATTGTCCTTAGAAATGTCGTGATTCGATACATCTTTTTGCAAAGTACTTGAGAGAGTTTATAAGTTTAGGGTTCATATTTTTACTACGGAAAATTGTTCTTAGAAATGTCATGATTCGATACATCATTTTGCACAGTACTTGAGAGAGTTTATAAGTTTAGGGTTCATATTTTTACTACGGAAAATTGTTCTTAGAAATGTCATGATTCGATACATCATTTTGCACAGTACTTGAGAGAGTTTATAAGTTTAGGGTTCATATTTTTACTACGGAAAATTGTTCTTAGAAATGTCATGATTCGATACATCATTTTGCACAGTACTTGAGAGAGTTTGTAAGTTTAGGGTTTATATTTTTACGACGGAAAATTGTTCTTAGAAATGTCATGATTCGATACATCATTTTGCACAGTACTTGAGAGTTTATAAGTTTAGGGTTTATATTTTTACTACGGAAAATTGTTCTTAGAAATGTCGTGATTTGATACATCTTTTTGCACAGTGCTTAAAAGAGTTTATAAAATGAAATTAAAATGTTCTGGAGTGAATTTTTCGAATTTTAACGTAGAAGGAAGAATATCGTAATTTTTCATTTTCGACCGGTGTTACCACTGAGTAGCATCATCAGGTACAGAAATACAGTAAAACCCGTTTAATACGCTTTTATGAGTGAATACTGCGTCATAAGCAGGATAGTGTTATAAACGGGATTCACTACGTTTTATTTGTGCACGCCGGAATACGACTAGAAAGGTTTCTTTTTATTCATTAACTTCTAAATACGAGTGTTAAATAACATTCAAAAATATTGAAATTAATTCAAAGTAGAGTACAGATTAGTTCCATTATTACCTTCCTCTATAATCAGCCTATGGAAAAAAATCCGAACCGAACTAAACTTTTATTATTACCAGAAGAAGAATAAGAAGAAAAATTTTGTAACTTCCAAAAAATTTTATTAAGACGACCGGTTTCGGCAAATTTGCCATCCTCAGACCTGTGTTACAAAATTTTTCTTCTTATTCTTCTTAGTATGGCCTTCCACGAAGTCCGGCCAAATATGATAGAATTTAACTAGAATAAGAACCGAATCCGAGACGAAATTTAAATAAAAAAATTAATTCGAAACAGAAAATTTTTATTTATTCCGTTCCGAATTTTGTTTCCAAACAGAATAAGTTTATATCAATTATACTTAGTAAGTTACATTTAATTAACTGTATTAGCGACTTACTGCATACTAAAATGCATGCAGTACATTTAGACGTCTAGTATATTAGTGATTACTATTTCATTAAAATTGCAAATCATGTTATAAAATTTAATTAAAATTAATTGAGAACCCTCACATATTGAATTACTTTTTGAAAGGGTATATTATTTTAATAGTCGGAACTAAAAAATCGGGTCGAACCGGTTCTATGGAGCCAAACCGGAATAAACCGAAATATTTTATTTATTTGAACTGGAACTAAAAACATAACGGTTCAGTGTCCTGCCTATAACGAATCATTGATGTACTACTCGTATATCCATGCTTATTTATCCCTCTTGGAAATTGTTGGACTTTCATTCATCGTGGATTAGTTTGCTTACAACCATAATTACGTGTTTAGACTCCGTAATTCCATGTACTATTAGTAACTTCATTTTTCATAGGAGAGCAACTTAAGAGCGTAGGCAAAGAACCCTACCGGTAAAATTCCGCATTAAAAGATATTTGCCTTTTAAGCACCGGTAATTATGTTTGTAGATGTATGATTACTCATTAACTCTCTGCGAAAGCATGGATAAGTTCTGTGAATAAACGACTCAAAACGCTTGTTTATCAAAGAAAGCAAAAGAATTAGTATCATTTATGTATTTAACTCTCTACACGTGCCCAAGTACTGATAATTAGGATGATTCGAGTGCTATTAGCGCTCCTTTATGACTGCATTACTCGGTACGCTCAATTCTAAATTTAGTCAGAGCACTGTGTACTGACATTTCCGCGTTTGGTGGAAAATATAAAGTTTTCACTCCGTTAAATTAAAGTTCCAAGAATAACACGGAATCGATTGAAAGTCCGTGGAGCAGATTTAATGAATATCGCTTTTCATATTCATGTGCTAAGCGACGCATGAAACACGAAAAAAGGACAGTTATTCTCCGTTAAAAAGTGCATTTTCCGTGTAACGGAGCAGCTTTTTTTTTTTGAAAAATTTGCACTTCGTGGCTCGCGAATTTTATCAAAGCAATGCAGCTCCCAGCATTCGCAAATAAATTTGCGAAAAATGCTGTTTAAATATGGCATCCGAAGCAAAGGGTTTTGAGGAACGTTCTTTCTTGAAATGTGATATGGAGCTTTCAAGAAATGAATCAGAAAAGATTGTTTTCCCCTCAGTTTTTCTCGGAGAAGAAAGAATTGTTAAATTAGAAATATTGAGTTTACGATGGAACCCGGTTAAGACGTTTTTCAGCCAGGGGCCCAAGCGAAAACCGCGTCTTAAGTGGAATTGTATTATAACTGGGTTGTGTAATGCTGTTTCCTTTCATCGTATCTCTGAAGAATACTCTGCTTATCGCTCAAAAAGAGCTTCTTAGTTACTTCATTTTGTTCATTTTAAATCTACAATGAAGTATTTTATACAAGAGAGACAGTCGGGGAAGAATAACGAATTTTTTTAACAGCAGTGGAGAAAGGATATTACAGAGCACGATCTCTCCAAAACCACGCTCAACATTCAACAAAACAATACACTCTCTTTCTGATGTTTTCAGTATGTTTTACAGTATGAGATTGCGACAAAAGGATAAACTGTAAAGCGAATTTTCGATTTATAAATTTCTGCTTTGTTCGTAAGACATAAGTGATACATAAGATCTGACTTTATCTCAGAATTCGTATCAGCTCTGACAGGGGGGTTGAGATTGTTTTGCTTCTCGATATCTCAATTTTATTCTCATGAAATAAGTCATTCCAACGAAGACGTTGACAAAGAACCATTCTAGAGATAGTAAGAAGTGTTAGAAGACAATACAGATGATGTAAATAAAATTTTGGTCTGTCGAATGAGGCAAACGATTACCTGAAGTGGGTTGCTGTGCATCTTGAGACGTGAAAAGTGCCTTTTGGGGTAGTTTTATGCAGCAGCGAAGGCATTTTGCTCCCACCGGAATTCGAATCCAGGGCTGCTTTCACCGAAGTCGAACGTGCTACCTATTTGGCTATCCGAGAGCCCTTTATAATTGTTCTTAATTATTATAAGCACTCTACACTCATAAAAGTATGGAATAGTAGGTAGACAGGTACTTAAATCAGTAAGTTTCAAAGTTACATTTATCGTTTTGAAACATTATGATTTAGTCTGAGGATGGATGTATAGCTTTCAATCAGAATATCTCAGAGAAAGATCAGAAGATCTCTATCTCAGAGTTAGTATCAGATCTGACAGTGGGATTTTAGTCTCAAAAATTACTCATCTCAAGGAAGAGACTCACAAGGAACCATTTAAAGACAAGGCGAAGCGTGAATATGAAGAGAAAGACACAGGAAAAATGTATGTAATAATATTATGTATAATGTTTATGTAAAAAATATTTGGTCTATCGAATGAGGCGACCAATTTACAATAGCTGGTTGCACTGCATCTAGGTACGGGAAAAATCCGCGTTTTAAGCGGGTATTAAAGTGTCTTAGGGGCAATCTTTATCATTTGCTTCGTTTGGTTGGGACAGAGATCTGGAGAAAACTGCATATTAAGCAGTACAGCGTCTTAAACGGGTTTTACTGTACATAGGTATATATAACGCAAGTGCGTATTGTGTTCACTCAAAATCTTAACTTAATTTTTAAAAACTGACTCAAATGAGCTATGAAATGGTTAATTTCAATTCACTTGAAAGTCATATAAACTGCAATACTGCAGATCATGCCCACGGAAATAAATTTTCTTTATGCCGCGATAAAATATATTGGTACTCCATTCGTCATGGAATAAAATCAATAGCAAATATTGCGATCATTTTTCATTTCATTCTTTTGTCTGACAATTTATTGCTTCGATTAAGGTACGCCGTGAAAAGTGGATGTGAATTGAAAAATTTACAATGTCCTAGATAATTGCTTTTGGAATACGGAGGAGAATGAGTAGGCGATGTCATAAACCATTGAAACATTCACATGAAATAGAGTAACTCAGCAAGTGTAAAAGGGTTCTTTTTTCTATTTCGAAAGTCATTTTGATTACACTGAAATATCTTATACACAGATGATCAAAAGGAAGGTATGGAGAATTTGGAATCCATCCGACATTCTATCATAACCAAGTAGCTTTACAAAAAATGGGTTGTGTATCTTATAGACCACGTTGCTACCTTAAGATTGTTAGCTGTATCTTAATTATTTTAATGATTCAATCTTAACTAGATAGGACTTGCGAACATTTTGAGATACTTGCTTTGGTTTTTACAGCTTTAAAGAAATGTCACCTTTCTAACAATCGATATTGTTAAAGTACTTTTTCATAGCAATACACGGAGAATATATGCCCATTAGCAATGCATTAAAATAAAATACTGTTGAGATATTTGAGTAGGAAAATACACACTTTATAGGCTAATTATCTCGGTAACTGTTAACAGTGTAAGATAATTTTATATTCCTCTATTAGAAAACCTGTAAACATCAAGTTTTGAAAAAATTTTCTTTACATTTTCCGTTTCTAAATTAGATTGAATGAGCATTAAGTGGTGGTTGTTACTCATTTCAATAAAGATTAAAAAACATAGGCTATAAAAGATAATACGGCTGTAGGTATGGGAGATTTAAGAAAGGATTTACGAAGTCTATCTGAGATATTAAAATTAATAGGATAGAAAAATAAATCTCAAATTCTCCTCACTATAATCAGGGTTAATATCGAATTTCCCCTTGCAAATTTTCCCTTGAACATCCACAAGCTCAGGTAATAACGTAACTTAATACTAAAATTTTATCCTTAAATTTATTTTGTTGTTTTGTGGAATCGTGAGCAAGATTACAGCGAAAATCTGCCGTGAGAGACCTTAATGATTGCATGTTTTTCAAAAAGAGAGTTAAGCTCATTTTACACGAGGATACAAACTTCTACAAAATCCCTCGTTCTCCAAAGATTAAATAAAATGAGAGTAAATAAGGCTGCACTCCAGCCTTGAAGGAGTGGCGTCTACCGAGGCGTGGATAGTGCACAGGGGTGCGTGCCATTTCAGATGTAAAGCACGTCAGACTGTGGATGTCTACTTGTCTTAATTATCCCTTTTCAGTCCCCGACTCTAAGTGGCGTTCAACTTATTTTCTCGCCGCCTTTAATTTTCAATGTATACATTTCGCTTTGGAATTCTTTTCATCTTCGTCCTTTGAATCAGTCCGTCTTCTCCATCATTCCTCCTATGTCATCCCTTCGTCATCTAACCCCTAATTGCGTCCCTGGGGGATGAAGTAAACAACCCCAAGGTAAAAAACTCCACTCTCTAAAAGAAAACTGATAAATCATATCTTATAAAAACCAATGCATAATGCTATACTGTAGTAGTTTCTTACAAGTACCTTCACAGCTGAGGTTATTTCGCACACGTGGGCTCTCACCGGGAATCGAACCCGGAACTGCTTTTGTCAAAGACAAAGGCGCTGCTCTATTGGCTAACTGGGGACTAAATTTTATACAGTATTATGAATCATATAATGCATATATTATAACGATATAATAGTATACAATGCAAATACAATATTACTAATGATACTATTTCAAGATAAATATTATCGAACGATATTTAAATACACAAATAAAGAGCTATGGTGAGGAGGTGAAACCAGGGCTAGAGATGCAAATTCACATTCTTAAATACCGGTTGATGAACCCTGAGAAGTAGCTGTATAGTACTTAAAAACGAGAAAAATATCACCAAAAGCTGCCATACTATGAAATGGCTTAAATTCACTTCTATAGGTATAAAATTAGCCCCTGGGAATGCATAATTTGAATATATAATAGGAAATTTGTCTTTTATCACGAGAACTAAATACTACTCTTATATGTGATAATAATCATTTATTTAATGGAAACAAAGAGGCCGCCAATTACATCCATTTTAATAATTTCGTTCGTTTTTCTATCGACCCAGCTTACTTTCTCCATTCTACGCCACACCCACATCCCAAAAACCTCTAATCTTAAAATATCCTCATTTCTTGACGTTCACGTTTCACACCCGTACACATCACACTCCACATTAAGGATTTCAATATCCTATATTACACATGAAAAATGATTGATTTCAGTGTAAACATGACATCTTATATGAGGATGATGAGAAGAAACTAGAATTGACGGAAGAAATTTGATAAAACCCACATTGGAAAAGACCGGAGGAACAGAAAGATCTAAACATCAAGTACTTTGGGAGTAACTCGGCAAAGAGAAGCTCGGAATAGAGAGAATTTGAAAGCTCTTGGGGAAGCATTTCGACATCGGATTGAAAATGGATGAAGATGATGATACATATACTATATAACCCAATATAGTATAACCCAAGGTTGTACATACGAGCACTGAAAATTGTGACTTGACTGAGACTCGAACCCAGATCTTTCACTTTCAGCAGGTATTCTGACTGAATTACCAAGCCACGGATCTTCACTTCTGTAAAGGGTGCTTTTATGAATAACTGCCCTGGGTTCGAGTCCCAATCAAGTCACAATTTTTCATTTCTCGTACAACCTTGGGTTAGTCGCAATACATCATGTGCTAGTTACAGTTTAATACCATAGAATCCCTCGGTTGTGATTGTCTTAGTGACAGAAGACTTGATTACCGTGGGAAGATTTTAAAAAAAATGATCACTACGGATCTCAGGGTGGAGGTAGTTGATATCGTCATACCAGTTACTAGCGTACGTGATCTTCGAGACAAAACGATGAAGCGTTACAGTGAAAAAGTTGCCAGGACAGATAGTTATTTCTGGTCATTCTTTTCCGCGAAATATTAGAGAAGCCAACAGCAGTCAAGGGTAGATAGGGTTTTCGGTGTTTTACACCCCCTGCCATGCGCCAGTGGCGGATTGCGGGGTTAAAATGTAAATATAAATGTAATTTCATCATTTGGTGTATATAAAGTGTTCTATCATTCGGTAGGTTCATGTGCCCCCACATTCCCTATTTAATTCCCTCTTCTTCAATTCCCTGTAACTTATCCCACCCCTTAATTCGTCTAATAACTTTTGTCTTTGTCCTCCCCTCTGTCTCCATCATTTCGTACATAAATAAATGAATGTAAATACATATTTTTTATGCTAGTGCATAGGGACATCAGCTCACACCTCCCTACAAAAAAGACCACGTATTCATTCACCACAAAAGTTCACACGCATTACACAGAGAGGTGTGTAAGCCAGCTCTGCTCTTACACGTCGTGGTTTTCCACTCTATCTTTCCCTTTTTTAATTCTATAAGCCAACGCACGGTTCGGCGCCCCTAAAAGCCATCCGACTCCATCTCTCGCCACCAGGAGGCGCCCACTCTCCCCTGTTCACGCATTCGCATGTCTGAAGGCGAAAAAATAAAAAGAATCGAGGGATGAGAGGGCGTTTGGGAGAGAAGGATGAATGTGAGGGATTCAGCGAATGGAAGAGGCGAAAAGAGACTACTCAGATCGACGTTGGGTTTGTCAAAGCCTACCAAACGTAAAAAATACATAACTCAGACTGTATGCAACCAACCGAGTATAAACAATTTTCCATTTAGTCGACCTAGGTACTATAATGCTTCAAAACGAAGGAGGTAACTTTGAAATTCAATGCCTTATGTACCTGTGTAGCTATTACTCCATACCTTTCTGAGAGTAGAGAGTAATAACGAAAAGTGAAAAGATAACAACAATTATAGTTCTTAGAGGCCTACCCAATGTAAAAAATACATAATTCAGACTGTATGCAACCAACTGGGTATAAACAATTTTCCATTTAGTCGACCTAAGTACTATAATGCTTCAAAACGAAGGATGTAACTTTGAAATTCAATGCCTTATGTACCTGTGTAGCTATTACTCCATACCTTTCTGAGAGTAGAGAGTAATAACGAAAAGTGAAAAGATAACAACAATTATAGTTCTTAGAGGCCTACCCAATGTAAAAAATACATAATTCAGACTGTATGCAACCAACTGGGTATAAACAATTTTCCATTTAGTCGACCTAAGTACTATAATGCTTCAAAACGAAGGATGTAACTTTGAAATTCAATGCCTTATGTACCTGTGTAGCTATTACTCCATACCTTTCTGAGAGTAGAGAGTAATAACGAAAAGTGAAAATATAACAACAATTATAGTTCTTAGAGGCCTACCCAATGTAAAAAATACATAATTCAGACTGTATGCAACCAACTGGGTATAAACAATTTTCCATTTAGTCGACCTAAGTACTATAATGCTTCAAAACGAAGGATGTAACTTTGAAATTCAATGCCTTATGTACCTGTGTAGCTATTACTCCATACCTTTCTGAGAGTAGAGAGTAATAACGAAAAGTGAAAAGATAACAACAATTATAGTTCTTAGAGGCCTACCCAATGTAAAAAATACATAATTCAGACTGTATGCAACCAACTGGGTATAAACAATTTTCCATTTAGTCGACCTAAGTACTATAATGCTTCAAAACGAAGGATGTAACTTTGAAATTCAATGCCTTATGTACCTGTGTAGCTATTACTCCATACCTTTCTGAGAGTAGAGAGTAATAACGAAAAGTGAAAATATAACAACAATTATAGTTCTTAGAGGCCTACCCAATGTAAAAAATACATAATTCAGACTGTATGCAACCAACTGGGTATAAACAATTTTCCATTTAGTCGACCTAAGTACTATAATGCTTCAAAACGAAGGATGTAACTTTGAAATTCAATGCCTTATGTACCTGTGTAGCTATTACTCCATACCTTTCTGAGAGTAGAGAGTAATAACGAAAAGTGAAAAGATAACAACAATTATAGTTCTTAGAGGCCTACCCAATGTAAAAAATACATAATTCAGACTGTATGCAACCAACTGGGTATAAACAATTTTCCATTTAGTCGACCTAAGTACTATAATGCTTCAAAACGAAGGATGTAACTTTGAAATTCAATGCCTTATGTACCTGTGTAGCTATTACTCCATACCTTTCTGAGAGTAGAGAGTAATAACGAAAAGTGAAAATATAACAACAATTATAGTTCTTAGAGGCCTACCCAATGTAAAAAATACATAATTCAGACTGTATGCAACCAACTGGGTATAAACAATTTTCCATTAAGTAGACCTAAGTACTAATGCTTCAAAACGATGGATGTGACTTTGAAATTAAATGTCCTAAATACCTGTGTAGCTATTACTCCAAACCTTTCTAGTAGAGAGTAATAATGACAATTGAAAAGATGACAACAATTATAGTTCTTAGAGGCCTACCGAATGCAAAAAATGCATAACTCAGACTGTATGCAACCAACTGAGTATAAACAATTTTCCATTAAGTAGACCTAAGTACTAATGCTTCAAAACGATGGATGTAACTTTGAAATTCAATGCCCTGCGTAACTGTATAAACCTTTCCAAATGTGGTTGTGCTAGTTAGACCTCACATCGAGTATAAATACAGTGTATGGGAACCTGCAGAAAAGCGTTGTATTTGCAAATTAGAAAACAAAAGGCAATACGGGTCAATCCATACCAAGTGATCCAACACTGGTTGCTCGACCAACTCAGAAAAAATTGATATTCGATGTGTAGATACCCTTAATTTTAGAGAGCTCAAAAGTATTTTTTTAAATATTTTTAAAGTTGACTGTTTGGAGATGGCGGCCATTTTTGTACTTGGCCGTACACGGTTTTTTTGCGTTTTCAGGTATCTACAAATTCTTCACTTATTCAGCAATGGACCCTGGGACTTTCAAATAAGCTGCATTGTTTTAAGTGGCACTCTGGCCTATGAAATAAAATCATAGTTACCAAACTATATGTATTTCCATATATTTATATGTATATATTACCCTAATGTAATAAATACATAACTCAGACTGTGTGAATCGAGCTGAGTATAAACAATTTTCCATTTAGTGGACCTAGGTACTATAATGTTTCAAAACGAAGGACTTTGAAATTTAATGCCTTATGTACCTGTGTAGCTATTACTCCATACCTTTCTGAGAGTAGAGAGTAATAACGAAAAGTGAAAAGATAACAACAATTATAGTTCTTAGAAGCCTACCGAATGTAAAAAATATATAACTCAGACTATGTGAATTCGGCTGGATATAAAAAATTTTCTAAATACTAATCTACTAATCTAGATGATAAATATAACTTTGAGAGTTACTACCCTATCTTCATGCATTACTCCAAACCTTTCTGAGTATAGGGTGTAGATAATAATGACAATTGAAAAGATAGCAACAATTTTAATTCTGAGAATAATAAAAACCATGACAGAAAAGTAACTGGAACTCGGCTGTTAATGAATAAGAGGTTCGAAAGACACTAACCACCGATATGCAAATACCTCGAAAGGACCAAGGAAAACGTGGATTACCGACCTTCTGGTAACCTCCAGGTGCTATTTCTATCGAAGAATCGTTAAATAGAAAATAAGTTTTAAAAACAACAAAGGAGCTTTTATTATAATTTTTACTCCCAAGGAAGAATAGACTTGAAAAAAGTCGGACGGGACCGGGAATCGAACCCGGGTCACCTAATTGCCGGTCGGGTGCTCTGTCCGTTGAGCTATCTCGCCGGAACATTCTCTCAAGCCATTCATCAAGCGACCGGCAATCGGGAGACCCGGGTTCGATTTCCGGTCCCGTCGGACTTTTTTCAAATCTATTCTTCCTTGGGAATTTTCCTGGGTGCACGCCCTAACGTGCAAAAAACCACCCATTACCCATTCCTTATAATTTTTACTTTAACGTTTCCTTTTTCAAGCTTTGTTGTATTTTTAAAACTGTTATATTTAAGAATTCATCGATTACGACGGAATTCCATCACACTTACTCCGAGATTTTTTTGCTATAAAATTAGTCATTCTTCCCTTTACCTAATTATTTATCTGTTAAAATTATTTCACTGTACATTGTGAACAATAGCCAAAATTACGTATCTGAGAAAGAAGTTCTCTATGTACCGAAGGCAGACCTTTCTTCCAATTTAATAATAATAATAATAAAACGTCTTTATTCGGGCGAGATTGAGACTGAATAGTCTCTTCTTACATCTAACCCTTCGTCAATTTGTAAGAAAGAGATAGCAGAAAAAAAGGGCACGGAAGAAATTTGTATTGTGGGCTTAAAAACCTAGGATAGAAAAAAACCTTTACGATGTAAAGGTAACCAACATCACACAACCCGGTTAGAAAGCTAGCCCGCTTATATTGGCAGTCATTTGGTCCCCTGAAAAGCATCTTAGCCAGGTTTTACAGTATATAGTATATAAGTGTTTTACCTTTCGGTAGGTTCATGTGCCCCCACATTCCCTATTCAGTTCCCTCTCCTTCAATTCCCGGTAACTTATCCCACCCCTTAATTCGTCTAACAACTTCTGTCTTCGTCTTCCCCTTCGCCTTTTCTCTAGCATTCAAAAATACTGTTTTACAGACATACAAAAATACGGTTTCACTGTATTTCGCAAATATTTACGTTGCCATCAACAAATTTCGGTTGCTATAGCAGCCCATTTTTCCCGACACAGGATCCTTCCTTTCCCTCAAGTCCTCAGCTGTAATCCACCCGACGCAGCGAACGTTATTCTTGGATTTGTTCGTGTCTGGATGGAGTTGAGGGTAAACATGACCTTTTGACCTATATTTCCCGGTGGAATTCAGATGGTTTGTTTGGCGATCAAGCGCCTCCTCATCAGTTCTTTCTGTGCTAATTCATTGTGTCGCTCGAATGCGAGTTGGGTGTTTGCCGTGCGATGTTCGGCGCTGGAGCTGTCATATTTCAATTAAGGAGAGCGAAGACATTTGACAAACGATATGCGTCTCCTAGGGGAAGGTCGCATGTTCGAAGATTGAATCTAAGTTTGCTATTCATGCTGACCTTTTTGGTGGAAATATCGCCGTGGGTGTCACATTGATGCTTTTTGACGTAGGTACATTTATGAGAAGAAGTGGGAGTTCAGGTCTCTATGTGAGTGATCTGCGCTGATATTAAAAAAGTGTATTGAATCAGATGTTACAGCATCTATATGGAAGGGTCCGTACTGTGGAATTGGATTTACTTGCAAGGTCATCTTAGGGAATGATGGAATCAATTGTTACTGGTGAGAGTATATTCGAAATTTTGTATCAAATCCAATGATGCAGTATTATTCGGCGGAGAAGAATTATTATTAAATCTGTTGTTATATTTCTATATTCAAATGGTGATGTTATGGGCATCTTATTGCTACTGGCATTTTATTGCCAACTCCACTCAGTTTAAACCTCCTCAAAGTAAAGTGCTTGACGTTAATTTATTCAATACAACGAAAAGAAAAAGGGCTAGGGCCTGACTCGTTCCTTATGAGATGCGGTTATAGAATGTTCTTTCAATGAAAAATGATTTTAGTTCTATGTTTGTATGTTGATATCCGAAAGGATGAATCCATTTGTTTCCCCTTGATCGACAACATTTTTAATGGAATTGCAAATTCGAATTGAATCGAATCAAAAATAGGATACAACTTAAAGATGAGGAAAATTACATTTTCGTTAGTCTTTTCATGGCTATGAACACGTACGAAAACTTTAAAAACTATTCTCATGATGTTTTCTGCAAAATCATTTCTAATGGAAATTCTGTACATACAAAGTTGCATAGGGTTTCAAAATAGCATAGGGTTTTTGAAACATTCATTTTACTAAGCAGAGTAAATGATAGATATTATGACCCATGGAGAAGTGGCAGATTTCTCACCCCATTCCAAATTTTTCCATAGAGCTATTTTTATTTTATAAATTCATTTTCATATAGGGACTATTATGTCTTAAAACAGAGTTTAAGTTCAAAACATGTTTAGCCGCTCATGACTTAAGTTTAACCATTCTTGAGTTTATTTTTTATTATTCCTGTAAGATGCTTACACTGTTCTGTACAAGCTAAGTCCCCTTGAACAGAAATTTACCAAGCAAGCCAGCACCCTACTTCTATAAGGTACATAAATACTATTCATTGACATAGTTTGAACTAATGCAGAAGTAATGTGAAGCGAAAGAAAAATGCCAGGATAGAAAAAATGGAAGGCTGTTGTCGATAAGATATGCATTCCAATAGAACGAATTCCAATCCGCGATGTGGGCAACCCACGCGACACGAGTGCAGCGGGGGTTGCATAAGAATCGGGCTGAGCAGTTCTCCTCACGTGATGTCCTTATAGCGCATTGTGGAGATATTTATCACGGATCCACGTGGGAACTGCTCGTTGACTACCAATTATAAATCTTCAGCAGATGATTGTGTAGCTGTTGGTACTATTTAACATCAAGTATTTGAAGTTTCGGATAGGAAATATCATGATTAAACGATTCGGCGATTGGAGAATTCCTGGTTTTCTTAATCTCCTATTTTACAGTCGGAGAGTTCCGTTAGTTCTTATGTACATAAGATTTTAAGGCAGCGTATTGGAAATTTTATTAAGGATCACATAATAGAAGAGTTGAATGGTTTGAAATACAGTGAAAAACGCTTACAAAGGTCACATATGTTACGAAATACCGCCTATATTATGGGGAGTTCTCGATCCTTTGTGCTTTCCTATGGTTGTAGATTTCATTCTACCTCTAATTTGTACGGAGTGTATGTAATACCCGCTGTAGCGAACTATATCTTGGTCACTTGAACAAATAAATACCTATTTAACATGAAAATTGTACTCATCTCCGCAACCCAGCCTAACCTGACCCTGCCCAGTCACCTGGGTTATCGAATTTCGTAACGTTTTTTCATTTATTTCTCATACTTTTAGTAGAAAATACTGATATATTGTGGAAGTACATAATTATTCATTTATTGTTAGATTTCTGCATTCTAAATTTCTCGAAGCTAGCGGAAACTTAAAACGTCACTTTATTCTAAAATAGGATCACATCATGTAGTTAGTGCGAGCCTGTAGAGGAGTGTGTCTATTATTAAACAGATCATAGAAGGACTCTCTTACTTCAGAAGACGTTGAACTTAGGAACATTAGTCGAGGTTCTGTGAATGACGAACATGTATTAATAAAATCAGTTAAACATCTGTAAGCAATTTTTAAGCTAATATGAAGGTATAGTTAACTAATTTCAATAATAAATTATATTCTCTATGAAACCAGTCAAATTTTGATATTTTACATTATTATTACATTTGTAAAAGGTATTTTCGTGCGACGATGGTAAATTGTTAAGGATCTGATGTGTCATTACAGATGATTTGAAAATTTATTACAAAGTATTATCAAAAAACTGCTTTGACCGCAATAGTTATATTGTGTTTACTTTATTCTACTAATTTATTTATGATTTTATTGTTATTTCGTCTATCTTTGCCATTTTGTTTCGGTTAAAGGTAATATTGAACTTTCCAGTCTCAACTTAACTGAATAGATTCCTTTACCTCTTTCTCATAGCTAGTATTAAGCAGTAATCAACGAATGATACATTCTCCTCCATCCCACGCACGAATAATAATGAAAATATTTCCCTTTATCTCGATGTTGTAGCAGTCCTTTGCTAGGAGCATCGTAGAATTTCAATAATAGAAAATCGCGCACGGCAACCGAAATTTCAGATATTGCGTCGGATTTGAACAGCACCTCTTCAAGTTGATTTTGTTAATCAAAGAGGAGCATCTCCGAATTGAAGGAGAGAGAAGTGACGTATCATTAGCGAAAGATTTTTCCGGTGGGCCGATTTCGCCGTCTCCTCGAGTGACAACGCAACGAAAATCCCACGCGGATTCGAAACGACAAGGAGAAGAAGGGTAAATTTATTCGGGCGAAAGGAAAAGCCTCTTTCTTTACATCTTCTGCTACAAGAGATTCCGTCGCATTTAACGAAAGAACGGAGGGAGAAAAGGCCGCAAAACGCCGTTTCTCATTTGCCCTTTTATTCTGCTTCGTCCTTTCCGATTTCCTTTGGTTCCGATTTCTGAATTGCTCTTATTGTCATCGGAGTCTGTATGGAAACTTTTTGGGAAGAATTAGGAAGCTCATGTACAGTATTCGCTTTGGGTATGAAATATTTCTTTTGCTTCATTTTCATCGTGTTTTTTATTCACTTTCTCCTTTATCACCTGTTCTTCTTCGGTGGTTCTCTCCCTTTTGAGCCACTCGTACTTTGAATCCTGTATGTATAATATATACGAGTATATATAATATATATAATATATATAGAAATAATACATGTATATTATATACATAATAATACATATACGAGGGTCATCCGGAAAGTAGTACCCGTTCGTGAAATAAAGACACAAAAGTAAATATTAACAAACATAAAAAATGGTTGCCATGAGTTTCCTGGTGGACAGAACTGTCTTGAATTTTTTTGGTTTGTTTGGTGAATGAGCATGATGCCACTCCATTGACTGTCGTTTACTCTCAGGTGATGCATAACAAACCCATGTTTCGTCACCAGTAATTATGCGAGTCAAGAAAGAGTCTCCTTCATCAGAATAACGTCCCAAAAACGTCAGTGCTGCAGCCATACGCTTGGTTTTGTGCTCATCTGTAAGCATGCGAGGGACCCATCTTGCACAAATTTTTGCATAATGCAGATGGTCTTTAACAATTTCATGAACAATTGTTCGAGAAACATTGGGAAAATGCTCACAGATGTCATCAATTGTGACGCGCCGATCGTTCCTCACGAATTCGTCAACTGAGCTCACCAGTTGGTCTGTAATGACAGACGGTCTCCCCGAACGCTCATCGTCGTGTGTGTTCCCCCTCCCCATGTTGAACTTGCGACACCACCGCCGAACAGACGACTCGTCCATTACATTGTCTCCATACACCTCCTTTAATTGGCGATGAATATCACATGGGCGAACGTTTCTTGCATTGAGGAATTTAATCACTGCCCTCACTTCACAACTGGCGGCGTTCTCAATTTTTTTAAACATTGTAAACAATCACAGAAACAACACAGGCAATGCTAGCGTCACGCAACTTGGCTCAGAGAAGGCAGACAAGCCACTGAAGCTATCTGACCTTGTCCAGCGGCTACTCGCGTCGTCAGCACTTCATGCGGCACTAACGGGTACTACTTTCCGGATGACCCTCGTATATAAGTTGAGTTGTTGAGATTAGAAAAAGAATAGCATCAAACACCTGGCGTTGTCATGAAAATATGTGAAGCAATCGAATAAAAATATTTGTCCCGTTTAGATACAAAGAAACTGAAATGCTAAATTCGTCTTTCAATGCAATAAATATGTGATGTTAAGGAATTCGATTGTTTTCATTCATTCCACCACAGATCCATTAAATAATTCTTTAGCCGAATCCATGTTCGTTAGGTGTAAAACAGCGAAACAATCTTCGTTAAAAGAAAATTCTTTACTCTAGTGACTCGTTAGCCAAGGCATCACTATATATGTGCCATAAACTAGGGTACTGTGTCGGTTTTCGAGCAATACATTGCGGAATATACGTACAAGAGGGAGAAATACGGAAGGAATACACGTATGAATATTCCGCGAGCTTATTCCAGCGATACTTTATTGCTTTTGGCGGTTTCTCGGCTGACCCGTCACTTATAGCGCTCAAGCCTTTGGCGATTTCCTTTAACCGGCGAAGCGAGAAGATGAGGCGAAAAAAAACCAAGACTCTTCTCCGAGGATATTACTCCCCTCAAAACATCTTTAAAATATCTGCGCCGATCTCGTCATCCATAAATATCGGGGCGCCTTTCAGAGATCCGTAATCCACGCAGGCATAAACCAGATTTCGGGATGTATTAGGTTTCGGTATGAAGAGGCGAAAATCCTTTGCTGAGAGGTTGGGCGTAAATCGAATATGGACTGGATGGAGAGGGATTTTTAATAAGGGAATAAGTTTGGGAAGTCATGCGGAGGAGGAATATGGTTCCGGTTGATGGCGGCACTTAAGTGGGCGTGTACACCTGTGATAAGAGATGAAGACGGATATGAAGGATGAATATGTTAGGCCCACTAACCTAGTAACTACTCTAGTCATAGATGTACTAAGTGGGTTGGATACTTATAATATTTTCCATAGTTGAATGTTGATTCATCTTAGCTGGATTTTTGTTACTTGGATATTTTAATTGTTATCTTATTGTGATTGTTGATTATATTTATTATTATTGATTTTATTATGATTGTTAATTTTACTTTTGGTTGCTGATCTCATTTTTTATCGAGGATTGTTAAATTTTTATCTTTAGTTTTTCGATTTATTTTATCTTTTCTCCTTATTTTAATTATTTCATTTTAATTGTCAATCACATTTATTATTATTGATTTTGCTATGTTTTACTTTTATTTTTGGTGGCTGATTTAATTTATTGTCGACGATTGTTAAATATACTTTTATTTTATATTTTGTCGATTTGTTTATAATTATTGATTTTATAATCATTTTTTATTTTAATTTTTATTCTTGATATTGATATATTGATTGATAAATTGCGAAATTCTCTCGATCTCTTGTGGAATGTTTGCGGTGAAGAATAGCCGAAGCAATGGAAGGTTTTCTATGGACGTGAGCTAGATCCCATCTTGTCGGTAGTAGAGAAATTTATGTATGTCAGGAGAAGCGCCTGTGTAAGTCAAATGCAAATAGGAACGGATTAATGCAGCTGAGAGTGAGTTATGACTGGAATATGAATGAATGTAGACTGATAAATTATGAAGGACTAAATACTAAATGATATCTATGAAAGGTTTTTAGTGTTTGGTTGGACCTTGTTAAGGGTGTTCATCATTAATATACCTCTTGGTAGGCTCTTATGCCGTCTATATCTACATAAATACCCTGCAAGCTGCCTTTTGGATAGTGGCAGAGGGTGGAAACACCGAACGATTGAGCTACTTTTTTGTTTTTTATTATTGCGTATCGTTCTCGGAAAGAGTGAATCCTTAAAACTACTTGCTCTAGCGTCTATTTAATAGCCTACGTCCATGTAATAGCCAATCCTGTTGGTGCTTGCACCCCCTGCCACACTCCGAAAGGCTGCTTGCATGGTACGTATGTAGATGTATATCCTACTTATTGCTCTTTCCCTTAATTTTAGATAAATTTTCAAGCTTCATAAATTTCGATTTCGAACTAAGGTCTCCCAATATCACTCTCTTAAATTCGGAAGCTATTTAAATTAAATTATACGAGAGTAGATTAGTTAAAAAAGCCTCAATCTCAAGATTTACGCCGACCTTTTTTAAAGGGCGTGTTTACGTCCGCACTGAATGCAGGAGATGAAGATTTCCTCAGAAGATTAAGCCATGGCGGAAGAGGCGACCGGAATGTAAGCACGGCGCATAAAATGGAAATGGGATAAAGGGCGAGACCATCTGAAGCAGCGCATACACCTGACGTGATCCCTGGATAAGGAAAACATATTAGAACGACCTTAGTGGGATTTTCAAAGAGGATAAGCGGGTGTTTTACCGGGGCCGAAATTTGTTATTCTCTAATCAGGGCGGTTGAGATTTTTAGAGAGTGAGAGGCAATGTATCGCGGCATGTTTCTGTGGGTGAGAGCGGGATGAGATGAGGCTTATTTCTCCTCAGGAATTGATGGGAATTATGAAAAGAAAATTAGTTTCATCCCTCGAAAATCTTCCAGATCAAATTCTCTCGACACTTAAAATATGATACAATGATTTAATTGACCTGTTGGTTAACGTTAACAAGCCAAGCTCTGCCTCTATTACACAATATTTATCCATCAGATTTGTTTTACAAAACCCTGTGAATGACCATGACCTCTGCGCAAATAAAATCCTCAATTCTAAGGCCATTTATGTATACAAAGAAAAGAAGAGGACCCATTACGTGACCGTGTGGAGCACCCGAGGTTGCTACTACTACATTAGAACTAATCTCATTTGGCAGTTACTTCATTCTTCCCACAACTTCATTCTCATGTCGATTTATAAATCTGATTAATGACGCAGTTAAACAAAACCAACTTCTACAAAGATCTGTCCCTAATTGGGTTAGAGTTAAACTCATCTTCCACATCTGCGTCGTACCGCGGTAAGAATCCATGATGCCTTAAACGCGGCCTTTGGTTGTAAAATTGTATGGTGTCCTCGATGTATTTTCCGATATCTTAGCTCTTCAAGAGGCCATATGCCCAGTATTTGCCCAGTGGACTAATTGTAAACAGGGAGTCTATGTTTCCAAGAGGGTTAAGGTAGAGATTTACTATTATGAAGTGATATAACTGTTTCTTCATAGCTATATATCTCTCAAATCACTATTCCAGTACATCTCTCCCATGCTTAGCTCCAGGAGCTTTTCAGATTATTTAAAATTCAGTTGATGAACTGAAACCAGTGTTTCCCAAGCTTTTTTATGCCACTGCCCCCTGGACTCCATAACCACCGACTCCAAACGTCATTTATAGAAATTATTACCTCCTCTACCATGCTACGGTTTGGAAGATAGAAGAAAGCAAAGTAAAGACTTCATTTATGAAATTTTTCCCGATCACAAGATGACAATTTTCAGATATTTCCTTGCTGTCTAGAACTCGTTTTGTATCGTTTTGTAGATAAAGAAAAATGACTTGCAACAAGATAGATGCGTCAAGCCACCCTAAATTAGTCCAGGCCACCTTGGGAGTCGGTGACGCCCACTTCTTAGGATCATCTGTATGTACGATATTAATATCACCGCAGCTTCATGAAAGCTATAGTTTTTATTTGTCATTACACGTAGAGAAAATATATTTCATTTCATTTCTCACTACTTCAGTTCGTTCATAAGGATAATACGGAAGCTTCTGAGGTATGAGTAATGTTAAGTGGAGAAATTAATCATGGTTTCTCTTTCGTGAATACTATAGAAACCTTTATTCTTTGGGTAATCATCCTACTCTTAAGCGGACGTTTTTATACTAATTTTAGCCTCAGTGAAGAAGTCCAATGTAAAATATTTAAAGGATTGAGTATAAAGCCTTCGAGTTGATGACATTCAAATTCGTGCAAATATGCTTTGTTTTTAAAGTGTACATGTATTTTACTTTCCTTTTGTCTATCTGCCTTTTTCGTAAAATTTTAGTTTCTTTCTATCTACAATGTCTGTAAGTTCTTCTCCTCCCCTTCGGATGGGTTTTTCTCCTGCTGTGGGGTGTTTTTCTTAAGCACTGGCTTAGGTTTTTAAACCTTCACATTAGTTTTCTTCTGTGTACTTTTTTCATGCTTTCTCTTACTTTCACTTGTTAATTGAAGAAAGGTTAGGCGCGAAAAGAAAATATTTAGTCTCTATCTCGCTGAAATAAAGACGTTTTTGTAATATTATAATTACTTTACAATAATATTCCAGGGAACGGCGGATTCTATAAGGGGAACAGTTAGTAATTACCCCCAATAACCTTCCGTGTACCACTTTCTAAGGATTTTCGAAACATTTACGAAAAAATTTGAAAATAAATCTGTTTATTTACCCACGTATACAACTATGTAGTACAACGCAGGGTGTGATTAACGTCTTACTTCCATTGATTTTTACTCATCGAATTAAAAATGAAACTTTAAGCGTGTGCTTTTGATAGCATTTTAGCTTTCTGAAGAATCCGTCCCCCGCCGGTGATTTTAACGTCTTACGGGAGAACCTCCCTCCTGGAGGTAAAATAAGAACCTCTCGAGATGTGAAAAGAAGGGATAAGGAAGGAAATACTTACTCCTTTTCCCCCCTCTGGAAAGCCTGTTGTTGACGATCACCACGGAGGACCTCAGAGTAGTTGTGTTTCGTCCAAATGTATCGAATATATGAATACGAAAACCCGATGGCCATCGCTCGATACGAAATTCGGAGATGTGGGAAATCCCTTTTCTGACGTGGAAATCATCTTCAACTTGGTGATTGATTGCCCATTTGAATGCATCCGAAATGACGTTCATTTCTCCTAGAATGGTATTCGAGTTTTCACGTTTTTTTTCATAGATTTATAGCATTACATCCTTGGGTTTCGTTGTAATTTTCCTTAGAAGAATTGCGTGGGACTACATGTAAATTGATATCATTAATCCATCGTTGTTCTAAAATACATCAAGCATGTAAAGAAAATTGACCTATCTCTTAAGTTTATTACGGTTTATACGGAATTATGAGTTTTTTAAACTATATGACCTTTCGTCAATTTTACTTATTTAATGCTTAGTGTCGAATCGAAGGCTCCCGAATAGCCAAGTTGGTTCGATTCCCGGTTGGGGCTATTTGTACGAAAGAACATCATAGCTACCGAAGTAATTTGAATGTACGTGCATTATAGAATTGTAATGTAGTGCCAAGACTATTGAATCGTGTTATGGAATCCTGAATAAATTTCATTTTAATTGTTTTGTATTCATTGCAAAGTAATAGAATTTCGTATGGACTGCGTATTTTGTCTTAAGTTTTCTCGCATTTTTTTAATAACCCTCTTCTCTTTGGGAAGTTTCAGTATCAGAAGTGATGCCTAATAAAAATAATGTTATCAGATGAACTATAGAATATTGAAAACTTTTAAAAGTTACATTCGTATCGACCCAAAATTATGTATGATAAACTGATTTCAACTTCGAAACTGAAGAGAAGTTCATTTTTAGTACTGCTAAAAGTTCTTCGACAGCTGAGGTCATTTCGCATGTGGTCTCCCACCGGCAATCGAACCCGGGACCGCTTTCATCGAAGTCGAACGCGATGCCCAAATGGCTATCCGGTAACCTTTGTTCATATTTGTTAACCAGTGTAATTCGTTGAGGGTGCCTTGGTGTAATCTTCTATATAATCTATTGAAGAAACCTTCACTTTGTGGAATTCCATGGTTAGGTACGTATAAGTAACTTCACTTAAGTTCATGTGGAATTTTTGACAAAGTGTTTTTATTTCTATGCCTACTAATGTTTGATTAAAATAACGAAAAAAATCGTTCCTGCACCAAACCGAAACAGCCTGATTGCTTTCCACGTGGAATAGCTATGCAAGGGAACTTCGGAAAATTCAGTGAAACAAAGCGTTCGTGACAGTCCCGTATTCACGAGGGAATCGATTGCTCCCAGCGTCACGCATATCAAATCCAATTTCTTTAGGTTCGAACCTCGCAATAGCGGGGCAAATGACTCAGATTGCTGCGATTTTCTCGGGCAATTAATCTCTCCCCAAAGAGAAGGAAAAAGAGCAACTTTTTCGGGGCTAATGCTGCGGAGCTTTCTTCGTCTCGCACAAATTTATCTTAGCAAGTAAAAATAGACCCGGGCGCACAAATATTGACAGTCGCTTGTTTTTCCTCCGCTTCCGGTCCCTGCGGTGAGGCGAAGGGTCCCAAGGATTGAAAGGGAACGCTTCCGCCGACAGACCCTTCCCCCCTCTCTCACAGGGCTGCCAACTTTGATAATGCTCTTCAACCAATCTGAATGGAAGTCGAAAATTATGCGTGAATTCCGATGGAGAAAGGGGGTTGACTGAAGTTAAAGAAGATGAGAAGTAAGAATAAGATAAAACTTTAGGTTGGGGTACAATTAGTTCAGCGTTGATTTTTCACAATTGGTACTTTATTATTAAATAAGAAAGAACCAAAATCTGACTAGGTTCACAAATTTATTTTTTAAATGCGACTGGTTTCGAGGAAGCTTCCTTATCACCAGGCAACCAGAAGAAGCGCAAAGCATAATTTATAACATTTATTTATTTATTTTATTATATATTTTTATTTATTAATCTATATTTATTTATTTTATTTATTTATTATAAAGATAAATTCTGCTTTACACTTCTTCTGGTTGCCTGATGATGAGGAAGTCTCTAATTAATCTTAATTTGGTACTTTGATAATGTTCCTCAGCCAATCAGAATGGAAGTTGAATATTAATCAGCAAATTCCGATGGATAAGAAGGAGTTGACTTAAGTTGTAGATGATGAGAGTTTGGAATAGATTAGCCCATAAGATAGGTTGGGGTACAAATTTTTCATATTTGGTCTCTTATACTCTTGCACTTTTTTGGAATAAAAACTGAAATACATTTATTACTCCCATAGTTTTCATGTGAAACCGAAATTAACAGATCCATCTTAAAACGAAAACATTTATTATTTAAATTTTATTTTTTAAAGTCAATTTTAAACTGTTTACAATATGAAAGGCTATATTATTTGCAATAAATATAATTTACTAGTTGCTCCGTGTCAAAATTTCACTGAAGGAGACTGATATTCTCTTTTCCCTCCCAAATACGTTTCAACGAACACTCCAATCGCTACGAAGGAATGCTTAAACACTAAAAAATATCTTAAACATTATCACATAACCAGTCATTAGATATACGCGCATATAGTCGCATAGCACATACACGCATTATCTGTACAAACCCCGTTGTTTAATAACTGACATTAATATGTCATTTACTACTGAATAACTCTGAAAAATTAAATAATACTCATATAGAATTTTATGCCACGTTTTGTATATCCCACTGATTATTCAATAAGCTCTATTATGGTTTCGGTGTGTTGTTACATAGATAATCAGTGGGAAATGTATCTCCCAACCACATTTCCCACTTGAGTTCCCCGACGTTTCACGAGATTAACCAAACTATACATCTGTCCTACACCCAGTCTTTCTGTATCCAAGCGTCCCCTTTTTTATTCTGGCTGTCTTCAACAGCTCAATCAATGCTTTTCTGAAACCAAACTACATTCCTCACCCCAAAGATGATTATTTCTCTGTGATTATTGATTTTCATATCAGTGGTTGTGTTTGTGATTTGCTTTTTTAAAATTTATTGTAGTATCAGCTGCGTCTCTTTTAACATGCTGTGTTGGAAGTTTCTTTTTGTGCTACACTTATGAGGATGAATATCAATTCAAATGTATAAATTAAATTATTAAATGTATAACCTGTTCTTATTTTCTCATCTAACGTTTTCAAGGAAACAAGAAGTTTATCATTCACTATATGGTTGACTAGAGGTGCTGGGTCCGCCATATATTCAGGCTTTCAATTATTTTCATTTTATTTTACATTTATTAGTTATTATTTGAATTTATCAGATTTCGCCTTTCCCTCTTATTAGTATTGAATATTAGTGCTAATTTCTGGACGAAAATCCTTTCACTTGGCCAATGGTTACTTCGTTTCTTTAAGCTGGCACGTATTTAAATAGTTTTGTTTCCATATCCCATTCAATTTAGCTGGTGAAAATAAAGAGAAAATTATTCTACGTAGATTTTTGCGCTATATATTTCGCTTTCTTTCGTAAAATATGATGAAATAAATTTTTATAAAAGAAGTTAATCAGATGTGGTCTGATTCGTTCGTATATATCTGTATTGTATATCCATTCTACGTAGATTTAATTAGCAACATAATTCGTATTCCTTAGCTAAATATGTTGAAATACATAAATTTAAACGATAAGTCAATTAGATGTGGTCTGATGCTTCCATATTTCCTTGTTGGATATTTATTCTATTTAGATTTATTAAGCAATGGAATTCGATACCCTACGTAAAATATGCTGAAACACATAAATGTATTCAATTAGCCAATGAAGTGTTGCCTGATTCATATGCAACTTTATTGTATATTTAACCTACGTCGATGTATTTACCAATGGAATTCTATTTCCTTCGTAAATGATGTTGAAATTACATGAATTCATACAATAATTCAAACAAGAGTGGCCTGATACTTTTATATACAGCCTTATTGTAATTTATTCCTCTTAGCTTTATTTAGCAATGGAATTTGTTACCCTAGGTAAAATATGTTGAAACACATAAAACGCGTCATATATAACGCATATTTATCAATATTTCTCTGTAAAATGTGTTGAAATACATAAATTCATACAATAAATCAATTAAGTGTGGCCTATTACTCTCATTGTAGCCTAATTATGCATGCCACCCTCCACAAAAAAGATTCCTAATGCCTGCAATAGGTGATGCTATTTCCCCTCTAAGTAACCACAAATTCCACCAGATACATCCGAGAAAAAAGCCGCATTGGCAGCACTGTCTCCACCCCAACTTTCTCTCCCCATCCCCCATCTCCCCCAACCCTAATCCCCCTCCCCCGTAATCCTTCCCTTTTCGTTCCTGGCCATCCACGGACAGTCAGAACACTCTGGCGTTACGTGTTGGGAGCGGACGAGATAAATAATCCTCAGTATCTTTCATCGCGAGACCAGAGAGCGAGAATTAAGCTGCTATCTTTTGCCTCTGTAAAACGACGCGTTATTATACCCCACTCCTCAAAATAGCCGCGGTTAAAACACGAGAAGGAATAAATTAAGCAACAAATCCCCTTTAAGAGAGATGACAAACACATTTCTCGCTTTCCCTACGTCTTTTTAGCCCGGAATTTATGGTCCTCGCGCACCGAGGGCAAAGTGAAGGATTGAGTTTTAATTTCGTTGTGTTCCCAAAGGTCCGCATTACTGGTGGATTTTGGTAATTTTGGTGTTAATTTTTACAGCTGGATGGTCAGATGAAGAGTGAAAGGATGATGGATTCAAGCAGGAGGGTGGCTAGTGAGCGAAGGGGGTAGCTTGTGGTCGAAATTATATGCAAGGAATGAATATGGCTGCAAATATAGAATAAACCGGCCTTGGTGGCCGAGTGATTAGCGTTCTAGCTGCGGAACCCAAGATCCCGGGTTCGAATTCCAGCTGATCAGATTTCCCTGATTAGGGATTGGTTGTGTGTGTTGTCCATATTATATTAAATTATATTAAAGCACAACTTAGTGGGTTTAACCTGTTTGTGCTATAGAAATAATAATAAAATAGGGGAGTGGGTTGGGGTAAGGCATGGAATTCCTTAAGTTATGATGATAGCTACGGATTGCTGCCTAGCAACTAGTGACGGCTTCTAAATTGTACCACCCCTGAGGTGGGAAAACCTCACCCAAAGGTTACGTTAATTGTTGGCTGTCACTCTTTTGAAACAAGTGCCGAAAGTGTATTTATTTGTTATTATTCTATGATTATTATTATATTATTATTATTCTATTATTATTGTTCTATTATTATTATTCTATGATTATTATTCTATTATTTATGCTATTAATTTGTAGAACTACGAGTAATTTCCAGAAAGATGTTCCAAACCAATTAAGCTTGTTAGATTGTGACGCTAATTTGTGGCTCAACTTATCGGCATTAACCACCGCCACGGTCCTCATAGCTGCCTAACTAAGAAGCAGGGTAAAGCAGTTATTATATCATAGAGGGCAGTACCGTCCCCTAATGAAAGCTGGACCAGTCTGGAGGCGATTAACTCGTAAGAAATCTCATTAGATGGTCGATCTTCTTCCACTCATAATTGAATTATAAAGAGCTCTATACAGCAAGAAAATATCAGGAAAACAATGTTTAGTTATTGGAGGGCAATTTCAACATTGCAGCCTTTACTTTGCTTTTTATAAAGCTTGGACCTTACAGAAACATATCACAGAACACGTTTAGGGTATGTATACAAAGGCAGAATGGTATTGAAATACACACAATGAAATGTTTGGGATACACACATATAAAGGACATCTTTTGTAAAGGATAAGAACATGAAAGGAATTCTGAAATTCTTTCGTACGAATCCTCTTGTGACATCAATATCTCCACCGTGTATACGGAAATGAAAAAGTCGACTCGAACCCAGATCTGTCTCTTTCATGACTGATTCTCTGAACCTATTATACTATCCCGTAGAGCAGTTTCACTCCGTTCGTATGGTGTGGCTAATTGATGCTAATAAAATCGCTAATAAAATCGCTTTGCCCACAAAGCTTCCCTGAAATTGGATTGAGAATGTTCTGTGTGATAGCTCCGTTAGTTAAGGACATTATCCGACAAGTGGAAGATCCGTGTTTCACAGTTACCTAACGCTATGCTTATTGCAGTGATAGATTTTTGTGCAATTTTCCATTTCCATTGCTGGTGACTGGCATACTTACAGCAATGATTAAATTAATCACAATCAATTGAGCTGCGGGATTAAATGAGCAGTGTTAATTAATTTAGCCCAAAATTGGCCGTTATGCGCATGCGTATTGTGGCTTTTGTAATATACCGCACCACCACCGTTATGCTTTCACTGGAAGTCTTCGTTGTCTCGTTATCAAATTAACTTTGTCACTGCTTAACACGAAAGTCAATACAATTCCACTTAGAATGAGTTTGTTTGATTAATTTAATTAATAAAGTTTCGCCATTGAAAATGCGCATTGAGGCTTTCTGAACATACCGTACTATCGCTATTCATGTGAAGAAACGCTATATTGTCTAGGTATCTAATTAACTCTATCACTTCTTAAGATGAAATCCAGTTTAAAACGGGCCTTAAGTTCTATAAATTAAATTAATAAAATTTCACGCATGCTTATTGAGGCTTTGTGAATATAGCGTAACACCGTTATTCTTGTACTGAAACTTTTCATTGTCTCTTTATCTAATTAGCTCTATCACCATCTAACTTTATAGCCAATATAATTCCACTTCAAACTTTGTTTCATATGATAAAATGAATTAATAAATGTGCACTTTTACTGAAAATTTCTTGCTATAGCGTACCACCTCTATTCTTGTACTGATACTCTTTATTGTCAGGTTACCTAATTAATTCTGTCACCGCCTAACATAAAAGCCTGTATAACTTCACATGGGCCTTAAGTTTGTTAAATTAAATTAATAATGATTTACGATAGCGTATCAAGGCTTTCCGAATATACCGTACCACCGCTATTTTTGTACTGAAAAACCATATATTGTCTAGATGTCTAATTAACTCAATCACTGTCTAAGATGAAAGCCAGTGCAATACCACTTAAACATTTAAATTTACACCTACACCTGCAAACCGCCACTGGAGCATGGCAGGGGGTGTAAAACACCGGAAACCCTATCTATCATTGACTGCTGTTGGCTTCTCTAATACTTCGCGGAAAAAATGACCAGAAGTAACTGGCAACTATTTTCCTGTAACGCTTCATCGTTTTGTCTCGAAGATCACGTACGCTACTAACTGGCTTCTAACTGCGCTTAAAACAAGCATATGTTCGATGGATTAAAATTAACAAAATCCACGTCTGCGTTTTGAGGTTTTCCAAATATATCGCACCACTAGCGTTATTAGGCTTTTTAATATACCATTCCACCGGTATTCTTGCTCTAAAACTTTATTATCTAGCTATCTAATTAACTCTATAACCGTCTAAGATGAAAGCCAGTGCAATACCACTGAAAACAATCATCTCCTTCTTATACAACATAATTAACAACAAGGTTGATTCACCATTCTTACTCTCTCTCTTTTCTCTCTCCGTGTTCCCTCTAGAACAACTCGTCTTTCCGATACCTTCTCTCTGATTACTCCTCGTCTTTCTATAGTAAAACGATCGCTGTTCTTCCGCATCCCGTCCATTTTCAACTCTCTTTTTTCCAACACTCATTTTGATCCTTTCTTCTCATCTGCAAAATCTATTCTAAATATGGTTGCGAATGAGTAACATGGAAAATTTCATCTTAGTTTTGTTTTGTTATCGAATATTATTTATTTATTCTTGTTGTATCTCACATTGTTAATTATATTAATTTCATTTATCGAATTTATTTTATAATTTTGTTTTTAATTTTTGTTTATCGTCAGCTGTAATTGGCCTCGTGCTGTATGTTGATGCTACTAATAAATAAATAAAATAAGTTTGACAAATTAAATTTAACGAAATTCGCGTATGCGTTGAGGCTTTCCAAATATATGTACCACCGGTATTCTTACACTAAAACTCTTTAAGGTCTTGCTATAATATTAACTCTATGACCGCCTAACACGTAAGCCAATACAGTGCTTAAAAGTTTAATAAATTAACGAGAGATTACTTAAAGAATCACGGCTCATTCGTAATTCACTGGGGAAAAGCGGTCCAATCCCAGCATCCATCTCTTCGTTTTCTCTTTGAGCGATCGAAGCTGAGATGAATGAGCAGAAGAAGGTTTTGATGGGAGCAGATGAAGAGGGGATTTCTTCGTCACATTAGGTCCTCCGGATTGATGAAAAGAAGGCGATAAAGAGACAAAGATGGCTGGCGGAACCGACGTGTTCCTCTCTCGAACCTGCTTTGAAGTGCGAGGGAAAGAAGTATCCTACAGAGGAGGGAATTTGTCTTTTCTAGATGTTGGCGTAAAAGATTACAGTTTTGGTTTGAGGAAATTCCGTCGTTTTTTCTCCTTGAGAATTTTTGCTCTTTCTATATCACGGTTCTCGAGATGTGTTGGTGGAGATGTGAGAATTTGGGGGCTTGGAAATCTCGAGAATTCCGAGATTAACTTAGTACACTATGGTAGAAAGATCACGAGAATATTTGGAGTTCGAATTTACGAGAATTTAGTTAATCAGTGGTACCAACCTTACATCCACATAAGTACACTGTAAACCGCCTTTTGGCGTGAGGCAGGGAGTGCCTACACCATGTCTCTGGTGGAATCTTCCTGATCGATTACTTTCGCGTATTGTTCTCGAAAAAAATTCATTCTTGATTCTACTGGTTCTAACATCTATTTCTATGATCTTTCTTGCAGTATAAGAACGGCCTATATAACAAGGAGGACGCATAATATCGGCTACATCTTCTATGAACGTACTTTGTCTGATTTTTTAAAAGAAAATTAAATCTTTGCTTGAACGTTCTTTCTTCTAAAGATTCCCATCCTGCCTCCTGAAGCATCAAAGTAACACTTACCGATTTGTCATAGCAATTCTTTACAAGATATACAGCCATTTTTTTACCTGTTCTAATTCGCGAATGCAGCACTTTTCAGCCGAGTCCCGTACACTGGTAAATGTATACCCTTAACTAAAATTTAAAATTTGTAAATTTACGGTCATTAGAAGTACAAAAACATTGGTAATATACTTACTTCCCATTGAACACCTGGCTCTTGTTGCTAAGAAATGAAAATTGGAGGACGATCGTTAGGAAATTAGAGTTTCGGAAACACTCAGCCGTACATTTCCTTCTTATCATTTCATAACATGTATAGTATACGATGTAGCTATATATGGTCACACTGTAATTTTTCGCATGTTAAATTAAATTTAATTAAGGTAATTTGACTTGAGTTTCTTCCTCGTCGAATGATTTTGTTCTACATCAATACTAATCTTGGCTGTCTTTTTTTCACAGGTGAGTTCTGCATTTCCAATCATTCTCGTCTGCAACCTATCAGCCTCGACTGGTGAGTCAATGAAAACATGAAAACAGAAATTTTCCTTTTGGAAAGTTGATAGATTATTTTGCCCATAAACTACATAGGAAAACCCCAAGGAAAAAAGATATGTGAAGAGGTTTCAAACTGGTCGAATAGCCTTTTCTTCAGTACCTTTATATTCAGGGTATAGTATTTCTTACTCACTTTTTGTTTCCTGTATTTGCCACAAATAGTTCGTTTAATCACGTAATTCATTTTAACTACTTTCGATTAAGAACGGATGTAGACACTAACCATAGAGAGGGTAAATTCTATTGGTGATTGTCTGTATCTGCAGTGAAGGACGATTCAAGACGTTTTGCATATGAACTCATCTCAAAATGAATTTAAAATGTCATGTCATGGATATAAATACAGTATATGTATAGTGGTTGTAGAAAATTTCTCAATCTTATTTCGATTCAAGCTCCTTGTCAGATTCTAGGTTTGCTTTGCTACATTTTTTGCTATTATAATTGATACTAGAACAAAGACATCAAGGGGATAACCTTACCACCTGGAATAGTAGCAGAGTAGGTTAGATTAGTCTAAATGCCTACAATCAGCCAGGGTAAGGACTAAGGAAGACGCAAGTATACCTCTATGTAAAATACATAGAAACACCATTATCTCTGTATTATCCCGTATTCAAATCTATTATGCGTTTTCTTTATATCACGTTATTATTATCCTGCTTCCATTAATGTTTTTCTGTATGCCAATAACATTTCAAATCACACCAACCTTTGTTTTGATAAATATGAATTCTCAAGATGGGCGATTAAATGGGGCTGACAAGGAAATGGGTAAATGAGATTTTGCACATAGCTACACATGGCGAGATAGCTCAACCGACAGAGCACCCGACCGGCAATTGGGAGACCCGGGTTCGATCTCCGGTACCGTCGGACTTTTTTATTTCTTCCTTGGGATAAATGGGGCTGTTTATATTTGATGAATATTCCGACGTAGAGGCAGGCGTAGGTTGCTTAAAGAATGAAAAGGAATGCTTGAAAGGTTGTTTGGAATGTATGGATGTCACTAAATATATATACAAGGATAATGAAGTTTTATGAGCATAAAGGTTATACGCCCAAAAAAGGTAATAGGATGATCGATGGGTGTTTGATTTCCGCCTCTGGTTTAGCCTTGGTTATTTCTAACATGGAAAAGGACCTTAGGCTCGTATGTGAAAGGTATTAAAGCAGAGTGTGCCTTGGGGAAGCATGAAAATGAAGATGGAAAGAGGGGATTCTTATTGACGTCACTTCTCTATGGCAACGGCGTCACTTGTAATTTCACGCTCCAAGGAAGGCGGTTGAGCGAGCGCATCAGTGGCATCGAGAGCTACTGCTACGTCCACAAGTATTTCAGAGGGAAGGAACTCGGTCCAATCGTCATATTTTGCTGTTTCGAAATCCTATTATCAGTGGCGATGGGACGTGTAATACAGAGAAGCTGGGGAACTGTTTTTCTTAGGAAAGTTGTGTGTAAAACCAAGAGGCTGCGTGTTAAATCGATGGGTTGCGTCAGAGTTATTTACTGTCTGTGTTTAAGAAGTATCAAGATTGCTGCCTATGTGTAACCCCCTTCTTTTGTGGGTGTTTTCTTGCCCGGCCACATTTATCCTAAGAGAAGACTTAGGTTTTTTTTAGCCCATGTTATATTCCTTGTTTCTATTACTTCGCTTTCTTTCAATACCTCTTTCTATATCTTTGTTTTTTTCTTTTCTTTGTATATTGACTGAGGGATAGATGGAAGAAGAGACAACCTTGTCTCAATCTATCCCCTCAATAAAGGCGTTTTATTACTATTATTATTATATAAAAGTAATCAATATATAAATACGATGAGAAATAGAACCTTTGTGATTTGTTTCACTTGCAGTGAACAAGAAGAATAGAACGAAATGATTGTTTTATTTAATTCACTATCTGGAAATAGCGTCATGTATAAATTTATGTGGGATTCAATATAAAACGTTTCACAGAAAAATCAACAGCAAAAAGGCGTAATAATGAGATTAAATATATTAATTTTTTCAACTTATATTACCATGCTATCTTCAAGGAATATAGCAGGAACGATTCAAGATTTCACTGTACACTAGAAGATTATTAATAAATGTAACATTTTAATGGCGAATCGATTCAGTTGAATGTGATAGAGAAAAATATTCAAGTAAATTTAAAAATTTGAGGTTGCCATGGTGGCGGTGAAATTTGAAGACTTATGGTTGTCATAGTTATGCAAATTTGTAATGAAAAAGGCATTATCGTTGAAAACATAGTTGAACTCATATCGTACCGGAGATTATTATACGTACATATATACATACATAGGGAAATTATTTGGCAAAATTGGGACTACTCAGTCCCATCTTCCATTTAACCAAAGAAAGTTACATAATATAAAAATACAAATGATATAATAAACAATATGATACAAATCTATAAGGAATTATAAAAAATGTAAATATATAAAAAAATACAAATATATAATTACATATAAAATAATACAAAATGAAAATATATACGATTATAATACAGTCTTATACAATATCAAAATATTATCTTATCATCGAAGTATTCATTGTTAGATATTCTTCTCATTAAATGGAATTCAATACTTGACTTAGTTGACATGTAATTCGACTAACCATTCAAAATGAGTCACTTAAGTTAACTCGTTTTCCGATTGATGAATACGAAATCCAATTCTCTTCCAGATTTGTTCTTATCATTTCGATTTCTTCATCGGATAACCAGAATATCCTTTTTTTAGACAAATCTTCTATTTAATAGATGTAATGAAATTCTAGTCCCTCAGCCAACCGCCATCGAGTTCTTCTTTCATTAGGAAATGCAATTTGAAAGACCAAACATGTGAACTTTCTTGCCGCTTTCAGTACCATATTATTTATCATATCATATAGTGAAAAATACCATAGGTTTACATTAATAAACTTTTATCCAGTGAAATCAACAGTAAATTTAATGATATAAACTCAGCTGTTCGTCAGGATCATTGTAAAATTTATGAACGAAGTTTAAGAGGCATTTAAGATTGTTAAGTTGAAAAACAGGTATTGCTAAATGCTGTGACGGCTGAGCTCATTTCACGCGTATGTAATTTTTTGTATTTTTTACCCGTAATCCCTCCGGGAATCGAACCCGGGACCGATTTCAGAAAAGGCAAACGAGCCACCTACTTGGCTATCTGGCAGCCACCAACCGTTAATTTATTGATGAATAAACAGTAAAGAATGGAAACTAATGTCCACGTCGAATTCCAGGGACATTGAAGTGAATAGAGGAAAATTGCAGACATTCTGGAGTGGCGATATTTCTAGGTTCTAATTATAAGAAAATATGAGGGAGAATGTTCTCAATTAAACACGGTAAAAACATTTCCCTACATAAACACACGTTCTTGGAAATTCAAAACTTCATTCTTCTCATATTCCAACTATATTCTGAAGTCTCAAAACTTCCTTGTTCTCCCACAGATTATTTTTTTCGAAAATATTTATCCTCCCATTAAAAAAAATATATAATCGATGTAATTTAATAATCTTCTGCCCGTTTAATCAAAAAGGACGGTGATTTTTCTGGAAGTAATTAACGCTATTTTTATATTATAATCGCATACTCCAAAATTACTAATTATGGTATCAATATAACTGGCCAGAATTAAAAATATAAAGAAATCATTACCATTTTACTTTTATTTAAATTGTATTCATATCTGTATTGAGATATTATAAATATATCTGTTGACTTTATTCTATGCAAATGTTTATTTAGTATGTAGGTCCATAGAGATTCAGAGAGCAACGGTTTCAATAATCGGCTTTGGTAACCATGGGAACGGCTCATCAGAAACTCTAAATTTTGCAAAAATTCGATAAATTTTATCTAAATTTCCTCGATCTCGGAGAGAATATTCGTTGATAAAATAAAAATATCTGTTTATCGTCTTCACTTTAAATTTCCTTCGTTCATAATTTACACTTAAAATTCACAAGAATAAAGTGATCTGCAAAAACGGTAACATAAAATAACACGTGTATTTCCAATGGAAGTTACTAGCACTGTATACACGGACTCATTACCATAACTAGGTGATTATCATAGTAATGAGGGTCTCATACCGAATGTTAATATTCAACTACTGATGATACATTGATTACTGCTTCGTTAATGAGTGTCCCAATAGTTTTCGAAAGTGTATCTATATAGTTGTATGTTTTGTATTTCCAGGTGAAAACATACGATGGAATAATCAAGGAAAAATAATGCTCAAGAAAATTAACGATAGAAATGAAGCCCTTTTTCTATAGCTGTAGCTCATGTCAGCTCTAAATTTTATGGCAGTTTAAAAATTTGTGATTCTCTATATTTAAATGACACCCAGATGGAAATTAAACATAAAGATGAAAATATAGGCTTTTGGCGAATGTGTTTCGAAATTTTATGAATATCTAATTATGTAGCTTTTTACAAAATTATCTCACATCCTTATTACATTGACGTTACATTTTACAGCTAATTTCTGACTATTATAGTCTATGCTTTGAACCTCATTCTTTACTCCAGACATACAATATGGCTGCAGTTAATAGCATAACTATAACAATAAGTATTCAATAAATAATACAAATGTAATATAATAATCATAGCATAACAATAACAATGAATAATAAATAAGGTCACTTTGTTTAATAAATAAGGTCACTTTGTCGCCAGTCGTCTTGACGTTTTGAAAAACCATTAGTTTTAATTTGTAATTCAGATAGTGACTTTACAAACCATAACAAATTATGGTGGTTATGCAAATAATAAGAAATTCAGTTGCTGAGGTCACTTCGACGACAGTAAACCTTGGCACTAGTCATCTTGGCGTTCAAAAACACTCTTATTATTTTTTGTTCAACTACCATGACATAAAAATTATCATTTTCACCATGTTTTCTTAATGTCGATTTCTCTAGTCTCCGAGTCGTGCTGTCGGCTAGATGTCCTGTCGCCGAGTTGTCCCGTCGTCAAGTTGTCCTGTCTACGAATTGTCTTGTCGACAAGTTGTCCTGTCGTAGAATCTGACGTTTATGTATCCAGTCACCTTTTTACTCTCTTTTAGAAGGCTTATCGCCGAGTTAGTTGTCGCCAAAGTGACATTGAACCATTTTAATTCATCTTTCAGCATTCTCGTTAAGGAACCGAATTGCAGGTTCTGCGTAGGCAATAAAGAAACTCTTATTCGAGACAGCGGTGTGGAAGGCAGAAAGGAAAAGGCGTCGAGGTAGAGGAAGCATATTTCGGGATTAAGAAAGTGTGAATGGGACCGGTCGTAGTTAGAAACACGCCATTCAGGTGGGCCTTCAATGGTTGATGAAGTGGTCTGCCTCTTTCATCTCTAACCCTTTCACTATCCTTTATCTTTCCCCATCACTTCTCCACTCTGAATGGGAAGCATTCTTTATATCCCTTGGCCCTAGCTGTAATTCTCCATTAGTCACAGATTTCTTAATTTTTCTCCCCTTGAAATATAGATTGGGTTTGAGGGTGCGTAGGAAGTTCTGTCGCACCCGCAGGAATGTATGTACACAGGGATTCAGTGTGGGCTGTTTCAACAATTCAGCCTAGAGGTAGAAGCGTCACTAAGGGAATTGCAACAATGAAACTCCCTTTCACTTTTTAGAGCGCCTTTTTGGTTTTGTTGCGGTGAGATTTACCTCTCTCGGTTTTTAGTATTGTTGTAGACATTGTCGTACTTTTTATGTTGTTACGGTCATCATTGGTCAGTGTAATTAGCGCCTATGGTTTTGCTGACGTACGTTTCAGTCCTTTAATAATAATAATATATTTTTATTGGTCCGAGGACATGGAAAACATGTATAGGACAAGTCAGAAAATCATATAAAACACAATCAATTACTACTATTGTTATACATTACTCATACCATAAAATTTCTTATTAAATATTTTATAATAAAAAAGTTAAATGTATATAAAACCCTCACTAATGTCACATATAAGATAACATTTACATAAAGTTTACAATTTAATATAATATTTTATAGAATACACATACAATTTTCTTATTAAATATTTTATAATAAAAAAAATTACAATTATGTACTAACGTCATTATTATTACAACTAAAATAAAATTTACATTAAAATTACAATTAATCTTATTAAAATTTTTTATCGTTTAAAAATTCATTTACACTTTAGTATGCTTTCATTAGTAAAATTTCCTTCAATTTTTTGTTGAATTTTATGTCTGTGTTTTATTTTACTGTTGCTGGTGGTACTCTGGTATTATTTATATTGTTGCCTCCTTCTTTTATGGAATTTTGACTGTCAAACTCTACTCGGATTGTCGTAAAGAAATTCAAATTTATATTTATCTAATTTTAAAAAGTGCGCAAGTATGGATTTGACTTATAGAATCAATCAAAATTTTAATTAGAAATTGGAATGCCACTGTTCCCCTTTTATTACCATCACCTGTTTACTAGGTAAGTTAAGGAATGAGGTAGTTTTCCATCACTTTTCTCACTGATAGTGAATTCTGTAATTAGAGCAGTTCCTCATTAGTGAAGCTCAACGACTCTAGTCTTTTTCATGGCATTCAATGGGGAAAGACCAGGATGAGTGCTATTATTCAGCATCTTTCACACCTCGGAAGTTTTATAATTACATGCTGTGAACAATACTGAGAAAAATCAAATGCCCATTTAAGTTACCTTATCAGCAAAATTAAACACACTAGTCTTTTCTGCACCAAAAAAATCAAAAATATTTAATCAATCGAAAAATGCTTGCAGTACAATTTAATTAATGATTTCTTCAATTTTACTTATTGGGTTAAATAATTCGGATTATCTTCAGTTACAACTCCCCGTATTTTTCTGTTGTGGAGAATTAATTGCATTGGAGAATTACGTGCTCTTAAGGCAGGGAGGCACGGGATGCAAGACATTACCACGAAATGGATAGCATGCTGCAGCGCCGTCCACTACTAATGAATGTGTCCGATTCCATTATTCATTTTCCCACGGCTTTAAAGTTAACGAGCGCCGCGGAAAAGTAGGTCAAAGTGCTCTAATCCTACATAGATCTCCCGCATTATCCCTCCGTTCCAAATGCTTGTCCGGACTGTCTTAACTGCGGACGGACAACTCATTCTTATTGGAAAAACGCGGTGGATTACCATGGGGAAAGTTTAAGGAAATGCAGCACTGGATAGGGGTTTGGAATTTCGATTTAGGAAATTAACGCGGTAAAAATAAGACTCCCTTATGAGTGTATTATTTAACCTATTAATTCATTTCTATAATGTAATTATACCAGGCTACCCTACCAGAATAAACTCTTAATTTATTATTTTTTATTATAAGTGTTATATATTTCGGTAGTTTCATGTGCCCCCACATTCCCTATTTAATTCCCTCTCCTTCAATTTCCGGTAACTTATCCCACCCCTTAATTCGTCCAACAACTTCTGTCTTTGTCTTCCCCTCTGTCTTTTTCCTAGCATTCTTCCCTTGATCACTTTCTTCAATAATCCCTCTCCTCTCAATGTTTGACCCACCCATTTCTTAATTTATATATACATATAATATGTGTAACGTACATGTAATGTAATACATATATTTTATTAATATTATATATATAATGAATATTTATAAAATTACCTTTGTTGATAATGAAAGAGGAATCGAGGTTCCTATACATATAATACTATTCCACCATACTTTTGATTGATGGTTATACTAGGAGAAACACTTCTGATATATGAGTGGATGAAGTCTTTTTCGAAGAGAAGTTTATCCATATATAAGCATTGTAGCTCCACTTTTTTATATCTCGTGTGCTAAATTTTCAAGAGGAATTTTTTTCTGAAGCATTAGCCCTTTTTTCTCATCTAGTTAGTTCGCATGGGGGTAATTTGCCTATTCTTACGTACTCTTTTTTTCGTCTATTACTCCTTGAGTAGAGAATTTCGAAAACTTTTGTTTGGCTCTGATTTATAGGCGTGGTTTCTAACTGCATTCGGATGAAGATTTACTCAAAAAAGGAAGATAAATACGTTAAAGGGGTTTGCATCATTCCTTCAGCCAGAATGTCCATTGTATTCCTTATTTGTAAGCTGATCATTAGGGTGGATCGAAAAAACTTTTATTTCGAAATCGGCATGCGGCTAATGCTTAAAGTTTGTGGTTTGTGGTCCTTATAAACCATAATAAATTTCAGCTCGATCGGAATATGTCCTGAGGCTGCGAATTTTAGTCAAAATTTTAAATTTTTGTGAAAAAATTTCAAAAATTTGCAATTTTTTCTGATGATTTTTCGATGTTTCTGAAGTGATTTAATGGCAAAATATTACATGTATTGCTTGTATGTTGCTTAATGATTAACAATTTACTGAATTTGAATGAGGAAAATTGGTTTCTTAGTTCGCCAAAATTTCTCAAAAAACGCCAAATATACAGAGATGTTACGGATCACCCTTTAGATCAGTGATCATATGTCCCGTTTCTCGCCCTTTCGTCCCGTCAAGAAATTTACTTTGTCCTGTTAAAGACCATAAATCCATATTTTTTGTGACAGATGATAGCAAAATTAAGATTTTAAATTTTCTGCAACAGATGTACTGAAATAGTTCTATTTTATGGTAAAATTGAAATTAAATATATAAATTTTTGTTGTAAATTTCATTAGCGTTAGAATTGCCGACTTTTACGAAAACTTGATTTTGAGGTTGCGGTGAAATTCATAAGATACCAAAAATAACTTTCACTTCAAATTTATCAATGAAAATTATCTAAATAAATTTACTTTAACATTGTGACCTAGGATTCTTCAAAATAACATCTACATTAAGCAATGGAATCCATCGAGGTAAATCGAACGAAAAATTATTTTTTCGTTTAGTCCCGTTTTACTGGTGTAAAATGTCCCGTGTTTAGCTTTGTGTATTTTGGTTAGTCCGCTGATTTATATACAGGATTTTAGTGTTCTTATCAAGCTAACAATAAAATGGTAATTGAGAATTATTATATCTATATTAATCTCCGGTGTTTCGCTAATTCATTAGCTTAAGCCTTGTGTAACAATGCAGTCGTGCTGTTTTAGACAATGCTACAGTAATAATATTTTTATGTAACAATGAACAGTAGAAATTAAATTTTATGTGATACTTATTCTGGATATAATATTAGCAAATTTCACGCGTTAATTATATCTATCTACTAACGGTTAAACATTAAAATCACGTACTTAGTTGATGTAGCTCTTTATGCAATTAATTTTTCGTGAGTTAGTGAATTGGATGATTCATTGTAAACCAATCTTTGAGTTTTTTATTTTATAGTCTTTTTACTAATTTATGGGAATTTTATTTCAATTTGCAATGCTATAATGCGAACACGTTTCTATAAACAGATTTTCCACAATAATGCCACAATTTACTTAAATTTTAAAAACGTAATTACAGTATCAAGTACAACAATGAGTTTTCTGCATTACAACAATTCAAAAGCGTTATTGTAAACAGGAGTGGTGTGAATAATGGAAAAATGTTGACGTGATATCATTAATAGCATTAGTATATGCATAGAAACTCACTAAGTTCAGGCTTGACTTGGTGTTCAATTCGGTAATCAAATTATTTTATTTTCACTAAGTAAAATAATAATTAACTTACGGGCAACGAGTTGACGCTTTCAAAACCAGGATTACATACTTTCTACATAGGTTCTACCCAGTCTCTTTGACCTAAGGTTCCGTTGTAGACATTTCATTGGTTAATGGAAAATTTAAGACGTTCTAAATCCCAAGGAAGAAGATTTTCGGTAAAATAATTATCATATAACTAAATACTTCGGTTATTGAGATATAGTCGAACTAGTAGCCGAATAAAACGAACTTATAACCGGATAAAACGAATTTATAGTTGATAAAACGAACTTACAGCGGATAACATAACTAAAAGCCGGATAAAACGAATTTATAGTTGATAAAACGAAGTTATAGCTGAAGAAAACGAACTTACAGCGGATAAAATAACTAAATGTCGGATAAAACGAACGGAAAGCCGGATTAAACGAACTTATAACCGGATAAAACGAATTATTGTTGATAAAATGAAGCTATAGCTGGATAAAATGAACTTACAGCGTATAAAATAACTAAAGGCCGGATAAAACGAACTTATAGTGGATAAAACGAACTAAAAGCCGGATTAAACGAACTGATTGTCGTATATAACAACCAATCGCCGGATATAAGTGATCATATCGTTATTTGAAATGATTTTAGCTTGAAAAACACGCTTCATTAATTAAATTCGAAAATAATTAACTCTCAGGAACATTGACAGGATGTAGTCCATCCAGTTTATTTATAAAACAGTAATAAAAGGGTGTCTGGGTTTAGGACCCCTTCATTTGGCAACCCGTGCAGACACCCTTCCCCGCGCACAGCTCTTTTTAAGCCATCACCTGTCGCGGTCACCTTCAAAAAATATTCCTCTTTGCAGATTAAAAATACGCGACCCGTCCGTAAGGCCGATTTTCTCGCAAACACTGAAGGGACTTTAAAAATACGTTCTCCCAGACCTTTTATTCCGGCCAAGACGAAAACACCCGTACTGCCGGACACTTTTTTCTGCACACTTCTTCCACCGGCCAATTTTAGAACTTTTTCATATTTTCGGTGCGTGAGTTCTGAAGCTGAGAGTGTCTGTGCTTGCAGTTTGCTTTACTTTTGAATCTTTCCGGCGGATCACAGAGAGAATTGTGAATCAAAAGGTGGGAATTTTCTGTGGAAAGGGGGGGAATACGGTCGTTGCAGTGGTGAAGTCGCCTTCTGCTTTATACGTGGGGGATCTCTAATTAACTATTTATGATCGATCGAAATGGAATTTTTGATGTTTGCAAACTTTAAGTATGTCGAGATGCAGTTTGAATTTGATTGAGATAATGATTCAAAGACTTATCGAGAATTTGAAGACTCAGTAGAACCACCCGTAATTAATTAATTGAAAATTGTGTCATTTATGTCTTGATTGAGTATGAAAGGAGAAAATCACTGGTCACCGAAAGCGGATGTTTAGAAATAATATAGAAGGAATACATCACACTATTAATAATCGGTTAAAATCCGCCTGATGGTTGCTGTAGTTCCGGTTTAATGTCGAATACAGTGGCTTATTTATGAAATACATTATTGATATTATTTTTATCGATTTTATTATTTTTGTATTGATATTATTATAAGTATACAATAATAATACTTAATATAAATATACAATAACAATGCAACAATAATAATATAAATATACGATAATAATACAACAATAATATAAATATACAATAAAAATACAACAATAATATTAATATAAATATACAAAATACAAGGAAGAGTACAATTATGTATGGAAGTACAAACATACAAACAAAAGAATACTCAACAAAAGAATAATTATTATTACAACAATGAATTCACGAAGCCTCATTGGTAAGGTTAATCTGATGCAAATTTTAGCAAATACGTGTAGAATTCTAAGAGGATGCTCATCGAGACTAAAAGAAACAGTTTTCTCTTATTCTGCAGCTAGAATATAGTTGTGAGATTTGGAATCCTGTTGAAATTGTATTACCCACCGATCAAAGGATAATTCAGCGCGGAGCGGCTAAGTTTATTAAAGGAGATTTCAGATTCGACAGCGGTGTTCAGATAGTCCCTCGGGTGGGTTCCTTTAAGGATATATGACTTGATTACCAAAGGAAGTGATTTGATAATATTATCTTACAGATCTCGCCGACGAGACAGTTGATTTTGTAACTACATTTGTCAAGGCTTGCGAGCTGCGAGAGAAAACGAAAAAGTGCTGTCAGGAAGTAATTTGGAGAAAAGATTGCTACTTCTAATCGTTATTTTTTAGCGGAGTATTAGAGATTAGAGAACAGCTAGAATTAGATAGAGATACCGATGATTTCCACCCCATGCCATACGCCTTTGGCAGCTCACGGTATCAGTATGTAAATGTAAAAAACTGTTTATGTCACAATGGATCCTTTTAAAACGTCTCATGCGCTAACCAAACATCTACATACACCCATTTACAGAAATCTAAAACATCCCTCATGACCATATAGGCTCTTTAGAACACTATACCAATATACCAATAATTATTGGTGTAAGGTTTCACACTGGAATTGGAAAGTATGTTGGATTATAACCATTACTCTTCACTAGTAATTACCATTTCATTTACTTAAATACAATACTGGAGGGGTACATTCACGTATTACCTAATGCATGTATGAAATACCGAATGAAAAATTGTTGTAAAATAAACATTCGTATAGTAAATTAATTTTTTGATTTGCAATAAATGCTTGATGTAGACTTATCATCATTAGCTTCAACAATTGGGTCTTAATTTCTCTTTAGCGAGTTTTCTTATGTAAAAATACAGGGCTATAACCATAACGCCGGTCGTCAAGATAACAGATTGTTGGAAACGTAAAATTTTCGCGTTGTTTATCTAATTCTCCCAATTTTGAATCAAAAAGCCTACAACCACAATGAAAACCTTTATCCGATTTTCATTCATTCGCTGCCTACATCGAATTCATTGTGTCATTATTTCTAATTTAATTTTGTTAAAATAAGCGAAGCGTGCAAGAGAGATGAAAACGAGCTTTACATGCATTTCTTCTTCAATGCAATGACCATCCACAAATTAGCGCGATTTAATTGAATTTATTCCATTTCCTTTCGAAATGGACCCACGATGATATACATACCCTTTACGATAATTAAACCTCGGTGTAACAATAAGGTAACAAGTTCGCGCCAGGTGCATTGTTGCGGTCCATTGTTGACGATAATGATTTTAAAGAATCGGATAATACATTGTCGTCATATACAGGACAATCAATCGATGCCAGACTGTGCAATGACCGCAGAACGAATACACTAATTCCTATTTTCCACTACGTTTATCGGAGAGACAGCCAGACATTAATACGGCTGATGCATTTAAAAACGGATGTTAATTTCCTGCGATTTGCATCCGTTTAGCGGCTATTTTTCATGCATTTTTTTCGAGAGAGCAAGCTAATAAATTAAATACATGGATCGATCTCTCGCTCGGGTCTATTTCCCAATACTTTCACCCGATCTTTTCGTTTTTACGAATATCGGGAACGAAACCAACTCAAAGTTTTTTCCGAACTTACTCAAAAACCGTTAGCAGTATTCTGGTAGATTGATTTCAATTTAATGTTGTGTGCTTTTCTTGAATCTATCTAATTTTATTAGTATTACTTAATTCTTTCAACGTACAAATTAGATTTCTCGCCTTATGATACATTGATAAAACTACTGGATTCGCGTATTACAGATTATCCGATACTACATTACAGGAATTAGGACAGCATACAATGCACTACATAAAAATATGGAGTTACATATAGGTAAGGAATTTAACGATTAAATGATTTTTTCGGGAACAATTATAAAATAGTCCGAAATTCTCCTAGAATTCCCGAAATTATCATTTAATCATTGAATCTACGTGCAGAAAAATCCTACATACCATGTAAAAAATTATAATTGCAATAACATATAATCAGATCAAATAAAAAATTAACTTATTTATATTATTAAAATGTATATTAAATATATATCAAAGTTACTTCTTTATAAATTATACAACTTGTACGTAAGTACAACGAGTTGTACGTAATCCCTGTGCTTGGATGTCCGTTTGCAATTTCTCGCATACTCGCAGATTTTAAATTCAGCGCGATCAGCGACTGAATCATACCCGTCTTCCAACGACAAAGTGGACATGCAGATGGTCCAAATTAACCCGAAATCGATGGCCTATCCTTTATTCCCCACAAAAAGCATCGAACCCGGGTCTTTCAGATCCGCAACGGCGCCCACACAATCTGCAAAGCCGTCGACATATATTAAGCGCAGAAAGAAGTTTGAGGGGAGGTGCTTTTGATGCCGGGCGATGAGGCAGACGTGAAACGGACATAATTTAGACGACCGGTGATGAATCTTTAAAAAGTTGGGCAAAGGGAGACCTGGGTTAATCCTGGGACGTCTGGCATCGTTTTACGAGGGTTTGGGCGTGACGCGGTGCATGGTGCATTCCTGCGGTCCGTGAGGAAACCTAATTTTTAAAGGCTCACTCAGCCCGCAGCGGAATACTGGAGTGCTGTCTTCTTTACTCGTTAATATACTTACCCCTCTACGTCAAAAATTATGTCAAAGTTTTCCGGGGATTTTAATGTTGATTAGATGGTCTTTGCTAAGGCACATATCCTAGGGGCGACGCAAAATACTGTCCGTGGACACATGAGGTTCGTTAGAGTTCAGGACGCCCGCTATGAGTTGTGAAAATCATTATTTTTTAAAAAAATATTTATGAATCATCATTTATATTTTTGGGTGATGTCTTTAAAAATTTATAAATAACTGCCTCGTATAAAATTGACATGTTGCAGCATAACTTTGAGGAATGTTTCCATAATTTTTCTATGGAACTTAAGGTGTTTTTTTCTTTGCATGAAAAGTGCCTGATCTTTTAAAAATTACACAAACATACAATTCAACAAAAAATTACAGGGATAATTACTAATGAAATCATGTTATAGTGTAAATGAATTTTTAAACGATAAAAATCTTTATTAGGATTAAATTGTAAAAGTCATGTAAATGTCATTTTAAATGTAATATAAATCAGGGTAGTGTATATTCATAACATTTTAATTATAAAATATTTAAGAAGAAAAATTGTACGTGTAATTTCTAATCATTATTTGTTGTCGATAGTGTATGTATGGTTATCTTACCTGTCCTATACATGTTTCTACATGTCTTCGGAATAAAAATAGAATAAAAATATTATTATTATCATTATTATTATTATTATTATTATTATTTTATTATTATTATTATTATTATATTTATTATTTATATTAGTTTAGAGCGAAATACTCGTAGTTCTTTGATCAGGTGGTTTAAAAATATCGCCCTCATCTGATTCAAAATTAATAAAACGAATGCAAATGAAAGATATATGAGAAAAAGATTATCACATAATTTAAGTTTAATTATTACCGTTATTAATATGGGTCTTGCTAGATTTTACACCTCCCACAATGGATTATGGAATATATTTTTAAATATGAATTATTGTAACATTTTAGAACGAAAGGCAATTTTAAAAATACTCGTAGTTTCTTGAAGAGATGGATTAGAAAAATCTTCCCCATTCGATTTCTAATTTATAAAATATTGCAAATGAAAGAAATATGAGGTGTCATTTTATTTATTTCTTCTTTTTATTTCTTCAGTTTAATCTAAAGGAGTTTATCTTATATTAATGAAATTTCTTATTAAAGGAAAACTATGCTATGTTTTCATACCATACTTTCTTATACGGTGTTTTGCGCAGTAACGGCTTCGTCTTTTGGTTTCATTCATCTGGATAATCTATCTACACTTCGAAATAACTTTCATTTGCAAAACATAGGCGGTCCGCTTTAGCTTTTTGCGTCCGGCAGGCCTGTCCTAGACTTTGATCTTTATCAATTAATCAGAACTTGAAAAGGCTAAAAAGAAGTTCAGTTACTACAAAATGTACTCGCAAAAAGGGGTTTCCCAACTAGTTTCAACTTCATACAAAGTTGACTATACTACGAGATGTATCATTTTCCATATTTTTTGGTGGGACACTTATTTAATTTTCACAGAGCAGTTATGAGACTAACGCCATATTAATACTACCATCGCCCATGTTTTAATTTTCTCTTTTATATTACAGTTAATTTTGATTTTACTGTTATAATTAGTTTATTCCTTATCTGGTGCAGACACACCGGGCATGTGTGGAATCATAATTTCAATAGTCGGTATGTTTTTTTGGGGATAATATCGAAAATCCTAAATTTTACGAAAAATCAATGATTTTTGTTCAAGTTATTTCGGCTTATCACAATGTTCGATGGTGTAAATACAAAATGGGTATTGAATTTTTAAGGCCCTTTTCTCGATATGTTAACATCAACCTCTATTTTAATTTTATAAAATGAACTTTATTTGCATTCCCCTATGGAAGTTAATATTATCATATTATTTAGAATACAGACGATATTACTATAATTTCAAATGAAAAAGTTCTTTTACTTTGGCTTTAATCGATGGATAATTATTTTTTTATTTTTATGAAATTTTAGCTAGTTTTTCGCTGCATATTCTAAAATACCCGGAAATAATTTTATTCCCCTAAGCTATTCTTGGTGGAATTCGATTAATTAGGTTAACACATTTCTCAGTAAGGTTAACAATAATTGTGGAATTCCGGAGTAAATCTACTGTGGAATTTTGCAAGTATCGTTAACGTAATAGAATGTTGAGCTAAAATTTCGTAATTTATATCGTTATTTACGAAATTCTGCGCAATCCTCAGGAGGCACTGCCATTATTTGCCTCTGATTAATTAATTGAAAGTTAAACTTTAAGGAAATTTTATAATAATGAGGTAAATTTTTCATGATTTTTGTTTCAATTTACATTTTCAAATTTCGTCACGATTTTATTTTTAAAAATTATGAATTAACGAAATATTTACTGATGCAATGCTAATATTTTTTACGGTTATTTTAGTTTTGATATTTAAAAATTAACGAAATTTTTCATAACGCAATACCAACAATATTACTGTTATTTTTACGTTTTAATGAATCCAGAACTTTCCAAAATGAAAATGTTTTAATTACAAGGAAATTAATGCAATTAAAATTTTTAGGTAATTAAATTAAAGGGGCGTACGAAAAAGAGCTTTCAAGGGCTTTAAATGTCGGATATCAAATGAATGGATTCTAATTAATTAACCACGAATTAAAATATTAATCTATCTTGAAATGAACAGATTATTAAACTTCATACTCCTGTTTTCCACACATATATACATATTTGCGTATGTGTTTTTTAAATACAAAAATATAAAAAACAAGCATTTGACTGTGTGATTTAGGCTCATTCGGCTTAAGAATCTCATATTAAAGACAGTCTATATCCCAAAGAGATGTGGACATGAAAGATGTCTGCCTGGACAGTAGCTGTTTTACCAGCTAATCTACCGACAAGTTTGTTAGTAATTCTAGATTCTTGATAAAAGATCCTGGGTTCGGGCCTCGGTACTGTCGAACTTTTTTCATATACCTTAATATATATTTCATACTCCTTGGAATTTTTCCTGGATGCATAATCTTATATGCTAAAATTTTTTTATCCCTTTTCACTGCATATATATATATATATATATATATATATATATATATATATTATAAACGAGATTTTATATTTTTTTCTGAGGTCTACTTTTATCTGTAAGAGCTAATAGTTGCCCTAAAATTGCCATAAAAGTTGTAACCAATACAAAAAGCAAGTTAAAGCGTATTATATATTTTCCATAGACGATTGATCAGTTACGTTGTAGCTTATTGCATGAATCTTTTTTCATATGTTTTAATCTTCTTGTACCATTATTTTTTCACAATTTTGGGGCTCCATATCTCCAAGCGTATCTTAAGCTATCCATAGTAGTATCATAACAACTTTGAACAAGACTTACAGATGATAGATACGTCTTTCTCCATTTTATGCTAGAGGAAATAGTAGAAAGGACAATTCCACCGTAGAATTCATACCTAGCGATATCTCGAATGCATATATAAATATTGAAACTTAAGGTTACTTAAAGATTTACATAGTTAGTGATAATACGTGCTCTCTGCAATAAAAAAACCTGTTCATTTTGATATTAAAATATCATATTCTCGGGTAACCGTTTATTTATTAAACCGGAAACCGCGATTTTATAGCGATACGGTTCTTTAAAAATTAATGATAATTATAATAATAATGGCGGACTTTATTTAGGGTGAGATTGAGACTATTAAGTCTTTTCTTACATCTAATCCTTCGTTGTATAAATTTTAAAAAGAAATAGGTTGAAAAAAAGTACACAGAAGACCTATTACCTTGTGGATTTCAAAACCTAAGGTAAGTGCTGTGGAAAAAAATTCCACTGCAGGAAAACACCCTCAAGAAAGGGTGTGTGATAAACCTGCGAAACCTATAGATAGGAAAACTAAATTTAGTGGTGAAATCATATAAAAAGAGTTTTAAAACACATACCAATAATATCGTACAAAATCTAAAAGGACAAATTGTTACATATTTACATTAATTTTACAAAATATTGTTACATAATTTACATTAATTTTACAAAAAATAGTTACATATTTACATTAATTTTACATAAAAATAGTTACATTTTTACATTAATTTTACATAAAAATAGTTACATTTTTACATTAATTTTACACAAAAATAGTTACATATTTACAGTAATTTTACATGAAAATAGTTACATATTTACATGAAGTATACTTAATGGACAGATTGGTCTGACTATAAGTACATTGGTTTCTTACATTCTGCGATCTATTTTTTAACTACTCTTCGTGTTTCTAAGAATGAGCGTAGAGCCAATATTTCAGCGAACGATCAACAGTTAGTCTTTCGAAGGAATGTTTGAGCTCGTGGGCAAATCGACTTAAAACCGACGCCGGAGATCATCACCAAGTGATCAAACAGAAGACCCGACGGCTGCAGATAATGTAAGGATAGCGCTATTAAAATTCTGGAGGTTTTGCGTGCCTTTTTGGTAAATAAAGAACTGGGTGCGTGACGTTGCCCTAGTAATCAACAAGATGGAGGGCGGCAAACTTTTATTTCCGGCTCAACCCATTAGCTCTGATGAAAGGCAAATGTCTGCGTGAATTCAAGGCTATTGGATTTGCTTGCGAAAATTGGTGTTTCAGACGATTGCATTAGCCTTCTTTCCACACATTGTGATCGTGAATGGTTTAATGTCTGTTCCACAGCGGTTTTTCGTCTGTTTACTTGGTCTTCAGCACTATCCACTGATAATACTCTCTCTTATGGGATAACACTTTACTACTATTCTGCTCGGTCGTTGGTGGATGGGCTTTTGATAACCTAGTAGCTTAATCTAATATCTGAAGTTGAAAGTTCGTGTGTACGTTACGGTCTATGTTAGTCTATAACTTGAGGTCCACACATTGCATAATTTTAGAACTTTGCTAGTCGTTAAAAGTCGTCAGATGGAATATATCAATTTTATTCACCCAATACTGCTGGGTTTGATTTTTCTGGGTGGTATTTTCCCAATAATATAACGAAAATCGGTTTTTTGTGATAATTATAATTTTTCAAAGTAAGATAGTTATTTTTCATCTACAAAACCTCTATACTGAGTGACTGGATAAACACTTAAAATATTATTATTTAATTTATTAAAATAAATAATTATTTTATTAAAATAAATAATTATTTTATTAAAATAAATAAATAATTTTATTAAAATAAATAATTATTTTATTAAAAATAAATTATTATTTTATTAAAAATAAATTATTATTTTATTAAAAATAAATTATTATTTTATTAAAAACAAATTATTATTTTATTAAAAATAAATAATTATTTTATTAAAATAAATAATTATTTTATTAAAATAAATAATTATTTTATTAAAATAAATAATTATTTTCATAAAAATAAATAATTATTTTCATAAAAATAAATAATTATTTTATTAAAAATAAATAATTATTTTATTAAAAATAAATAATTATTTTATTAAAAATAAATAATTATTTTATTAAAAATAAAATAATTATTTTATTAAAAATAAAATAATTATTTTATTAAAAATAAATATTCATTTTATTAAAAATTAATTAATTTTAACCTGCGAAAACTATAGTTTAAATAAATGTTTACTCTTTATTAGGGCATTATTCTGTATTAGCTTTAAGTAGGCTAGCAACTAACTATCACAAAATTTTATTCCAAAATTTAGGGTTATGCAATGTTATTGAGAAAGTCTGAATTAATTACAGAAACTTTCGGATGGATTTAATATTTCAATGGTCAGAAAGAGAAATAAGAAAATTTCGAACCAGTTCGATGTTTGTAAGAGAAGCGAATCTAACAGATATCTGGCTTTTTCCTTGAACCTAAGTGAAATCTGAAACGAAAATTATTACGATATGTTTCCCTAGTAAAGATTCAATAGCTATTTTCTATTACCAAATATAATTAACTAAATATAATGGTACTTGACAGAATTGATTCATGTTTAAATTAATGGTTCCACTACCACTGAAGTTGTTTGAAGGTAATGTAATAAGCGGTGTAACCTAGCGACTGAGGTTTGTCTTAGCTTGCCGACACTGCCTCACCTCCTGCGATTCATTCAACTTTTGACAGAGATAATTTTGGATTCCTAATTTATTCATCTTTTACTTAGTATTGCTGTATGGGTGTGAAGCGTGGTCATTAAGAAATGAGGATATAGAAAATTCCTAGATCCTCTCCTGATACGAATCTACACTCTAAATTCTATTTATTGTAAAATTACGATTGTATTGTTGTGTAGTATTTATTGTTGCTAAACTGTGATCGACGCCGACATTGTTGGGATACGATTCGAACCAAAGCAGTCAACAATGAATTAGATATTATCTTAGCTAACCAACTAATGAGGTTCCATAAATAAATACATAATAATAATATTTTGTTACTATAATAATAATTAAATCACCGTATAATTGTAATAAAAAATAATTAAATAATACTACTATGATGAAAATAATTTAATATTAATACAATGATAATATAATAATAATAATAATATAATAAAAAGAAACGTCGTTATTTCTAGGTGAGATTGAGACGTGTCTCTTTTTACATTATAAAAATAGGGTTACAAATACAAAGTTGAATTTTATTTATTATTTTAGGAGTTATGAGAGAAATTGTTTTTAAAGATCGGAGTTGAAAAGTTTTCCGGTAGCCATTTTGATTTTTGGGTTTTTTTATTTAAATCGCAGTTTTTTTGGCAAATTGAATTTGCATTGTTGTAGACAATTTAATTGTCTACAAGTTTCGTATAGTAATGTAGAGCATGTCTAATTTTTCACTTCATGTATTGCGTAACGTCTGACCAGTAGATTTTACAATTACACCAACCTCATCCTAAAATAATGAATGTCTATCTTACAATTCGAAACTTTTAAAGGTGACGAGTCCATTATATCTCGGGGTAATTTACGCGAGCATCATCTCCGAATTCCTCCGAAGGCATTTAACATTTCAAAGGCAGTTGTAGTCACTCCTGACTCGTAGAATCCAAGCGCCTTCCACGGCTATGCAATATTCATATTCTCTCCACCGCCTGAATGCAAGCCGAAGAAAGTAGTTTCATTCTGAAGTGGAATTAATGTTTTTTGCGCCGAAATGGTGTAGTGAATAATGGAAAATACAAAGGCGTTTCTCAAGATTAATTAGCCTCCAGAAAAAATTCTCCGTCTACCTTATTTTCCTCAGATATTCACTTGTTTGATTATTCGAGCGTGGAATGGAATCCATTTCGGGAGCGCACTTGCTCATTCAGCCAATCAGCTCTTTGTATCTTCTTCGTTTCTATGGATATTTCTTACCTTATGAATTTAATGTAGAATTTTTTATTTTATTTTTGCATTTCTACATTGCTTGTTTCCATGGATATTTCTTATCTTATAAAGTTTGTTATTTTAATTTTTTTGTATTTCTACATTGCTTGTTGCCATGGATATTTCTCATCTAATAAATTTAAAGTTGTAATGTTGTATTTTTGTGTATTTTCAACCATAACTCGAAAATCAGATGTTACACATAATTACAAATTTATATAGTATTCAATGCTTTTCCTGTGCAGATAATTGTCAAACATTTATTCACTGTATGGACCCCAGTTCGATCCTAGGCTTGAAAAAGCGTTCTCATGAGAAATACACGTAAATATCATTTTATCGATTACAGCCTTTATTTCGTTTGTAAAATTAAATTGGAAAGGATTTTTGTTATTTGAGATATGCACAAGAAGAAATGAAATCGAATATAGTTTCTTATTTCTTTCACGGATTATCTTTAGCGATTGAAACTACGAGAATTTTATGAAAAATATACAGTAATTTTCTGAGATTTTGTAGTAGTAAACGACCCGTCCCCTTGACGACCAAGGCAATTGTCGAACACGAGCTCGTGTTTCTCGTATGGATACACAGGAAATTTAGATCTTTTTAAAAACAAGGGTAAGAATTAATGATAAACCATATGGATAGGAGGCAATTGTAGCATTTTTAACTTACGATGATGACATATCACTGGGTCAAATTTACGACAAATTAGGTATGTTTCATGATCAAATCCTGTTAATATAGATTATCTAATAACAATTAATCATAATTTAAGACAGAGGTATTCGTTAGTATTAGCTGGTTATGTTGGAAATCTTCATAATTGTATTTACCCACAAACGTCCTTGTCAGTGTAAGAGACCTGAAAATAAAAAGATATGGCAGATGAGATAGTTAATAATAATTTATTTATGTAACAAAAGGGAAGATTGTTATAGGCTTATAGGAAAGGAGAACCTCATTTAAGAAAAACTAGAAGATGAAAGGTATTACACGTAAAGGCAGACATAAAGAAGGCTGACAGGACCAAGAATCAAACCCAATTCTTTCACTTCCAGGGTGGATGGGCGTTAACCTGATGGTCTCTTCTTGCATCACACTCTTATCAAATATTAAAACTCCTTACCAAACATATAAAAATCACCATGCTGTAGAAGGTAAAATAACTGCGTACGAAATGGGAACTCTAAATCTGATTTATGACGCCCTATAACTTCCAGTTTTAGAAAGTGATGGCCAAAGTAACCAGAAAATAGCTTTCGTATAATCGTTTCCATTGACAAAACTCAGATGAAAGCAAATGAAAGATAGATTTACCTTCATCCCGCAGCAGAAAGCAAATCTCCCTTTCATCAAAGAGGTGGCATGGCAACCTCTCTGTTTATGAAAGAGAATATACCCTCATCTTTTCCGTGACCCTTCGTTCTGATTTTGTAAATATGGTCATTGTTTACCGGAAAATATATTCCCAACCTTTCTCTTTATTCACCGTGTTTTTGCTTTCCCCTCGTAAACCTTTTTTGTTATTGAATCAGAGATTTCTCTACGTCAAATAACGACTCCTGCCCAGAATAACGCTTCTCGATGTTCATATGTTTTACTTTATTCGATTTCCTCCCTTTTCAGCCGGCTTTTTTTTTCTTTTTTTCCACTTTCATTTCTCTTAATTTACTACGTCATGTGTTTTTGCGTCGAAAATCAGGGTGTCCTCTGCAGAATAAACAGGTCCGTATCCAGGGACGAATTTGTTTATTTTATAAATTTTTGTTTCATCCAGGTGTTTGTTATTCATCTCTCGAGGTATCTCGAAACTTGTAACGTATTTTTTTTTCGTTTCGGTTTTGGTTTGTATTGATTTGATATTCGTGGAAAAATATAAGGATCTGAGAACAACTACTGAATTTTCCTTGATACAGAAATATTAAGAAAAAAATACATACATACCTACGTCCTTATTTCTGGACGAAATTGAGACTTGACAGTCTCATCTTACATTTAACCCTTAAACAAGTATATAATTAAAAATAATAATTACAAATAAAAATAAAAACAATTGGCCAAAGGGTTTAGCTACAAGTTTCAAAATGGTACAAAATTTACAAAAAACTTACACAAAATATTGCAGATACATTTATTTAGTCTTTAATAGAATATAATAGAATACAATATAGGGAAGACACCTGATAAAGCGTTAGTGTTTTAGAAAATAAATGCGTTATATAGGTAGAAAGAGCATATGTCCTGTTTTTAACGGAACAGTGATGTTTTTGACCCTTTTTCTCATCTTTGTACTAAAACTATTGATGGATTGCGATGGTTCTACTACTGCTGAAGTTGTATAAAAGTAATGTCATAAGTGGTATTGCCCAGCGACTGTGGTTCGTCTCAACTGCCTCACCTCCTGCCATTCATTAAACTGTTGTCATAGAGATATTTTTGGATTCCTAAATTAATCTTCTTTTACTTAGTATTGTTCTATGGGTGTGAAACGTGAACCTTAAGAAAAGAGGATGTCAAAAGATGATTTTCGAGATGAGGTATGCCGCAGAATGGAAAAAGTAAGCTGGATTGATAGAAGAAAAATGAGGAGATGCTAGAGATGTTTGGGGAGAAGAGGGTGTTAATTGAAATAATTAAACATCGCCAGAGGAAACGGGTGGGATACCCATTGGGATGGTACTGTTGGGAAACGATTCTTAACAGAACAGTCTATACTCACATAGGTGACTTAATTCACCAACCATGGAAACTACATCTACATAAATACCCTACAAGTTGCCTTTCGGCGTGTGGCAGGGGAAAAATTTTAGGCACCGGCGAGATTCGAACTCACGATCTCCTGTTTACTAGACAGGCGCTTTAACCAACTAAGCCACGGCGCCGTTGTCGGTAACAGAAATCTGATTAGTCAACAATCAATAAGATTTAATATTAGCAACTAAAGTCTGTGTGGTTCAATCAATAAATCTACAATAATTATCATAATAATACAATAATATGAAAATAATAATATAATAATTATAAAATAATAATATAATAATTATAAAATAATAATATAATAATTATAAAATAATAATATAATAATTATAAAATAATAATATAATAATAATAGACGTCTTTTTTTCTGGGTGAGATTGAGACTTGTCTTTTCTTACATTTAACCCTAAAAATAGGGTTACAATGTACAGTCACTTACAAAAAAAAGTAACCACTTCCAAGTACAAAGCCAGCATTTACCAATTTCGTTTAAAAGCCAAGGGAATGATTTCATGTTAATGTAAACTTTCCCAATCTGTACAGTTAATTACGTGAGAACAGAAGGTGAGCAAAATTATCATCTTTATTCTCACTCTAGAGAGAGAAACCCTGTTTTATTACCTCCAGTCTTCTTTCGCAGAAAAATTTACGAAGCGAGAATACATCGAGAAAATCATTATGCGAATCCGTTGACGCCTTTTCTTTGTGCCCATGGAAACATGGCCATCTTCCCACCCCTCTAGAAACGGTTTCGATCTTCTTCTTTTTCTTTATTCCCTTTCCCTGAGAAGCGCTGCGATTCCCAGCCGGGAAAAAGAAACAGCCATCTTCACTTTTCATTTTCCATTCCGTATAACCTTCGGAATTCCTCCGGATTGAGTTTGGTCCTCTCCTCAATCTCGGGTCTTTATTATCTCCTCTTCCATTTTCATCGCGTTTATCATCGAACCCATATGTTCGATAGTTGTTTCTCGCGGATGATAACCTTTTTCCCCTGTTGTTCTTTTGTAGTTATTGAATCCCGCTCCATCTGCTCGCTCCTGTTTGATATTCTTCCTTGAATTCTTTATCCTGCGAAATGCGATTCGTAAAAACTCCTTTTGTTTCGCGATTCTTCTCGGAATATTTTTTCCGTAATATTTTTCCAGGTTGGATTTTTGTTATCCGAGCTCCTGTTTGGTTTGGCTATTGGGTCATTAAAAATTTGCTTCTCTTAACCCTCCCTGTTCTATTTCATTGAATGTTTACTCACAAATATAGAGAACAATTGAATTGTAATTGTTTACCCTGATATCTGCTCCTTGCTGTGTTTTTAAGGGTTGTGAGGCGATCTTGCGTTTTCAAAATTTTATTTCTTTATATATCTGTTTTTGTTTATTATTCTTTAGGTAAGAAGTAACTTTTAGGCACGAAAAAATTTTTTATGAATATGCATGCATCCCTTCATATTCCTTACAGGAACCCTGAAATATATTGTAAAATATGTAATGTATTTATTCTATGTGGTAAGTATTTTTATTAAATTAATATTAATTAATTATTAATATTTTACATTATTATAATAATTATTGTATTATTATATTAATTATTGCGTTATTATTACATTATTGTATTATTCATGCAGTTAATTATTGTATAAAGTATATCTTTAATTAGTGTACTGATCATTGCGTTAATTTGTTTTCTAATTATTTCATTAATTATTACTTAAACACTATATTAATTATTTCACATCTGTGAAGTTACCACCGGACGGTTTTACTTTTGACGTATTTTCATAATAAATAATGGATAACCTATATTTAAAAGAAAAATTTCTATGCATAATACGGAGGTAGACCCACAAAAACGTATAAACGCTAATACACTCTCTTATAGCTTCATTATGGTTTCATGAAGAAATAAATGGAGATGTACAATTCCATAGAATATATTATCTTCTATGGAATTATGGTTAATGGTTAATATGGTTAACGTTGTGTTTCTTAATTTCTAAAAGTGGCTAAATTTTGGTTAATATTCGCCAGTGTTTGTATAGCTCTCTTTAGGCATTATCATCTATTCTTTCACTTAGGTCCTTTTTATGCAACATTTCATCCACTATATATTCAAGTAGCCTTTGTCGGTCTTCGTATTGCACTACTTCCAAGAATCACGTTTCTTTTATTCATATTTTCAGGTTCTGTTCATTTTAAACATTCTGTTTAAGTAAAGAAAAGAATCAGATTTCGTTCTTGAAGGTGTTTTGCCGTTGCTGGGGAAACGTTTCATTGTTGTAGTCATCATTGTTTGAGAAAATCTCATTCGCAGCAGAAAATCTACGAAACAATATAGAAGTTATTGGGGCGTTAATAAATATTTTCACAAGAGATTTGAACGAATATTTGAGATTTGGAATCAAATTGAATTGGTCTATGCAATGTAAATCAGAATAATATATTTTTGATATTTTAGATGAAGTAAAGTTGGGTGAATAGTGAATATTTATTTATTTATTATATATTTATTGACGACTTTATTCGGCGAAATTGGGAGTAAATAGTCCCATCTTCCATTTAACCCTTAAATGATACATAGATATAAATATTAAGTTATACAAGATATAAGAACTACTAACATGTCAAATACTAAATCACTAAGCGATATACAGATATATGCAGGAAGTTATACAATATATAAAAAAATTACTAACATATAACGTATATAGTGTTTTGAACGAAAGAAATATATTTGCATTTATTGGTGTAACTAAAAATAAGATTTTGTTTTCTGCTATACACGTTTGTTTCGTAATACAATGTTAGATATAATATTTACAATTTAAATTCTCCGAGCCATCCTTCTTCAGGAACCCTGAACCCTTCATCTCAATGTTTTACACGACTAAAAAGTTCAGATACCCTGTCAAGAACGGTACAAAGATAGTTTCCATTCTAGTTAGGACTTGAACCGTATCGAATCACGCATTATACTGTGGCCTTATGTAAATGAAGGGGTCTGCAATATGCCTCTCCTTCTTACCCACTTTAAACTTTTCATTTCCTCCCTTTCTTCCAATTTCCTCCTTCGCTCTCTATCTTTCTCCGCTGAGATTTACGCAATGCCCTTTCTTTCCCGAAACGGAAGCGCCCTGTTTATTCAACTAGGAGTAGGAGCTTCTCCAGAATATCTCAGCGTAAGCGTTTATGTATTTATCCGCAGCTTCTCCAGAAAACATCCGTTACGCTCCCTATTTTACCCATCTCGCTTCCTACTCGTGGAAAATGCTTGGGACTATTCGTTTTTCGGGAAATTTCAATACGCTGGCGATTCTTTTTATGTCTCATTGATAATTTGATATGCATATTCCGTATGCTCTGTTACATACGGACAATTCTCCGTATGTAGGATACGAACTGAGAGCCTATACCAAAGTGATCATTGACTCGAAAACAAAGGTTTCTAACTTTTAAAGATTGATCCATTATCGAATCTCCTCTTAAGGTAATAATGTTTTTCTTAATAATTGATTACTTATTATTATTACTATACTATTATACTATTAATATAATTATCCTTATTATTACTATACTATTACTATAATAGATTATTTATTACTTATTAGTATATAATATTCTACAATAAGATATCAGATGAGCAGGACCGGCGCGACCAATATGGATGCCTGATGCAAGGCATGCCTTACTTTTGATAATTAACGGGTAAACGATAGAGCAAATATATAAATCTCTTCATGATATAAATCTTTATATAACATATATGTAAATTTTTAATAAAAAACATAACATATATGGAGTAAATAATGTAATTTACATTATGATACAAATGCAGCTAGTTACGAGCTCGTTAAAATCTGACAGACGAAAATTATTTCAATTTTGCTGCAATAAAAATAATATCAAATTATGCTGTGAAATATATCATGATAGCATATGCTCATTTAACTTCTACTGAAATTCGGTAGCATAAATTATGTTCTTCTGTGAAGATATTCCTGTAACTTTAGTACTGGCCACCGAAAATTTATTGTGACTTTTTCCTGTGACTTTTTCCGCGACTTTTATCCCATTACTTCATTACTGTAATGATGCAAACAATTTTTCGTGAAGTTACTCGAAACAAGATAAAATATCACGTATGGTTATCATCAGTCATCAGAATATAATTCATCATAAACGACTATAAACGCTATAATTTTGAATTTTGCTCCACCAAAGTTCTCGTGGAAGAAAAAGAATATCATTAAGGGAAGGGTAATGGTATCCAACAAAATCAATTATACGAATATTTTCTATCTAGTATATAAAATTACCATATGTACACAAGGAATATTAGATCTCAAGAAACCCGCTTATTTGTGGCTAGAAAATCCAGAATTTTTAAGGTACTTCTAATAAAAGTCAACCCTAGATTTTTATACGTATCTTAACACATGTGCAGCCAAGTATATCATATCAAGGCGCATGTAAAATTTGACCTACATATTCTCAAAAGTGTGGAAAGACATTTCTGTTAACAAAGCCTGAGAAAACTGGAAGAACTAAAGAAAAGTTTAGCTACACAGACGTGTCGCTTCATGTTGTTGATGCTATACGAAGTTTTACCTTTGTATCAACACATCTTCTCCATTCTTAATTAAGTTTTCTTCCTTGTCTTATTTTCTTTCCTCTTATTTGCCATGTTTTTCATGCTAATGAAAATTTTACCTCGTATTAGACGTGAATTTCGCCCCCGAAAAATTAGTATCCACATTAAAGTTGAGGTATTACATTCATTTTTAAGAATGGACTGAAAACTTGTTTTTTATGAAGGTAGATGCGGTACATACATTAGTGTGGTAAATAATTGTAACTATGGTATATTGCATAAATGTATTTGGTATTGTACTCGACATTTTACACAGCAAATAACGAATATTTTCCGATAATTTTCGTCAAAATACCTAAAAAAACGAATTATCACAAAAATACTGCAACAATACAATTAACTACACTATTGCCTTGACAACGAACCTGTTTCCATAGGAATCCTCCTACAATTACGCATTTTAATACCAAAAAACACAAATGTAGTACGGTATGGGATATAGTCTTCCATATATAAAAAAATAAACTAGAAATTACGAAAAATCCCACAGTAATATGATAGAATACACTGTTACCTTGATAACGAATCTGTTTCCATAAAAACCTGTGGAAATTTACTCGTTTTAATCCAAAAAATACAATTACCATGTAAAATCTACATTAATTCTTGAATCTTTGATGCTTGTACGTATTATACTTGTCGGCAATCTAAAGATAATTATGTTCAAAGATGTCAATTTATGTTTTAATTAACCACAAAATGAGAACTGAAAGGAAGTTAAATATTCACTTTGAAGAGAAGAAATATATCATGAACGAGAAATTAAAAATGGAATGGTTTAAATTAACCTCAGCAAATATAAAATTAGTTAAAGAATTTCATAATCCTTGCTTACGTATTACCTCTAAGCATCCCTTTTCGGTTACCTACGGTTTCCCACTTCACACTCCATCAAAACATATCATTGGTATACCATTTTCAAGAAAAGGTTTCCTGCTACCTACTAAAACTAGACTAACAAATGAAACATGCATCATACACAAAAATTTTGTTGATATTTGAATTTGCCCATAGAGTTTCCTCATTAGATCCCCTTAAACATTTTCTTTCCTATATAATTTTTCTATAGATTTCACCAATTTTTTTTATATATTTCATTAATTAACAGTGGATTTCCAACAGATTTCCAGCAGAACTAAGCTCTTTTCAGTGAATAGGATGTGGATAATTTAAAACTCGTATAAATAATAGAATATTGCAATATTGTGTGATGTAATACATCGTGCATCAGTTTAATGATGTTATTATAAGTATAATCTTCATATATCTATTCTAAACAACTGTTTTCGGTGACCAGAGTTATTTCACTTCATACTCCATCAAAACATAAAAATTATATACCATATTGAAGATAAAGTTTCCCGCTTCATGCTTCAAATAGACAACAAATTACCAGCGCACCATTTGAACTAAAGATCGGGTTAACATTTGAATTTACCCATAGAGTTTCGTTACTGGATGTGCAAATATCGATATCTATCGATACAAACGAGGCAAATGTAAGACTGATACAGAATATGAAGGTGCGTTTTCCATGCATGTCTTAATGCTTGTAGTGATTGGAGTTGAAATGTATTTGGGTAGGGAATTAGAGAATCAGTGTCCGTCTGCGAAATTTTCGTACGGGACAACTAGTTTAAGTATGATATAATTTAAAGTTTCACCAACACTTAAGGCCATTTTGAGCAAGTAATCATTTAATGATTCGACCAAATCGTAGAGTACGTATCACAGCTTGCAAGACGAAGTGCGAGAGGTCGCTGAAGCGGAAAAATTAGACCTAAAAGAAGAGAATAGTCGCTATACCTTGCGATAAAATCTCTGAATAGGTAACTATGGTTCCGCTAGTTGATGACTAGTTACTCAGTGCGAAAATTTCTTTCTATAATAGATATTTTAAGATTATGCTTATAATAGCATATCATTATTCTGATGTACGATGTATTACATCACACAATATTGCAAGGTTCTATTATTTATACTAGTTTTAAATTATCCACATTCTATTCACTGAAAAGAGCTTATTTCTGCTGGAAATCTGTTGGAAATCCACTGTTAATTAATGAAATTTATAAAACAAAATTGGTGAAATCTATAGAAAAATTATATAAGAAAGAAAATTTTTGAGGGGATCTGATGAGGTGTCACAAACCCCACAATGTTAGTTATCCTTCCAAGGAACCCGGGTTCAGTAATCGTCATTCCCCATCGCTTCCGACTAAAAATCTCTTGCATATGAGCCTCCCAAGTAATCCTAAATGGGTTTCGTCGGAAGCAACCTTTCTCTTCCCAGAGCTTCCCCTTGGAGAGCACGTTCCAGGGGGCAGTTCCGGTATTCCAAACGCTTTCCTGGGGATGCTGAGGATGGCGAGCGTGCCGGCATCCACAAACATCTGCAGCCTGCGTCTCGAAAGCATCTGCGCACTTTAAAAGACCATTTCCAAACAACCGTCTTCTAAATTGCAGTCAGACGGGAAAACTGTAAATATCCAGCTAATTCGGGACACGTTAATTTGGGTCGAAATGGATTAGGGCCGTGTTGGTTAAATGGGGGTTCGAATGCGCCTGACTCGTTGTCGGGGATTGGGGTTTTTTCTTTTTTAAATTATACAAATGAGTACATGATCCTGGATTGAATATGAGGAACATGTGTGGATGAGAATTATACTAATACGAGTGGGGTTCAAAAAGTTCTCACAGTCAAGCTGTATAGCGTCTGTTTCGAATTAAAATAAACGAGCGAAATCGTCGTATTATTGTTGTAAGTACCTAACAATTAAAGGTGTTGACAAATCCACGACAATGACAGGTAACAATAGCACTTTGTAGACGACAATGAGTGTCCCCCGAGAACTTTTTAATGATTTTCAGGGAACCAAACGAAATCCACATCTTAGCTTAGCGTGATAACCGTGTTGGGTAATGCTATTACTGAATGTTGTTGAAATAAATCTAAATTACTTCAAAGATTAGCCGTAACCTGATCTTCATTTTTTTAGTTTTTCCAATCTTCTTTTTATGAAATTCGTATCGAAAATAATATTCCATAGCCAAAATAAAAATTCGTACACCATTTAAATTCTTTTGGTTCTTTCTCGATTTCGTAGGCCTATTATTTCTGATTTAATAGTTCTTCAGAAAACAGGTATTCGACCGATCTAAATGAAATTTACCATAATTACTCATTATAGTATTTTCGAGCTATACAGTCTCGAACCCATGATACTCTTAGAAAAAAAATTCGATATGTGCTGTTCCTATAATAGTTCCTTAAATTTGATGTCTCCATCTCGACGGGAAGTGCGTGAAATTAATGTTCAAAAATTTCTTCTACGTATTTTATGGGAGTTGCTCTTATCGGATAGATCAATTTGTACTCCATGGTGATTATTAAATATTATACCGTATATATCGGCATACCTAGTAGCGTATGATATGCGTCATATTTTTAGAAGTGAAATATTGGTAAAAAGATCAAATTTAATACAAATTTAACCTCTGAAATTATAAAACTAATAACTAATTAACCTAATACCAAAATTAGTTGATGATTTTATAGCATTTACATAAATTTAAAAAAGCATATTTGATTTATAATGCTGAATCAAAATAGAAAAAATAGGGAAAATGAATTTGTTCCAGTTTATATTTAAATAAAAATAGAATACTCATAGAACACGCAGATGTGATTTCGAATTAATTTTCTAATTTAATTACATTTAAATTTTAGGAAAAAGTGCGAATCGTATGCCTATAAATAGTATATATAACCTAGAAGCAAATGCATATGCTTCTCTGTTTACCTCAACTGTGTCCTGGTGTGTCCTACCTGAACTTTTGGGATTCATTAGCGTTAACAATATCCTAATAGACACACCTTGGTATGTTAGTAGAATGGTTAAAAGTGCTTCGACAGCTGAGGTCATTTCGTACATTTCTTCCACCGGGAATCGAACCCTGGACCGCTCTCACCAAAGTCGAACGCGCTACCCACTTGGCTATCAGGGTGCCCGTTGAGATAAAATTTCCATAAAAATGGCACAGAATTCTTTCAAACAATATTGGAATTAGGGTTAGAAAACCTTCGGCGAGAAATCTTGAGTAGAATTTTCTATTCGACCGGTAATGGTCTGCCCAATTTTGCGTTGCAGATAGATAAGTTTGTGAGATATCTGTTGTTACTTTAGCTGTGTGCTATACTGTAAACTGTTGTGTTAATTCGCTATGTGTTACTGAATATTGTAGTATTATGCATACTGTGGCTCGAGACATTTTACTGTTTATGGTTTCAATAATGGTATCAAGTTAATTGTTGCAAACTCGCCTTTGTTGTCTCTCTTTCCAGTCAACAATACCATAATTGTTCGTATCGCGCAGTCCTTACCACACCATCTCAACAATCCCTAGCAGTTATCTATTAATAATAATAATAATTTATTAAACACATACGGGATACATTCCCACTAAGTTGTGTTATATTAAACATAAATAAAATTAAAGAAATCGAAGGGAAAAAATAGAAACTAAGATATTATATAAAAAGAAGAGGGATAAGATGAAATTAAAGAAGGAGCTGTAAACGGATGACAAATAAAATAAAGGAGGAGGAAAGGGAGGATAATAATAAACTTAAAATTAGCAAACTGAATTCTGCAGTTTCCTGCGAATCTGCGTTATTGAATCACAGAAGAAGTCTGAGTTCGTTCTGGACCTATTGCAGGCACATACCTCATTCAGCACTACCAATGCTCGATACAATTCTGCCCCACGATATGGGAAAATAATTTTCTACTCTCTTCGAAGTCCTAAGCAATGGTAGTGACTAAATTAGTAACTGAACATAGGTCATCGTGTTTTATTTGCAGAAAGCAATAAGCTGAAACTAACACGTTCATTTCAAATTTCCGTTTTCAAATAAATTCGTTCTTATTAAAAATCAGGTGCGAATCGCGAAATGCTAACGTGAAAAATTTCCTCTCAAATCAGCAGAATACAAATTCATCTCTCTTTTTTTTCAAACTAATTCCATTGTTACGTCTGCTCCAATAATTATTTAATTAATTCCCCTCATGTATTGCGTGTTGAATATCTAATTTTTTTCTGGTGCCTCACTCCAGTTTACATTCGATTTAATCCAATTGAAGGAATTTGTGATTATTAACTAAACCAAGTTCTAGTTCGTTTAAACCGCTATGCCGATGTGATTAACTCATTTGGATGTTTAAATCGCATCTCTTTCTCGTAGAAAATTGTAAAACTAATTTTTTCAAGTTTGTATTTTGCCAGAATCCCTTTCTTACAGCATACAGTTCAAATTAGTCCGAAGTATAAATTGATGAATTTTGGATACTTATGTGATAATACTTACTAATTTTACCGTGCAAAAATTTCGCGCAAATTTATTTATTTTTATTTTCTCTTCTTTTAGTATCACATAGTTATAATTATGTATGTACCAGTTTCCCGTGCGAAAATTTTGCAAAATGATCACCAGGGTGCATGCACTTTAATTCAAAGAAAGGGGTAGTTTGAATTAAATGACGATGTAAGCTATCTTAAAGTGTGACACAAACTTTCATATTCAGCTAATTTTATGTTTCTTTGATGATCGTTCTGCCCCCAAAAGATGCAATTTTATGCTGATTTATTAAAATGTTTTCATGGTTGCGTACGAAGTCGAAGACTTTGTTTATGGAAACTTAAATATTGCTTGCGAAAACTGTTTCGGTCATTTTAAGACCGAGAATGAGTATCACTGACCGATGATAGGAACTATTTACAAACGTAACCAAGTAAACAATAAACTCCTACATGACAACGCCGATATCTACACATCCAGTAACGAAACTTAAAAATGGTGTATTTTCCATTTGTCGAACTATTTTTAACAGGAATCGGGATACTTTCTCCTTTCAAATGGACATTCATTTATATGTTTTTCATATTCTGTGTGTGAATCATATACTGTGTAAATTCTAATCGCGTACATTCTTATGTATATTCAGTGTATAATGATGCCGAGTTTAAATTTATTTTCCGTTGTAGTATTAGTTACCATGGTTACCGTAGCGTGGTTAACATTCACAGAAAATGAAAGAAATCCAATTTCACTTTTATTGGGATTAAAATGGAAGCAAAATGAATGAACGGCTCTGCGGCTAAAAGAAGATACAATATTCAAACCGTTCACCTTTAACCAACTTTTTTATCTTACGGGAGCCGATATTTTACAAATTTTCATGCAGTGCAAGATATCCGAAACTACGCCCTTCATTTTATAGAGCGAAATAAATTGTGTTTCCATCCTAAAACTGGAGTGTCCCGCCAGAAATCACCGTCGGAGGTAATCTAATCCCAGTTCACTGCACCCCCACCGCTTTTCCAATCTCAGCTCATTTCCTGTTTCTCCCGTTTATAAATCTTTTTAAGGCCCTCCTCATTCCGTGCCTCTATTCTAAAAAAAACACAAATTTGGGTCCGTTCCTCCGTCCAGAAATTACCTTCAGGTCCGTTCCTCCCATCAAAAAAGTAAAATGCCGTTACATTTTTTTTCCTTTACAAAAGTATCACACGTCGGTCCCTTTTCTTGCGTAATGGAAACATCTCTTGGTCCGTTCCTCCCTTCCAGATCCTTCCCTTTCAAGGCAACTGCAGCCCAAAGCAAACCCTTTAAGTATTCTTCAAAACTTACCAAACCTTGTTATTTTGGTCATTCCAATAGTTCCGCTACCGTAAATCCTGGATTAAATAAGAGAGTGAATTTTTTTCAAGGAATCGTTAGAATATTCCTCTTGAGGCATTTCGTCATAAGTAATAATGTGCAGACATTCAGAAATGTATTAAAGTAATACCTGCTCATCACACTGTTGTTCTCTACACTATAACTGCTTATTTGGTTCCCAGAATGCCCCGCTTTCATATCACCTATTTAAATATTTATAGGTCTTTCGTTACTTTTACATGTGATTTTTATATATTTAAACTTCCTCAACCTCATCTTCTCAAGTAGGCCTCGTACGTTTACATTCCTTCTATCATTAAATATGTGTAATTTCTGTTGCTCGTATTTTTTGTCTTTATCTTCAAGCATATACTTTTTCTGTATTCTATATTTTTCTTATATTTGAATTTTATATTTTGTCATTCCATCGGATTTTTCTACATCTACGTAGTATAATTTTGATATTGTATACTACATTTGTATTTTTTCCATCTTGGTTTTCTTTTACACCCCTTCTTTGTGGATGTTTTCCCTCTGCATAGATTTTTTTTCTTTTTCACTTTAAGCTGCAAAGATTATTTCCCCTAGTTTAATCTTTCCCTCTAGTTTTTACCGAATCTTTATTTATATATAACGGCATATCAATTTACAATGCAGAGAGTTCCATATGCGCCCAACCTCACTAATAAAGACTTTATCTATCTATTTATAATATCCAAAACATTTGGTAGCCATTAATTTGAATATCCGAGAGATATTCAGGTATACTACTTTAAGGACAATTATAAATATTATGTAATCGTATATATTACTCCCGGATAGCCAAGTAGGTAGCGCGATCAACTTCTGCCAAGTCTGTCCCGGGCTCGATTCCTGGTGGGTGCCCACATGTGCGAAAAAACCTCAGCTGTTGAAGCACTTTTAGCTATATTTTTAGTATTGTTACACTTTTTCCCTGGATTTATTCTCTTATTTTCTCAGTATTAAAGGGATTAATAAGTTTTTCTTTGGTTTATCTTCTCTATCCAATAAATCTCCTTTGGTCCATTCCTCTCTTCCAAATTTCTTAACAATATTACTATTGCTGTTACTTCCTAATTAACTTCGCTTTCTTATTTTCTCAGTATTAAATGAGTGAAAAAGTTTTCTAGGGCTCGTCTTCTATGTCCAGAAAATCTCCTTTGGTTCATTCCTCCCTTCCAAATTTCTTAATAATTTTACTACTGCTGCTTACACTTCCTAATTGTCTTCGTTCTCTTATATACTGGGTATTATCAATACATTAGTTCCTTTTTGGTTACTTTTTTTAACGGTAAAATCTCTTTCGGTCCATTCCTCCCTTCCAAATTTATTTGCAGTATTACTACTATTGTTACACTTCCTAATTGCCTTCTTTCTCTTATACACTCGGTATAAATTCCTCTTTGGTTACTCTTCTCTATCGGAAAATATCTCCTTCGGTCCGTTCCTCCCATCCAGATTTCCCCTTTCGATCCGTTCCTTCTATCCAGAGAACCTCTTCTTATCCCGTTCCCCATTTTATCTCCCAGAGCTCTTTCCTCCGATCACCCTTTTCATCTAAATCTTCGATTTTTCCTCCCTCATTTTATTCTTCTTGGAATTCGGCCCTTCTCTTCGCATCACAGAGGTTTTTCTTTTCCATTTTCTTCTCCATTGGATACTCCTCGATATCCATATGCTTCCACTTTGTGAAAGGAAGCTCAATTTTGGTTTTACGCTCTTAACCTCAAGGACTTGACTCAACCTCCGCTACTCCGCCAGCCTTTTGTCCCCCATTAACGTACGATGTTTCTTTAAGCTCGACGAGTAAATTCGTGCAAAAGAACGGGGTTTCGTGAAGTAATTATTGGATTCTACATTAGATGCCATTGTATGTGTCAATGCAAATTTATGACCAAAATAAAAGGCTATGATAAACGATTAAGAGAGCATGACAAATTTCTTCAATTTAATAATGATAATAAATATATAATTTGTTGTATCAGAATATCATAATACAGACAAATGTTACCGGTTCATATACTTTTATTGGCAAAATTAATTGGTTAACTAATTATGGTAATCCATTAGCAAATACTCTTCAAATTTTGACATATTTAAGGTCCAACCTTATATGAAGTGTGAAATATAAATATTGGACTCCATAAGGTAACATGCATTATAGATACAATTATATATTACACAGTAAGATAAAACCCATATATAGTACTATTTAAATAAAACTTTTCTCCTGCTAAGTAAATAATTGTTTACTTTTAATGTCATTGGGATACAGGCTTCCAATATGCATTCTATAACCAAGTTATAAAAGATAACATAATTAACTTTTGTATTAAGATAGAATACTAACTAAAAATAGTAATTATTTTTTTGGAAAGGGAATTATTAACGGAAATCTATGGAAGGAAATGAATAAGAAAAAGTCCGCCTTAACAGGGACTCGAACCCGGAACAGGATGATCGCTTTATCCAGTTAAGTAATCGATGTCATCTGAAAAGGATCTTCCGTAGTGCACCCCAATGACAGTTCTGTCGTGGAAGCTTAATTGAGTAAAGCAACCGCCCTACAAGTGGGAGATCCGGGTTCGAGCTCCGGCGACGAAGGATTTTTTCTTTCTCATTTTTTCTCTAGAAGACTATAGGTTAACTTGAAGAAAAAAGCCAAAACTCGAGCTTCGAAATGCCATGTAAAAAATCATGTAATCAATCATTTCAAATCCCGCCAAAAGACTATCTGAGATGAGAATATTCTTGTAATATGTAGAAAATTACATTGGATTTCATTCCGATATAATACATCATTACTAACAAGAAAAATTTGAACGCATTATAGAATTTTTACCTTACGAGCTGAAGTATCCGAAGGTATTCTAGAGGAATTTTTTTAAACCTCGGAGTAAATATTTGTTGCTAAACCATACAATCAAGAACAAAAAATACGGATGCAATTACTTGTTGTTTTTGAAACTACATTGAATTACTTCTTATTCTTTCAAGCAATGTTACTTTCTGAGTAAATTTTGGCTCTAGTAATAAAATATCCCACAGGTAAACTTCTAGTGAATTCATTTTTACCTTTTCTTTTTCATGGTTTACTAATATTTTAGTAATAATAATAATATGGTTTCTATATTCTACATTCGAAACCATTTAGATATTTTTAAATTACAATAATTGAATGTGTTTTCTAAATAAGTGAAATGGAAGAACTTGTGTTTGTAAAGTTCTGATTTTTTTGAACATTGATGGGTTATTATTTTTTCTCGAACACACTTTAGTATATTTTTTTAGGAAAACCTGATTGTCTATAGCGTTTCTTAGTTACCATGGGAACGAACCATTTACGTTTCTTGCACTCGTAATTATATATATGGATACCTGTAATATATCAGGACTCACGAAGGCTTGATTTTATTTTTCCTTTTTATGTACGCATATTTCATATCCGGTATTATCCGTAAATTTTTCTTGTAGTTGTTAATGCAACGTTGACTTTTCTGATAAAGGAGTAGAGTCATGAAGTAGATTTTGGTCCAAACTTCAATGCTAATTTCTTATCCCTGAAATTTTTCACTACATCTCGCATCTCATTACAGTTGGCTACCAATTACGTTAACCTTTAGCAAGAAAAACACTCTCGGACTCCGCGTGAAATTCGAAAACCGAACGGACGGGAAAGTTCAAACTTGCAGCGCTCCTTAATTGATTTCTCCGAAACTTGTGCGCAACTATAATTAGAATCTGCCGCTCGGCGATTAATCAATCTATCAAAAATCAATCAGTGGACCGAGCATTGGAAGGCCTACCAAAACTTCTTGGGGCGGAAAAAGGATGGGAAAAAAACCTTAAGTTAGTTGTTATTGGGGCCCGGGATGGATCGGTTGCGTTTAAGGAAAATTGAAGATTGGATTGCGTGATTCTAATCTTCGTGATGTGGTAATCAAAGGGAGAATGTTTACTTGGAAACCCGTGCAGGCAGGGGGGAACCTGTGCAGGAATGGTAGAGTCACCTGCCAGAGGGCAATCAATGAGTTTTTGGAAGAAAGTCAATTTTCCATGATTCTGGTTAATCAGCAGTTTGTGCATACATTCAATCCCAGATTACTTTCCGGATTGTGCAAATGTAAATGTTTGTCTGTGTGAAAGGAATGGCAGGCCTTGTTTGAATTATGTGATAAACTTGATGGTGATGTATTATGCATAGTAGGTAATTATGAGCAAAGTAGCTGAGAAGCAATAAGATTTATTAAATTAGGTTTGTTTCATGCATTGTTTGTTTTACTCGTACACGTGGAACCTTCGATCCATGTTTGTGAATCTAAGGGTTTTAGTAGTTTTATAATTCATTTCGTATCGTGTATTTTTAACCTCCATTTTTATTATTTCTTTTTATATTTTTCGTTGTTCAATATCTTCCGGTAAGTTACCTTTCCTATGCATTACTATTCTTTTTTCTCCTATTATTGTTAAGGTTTTACCTAAGGTTTTACATATATAAATTATAATTTAATACATATTTTACATATATTAATTATTTTTTAGTTTATTTTTTATGCAATGTCGTTTGTAATTAGATGTAAGCTAACTATAGTTCATAATCTTAAGTTTATTTTTTCTTTTTTTTATTTCTTAAGTTTAATGTAGTGTTAGTAAAGGTTGGGTGGTAGAGAAGCCATATTGGCCTAACCCCGCCAAAAGTGTCAAATAAATAAATAAGGTTTAAGAAAACAGTTTTGTCGAAATTTAAAATTCAGCTATTACTCTCAGTAAATTTCTCATATTTTTCGCACCTCCCTTCTGTGATTGTGAGTTTCCCTGCATTGGAGATTTCTTTTTAGCGTCTTACACACGTTGCCCTTTTATCCACACAGTAATTTTATCCTTCTTTTTATTGCCATTGGTATATTTCACTCTATCCTTATCTCTTTCTAAAATAAGAAAGGGTTACTTGTAAGTGGATACTTTATGGTCTCAATCTCGCCCTCACGAAACCGTGTTCTATTCTGTTCTAGCTCTGTTTTAGTCACAGAAGAGATTGATCTGAAATAAACATTTGTACCTTAAAACATCATGGTAAAGATCAGTGATTAATGTTCCATAAATTCGGAATTTTTAAAACCGTAAAAAAATCATCGAGCATCGCTGTATTCATTTCGTCAAGGATATGACATTTCTGCACGTAATTACTCGTATAATAATGGTAATTATTATTATTATTTTTATTACTATTACAAATTCATGCAGCAGTTGTACATAAATCTGGTGGCAGCGTAAGATTGAATTACAATTAATATACAGTTATAGATACTCTTTTACAAATATACAATTACGATAATACGCAATTTATGTGAAATTTGTTATTTTAAGATTAATATATGTAATGATAATCATAAATTTGCAATTTGCAATGATCAAAATAATTATTTCATAGTCAAACAATATACAGAACTAAATAATTTACACGATATGGGGCATCATTAACTTATCATCATGAAAATATTATAATTTTTGAAAACTTCACCCTACATTATCATGTTACCAATTCATTTACATCATAAAAATAAATAAACACATAGCAACTCATGAAAGATTTTTAAGGGTTCCTGATAGACCTTCACGGCTTCCGAGGCGGTCCTGGGGCACATATAGTCCCTGCCGTACATAACCCTACCAGGCAGTCCCTTACTTCCCTCATATTTTGTCTTTAAAGTTAACCACTAATATTTTAGTAAATACAATTCATTCACAGACGAATTATAGCTTTACATTTTTCCCTAAAAGATTTTGAACTTTAAGGTAAGGGCTTAAAGAGCGATCCAGGTAACTTGTTCTCCCTTGAAGTAATTCATTAGGTCCTTGATTCTTTTTCGAGTCATTTTTAGCACTCAATATAGAGTCACACGACACTTGTTCTCACAGGTTCTGATCAATTTCAGATCCACTTCGATTTCGTCTCCACAAAGCCCCTAATTTTAGAGTGAGTCGAAAACGGAGGGATATTAAACAAAGCGCGTTTCGACGCACTGGGATCAGTTAAAGATTAGAGAGCTCACGTTCATAAGCTATGGAATAACAAAAGAATACGAATGAGGCGGATGATTGATTGCTCTTTCTCAGTTACCAACTGCCTCTTTCTTTCCGTCAAACACGCCTCACATATGTTCATACTTTTCATCTTTCCTTCCTGTTAACATACGTCTCAAGTCTACAGTATAGCTTGGATTTTAATGTGATTCAGTTACACTATGTAATCCAGTTATAGAATGTTATATAGTTGTACAAGTTTTCCGTTTTTATCTCTCGCAGAATTCAGATCCTTTTACATCGTTGTATTAGTTATATTGGACCAGTTAAATCGAGAAAAAAGAGAAGGTATGAAATATAAAGCTTCTTATTCAAGATGTAGAATAAGGTGTATGATTCGAACATGCGAGAAGTATGATAAAAGAGGCAATTTCGTAATTGCGAGAACTTGAATGAAATAAACGATAATTTTTTATGGATGTAAATGTAATGTTAAATTTAATGGATGTATGGATGTACATGTAATATGTAATGTTATGGATGCATTTTGTAAACAACCCGTCACCCTAACGACCAAGATGATTGTAGAATCAGAGCTAATTCATTTCCTCTAAGAATACAAGGGGAATGTAAGTTCACACAAGAATGTATGGGTCATTCCACGCCAAACCGAACAAAATAAAATGACATTTTTGTATCTTCCTGAAACTTTGCCAAGTTATTGATAGTAACAATTAAGTCACTTTTACCAATTTTTAGACCAACAATCTGAATAATTACAAAATGGCGGCTAAACAAAGTTCGCAGAGAAGTTACATATAGTATGTAAGTTTTGTTGACTAACGATACATGGATTCTGGCTTAGAAATATCATATGTTTACTATAATAGAAATAAATTTCCAAGTATGTATGTTAAGTTATGCCATTTATAACAAGGTGGTTCACTAGCAAAAATTATAAGATATTATGGATGAGTGCCTAACCAATCTTTACTCCACTACCGAGTGGTAGTCTTTAACCCCTTAGTAATAATCAATTTGACTCTAGATTAACCCTAGGTTAATTTCTTAACACCTCCTGGCAGCCAATGATATGCACGACGTGAAATGTAAACATTATTTTCATATCCTGCGGCTGAGAGTTGCTTAGAATTCAGATTCAGAAGAGAAAGGAGGATAAATTTCCTTCTGAAGAGTGGCGGCCCGCTTGACGAGCAGCAACGCTGAGGCAGCAATATAGTTCATCACCCATGCGTTTGATGTGAAAGACATTGCCTACCATCGCGAATATTCAATATTGCATTTCTCGCTGAGCGCAGCATTTCGTTTTCAAGATTACTTGCTGAGGATTCAGCAAGAAACATCCTAAAAGGAGTGAGTCGATGTGGTTGACATTGAACTTGGGAATTTTTTTAGGATGTATGTATCTCGGCCATGAGCCAGTTCAATTAGATATGGGTGAGCGTAGTCTTTGTGGGACTAACCTTGAGGATGACTTAAAAAAAATGTGGCTATTGATTGCACGATGATAGCTGATGTGCTGACGGCAAATACTACTGTATATACATTGCCCTTGGATACTTAAGCAGGTGAAATGACAAACTAGGCGATAAAGTCTTGCGAGATGGGAGTGATTAATGTTGATATATTTGGGATAATGATTACTTGGATATTGAAAACACATTGTGACCCTTTAATTTTCATGTAGGAACTAAGCTTAAAGTACGAGGGCAAAATGGAACTGATAAAAAGACCAAAAGAAAATAGAACACATCTACTGCTACCAACTTAACAAATGATACAGAGTATTTTTATATCTAGATTAGCAATCCCATCATCAATTACCCCAACAAATATATTTTATTTATTATTTTATGCATTATTTTATTTCATATTTTAAAACAGATAGTAAAAAATTATGTTTTTGACAAATTTGTGGTCATACGTTTGAATTGTTACATTTACAATCGTCGAGTTAAATATTTTAAGTTTGTCGAGTTAAATACATTAAGTTTTTAAATAAAAAATCGTATTTTACATTATTACACTGACGATGAGATTTAAATTAGTTACGTTAACAATTCTACTTTAATAAAAATATAATTTTTTCATTGTTACGGTAACAATCGCAGTTTGAATGGCGTCACTTTAATACTCCTTCTTATTGTTGCAGTAACTATCAAGGTATCGGCTATATTAATCCTAAATTTCATTGTTATTTACATAACCAAACCGCGCAGATATTCCATTCGATTATAAATTAAAACAGCCGTTAAATGGGCCATGTTTGTTACAGTTCCAACGGCAATACTGAAATGTTGACAAAGATTTATGAACGTTGCAGAAAACGGAATTCACTCCGTAAAGGTTTGCAAGAATTCGATTCCATCCGCAAACAACTTGACGGCTGCAAAATGGCGTAAACACATTCAGCATTAAATTCATACCCATATGTTTCGATGGAATATTTCGCCGCGTTATCCGGCGAAATTCGCATGCATTCGCGCACCGAGAAAGCGTAGGAAAATCACGGTTCCAGAAAATCAACATCTCTAAACATACGAGTTTGGCAACGTCGGGAATCTGACGTGGATTTAACATATTGCCAATATTATGTATAACCTCCCTTATCCTCGTGCTGACGCTTGTATTTATCGATAACTCCACCGCTGGAGGTAAATTCCGCCATCAATATTTATAGTCTGCGTATATCGCGGGATAAAAGAAACTTCCGCATGAGTAATTTTCCAAACTTTTCGAGAGAGCGTTCTGGAAGGCGGTTTCATTCCGGGAGATGCGTGATCTATCACGACAAGCGCGTCCTCTTCCCGCGCCCAAATCACGAATTATTATATTCCGTCACTTTCCGTGAGTTAATGCAGTTTCGGAGGCCCGATTTTCTTTCCCGGAACTTTTCCCCTGATAGCTTACGATGAGGTTGTGGTTGGAAAAGTTTTCGGATTATTGTTGTGGAATTGTTGAATTTTTGAATGTGCTGTATTGTTCCTCTTTCGAGTGTGATTGTTATTTGGCATTGTTTAATTGTTGACTTTGTTATATCCTTGATTTTTGGGCTGAATTGTTGCGCCTTTTTACATGTGAATTGTTAAATTAGTTGACATTGTTTATTGTTGACTTCGTCATATCTTTGATTTTTTAAGTCGCTTAATATTTAAGTAAATCAGTGTCAATAAACTCGACGGAAAAGCGATTAACTTTGTAGTATTCCATGACGAATTGAGTGAATGCAATTCACCACGTTTCAAAAATAAAGTGGTAGTTAATTTATTCTGAGAAAACTTAGCAAAATACTACATAAACTACATGGTGTATCTGGGAAGCTTTTGTGTAATATTTTGCCAAGTTATCTCAGAATAAAATAACTACCAGCTTCTTTTTGAACAGTGGTGTATTTCATTCACTCAACTCATTAGTGTCAAACTTGCCCTGGGTTGTCTTATCTTTATTATCATTTCCATTATTATTATTATTATTGAAATTTTATTCTTGATGAATTGTTAAATTTCTGCTTAAAGAATAATAATAAATCGTCTTTATTCGGGCGAGATTGAGACTGAATAGTCTCTTCTTACATCTAACCCTTCGTCAATTTGAAAGAAAGAGATAGCAGAAAAAAGTGCGCGGAAGAAATTTATATTGTGGGCTTAAAAACCTAGGATAGGAAAAATAGCCCACAGCAGGAAAACACCCCAGAAGAGGGTGTGAAAAACCTGCGAAACCTACAGATTGATAAGAAACTGAAATTTATAGAAAAGGCTGGAATCAAAAAGCAAGGAACATATTTACACTTCAAATTGCATATAGAAATAGTCCATAAAAGAATAAAAGTTAGTAAAAAGGATAACATGAGATAAGATATTTAAAAAAAACACTGAAAACACAGAATGTTATAAATGGAAATGGCAAAAAAACTAGTATGAATACAGGAAAAAGAAAAAATAAAATAAGTAAACACAAAAAAAGAAGATAAACCTTTAAGTATATTCCGTGCCATAGTAGAAATAAGTCATTTCTATTCCCTTAGAATTCATGATGAGGATTACAGATAGAAAGCATAGTACTAACCTTACCTCTATTTCTATTGGTGATACCATATTGAATAAACGTCTACATAAAATCTTCTAGCGGTCTTAAAGCGTATCAGCCTCTTTCTGTAAGCCATTTCTTCGGAGATTAGTTTGCGGGAAAAATTAGTTTCTTGCCATCCATTTCCGTTATTTTCCCCACAGTATCTGATCGGCCCGTAAGATCTTTCTTCCTCCATTTTTTACGTGACCATATCTCACAAAACGGTTCTTTTCTGTAATCGGTCCTATGCTTTTCCACATCTCTATGTCATTTGCCTTTCATCACTCAGAAATCTCATTTCCGCAGCCTCTATTCTGGATGAACTTTTTTATTACAACTGCAAAACAGCGCTCCCCGTATGTAGGAGTTCGTTTCTGTAAATTATTCCCTTAATTTTCAGTGTTATATATCTCTACTCCAGATGTTCCTCACCGACTAACGCGCTTGCTTGTTGTATTCTCTTTACAATTTTTCTCTATTTTTATGCCTAAGGGCGATTTTACATTGTCACTGAAGTGAAAAGAACAATGATCGTAAAAATGCAAGGGTATTTTCTTGCATGGAAACATAAGTAATTACGGTTTGCAAGTAATAGCAAGCTTTACAATTTTTACCATATGTTTTTGTGAAAGGTACCAGGACTTGGAAAATATACTGTACTAAGCAGAATAGCGTCTTCAGCAGGAGCGTCTTAAACGGGTTTTAATGTTTTATCATAGGAAAATTTTCAGGTTGTTTGTTGTCGAACCCAGGATATAGTAGAACTAAGAACGAGAGAACTTTTATTGTATTTTAATGGGAGTATTTTCTGTTTTTTTTTGTAATCAAACCCTGGATACTTCATAGAAATAAATATGAATATACGTACGTAGCCCTTTAAGCCTTCTCATGAAACCTCTATAGTATCAGTATTGTAGAAAGTGCCTCGACAGCTGAGGTAATTTCGCATGTGGGCTCTCATGGGGAATCGAACCCAGGACTACTTTCACCAAAGTCGAACTCGCTGCCTATATGGCTATCCGAGAGTCCTATGAAACTTATTAATTCTTACTTCCTTCTTACAGAAAATTTAAGTGAATAATTTTTCTAATTGGCTTCTCAATGCATTTATTATGCGCAGTTTACTTTGTTAGATCACCTCTTTTACTTTAAATTACATTTACATTTTTTAACTCCTCAAACCGCCGCTGGCGCATGGCAGGGGGTGTAAAACACCGAAAACCCTATCTACCCTTGACTGCTGTTGGCTTCTCTAATATTTCGCGGAAAAAATGACCAGAAATAATTATCTGTCCTGGCAACGCTTCATCGTTTTGTCTCGAAGATCACGTACGCTAATAACTGGTATTATAATATCAGCTACCTCCTCCCCGAGATCCGTAGTGATAACTTTATTAAAAACTTATTTATTAAATCACTAAGCGAATCCTAACCGAGGGATTCTATCATAGCTGAAACTTTGTTGTCAAATCTGAAATCTCCCTTAAAAAATCTAGCTGCCCTACGTTGAACGATTTCAAGGCTGGAAGTTAGTCCCACTTCGTGCGGATCCCAAATCGCACAGCAGTACTCAAGGAGAGGTCGAATCAGGGAAAACTACGCTATTTCTTTTACTCTCCAGGAGCAACCCCTTAGGATTCTACTAGCTAAACTTTGCATCCTATTCGCTTTACCTTCCTCTGTTTTGAATATGCTCTCTGAAGGAAAGAAATTGTTTTTATTCGGTTCTTCCACCAAATCGCACAGCAGTATTCGAGGAGAGGTCGAATGAGGGAAAAGTACGGTATTTCTTTTACTCTCCATGAGCAACCCCTTAGAATTAATCTAGCTAAACTTTGCATCCTATTCGCTTTTGTATCATAACGTGATATTTCCGAAATGGAAACCAACCGCTTCAGATCCCCCTTATCATTCGACGCATTTCTTATTTCATGTGTGCAGAATCGTAGGAGATAGGACATGGTGAAGGGACGAATGTCCGTTTCTAGAGAAGCACAACTTAGGAGTGAAAAAACAAAGGGACAGAGAGGAGGAGATGGAGGTTCTAAGACGGACGTCCGCTCAGCGAAGGCGTCTAAACTTAGACCGTCTCGCGCTAAAGACTTTAGCCCTCTCTTTCACGGTTCCGCACTCTGCAAAAAGCCCTTGTCTGCGCCACCCGCATGCGCCGCTGCAAGAAACCAAAGTTCTCCAAGTTGGTGAGGAAGAGCCCTAATGATATCACGACTGCCTTTGACCGCTCTATCTACGCCGCCTACTCCTTATGTATATCTCTGCGGGGGGCACTACTGTGTCTGACGTCACTCTCAGTTACCGAAGCGCGCTCTTTGGCTATCTTCGTAAATAAATACAGTCGTTTATGGGTTAGATGGAAGAGGAGACTTTTAGTCTCAATCTCGCCCGAATAAAGCCGTTTTATTATTATTATTATGTAATACTAGTTGCCCCGTGCGAAAATTTCGCAGACGATCGGTAATACTCAATTTCCTCAACCAAATACATTACAGCAACTACTCTAATCACTACAGACGAATACACAAACAATAAGACATGCCAAAAAAATCGTACCTTGATATTCCATGTCAGTGTCAGTTTCGACATACGTCGTTTGTGGCGATAGATTTGTAGAGAGAATTTTCTTTTAGCACTATAATCACGAATAGTACGCGTCATTTATATAACGACGTATATGCATTTTATCCTATACCGAATACCCCAATTCACTTAATGCATTTATTACATCATGAATTTAGACAAAAATACAAAACATCACTACCACATTTTGGTAAACTCTGTTCTTCAAAATGCCACTTCCTTTTATGATGTGTCACTAAAGGCTTCGTGTTTAACATATATAACCAAGATAAAACAACAAAAATACTTCCTGCATCCACGTTACTTATTTATTTTCTATTTTTTCTCTTCATACACGAAATATAAAAATAATTACTGCTCGTCTGCAGTGAAATTGCATCTCATAAATTCACTGAATCAGATTTATTCAAGTACTGAAAGATATACAGTCAGCAATTATCAGTTGAAAGCTTGTTGTCTTGCTGGTGTAGAATGAGAGAAAATGTTACTAATTTGGGAGAAGGAAGCATGAGGGGGAAGCATCTGCGGTGTGTCTCACTTTCAGAAGACCATAAATTGTGATTTATTGTCGAAGTGTAAAGTAAAGTATCGCAAATGTAGCAAACCCATTGCCCCGCATTATTTGAATGTCTCTCACACAAATATAGTAGTCAATCATAGTATTTTAACCCATTCACAAAACTTAGATTTTAAAATACTACTCTTACGTCTACTACTACACATACTATTAAATTGGTTGAGCATATTTTTGTACTAAGGGCATAGCGAAAGGGAATGGAGGCTTGGGCTTTCGTTACGCTTGTATTCCATAGAGGTGAGTTTTCTTGAATCGCAGGTATGATATCCTATTCTTTACTCCAAGGCATGAATAAATATAGAATACTATCTATTCAGTGAGTAAAATATAAACACTAAAAATCATTTGATACCAGGTTTAGGTATATAGAAAATTTGCAACACGAAAGTCTCACCAAAATTAATTTGAATTGAACGACCTAATTGTTTTGATCGGTATGGGGTATGACTCATAATTAGAACCTTACATTTTTTCTATGAATACTCCAAAATCTAATCATGATACTAAAAATCGAATATTCTACTATGGTCGATCTTAAATTTAAATGACCGAGAAGTAATACGATGCAACGTTATTCAAACATACCAAGCGATACTCCTGTGACACAAACATTAACAATCCGGCAATTCTCATGTTTCTGTAGTTGACGTTCTGCTCCCAAAAGATGTGAAGTAGCCGGTTTATTAACCTGTTATAGTTGCGTGCAATCTTAAGTTCTTCGTTTATGGAGACCATATATTACTTCCGAGTACTTTTTCAATCATTATAAGACCAAGTATTAAAATCACTTTCTCATTTTTGAAATTGTTTACACTCGTCACTAAGTAAACAAATTTAATCTGTATATAGCAACCCAGGCATTGTTTCGTCCAGTAAACAACGCGATGATTAAAATGTTAATTCAATTTGTTTAACAAATGGTGGATTTTTAATCCACCATTTCTTGGAACTAAAACATACCTAAAAATACACACCTTAATATTCTTTATCAGTGTGTTTCGATATACCTCGTTTGTAGCGATAGGTATCGGTATCTACACATCCAGTAACGAAACTCAATGGCCAAATAAAATGCCTTGCGTTTTCTAATTCCTTGCCATATGAACCCAAACAAAATCCCTATTATATTAGAGAACGTGAGAGTATAAATGTTGTCGAATGTTTTAAAAATTTACTTTTAGCAGTATAATCACGAATAGTGCACGCCATCACTATAACGATACATGTATCTTATCCTATACCGAATATCTAAATTCACTCAATGCATTTATGACTAAATGAATTATGGTAAAGATACAAAATATCACTGCGAGCTTTAGCTAAACTCTGTCGTTGTAAAAACCACTTCCTTTTATACCGGCAATGAAGTCTCACTTAAATAACCAAGATAAAAGAACGAAACATACCTTCTGCATCCACGTTATTTATTTATTTTCTATGTTCTTCTCTTCATATATGAAATATAAAAATAACTACAACTCGTCTGCAGTGATCTGATCTGGGAGAGGAGAGCTAGAGGGGAAGCTAAATGTCACACTTTCATACGAATACATTGTGTTACATTGTCAAAGCACATAGCATTCTCCCCGCATTGAAAGTCTCTAACATCGTTAATGTGGCAAAATAATACATTTTTGTGCTTCGGAGATAGCGATTGGGAATAAAAGGCTTTCGTTAAGCTTGTACTACATGCTGGTGAGTTTTCTGAAATCACAGGACATCCTTTTCTTTAATCAGAAATATGATTAAATGTTGAATATTATCTATTCAATGAGTGAAATATAAACAATAAAAATCATTTGATATCAGGTTTAGATATATAGAAAATTTGCAACATACGAAACCGGGAAGTAATATGATGCAAAATTATTCAAACATACCACATGATAAAACCGTGACGCAAACTTTCATATTCGGCAATGTTCATGTTTCTTTGGCTGTCGTTCTGCTCCCGCAAGATGCAATGTGGCTTGCTTATTCAACTGTTATGGTTGCGTACGACGTCGAAGTTTTCGTTCATGGAGACTGTAATGTTAATTGCGAATCATTTTATGCCCGAGAATAGATGCATTATCCGATTTAAAAATTTGTTTACACTCGTCACTAAGTAAACAAATTGAATCTGTATATAGCAACCCGGGCCTTATTTCGTCCAGTAAAAAATGGGATGATTAAAATATTATTTCAATTTGTTTAACAAATGGTGCATTTTTGATTTGTCTGACTATTTTTCGCAGGAACCTGACAACTTTTGCCATCAAACGGTCATTCATTTATATATATTGATGGAGTAATAAGGGAGAAAAGTCCCGATCACCAAAAAAGCATGTTTTAAAATAATATACGAGGGCTGTTCAAAAAGTTCCCGAACTTTATTTATCACAGCACAAATAATTCACTTGCAAATTATTGCTCTGGGTCTCCTTCAAAGTACTCCCCACCCCAATGTATACACTTATCCAAATGGTATTTCCACTATTTAAAACAGTCTTGGGACGCTTTTTTCGGATTGTTCATAAGCTCCTCCGTCGAATTTTTCTTTATTTCTCGAATGGTGGCAAATCTTTTTCCTTTGAGCGGGGTTTTTAGCTTAGGGAATAGGAAAATGTCACATGGAGCCAGGCTTGGTGAATAGGGTGGCTGGAGAAGCACAGTGGTCTTGTTTTTGGCTAAAAAGTCACGAGTTGCTCGTGTTGCTCCTGGTCTGCTGTCATCAGGCGAGGCACGAATTTGTCCTCGACTCGATGCATCCTCAATTTTTTTAGTTAGTATTTCGTAGTAGAACCAGTCGGGATGCCACACTCTTCTGCAAGCTCCCTGACAGTCAAACGTCGATTTGCGCAAACGAAATCGTTCACTTTTTCGATGTGGGGGTCATCTGTGGACGTTGATGGTCTTCCGGAAAGCTCGTTGTCTTCCACTGATTGCCGCCCGTCTTTGAACCGTATAAACCGCTCAGAACACGCGGTACGTTTCATAGCATGCTCACCAATAGCCTGGGTAATCAACTCAAAAGTTTCCGTGAAAGATTTGCCCAGTTTCACGCAGAATTTTACAAGGGAACGCTGCTCCTTCAAAGAGCTCATTTTCGCGGATCCGATTTTTCGCCGCACTCTACGATCACCTGTTCACATAAACATCCGTAACTAATGAACAAAGCAAGATATCGACAATGTGATTGAAGGTAGTTATTTGGGAAGCTTTTGCGGATACAACGCCTACAGGCAGATTAAAAAATAACCAACTGGAAGCACACTATAAGAAAAGTTCGGGAACTTTTTGAACAGACCTCGTATAGATAGATTATTATAATACTATTGTAACATTATTGCATATTGCACTATTATTAATTGCAATTTTATTGCAATTGTATCTGTGATAAGGATTTTGTATTGCAGTATTGAAATAATAGAATAATTTAATTGGTTGTTAGTTATAAACGTAGATGGTTAATTTCTTGTATCTTTTATTCTATGTGTTATTTTCTATGCTAAACGTGGAACCACCTGACGAGCCTTTCTCTGGCTCAGAGGGACCATAAAGTTTACAATGAAGAAAAATTATTTTATTATTATTGTATTTCGTGACAAAGTGAAATAAATAGAGTGAAATATGTCCGGATATTACAACCCGGTTAACGCTATCCCACTTAAGACAATTACACCCCCTGCCATACGCCACTGGCGGCCTCCGGGGTACAAATCTGAATCAAAAGACGCGGTTTTCGTTTGGTCCTCCAGAAAAGCGTCTTAACCGGGTTTTACTGTATGTATTTTCGTTCGGACGACCAAAAATCTATATCCGACAGCGTAGCAGGCTTTCTACGTCTGTCACCACATGTCGTTCGCCAATCCTCCGTGTCCTCCCACTTTCAGCACCCTTCCATTATCACGTCTTCCTTCCCTGTGAGTGCATTCCTATTTATAGAATAACAGTTGTGTCCCTCATCTTGGTTACCTTCTCCCACCCATAACACTTGGCCATATTTTTCACTTTAATTTTTCACTTTTTTACTTAAGTTCTGTGATGACATTCCTCTATATAGGATTACTATTCATCTATTTTTGGTGACCGGGGCTTTTCTCCCCTTACACTCCATCAATACATGCATATGACTGACCATTTGAAGGAGAAAGTTTCCCGATCTCTGTTAAAAATATCCCACAAATGAAAAAAGCACCATTTGGTCAAAAATTGCGTTAAAAATATTTATTATCTCTCTTCATATTTCATCAAAACATTTAAATGGCTGACCATTTGAAGTAGATAATTTCCTGGTTATTACTAAAATAGACTGACCAATGAAAAATGTATGTACCATTTGGTCAAGAAATTTGGGGAAAATTTGGGTCATCGAGTTTCGTTACTGAATGTGTAGATATCGGAATTTTCAAGTTTGGAGTTTATTGTTTACTTGGTTACATATATATTGTGGTAAATGGATAGTTTTCTCATCGGACAGTGATGTTTATTCACGGCCTTAGAATGATCGAAACTGGTAATATTATCAGCAGATTTTTGTAAGTAATGTTATAGTCTCCATAAAGGAAGACCTCGTCATACTGCGTGGACTTAAAGACATTTTAAGGGACCGGCATAAACTTGCATCTTTTGGGAGCTAACGACAACCAAAGAAACATTGCTGAATATGAATTTTTTGTCACACTTTAAGACAGCTTACATCGTCATTTCATTCAAACTACCCCTTTCTTTTAATTAAATTGCATGCACCCTAGTAAGCATTTGTGCGAAATTTTCGTACGGGACAACTAGTAATACATAATAATATTGATATAGACTTTTATTGAATCGAGATTGGGACTTATAAGTCTCTTCTTACATCTAACCCTTATATGAAAGGTAAGAGAAAGAGATCACTTGAAATAAAGTACACAGAAGAAAAGTACTGAATTTAAGAACCTATGTATTTTCAATGATCATTCATTTATTCCTATCTTTGATTAATTATTCCGTTTTAGACATATCCAAGCCTCTTTTCACATATTCCAATTTATTCTTTATCCTTTTCAATGCAATACATTCTCATATCTCACAGGATTTTATCGGCTATATTCAATCATATATTTTCAAAGTCTTCCTTTCTCTTTCCGACTGATTTAATTGGCAATTTTTATTACTTAACTGATATGCTGTCGTCGATATTGATTTTAATCACTGCAGTGCTTTCAACTTTAACGCGTATACACGCACGCACGGATGTAGGCCTCAAGCTTTCTTCAATTCTTTTTATTCTCGTTGCCAGGTTACTACTAGGAAACATCTCTTGGTGTCCAGCTGAGAGCTGCTGTTATCTAAAGGTTGTCATAACACTCAGCTGTAGTTTTTCTTTCAAAGAGCATATTCGAAACGTAGTAGGAGAGTGAGATTCAAAGATTAGCCAGTGGTATTCGGAGGATGTGGTCATCGAGAGTATAAGTGGTACGGTATTTTCCCTTATTCGACGTCTTCTAGAGTATTACTGTGTGATTTGAGATCCTCACGAAGTAGGATTACTCTCCCATCTACAGATGGTACACCATAGAACAGCTGTTAGATTTCAGAATTGACAAGTGTTTTTGGCTAGAATAATGATAGAAGCTTTATCTTTGAACTTTAAATTTTCTTATTGACAAATTTAAAATTTGTTGACTTGAGAAAGTTGAAATTGACTCTCATGAGAATATAGAGAAAAGATAGAAGTTTATGAAATATATGGGGAAGGAGAGTACACATTTTATCCAAAGGAAGGCATTAGTAAACGTTGAACATAGAAATTCAGTAATATATATTTTTTTTCAAATAAAATAACTTTCTATAATAAACATGGTTCAAAAGCGTACATTGTAAATAAAGTTTCAAATAATGTAATAATGAATATTTTCGTTCTCAGAAACATGGAAAATTATACCGTTGAATGATTTTTATGGAAACAATGTAACCAAACGTGTTATTGTTTTAGCAACCAAATAAACAAACACTATCTACATAGATATTTTGCGTGGAAGATACATATAAACTTTAGAAGAGATATATCAGTAGAAATTTTCAGTAGAAAAACATTTAGATATTCCATCATTTACAATACATAAACACACCTTTTTGAGTTAAATTTAATATATTTTATAATAACAATAATTTTATAAACTATTTTTATACATTATTTAAATAATGTTTGATATTAAATTAATTGAACAATATAATATGACTAAAATACAATTATAATATCATATAATCTTTAAGAAGTTTATTTTATTTATTTAATATTCCAAAAGATAATCAATACATGTAATACCCTAATAATAATACGAATTATCTTTTCGAAACAGTAATAATGACTTTATAATAATAATGGTACACAATGGTATTGAAAAATGAATAATACAAAAATAGTAATGCAATTATCATAATATTATAATAATAGAATATTAATGCATTGATAGTTACCTGCTTTGTTAATTATATTTGCACATGAATTAACAAATATAAATAATATAATAATAATTTGATAACTATAATACTATATTACTAAATATATTTAATATGTATCTTAAATAATTTTTTATGGGAAATTCATTAGTCCTTGAAATAATCTTTGAAAAACACGCTTTAAGACAAAAATAACACATCAAACGAGGCTCAATTCGAATTTTGAGAAAGAGAGCATAAAATATATTTAATAAATATCTAAAAAAAATTTAAGTGGAATTCAGTAGTCCTTGAAAAACACACTTTAAGAAAAAAATAACACATCAATCGAGGAACATTTCTGATTTTAAAAAAAGCGAGCATCTCCTCGGGGGGTATTTCTCTCCCGGAAATAAAAATCATGGTTTTCTCGTCTCAGTTTGACGCAGACCATTTTTCCCATTCGGCCAAAGTGTTTCTTTCCCTTGATATGACCTCCCCGAGATTTCCTCGGAGTTGACAGATATCCGATAGGACGAACATCTTTCCGTCGAATCCCTTGTCGAACTCCCCTTCTATTTCACGCCCTGAGAAGGGTTTATCGGCGAGGAAACTTCGTTGTCAGGAAGGAGCTTAGAGAAAATACTCCGTGGTCCGAAGAAGCGATATGTTATTTCTCACGGAGAAACATTTTCATATGGGAATTCGGATGATGCTCCTGTTACACCAGCTCACTTTCATTGCGTGAATTTCCACGTGATATTTGATACCAAGGCATCCAACCGAACCGGAATTACCGTTTATTTTTGCGGGAATGTAAACCGTATCCGAACCGATAAATTGAAAGAATGATACGCGCTTTACTTCTAACCGAACCAAAACGAAATTGAACGTTATTTTTGTCGGAGTGTAAACTGAATCAGTACGGAAAATTTTGAAATCCCTGAATTGTAACGAAACCGGAAACCGTTATTTATTCCGTTACATTTTCAGGTTTTTTTCTTCAGTAAACATTATATTGACATTTAAATGGAGAAACATCCTCATATGACATTCATCTTCGTACGAAAAATTGAAATATTTCAACACGCTTTTCTACTTGATACTAGAGTACCAAGCCGGAACCGAGTCTTTAATAAACGGAAAAAATACGTCATGTTTGCAGGAGTAAAATCCGAACCCGAACCGAAAATATCGAAATCCTTGAACCCGTAACAAAACCGGTTTCCGGTTTTCGGTTTTCAACAATTTATATTATATTTAAGAGAAGGATTAACGGAATTAAAAATAGCGACACGACTGGGACTCGAACCCAGGTCTTTTCGGTCAGGTATTCCAACCTCTGAACTACGATGCCGCGTCGATCTCACTTCTGTAACGGATACTTTAATACATAATATTTATATATATGCATCGTATTCATACAAGCATAGACATTCGAATGCTTATCAATAGATTTTTGGATGCATTATACCTTGGTAATGATTTAGGGAATGAGTGAACATCAAACCTTCTTGCTCTACAGTCAGATAGACATCAAGTGAAAACAGAATAAAAGATATTCTATTTCAGTTAACTTAGAGTGTACAATTCTTATTTACGTGCAATAACAGCCGAGTTCCAATTTATTTTATTTCATCTATTCATCTTGAAACGCCTAACTTTCGATACAACACAACAAGCTGTGCAGATGAATCTTATGGAATTTTAACGCAAACTTGATTTTATAGCAGAGATTTTGACGCAGTGCCATTGTGTGATTCTCACGAACTGCATAGTGTTCATTGAAATCGGATTCGTAATTTTTTGAATTTTCGCCAATATTCTTAGGTTAAAATTTTTATTAAATTACTAATCAGGATTATTTTTTTAATAAATACTAATCCTGATTAGTAATTAGAGTATTGATAAGTTATATAGTAAGACTATAGTAAGTATATAGGAATAGTTATATTTAAATGTTGCATATTCATTAAAAAATTGAAATTAAGACCCGTCATGCATGACTAGTACTTATAAATACAGAAGAAATACTTATCCCTTTTTAAAGGCATGTGTCGAAAGAAATCTTCCTTACCACCAAGTAATTAATTGCCCTGCCTCTTTTACCCTCCCAGCATTTCGCATATTAAAAACCGATCTCTTTAAAAGCGGAAATATATTCGCGATTCATGGAAGAGGCGGCGCGTAGAATCCGTTTCACTCATCATTTGTACATTTGGTTGAATCGGCCTTTATGCAAACACCGCAGGCTAAAGTTAAAACGCCACCTTTTGACATTTTACCAAATGATTAATATCTCCGTCTTTTTGGGGAAGGCAACGGAAATTCAGGGGGGAGCGCTTTTCGGGCTTAAAAGTAAAAAGGTTTTCAGAGAGAGAGAAATTCTGTCGTATTAAATACGCCATTGCTCAGATCACAAATGCCGTCACCAATCGAATGGCTAAATATTGTGTTAGGTAGCCAAATCGTTATGTATTCGAATGGTTTTTATAATAGAGCTCCATTTACTACTGATTCTGAATACGAATTATAAAAGGAACACGGCAACACCTACGCTAAAGATTATAAAGTGAATTTCTGTATGAGATATACATGTAAGTTAATGGTTGTTGAAAATTGCGATTCTTTACTTCTTTGGAATCAAAAATACTATTTTTATTAAAGCTATTGTAAAAGTCATGCGTATTTGGAAGTGTTTTCGTAATTATTTTTTTAGGATTAATTATGAATAAAGTTGTATGTATAAATTGATCTCAAACTGAATAATCGCAAATTATTAGAGTGCATTTTCATTTTATTGATCAAACCAATGGTTATGCTAGTATAATATCTTTATCTTTCTATATACCTTAATATTAGAATGATAGTAATTTGATCAATAGTATCAGGATTGTCTTAGTAAATACGATTTTTTTTTATTTTGAAGTGAATTCTCATGATATTTCTCTTACAAATGTAAGAGTTTGATAAAAAATCATATTCTTAATTTTAGCGATTAATCATCTAAGGGTTAAAGAAGACGAAAACTCCATTAAAAAACGATGAAACAGAATATCTAATGTAAAAAATGGAATATCAAATATTAAAATCAAAATTACAATACAACTTAATGTGCCGTTGAAATAGTTAAAAAAAAGATCGGAACAATCTGCAAAAATTAGAAAAAGATGAAAGTAGCTGAACGACTAGTTCCGAGTCAATATTGTCTTCATATTTCCTGATGATGACGCAATAGAGTGGAAAGCGGCTATTTAAATATTTCTTTTTCTATTTTTAGCGGATTTTACCGATTTTGTTTTAATTAATTCGCCAATTAATATGCGTTTCCACTAAATATCGCTAGAACAAGTTCTCTCATAAGTTAATACGGTGAAAGTAACAATCAAAAAGCAATTAGGTCCAAATTCATTAAGAAAGAATGGAGTCAAAAACAGTTAAGTTCAAATTAAGAAAGAGTCAAAATTAATAGAAAGTGTACAATTAAAGCATACATTTTATATTATGGAATGTATGTGATTCTAAGTAAAAGGAGAGAAAGACTCCATTGAAAAACCGACGATACAAAATATGTAGTCTAAGAAATGGAGTATAAAATTATTGAAAATTAATTACAATACAACTTAATATGTTGATGGAATATTTTTTTTAAATACATCGGAACAATCAACAAAAAAATAGAAAAAGACAAAGGTAGCTGAGCGACTGGTTTAGAGACTATAGTGTCATCTTATTTTCTGATGATGACACAGTAGTTCAAATCAAGTTCAAATCAGTCATGGAACTTTTTCTATTTTTAGTGGATTTTACCAATTAAAAAAAAATATTTTACCAATCGATATGGATTTTCGCTAAATATATCTACACCGAGCTCTTAATTAATTAATTATTAAGTTAATACAGTTAGAGAAACATCAAAATGCAATAAATCCCAAATTCATTAAGAAAGATTAGTGTTAAAATGAATAGAAAGTATACAATAGAAACATTTTATATTATAGAATGAATGCGGTTCTAAATGAGAAGGAAGAACTAGAAGGTACTGGTTTAATGTGGCGAATGAAATGCTGAAGAGAAGAGGTATAATTAAGCAAGGAATTAAATGGAATATAAAAATCAAATACGCAGGTGTCCGAAAAGAATTAAGTACCTGAAGATAGGGAATCACGGAGATGCATTTCGAAAAGTAAAGGCTAATAGCGTGCTTACAAAAGTAAGAGATCAGCTCTGTGGAAATCGGTGTCTGTATTTAAAAACTACTCTTTTAATACATCGCAGACGAGGATGTTCGAGACCCAAAAAGGCACGCTTCGATTGCGTCAGGATAGCAATTTATTTCCCCTCTCCGCTAGTTCCATCTGGCGATATCTCCCCGGATCTAAAATCTTCCTCATTTCTACTCCTCCGATTCCCATTCATATCCTTCCGAATTTACGTTTCGTTTCCTTTTTATTCGTTAAATGATTGTCAAACAGATGTGCATTTCATCGGAGAGTGCTTGTCGGAGATAATTTCCCCCGCACGCCAACGATCCGAAGGGAAAATATCGCCGTTCTTTATTTGATTCGTGGCTCTCTCCCGGATTGATTGACGATTCCATATTTTTCGACGTATTTACTCCGCCGTGGAAAATAAAACGACTTGACTCGAAAAAGGGGCGTCCGTAAGAGCAGCGCCGGTGAAATTAACGACTCCCCGCCCTTTTATCAAAGGCTCGCAAGATTTGCAACTCTCTTTTGCGTGGATGAAATCGCAAGCCAGCCAATGGTGTTCCCGGAGAGTGGTGCCTGTGGACAGAGTTCTCTCTTTCATACTTGTTTTTATTTGAGGCTTCTAAGTTTACATAAGGGTGTTTCAATAGACATGGAATAATTAGAGTTTTTTCAAGGAAACCAAAGGACGATTTTGCTCCTTTTTTACTTTTCGGTTTATAAAAATCTAATATCGGTTCAGGGTTGCTTCTGGTACCTACATGTATACATATGTATGGACTTTATTTGGCATATTGGGACTTTTGAGTCCCATCTTCCATTTAATCTAAATAATTTACATAATATAAAAAATAAAAATGACATAATAAAAATATACAAATCTGTAAAGAATTATAAAAAATACAAATATATAAATATATATATATATATATATATCTATGTAATATGATACAAAATGAAAATATATACTAATACGACACGGTATATAATACGCCTACGTCGAATCCTTCGCAGATAATCAAACTGTGATATTATTCATTCCGTTTTTTTCCCGGTTTACCGAGTATAAATAAATACCGGTTTAGATCTGGTTTAAGTTTTTCTGCCTGAATGCAACCCTTTGCAGATTGTCTATCCGTAATATATTTTGTTCCGGTTTTCCCACAGATTTACCGAGGAAGAACTAAGTTCGGTTCATTTCCGGTTTTGCTTCTACTTTAGCTTTCTAACATGTAACAATAGCTTCCGGTTGCAAGCTATTGTTACATGTTTAGGAAGCTTGCCTCTACTTTTAGCGGTACATATTTGCTATTTAATTACTATAACGCAATGTACTAATTAAATAAGAAATTATATTATTTTGTATATAGTATACAACGATACTGTTCTACACATTATTTTTCTCTAATCGTTGGTCTAATATCTACGACCTTTCCTTGCCTGTGTCCTCAGACATTTGTCTCTCTTGTTAACACCCGGAAGCCGGCCCTGGCCTTTTAAGAGTCTAGGAACGTCGTAGTGGGGGGGGGGGGGATGAAACACCTTCCCTATTGGCTAAACAGGATCTCTCGAATAAAAACGGAAAAGTCCGCATAGGTCATTACACCGCTCTATTCACATGTAGAAAGAAAGGCCGCACACTTTTTTGTCTCTGGATCCATAAAACGAACTTCCGCTTTCCTTCCTGCCGACGGATTCGCAGACACCTCCTCGACAAAGGCTTGCATCGCCTCCGGATGAGCCCCAGGCAAACAACGCGTGTGGTCCTTTTTTACCCTCTGTGTTTACTGGAATTCGCTCTTGGAAAACCTCTTATTTCTATCCAAGCAATCCTGTTCTAAAGCGATAATCCGGTTTCTTTCAAGTGCCGTATAGAAGGCGATTTTTACTGGTGATCAGTGCTTCCTAATAGCTATATAATGGTTCATTGGGATTTGAGTTATATTTCGCAACGCTACCCGGGTATTGGGTATTTTGAGTAGGTATATTTTATCGATAATATGAGCTTTAATACGTTTCCTTACTTTAATGAGGAAGATCAAAGGCGTTTCAGAAAAGTTATTTTCCCATCGCATTGTTGCGCGCGCATTGTTAGATTTTTACGTCATCTTTTTTTACTGAGTGATACTTATGTGCATCCATTGATTTTTAGGCAATTTCAACAATAATCGTCATTCTAGAAATAAGATTCCATACACCAAAGCCTGAATTAATTGACTTTTGTTAGGTTAATAAGAATGTTAAATATATGTTGTCAAAAAATTAAGCTTTAAGAAGTTCCCGTAAGATCACTTATTCCATTATACCTTATTGTTGCGCGTTCATTCTTAGATTATTACCTGATCTTTTCTTAATTAATGTTAATTTCATGTATCTTCTTATCAATTATTATTTTTTGATAATTACATGAATCTTTTCATTGTCATTGTTTGATAACTACATGAATCTTTTTATTATTATTGATTGATAATTACATTTTTCGCATGGCTACCCTGTCACTTCGAAGTTTTGCGTAGGAATATTTCATGGAGAAACTGAGCTTTAATAATTTCCCAAATGAAGATTTTTATAGGCGTTTAAGAAAAGCTGTTTTCCCATCTCATGTTTGCGCGTTCATTGTTACATTGTTGAGCATTGTTAGATTATTATGTCATCTGTTCTTGCTTAATGATAATTACATTAATCTTTTAATTGTTTTTAATTGTTAGATAAATCAATATTTTCATTTGATTAGATACTTGCAACAATACTGCTCAACAATACCCTCGCTTTTAGTTCAGTTAGAAAATTTTTTTACTTCAGTTAGAAAACTCAATTAAAAGATAAGAAAAAGCTAGAAAATTATGTTTATTATTCACAAATAAAAATTATCTTCATTTCATGGAGGAAAACCTACATATACTTCGTCCAACGTCATGAAGAGACCACGCAAATCTCATGGCACCGTGTATTCTTTACGGGAGAATGGCGCGCGCTGTTCACAGTGTTCTATCAGAACTCAGTGTTATTCTATACCGAATGTATTCAAAATCAATTATCGCCAACTTTCTTTTACTCTGCAAAAATTCGCAACAGCTCGCACCACTCTCTCATATAAGCAGGAAAATTGCGTAGGCACTCTCAATGAATTTATTTTTAAGCATCCAAACTATACCAATTTACTAAATTGCAATCTAAATACTAGTAATGTATCAAACACATTACTTACAATACGGATAGTTTATTATATCTTAGATTTTCTATATCCACTCCTTCTAAAATTTTCCATACTATTTCTATTAATATTTACATCATTTATGTTTTATAAATACAATTTTCGACAGGTTAGATGGAAGAGGAGACTTTTTAGTCTCAATATCGCCTAAATAAAGAATTTTTTGATTTTACCAATTAATATGTATATATAACCCATGCAGTAATTGTAGTCAGATATCATACAGAAATATAGGATAACTTAAACAATACACTGATATTAATATTTAGTTGAATATTCCCATAAATTATTCCATATATAGTACTGTTATTTAGAATTGACGACCTATGGCAAAAACCACACTCAACCGAAATGTCAATCTCTTTACTTGAAATATTTTCTTTTTAGTTTATATCAACTTTGTAAATTTATTAATAAACAATGCCAAACCCTTTTTAACAATTAGTCGTTTTTGTTTGAAACGACTCCAAAAGTGAGACACTATAGCTATTGGAAACTTCTACCAATCTTTCTTTCCTATAAACTACTGAACTGCGTTGCATTTTGTACGAACAGTCATTTTTAAGCATTCAGAAATTACAAGAGAGCTTTCTATCCCTTGTCTGAAAGTTTCTCACGGTTCGTGATTGAAATACAAAATACTCAATTAAATGACTTAATCATTACTTATAGTAGTTTGGAAAATAAGAATGAATCGGTAAGGTTGGCACCCTCTAAGACCCAGCGCCCTGGGCGATTGCCCGGGTCGCCCGCAATTCAACCCTGTACTGCTCTTCACCGATGATTGAAAGCTATAAAAAGTTGGATCCACAGGATAATTATGCTCCCTTTAGGTGAACTTCTCTCGTTTAAAGCACTCTGATTCAGTGAGGAATCTTAGAACAAACTACCTCACTTCACATTTTGCCTAATAAGCCTTGTTCCCTCTATAGGGCTTTAAAGTAATGGTGGAAGGTTTGGGAATCCTAAGGGTTGATGACTCTACAGACAGTTTATCCTAGCTGAAAGTTTTCACCTTTGGTAGGATTAACCTAGGTTTAGGAATATAACTTCTAGCTAAATAATTACCTCAGCGTAGATGAAGAATTGTTTGAAGTAGAGTTTTGATTTTTCGGTAAGGAGTCGAAAGTTAGAGATGAATTACCGAGCTAATCAGAAAATTGAAAAAATTAAGATAGAAATAACAACCTAGCCAATAAAAATGAGAACCTAGCCATAAAATATTCCTTATCAATTTCTGAATGGCAGCTTGCAGGTTATCTATGCCATTGTAAGCTTAGAACAATGGTTTCCAACCCTTAGTTTACATTCTGCCCACCTATTCTAGTTATAAATTTCGCTACCGCAACGGTAGTTTCATTTAGCGCTATGGTAATAATTTTAATACATGAACTTGTATCAATCATGGGAATTGATAAAATTAATTAACATAGTGCAGCCATGTGAAATTGTTTTCACGTTGTTACGTCAATGCCGTTATCCCTTTAAAATCCCTTCTAATCATCTAACCACCCACTAGAAATATTCAAATTGATTACTTGGAATGAATATTTCCCTTACCAGGATAGATGCCTGTTTGCAGTCATAGAATATAAATATATGAAATAAATTAGAATAGGTATAAGAAAAATACGTGTTTGATTCAATTGATATATAATCAAAAAATAAACACAACATTTCGACGTAAAATCATAAAAAAATATTTCTTAACAGGATGTTTATATGGAAGATACATAAAAGGGGTATAATAATGGAAATTTTCAGAAGAAAAAAGTTTGGATCTTCATTTAAAATATATAGAAGCGTTATTTTTTAATTAACGGTTGATTACTCATAAATTTAATTAGATCAATATCAAATCAAGCAAAATAAACACAAAATTTCGACTTAAAAAAACAAAGGAAAGTATTTCTTCACAGAACGTTTTCCCACGTTTGCTCTCTCTATGTGGCAGACTCTGTTTTCCTCATCCGACTTTACTTTCCCCGTTCGTTTGGTCCCAAAACGACTGCAGTTCCTTCTCACCGATTCATGGCTTAATCCAGACACTAAAACAGTCCGCATTCGCTGCACAGAGAAGGGCGGTTTCCATGGAGTCGCGAAAAGTACACAACAGTTTGTCGAGGGACAAAAAGTTCGAAGTTCACCTTTCTCTTTTCGATTCCTATTTCAGGGTTACGGCAGTCTCCCAAATTGGAACGGTGAAAAGCAAAGCACACGGTTTTGCTTAATTTAAACCGGATGGAGGTTTTCTAACTGGAGAGACTCCTCAGCACCCCGTCTCTCTTTGTGCAATTTGATGGAATTGCAACTTCGTTCCTTGGCCTCGATTAATTATTGGTTCGATGCAATTTCGCTGCAAAAGCTATCATTCCAACCCTGTCGCGAATTTTGTACGTGAATGGCGTTCATCTTTCGAGCGAATGAAATGTTAAAATACTGATTTTTATTCACGTATTCACGGTAGTATCCTTTGAAATATTTTGTAATTATCCGATGTTATCCTTAACCAAGATTCATGGTCAGGAAAGATCGAGAATTCCCCTGAATATTACTAATTTAATAATATCTCCGTCTAGAAAGAAGGCAAAGAAAAAACTGTGATTTCCACCCGATACATTTAAAGAAAATACGACCGGTTTCAGCTAAATCGCCATCATCAGGTAATGTAAAAGAACATACAAAATTATTATTAATATTGTTATTAAATATAACTTTAATTAAATTAACTTAATAATTTAACTTATTATTAACATAACTTATTAAAAAATAACTAAAATAATTAACTTAATATAATTAAATATAACTTTGTCTTACAATTTAAAAAAAAAATTGAAATGAGGAGAGAGTTTGTGAGGAAGGTAAAGAAAAAAACTTAGTATTTTCCACAATATTTATTTAAGGAAAAAACGACCAGCCATCAGCATAATATCCATACCCAGGTAATGCACAAGTAAATGCAAACATATATAGAGTTAATGAAAATTTAGAAATTAAGAGAGTGTTTGCGTCTTTTAAATTACATCAGTGGAAATCACTAAGATTTTTTTTGCCTTTATCAAGTCGTTTCACGAGGTCCGGCCATAGGTGATAGAATTTACTATTGTAAATTTAATTTTTTTCCGCATACTTCTGTTTTCATTTTCCTTCATGTTTCAACTATCTGCTATATTTTTATTAAACCCCGTTAGTAGTATTGTATAGTATTGTGGTACTTGTAGAGGTTCAAATTGTCTGCTCAGAGACTCGATTTGATAATAAAATTTGCTATCATCGTTTTTTGTTATCATATTTCGCATAATATTAATATCTGAACAATTCCCATCAATATTGATTGTTATATTTTATCTGATGGTTTGATTACTTAACTATCATATGGTCAAGGAATGGAACTATGCGCTCTAAAGTTATTTTAGAGCATTGTTATCTATCTTTGTATTAGACGTTGACTTTGTCCTCGGAGTATTTTTTTCACTCATAGTATTTTTTTTTCTTGTATTATATTGTAGTTTTATATGTAAGACTGTTATTATATTATAGTATTGTAATAAAGCTCTCCTTAACCACGCCGTAAAATCTATTGTCTTCTTTCTGTTTGGTGATTTTCCGAAAAATCGCTAAAATGATCAAATTCAGGGATGCTCATTCATATGTATTCGTATTGCTTTCTTTGAAATATCAATGGGAAATAATATGGAGGTAGAAAACTCTATTCTTGTACCGTAATGAAAGTCTTTGTTGCAGTAACTTAATTAAAGGAAACAATGACGGCGGTGGAAACAATTATGCCCTAGAATAGCAGGTATTATATGAGTCGAAGAACTGCTCTTTTCAATAATCGGCAATTTAACGAAGAAACCATGGCGATACTTGGATTGTTGTGTTGACCGTTGAATTAATTATGAACAAAAGATATAGATTGACATGAATTAATTTATGAAATAAGAAAATTCTCTGAGGAAAATAAAGATTATCGTGTAATTCTATTGAAAGTTGTAATTTCCCTGAAGGATTTAACCGCTATCTATATATGCACCTCTATCTTTCATTATAGATAAGTCACTCTCACTTACTGAATATTACAATAGCTATATAACCAGCAGCAAAAATGGTACCCTTATAATTTAAAGCTACTAACAGAATGTTGTTAACAAGATATTTTAACAGGAGTAAACTTTAACCTAAAATACGTAAAGAACTTAAGAAACGTCGAATTTTCTCCATGTAAGGAAAAACATGTCTACCTTATATAAATATATTAATTAAAAATTCGCTGCATTTTAACTGATTATGATTTTCTTCCTTTTTTCAGGTTCGTACCGTTCAGCATATTCTGCATGCACTGAGTTCCCAAATAGTAAGTACAATATTTATGATCCAGATTATGTTCTACTTTGTTTAAAACCGAATGGTAATTACTGCCGAGAATAATTGCATAGAAATTAGGAGCCTATAGCAGAAATTCGAACTCAATACGTCCTTTCAAGCATAGAAGCCTTCAATAATGAATAGTATCTAGATTACACACCAAAATATTTAGGAATCCAGCATTATCAAGCGCTTGCTACGACATATGTTCCTTCAATAGTCTTTCGAACTAAATACTCGTATATGCAACAATAGGAGATTGCAACAATGTCACAATCAAAGTACGCTCGACAAAAGTAATTCATAACAATGGTTCAATTAAAATGCATTCAGCCAAAAATGGAAGAACTATGGTTACGGTGGAATGGTTAGAACTAATTAAAACAACAATTAGAAGTTAGAACAATTACATAAATAGATTCGTGCAACAATTCTGCAAAAAGTACGCAAAAATACGGGCAGAGGCTCACAACCATGGTTTAAGCGAAGTACATACAACAAAATGTTGTAACAATGGTCCGAACTTTTAAATATGCATTAATGAAATATTGCAACGTTGATGAACTAAGTTGGTAGAACAATAATTAGAGGCTCACAATAATCGTTAAGAGCGTATGTATTACATACAGCCAAAAATGTCTGCAACAATGGTTTCAACAAAGTAAATACATAGAAAAATGGGGACCTTCAACAATGGTCCGTAAAAAAGCACATACTATATACATAATAGAATATGAACATTAAAGTGCGAGAGCAAGTTTGCCGTGGCCTCCTTAAATTTATCGCCGATATTTTACTGCCTTTCTTTCCCCTTGGTCGGGATCGGTTGTCCTACGTTTTATGTCCTGGCACATAAAATGTCCTCTAGCTCTTATTCCTACTCTTTATTGTCCCTTTCTCCATGGTTCAGAGAAAGGGGAGTCCCACCTGAGACTGATGTTTCATTTTATAATCATGATTGTGTCCTCTACATTCACTCGGATGGGGAATTGCATCACGCATTCGCTCTAATATACAAGTTTCTCATTAGGAGATGGGAATTAGAAATGTGTCTCAGAATACATCAACCGCATATACAAACTTTTCTCTTTCGTTTGTTATTCAATCATGAATCAGGAGAAGATTAGTAAAATCTTTGGTTTGGGAATCAGAAAAAGATTGGTAAGATTAGTACAATCCTTGGTGTGGAGTGTAATGTTTCACGGGTGTGAAAGGCGGGCGTTAAGAAAAGAGGATATTAAAAGATTGGAGGCTTTTGAGATGTGGGTGTGGCGTAGAATGGAGAAAGTAAGCTGGGTCGACAGAAAAACGAACGAGGAGGTGCTAGAGATGGTTGGGGAGAAAAGAGTAATGATTGAAGTAATTAGAAATCGACAGAAGAAATGGGTGGGTCAAATATTGAGAGGAAAGGGATTATTGAAGAAAGCGATCGAGGGAAGAATGCTAGGGAAAAGACAGAGGGGAAGTCAAAGACAGAAATTTTTAGACGAATTAAGGGAGTACTGTACGTATATAACAGTTAATAGCGTCTTTTAAGTATTAATAAATGTAGGTGAATTTTAAATGTATACTAAGCACGTATTTTGGCTCAAATATTTTCTTATTGAATTTGGATTTTATTTTAATCAGGTTCTAAATTAAACAGTCTTAATCCGACGTTCTTTTTTACACTATATATTCTTGTGTTTTCACGGTTTTTTCACACTCCTTCGTGAGGATTTTTTTCAATTTTGTCCACAATATCAAACTATATTATTAATTTTTCAGATTCAACAAAAAAGAAAACATAAATATCGGTTCAGTTCCGGTTTCTCCCCTTATGCCAACATCCAACCGGCTCTAAGAGATATTTTCCATTCCGAACATTGTAATACTACATGTCCCTATGAAAGTTTGTGAGATTATTACTAGATATCTTCATTTGCATTACTTTTATTATTATTACTGCAATTTTCAGAATAAAGGTTGGTAGTTACTGTTACAAGTGCTTAAAATTCCTTCCTCTAGATAACTTTCGTAAAGTTTTCACCGTTAGTAACTGCAGATCGGAACGAAATAATTTATTGTTATCATAAAACACCTCAAATAGAATAAAACTGGTGGCAGTGGTATAACCCTATATATATATAAATTTGGACTACATTGTCAAAAATTTACATGATGAATACGAAGGTGGTTTGAAAAGTTTCCGACCCCAGATTTTTCAGAAATCTTCAGAAAATTTTCAGAAAACATGTCGAGAAATGGCGAAATGTCGGAAACCTTTCAGACCACCCATGTAAATATACACATATATATTAATTGATCAATGAACTTAGGGGTACACCACAGTTGCTGTCAGGTATTTGCCCAAGGATGGAGGGAAACCCTTCGGGAAACCTCCGACAGAAAATAGCAAAAGAATAATGAAAAAAAACCAAATAATTTAAAATCTCGAAATCAGTATACATCAGTATATCAATTTGTAACATTAATGAATTAAGAATATAAACCGTAACCCAAATTTGATTGGTTTACAACTTCCTTAGCCTAGCTTTGAATGAACACCCTAGGGGAGGAAATTGCTAGGAAATACCTACCTTTCCATTGATCTGTTGTCCTATTTGGAAAGGAAAATTTCGCCACGTTAGTCTTTTGAGAGGGAGGTTCAATTTTAAAATTATGATCTTTTCTGCATAAGTAAGTTGGCCTTCTAATAAGAACTATCAGTTTCGGTTCGAGCTCAACAATTCCTGTTTTTTCGGTACAGGTTGGGTTTTCACTCCAGCCTCCTCTTCAGGCTACACATCCTATTCTTTAATCCTTCTAATTACAAGCATATGCTTCGCGATGTCAGTCCTTTATTTCATCAGCTTTAACTTCTGTCTATGATTCCCACGTGCTATAAGATACAGTTCCTATATTCATCTACATCTACATATGTACCCTGCAAGCCGCCTTTCGGCGTGTGGCAGGGGGTGCAAGCACCATGACTCTATTTTCCTAGTCGATTATTTTCGTGAATTGTTCTCGGAAAAAATGAATTCTTGAATCGACTAGTTCTAGCATCTATTTCTCTGATCTTTCTCGCTGTATCAGAACGGCCTATATAGCAAGGAGGGCGTATAATATCGGCTACATCTTCTATGGACGTGTTCTGTCTGAATATATCTAGTAATTTAAATCTCTGATTGAGCCTTCTTACTTCCAAAGATTCCTATCCTGTCTCCTGAAGCATCTGAGTAACACTTACCGATTAATCGTATATATATGCTGCATTTAACTCCATCCATGCCTCTCCTACGTTTCTTACAATTATATTCTGAACTGTACGATAGCTCCGAATCCTGACGTGTGGCAACCCTGGATGTCAAGTGTGTTATTTATGTAGCATTAACATATTGAGTAATTAAAATATTAGCAATGCAAATCATGCAACCCCTCTACTAATATTACGAAAGTTTCCGTAATGCTTTATTTTCGCATAATTCTTATCCTGGAAATCGATCCACCATCAACGCTTAAAAATTCTGCTGACGGAGATCGTGTTTCAGGGATTCTGAGGGGCAAAATGTAAAAAATAACTTGTACAGCTATCTTAGTTGCCAATTTAGCGATTTTGTCGTTGGATTAGCGACTTTTTCAATCTTTTAGCGATCTCTTACACCATATCTATCACATTGTGGTACATACACTCCATTTAAATTGGAGCACTCACATTCGTAAAATCTGCGGTAAAGCTAGTAAAAAGCTCCGCTTAATAAAGCGTATTGTCAGTAGATGTGATGAGAAAGTTAGAGAGCGATGTTATTTCTCCATGGTCAGGCCCCATCTCGAATACGCGGCAAGTAAATGGGACCCAGCGGATGAAACGGGTACCCGCGAACTTGAGAAAATTCAACGCGAAGCGAAACGTTTCGTTAAAAAATGCTACGAGAAAAAGGTAAGCGTCACGAAGATGCTCTCAGATACAGGTTGGGCATCATTGAAAGAAAGGCGGTTAGAAGCTAGGTTGCGACTCCTTAATAAATTTAGAGAAAGCACGTTTTACCATGAAGTAGTTGATATTATGCGACCGCCCCCTGTTACTTCGGCCGATCCGACAATGAGAGCAAAATAAGAGAAATAGACGTTAGAACTAGTCGATTTAAGAACTCATTCTTTCCGCGAACAATACGCGATAGTAATAGGCTAAAAAAGTAGCTGAATCGATTGGTGTTTACACCCCCTGCCACACGCCGAAAGGCGGCTTGCAGGGTATTCATGTAGATGTAGATACACTCTCTTCTACTATATTACTGCATCAGTTATATCTTTCACTTATTAAAGAATGAAAATAGCACCGGTTTTAATTCTTAAAAGACTAATTAATATTATATGTTTATTTCAATTAGCATCTTGATTCAAGTTATATTTACATAAGGTACTTCAAGACATTTTGTACGTTTGTTTCTATATTGGGGGTATTCCTATCTAGATTTAGCGACTTTTTAGCTACTTTTCAGGACATCTCTAGTGACATTTTCAAAAATTAATCGACACCTCTTAGAACCACCAAATCCTTGACAAAAGGTTCCGTAATCTGTTTAACTTAACAGATATTCAAGTAGAAGAAAGATAAAAGGAACTCGGCGGTCAATGAACTAAGAGAGATACAATGCTTACATGATCATAGTATTTGACCCCCTGTGATCATGAAAGCATTGCTTTCGAAATGCGCGTTAGGGATTCTGAATAACGGTTGACCGCTAAGCGATTATCCGTTTCCCGGGAATCGCCCTAGACGTTTGCCGCTGTCGGCGCTTGGAGAACCTTTGTCTCTTAGATATTCAAGTGTGTAATAACATACTTTTTTGACTTCTAGAGTAGCTTCCTTTCTGAAATCACATTTTAGGGGTTACTAGGAATGAATTTTGATAAAAAGCTTAGCTTAGTTTTAATTTTGATACTAAAATCCTCATGAGTACTCTACCCCTTTTACTCTACACTCTACCCTCTACCACCACTTTTCTTCTTTTAATGTTAAACCACTTCCATTTTATTTTTTTTGTAAGTTAATATATAACAAAAATGTTGTATCTGCACCGGTCACCCACCCACAGTATTTGATGGTAACAACGGAACATGTTTTGTCTATGGGATACCTATATTCCATCTTCATATCTAGTTCATGTTGTTTTATTTGTAGAAAGATCTAATGCTTTCCCGGTGAATGCTGCTCGGGAAATTTTCTTGGGTTATCAACCGGGTCATGATCGTGTTTGTATCGTTTTCAAGACGGAAAAAATTAACTTTAGTTCACTTTACTACTTTACAATATTTTCTCAATTTTCTCAAAGTTTTGCTCAATTTTCGCAAACCATATTTGCATCCCTATTTGTATCCTCGCAAAAAATCCTAGTTTATTAACTTTCCCTCCAGAACTTGCGTCAAAATTAAAACTTCCAACATGATCACAGGTGCCGTGGAATGTCGGCTTCGAACAACTTTGCAAAAGACGCGATTTGCCATAAAAATTACAACCTTAAGAACTTTGTCACTCGAATTTCAGGGCGCTATGTGACCTAATATTTCGGAAGTGGAGTTTGGTTTTCTTCAATGGAAATTTGATCAGAGACGTGGCTTTATGACCTCCAGCAATTCGGGTCAGAGCACCTGGAGCACCCTTTTTACTGTCTTCCTTATGCACGACTATGGACTAGATAAAAAAAACGAATTTTACAAGGCGGAACGTAAAAGTGGCCATGAATTCGTGGGATGGCGAACCACAGAAGAAAGGGAGGAATTCGGGCGCCACCTCCGCCGGTAATAAGGTCGTATTAAAGGCGCATAACCCAATATCATACGCGCCGTTTCTCCAGCGAAGATTGAAGGGGACACAGTGATGCCAACCCTAGAGAGAGTGTGCTCATCGGAGCCTAAAGAATCATCATTGTGAAAATTAAGTGAGAATTTTCTAAAATTAAGTGACAAAGAGGGTCGGTAAATGAAAAAAATCTTAGTAAAAAATTCTTAGTAAAAAAATATGACGAAAAGACATTCATTACACAAAAATAGTAGATAATGTAATTTTTGGCGTTTTTAAAAAATAAATTAGTGGAAATAATTTCCTGCAAAATCTCATTGAAGGGGTTCCTTCAATCACAGTGCTGCCAACCCTAGAGAGTTCACTATGCCAAATCATAATTCCACTGACGAATCATCATTCTGAAAATTAAGTGAAAATTTTCTAAAATTAAGAAAGAAAAAGAGTCGTTCTCTTTATATGAAAAGTAGGCCATTCTTAAGTAAACATGTTGAGAAGGCAATCAGCATTGCAAGAAATTAGTCTATTATCTAATTCTTAAAAGAATGTTTATTTAAAAATTCATGGAAATAATTTCCTACAGAATAATGTTGAAGGGACTCCATAAACAGTGCTGACTATGACTGACTGACTGAACCCTAGAGATTTAACTACGAAAAATTATCATTTCAGTTATTCTGGAGTTATCAAACATTAGTTCTGCTTTATTTACCAAGACTTACCGTGGACTACGAGAATGTTGCAGATGTTGATAATAAGAAATCACTTTATTTGTCGTAAGTCAACATAAAGGAGATACTTAATATAGTACCGTCTGTATTTGTGTGGCAGCTTTGTAGTAATAATAATTCGTTTCATGACACCGAATCATAATTTAAATTATTCTGCAATTATCCAGTATTAGTTTTGACTCATTTTCCAAGTTTTATCGTAGACTATGAGAGTTTTACAGATGTTAAGGATTTAAAGATCATTTTATCTGTCGTAAGTTAATAAAAAGAAGTTCAATGCTAATGAAAGTTAGTACTAAAGAACCGTTTGTCCTATTCAGTTTAAGACTGAAAGCGCTTATTTAAAAATCAAAGAGGCTAAATCTCTTTTGTCTTTTGGTCTCAAAGTATTAAAACTTGGTAATTTCCCGTTTGTAACGCTATCACGCTTATAATCCTGTTATTACTCTAAAACGTCTTAACCAGGTGTCACTTTAGATGGCAATAATGAAAAGTAATGTTTTCAATTGCCATTGTTGAGAAATTAGGTAATAATTATAATAAATTTTAATTATTATTGTTGGAGGCTTTGATAACTCTCTATGGTGAAGCAATTGCATTGTTGCTCTATATTTAGGATTCTGCGGGAGTTCTGATTGGTGCTTTAAGCGTAGTTGTCACTCTTCCAGCTGATGCTAAATTTAACTACCGTATTAAATTCTGTATAAGTCGAACTTCAAATACTACATCTGATGAAAAATATGAAGCCGGGATATATACGATAGGGATATTTATGGCCATCAAAATGAAATATGTTATTTGAGTTGTTCATGAAACCTCTACCGCATCTCTTTCGCAGATCATAGCGGACAAGATAACAAAATAAACATACATTATTTATAAATGGATTGCTACCCCAATTTTTAATGTGTCGAAAATTGAGTAATGCAATATAGGAATAATTCTTTTAAAATTCGGAGGACAACCCACACGCGAATATGCGCTGTAATTATAAATTTCATCCTAAAATAAATTACAGATCTCTGATTATTATTTCATAAATTATAGGAATTAATAATTAATCGTGCTCGGTGAATTAAAAACGCTCTCCAGCTTTCTGTTTACTCCATAAGGATTGATGGAATATTTAATTCATTTCGATGATACATTGCATATTATTCTTTCGGTCAATTGTGTAAATATTATTTTCAAAATCATCCCATTTGTCAACTTATCTTTCAAAATATGCTTGAACTTTCTTGAGAAAAATATTATATTTTTCCTTTAAATGCACTAAAATTCTTTTAAGACTCTATCTCACTTAATAAGTGGTTTTTCCTGGTTTTTGCCCTTTTCAAACGAAGCACGTGGTGAATATATTGCTTAAGACGCTCTGCTACCCGTTTATAACAAGGATTTTACATTCCCCAAATGCACTAAAATACGTTACATCCAAAGCTCCATCTCATTTAATAGTCCAAAATTTGTTTAAATTACCGGCGTTGTCTGATTCTTCTGCTTTTAGTACGATCATTTCCATCATTTGGTAAAAAAATGATTGAATTACGTGCAGCAAAAGCATTCTCACCAGAGCATTCATAGAAATGATACTCCATCATCTGCATAATTTCCATTCTCTAATAGTATCCCTTTTTCTGATAACCCTCCCAAATTTTAATCCTACCTTTTCATCTAATTACTTCCTCAACTTAGCCTTAATAACCTATTATGAATGAGTATTTTTCTTACTTTGTAACCCTTTGGTCCACCACCTTTGCTTAGTGTATCAGCTGTTAACTTGAATTATATGATGATAATGTGACCCAATACGGTAGTCTTATAAACAACCTATAAAGTACTATTACATAATAGTGTATGCAAAATTCTTAGTTTATATTTTTTGAATGAGACTGTTTGTAGAATATTTTCAGCTACTTCTTGCGAACTCGTGGTTTCTTTCAGGATTTTAACGTATTTTACCATTTATGTCTTACTTTAAGATGATACGTGAGTTCGTTTCAAACAGAATACTGATTTTCTATATAACAAGTGTACTTGACCAGGGTCAGCAGCCAAAAACTAACCTGGCTATCGGATATCCAAGAGTAATGGGTTCAACCTCGGTGAAATCGTTCCCGGGTTCGATTCCCGATGGCGGTCTATATGTCTAAATCTACATCTACATATGCGCCATGACTCTACTTTTCTAGTTGAATATTTTCGCGTATCGTTCTCGAAAAAAATGTATTCTTGAATCGGCTGGTTCTAGCATCTATTTCTCTGATCTTTCTCGCGGAATGAAAACTGCCTATATGCGCGAAATGACATCAGCTGTCGAAGCTGTTTGAAGAAAACTACTACAAAAGAAAGTCATAGGACTTACATTTTCATCAATGTGAGAGATGGAGTTAAAGTAACCCTACTCTAGCGTATGCTCTCAGGCTGTAGAATTCCAGCTTTTTCCTTTGGCATCTCATAATTCTCCCACACCGAACATCTCCACGAATCAAGTGTGATAACGTTGGTATCCCTGCTCCTTCTGCTATTTGAAACGTACGAGACATAAAGACGAAATCGGGAGGTCGTAAAAAAAAGAGAACTTTTTCCGGGGATGAATTTTATAAACGAATCTACGCCATATAGTGGTGCGACCATGCGCGAACGCTCCTGACTGCGGTCCAAATTCGTTTTATGGGGACTTTATTCCTGTTATCCCGAAAACCCAATCCCTCACGAGGTTATCGAGGAAGGAGCGCTGTATTTCTGTGGAAAGATGCGATCACATGGGAAATATTCGGCAGGTAAATCTCTCCGAATCATTACCACACATTTCTAACCAATCGCTTTTAGCCGTCTTGTGGGCGTGAAAGCCAGAGAAATGCGCTCCACTTGAGGGTATGAGCAAATCCAACCAAATGGACTGTACGCCCCCTTTTCGACGACATCAATGAGAAGGATTCTCCTTGTAGACTTACAGCGATAAGCTGCCCATTCAACTTCTGTTCTCACATGCACCTAATACCTCTACTTTGAAAGATTTATAAGTTTCTTGCCTAGAAAATTGTACTTACATTTTCACCTTAATTTAAGTCTTCCTTAGTACATGAAGTGTAATCCATTTCAATCTTTGAATATTTATCCAATTACGCTCGGGACTGCTTGCAAAATCATTCGTAAATTTAACTAAGCGATGATTAAAACGGGAAAATATACCCGGTCTGGAATCGAACCTAGGTCCATTATACCGTATACGTTGCCGCCGATTAAGTTTCGGTAAAGACCCCTCTAACTGTATGCTGAATTTCGAAACGATGTAGTATCGTGAAGGTACTATCATTCCAAATTTCCCATTTAATTGTAAGGCAGAATACATCTAAGTTTCTTTCCTGGAAAATTGTAATTACATTTTTGGTGCATATTTTAGTCTTCTAAAGTACTATATGGAGTATAACCCGTTTAAAACGTATCAGTTTAAGATGCCATCCCACTTAATACGCGGTTTGCTTTCCCTTCACACCCCTAAGAAATGCAGTGAAAATAAGTTAACACGAAACTCTCGGAACTAATATACAGTAAAACCCGGTTAAGACGCTCTTAGGAATAGGAATTTCTCCCGGTTTCGAACCCTTTCAAGCGAAATTCACTGTATAGATTCCGCTTAAGACGCTCTGCTACCCATTTAAGAAGCTGATTTTCCCAACCCCTGATGCACTGCAACCTGCCATAAGCCAATCCTTGGTCTCATTCGATAGACCAAAATATTTCACGTAATCTATAGCACCGTCCTCTCACATCTGCTAGTCTATAAAATGGTTCCTCACGATTCTTATGCGATTGGAATGACTTTATGGGAATAGAATGAAGATATCGCGAGGCAGAGATATCTATATTTCTCCGTCGTAGCCGAGATACTTTGAGATAGAGCGCAATCTATTCCATCACTTTTTCTCTCAGGACGAAACGTAGAATTAAGAGTAGGTCTTTGGCGTTATCTTTCGTCACAAAATTAAGAATTTAACACATCGAAAAGATACAGAAAGGGAGTATTTCGTGGTCGGTGGGACTGTAATGCCTTCACTAATGTTGTCAAAAAAAATCATTATTCTTCCTTATCGAACTTGGAACCGCTTTCACCAAAGATGAATGTGTTACCTTAACACCTATCTGTCTGAAAATCTGCTTAATAAGTTTATTTGAATTTTATGAGTATTATTCGCACTCATATTATACAGTTATTCTGTAGCAATATTATTAAGAAATGCATTAATGTATCATCGAATAAATTATGAGCTGTATTTTTGAATTTATTTTTAAATATATTGTTATATATATATATTGTTTAAAATTTGAAAATATACAGCTTCTGTAATCCAGCATAAATATGGAAATATTATTGGGAAAATTATTTTTTTAATGCGGAAGCTCAGAACTCCTTCAAACCATTACAAATCATAATTTTCGTAATAGCTTCGTGGAATTTATATTTAAATGTACTGTCAAATCTGCTGTTACTTTTCTTGCTATTTAAGTTGCTAAATTCCTATATTTCTATTATCACTGTACTGGTGACTTTTTTACAGGCTTGTCACTACGTCATCATTGTAAATTGGCTTATATACGCTGAATGTGATGAATGCATAAAAATATAAATCCCAATAAATATCATATTAAAATAATTAATAATACTAATATATTAAGTAATTAATTTTCTTGTACTGATTTTAAGTATATTGAATGTATACTTTAATTTTTAATATTTTTATGATTGTATTTCCTTGTAATATTAATGCAATACAATATTAATCAAACTAGTGACAAATTGGACAAACTAATAAATTCAAAGTCAATATCTCAACAACAAAGTACTTAAAATTTGATTGTTTTAATATTATGTAATATTATTATTATACTATTGTAACACCATTGCATATTGCACTATTATTAATTGTAATTTTATTGCTATTGTAACTGTGATAAGGATTTTGTATTGCAGTATTGAAATAATTGAATGATTTAATTGGTTGTTAGTTATAAATGTAGACGGTTAATTTCTTGTATCTTTTATTCTATGTGTTATTTTCTATGCTAAACGTGGAACCTCCTGACGAGCCTTTCTCTGGCTCAGGGGGACCTTAAGGTTTACATTAAAAAAAAATATTTTTATTATTATTGTATTTTGTGACAAAGTGAAATAAAGAATCTATTATTATTCCTCAAATTACCAACTAATTAATTAATTAATAATAATATTACTAAATACTAGAAAAGCATTACTAAATCCATTATTAAATATATTAATTTTGACATCGTAAAATCCTAGATCCTTTTTAGGTTCATTTCTAGCCACGCTTATCGAATATTTTAATTTTGACTTACCCCTTAACATCCCAAATCCCTATTTAGTGCACTCCTATCCTCGCTTGACCCTGAATATTCGATCCCTTTGACGTTCAGAGCCGCGCCCAATCGCCCGCAACGCATCGACGTAGACTTAGATATAGATGACGCAGACGCAGGATAAGTCGCCCCAATTAGCGAACCGTTTTAAAAGGTAAAACGCTATGATAATTCCAACTCTCCCAAACATCCGAACAACTTGACCTAGAAATGCGCGGTCTGGAACTGAGCAAAAGTTCTCATTAATAGTGATTCGGGTCGACATTTAGCCTTTAATGAGGGTCGCCTTAATAAATCATAGGAGAGAGAGAGGGTAGATGAGGGATAAAAAAAAATAATTCGGGGAGAATATCGGTCGCTCGGATGTTTATTTTTTTCAGCTCGTATATTAAGATCGCGCCCCGCTCAATCTCGGACGGGATGAGCAGGAATCTGGGAATACATTAGCCGAAAAAACGGTCTTTTTTGGGGGAAATCGTCAGTCATTTAGTGCCGATGGAGACATTTCCGAATCGGCGGGAATAGATAGCGGAATCGCCGGCCTTTCTCTCTCCAACGGTTGCGATATGGAAATATTATGCTAATGAGATCTTACGCCGCATTAGTTTAGATGGAGTGGCGTCCGAGATAAATATTATTTCGCGTTTTTATGGAATTTTGGGGAGAGGATGACATTGGGACGAATTGAATGGCGTGCGGATTATGTGAGAAGCAGGTGTGGCGAAAACTGGGGAGAAAGATTTGGTCATGGGAATGGAAAGGATAAAATAAAGGCGAGATTAGTACAAAAGGGGAATTGTAAAGTCAGAAGATTGGTTGGATACGTTTCTCTTTTACATCTTTAGCTATCGAAAGCTTAAGAGAGGGAATCAGGCTCAAGGGAGATTCTTAGAAGCATAGTTGCAAATTTAGCGATATTTTTACGCTAGATCTAGTAACATCTTGCTCTCTATCTAAGAATGCTCTGTTACGTAAACTTTCAAATGCGTACTCATATCATTCAATCCCTGACTTAATACTTAATCAAAATGGCTTCTATTTATGAAGATAAAAGGTTTAAAAGTAATTTTTAAATTATAATAACATATTAGAATAAGATAATATTGTATGTCATATATTTAAATCTTACAATCACTAGACTGATATTAAATTTCTTTGTTCTAATTGAAGTCATTTTATTCTAACTATTCAAGTGACCTTTTGGCTACCCTTTCGGATTCATCTATGAACATTTTGAAAAATGATTTGGCACATCTGCTGTTAAGTACTTTGCTTTGGCTTTCCTTCTAATAAATGATACCTGTAAATAATTTCCTGCTTAAATATTATTCGTTTGTGTAAATTTTTGCTGATTTTCTTTTATTTTTACTTCTTAAACTCATTCTTATTCACTGTGAATTTGTTGTGAACCATTGTTTTGGTATTCAATATAAAATGGTTTCGATACAAGATGCATTTACCTCCGTTTGTTTTTACTAACTGTTATTCTTTTATGGATTATTTCTATATGCAGTTTGAAGTGTAAATATGTTCCTTGCTTTTTGATTCCAGCCTTTTCTATAAATTTCAGTTTCTTATCTATCTGTAGGTTTCGCAGGTTTTTCACACCCTCTTCTGGGGTGTTTTCCTGCTGTGGGCTATTTTTCCTATCCTAGGTTTTAAAGCCTACAATATAAATTTCTTCCGTGCACTTTTCTTTTTTCTGCTATCTCTTTCTTACAAATTGACGAAGGGTTAGATGTAAGAAGAGACTATTCAGTCTCAATCTCGCCCGAATAAAGACGTTTTATTATTATTATTACTATTATTATTTGTTTTTCGCAAAATCTCTAAACAGGAGCTCGTATTTTCTTCGTCTCCTGCTTATCGTAGTCATCCGCTAAAATAGGATTGCAAATTTATAGGAAGGAAACTTTTAGGATCAGATAGAATTTCGTGATTGTAGTCACTTTGATTAGTGAATTTGTTTTTTATCAGAAGCATACTTGCATTATATGCTCCATGTAGATATCATATAGAAAATAATATACATTTAAAAATGAAACAAAAGTATGAGTAACGAAAACGATAATTTCCGCCACTTAAATTTGTATTCGATTTCGGTTCGAAATTTTGTCGAAAAAATTCGAAATTTCGTATATTCGCACATCTTTGACGAATTCCATTATTTAGCATCACGCATCACTCAATATCTTACGTATTAAAAAAAAAACACGAACTAAACTGAAAATTAAGGAAAGATAAAGTTGGCTCTATCCAGTGCTACAAGACAAATGGAAAAGAATCCATCCTCCAACACATAGTATCAGGAGCTCGTTGTAGAACTTAATCAATCGAGTGCTATAATCGTAGCTAGCGCGTGCAAAATCAGTTACGTGGGAGAAATTGCTCAAAAATTGAGACAAATCCCAAAAACAAACTGGAATTATAGAGATCGGAGACCTGCGAGTTTAAGGGACTATGTAAACGCTTTGGGGTATCCCTTTTCCATTTAGAAATAAAAGCAAGGAATGGAGGGAAATGAGCGGTAGAGGCAAACTGAGGAGAGTTTGCGAATGGAGATGAAATATGAACAAGATAAGAGGGAAATTTTCGGTTTGAGGAGTGGAGGAATATTCAGGGATGAGGAAGTTTCGTCATGATTTGAAAAACATCGCTACCATGAAGTGCATCCCTTCTATATTTAATCATAGGTGCTCTACCCGTGATCCGTGGGCCGCATGCAGTATTAAACTGTTTCTTATGCGGCCCATGACCTCTGTAGTGCTATATACATGGGTGGTCTGAAAAGTTTCCGACATTTCGCCATTTCTCGACATGTTTTCTGAAAATTTTCTGAAGATTTCTGAAAAATCTGGAGTCGGAAACTTTTCAGACAGCCCTCGTATATACTATCTATAAATAATAAAATATTAATGAATTGTTGGATGAATGAAATTTCATGCTCAAATATAGTTTCCCTGTGTAGGCATTTTAAACAGGTCCTTGGTATCACATCATTAAATTATTATTATGTATTTCGTTCTTCGTTTAAGGTCATGCATTGGTACACATTGTAGAAATTTAGAAAATTCTATCTTATTATTATATCCTCTTAGTAGTTGATTATTTTCTTTATAATGTTCAGAATTTAAATTTGATTAATATTTTATTAACAGCATTTGAGTATCTTGACCGACCTACAACTAATCCACGTTTCTCTAATCCCTAATAAAATTTAAAAACACGGAAAAACTAAATTTAGAAATATTATCTCAGCAAAATATCTCTATTAATTATGTTTATGAAATTCGGGAGTGAACAGACAGTTCATGATCCGGTCTAGTGCTGATTCCTCTACAGGTGACCGATCTCTGTATCTATAGCAACGGCAAACGGGATGTCTTTAGTTAGTTAGTTGCTAGGTGACTGCCCGTTGAATCTTCTGGTAAATTGGCAGACGCCTCAGACTTCACTGTGTCACCTGCCCTTCCGCCGTCGACTTCTCGACGTCTTCTGCCATCCTCAAAGCTGCACCAATGTTTTCCAGGATACGCTCGGTAGGGTTCACCCTTAAAGGCGTAACTCAAGCATCATGAGGTTAATTGACCCTTTCTGTAAGGAGGTGCAGCAACTCTTTGTGCAGTGAGCAGCACCTTCACCTTTTGTATGTGCGGGGAAGGATACACCATTCCCCAAGGGGAGAAGTAGCGTCCTACCAAGGTGTATAAGGTGTACGTATGTTCCCTATAAGAAGGAATACCTTGTCTCTCTTAATGGACCTAAGTTCGCTATGGGTCGACACACCGACATACTCCTAGCCCGACTTGAGTTAGCCACATCATCATGGGTCATTCAGTCCATAGATTGGTTGACTGCAGTCCTCCATTCCTCTCTCTCTAGGGCTGGTTCTATTACATACTGATATCTCTTCTTTCCTATATCTCTCTTTTTTTTGATTATATATTCGTCCCTTGCTTTTCCTCCTGGTGCTTTTCCCTCTATTTTGCCTTCAAGTATGTTCCAAACATATTTATTGTGTCTCAAGATGTCCAATCCATCTAATAGTTAATAGTTGTTAATTTCGAGTCCACACAATGCCAACACGGCTTGTGCCAGCTCCTTGACAGGTACCCTCTCCTAAGTAGATTTAACCTTTCGCCGAATAAATTGCTTTAATACAAATGATGGAAATGGAATGGATAGAAATTAATTTAGACTTTGCACAAGTGTGCGGCTAACCCAAGATTGTACAAGAAGAGAGAACTAGGTTCGAGTCCTAGTCAAGTCGCTATTTTTTACTAGTCTGACACTCACATGTTCTAAGTCAAATGTCATTACCATCATTTGTATAATATCCTTGAGAGAATTTCTCATAATAATGCTTTGTGTGGATTGGTTGCCTCGATGAGGACCCCTGGGAGTAGTGGTGCCATTATGTGGAGCACCACTTCCTTGCTTATGAAAGCTTTCGTTTACAGATGAGATGAGTTCATTTTATTTCAAGATACGCGAAAGTAATTAGGATTAGCAAATTACAGTTATGGTAAATGCACCCCCTGCCACACGCCGAAAGGCGGCTTGCAGGGTATATATGTAGATGTAGATAATTTTGTAAAAGTAACGACGAAGTTTCATTACAAATTAGCTTTCAAATGAATCCTGTAATATCATACTTCTTTTTCACAGTTAGGTGTAGTAGGTTACATTTTGTTAACACTAGTAATTATGTGTATAGACAAAACAGTGCAACTGAATCTTTTGGCGCATAGAAACGTGTTCATTTGTGGTACTTTATGTTTTGTACTTCCTGCTTTGATACTTGTTCATTTGCGAAACATTTCGTTTCCTGCTAACTGTCTGGGCATTTTACATTTTTCACGTGCACTCAGTTTTGGCCCGTGCACCCCAAACTGTTAACTTAGCTTCCTTTCCTCAAGAAACAAATGAAAGATTTACATCCCTGGAATATCTCAAACAGCCTTTCCCCTTTTATTTTTTGCTCTCTCAACTTCGTCCTGCATCTGGCAATCCGGTAGTCTCACGTACTACATTCATAAGTTTCGAACTCGTTTTTTCTTTTTCCATTCCGCCGGCTGCATCCCGGGCGATGTCTTCCTTCGAATTAACGGAGCGCAATCCAAAATTTAATTCCATCCCCTCTCAATTCATTTCCTCACTGAAAAAACCATTATGTTTCGACTCTGCCGAAAAAACTCCAACCTGAAAAACGTTCTGAGGGGAAAATTCATTCTCGGGAGCAAGACTTTTTCATATCATTCCTCCGATCTCTGGAACATTCTCTCCTCAATAAGATCTCCTCTTTTGAGGGGCTGTTTGCTCTTAATGTTTGCCTTCCCTCCCTCACTTTTTCCCCATTATTTTCTGCCGAAGTCGACTTAAAGGCGATCCTCTCCCTTGCTTTTCCTCCAGTACTCGCCTCGCAGGAGTGTGACGTTATCACTCATCGCTACTCCACTTTCCCTTTTTTTTTTAATTCCTTTTGTTCGGGGTAAATTGAAGGTTGGCTTGCTTTTTTAATGTATCGCCCACTTAGAGGTACAGTTACGTTGCTTTGTCTGTTATTAATGCACGGTTCGTTACGTGGAGTCTTTGTTTGAACGTACATTAATGTATACGTAAATGATAGTTTTTTTTTTTCAAACTAGTTGTAGAATTTATATTTAAGTCTTTGATTTAATAAAGCTGTATGTAAACTGTTTGTTCAAAAAATCATTATATGAATTGTAAAAATTGTTAACTGATGTAGGACTATTATTGTATAGTATTATTGTTAATTATAGTTTGTAATAAGGGTAAAAGATTGTATTAATGGTAACAAATTTTAATAATGGTAACAAATTGTAATAATGGTAACGAATTGTAATAATGGCAACAAATTGTAATAATGGTAACGATTTGTAATAATGGTAACCCATAAATTTAAATTGTAATAATGGTAACAAATATTCAGTGTTCAATATTTAACTTAATTAACTATCTTCAAATTATTCTCAAATTAATTCTTTTTCTAGTATCATAAAAGCATTTGACTGTGAATCTAAGTCACACTATATACTGAAGTAAGAACATACTTTTGTGTTCAACCGTTAATAACGGAGATTACATATGCTCTGATATAGTATATTGTATCTGTTAATTAATTTTGTAATATTTATTGCCCACAATATTGTAATCTACATCTTTCACCCTTTTATATAGCTTTCTCGAGTTTTTCAAACCCCCCTTTCTCTTCCTGGGTGTTTTCCTGATCTAAACGTATTTTTCCTGTTATAAAAATATTCAAAGATTCTTCCATTCCTCGAAACCATTCTTTATTTTCTCATTTCCTTTCTATTGCTACCTTTCTCGTTAAAAATCCGTGTATATTATATTTTATATTCTTGTTTAATATCCCAGTTCATTGAGTGTGTATTGTGGTACGTTCAGACAAGGATTAACTGGAAGACGGGACTTTATAGTCCCAATTGTCCGATGGAGACGTTAAAGTATTGCAGTTACCCTACCAAACTATAATACTGTGATTATAGTAATCAATTATATACTGTGATGATATGTTCTTTTCACCAAACGAACGGCCATTTAATCATGAACGTTACAAGGAATACTGAGACTTCCCAAGCATTCTAGTAAAACACGATTTTTCCTTTACCGAATGTTTAAAATGCATTCTATACGGCTTTCTTCTTATTCCATTGTAGCCACCATTACAGGTTAAAACAAAAAATTAATTTTGAAAAAATTAATTATCGGGAATTCCCGAGAATTCTCGGGAAACACGATTTTTCCGTTCCCAATTCACGAAGGTTCAAATTTATTCAGTATTGCTTTCTTATTATTTTATTTTAGCCAGCGTTGCATATGAAAATGAAAAAAAACTTAAAAAAATATATAAAACTTTTAAAATATAGTCCGGGAATTCCCGAGAATTCTCGGGAGAAAATATTTTCCTCTCCCGATTCGTGAAGTTTTCTAATGTCGAGATTTGTAAAACCCTAATGAAAATTATGGGAGATTATATCGAGGTAATTAGATTGCTTTATAGCTCACTAGGAAAAAGAGAAGTGTCGAGTGATTTTAGGGTGCGAAAATCTCACGATTCTGTCCGTAAAATTTTACCAATTTCAACGAGGCACTACATATCTGCGAATGGCTGAAACCAACGTCCCTCTTCCCCATCAAAGACTCGGAGAGAATGCATATTGCAACGTGATCTTCGCAGTGGAACCCGCCTCAATAAAAGAGCTCTTCTGTTATAAAAAAAGGGCTCCGTTCACGAATTCGTGAATGGATGTCATAGCGCCACCGCAAAGAATTTTTGTCTCATCAATCGAATTTCGAACAGGCTCTCGCGAAAACGGGATTTTCGCGAATCTTCTCGCGAACGTAACTTTTGCGAGAAATTTCGCGAGGATTCACTTTGTATTCCAGTTTTTTCGTTCCCCATTCAGCGGAACGTGATTTTTTGGATTTGAAAGAATTCTCTCTCTACTGCGGAGGATTTGAGATTTATGCGCCATCGGTGAATCGGCAGCCAATGGAACTGATAAAAGTTATCGATGGAGCTGAAAACTTCAGAGCTGTGAAGTAACAGATCAGAGTGGAGTTCCTTTTTTATCTCTCTGTGAAATCATCAGCACGAAGGCTGGTACGAGCCTATAGAATGCTATTAATGGAAAAAGTTGAGGCGATGTGTAGCACAATGATTCCATGAATAACATTTCTTCGGCTTTCAATAGTGATTGAGCAGGATTCATGCCATTATGAAGTATCACTCCTACTTCTGAGTATTTGACTTTCCCTTTATGCGAGACACGCAAAGAACTGCCAAAGAAACCTTAATAAAATATTTTTAACTTTTCTTATATTAAAAATAATATTAACAAAACCAGCAAGTATTTTCTCCTGTCTGTATCATTGTAATTGATTCAAATATTAAGGCATAGAAATAAAATTTACGGGTAGGAAAATGAGCTGCATGATTTTTAATATGATAGTGCCCATAGCTTTGTCGAGATTTGGTTCGTTTTCTGAAGATCTCATAAGTAATTCCAAAAGCTCAAGTATGTGAAGTCATAAGTGCATTAAATCTCATAATAATAATAATAAGTCTTAAATAGTAGACAATAAGAAAAATACACCCATCCTCAAGTATGATTCGCCATGGTCCAGCGACAGAAATTATTATCAAAATCTGTAATTGCCATATTCATAGCTCGGTGAATGAATAAATGTATTCTTTATTAAGCCGAGGTTAGGCCAGTTAGCTTCTCTTCCACCTAACCTCAATTTTCAATACTTTAATATTTAGATATGGAAAAAATGAAAATGAAACTTCACGAAAATATTATGTTTTTGGGGAAAAATCTTCTTAACTAAAGGTTGGAAAAAACAAAAATAACACTAAAATGTAGAGTGCATTATGCCGAAAAAATAGAATTATTACTACTTAAAATTACAATTCAAAATACGGTGAAAGCTATGATCTAATAAAATTTAAGAGAAATTGAAAGGTTAGAATCAAAATTAATACGAAGCACTCGGTCACAATATACATATATCGTTTTGTGCTGTATTGTATATATAAGTTTTCGTTCTTACGGTAAGTTCATGTGCCCCCACATTCCCCATTTAATTCCCTCTCCCTCAATTGTTGGTAACTAATCCCAGCCATTAATTATCCTAACAAAATTCTGTCTTTGTCTACCCCTCTGTCTTTTCCCTAGCATTCTTCCCTCTATCGCTTTCTTCAATAATCCTTCTCCTCTTAATATTTGACCCACCCATTTCTTTTGTCGATTTCTAATTACTTCCATTAACACCATATTCTTTCCAGCCATCTCTAGCACATCCTCGTTGCACACACCATCACCGTTTACTAGTAGAACCTGTTAGCTTCTCTAATATCCAGCGGGATATCCTAATAATAATATCCTATTCATTACATTATATACATTACATTATATACATTACATATTATATTGTGCATACATTATTTTGTACTGTGTTGCACATTGTATATATTTCTATGGTGATCAGCCTAGAATGCGGAACCAAGATAGCGGTTTTCCCACTTGAAGAAGTCATCAAATCCACTGGAGAAGTATCAAAACGCGTCCTCAGCCGCATTTCGGTCCATTTTAATTCTAGCGCCCCCTCACCGCATCATTTTATCGCCAAAAAAAGCGAAGAGAGCACTTCCCTCTTCATAAAAATAGGATTAGGAGCTGTTTACCGAGCCTCCGTCATTACTCAGACGTCTATTTTTTGTGCCTCGGATAAATAGGGCGCAGGAGTGGAGGAAAATGGGCCGGAAATGGACGTATTCTACTGGTGTCGGGGGAGAGCATCAGTCAAATGGGGCAGCATTCCTCTCACGCGCGTGGGTTCAGTCGTACGCGAGTTTTTTTACACCGGGTTGGATTTGGAATTTGTGCAAAGTGTCGCCCATTTTCTATCCCCCATTTTCCGTATTACGCGAATATCTGAGGGGGAGAACGTCTCATTTTTCAGTCGGCGTTTGAAGTTGGAAGCTAACTCGACTCAGAAACGGTCTAACATTCAGCCAGTTGCGTCTGCACGGCATCTAAACGTTCGTGAATGAGGGATAAATGCATGAGATGACTGGGGTGATTCGCGTTCTGGATTCTCTACTCCTACTTTATCTTTTAATATCTCTGGTGCGTTTTCTAAACTGCAGCTTCTGCTCTCCTTATACTTCCAGTTTCCTTTATACAGGTAATCGTACACTTACGAACTCTCGCATCAATGAACGTTTACCATGTCCCTCTTTAGATAGACACAAGTCAATGTTTGCCCATGTAGAACAATGCTTCATTCGGTTATCAGAATATTTCGCAAATACAGTGAAACCCATTAACGCTCTTCAGGAGACGAAGCGAAAGTCGCGTTATAATCTGGATATGGTCGTAACTGAGATATTGAAAATGTTCATTTCTTGTACATCGTAAAACTAGAGGTCAAAATTCTAAGATCTTCATTAATCATAAAAAAATTAATAAATGACATTTTAATACGAAAAAGAATCATCCTTAGCTGTAGATTTATAGAGAGTCATCGAACTATCGTTGTGAAATACTGGCTGCCTTCTATTCATATTTTTGGAAAATGGTCTGCTTTTCTCGCAAAGAGAACGGATTATGTACTTAATTTTGGTTAATTTATGCTCTATAATGAAGAAATTTTTACCTCATAGACGGTTAGGGAAGAGTAATGAATATTTTACCAGCAGTAGGGAGAGGGTATCACAGAACAGGGTCTCTCCAAGACTTTGCTCAACAGCCTATAAATCACTGCATTATTTCTCTGGTTTATTCGATATATTTACAATTGTGACGGAAGGAATCACACCCAAGTCAAATTTTAACCTAACGTTCTGTCCTGTGAAAAAACCGATAAAGAAGATCTCTATCTAAAGTTAGAATCAGTTCTGACAGTGGAGTTAAGATTGTTCTCCTTCGTGATGTCTTCATTTAATTTTCACAGACATAGTCTTCCAAACAAGGGAACCCGTTAGGGGTTAGGTCAATTCGCAAATATGGACTTCCACCGGGAATCGAACCCGGAACCACTTTCACTGACCACTGGCTATATGGGAGCCCTTCACTGCAATCTGAGTGGACAGGGAATACAAGAGCAAACAACCTGGATTCCCTGTGGTATGTTAAGCCTCTTACACTCCCCAGGGATTTTGGTAACTAATGGTGGATTGAATACATAATTACATCATTAATGCTTTAGATATAAGCACAAATCAGCCGTTTCAAAACTTTTGGTATTCAAATGTTACCAGTTAAAGATATTTTGTCGAAGATTTTGTGAACTTATTACCAAATTAATAAATATTATTTTATTGATGCTATCAAAATTCCGAAATGTATTCTATGTGTCCCGGATAGCCTACTCAACAAGATATTGTAATCATCTTAGTCATTTAGTTATAAAAGTTGGAACTACCTTTTGGAATGATCTAGCGTACCCCAAAGTTTCGTTATTGCTCAAAGTTTTCTTTCCCTTTCTTTTCTATTGGGGCAGTTTATTGTGTTAGAGCAGTTGGTCCGATCATAGGTTCCGATCCCTCCGAATTAATCCATCTGGATACATTACGCCGCTCACTTGTTGAACACTTGTCTTTTCCCATTCACTCACTGTCAGTCATATCTCCGGAAAGTTCTCAAAACACGGTCATTCTGTGCAGTCTTGTATAATCAACTTTGATGTACCTGATGTCTAGCTTTAGATATGTAGGTATACACGTAAACCCTCGTATCAATATACATTAGTATCACGAAAAACTTTTATTTTTGAAATGCCAAATTTTAAGTCGATAAAATACTGTCACGATGGTCAGATATTTGCCAAAAGTAAATTTAACCAAACTAAAAAATATTTAGATCTCCCTATTCTAAATATGTTTCAGTATTTCAGTAAAATATTTAGATTGTGGATATCATTTAAACATTTATAATTTGACTAAAATTTACGCCTCCCAGGAACCATTTAACCACTGATTTAGTAAAATCTTATTCTCTATTATTCTCTAGTGCCAAATCTTTGACAATTAATCGTGCAAAATTCGTGTATTATATGGGGATAAGGGAAAATAATGTACGAAATTTGGAATGTTTTGTTATTTCATTGTTGTTGTTTTATTTTTAACTTATTTTTATAATTTATTGTCGTTATTTTATTTTGTTTTTCTTGTTTTTATTTTGTTTTTCTTGTTGTTATTTTAGTTTTATTGTTGTTATTTTAATTTTATTGTTGTTATTTTATTTGATTGTTGTTACTATATTGTTGTCTTTTTATTGTTAGAAAATATTTTGTCAGTTTATTTGTTTGGGATACGTAAAATTGTTGAATGGAATCAATTACTTTCAATTTAGTAGAGCGATATTTTCTCACTGGGCAACTAGTAAGTTGCATACAAATTATTTCTTATTCCACTTATAATTTCATTATTATTTATTCGAATCAAGAAGTCTGAATCCAAAAGAATTGCATACTAAAAGGTGACGGATAAGCACCTTAATAGTCGGATAACGAACCGTTCATCATCATCAAAGAGAGAGAGACGTCTCATCTGCCAGTGTTTCCCGTTTTAACCTATTGTTTTATAGAACGATGAGTGGCAAATCTACCGAGATTAATGGATCAGGCGATCCAAAACAAAATCGATTTTTCCCGGAATGAAACAAATTCTGGGATCGGCGGCTAATGACCCAAATTGAGCGAATGACACCGGGGATATACAAACAATCGGAGGATTAAAGATGAGTCATCTAGAATTAAACTTCGACAACTATCCAGGATCGGTGTCAAAAACGAATGAAAGTTTGAGGATGTCTTTTGAAACCAATGGTGGATGACTCGTCGTATCATATGGGAATTTGGGACAGGAAGAGATATTTTTAAAAGAGTTCCATCCATAAATGTCACGCTGTTTCGTTGAATCATACACTATTGCTTCACTTGTTTATTCACAATACTCCTCCATTGTTTTAATCGTTTTTTATCTTTAATTTCATCCAATATCTATTGCTGCTATTCATTTTATTTTATCTTATATATATATATATATGATATTTTTTATATTTTTCATTATATTTTATTATTTTATTTTCTGATATATTTTCTGATATTTTATTATATGTTTTATTAATATATTTTATTGTATATTTTACTATTGTTGGTATAAAACGAACGAGGAGGTGATAGAGATGGTGGGAAAGAGAGCGGTATTGAAGTAATTTAGCATCGAAAGAGGAAATGGGTGGGTCAAATATTGATAGGTGAGGGATTACTGAAGAAAGTGATCGAGGGAAGAATGTTAGGGAAAAGACAGAGGGGAAGACAAAGACAGAAGATGTTGGATGACTTAAGGGGTGTGGTAAGTTACCAAGAAGTGAAAGAAAGGGCTTTGTATAGGGAATGTGAGGGCACATACAACCACGGAAAGGAAGAACACTTATGTATATATTTAATTATTTAAGCTAACATCATCTCGTCAGCGTCATTTAACCACATTCAGAAACTGTACATCGGTCTTCCTTGGTGTAGAACCTTTTACAATTGATATAATAATTGAATTTATATATTATATTTGTATTATACTAAACCCTGTAAAGTAGGCAGCTTGTATATGCATACATGCGTGTGTATGTTCGCCTAAAACCCGAGAACCAAAATTTGCACAACATTCAGAATGAAGTAAAATTGATTTCTGATAGAACAGAACGAAAATAGCCATACTTCTATAAGGAATGCACGAAGACATGAGATTTACGTGGTATCTTCATTACATTGAACGAAGTATAGTAGCGTTATTCATAAGATATTTTAGATTTACATTTCTACCCCGTAAGCCACCAGTGGCGTATGGCAGGGGTGTAATGACACCACCATTATTTTTTAATCCACCCTATTAGCTTCTCTAGTAGCCCGCGGGAAGAACGACCAAAAATAACTATCTGTCCTTGCGATTTCCTCCTTATAACGCTTTGCTGATGCCTCTTGGATGTGATTGTGCTCGTTACTGACTGGAACCAAAATTTCACTCACCTAGATTCACCTAGTCCATAAGTTCAGAACCGAGGAACTTTTCAAATAGTACCCTCGATTAAAGTAAGCTTTTACTCTCAGCCTAAATATAGCGGATGAATCATCACACTCGAATTGCTTTCGTGAACTCAAATAGAATCCACGCCTAAGGAATAGTATAAGAATAAATCAGGGATAATGCAAGCTCCGGAAAATAATCACGCGGAATTTGATTTGTGGAAGATACACTTGTAGGCCTTCATAAGCCTCAGGAGAGGAGACTGCATTCCTGGTTTTTTATTTGGTCCCATGGCGAGTGATGCGATATCATCTCGGCCGACGAAGCGAAGGCGAAAGAAAAGGAGTGGAATGGCTCTCGAGGGATGAAGGAGAGAATGGAGAGAATTTTCCTCTCTCTTTCTGCCTGCGTACGGCGTACAAGCAAAGTCGCTTAAAAATGTTCGTAAAATGACCGGATTTTTACCTTACGATTAAGAATTACTCGATCGAATAGACGTAATTTTTTTTGTTCTATTCTTTATGTCAGTACCTTTCACCACTCTTAACTATGTGAACTTAAATTTTTTAATGGCTTTTCTTTTTAAATTTTCAACTTTTGTGAATCTTCTGAAATATCCGTTGATTCAATTTCTGTAATTGTCCTTCCAGATAATGAGTAATAGTATATAATAGTATAAGTAATCATAATGAGTATTTATTGATTTTTCTTATGTAAAAGTATATTGGTCATGTAAAGTGTACTTTCTTTTGCTTTCAGCTCTCTTTATCTGCCTTCTCTTTAAATTTAGCTAACTATAGCTGGATTTCGCAGGTTTTTCACACCCCTCTTCTTGTGGGTGTTTCCCTGCTGTGGTGTATTCTTTTCCTAAGCACAAACTTAGGTTTTTAAGCCCACAATATAATTTTCTCCCGTGCACTTTTTTATAATATCTCTTTCATTTAATATGACGAGGGTTAAATGTAAGAAGAGACTCTCCAGTCTCAATCTCGCCCTAATGTAGACGCTTTGTTATTATCATAAATTTTATTAAAATTTCACAGAATCAGACGAAAGATTTAGAATAATCTTGGAAATACATGATGGAAAGAAACTAGAACATTTTGTACTTTTTCCACAACTTTTAATTTAAACAAATAAAAAACGACTGTTTTGGACGAGTAATAATCAGCATATGCTTGTAGCAAATTTTTTGACAGATGATGTCGGTTCTTTGTCGAAACTGTTATTTTTTTATCCTCATAGTTATGGAAAACGTAAAAAAATTTCAGTATCCTTTTTAAATGTCCGTAAATTCGATTCCTGTAATTTTCATTCCTGACAATTCATAATGTGTATATACTGTATTTTCTTATGTAAAAGCATTTGTTCATGTGAAGTGTACTTTATAATGACCGTTTTATAGACGATTTTTTCTCCTACCATTATAATGTAATATCCTCCTGAAATTTTGGTAAATCATTTCTAGATTTTATTATTTTCATTATTCTACACTAAATTTTGGAATAAAACTTACTTGCAAGAGAGTTAGATTAGAGATGCACATATTTACTTAACCGTCATCTAATGTGAATCACACCTTGGAAATTATTGTAGGGAACCTAAGATCAGAATGGAACAAATAAGAGTTTATGACTTTGGTACAAGAATTTCAATCTTTCCGATTCGTTTCTGTATTCGTTCTGGAAAAAATAACGATTTTTTCGGTTTCGGTTTTCGGTTTGATTCCGGATGGTTACCCTAGTTTACACCCCCTGCCACACGCCAAAAAGCGGCTTGTAGTGCATTGATGTAGATGTAAAAGTATATATTCTTTGCGTAAACGAAGCAATGGTAATCTATTGTGTCACGCAGACAAAATTAGTTGCAGAGAGAGAGAGATAAATGGCTGGAAATGGAGAACACTGCCTTATTAAAATTCCCTTTACGTTTTCACTCTATTACCCACTAAATATTTACCGTTCGGCGAATCTGGAATGAGTCCCTCCACTGTTTTGGGCTTCATAGTTAGAAATATTGACGTCTCCGCATGCCGTTGTAAGCTTTGGATCCAACCATCAAATATTCCCTTTCAGCTAGTGAAGAATAAATCCGGAGTCGCATAATGAGATGGTTTTCGAGCAAATCCACATATGTCAGCTGGCACTTCAAGCTGATAAGACCGTTGTGATTAAAAATAACCGTTTAATTTGTGGGTGGGATGATAAAAGTTTTACCTGTGAATCTCCTTTCCTTACCAAGGTGTTATTCAAATAACTTCTTCATAACATCGCTTTCCGCATGAGTGTTTCATTCTAATATTTTTATATATACAAGTTTAGTATATATTTTTCCTGTAATGGAATTCTACAAAGTGACGGCTAACTCAATAGATCTTAAATGAGCGTTTCAGCTCAGTCCTAGCCAATAGTTATAGCTAATGAATTTACGAGAGTATGCTAATGAAAATTTCCGCCTAGATATGCTTTTTAATTGATCTAACTACTTGGAGTAGATTGACCTTTTTGCTTGACAATATGAAGTCTAGGGCCTCAATGTCTATGGGGCCTTCAATCAATGTTTATGCTGTTATTAGCATGCCTTACACATGCCTTCATAAGATACTCTAGTATCTGAACTACCATTCAACAATTTTCCTTGTAATTCTACGATCGACTAGTGTATACGGATGCTTCAGGAATGATCTCATATAATCTGGTCTATTTCAGAGTTATATTATCCTAAGAACGATCTTATTATCATTCAATAGTGTTTCTTGTACTCTGTTTCTTTGTCGAAATTGGTGAGATAGATACCTGAAAACGGAGCTATGGAAGTTTTTTATCTCCTCTTGGGTAATCATACTTGTTATCTCAAAATTTTAAAAATAATCTGACGGTAAATTTACCTATTAATTTTCCTGAAAAGTGATGCTTATTCCAAAATGTTCTACAAAGTTTGGTTGCACCAAAAGATTTTAGAAATTTCAGTCTTTAATTTCAATAAATTTTTCAATCTATACTGTATAGTGTAATAAAATTTCATGAAACTCTATCGCCATTTTCCTAAAACTATTTTCCATCTTTTAATAAATTTCTACAGAATACCAAAACTTTTTAATTCCCTTCTATTAACCCGTCTCTTGAACTATTTTCCCTCCATAAATACGCTTCTTTCCTCCGTTAAATAATTTTCTGTTCTGATTACTTGCATTGCTTTGCTGTTCTGTGTTATTTTTTCTTTTTTCTGTTTTTTTATGTTGCTTATCATGTTTCAATATTAATATAATTTCTTTTTTATGATTCAATGTAATAGGTCATTTGACTGTTTTTGAATCTTAAAACAAATAAATAATTGTATGGGAGGGTGAACAAGATCGTCTGCCCTAACTGGGAAGTATCCCTAATAAACACAACTAATAACAACAACGGTTCATGCAAAAAAATCCTTAATTTTGTACCTAATCACTTAGAATATCGAACTAAGTTTCGAGTCCTTGCCTCATCATCTTCATTTCCTTCAGTGGAATAGCTTACAGTCTATCTTCATTTAAAACCGGTCTTGTTAAATGCCCCTCTCTCTCATATCTATCTCTTTTTTCTTTAATTCCTGTAAACATTATGACGTCATCTGGGTAGGAGAGATTCCCTTATGGGCCTAACGTCGCCAATGAAGGATTTATCTTTTTATCTAGGCCAGAGGTGTGGAATTTTCTGTTTTTTTTTTATGCCGCATGAGGCCTTTTCATCATTTCCTGGAACAAATGCACGTTTTTCAATAATTTTGCTTTCCTATCTCTTTTATCACGTACGATGAAAATGAAATGGAAAATATTTTGATTTGGTTTAACTTACGATTAAGTTCTATTTCCTCGGTACAATTTCAGTGTTAGGGGCAGTTCGCCCCGTTTAATTTTTGTTATAATTTTATATTTGCAAACTTGTAATCAGCAACTTAACGTTTATTTGAAAATGTAATTTTCTAAGGAAGATTTTAGATTTAGATTTTTAGAGCTTAACTAGTACCCCCGCAAGCCGCCCGTGGCGTATGGCAGGGGGTGTAATGACGCCATCATCGTTTTCTAATGAACCCTGTTAGCTTCTCTAATAGCCCGCGGTAAGAACGACCAAAAAATCGTCTGTATTGAAATAGTGAGTTGTTGTATTTAGAAGTGATCTGTATTGCAATTTTTGCATCCATGTAGCTAATAGACGTATTGTGTAATATATTGCATCTATCTCTAGGCAACAATAACCTATTGTTGTAGCAAAAAGATATCCGTGTCATAACAGTCAACAATGTTCATTATTGCAATTCGTACGGTATCATTGTTTAATTTTGGTACATTATTGTGTAATATTGCAATCAATAACATTGCCTACAATTTCAATAATGTATTAATCACAGTAATAATAAACAAAATTACGTGAAAACGCAACCCGGAAGTAGCTTTTCGCATGGCAAATTCCTTGAGAATCATGCAATTATTTCACTTAATTTAGCATAGTCGGCATCTTATTTTCAGTCTTCGTCCTTCTTCAGCACTACTTATATACTTTTCATACACAATTTCAGTCACCCTACCTCCGTCATTTCCTTTAAGCCAAATTAACGCAAACCACCCCTTGAATGCATGGAAGAACCTCATGAATTCTCTAATATTAGCCGACCCTCGAATTCGACCATGATTTCAAGTAATCCATTCCATTCCGATGTAGCGTGCATTCAAGGAAAATTCTCACGTAAGGACTCAACTCCTCTCGGAACTTGGTCTCGAACGTCCATTTGTTCTCATTAAACAGCGAGTTGCTTCCATCAATCAGTCTGCCAATTGCAGCGCACTTGAGATTGGAAAAGTATTATCTCCCAGGTGAGTGCGCAGTGGGCAGTATAGAAAGAAGGTTGGGAAGAGAGGGTTTTTTTCAAATTGTGGGCCAACGACCCAAGCATCTCCGCTGCATCATCTTCAGGAAGTGTCTCAGTTCAGTGAGTGCACTCAACACACTTCCTCTACCCTTTCCAACCCCTTTTCTTCCCTCTCCCCTTCTCCACCCCTCCAGTACTTGTTCCATTAACTCCTAATTGCTCTTTGCAGGGCGGATATTATTATAATTATAGCAAGACCCGAAATGCTAATCATACAGTAACAAACTATATGTAATATGTATTATGTAAAAATCTTCAATTTACTACCTTGTGCAATTATTTTTGATTGTATTATTGTATTGAATCGTAAAAAAATATTTTTTGAAGTTTTTAAACATTGTGTATTTTTATTTTATTGTGTATATGTGTACTATTTTAAGCTTGGAGTCGAATAAATGTAAATTATTATTATTATTATTACAAATATGTTTGATATGGCTGATATTTTATTTATATTTTCAATGTACTATTGACAATTTAAAGTTGTATATATTGATTTTATATTAATTTATTAATATTTTTATTAATTTATTAATATTTTATATTAATTTTCTATAGATTTGCCATTATTAGAGCTAAGCATTTTCTTTTACTTTTTCTTTATTTTACTTTAATTTTTTCTATACGCTATAATTTAACGTTACCTGGCACCTCCTGATGAGCCACAGACTGGCTCAGGAGGACCAAAATCGTCATTATATAAATTCTCCATTAATGATTCTTTCGTTTCTCTAATTATTATACTAATGCTCAATTGTACACGTCGTTGTAATATTTGTGATAAATGAATATGTTTTAAAAATAATTGTATTTCCACGGTTTGGACAAAAAAATCAAACATTAAGCCATTTCCGAAAGACCAAAATATTTTTCAATTTGACTTAATTTTTTCTTGGTTAATATGAGCATAGGGATAACTTTTTATCGAATTGAAATTTTGAATTTCAATGAATGGTTTTCCTAATTATAAGGCATGAGTTAGTTTACCGAAAAATTATTCATTCCTCAGTACAACACGATAGTAAAAGAAAAAACTTTATTCGTTGAATCACCCCCTGCCCTTCACCAATAGGTGGAGTGCTTATGCAGATGTAGGTTTTGAAGTCTGCAAGAGTTTCGCCTCCACCCATTTGCCCTCCACCGCATTCCTCCACACTTACCTATCGCAGTTACTTCCTTGTGGTAATCTCCCATCACGAGGAATCCCTTCTCCATGTTTTCAGGTGTTCGTCTCTTAGCAACCGGTTTCCACGGACGGATACTCCTCTCACAATCATGCGGAAGCCTTTCATGATTCTTATTTCGCTTAACCATTCGCAGTACATGCCTCTGAAACCAGGGGTCCTGTTATTATACAAAATATCCACATTTATGTCAGTTACCGATTGTCATTATTGTTGTTGTTATTATTATTATTGTTATTATTGTTGTTATTATTATTGTTATCATTGTTGTTGTTATCATTGTTATTATCATTGTTTAACGATTTTGGTTGTGGTTATACTAATATGGCTTCTCTTCCATCCCACCTTTACAAATATTATAAGAAAATTACGAAAGTAATTCATAATTGTTATCTACTGTCAACTTAGATCTAGAAAAAAGTAAAATCAAATACAGAAGAATAGGCAAAAGATATGAAAGTATACAGTTTTTAAAGTTTTTTAATTAAGGCATGCATATCTACATCTAAATAAGGGAAACCTTTAGTAAGAGATTCACCTTTAGCCGGGTGTATAGAATTCCGGTGCGAATCATCATTCAAGAACCATGCTCAGGAAGCAATTCCACTCTTGGGGAACGTCAATTGAAGATGGGGTCACTCGCCCACCTTACATTAGCGCCGAAATGTTTAAAAAATTCCCGCCAACCGTTTTGGCGCGGATAAACATTCGGAGAAACGTTAACGAGAGAGAGAGAGCGGAGTTAATAAATGTGGCTCCCCTTTGTGATGCCGAAGGGACAGCTGAGGAGAAAGGCTGTGCCGCAGTAATGAGGAACGAAAGGACCCACGCAAGGGACGAATTAATTATGAGCTCATTTGCGAGGACAAAGATTGGACCCGGCGATTCGCAAGTGAGCTGAAAATTTGCAATTAGTCCGTGAATATGTCAGTTTCAATTAGCTTATGCTGCTCGGAACCGAAAATACAGAGATGTAAAAGGGAATGTTTGAGGCGTCAGAAAGAAGTATGCAGAGACAGGAAGACCGCCCATGGACTTATAGGAGGGCATGTGCTCCTTTTGATCCAAGCTGAATACGCCTTTGAGTGAGGTATGCTGTTTAATAATGCGAGGTTATATAGGAATACCACCGGGATAGATGCCTATTTGCAGTCTAACAATATAATAAACAAATAAGTAGTTAAGCTTGCAGAAAGTGGAACCGGAAGCTATATGGATAGCTAGGTTGCGACTTCTAACAAATTTAGAGAAAGCATGTTTACTGAGGACGTAATTGTTATTATGCGACCCCCCTGTTACTTCGGCCGATCTGATAATCATAATTAAATAAGAGAAATAGAGGCTAGAACAAGTCGTTTTAAGGACTCATTCTTTCTGCGAACAATACGCGCTAATAATAGGTTGAAGAAGTAGCTCAATCGCTCGGTGTTTACACCCCCTGCCACACGCCGAAAGGCGGCTTGTAGGGTATTTATGTAGATGTAGGAATAAATTACAAAAAGACAACATGAGGGAAAAAGTTTTTTGTGACCGGGACTCGAACCCGGAACTTTTTCTTCCATGGTGGTTGCTCTAATCATGGGGCAATCCATGGTGGAAAGACTAGTTCTTCCTTCTCTAGTCCTTAAACCATAGGGCGAACCGAAGTTATTTTAACTAGAGAGACTCAGACCAATAACAGTGGCAGGATTCATTCAGAAGGTCTAATTTAGCGTTCTCGAAACTGTCGCCTTGGTAATGTGAATCCTTATTATAACGGCGCCCTTAGTGGAGACGCTAAAGTATAACGGTTATTGAAGTTATGGTGTACGTATTGCCGAAACTCCTTTTTGGCAGGCTATTTCTTTTGGTTATTGATATGGTTACCTTGATTTTGTCACGTGATACAGTATTAGTCGTGAGAGACGGAACTGGAGTCTTTGCTGCCTATTTGAAACAATTTCCTCATGATCTCTTCTTCAATTAACTTTCAGTGTGCCGTTTGCTATAAATGCTGTAGGTTATGTTAAACGTAATAGAAGTGTAACATTGTGGAAATCTTTACAAACTGATTTTAATTAGACCTTATAAAGTATTATAAACTTGGGATGGAGGGGGGACGATCTCTCCCTTCGCCCCCCTCCCTTGGATCTTCCAATGACGGTCATTCTGATCTTTGATTCACACAGCTTTGAGGCTCTTGATTTAAACATTTGATGTTCCGCATAAGCCAATGTAACATCCTTAAGTCTTTTTACGTATGCTAGTATGTACCCAGTTTCAGGGATTTGTGCGTAATTATTTTTGGACCATATTTCGCTCCTGATTAACGAAAATTCAGCTTTCGGTTAATCCGGTTTCCCTTTCTTAACCGGCGTCTAACCGATTTGATCTTTTTCGGTCTGGGAAGATAATATTACAAAGTTTCTGAAAATGTATCGTTACATATGATTTATAATATAAATTTATATCATATATGATTTCATTTCACTCAAGAAATTCCAGAATGCAATCGATACAGATACAATAAGTGTGAGGTCATTTATTCGAACCGAAGTGCTAATTGGTTACCTGTGATAAACCTTTTTAAATAATTATTAAATTTTGCTACTGTTATGCTGAATTCGAAACGAAAATCGGAATGGGATGAATGACGGTTACCGGTTTGGTACCCGGTTCAAGAATCATAATTTTTCGATTCGCGAACGCTCTTTAATCCCACAAAATTTTTTTAGTTATATCAGTTTTTGGTTCTTCTGTTCATTGCCTTGGCTGTAAACGATTGCACAGTCTTGAAGTAAATTCTCTCTTTGTTTATACCCGGAAAGTTGAGGATCCATGTTCGAGTTCATGTTCCGCAAAACCTTGGGGCATCCCCAGAACCGTGCGAAGTTTATTTTATCCTTATAAACAAATTTGTATTTATTCAGATGCAAATATTTCATACCCAAAAGACAAGATCGATATAGATTCAGTTGACCCATTTAAAACCGATATCATAAAGAGGTAAACATTGCTAGCAGTCCATCATTCCGAATGGAGCATTTGGAATGCTTAGGAGCAGGCATTTCAGTTAATGGCGGATATTTCTCCAGGGACGCTCCGTCTTTGTTTAGGCAGATAGATGTCTGGAAAATATGAAGCGATTTCAACGAGAGTGGTGCTTAAGAGAATAAAGAAGAGCCCTTGGAAATGTATGAGACATTGTGTCCTTCCTCAGGGTCTTTTCCTTCCCTCGACAAAGCCATCCCTTTCACCCTTTGCCGTCGTTTCTCTTTTTCGCTTTCCTCCCTCTCTCACAACTTTTATTTCAGCGAAATGAATGGGAAAAGACCTGTCGGTCAGTTTTGAAATATTAGAAGAATAGTTGCATCGTGCGAAAATTTTGTCCGACTAAATTGAAAGTAATTGATTCGTACGCTGAAGTGTTTTTTTTAGGTATGTTTGTTTATTATTTTGTGTATTTGTTTTTATTAGGCTAGGCCCGAGTGGGCCTCTCTTCCACCTAACCTCGTATGATAATTTTATATAAGAGTTGAAGTAGCAAATACATATAATGAAACTAGTAAAAGAGAAGAAGAAAATAAACGAAAAAGATTTGGTTGAAGTGAGAATAATCAAAATCAACTTGAAGATAGGTCAGATTGTGTTAATGTGGGAAATGAAGTTCTTTTAAATGTTCGATATTTCATGGTGATAAAGCTCTTCATATACCATCCTTTTGAAGACGAAAATGGTGAGATATTCATTTTGGTATTATTTTGTGGATTCCAATATTTCGCTACTTGTACCGTGAAAGATTTGGAGCATGATTCAGTTCTGTGTTTGATCTTGATTACCTTTGTAAACCAAATGGCAAATTTTTCCATTGCATCTCTTTTATAACGTTTCCGTTGCAGAATGAGTAAGCTATACTACGTTGGAGGAGATAAAGATGATATGCAGAAGGTTAGGTACATCTACATAAACACCCTGTAAGCCGCCTTTCGGCGTGTGGCAGGGGGTGTAAACACCTTTTTACTAGATACGTTTTAGCCTATTATCGCATATTGTTCGCGGAAGGAATGTGTCCTTAAAACGACATGTTCTAGCATCTATTTCTCTTATTTCATTTCAATTATCGTATAGGCTGACACGTATGTAATCGCATTTATTGATATCAGTTCATCATTCATAAAATGTTTCACCATTCTGTCCTTGAGTTATGACTCTTGATTACCTCTGCAAACCAATTGGCAAATTTTTCCATTACATATCTTTTATAACGTTGCAGAATGAGTAAGCGATACTAAGTTTGAGGAGATAAAGATGATATGCAGAGAGGGTTAAGATGTAGAAAGAGTGTGTTTGATGGATGACAGAGGGGAAGAAAAGGGACAGAGATGAAAGAGGCTGAGAGAAGGCCGGACGAGGGTTGAATCTAAGAGTAGCTCAAGTTAAGATTTCGAGGATTCTGAGGAGGATCCAGGAGATACAGATGGACCATGTAGATCCCCTTTGGAATTCTGGTGCCATCCTTTTAATTTTAATTCAGAGTTCGGGATCGCATCCATCAAGAATGTGGCTCGAATTTTTTTAAAGGGTGGATTGGTAGGCTTTTAGTGGTGGTAACGATTTGGAAATTAATCTCCAATTGAAATTATATTGAAAAATAGCCTTGAAGTGGACCCGAGACACTTAAAAGCAAAATTCATACCGGATCGTTAACTGAATAGTTCGATACATATAAACAATTTCTCAAATGCAATTCTTCCATGCTACTCAAGATGCCTCATATTTAATTTTTTTAGTTTAAGAATGAACACCATTTATGTTTTAGTAAATTTATCATCCAATGAAACCCGATTAAAGTCAAAAAATCAAGGTAAGAAGTCTACCCTCACACAGATATGTACTGTAATTACAAATAATACATGTTTCTGATTATTATTTCGTATAGGAATTATTATTAAAATTTATCAAGCTCGATGAATTCAAAATGTTCTTGATGGTATGTAATAATGAAAAGTCTTGAGCGAATCACCTGCATGACGCGCATTATTTTGTATTGTTGCAACAAATAAATTGTTATTATTGTTAAAAAAATATATGCAACAATGGTTTTTTGAACCTGTAAAAGTAGTATTTTTCAGTTCTTCGACACTTACGGTCATTTCTCACATATGAGGCCACACCGAGAATCGAACCCGGGACCTTTTTCACCAAAGACGAACGCGCTATCCATTTGGCTATCCGGAAGTCTTTACAGAACTTTACTTTACTACTTCCTTTACTATAAAGTCCCCCGAATAGCTTGAGAGAATATTCCGGCGAGATACCTCAACGGACAGAGCACCCAACCGGCAATCGGGAGCCTCGGGTTCGATTCCCGGTCCCATCGGAACTTTTTCAAGTCTATTCCACCTTGGGATCTTTACAGAAAATTTTTGAGCATTACTTATTCCATTACCCCAATGATCCGATAATTCTACACGTCTTTTTTTCTGAAAACGCTTCATACGTAAGGATGAAGAGTTATTTACCGCAAAATGAGGAGAAACCACAGCCGGAAATTCTTCTCCATCAATTACTCCCATATCAACGGGACAGGGACATTCTTCGAAAGAAATCGAACGTGCTATATATTCTCTCTTGGCTTCGTTATCGCCCATCTCGCATAAGTCTTCACGCTCTGCGATATTCATTTTTTTCACAAAATTTTCTCGTTTTATTTACATCGAACGGTAAGAGCACCCACTTCATATACATATATATAATATGCGTTGAAAAAATATGTGTATATATATATATATATATGTTTTTTTTTCAACGCATATTCTCATTGGTCCTCTAGCGGTTATCTCCCGTACAAATTATGGTCGTGGGTGGCGACACCCGAGAATCTCGTTTTCTAACGCCATTTTGTGTTCTGAATTTACGGCTGATTTCTCGACTGAGATTTATTTAAAAAAGGGTCAAGCTCCTTCCCCCCACATGTAAAACAAATTCGGGCTAGTGGTGGAAACATAAGGGAGCATTTGTTCTGAACCTCGGGATCGGACATTTATTTGCATGGTTTTGCAGTTTACGTGCGTGATAGGCTAACTTGACAGGTGATGTATTCGTTTCCTTTGTGGGACATTATAGGGAGAAATGCATGTTTCATTCAGTTTTGTTTCGGTCTTGTCAGATACAACTATTCTCTATTGTGTTATATCACAGCTGAAAAGACTGGATCGATTCACATCAAACAGTTTTAATCCTAATACAAATATTATGTATATAAATCAGATAGTTAACTAGAGAGAGGTTTTTTCACACCACCTGCCATACACCCCGGCGGTGGGGTATTAATGTAAATGTAAACGAAAGCTGCTGAAGTATGGTTGCTTCTGAAATATGTATTCTTTGTGATCACTCCTTATTAAAATGCCATGAAAAGTGTTACTTGTAAGCCTATTGTACTCTTACTACTTTTACTTGCCTTGCTTAACGTTCTGATTTTGTAAGGAAAGAAAAGACGTGATATCTTACTGCTTATCTCGCCTAGTATACCTCATCTGATATTTAAAGTCTTCGGTCGGATCTTTACAGGCTATTCTTACTTCTATAGTGGTGCTTCTGTGAAATTCAACTCTTAGTTAAAACCATAAGCCATTCATCTATAGATTTGCAGTCATAGAGATCTGTTGGCAACCCCTAATCAGAGGTGCCTATTTATTTATTAAAAATTTCGCTTGATGAACCTTGAATGTAGCTAAAAAGTCGCTATATGAGAAAGAAACATACTGTCAAAAATTGTTTAAAATAATAACTCGAATTAGTGGAAGTAATCAGTTCAAGAAGCTGTAATTTAAATAATATATAGTAATAAATAGTAATCTAATAATTAAAGAAATAAATATATCGTTAACAACTGTAATAAACAAAAATAAATCCCTGAAATTAGAGGTATAGAATCAGTTCAAGGATAGTATAAATGAAGTATGATATAATTTACAATTAGTCAGCAAAACTTAATGCCCGTTTGATTTATAAGTCAAGCATGAAACCTTAAAAGTACACCTTGTGGAATATGTAACTCAGTTTGACAGAAAGCGAAATGCCGTTAAAAACACGCCAAAATGAAAGTATATATCTAGCCACAAAATCGCAAAATTTGAAACTGTACCCCTGCTATACGAAATATATGTTGACGGGAATAGTAAATTCAACCATCAAACTGCATAACGTTGACCGTAACACTGGTACAGTATCCCCGATTAGTGGTGGCTCAACTTGTCCTGTAATCAGCGATAACGTCGCCGTTATTAAACGGACGGCAACGGACCGTCGTTCGGAACTTCTCCGGCTGGCAGAGATGTCCTAAACACAGTAAACATAGCCACCGCATGTCTTTCAACACTGATCATGATTCCTGTACTGTAGTTATGATATATACGGTGGAAATTGTATACTGCACTGGTTGACCCGAGCGAAAATTTCGCTGACGGACACTGGTACTCTATTTTTCCACCCAAATACATTTCAACAAACACTTCATTCACTGCAAACGAATACGCAAACGCTAAAACGTACCTAAAAACACACCTTCATATTCTGAGTGTCCTTTTCGATATACCTCGTATCTATCGATAGATATCGATATCTACACAATTAGTAGAGACTCTCTATAGGGAATTTTTAATTTCAACTCGATTTTTTGACCAAATAGTTCTTTTTCATTTGTTGGTTTAGTTTTACTAGTTAGCAAGAAATTTATCTTTAAAATGGTATACCATTTACATGTTTTCATGGAGTGTGAAGTGAGAAATCGTTAGTCAGAGAAAACGGATGTTTAGCGGCAATATGTATACTAGGATTATGAAATTACTGAACTAATTTTATATTTCTAGAAGCTAATTTAAATCAATTAATTTTTAATTTCTTGTTAGTGATATATTTCTTCTCATTTTAAAGAATTTTCAGCTTCTTTGCAGTGTTCAACTAGTGAAATATTGAAATATGAATTGACATCTCTGAACATAATTATCTTTTTTTCCGACGAGTATAATGCGTACAGGTATAAAAGATTAAAGAATTAATTTACATTAGACAAGGTAATATCTACTACACTAATTTACCGTATCTATCCACACAAAATCGTGTTTTAAGTCCATTCTTAAGCTGAATTTAACACCTCAACTGTAATGTGGATACTAATTTTTCAGGGACTAAATGCCTATCTAATATGAGCTGAAATTTTAATTAGCATAGAAAAAAAGAGGAAATCGATATAGATATGGATATGTGCTCATACAGTAACGAATTTCTATGGAAAAATTCAAATTTTAACTATATATTATATACTTATAGTGCAATTTTCAATTTTTAGTCTATTTCTAGTAGGAAGCCGAATACCTTAGTATTAAAATTGAGTGTAATTTACAGGTTTTGATGGAGTTTGAAGGCAGAAAAGCGCTGGTCACCGTAAACGAATGTTTAGAAATAATATAAGGATTCTTCACTTAACAGTTGAAGCTTCAGAATAAAAAATGTGGAGTAATATATTTAAAATACCTCGACAGCAGAGGTCATCATATGTGCCCCAACCAGGAATCGAACCTAGAACCGCTTCGATCAAAAGCGAACGCCTTGCCTACTTGGTTAACCAGGATCCTATACATGTGGATTCTGTTAACAGCAGAAAACTACATCTTTAGAATGGTCATTTATATGTTTTGATGGAGTGTTAAGGGAGAAAAGCCCCGGTCACCGTATATTCACAAATAATACATAAGGATTAGTTTTCAGTAAGGAACCTTATGACCCGCTTTATAGATGTTGGGAATTTCGTATTAATTGACCTCCTCACCCAACCCCTCTCATCAAATACCCGAAAATTCCCTCGCAAACTAATTACAATTAATGAGCGAAACTTTTAATAGTCTCCATCAATTTCTCTATTTCCCTTTCAGAAGTCATCTTAATCCAGGAACACACACACACACTCACCTGTTCTGGAGAGAGTATTAATACCTGCTAACTCCATTCGGATCCCAACCTTAATTTATTCTCGACCCGGAAGATGGCAGCCTAACTTCCACGCAACAATCTAATCGCCCCTTCTCCATTTTCATCTCCTCTCGCCTACCCATAATTCTCTTCGGCCTCGCCTTTGTCCTCGACGTTTTGCCAGCGATTAATCTCTTGTGTGCGATCATACATGTCTCTTTAAGGTTGTCAGAGATATTGGGAAAATTACAGGAGCCGTCGACGCATGTATTTTGACCAGTTGGGTTCCCAATTTGTTTTATTTTTGTGGTCTAGATTTGTTTGATTTTATTGGCAGTTTTATTTGCATGCTCTATATATGTGTTCGATGTCAGTTTTAGTTTGGGCTGGTTTGTCTTCTGTTTAAGAAGTGCAATATCCACCTTTGTCCTACTCGTTTCCGTGTGTATCTGAATATCACCATGGTCGTCAGGGGGACTGGTTGTTTATTACAGCGAAATTTAACAAAATATTCGTTTATTTTGTCACAGTTCTCGTAATTTTGATTCAAAAAGTCTATTTCACGATAATAATAAGATTCTTTATTTAATTTACCTTCGTTTGGCTCTTTTCTTGGCTTCGTATCATTTCTAATTTATTTCTGTAAAAGTAACAAATCCTGCAGGGTGCAAAAACGAACTTTATGTGCATTCCTTATGGAAACGTATTATGGAGTCCTGGCTTCGAATTCGAGCCTTCATAAGGGTGAAAATTGTTTTTGTGGGGCTTTCAGCATATTAGAAATACAATTCAGTTTGTCTCATAGCTCTACAACAAATAGTTTCCGAAATAAAAGGGGGGACAGACAGACGGACGGACAATCCTCTAATTATATATAAGATATTCTTTATTTAAGTTATGTTTACACACATTGACCCTTTAAGCCGCCAAAGGGCGTGTTGCAGGGGGTGCAAATTTTCCTGTAGTCGCAATCTCAATCTCACACAACAAATGAACAAGAAAGGGATGCGATGCTTTTTGGACTGTTAAGTTGTTGATTTCGTGCTTAGTGACGAACTTATATCACTGCTAATGAAACATTTGCTTCCCTAACTGCCTATTGGAAAAATTGCTACATTTAATTACATTAACGCGGTTATTGTATAAGTGCAATATCCGCCTTTGCCTGACTCTGTTCCGCGTATATTCTTTTTTAAATAAATTTAAATTTACGTTTACATGCTAACTAAATATATACGGTGATTATTATCTTAGATACAAACACTTGACTGAAGGAAAATTAACTGTAAGGCAGCAGTTCTAATACGAGGTATATCGAAACGGGAACTGCTAGAGCATACGAAGGTATGTTTTTAGGTATTTTTTGGTGTCTGTGTATTCGTTTGTAATGATTGGAGTGTTTCTTGAAATATATTTGAGAATTAGAGTATCAGAAATTTTCGCACGAAACAACTAGTACTTCTTAATAGTAATATTATATGTGATGTAATCCTTTTAAGTTTCCCTTAAAATGTCGAAATATTCCGGCGAGGTATTTCCCGTTGTTTTAAGAAGAGTTCATCTGGGGCTTGACTTCCTCGTCCTTTGCAAATTCCAGCGACGGAAGAGGTCATAAGTTTACCGCTTAATCCGACTCCACATCGTTCATTTGCTTCTCTCAGACGACATTCTTTCGAAACTCTTTTCCGCTACCAAGTGTGGGGAAAACAAGAGAGCGATAATTCCCTCGAAAAAGGGGATTTTCGCCAAAAGAATTAAAGAAAAAGAGCCGTTAATAGCGCCGGTTGAATAAGGAAATGCGAAAGAGACCGTGTTCTGGGAAATGGAGGTGCGTGTTGGAAGCTTTAAAAAGGGTCGAATTTATTCACCTCTCAGACTTCCGCGTGGACTTTGTCGAGCTTTCGAGAAAAGCTGATTGTTGCGTTCCGGTTGGTTAAGGACAACAATTGACCGAGCAAACCTCCATTGTTGTGTCTTGACGCTGCGATAATGAGTGGTTTACAAGTGCTCTTCCATACGTGACATGATTGTACGTATTACATTCTTCAGGTATTTTACTAATACCTTAATTTTTATAATAAGGTCTTGCGAGATAAAAGCTGATTGTACTGTTTCGGCAAGTTAACGACAACAATTGACGTCGTAAAATCCATTGTTTTGTTTTGACGCTGCGATAATGAGTAGTTACAACTGCACTTCAACATGTAGCATTATTGTTTGTATGAAATTCTCCAGAGATTTTAGTAATAATTTCTCTAGAGTGAAAGCTGATTGTTGCGTTCCGTTAAGCTATCGACAACAATTGACCGCAAAATCTTCCATTGTTGTGATGAAGCTGCGATAATGAGTAATTACAAGTGCAATTCAACATTTAATATAACATCCATAACATAACATGAGTGTATGAAATTCTCCAGAGATTTTACTAGCAATGTCTTTCGATGGAAAGGCACATTGTAGTGTTTTGGTTAGTTAACGACAATTACTCGCCGAATCTATTTATTGTTGCACTGGCACAGCGATAATGAGTAGTTGCACGTGCCAAATAAAACATTATACGCATAAAATTAATGATATAGCATTGATAAAGCATTTATTTAATTTCATAGAAAAGAATGCAACTCCAAAAAAATTAAATTAATATAGTGTATATAAAAGGACTTATAATTATATTAAATATGATTTACAATTATATTTACAATATTACGGCTAACGAAAATTACAGCTAACGAAGATTTTGACTACCGATGATTTCGGCTTACCAAGATTTGGACTAACGAAGATTCAAATAATGAAGATTTCGACCAACAAATTCGATTCCGGAACGAAATCTCTTCGTAAACCGAGACATCACCGTACAACAATGGCCGCAACAATGCAGGAATGAAGGAAAGGGAGTCAACAATTAAAAACACAGCACATTCGAATCCGGGCCCCCCTAATTATCCGCTACGTTAGCCGCGCACTTAACTACGAAATCGGCTGCGAATCGATTGGGCACACGCAATGGAAAGCCATTTCCTCCTTGGCTACTCCTTCAATTACATCGGTTACCGCAATTACACGGCGAACAATCGGACCAAACGGATGTGGAGTTATAGAAAAAGGGTGGACGCCTTTGTATTCGGGAGACAAAAGGCGGGACTTCTATCACCTGTGAATGCAGAGTGGAAAGACAATGTGTACTCGGAGCAGAATGCACTCGACCGAGATAAAAAGAAGGGGTTTTCAGCGTTCGGAGGGAAATTTCCAGGCGCCGATAAAAAATATGGAGGCCACTTAAGCCGGTGGAGAGCGATTTGTCGCCCATCGAAGATGCAAAGGGACACTTGAGTGATGTTTTCGGTTGGAGTACAAGAGCGAGGCCCTATGGGGGGTGATTTCAAAGAGAGGTCAAAGTGTGTATTGGCTCGGTAAGGAGTGCACTCCAACGTGACTCGGAATTGCTAAGGAAGACCAATTAGAGAAGTGCATAAACAAACCTCTAGCGGATTTTGTTATGGTAACCTCATAACTGAAAGGTCAGGGGGCAAACGTGGGAAGAACGGGCGTTACATGTTGGACTACCAATTCCACCGTATTCGGAAACATCCCGTAATTGAGAACTGGTTTTCGTTTACATTTACATGTTGGCCCTGCAAGTGAGGTATGTCAGATGTAAAAACAGCGATATCCCTGTAGGAGGGTGGTCTGAAAAGTTTCGGACCCCAGATTTTTCAGAAATCTTCAAAACATTTTCAGAAATTTTCAGAAAACATGTCGAGAAATGGCGAAATGTCGGAAACTTTCCAGACCACCCATGTACATTTCCAATTTTATTCTCTAATAGTCCACGAATGCCTATCAGACAGGTAAACGTTGCCACCAGTCTTTGCGACTAACTGCGATGGTTTTGAACAGTAAATAAATAAACAGACGCTAGAATAAGTCGTTTTAAGGACTCATAAAGTACTCACACTCGTGAACAATACGCTATAAGCGTATTTGAAAAAGAAACTCAATCGTTCGATGTTTACACCCCCTGCTTACGTTAAATTTTCTTCCGTCATTTTTGACGGGGGAATTCTTTAGTTCTGTTAATAATATTCCGAATCAATTGGGAAAGAAATGGCAAAATACCTTGCTCCTCATCTCGCCCACCAAATCTCATTTCCTTTTTGGAGTCTTTGGTGGCTCATGCTAAAGTAGCAGCTTTCTGGCTGAGAGCGTTACATTTAGATGCAATACTGTCAGTAAATTAATCGATGAAGTTCCCACAGCGTTCAGCTAATCCCTCAAGCATATAATATATCATATACATTCCTTTATAGGACACCGATCATCAGATGGAATGTGGTATGAATAGGATGACGTTACTTGACTTTGCTAAAGTGAGAGTATGTTCCACCAGATATCGCATGATGTCTTTCACGAGATCATTGGTGGGTAAATTGGATCAATCCTCAGTATTTGCGGCGAATTTGTATGACATTACTAGTATAGCGGATATGTCACTCAATTCCCTAAATTTGACGTGACTTTATAACTGTTTATTCTCAAATCAACGGAATGACTTGTTATTTTATCTATTCAGAATATAGTGATACTTCGGCTTACGAGTAACCCGGATAACGAATTTTTTGATTAACGAAGATATTTTTCCGCGGTTTGTAGTAATACATCTATAAAAATAATTAGTAAGAAAACTTTTTTGTACTTTATCCACAAATTAATTTGTGGATAAAGTACAAAAGTTTTCTTACTAATTATGGAATATTTCCACAAGAAAATGCCTGAAACTGTGAATTTTATCTATAAAAATATTCTCAGGGTAAGGCGCTTAAAGTGAGACTGATGTATCATTCAATTTATTTGGGTCGCAACGGAGTATACATATCCGTTTATTGAAACCGTTAATTTTCTAAGGTGTTCAGATCATTCCATTACAGGCGAGAAACAAAGAATTAACTTAGGCTCTTTAAGGGAAGAAAGGTGTCTGGTAACCATGTCGCAAATTGTATTGTGAGAATGATTTAACACCTGGTCCATTCAATCTGTACAGCGAAAACCAGGTGGTATTTTATTATAAGGGGAGTAAGCACTGCCGCAAAATCATACAATTGAGTGTTTTAATCTCTCACCGCCGCCGTCGTACCAGATTTTGTAGCAGCCGGCGTCAGTACCTCGTACCGACTTAACTGAAGTGAAATTAAATAAATAAGTGCTTATATTTGGTCGAAATTGAGACTGCAAATTACCCTCTTTCATATACATCGTCTATGTAAAATAGATCTAATTATTAATGATAGTAAAGGTAATTTAAATTGTACGTACGTGGGTGGGTTTGTGTGTCCCCACTAACTACTATATAACATACATATGGTTTTTATCTAGCAGGAAATAATCCAACAGATATTCATCAACCAATTAATAAGAGTTTATGAATAACATTTCTTTAAGACTTTCCTAAGAGCTTGGTTCATTTTAACCGTATTTTCGCTGAAAATTTATAGGGATTTCGTAATATAACTTTATACCAATCTAATCTGGAGCTCCTTCAAACATACATAGGCAATGTATCTGATATGATAACTTTTTTTTCTTTTGAGCTGTGATTTTCTATTTTCATAGAAGTTTCAATTTTTGTATATAATTTTTTTTACTAATTTTCAGTCTTTTTTATCATTAATTCCTATGCATAAATAAAGGGGAGAGATAGAATTTTGAGTTTCTCAAAAATTAATGCGTCATCGAACTACGAATACAATAAAATTTTGCTAATTTCCAAAACATACTCAGTTTGTTATCCCAAGCAATTAACCCGATCATTTAAGCCCCTTATACATAGCAATCCCTTAAAGGATTACCAATGTTCTCCGTGTCTCGAACAAACGTGTTGTTTTCGTTTTTTTTTTGTTCTCAGATTTTTCTCTCTCTCCAGTTGCATCATGGGTCCACCCGCTGCTCCGCAAGCGAGGGAAACTTTCTCACAGATCTGTCCTTTCCCCCCTCAGGCCATCCGCTCATTTCAAAGGTTCTCCGCACCATTCATCATCATCCTTATCTTTCTTCATCCGTATTCCACCCGTTCTTTCCCCATCCACATTCCTTGTTAAAAGGTAGGCTCATTCATACAGTATGTACCGGCCTTTGGAAACGGACATTCAGCGGAGGAAAATGGACCAATAGCCGCTATATGAACATGCGTATCTTTGGAACTTTTGAGGCTGAGTGGAGGAGAATGTGTCCCTTATTCACCTCTGTCGTTTTCTTCCTAATGGGTGTTATGGTATGAAGGCTACTGAGGACTGAGTGATTCTGAGTGATGAAGAATAGCTTTCGTCTGCATATAAATGTATCCCCTACGGTTCCATGACATCACTCCAAGATGTGAGGAAAGAATTTCTAGTCTTAATCTCGCACGAATAAAGATGATAATAATAATTATTATATTTCGTACACGAAAAAAGCGCACAAGACAAGTCTGCGGACAAATGCGGACAAACGGACAAAGGAAAAAACCACACAAGTGATAAAAACCCACGTAAGAATATGCTCATATGGACAATTTTGAACATGGAAGTGAGACTTCGATATACATTTTTGTTTCTAAACTATTTTTTATTGTTTTCATCCCACTAATATTGTTTATAACTATCGTGACAATGCAAATTATGCTGTCATACGTTAAAAATTGCTTTATTATCGTGTATGTGAATTGTTATTTTCATTGTATAACTATTGTTCTTGGAATATTAATTCAGCCTAGCATTTTTGATTATTTATCGGTCCGGCCGCGATATCCTGAATATGCCGTCTTTTAGCGTATGGCAAGGGGTGCGTGCGCCATATCTCTAATTCCCTATTTTCATTGTAGAATTCCATTAAATATAATTGCTTTGCGACCTCTATTTCGAACATACATTCATTTCTACATCGAAACTATGGAATTCCACAAAATATCGCTCGATAAGATTGATTTTTTCTTCCCTAATCGTTTACTTTTGTGTATGGTAAATTAATTTATTACTGAATCGACTTGTTCTAGCATATGTGTCTCTGATCTTCCTTGCAGTATCAGAACGGCCTAAGTAACAGTTTGTACACATAATATCGGCTAAATCTTCTGAGAACATATTCTGAGTTTATTAAGCGATTAAATTTTTTTCTAACTGCTGTATTCTTAAGATTCCCATCCCGCGTCCTTAAGCATCTGAGTAACGTTCACCGATAGATCTTAGCATTTCTTTAGAAAACGTATTGCCTTTCGTTAAAACTTTTCAAATTCGCGAATATTACACTTGTCTGAAGAGTCCCATACTCTATAAATATGCATACTCCAGGTGAGGCCTAACTAGCGCAAAGTTACACAGCTCCTGGACATTTTGATCGCTTGGTCATTTGTAACGAAAACATTAGAATTCATAGGATTATTGCCATGAACTTAGATGGACTTTTTCCACTTGAATTAGGGGGAAAGCAAAGGAAAACTATTCCACTTCTCATCTTGCTTAAAAGCCTCATTACCACTCCTGAGCTTTCTTAGCTAATGGTACATGAGTTGGGGTTTAAACTAGTCTTCCTACTGAGTAATTTACAGAAATACCTTTCTGAATGTTTCCTTTCGAAAGAAGAAACCTAATTGCTGTATTTATAGCTGCCCTAAATTTCAACAATCATGGCGTTTGTTTATTTATTTATTTTACAATACTTCCGCAGTTGGTTGCTAGGAGAGGTAGCGACTTTAACTTACACTGCATTGAACAATTAGTACAAAAATTGTTAATAAGTTCTGCATTTAACAATACCGTCCATTAACTACAATAGTTAACAAATCACGCAAACTTACAATATACACATCTAGAATTTGCTCGAATAATTTACATTTACTACATGTGCGTCTTACAATTAACTCCAACAATTCCACAGAAACCTTTCATATACAACAATCAGTACGTATTGCTTTAGCTACATAGCAAACTCATTGTTATAACTGTCTAAGTTGTAGCTGTAACTATATTTAGAAACTTAAGAGAATGACTACCCCACTCATCTTGCTTAGTAAGCAAGCCTCATTAACTATCCAGAGCTTTCTAAGCTAATGGTGGATGGGTTGAGATTTAAACTAGTCTTTGGAATGAGTAAGTTAAAGACTGACCTTTCTAAATGTCCCGTTTCGAAAGAAAAAAATCCAGTCGCTATCTTTATAGCTAAACATAACTACAAATAATTAAAAAACCATGGCGACAGTTATTATTGCGTAAAATTTATTGTTAAGATAATCCAAATTTGAAGTATTATATTTTCTAATTTAATTTTATTTATTTATTTGATTACAACATAGTTACAGGTGGACAATTGTCCGGTGGTAACTTATATGATTAAAAATATATGTATATAAAAAAACAGATATTACACATTTACACAATCTATTTTTTCGTATTCTTACAATTACATTTTGCTAATAATGCGCAACAATCCTTAGCTATATATTTGTTACGGAACAATAATGTATTGTAACAATACTTAACTTGTTGCTGTAATTATACTATCGAACTTAGTTCTGTTAATTTCATGACAATGGTTTCGCGAATTACAACAATCACGATCTAGTTATTGTTTAATTGATCTAAAGCGCTTCATTGTTGTTAAATGATAAGGTATTAACTTCATATTTATCTTACAATTAATTCTGCAACCGGTTTCAGCTAACCAACCATCATCATGATCAAGTAAGTAAGGCCTGATCATACTTTTATTGCTTCATTGTTGATTGACATCTTAATTACTTTAATAATAACAACTTAATTTAGCACGCCGTCGCTGGAACAATGACAATAAATATGAACAATGCTCCAATGTATAACTTCTATTAATTTGGCTTGAGGCGTTCGTACCGCCCCGTTGCTAGCCGCTCCCTGAGGCGGTTGCCTCACTACCGTCTGAAGCCGTTCCAACTACGCTTTGTTAGCCTTGTCTCCCAGGTTACTCAATTTTTTATCGCAGAAAAAAGTAGGAGGAGGGCTTTACACACAATCCGGATCTTTTCTCCCATTCCTCACGAATGATCACGAACTGCGGGAAATCACATGGAGCGCGATTCCGGAACGAATCGCCTTAATTTATTATTCTTCGTTTCCCCAGCCTTTGAAGTTCAATTAGAGAGTTCTCTAGACTCTCCATAGTGGACGAGGGCAGTGAAAGTGGGATGGGAGATGAACCCACTTCATGAAAAGGTGACCTGAGGGACACAATGGAATGTCCTCTTCCTTTGAATCACATCTCAAAGGCCTTTCATTTCTCGAATACTTTTCCGGAACTTTTCCACGCTCGTCAATTAATCGTGAGTTTTTTTTCGTCCAGACCACGGCTTTTGTCAGGGGAAAATACTTCTGGAAATATGCTTTCCCTTTGAGCCCTAGTTGTACCGTAATCATTTTAGGTAATGTCTTGAATAGACTTGGAAGCATTCTACCTGAAAAACAAACAGTGAGTTTCAAAAAGGAGCGAAACGTTTATACTCGCCAGAGCACCGTGCTGTAATCGGAAATGGAATAACGGAATGAGTTAACTCGCGTATATTGTAGTGTTTCCCAAGTAACATCTCTCGATGAATAATGCATACAGGAAAGAGATTCCGTATTTACCGGTGAATTACACGTACGTTTTTCAGAAAACTTTGGACTATAATTCTACCTGCGTATTACATACCTGTACTACATTTTTATTTATAAACTTAATGCAATTAATAGCATCTTTTTACCTATCTTTTATTATTTCGCTACAGTATGTTCAATCACATCTTTTCTTAAGGTATATAAATGCTATGATAAGTAATAATAGATTAGCATATATGCGCATCTAATAATGTTCGAAGTTGTTATCCTTTTATGCTAATTTTTTATTGGGTTTGCCAGAATATCCTTCTTAAAATTATTTTACGTGTTACAATATTCACCGAAAAATACTATATCAACGGTATCGATGTGCAAGGAGGTGCAGAATGAAGTAATAAAAAGCAATGAATTAAATATACCGCAACAATAGAGTGACAAAACAGTTCGAAAATATTCGTAAAAATAGTTAATAAATTCAACAATTAATAAGTCTTATAGTCAATTTTTCTATTGTTTATGTTAGTAATTAGCTATATGGATAATAATATAAATATATGATAAGTTAAATATTTAAGTTAATAAAATATGTCATCGCAGTTGTTTCCGCGATGTTCTCTTGTTTTCAACTCTAATTCATTAACATTTAAAATGAAGTACAAGTTTAGATTACCAATAAATCTCGCGTTATACATACATAAGCATACATGGGACGAGCAATCTTAGGGATGCACTACTGTATTCTATACCTTTTACTTCAGTAATTAACGAGAAATGTCTACTAGCTAGATCATAGCTAGAAAAGAAGAATTTACTTCCAGTAGCTTTTCCGTAAATCATCTCAGCCGTCACAAAATAAAGCAGTGATGCTGGTGTTAATGAATCCCCCTGCCATACACCAGTGGTGGTTTGATAATTACGTACCCCCTGCCATACGCCTTATTGTAGCTCTCAGAATATTAATGTAAATACTTAATGAGTTCCAATAGGTCTCGCTAGACATGTCGCTCACAAATAGCTACTTTAAATCTCATTGTTAGGAGTATAAGCTCACAGAGACAACTCATTATTCAATAATGGAAACAATGCAGCTCAAAAATATCGTTCGTTGTTATTGTTGTGTGATACTTGAATATTTATGTAAATTTTATTGTTGAAGTGTGAAGCTTTTAAAGAGTTCTTGCTAGACATGTCGTTCACGAATAGCTACTTTCAATCTCTTTGTTACGCCTACGAGTTCGTTGAGACAACTCATTACTCAACAATGGTAACAACGCAGCTCAACAATATCGCTCGGTATTATTGTAATATGAAACAATGAATACTTTATCAATGGAAATGTAATTGTAGATACGCAAAGCGTTCAAATAGTTCTCGCTCACATTCAGCCATTTTTAATCTCATTGCTACGCCCACAAGCTCATTGTGACAACTTATTATTAAACAATGGAAACAATGCAGTCCAACAATATCGCTCGGTATTATAGTAGCACGAAACAATGTAAACGTAACAACCGCGGTTCATATACGCCGACGTAAAAGCGCATCGTATTAGCGTAATGAACCCCAAAAGTATGCGAATGGGTCAACAAGTATCGGTCGCCGGGAAACACGGAGATGATCTCCCCAGGTTTCGGATATCCTGCCTGCAATTTGAAAAAGAGAGGCTTAAGGCTCTGAGGTACGGTCGGATTTGGAATCTGCGATGGACCCTTTTATCATTCGGGAGAAGGCTATATATCAAGCGGAGGGTTTTGGTAAAAAGAATACTCGGGACGGTCGATTTCGTACGGATTGTCGCCCGATTTTTTCCATCTGCGTTTTTTAGCAATGGACGGAGATGATGCAATGAAATGGAGCCGTAATACGGTAGAAACGAGAGGTCTAAATCAATTTATCCTCTCCGCGGAGTATAAGGACTCTACCCGAGAAAAGTGTTTCCGGTAGCCATGGCAACGGCCGCAGTCGCCATCTTTCCCTTCCTGCAAATAAAATAACCCCCGCAGAAATGTGTGGTCAAATGGGATTAGTGACGTGGCTTCCTATCCTTTATAAGCGTTGAGTAAAGATAGGGATGATGAAAGGAATGGTGAGATCATACGCACACCTACTGCTTTTATGTAATGGTTGGACATAGGTGGGTCTTATATTGACATCGCTACAGTTAATGGTACTTTGAACTTTAATTTTCGTCATAAAATTGGTGAGTTCTGAATTGACATCACTTTATATCTCAACGGTTGATAGTTGTTTATACCTTAATTTTCATCGCAGAATTACGATCAAAAGATTCAGGTACCTCTCTTTCAACTGTATGACGAAGATAACAAATTTTTGTTCGTTTTATTAGTTTATTACTTTATAGGTCTGTTTGTCTGGGTCCCCTTCTGCTCTGAGGATCTGATCGGTAATTAGGTCTGAAGATGAGCAAGTATCAGAATAAAAACACTTGCAAAGAGCGACCCTCCTGATGACTGACTACCGGAAAATGCCCCAGATAACTATCATTAATGAAAAAGGCTTCTGATTCTGATCGGATAGCTTAGTTCAATATTGCAGTCTCCCGGATAGAGGAAGATCCCGGGTTCGATTCCTAGTCCCATCCGACTTTTTTCAAGTTCTTCTTAGGGTTTTTCCTGGGTGCACGCTCTCATGTGCAGAGTTACCTTTACCCATTTCTTACCATTAATCATTTAAAATTTAGTCATAGCTAGGTTTACCATATTTTAAGGCTGAGAAATCGTTATTTATCAGATGCTTAAGCAGGCAAAACTAGACAAAACCGGTAGTCTTGCCTTTAGACTTAATGTTTTAATTTTATGATTTCTTCAGAAACTTAGTGTATTTGCAACTTCAAAACTTTATGAATAATTTAAATTATTTCTATAATTTAAATATCCACATTTAACATTGTATTTCTTCTCTGATTTTCCCGTTGAACCGGGACAAGAAGAAATACTGACCAGGACCATACTTTAAAACCGGGACAATCCTGTTCAAAACGAAACGTATTGCAAGCCTCGTCTTAGTTATGCCATTTTAAAGTTACTTTCACTTCAATTCAATTCTGAATTAATAAATTCATCTCTTAATTTTCTTACCTGAGTATGTATTAGATTGTGCTGTTTATCGAATCGATTCAGATTGCCTTAGCTGGAAATAATTCTATTTCAGGATATGAAAAAACTAGATCTACTAAGACGTAAAATAAGAAATTCTTTTGAATTTGGAATGAAAAGAAGCTATCTTTTATAATTTTTAAATTCCCTGGAGAATCGGATGACAGTTATACTGGTATTTTTTCTAACATTTCTCAATAGTCACATAAGGTGAACAGTTTTTTCAGTACACCATTTCAATGCATTCAATATTAAAGCCTTTATTCTTATGAGTTCGTACAGTTCTCCGAAGCATAATTCACAATTCAGACCTTACTCTCTCTGGAACACTAAAGCGGCATACATTTTTAGAGTCTGGAGAAACAGTAATACCTAGTGATATTTATTTCACGATGAATAATATTCCGATGTTGAAGTGTTTATGCTCCATTCACTGGCGGTGCCTTAGGCGATTGCCTCACTGCTTCAAGTCTGCCCTCAGGCTAAGAAAGTGCTCGCTTATAATCTGGTATATCTAGCTCAGCTAACTCTAGTTCAGAAATAGGCAACCTGCGGCTTAAAGGATGCATGCAGTCTTTAAGAGCATTCAGTAAGGCTTTTCTATCACATCTCGTAACTAATTTACTCACATATATAGTCTCTTTTCTGCGTTTATTACTTCAAGTGGAAGTAAATGGAATATACTATAAACCAGGGATTGAATAACCCACATTCTTTTACAATTGCCCATAAATAACAGCAGAGCAAAGGTGCATAAACTCTCATAAGACCATCGACCTCCTTATTGATTTACTTACTTTTTATGGACTCACTCTACTTCTATGGAATTATGGCTAGGAAAAGGGAATAGGATGCCTATGTGATTTTTTTAAATCAAATATTTTACGCCTCACGCTTTACATGTTACATAAATCTTATATAGATATTCCAATCCGATACATACTATCATTATGAGCACCTAAAGGAGAAATATATCGTATTTTATTGTTCCTAACATACCACCTTCAGCCCAATAAAGGGCAGATTAATAAATATATAATAATATTGGATTCAAAGTTCAATATTGAGTGACCAAAATGAATATTTCATACCCCGATATTTTTCATATAAACAAGATAATGAGTAAGGCATGCAGAAGTAGATAAAAATAATAATTCCTTCCTGTACAAATGGACAAGTTAATAATAATTACAATAATTAATGTCTAAATAGGTCTCCTTGCCAGTGAAATATGTCACATTGAATTTACTGTGGAAGTACGAGGTGGTCTGAAAAGTTTCCGACCCCAGATTTTTCAGAAATCTTCAGAAAACATGTCGAGAAATGGCGAAATGTCGGAAACTTTTCAAACCACCCATGTATAGGGAACATTTAATTCCCATGATATTGGACTTGAAGTAGAAAACGCCTTACCATATTGAGTCTATTCTAAGTTTTGATAAGTTTACCAATTACATTAATAATTACATAATCCTAAAACTGATGATTTCATGGTCCCGATTAATAATTTATTTCATTGAATAAAATTCTACAAAAAGCATTCCATTGATTCGCGAGCCTTCATTTTGAGATATCACAAAATCATTGTCTGCGAGCTTCTAAAAAAATCCACTTTTCGCACACTAGTCTCTTTCGCTAATCTTCCATCCTGGGACCTTAATCCTCGGGAATCCCAGTCATCTGGGATTTTATCTGTCTTTGGAAAATCACATTGCCTTGGATTATCTCTTTGACATCTCCAGTCCTAATATCTCCAGTCCGGTGTCTAATCTTCCCGAAGCGAACCTCTCAATTATCCATAATTGACTCGGCCTCGATGCATCTTTGTATCCACTTGTGGATTAACAAGCGGACGCATGACTTCCGGAAGTCCTTAACGTGTGCCCTTCGCATCCCCCAGACTCAGACAATGAGTTGTTCAGACGAATGCCTGAAGCATTTAAGGGCGGAGTAAATAATCGGAAATCGGATGGTGACATGAGCTTGCTTTACATACGAAAAAGATTGTAAAGGTGCTTCCGATGTTGGTTATAAAAAAGATTGAAGAGGTGATTCCGATGTAGGTCATAACAATGACTACAAGCTAGATTATGTCGTCATTAATAATGTAAGTGAATGTGTTAAAAATGCTGGGCTGGTTATGTACAATTCAAGAGAGAAATGATTGTTGCAGGTCCGTATTAGCTCATAATAATGACTACGCGCTAAATTATATTGTTATCAATGAAGCACGTGAAGTATCTTGGAATTCCGCGTTGGATATGATAAAGCAATAAAGAGATAATTGTTGGAAGTAATTTACTGAGTAACAATCATTTGTATCATGAAAGTGTTATTGAAATAATTGTTGAAATCTAAATTGTCATTAATGAAGTACGTGAAATATCTTAAAATTCTGCGCTGGATATGGAAATAGAGAAATGATTGTTGCAGGTAATTTACTGAGTGGCAATCATTTTTATTATGAAAGTATTATTGGAATCATTGTTGAGATCTAGGTCGATATTGAAACACTTTTTAATAATCATTATCAATATCGCTATGGTATGTCTTTATTCTGGCGAGATTGTGACTACATCCTGCACCATAAGACGAAGAAGAAAAATAATTACATGAAAGTATTATAGAATCATTGTTGAGATCTGGGTCGATATAAAAATACGTATGAATAATAATCATTTTTATAGCAATGATACGTCTGTCTTCGGGCGAGATTGAGACCACATCCTGCACCATGAGACAAAGGAAAATAATTTCATTCATCATAATATGGTAGCAGATACATTTAGCTAGCGGGTTAGATTACATCATCTGAAGATTGCATGAAACCAGGCCGCACTTGGTTAGTATATGTTAGAAGATAAGGATAAACAGAAGTGAAAAATAACAACCGGGATTCGAACTCAGGTCTTTGGGTTCCGGGCATGTATTCTCTTCTGGGAAACCTACCATGGTTCAAGTTCCATTCATCTGGGAGGTAAGGGTTTGAGTCTCAGTTGTATCGTTATTTTCACTTATGTTTATTCTTTGGTTTTACATGTTGCACGCCTACACGTGCTAAGATATTCATCTTTCACCTTTCTTATATTAGAACAATTCAACATCGAAATTATTCGCAGTAAAATTAATATAATCGCTTAATAGACGGAAGTAAAATGTTATTTATTATTTTTTCAGATTACACAATGAATGAAGTAATGAAAAAATGTAATTTAGCAAAGATACAATTCAGGTATTTAAACAGGTCTTATTAATCAGCCGTCGAATTAACCGGTATGTTTATTAGGTATGTGTACAACACACTTCATGTAGAAAGACAGGATGCAATATGGTTGCTGTTTACATTTTCTATTTTACATGACTTAGTAACATGAATTGCAATGCAAACTTTTTCAAAACTGTCTCTTGACGATTTTGGAAATTCGTTAGATACTATTTTATGTATTATTAAGTATGAGTAGAGTAATAACTGTTAAAATATATTTAATTTTCTATTCATATTAAATTGGAAATATTTTTCCTTATATATTAAGTATATATAATTTCATATTTAAATAATATTTTTCTTATATATTAAGTACATATACTTTCATATATGCAAATACATTCATATATAGACATTCATAGGTACAACTATGTATGCTATCCATAGTTAACTTCGTATTATCCAGCCAAAAGGACAACTGGTTAGTGTTGCCGGTTTAGGGATGATGAGGGATTATATTGTACTTGAATTCGATTTAAAAAGTGCAAGTAAAGAGCACATATTCCCCATCTTTTATTAAACCAGGTGAACTACCGAGAAAGCAAATGATTTTCCTATCATAACGATGCAAGTGCTTTCCAAACACAACCCTGTCTTCATACGCCAAAACGATCAATCTTCAGTTGATTAAATAACCACCTTCTCAACGCCGACGGAAATTTTCGAATTTCCCCATTTTATTCACCTCATCAGAAAAAAAAGCAACTTGTTTAGTCCTTATAAATTGACTCCTGGGAGCAGAAAAACTCATCTGCGGCGAAAAAAAAATTGCAATTTTCCACGCGTTAAGAGAATATGCGGGGCGAAAAAATAGACGTCGTTTAAGCCAATTTACTTATTCGAGGGAAACCGAAAAGGTTATCGGGGAAAAGTAAGTCCTCGGAAAGTTACCGATTGCGCGAATCGCCGTTTTTTTTTTTCTTCTCTGGAGGCGAAGTTTGCTTCGCAGGTGTTCGGTTGTGCAACGAATTAAAATGCCAGTGGTTTCGAGTGGAAAGCAACGTTAGATATTTCGGTACGCTCGACTGAGAGAACATGTGGAGGAGAAGATAAACAGGACTGTGAGATGTCTTAATTGTTGTCTTTTGCTCTTTCTTGATTCACTTTGCAACAATCGCAGCTGAGATTGTTGATTATCTCATTGTTAGGAACTGAATTGGTCTGCCTATTGTCGTGATTGAAATTGGCAGTATCATTCTTATGAAAACAGTGAAATATTGGAAGTGTTTTCACTGTAACACTTCCAATATTTCACTAACTGAGAATTAGGTTGAGTTTCATTGTTGACGATTATTTCAAATTTCATTGCTGAAATTTGGTTCAAATCCAGCAAAATTCGGCAAGTGAAAATTCAACAATATTTCTTAACCAATATATAAAATTATTTATTTTATTTTATTAAGAATATTTATATTACATTTTTGTGTAAATTATGCAGAATTTATTACGTATGTATAAACAATGTATTGGACTAAAACAGAGGTTTCCAGACTTCAAATTAACTGAGCTTTAGACTTGTTGTTGTCTTTTGCTCTTTCTTGATTCATTTTGCAACAATCGAAGCTGTGATTATTGATTATCTCATTGTTAGGAACTGAATTGGTCTGCCTATTGTCGTGATTGAAATTGGCAGTATCATTCTTAAGAAAACGGTGAAATATTGGAAGTGTTTTCACTGTAACACTTCCAATATTTCACTAACTGAGAATTAGGTTGAGTTTCATTGTTGACGATTATTTCAAATTTCATTGCTGAAATTTGGTTCAAATCCAGCAAAATTCAGCAAGTGAAAATTCAACAATCTTTTCCAACAAATCTATACAAATTATTTATTTTAATCTATTAAGAATATTTCTATTATATTTTTGTGTAAATTATGCAGAATTTATGTACGTATGTATAAACAATGTATTGGACTAAAACAGAGGTTTCCAAACTTCAAATTAACTGAGCTTTAGACTTGTTGCTGTCTTTTGCTCTTTCTTGATTCACTTTGCAACAATCGCAGCTGAGATTGTTGATGATCTCATTGTTAGGAACTGAAGTGACCTACTCATTCTTTTGAACATATTTTTCCATTTCATTGTTAAGAAAACGGTGAAATATTCGAAATGTTCACCGTAACAGTTCAAAATTAGGTTTTCATTCTTGAAAATTACTTCAAATTTCATTGCTGAAATGCCGTTTAAATCCAGCTACTTTCAGCAAGTGAAAATTACACTAATTTAAAACCCAACAAGTGAAAATTTAACATATTTGTTCAATGAATTTATGCAAATTATTTATTTTAATTAATATATTTTGAAAGATATTTCTACTTCATTTTTGTTTATATTATGCAGACGTTTTGTAAGTATGTATAAATACTGTATTTGTATATGCAACAGAGGTTTCCAAACTTAAAATAAATTGATCGGTGGACGAATTTTATGAACAGCACGATGAGATATCTTAATTGTTGTCTTTTACTCTTGCTTGATTCACTTTTCGACAATCATTTCGGTGATTACTGATTCTCTAATTGTTACGAACCAAAGCGGCTTTCTTATTGTTGTGAAAGTAAATCGCCACATCATCGTGGCAATGAGATGTTGTTCTATATTTCTAAAATATAAGTCTTAAATTATAATATATATAACGTTATGAAATATAAATTTTAACTTTTATACATACTCGTTTATGTGTATAAGACTTTAACAACTAATACCAATCTAACCTCATTCAATTTTCATTGTTCGACATAGTTGAATCCGCCGTTGAAGTCTCATTCAATTTTCATTATTGGACATTGTTGAATCCGCCGTTGAAGTCTTTTACAATTTCCATTGTTAGAGATTGTTGAATCCGCCGTTGAAGTCTCATTCAATTTTCATTATTGGACATTGTTGAATCCGCCGTTGAAGTCTTTTACAATTTCCATTGTTAGAGATTGTTGAATCCGCCGTTGAAGTCTCTTTCAATTTTCACCGTTGTATTGATTTACTCAGTTTTTCGAACACAAAACGTATGTATCGTTTCAAATCCAGAATAAAAAAAAAACCCGAGCGACTGCAACAAACTGCATAAATGCCGGATGAAATGTGGGGCGATTAATCAAAGGTTGGAGTACTACGGAGCGCGGAAAGAAGACAAAGCTTTAAATTGTATAAATTTATGGCTGCCCTTCTGTACGAAAATAAATCTGGACAAAGGGGATGAACAAAGGCTGTCGGATGTGTTTGTGATAGAAGAAAGAAATGTATATGGTGATACAAAATCAAAATGGAAGCCATGCGAGAAGAGTTAAATGGGCACAATAGTAATGATGGATTGGGGAAATACTGGAAAAATTGGATTCAGTAAAATTTTACCTAGGAATTTATTTCATGACAGTGCTACGATATGTGATTGAGGATATGGGGTAAATAACATAGAAATTTCTTTTTTCTGTACCTTTACGAATATATGTATTTATCTATAAACTCCAGATTTAACCATAAGAAGGATCTATCTGTAAAGAATCTTATACATTTCATAACACTAATGAATAAGGATAGCTTGAGGCTTGCACTTGCGAAACATTAGATGATATCTATGAATTGGTTAATATTTTCATATTCGAATTTGAGTTACCTTGACGACTGCGGGCATTCTTGAAGTCACTTCTGTAAGAATACATGTGGAATAAGATTGGAAAAGTTATAATAATTATAAATCAATAACGTCTAATTAATAATATTTCAAATATTAATCAATGATGTTTAAATTATTATCATTTTTAATTTTCAATTTTAATTTTTGGAATCGATAAATTTTAGAAAGTTTGAATTTAGTATCTTCATTATCTACTACATTTCTGGGTTTTCAATTTTTTGAGGTTAAGTATCTTATTTATATTTTGCTTTGGAGCACACAACATAGAACCAACTAAATGAAATGAAAGGAATTAATTGATAGAAAATCAAGGATCGTAAAAAATAAGGCTGAAACTCTTATTTCTTAATATGCTTTTCATTATTTTCGATTATAAATTTAGTAATAATGAGAATTCGATAATGAATAACTAATAATTAGATGGTAATTTATAACAATTAAAACATAATTATATATTAATTTACAACAATTGAAAATGATTGAAACATTGTTTATTATATTATAAACATCAATATCATTAGTTTAAAATATCAATATCAAGTTTCAATCATTAGTTTTAAAATTTACTTTTATAAATTCATCGTAAGTGAAAAGTGAACTTTTTCAGCATGTCAAGAAAAGTACAAACTAGCTGTTCCTTACTGCTAAGCATGCTTAAGGATACAAGGAATTCAAAATTTAATTAATCTAAAAGAAAGGATAGAAAGGGATTCGGCAGCGTTCTTGCCTTCTGGGACGTAGATAATAGAGCAAAATTTCACCAAAATTGTCTCCGTTTTGCTACCTCTACCCTTTCTATATAAAACGACCAGTTGATATTCGCAATTTGCGAGTATCTCATCCGAAATTGGCAAAAATCCGTCTCCCCCAGCAACCCTTTACATAGAATAGAATCCGCGCAGTTTGACAATAAAGTTCGCAACAATCGCCCGACTGCAAAATCCTAATGCGAGAGGAATGCCGATCGAAAGCGCTATGGAAACCAATACTCCAATGGACCCCACATTCTCATTAAGAGAGGGAAAGAATGTAATATATCTTCATAGTAATGGCCGACCGCCGCAAACAATGCCGGTCTGTTGAATAATTGAACCCCATGAAAGATATTTTCCCCCAAAGTCTCCGCGGTTCACACGCCTATCTCAAATTCCATGCGCCATTCCCGACTTCTTTTTTTTTCTTCCTTGAAAAATAAAAGATGCCAGACCGACATCGCCTGGATTCCAGCCTCCCCCGAAAAGAAGCACGTATGCGCCCTCAAACTGCTTTTTTTTCCTTTGTTTATTCTCTCTCTCTCTCAAGAGACTCGAGATGTGTCGTCTCGGGAATTCTCGGGATTTCCCGGGAAGTGGGGAATTTCTCGAGAAATGTCGGGACTTATCGTGAAATCCTTGGCAAATTTCGGATTTTTTTTCTTTTGCGATTACTTTGCGTAACTATTGTACCCCGTGAAGCAACTTCGTCCAGCTAAATTGAAAGTAATTGATTTTTACGGGTGGGTGTGTCCTGTTAAGTTTGTTTTAGTGTTTGGTTATTCGTTTTTAGTGTTTAAAGTGTTCGTAGAAATATGTCTGGGTGGGAAAGTGATTTATTTATTTATTATTGATTTATTGTTATTGATATATTATTATTGATTTATTACTATTGATTTATTATTTTTGATTTATTATTATTGGTTTATTATTATTGATTTATTATTATTGATTTATTATTATTGGTTGATTTATCATTATTGATCTATTATTGCTGATCTATTTTTATTGATTTATTATTAATGACCTATTATTATTGATTTATTATTAATGATAATTTATCATTGATTTATTATTATTGATTTATTAACATTGATATATTATCATTGATTTATTATTATTGATTTATTATCATTGATATATTATCAATGATTTATTATTATTGATCTATTATTATTGATTTATTATTATAGATTTATTGTTATTGATTTATTATTTTTGATTTATTATTATTGATTATTAATTGATTTTTATACGAAGTTGTGTTTTTGGGTTTGCTTTAATGTTTGTGTGTTCGTTTGTAATGATTACAGCGTTTTTTGAAAAATATTTGGGTGGGGAAATAGAGTAACTGTGTCCCCGCTACGTCATTGAAAATGGTTGTTTAGAAATAATGTATAAGGATTACAAAAATTACGTTTTTTTACAGTAATGTTAATAGCTAGGGGAGGAGCATGCTTAACCTTAAAACAAATAATGGAAGCTAGCGCGATTTTTTTAAAAGGATCCCTGGTAACGCCGATTGTCGTACCCTAAAATCTATTGTTACGCCTCATTGTGCTGCGCATTAATTTTTCACGACAATTCACTGTCAGACACTAGCAACAATGCTGCGCAACAATATTCCTCGAGTTCATCTGATTGTTAGTTCTTACGTATCCCTAACGCAGTGAAGATTTATGTCTGGAACCTTTTGAACGTCTTTTGGAGTAAATATCATTTGCCAGACGACATTATCGTCACTCATGACTTTATGTCTTTGGTCTATGATTTAAGATCTTATTTCCCCGTCAACTAGCCTATTTTTTTAAATTTCTATGCCTTTTAATTTCTAACTAGTGAATTTAAATTGTAATGAGAGTCTCTTCAAATCTGCCACCGCCTTGGAAAGCTTTATTTCCAGAAATTTCCTTGTTTTACTTTTAAATGTTTAAATGACTAGTCGAGAATAAGACTAAGTACATGCATTAAATATTCCACAGGAATTTTATAGTAATATTGGACAAAAATATTCTGGATAAATTTGTAATAAGAGAGGCAAATCCCTTTCTCTTCAAACACTCTTATGATAATACTTTGATAATGGAAAAATTAATTATTTTACAAAGAATAGCCAAGAGCGGATCTGAGACAATAAGGAAGGTTAGACAATCTTTTCAGATTATAGTAAAAAGCTTTGAATACCTAACCGAAATTATGAAAGCAAAAAACTAATGTTATAAAATCAACGGAAAAAGCCTGTTTGAGGTTCTGAAACAGGGAAACTTTGATGATGTAACTGGATGTTTGGTTAAGATTTGCGTCTTTGGAATAGTGTTACCTTGACGACGGATATTGTTGAAGTTTCTTCTTGTAAGAATACACTTGCATTTAGATTTGTCCATTGGGGAGGTATTTGTAATTAAATACTGTTATTTTATAATCTAATAACGAAAATGTAAAGATAGAAAGCTGTTCCATTAAGTCAACATAAATTTGATGGTTGCTTTAGTAGTTTTAAGTAAAAAAATGATAAATATTGTGTTTTGGGAGAAATGATTTACCTATTGTTGAATGATTGTTGAAACAATCACTTTGATACGTTACAATGGTCGACTCCAACATTGTTGAAAAGCAAGTTAATTGTTGAATACAAGTAAACTGCTACAAACGGAATTAGCCAGAAATGAGGAGAGCAACTAAGCATGTTTATGTCACCCTAGGGCATTCCCATGTTGAATCTGAACATGATAGATTATCTGAATATGATAGCATATGCTTAGGCAATTCTTGTTTTGTGCATAAATCACGTATTTAAGTAATCCATTATATCCCCAATGTATTTTCATGTGGATCTTCATTGAATCCTCAGCTTCCAGCAGTATTATAATAGAGTATATTTCTCCCAATATAGTGCTTAGTGAGAATCATCTCGAGATTATCGTCTCGATTATCGATATTAATCGGGGCGATTAATTCGTTTTTAATTCCGCGTTTAAAAGTATCTTTTATCGATGTTAGAGAGTCGCTGTTTCAGATATAAACAAGGAAGTCATAGCAACTAACAATGTAAACAATTTTTGTTTTATAATGCTATGAAATATTGTGTACCGCGGTTTCCAGGGTAACAACATGTTGAAGAACAAAAGACAGACAGCAGTCTAACATACCTGTATTTTCCTTCTATTTGACCATTCTTCAATTAATGATCTTTTTTTGAACAGTTTATTACCAGATTTCCTCCCTTGAGTGACTTTCCCGTTTAAATTTCACATTTCAGAAATTCATTCACATTTTAGATAAATTTCGTCTTCGAATGTTGATTTTAAACGCTTCATCAGTTGAAACCGTCTTTTATCACTCAATTGATTTGGAATTCAGCATTATTGATTGATAGTTCTAACTCTTCCCCTATAACAACATAATTTAGAATGTTACACAGTTAAATTAGAGTAACAGTTCTAATTTTCAACCATTTTAGTTTAGATAATTTCTTTCTGGAGTTATGTAATCGGTGCTCCATTGATTGCTAGGCCCTCTGGCGGTTTCTTTTCTTGCTTGATTTCTTTCTTTCTTCTCTACTGCCTCTAGCGAGTCCTGCTTAGCTAAGCTTATCTTAGCAATTCAACATAAATGACCAAAACCATTAGCTAGGAATCTCTTGAGAAAAGAAGATGTGAGTATATGCATAAATTATTCGAAGAATTTTTTTTTACTGATACACATGATGAAATTCGCCATATCGTGATTCCACGTACTCATTGAATGCTATTTTTGAGACCTCAAAGAAATTTAGCGAGATTATAGTGAGAACGGATAGCTATTTCTGGTCCCTTTTTTCTCATAGTATTGGGTATATAAATCAGATAGTTAACTGAAAAGTTCGGTGTTTTTACAACCCCTGCCATACGCCATTCGGTGGATCACGGGGTATCAATGTAAATGCTTACACTAACAATTATTTCCATGCTCACTACTTCTTAGCAACAATTTGGACCGAATTTATATTACTCTCTATTAATGTAAATGCAAATGATTACACTAACAATTATTTACATACTAGCTACTACATAGCAACAGTTTGGACCGAATATATAATGCTCTCCATTATTGTAAATGTAAATTACACCAACAATTATTTAAACACTCGCTACTTCTTAGCAACAATTTGGACCAAATACAATGCTCTATTATTGAGTAGATATTAGGGAAATGTACATGATTACACCAACAATTATTTACATACTCGCTTCTTCTTAGCAACAATTTGGACCAAATACAATGCTCTATTATTGAGTAACCATTAGGGAAATGTAAATGATTACACCAACAATTATTTACACACTCGCTACATCTTAGCAACAATTTGGACCTAATATAATTCTCTATTATTGATTAAATATTAGGGAAAATGGTGGTCAAAAACCAATCTCTAAAACGGAAAAGAATGAGTCTAGATTTGAACAGCCTCAATTCCATTCTCATGCGTGAGAAAGCCTCAAAGGCCTATATAAATCGAGTTAGCCAACGACTGTTGCGTCACAGACTGGTTCCGACTAGGATTCTAAAATAGGCTAATGCCTTCCGAGTTTTTCGTCAAATTAGATCCATATCGCGACCATCTCTTACCTCACATTCGGTCCTTTGTAATAATTAGACGATGAAAGGATGGAAGCCAGATTGGTCCAGCTGATCCAGCTGCCACTGGCGAATGGCAGAAAAGATGTTGATTTCGCTCCGTCGGACTCCGCCCTAAATTGATTATCAGAGCAACTGGAATGCCTGCTTGAAATTTGAGAAGAAACCAATTTATCTACACCAATTTGATATATGCTGCTACCTTTGATTTTCATGCTGATACTAATCGAATTGATTTTTAATGATATTTTTAATATACTCGGTTCAAGAAAGAATTTTACGAGACTTGTCGTTGTATTTGTTACACGCATGACATTGTTATTACATTGTTATCTGAGGTTAAGTTGATAATGTTTGTATTGATTTTTAGCGATATTTTCATTATACTGCGGTTAAAGAAAGAACTATACGCGCTTATAGATGCTATTATTCCACACATGGCATTGTTGTTACATTGTTATCATTACAAGTTTTAATTGTTTTGGGGTAAGTTGTCATTGTTATAATTACATTAAAACCGTTATGTTGTTATTACATTTCAATTATTACAAGTCATTGTTATCGCAAATTATTAGCACAAAGGAGCATAGGTACTGGTGGTCTCACACTCGGATGCGATTTTTTAACGTATATAACCACTTTAGTTAAAGAATATGTGTATGTAAACACATTATATTAACATATATTATTACATTATAAAAACTTCCCAGCCATCCTTCATTACCTGACCGTTCATTCTTAATATATTTAAACGATGTAAAAATATTTTCTTATAATTGATTTTTTAAAGTAGATAGTGATACTGGTCTCTCAATTTAGACTGTATAAGCAATACTAACTTCTACTTAATAACTTGTGTCAATTTGTTGGGGACGGGATGGATAAGGATTGATCGTTTATCATAGTACTCAAGAATTTCTGTATTGGGTTTTGGGTCCAGGAAAAATACGGGTTTCCCGGTTTCTGTTCCGCGATTCAGCTTTCACTCCCGCAAAAGTAAGTTTTACCGGTTTCTCTTAAATTCTTCGATTTCGCAATAACATATTTTTCGTTTTTAATTCCGCGTTTAGAGTTATCTTTATCGATATTAGAGTGTCGCTGTTTCAGAGATAAACAAGCAAGTCATAGCAACCAACTATGTAAACAATTTTCCTTTTTATAAGGCAATAAAATATTGTGTACCGCGGTTCCCAGGGTAAAAACATGTTGAAAAGCAAAAGACAGATAGCAGTCTAACATATCTGTGGTTTCTTAGTTTTTTTGCCATTCTTCAATTAATCCACTTTTGTTGGACAGTTTTTTTTACCGAATTTCCTTCCTTGAGTTACTTTTCCCGTTTAAATTTCACATTTCAAATATTCATTCGCATTGCAGATAAATTTTGTCTTCGAATGTAAATTTTTAAACCCTGGTTCCGTTGAAACTTTCTTCGTCACTCAGCGGATTCGGAACTCAACATAATTGATTGATTGTTCTAACTCTTCCCTTATAACAACATAATTTAAGATCCTTACACGGTTAGTTTAGTTAATGTAGTTTTCGATTTAGCTATAACATATTTTTAGAATTCCGTTTTTTTCTGTTTTTACTTCCGGAAAACTACACTTAATCGGTTTCTGTCTCTAGTTTCATCCCAAGGAAGTTTAGACTTGAAATATGCAGCAAAAACGACGAAAGAATGTTCCAGCGAGATAGCTCAACGGCCAGAGCACCAGACCGGCAATCGGGAGACCCGGAGTCGATTCCCGGTCCCGCAGGACTTTTTTCAAGTCTATTCTTCTTTGGGATTTTTCCTGCACGCCCTAACGTGCAAAAATCATCTTCACACTTCCTTTGTAGAAAATTATATTATGATATAAAATTATATTATGATATAAAATTATATTATGATATAAAATTATATTATGATATAAAATTATATTATGATATAAAATTATATTATAATTAAAATTATATAGAAAAATAAAATCATTATTGACTGAAAATCATCCATTCCTTGCTATCCGGCTTAATTTTTATATTCGAGTTTTTGCTTCGATCCTTGCCCTATCCTAGGTCCCTAGACAACTCCCTAGCTCCCAAGAGACCCTCAAAGGGGTATACTTATACTCCCCCTCGAATCCATCCCTGCTTTCAGATAATGGTAATGAAATTTACAAAAACAATGGGACACGTTCGATGCCTTAGGCGGAAACACGGCAAGGACAACCCCGAATTCTTTGTGGAAACAAAAGAGGACGATGTTTGGCATAACGAGGTCGCTGTAGAGCAGCGCTCTCAATTAAGGATCAAATTAGGGATACCGTTTTTTGGGTCAGAGTGGTTGGTTATGGCTGTAGATGAGGGTGATGAACTAAAAGTGGAGCGTATTTAGAGAAAATGAGCGGTTTTCGGGGTGCTCGCTCCCTAGCAACGCGGATGTTTAATCTTCAATGGAATGAAAGGTGACGAAGAGGTACTGTGAATTTAACATATCCTGTTTAAACGTAAACAAATATATCGCAGTTTCTTTTTTTTCCTTTCGATCTCACACAACTTAGAGGGAATGTATCCTGTATGTGTTTAATAAATTATTATTATTATTATTATTATAACAAATCCATGTTTATACTAAGTGTAATCCATGTCATACTAAGAGCGCAAATATCTAATGCAATAATCGTTTCTATTTATTTTTTCATATGGTAATTACCATAGAGTAGTTTACCATAGTAACCTATTATAGCATAATATTTTTTAACCAGCTGACTGATTGATTAACTGGCCATTTTTATAGGTACATCTACAACGGTTTGATTACGTAGAAAGACCCTACGCAATATATTTTTAGTTTACAAGTTCTATTTTTCAAGAATTATTTAGCAGTCTAGATGAAAAATGTTTCCAAAAAATTCCAAACTTATTTGGAAATATACTAGACTTGATTTTTACATATTATAACGTATGAATGTAGAGTAACTATTTATTAAATAACTAACTATACAATTTATACATATCTTTAATGTTGTAATAAATCAATAAATATTTAAACTTAATACATAGAGTAAAAATTGCCAGAAATATATATTTACACTTAATATATAGTGCAAAAATTGCAGTAAAAAATAAATATAATTGCTATATAGCGAAAATATTGCAAATAACTAATAAATATTAACACATAATATGTAGTGTAACTATTACAATAAATATATATTTACATTTAATATATAGTGCAAACATTGCAATAAACAAATAAATACAATTGCTATGTAGCGTAAATATTGCAAATAAGCAATAAATTTTGACACTTAAAATATAGTGTAACTAGTACATATATATTTACATTTAATATATAGTGCAAACATTGCAATAAATAAATATATACAATTGTTATATAGGGTAAATATTGCAATTAATCAATAAATATTTACACTTCATATATAATGTAAATATCGCATACTTAATTTTAAAGGAGTAGTTGATTTTTTTGCGCTTTCGTTTACGAAACGAAAACAATACACCCATACACTACTATGATTTCTGCGATAAATGAATAGATACGTTCCCACACACCAATTCATATAAAGCGGACAAAAGTAAAACCGCTGCGGACAATGAGCCCCACTTCGGCAAACGAAATTTCCTAGAGCCTGTTCGAAATCATGGACAAGTATTTCGCATTCGAGGTCATTTAGATAGTCCCCTCGAACGAGGTGTAAAATTTAAGCGGAGTTTCCTTATCGCGGCGACAAAAGACAACTCCGTCCCGTAAGAACAAATTCAGCGCAGTTTCATTCCAACAATGACTCCCTGGAGATGATCTCCATCCGTATTGTTGCCGCGGTAACGGCTCCGGAGTTATCTCGTTTGCGGGAAACGGGGCTTTTTTTCTGCGGGATAGACCATCTAACAGAAGGAGCTCGATAATGGACCAGTAAGAGATTAGAGGAGAGATAGCAGCTCTGCGACTGATGGATGCAGAACGGGTAGCAGGTGTCCGCGGATTTCATTCCTCAAACAGTAAACTTTATAGGGGGCGATTCCGAAGGAAATGGTTCGATTTAGTGGTGTGGAATCGATGCTAATAGAATTCCGCAGGACTCGGCTTTTTAGAGGGAAACTGCATCTGAGGGAAGTGCCGTATTCAAATCGTGTCTTTTGTGGGTATTTTCAGAAGCTCACACGCATCAAAGTGATGTGGCGTTTAAAATGCTGTTGATGGTGCGATATATTGGTTGGATGATTGGGTTCTCTTCAGGGGAGGAATAAATGAAAATTTGTCATCCGTTTCCATTAGTTACTTTTTGTTGATGGCTGTGAGAGTATGGAAACTCCTGAGGTATGAGTGATACTGAAAAACGGTATACGCGTAGATTTCTCTTTATAATTCCAAAATAAGCTCTTAGTCAATCGAAAATTTTGCTCGGTTCTTAGTTTTAATGTATCGTATAACTGTTGTCATCGATCTGAAATATTTTTTGTTCTATTTTTCGTTCCGCTTTGATGTAAACAAAAAGAAATTTCGATCCAGTTCCCGTTTTGCTTCTTTTAACCGTTTTCTTACACTCCGAACATTAAAATATTCATCTGAACCATAAATCAACATGTTATCAGTTATTGTATTATATTATCAATATAGCTTTACTCAGTTAAGTTAAATCAACTAATTTTTATGACAGAAAATCGCGAAATTAAATGAATTAGTGGAAGAAAAGAAAATGAGCCAAGGCTGTTAATGAATTAAAGTTAGTTAGCCGTCTTTAGGTATACGAACTAATATGAACCAGGGTCTGAAATTAAGGGAAAATTCCTATTAAGTCGGTAACCTTGAACTTAAAGTTGCTTCCAGACCCTGATGGACTCTTGTCCGTATAACGGCGAACGGACGGACGAACAGATCGGTGTTTTTAATCCTCTAACTAAAGGAATTTTAATCGAAATATTTTAGGAGACAGAAGTAAATGTCTAACATTAATTTTTGGGAACTGACATTTGGAACAGAATAAATAACGGTTAATGTTTTTTGGATTCGATTCAAAAGTTATGATTACGAAATCATCTTTCTATCCAAGTAAAACGTAGGTTAATGAGCACAATGTCACAAAATTTCATAAGAATCTAGTTATAAATTCTTGGAAAGTACTTAAAATTTTATATTTATGCCTATGATTGGTCAAATAACCCCTTTCCGTCCTATTGTTAATAAAAAGGACTTAATTGGTTACCATACCATGTTACGAATCCGTCGCCATTTATATAATATTGTAAACAATACAATGTTCGTTCTGTGTTGTTGCGATGATTACGTCACAATCGAGTTTCATTTAAAATCCTAATTTACTTATTCTTTATTCCACAGGTAAGGCACAATAAAGCTGGTACATCTCCATTGTCCTTTCTAGATTCACCTCTGGTAAGCTGTCATTTTTTTATTTCATTAATTCTATGAATTCTGTAATGCATTGCTTACGTGAAACGCAACAATACGAGGAAGGAGTGGCGTTGCTATACCTACTGCATGTTTCAGACGTGTAGCTATGAATCCGGTGCCGTTATAGTTCTTTTGTTCTTACGAAAACTCCCAGTCAGTCACAAGGGGCGGATGTTATAAATCATTCAGTTCTTTTCCACTTAACCCAAGCAGTACATGTGTCAATGCATAAAGTCGAGATAAAGCAGCACCATTATACAATACATGTATATTGGTGTTGCTGTATCTCGACCCAATACATAAAATGCTTTATGCCCTATTACAACTTCCCTAGCATTCTCGAAGTATGAAATGTATAGGTTCATATTACTAGTATACTTCTCGGTAGGTTCATTAATGGGGTCTCTAGAATTCCCTCTTAGCAACTTCATAAGACTTCAACTTACTTCATAGCAAACATAAGACTTCAACTTACCTTAATAATATCATTACGTTGATATAGTCGATGATTACCCTAAGACATTGATATAAAATTATTAAGAAATTTAAATAAATAAATTCGCATTGCACATTGAATTCATGTAATACATCATTTTATAGAAAGGAATTCAATCACTATCTTCTAATCGTTTTTATGGAGGTTTTATCAAGTTTATTGTCCCTGTAACTACTTTTTATATACTTCTAGGTTCATCACTAAAATTAAAGTGGCATCTTCTATTGATACCCTAAAGATTACTCTATTAATAATTTTGTTCAAACGAAATTACGACTTACCTTGCAATTCTTTGTTTTATTTTTTGTCATACTAGTATATGTATGTATATATAATGTTCATACTATACACTATCTAAAGACAAAGAAAAATTATTAAAATTCAGACTGAACCTAGCGATCATGGCTTCGATATCAGAAGGTCCCAAACTTTCCCGTAAGGATGCATTCCGCGAATTTTCGTTAAATTTTTGAGGCACTTCCCGGTAAGTAAGAGAATGCAAAATCACGGAATTCCCTGGATTCGCAGTCTTCTATAGCAATAACTAAGGAAATGGGCTTGAGTTCCTAAAATTTTCTCAGGTTTTTCACACCCTTTTCTCTTCGTAGATGTTTTCCTTCAATCGATGTATTTTTTTCTGTGATAAAAATATATCAGTATTTTTTCTCTCCACAAACCAATCTTTCTTTCCTTGTTCCTGCTTATACTATTGTGTGTACCATTGCTTAGAATCTGAACTTTTATGTACTGAATGCATGAATTACATTATGATAAGGTTTAACTAGAAGATAGAAGATATATATAATATATATGTAATATATAAATAATATAAGGTTTAACTATAAGATAGAAGATAGAAATATCTATACTTCGTCTAACGTCATCAAGAGACAACGTAAATCTTATGACCCGTGTATTACTTATGGGAGATTGGCGCGAGCTGTTGCGACTTTGGCATAGAAAAAGAAAATTGATGATTTTTTAGACATTCAATATAGATTAAAATTGATTTTTAATAGAAAAGTACGAACAACGCCAGCCATTCTCCCGTCAGAAATAAACGGTGCATTAAGATTTACGTTATCTCTTCATGACATTGGACAAAGTACAGCCCCAATTTCGTCCGATAATAAAGACGTTTGTATTGTAATGTAAGGATCATATTCTTAAGAGATAAGTATTACTTAATTCAGCAATGAACTTTACACAGTTATCCTTTTCATGTATTTCCCATGGCCAGAAAAAGGAACTTCCATATACGGGAATTGGTTCAGTCGTAACACCTTAGCTCAATATACCTCATTCGTAAGCTCAGTTATTCTCTCCCTCTTTGAATGTCATAAATTCCGTTCTCTTTACAGAGATTTCCGTCCCAAAACCTCCCGTTTTATCATTCAAATTGCTATCCGAGAGAGTGTATCACCTCCGGATGATTAACTATTACCTCAGTAACCTCCCAATGTTTACTTTACCTAGGCAGCCATCTCCAGACAAAGACCTTTTTCCTCCCTCCACTGCTTTATCGCTGGTCTCATCCCTTTAATCACCACCCCTCCCCGCAGAAACAAATGAGAGTTACATTTTTAAATATGTGTGTTTAAGTGCTTAAAAAAACAGCTGCGTCTCCTCCACCGGGAATTCAAACCGTTCGAAATACGATGTGAAGTGGGAGAAGGGGTGTTAATGCTGCGGAGAACGCCTTTCTTTTTTTTTAAACCCTCCTTCAATCCCCCATATTTCTCCCTCTTCAACCCCTTTCCCTCACCTGCACATTGAAATGTCCCCACGAAATTATACCGCGATTGTTCTTGGACAACTGCCCGAAACAATCCGTCTGTTTGCTCAAGCCTCCGGTCAGTTTTGTGTTAAGAAAGAATTGTGTGGAGATGTTAAGAGAGAATGGGCTCAAGATACGGTTTTGCGCGAATATGAAAGCGTTTACGAAGACTTGAATGGGAATTGTGAGAAATCATCGGTCGACTGCCGTTATAGCTATGTTTGCACAATCCGGCACGTTTGATTATTACGGTATCGTTCGGCAGTATCAAACGTGCCCTGTTATATCTGTTATGATAATCGCAATCGTGTATGAATTAATGTTTATCCGAAATTATTAATCTCTCCGGGAAACATGTTAAATCTTGAAACACTTTCTGAAATAAATAAAAAGTTACTTATTATTATAAACTGATTTCCATTTAAGTTCCAGTTTCTAATGTTTTTATTAGAGAACCAAAATATTTACAAGAATAAGCTCAGGGGGACTCAATTGTTTAAACATTTTTAAAAATAATGTTCCATAATGTTCTTTCTTGTCTTTTCGTTGCATTATTGTAAAAAATTATTGTATTCCTACACAAGTTTTTTTGTATCACTTTAATGTATATTGTTGAAACTAAACTATATCTCGAATTAGAGGAATTCTTTATAATGTAAACAATTACTTGAATTTAACGCATACCATTTTGAACTTTATGTAAATACTAATGTAATTAATTGATCCATTCCAATAAAAGAGATAAATGTAAAAAAACACTTCTAAATTAGAGGAAAATGGATTCAGGTAATTTGACATAGATACAATCAAAAAAATGGACGATTTAGCTATAGAATCGATTTCTAATGTAACAATATTAACAAACGGGGTATTTTTTGGCATTAAAGTAAACAAATACTATCTATATCAATGTTTTTCTGTGAAAGCTAATCATAAACTTTACAAGGGATGTAATATTAGAAGCTAGCCGTCGAAATGATTTCTAATATAACAACTTAAAGAAGCGTGGTATATTTTTAGCACCCAAAGATACTAATCCAATCCGCATTAACGTGTGAAAGTTATATACAAACTTCACAAGGGATGTAGTAGTAGAAATGTCCAGAAGAAAACTATTCGGATAGTCTTAATATGTGATAGTAGTTATACATATATTATAAGTAGTTATATATAAGTTATATATTATAAGTAGGGAATTTTGTACCTTGTAAAGTAGTTGTATTTCAATGTTTAATCTTGTGAGGGTATTATATAGTTTGTTCTGAGTAGTTTAATTATGTTTGTGAAAATTAATATAGTTCTTTGTAATATTGCCACCAGACTAACAGTCTATCTGCAACAATGTACTCAATAATAATAATAATTGAAATTTATATCTGTCATTTTTGACGGGGGAATTCACTAGTAATAGTAGTATTGTTAAAAGAGCTTCGATAGCTTATATTCGCACGTGGGCTCCCTCCGGGTATCGAACCCAGGACCGCTTTCCTCTAAGTCCAACACGCTGCTTATATAGGAATCCTGTAGCGCAATGATGATCTACTGTATAAGAAAATCAACTCCGAAGGCTTTAGGATGAATAAATTTAGAAATACACATTCGTAGAGATAAACATTATAGAAATATGTAATTTTTTTAAAGGTGACTCGATAGCCTAGGTCATTTTGCATTAGAAAACATTACTACGGCTACTACATGACAATCACAAAATGTCACAAAATACAAAATTACCAGTCACAAAAACATTAATAAAAAGAAGGAAAACTTCATTGTAATTTTTAAGGTCCTCCTGAGCCAGAGAAAGGCTCGTCAGGAGTTGCCAGGTTTAGAAAAGAAGAAAAGGCTACCACATGACTACCTTCACTAGTAATGATAATATTAATATAAACTGCAGAAATATTATATATTAGAAATCGTTTTCGTAAACGTGGTGTCTAGAAACAAAAGATCAATGCAGCCAACCTCATTCAACAAATTTACCGTGGATACTGCAAACATACTGAGACGTTACTATGGCTGCTACATGGCTATCTTCACTAGTAATAATAATATTAACATAAATTGGACAAATATTATATATTAGAAAGCATTATCGTAAACACAGTTTCTAGAAACAATAGGTCACCTCCTTCAACAAGTTTGCCGTGGATAATGCAAACATACTGAAACGTTACTATGGATGCTACATGGCAATAATGGTAACAATAATAATAATAATAAACCTGAAAAATATTATGTATTAGAAAGCATTATCGTAAACATGGTTCCTAGAAACGACTTCAATGCAAACAACCCTCTTCAACAAATTTACCATGGATACAGCAAGCATACAGAAACGTTACTATGGAAATGGAGCCCTCACATAATGATAATTTCCTTAAAGCGCCTGGTTAATATATTCCACAAACGTGAGATGTTCAAACATTCGATGACGTAAGGCGCATCCAAAGGATTGAGGATCGCTTACAGAACGAAAATCGGTTTATTTTGGCCTCGCCGAATGCGTCATTTGCCTCGAAATTCGATTACATTTCGCCAAAGCATCTTTTCGTTTAATGATTCCTGGTAATCCTCTTTTATCACATTTGCGATGCCCGTCTATCAGCCCTTTGTGGAGATATTATTGGATTCTGGGAGAGAATGAATGGAGAACAAAGAGATCCATAGACCCGCGATTAATTACGCAAAAATTAACGACGTCGGAGGAGCGTGTTTATAAATTCATCCTCTGACACCCTCTGGACCTTAAATTTGCCCACCGGAACTGACGTCACCTCTTCCCGAAGAACCCTTGGAAGGTTATCTCGAAAAACTAGAAATCATTCGGTTTTTTTTTGTTTTTTGCAGAATTGAATTTTCTCTTTCTGTTCGTTATAGCTTGGTTGCTCGAAATCCGCGTAGCTGGAAACAGGATAGTTTATACCAGTAGGACGGGACAAGACGGGACAATTTCTCTTATATCGAGAGTTTTTATACTTTATTTGCAGATAATATTTGGAAGGGCCAAAATTCAGGTAGCCAAATGAAATCAGGTAGTCCATTCGGGACAGTTCATGCTATTAAAACGGGACAACACGGGATATTTTTTCGATCGATTCATCTCGAGTGTTCCCTTATGCTTCGATGTAGATAATGTATGAAAGGACCAAAGTACATGTAACTAAAAAGGGGACAATTTGTAATAGTAAGACGGGACAATTTTATCGATCGATTTACCACAGTTCCGTTACTGGGTGTGTAGATATCGACATTTATCAACACAGACGAGATATATCGAAAAGGACAGATACAATATGAAGGTGTGTTTTTTAGGTATGTTTTAGTGCTTGTGTATTCCTTTATACTGATTGGAGTGTTTTTTTAAATATATCGTATTTGGGTGGGGAAATAGAGTATTAGTCTGCGAAATTTTCGCACTTATTATACTAGTTATATTTTAGTTTTAAGCTGAGGTTAAGAAAAAGCGCTCCACAAGGAAAATATTTGCCACCTTAGGCAAGAAATTCCATAAGCAAAAACTTCGTCACCTACGGCAAGAAAACAGCGACTCCAAGCGGTATGCTAGGTGATGATCCGCTTATCGCTTCGTTTTTGTTTGCGCAATTTATCGCCCCGCGACACCAGCGCCGCCATCAATTATCGCTTCCTCTTTATTTTTCCATAGAAAACAGCGTCTATGATCTATGCGCTAACCTTAATGAGGGTTTGGTGGATGACCTCCGGTATCTGCCCCATTGTGGCTAAGCAAGAGTTCGCACCAGACTGAAAGCCTCCGGTGGTGGCTTCTGAAAGGTTGTGCTCTCGAAAGGGCTTCCAATGACCATACATTTCGGAGAGGATCAGTACGTGACGTAACTGATGTTGGCCAATTTGATTCATCCTGCAAAATGACGACCGAAGACATTTTAGGTGTGTAGGAATTGAGATTTTGTGACTTAAATTTTAAGTTGTTAAAATTTATTTCTGTATGTCTTCAAACCTTGTGAAGAAGTTTCTAAGGGGACAAGGGAATACCGCGTTGTAAGTGGGATAGCGTTATACCCGGGTTGCGTAATCCAAATTGCCTTTTCTTTGCATTTTTTAGGAATTGTCTGCTATTCATACAAAGATATTGTCCTCCTTAGTTACTTTAGTTTGGCCATTTTTCACTCTACTTTGCTAAAAATTTTACTATATAGACAATAAGGTAATGAGAATGTAAACAAATTTTTTAACAGCAGTGGTGAAAGGGCATCGCAGAGTACGATCTCTCCAAAACTACGCTAAATAGCCCACAGAAATATGCACTCACTTTCTGGTACATTCAGTATTTTTACTTTTACTTTTACTTTTAAGGGTAAGACTTATACAATCACTTAATATTTATTTTTGTGATCTCGATACGATATCATTCGCCAGATTGTTTGATTGGTCCTTAATGGATTTTGAATACTATAGAGTGAAATATATAAATTATAGTTTGCAATTACAATAAGAAATTAAATTATTTACAAGGAAGAATTGTTTTTCATATTTTTATTGACAACATTAAGATTTAAGTTAGCTATCCTAAAACATTCTTTCTTCTCTTTCCTCAACTTCTATTCAACTTTGCAAATACGCTACAATTCTATATCGATTCTTCCACCTTTGGTTATAAGTATAAAAAATAACTAATATTCATGATGAAGGAAAGACAACCTCTTGTACTTGCAAACTTGAATTTTGTCGTAAAATTTTGTTTCTCTTAGATCGCTATAGCACCTTAATATCTGGTTCCCCTGGAGCCTGGGGCAGTAGCCCAACTCAAAGGGTGGCTCATGAGAAGCAACTTCAGGAATTCTTGCGGTTGTCAAGGAGACGTTTAGTAAGCCGCGAGATTTTACCGAAATTCCGTATCTTTTATCAAAGTTTTCGCGATCTGGAACCGGAAACTTCATCTAATGCTAATGGTAACATAAGGAGTAATCTTTCTTATTGCTTGTATCTGAAATGTGTAAGTTATTAAAAAATAATTTGTGATTATATGTAAGGAATAATTTTTCCGTCGAATCTAGAATTTTATATTAATAAAGAATAATATAAACTTCTAAAACAGTCAAGGAAAAATGGGCTTAAAAAGGTTGACGAAACCGGGACTCGAACTGAGATCTCCCTTATGCCGGTAGGTTGCATCGAAAATAATTCTGCATGCTGAAAAAGAGATTTTTTCTTATATCTATGATGCACAAGATCAGTGTAAAAAACATGAATGTATACTACTATATATTTTGACCATCAAATATCGTTGCGAGAATTGTGATAAAATAGCGAAAAATTTGTGTTCGTAAACAACCCGTCCCCCTGATGACCAAGGTGATGTTTGAATTCGACTTCACACATTATCCTATAACAGTACACGGAGAATTGTGGCCTAGATTAGAATTATCTATTACAGAATTATGTGCTTAGAATTTACGCCTTCTGGGTTGAAAAGGTGTAGATTACCACAGTAGAATCATATTTTAAACCAATTTAAATTAAATGCCCTCCTTTTAGCGGGATAGTTCTCTAATAGAGAATTAATTACTGCGTGAAATCATAATCGGGAGTGTTTAACGAACACATTCAGTGCAAATGTTTGCTATGTAGTTATATTTGTATGGTAAGCGAAGCTTAAAATCTGTGCAAATTTAGTTTCTTTAGCCTTTCTCGAGTATTGATGATATTGATATATAATATTGATTTCTACTATGTGGTGGTTATAACCTTAGTGATATATAATAGTCAAAGTCTCAAATCACCAAGTTCAGATACAAAAGCCCAGGCTCTCTTTAATTTAATTCATTTCTATTGCTATAAACTATTTAATAAGTAAAATTCATGTAAACACAGGAAAAAACTTTTTGTTGTATGATTCAGACTACCTCTGGCATTTATGTGACAAATTATACGGCGGAGTCGGTAGGGATGAAACAATATTCTCTTCGTTTACAGAGAGTAAAGGCAAATATATCGGTAGCAGCTATTCGTTGCGCATTTTGATGTTAAACCATGAAAGGTGCTAAGGCAATATTAGCGCCCTCCCTCACTTAGGTTCTCTCATAGAATTTTACCTCTCGAGAAGTGCCTTAATTAATTTGTCTTCCTGTTAATTAATCCTAGCTAAAGTCAATCTCACCTTTCTCTTTGCTTTCAGCGGCGATTCTTTCCATTGGCGAAAGACTTTCCCTCCGAATCAACCACTCACTTTTTTTACCGAATATCAAACTTATACTGAGGATATCTCATCTGTTACTTATCAATTTTTTTAAATCCCCTTTTAGTGGAAGTGAAATTTGATGTACTACGGGCTCTGATTGTATTTTGCTTGAATTCAGTCGAGCTCTGAGAACGATACTCGTTTTTGAGCAGCGATAAAAGGGTTTTTATTACGAAAATTAATTCCTCTTCACACTTCATTGATATTTTGGACAGTTTTTCCTCTAAGGAGTGGGTCAGTCTTTTTCCTTGTGACATTTAGAATAATCCTATACACAGTTTCTTATTCATGTATTCATCGTTCGCTAGATTCGCAGATTTTATCATACTAATTTTTTATGACGTGTATGACTCCTCTATGTACATTGTTAATAAATATGGAGAAGTAATATACATAATACAATAAATATTACATTTTTACGATTCTAATTCTCCATTACGTATCGCATCCTTTTATTCCTTGTCCTACTCTATCAAGAACTCAAGTTTCATATTCTACCAGTTTTCCCTTTCCCTCTTCCTATACTTTCACCAGCTTTACAGCGACTGACTCTTCCTTAGTTGCCATTTCGTATTATTCTTCAGATTTTTGTATTCCTATTTTTTGGCATCTCTCCATGTTTAACTGTTATGGTTCAAGGTAGAGCAGCTAATTTTGTTAAGGAGATTTCAGATTCAGTGTTTCGGCTATGACTGAGTCCCTCGGGTGGGATTCACGTGACGATAGAAGACTTGATTACCGACGGAAGTCATTCGAAAAATTTATTAGTGGAGTTCTCACAAACGAAATGGTTAATCTTTTACTCTACGTTCAGTTAATAACGTTCCCGATGTCATAGAGAGAAGGAATAAGTCTTGCCAGGAAATAATCGCGAGAACAGATTGCTAATTCTGATCGTTTTTTCCCGTGGAGCTTTTTTCATTTATATTTTTAGGGAAAATTGTCAAAATTTCCGATAGATGTTCATTCTCTCCACGGTCGTTTCATCCACAGTTTTGCTATGGAAACCAAACACTCCTCAAAATATCATAGGCTAGAAGGAATTGCCTGTAACATAGTGCAGTTCACAAAATGATGCGTTTAGCAAATAATTTAAACTTTTAATCAAATTTCTCATTACTTGTCTCTTTTTTGTATGTACTATTTTACCTCATTAATGTTGATACTAAAAATTGTACATTGTAAAGTATTTTAAAAGGGTAGACTTCCAGTTGATGTCTATAAAATAATATATTTTTATATATCAATGTAGCACATAAATATAGTATAAAGTTAATATAGTATATATGAGTACATATAATATAATGCAAGTCACAAAATGATGCGTTTAGCAAATAATTTAAACTTTTAATCGAATTTTTCATTACTTTCTTCTATATTTACATTTTACTTAACTACTTATGTAATGTAATGTAACTAGTAATGTTGATACTAAAAGTTGTACATTGTAAAGTATTTTAAAATGGTAGAATTCCAGTTGATGTTTGTAAAATTACACATTTTTATTTATTTTATTTTATTTATTTATTTATTAGTAGCATCAACATACAGCACGAGGCAAATTAAAGCTGACGATAAACAAAAATTAAAAACAAAATTATAAAATAAATTCAATAAATTAGATGAAATAGATTCAAAAAATGAATAAAATTAACAATGTGAAAAAACGAGAATAAATAAATAATAATCGATAACAAGAAAAAACAAATATATAAGATGAAATTTTCCATGTTACTCTTTTGCAACCATATTTAGAATATATTTTGCAGATAATTGCAGATTTTATATATCAATGTAGCACATAAATATAGTATTAAGGTAGTATAGTATATATAAATATATAATGTTTATATATTTAGTATAAATAAATAATACTGTAGAATATATATAGTAAATTTTATGTATTAAGTTCACGTTTATATAATAAATAATAGCATCCTTGATCATTGAGGAAAGCAAGGGTTATAAACACCTAATTCCTCATCTAGCGCATTAAGCTCTTTCTATCTCCATGGTTTCTGACAGCTAATTGGAGTAGGATACGAGCTTGAACCTGCCTCTCAAATGATCACTCTGCAGACATAGCTGTAAAGTTTGTTTTGAGGCTTTTTCCCCATACGAAACTCCGCTAATACGTCGGGTGCAACTTACACAGCGGGAGCCATCTTCGCACATTAACTTCCCGTAAACATTTCGTTGGATACAAAGGAGAGATAACGCGTGACGCGTCAATTCATACGTCAGGGGAAGCGTGATTCTAATCCCAGATTAATCAGAGGGAAGATGGAAGCCGTTGAGGAAAGCGTGATCAATGAACACAATAATTCATCTTCCCCTATTAACTACTCGGCAGGCTGCAGATTAATCAAGATTCAGCGCTATCGCAGTTAATATTTTATCGAACTCTCCGCTCTCTCTGCGGGCAAACAAAGTTAACATCGCACAGCGGATGAACAAATTGGCAGGTATTGATCAGCTGAATTTGGACCGGTTCTAATGCGAGAGAGTTTTATGCTGCGTTCGTCTATTGGTGGATTTATGACGCCTCTGGGTGGAATGATGGGCTGGAGTAATTCGGTTGAAAATGCAGACGAAATCGGGTGTATAGTTTACGTGCTTCCTTTCTCTACCCATCTGCCTAGTCGTAAATTCATGCATGTGGATCATTCCTCCTTGATAATTCCTTCGATATCTATGAAGAAAAATGGAATATGGTTGTTCAACATGGATATAGAACCGGAAGAGTACTGACAACCGATTAAATATGTTACTTTTTACGGGAGTGAAAACCGAACCGGAGCCGAAAAATTAAAAATCCCAAAATCTGTAAAGATTATACATAAGGTCTATAAGGTCTTTATTTAAGGCGAGATTGAGACTGAATAGTCTCTTTTTCCATCTAACCTTTCGTCAAAAATAATACATTCATAAAAAGTTCTGTGTAGGTGAATAGAGAAATAGAGAGGAAAAATTTAGGAGTGGATTAAAAAAAAACCTAAGGTGATATCTTAGGAAAAAAGATCCACTGCAGGAAAACACCCACAAAGAAGGGGGTGTGAAAAACCTGCGCAAACCTACTGATAGTAGAAGCTAAAAGTTATGAAAGAAAACTGTGTATGAATAGAAAATTAAAAAAGCAGTACTATAAAGAAATTACAAAAACAATAATAAAATAAAATCAGAAAAAGAAAAAAATGCAATAGTAAACAAAGTAAATAAAAAAATATGATATAAACATAAGATAAAACATTCAATTTAAAATACAAAAGTAATAATAAAATAATAAAATTAAATCAAAAAAGAGGAAGTTGCAGGAATACATAATAAGAAAATAATAAATATCACAAAAATATCATATGTGGTAATGTTGTATGGGTGTGAACGTTAAGAAAAGAAGATATTAAAAGATAAGAAGCTTTTGAGATGTGGGTATGGCTTAGAATGGCTCAGCAGAGGTTAGAAAAAGGATAGCATTAGCGAAAGAAGCATTCATGAAGCGAAGGGATGATGAAGGGCCTTGATAAAGGAATCAGGAAAAGATTGGTTAAATCCTTGGTGTGGAGTGTAATGTTGTATGGGTGTGAAACGTGGACGTTAAGAAAAGAAGATATTAAAAGATTTTGAGATGTGGGTGTGGAGTAGATTGGAAAAAGTAAGCTGGGTCGATATAAAAACGAATGAGGAGGTGTTAGAAATGGTTGGGGACAAGAGGGTAATAATTGAAGTAATATAATTGAAGAAATATACAAAGGAATTGGGTGGGTAAAATATTGAGAGGAGAGTTGCTGATAAAAGCGATCGAGGGAAGAATGCTAGGGAAAAGACAGAAGGAAAGACGAAGACAGAAGTTGTTAGACGAATTAGGGGAAGGGATGAGTTACCGGGAATTGAAGGAGAGGGAATTAAATAGGGAATGTGGGGGCACATGAACCTACCGAAAGGTAGAACACATATTTTAAAACTGCAACGCTGGCAAAGCGAATTATCAGTCAAGTTATCACATTCTAAAGAGGACGAGGGTCGGCAAAACGGGTCTGTCGATATAATAGGGTGTCGATCGAGTGGGTTGTCGATCTAGTGGTGTGCCGATTTAGTTGGTGTCGATTCCCATGTAAAAGTTTGCAAATCTAAAAAAAACGGAGTAATTCTTGAAGAAGTCGATAGTAAATATTTAAGAACACCTATGTAATGGCATAAAAGAACAAAGCCTTCTTAAATGAGACCTTATATTGCCTCAGCTGAAAATTATTTCCCCATATTTTTATTAAAAGGGCAAGTAAACTGTCAGTACAAGACGTCTTGGAAACCATCATCTCGAGATCTGCCTCTTCCAGAGTCAGAAACGAGCCGTAGGATACCTCACATATAACAGAAACACAAAAATATGAGACACTAGAGAAACGTCCTCTGAAAAAGTCAGATTTCTCGCGAAACTTTTTATTCGCGTGCGAATCCTGAGAGCAATGGCAAAGGGGCGTTGAAATTGCATTTGGCTGCAGCGGAAAGAATTCGCGACGTAACACACAAAAGGAGGGGCATTTTTTCGCAGGTGATTGATGTGAAGGCCACGGTGATGTACTTCGCCAGAGAAACGTTTTGAGGGGATAACAAAAAGCGAAAGGGAAAGTTTCTCTGTTCGCAGACAGCGATTTTAGGGGATGAATGAAGATCCGTCTGAAGAAATAAATCGCCCCAAAAGGATGGAAAGAATGAGGAAATGCGCCGAAGTTTTAGACGAGGATTCTTTCTAAATTCTTCCTCTAATTTTAAATGACTGCGATAGTCAAAATTTGTTGATTATCTAACATACAATATCTTAATTAATATGACGACATCCGGTATCAATATATCAGTATGATTTAATATAATATCCGGATTTCTTGGAAAGCTGTTATGAAACATGACAAAAATAAACTTGACAGTTTTTTTGTAATTTCAACCAATTTTTATAATATATTAAATTGAAGTAAAATAAACTTAACAACCCTTCCTTAGTTCCAATGTTTATAGAATAAAATAGTGCTTTATATTTATTTTTGTATTTTTAGTTCAATTCTAACGATGCAGTATCTTTGATATTGATAACAATCGTGTATAAGGCGTGTGAGGGATACTATGGAGTCCCTCGTAAATAAAACATCATTTAATTTTTTCATGTTTTTGCTACTATTATTATTTTATTCTTATCAAAAATATTTTATAGTTGGGCTCTTTGTCCGGTGGCAACACTCAATACAGATTAAATACATTCATTAAATTTACAACCTAACTAAGACACACTAAACAATACAATAATACCGTAAATTTTATATAATATTACTGTAAAATTAAATGTAGATATTATACAATACAATATCATACAATACAATATCATACAATACAATATTATACAATAAAATAATTCACAATACAAATTTATATAACACAATATTATACACTGAATTTTATGCAGTGAAACAAAGTAATAAAAACAATAATAGACGATAACTACAATATTACACATAATTCACATATTACTGTACGCTAACTTATCAACTACTTCACTCCTCGTAGTACCAGCTTTTTCAGGGTTTTGATTTTATTTTTTTTTCTAGAATGCAGAAAACATGAACACGGTGAAACAAATAGTGAACATAATTTATAAATACGTAGTCTTGAGTGAAACCGTAATTTATTGAAAATGTAAAAAATCTAATTTACAGAGAAAAAACGTTAACTCAGAGAATTTAACTTAAAAGAATTAAGAATGAATAATAACGGTACCGGGAAAGAATTAATTGATTACATATATAATTACTAAAAATAATAAATTTCTTGAAATGAATTTACGCGGAAAAAGCGTATTTTCAATCAACTCCTCATTTGGTTTCGTAATAAATTTGAAAAGAGTTTCTTATTTCCACCATAATTAAGAATCCCCTTAATTAAATCTTTTCAATTTTTCTGATTTAGAAATAGTCTTGATTTTTTTTTAAATCGTGACCGTTCAAATTACATTATTTCTTGGAAATTTTTAATGTCGAAGAAAATTGCTCGAAAATTTATTTATTCAATAAAAATTAATCTGAATTCACAGAATTTGTTATTTTGAGGCATTTGAGATGAATTAAGTATGAAATAGTCTATTTTATCCTAAATCAGAATCGATCAGAATATTTTTACTGAGTAAGTACATTCAAAACACCATGTCATGGATTGCATTTAATGCGAATAATATTCAACTTAAAATTAATTTTTAATGGAAGAAACCACAATTTCTAGGCATATTTGTTAAAAAGGTATCCTGATTTTCAGATCATTGTTACTCTCAACTCAAAGTGTAAGGAAATACAAAGTGAAAGATTTCCAAACATTAGTGGTATCATTCATTTTAGCTAAGTTTTAAGTTTCAATTTCCGTTAAGTAGTTTCATATTATGTTGAAAACATAATAAAGTGCAAATTTTTAACATTATAGTGATTTTTCATATTTTTAAGGAAATAAACACTCATTGCCACATCTTAAAACTAACAATATTTCAAAAGTTACCGTTCTAGTATTTTCCATTTAGGTACATACTATAAATTTTCATACCAACCTATTCAATTCAAGCAGGTGCCTTCTAAACAATGAAGTAATAATTAACACAAATATTAAAATTATACTTTCAACACAATTAAATATTAATTAGAAAGACTATTTTACATACTGTTTCAAATTTTATAAAACGTTTTAATTTTATAACTACTACAGAAGTAAATTGATAATTAGACACTATTTAATTTTATAAATGTACACGTTATGATCAAAATACATTAATATTTCATAGTATAAATTATGCTTACATTCATTATAAAGTTGATATTTTTAATATTATTTGGAATCTTTATAGTAGTTGTACAATCTAAGTAAATGTTTTATTCAGTAAGTAATTTTTACATTTTGCTTTTACTTTACATATGGTTCTAATTTTTTTTAATTTTCTAGATAGTTTCCTTACGAATACGACATTTTAGAGCCAAATTTCTAAGCGTAGTGCGTATGAAAATGGGTTACAGCAGCGTAATCCAATGGAGAGAAATAATCTGCAGATTCCCATTCGGTGCACCAATGTTAACCCCTTTTCTTCCTGAACACTCGGCCGTGAAACAGGAAAACGAGGGTAAGACGTAAATTAGGGATTATCTTCGGAATAATTGCGTCCAAGTTTCAGGCTAAAAGGGCAGATTCGGCGGAGGAAAATGAGCCCCATTATCAGATGCTTCGGCAGTGCAATCTCGGAGGGAAGACTTGGGAGAATCGCCCAATAGATGGCTGCGACTCGCTTAATGACGATGACCGGTCTTCTCCCAAGAAGCTGCTTCATTTCGGAGACCGTTCCACTGCATACCTGCGCGGAATATGCCCATAGAGGATGCTCTGCAGAGGGTTGAATGTTTCTCGAAACGGTGCTCTCATTAGACCTCAGGAGACGTAATTTTCTCTCTTGCATATCCAGTGGTTCTCGAGCTGGAAGGAAATTTTGATACTTTAAGAAACTACGAGGTTCTTCGGAATTATTTGAGATTTTGTGAAACTGAATTTTCTTCTTGAGACACCCTGTAATAATGCAACTTTTTGCTGTTTTACTAGTGAATTCCACCCTGAAAAATTAAGAACTTAAATTTAACTTATAATGAAGGCAATTGTCGATACTATTTGTTTGTTTGGTTACTATAACAATATCCTGTTTAATTTACATTGTTACCTTCGCATTCATTTCGGCGGAAAAATTTTCCATGATTTTGAGAAAAAATCGTTTATTAATTGAAATTGTATAAGTCCAACCTTAAGGCATCTACTGCATAGATTATGTTATTTGTAAATATACATTCCCGAATTTCGATTTCCAATGTTTACCAATGCTTTCCTAACCATGAAATGTCGTTTCCCCTTCCCATGCCTTCCATATGGACCTATCTTGCCCTGTTTTCTTAGAGATTTGTGTTCAGCAATCTTCTTAGTCGCCAGGAGGATGGGTTGTTTATACCGGCAAAATTTGAAATAATTTAAAATAAAAATGAAAACGTGAAATTCTTACTAGTTAATGATGGATTATATGGGAGTATAATTCTATCTATTTTCTCCGTATTCCAAATTTGCTTTCTTTCAGATCTTCTTTACACAATTTTCCTAAATTTCCTAAAGTAACGATTGATACCATAATTTATAAGATTTAAACAACAGTTCTCAGCCATTAAATTGACTATAAACACTGGAATGCAGTATAGATTAATGACATATTTCAATGACGAATGTGTATTAAATTTAAAAATTAATGAAGCTAATTAGTTCATAACGAATAATTATTCGTAATTATAATTAACGATGGTAAGTTAACTACGAGTGCATATTAAAATTAACGATTTTCTTTGATTAAAAAGCAGAATAAGGCACAAAACCCGCCAACTACATCCACAATAAGAATATCACGTAGAAAGGTATAAGAACTTCATGTAAAGGCCCTCAAATTTTCAAAGGAATATAAGATTCTCTGTAAGTCGTATTCACAGGAATAAAATTACTAGCCATCCGCATAGGTGATCTTGGAGCTTAGAGAGAACTGTGGATAATGGGAGAACTAGTAATTAAAGATAGAAGAGAAGGTTCAAAAGTGGTTGAATGTGGTGAACGAGATTCTGAATAGCGTATAAATACATAGTCTTAAACGGAGAAGAGTAGATATTTACATAATCTTGTCGATAATCAGAAGCGAGCGCGGGATTTTCGCTTGGGGAGTCTACTAAAGGATTTTCGCTAGTAATAATATTATCAGTGAAAGTATATTACATTGAACGCGTTACAGTTTCAGTTGGTCTACGAACTGAATAATCCTTACGATAAACAGTGGAGAAAAGGTTTATTTTACTACTGAATACTTAGTGTTGATAAAATAGAGGAAATACTGAAAGATATTTGGATTTAGTAAAAATCAAACAGCAAGGAGGAAGTTTGGTGTTTTATTTAAAGCTTGATGAACGATGAATTATAATTTCACCAAATGTAGTTAATATTATGATACTCAAAATTAAAATGAGCACAATATAGAGGAACAGTTCCTTGCTAACATCGGTGAATGTAAAAATGTCTCTAATGCAAAATAGCCTTGGCTATCGAGTAAAATTTAAAAAATATTACATATTTCTCTAAGGTTTATCTATATGTATGTATATTTCTATAATTATTCAACCATAAACTTTCGAAGTTGATTTTTCTTATTTATCATCAAAATATCATTTGGACTTTCGGATTGCTATGTGGGCAGAAGTGTTCGGCTTTAGGTAAGCGGTCCCGGGTTCGATTCCCGGAAAAAGTCTAACTGCAAATTGATCTCAGCTGTGGAAGGAGTTTTGGCAATACTAATAATAACATTATTTGTTCTACAAAGATTATGTATTTTCCTAATTTAGAATGTATAATTTAATAATTTATTACTCCAATTATCCGACTTATACCAGATTTCAGTCAATCCCTTTAACTTTGTGAATAATTTCTGATCATTTTACTCATTCTTAAAATGAGCGTAATATTAGATAATATCGAAATTAATTCAGTAATTACAACAAAACTAAAAACTAACTTTAATTTTTTCAATTAATGTCTGATAAGTGATCAGATTTGATTATCTCTACAGTATATTATAATTGATGAAAATTTTAAGTCTTTGTAAAGTATATAAGTTTTATTCCTAAAACATATTTCATAACTGTCGACTCCTAAATTGAAAACGCTAGCCACCACAATTGATTTCCTTCGTTCTGACCTTTTATTGATAACAAAATGATGGAGACCTAACATTTTTTAATTGACCCGTACGAAAAAGCAGGGCATCCCTTCTCTTCTGCATTCTTTCGAGCCTTCGGAAGTTGTTTGGCTCTGAATGAACGGATTCATGCAGTAGAAGTGGGTCGGGCAATATCTCGCCCCGTTTTATGGAATGTGCATGTGACAGGAGGATTGACGTGATGCTGCGAAACATGAAAAGATGATGATGATAAGGGAACAGCCGCCGCCGTAGCGTACCAAGGCCCGAAACAGCGTGATTATGACTGGCTCCATTTAAAAGAGTCATGTCGACAAGTCGTCGATAACACGTTCTCTGAAAGCAATATTCGGATGGCGGGTCTATGAACTATAGGATACAATGAAGGGTGAATAAGAGGACGAAAACTTTATCCCTTCACCGACATCGTCGTTGCTTTCATATGCCGGGTGTGTTGGTTTCATAATTGAATAATGTTTTGTATTTTTAACTAAATAACAATTATGAGTTTTGTGGATAGGTTATTACTCTTCAGTAGCGAGGTTAGGCTATAATGCGCCTCTCTTAGACCTAACTTGGTATGTCATTATAATATGTAGAAATATTGATGAAGTCAAAAATAAAGAATGGAGTATGGGGTTTGCAGCTTAGGGTTAACAAAAAATCCCACGTTGTGGCTATAACATTAAAAAATTTTTAAAGTAATTCATTTACTGTAAAATGAAAGGAAGAAAGGATTATAATTTTTCCACAGGAAAAATTCCTGTTTTAGTTTCATTTTAGTGTGATATAGTTTCAAAAAATTTACGTTTTTCTCGGTGGATTATATTTAAATTTATTTTCTAGCCATTGATTAAAATGTATACGATAGGATCAACTATTTATAAGGACAAACATTTTCTACACCATATTGAGTAATATAACTATAAAAGTTATGGTATTCTCTTTTATTTTAATTGATATTTTAACATTTTCCTCCTGCATTATCATCAGTCGAAAATTAAAAGAACTATAAAGCCGAATAAATTTGATTTTCGTTCTTATTTTTATTTCATGTATTTATATTTATATTTATGTTACAAAGTTAAATTGATATGCTCAAGCGTAACTTTGTGGAATTTAACGAATATATTTACGAAATGAAAGCTCAGTACGATTCCACGACAGATTTATTTTCAACTAATTTCATCAATGGGTTGACATCTTCATGTGAACTTATGCATGATAGTCGTGCTTAAATATTAGAAGTAGGTGAAGTGCAGGGATAAATGCCGTATATATAATAATAATATAATATATATAATAATTTATAATAAATAACGTTTTCGGTTTCAAGAATTTGAGTTCGGGCTCTGTTTCTGTCCGATGAAAACAATATTTTCGATGCATATCTAATAAACTCAAGCAATAGAAGTACTCCAGTCATAGATTTCACCAGTGTATCTTTCTATACTAATCAGATGTGTCGTTGAGAAAAAAGTGTTGCTCTTGCTGATCTTAATGCATCGATGTGTTAGATGAGCATCTGGCACTTCCTTTCCCGCAGACGTGACGCCTCCATCACCAATTCCACGATCACCCCGTGCACAAGTACCGATCCCTCGTCAATGCATATCGACAATCTTCTTTTAGCCAAAACAGGGAGCGAAAGAAAAAGCTGGATTGGGATTTGGGATCGCCTGTATCTCCCGTGAAAGTGGAGAAGATCGGATGTTTTGCCACGTCTTTATCAGATCGTGTGCCTTTATTGGTCCAAGATACGCTTGTTTATCTGACGGATCTCTCTTTCCGTCGCCATGGAAACCGGTCGTTGGCAACCGTAGGATCGCAGAACGCGCTGTTTTGTATTACGGTAATGTGTTTCTCCAGGTTTAGCCTCATGTTTAATGTAAATTTCATGTTTTTACTGCTATAAATATAAAGCAATGAAACAAGGGAATTAGTAAGGTATTTAGTAAGTTAAGAGTAAGGGGTATTTTTATTCATAAGTGGTATTCGGCGTATTTTTTGAGTTAGTAAGGTGTATTTTTTAGTCTTTTTATCAACAGTATTATCATGAGAGTATTTTACTAGTGAAAGTATTGTCGACAACAAATAGTCGAAACTTACATACAGAGCTGTCTTTAAGATACGCTGAGTACTGAGAGAGAGGGTTTACGCGGAGTCCCACTTTTAAAAAATCCAATTTCTCCTTTAAAGTCAATTTTTTAAGGTTTGTTAAGTTAGTTTTAATTCTCTATAACGGATGGAAATAAATTTAAAACCGTCTGTTTAGATTTACACGGATTTATTGGAAAATAATAAGAGCATTATAATTTAAGCATTTCTTTCCAAGTTTAATTCACGCAAATTCGTTGATGACTTTTTTTCTCCATATGATTAGCTTCCTCGATTCACAAAATATAGAAAATTTTGGAAAATTTTGAGAAAAATTCGATCCTGTTAATACTTATCATTAATTTCAACTTGTAAATGGTTTTTCAGCCATTGCCACTGTTACTGGCGTATTTAGTGTAATCATTCCACAAAGTATTTTTGTGCTGGGTATCCTTCTTTCAAATTTATTTAGACAGAGTTTTTCCTTGGAGATTCTCAATAGCTCTGAAATCCAGGGAAGCAGATGCTCATGGACACGAACCCAGCCCACTCTTCTGACGGCTCCGTTTGAGTATAAGAAAATTAAAGAAATGAATTGGGAAATCGGCTATTAATGAATAGTGGTTGGAATAACTCTCAGTAAGCCAACTACATCAATGAAACGTCGGGCCTCTTCCTGAAAGAGAGAGAACCAGCGGATTACTCACCTAAGAATTACCCAATGCGTATTTCGGTGGATATGCCATCATCCTCAGGAAGTAAATGCAGATTTTGCAGATTCTACATTTACAACTTTGCAGATTCTACATTTACAATTTTCTTTCTGTAACATCGTGTGTAAATTATATTCTACCGGTTGCCTGTATTTCAGAGGCCATCATATTGTCCCTATTTTCCTAATCAGGGATCAGCCCAAGTCATTCCTTCCTTTCTATTAGAAACGACATATGTGGGTCACTTATTTAATTAAAACTTCCCTCGGGAACCTATTTTTCCGTGATCGGTCACCGCGACATTGTTTCGTGCAGGGATATGAGAACTACAAAAAAACCGTGGAAAGAGTTTTACTTATACATCCCACGGGTGATGGCCGAGTATCGATTTGACCCTATAATGGAAGCTTCGCGAAAAAGAAAATATCCCCGATTAAATAAAGCACAGAGAAGTAGAGTCTTCGTTTTTTTCCGCATTTTCGTGTCTTGAATTTCTAGGTCGGCGATTGAATGGAATGCCTCGTCAACCATTCACGGCTCCGGAATTAATGACGCCCATTCAATTAGTTATTCTTTTGTTTTTCTCTCGCGGAATTTTTTCGAAAGGCGCCGGCCGCTGCGGGAGAGATTTTTGTATTTTTCTCGACGTCCACATCTTCGCGATTTCATTACCCGTATTCGGGAGCTTGTTATTTATTCAAGGATTATCCAATTTCCCAATTTTCGACGCCCTGTATCTTTCCCGCGTTCTTAGCGATTCGAGAAATTGGTTTTTATGGCTGTTTCGCGATCTTTTTCTCTTTATTTTCATTCGATTGGAAATACGTCAAATCTGCGCGGATACGTCCGCAACCCTTTCAGAGCAGATGTTTTATAACCTCATCCGTGGATTCCCCGCGTTTGGAAGCTACCTTTCGGCCAGTTTCAGGGCTGAGTGCACCGTTAACCCAATTTTCACGTACTAGCGTATGTCGTACGGTAAAAAATTAGCACTATATAGATCAGGGCCGCACTGCCTTATTGGCCGGAGGTCACAGTGGAAATTTAACAAGCTAGCGGACCAGCGAGCAAGGGCGGATCTTCGTCGTTAGGAAGGTGAATCGTGGGTCGAGAAAATAATTATCAGCAGCTGCGGGTCAGTAATGTGTTTACGTTGCAACCAGACGGAAGTCTGTAGTAGTACAACAAGTTTGGTGGCTATGTGATAATAAAATGAGCTGAATGGCTTAGAGAGGAAAACATTCTGTCATAGATTTTTTACAAATGGTTCGCTTCTTATGCATCGACGGATGGAATACGGTAATATTAATGTGAATTTTTCCTTGTGCATTGTGAGGATACTTGATTCGCTAATCGAAAATTTCATATTCCTGTGAGAAAAATTGGAAAATAAAGTACAGAGAGTCTTAATTACTCCTTTTTACTTACAGATGAAGCCATATATACAAGAAAGATACCTTTAAATTCAAGGTTCCAAACCGTAATTAATTTCGTTCAAGTGCAGTTAAAACACTTCATTCAAGTACTGTTTCTTTTCCGTCGAACCGGGTTTTTCGACTCGGTCTAATAATCCCTGCGAAAGGTTAATATGTTACGCAGCTATTGAATAGGATTCATTTTCATGAAATTTCAGAGTAAAAATATCGATACAAAAATAATTTAGGTTTCCCTCGGTTTCTAACCCTACCATAATAAACATGGTAAACATAACATAACATGCCAGCTTAAGACGTGGATTTTTCCGTCCCCTGATGCACTGCAAATCAGAATATGCGGGATAGCGTTATAACCGGAATACTGTTATGCAGATTTTTAACTATTACAGAGTAATACTGATTTCCTTCTCATCATAAATTAAAGAATGGTCGGCTTTTCTTACAAGGGAACGTTTTCCTTTCTTACTCAATTAGTTCATTTTGTACTCTAAAATGAAGCGATGTTTACCGGACGAAAACTCTCTGTGGAAATTACAAAGCATTCTTTCCTACAATATAGATGTATAGATTCGTTGCAGTCATCGATGAAACAGCATTGAAAAGTATCCCTTCGATTGAAAATACTCCATTTTGTTCCGCATTCTCTCATCCGAATCACGCGAAGATTCTTCCTCCTCCGCATTGGCCTCCGTTAAAATTTCAAGCGCTTCTCCCCTGGGCAAACTCCCCGCGATTCAGAATGTGTTAAAATAGTAGAGCGCGTTTTCAGCTCCTCCCTTAAGATGGCTCCTCGGGTATTTTATTAAACATTTAAAGGGATCCCCGCGGAAATAATGCACGCAGCGCCGCCGCGGTCGAACAATTGAAGAACGCCGTCCGCATTAAAACTTCTGCTTTACGATGCGTTATCGCGTGGGCGGAATTATTCAATCCATAGCCGGATAATCAGATATTGTGGGGTAATGGGGAACAGTTTTTTCTTGCGTTTGGAATGCGTTACTTTTTTCAGTTTGGAATTCGCTCCTTGATTCGAATTTGGAATCGATGGAAGAAAGGAATCAGGGCTTTAATAAGAAAATCTGATAGGAAGAAAGTACTTTTCGCTGGAAGTTAATGGTTATCCAACGATTAGAGTAAGATAAGGCATATAAAGTTTGTTGTTTAGTTTCATTTTTTTCCACGACAGTTTCATGATACAGTAAACCAATTTAAGACGCTATGCCGCTAAAGACTCTTTCGGAAAGATTTGGTAGAAATTGAAGTAAATAGTAATTAAAAAAATCGACTTCATCTAGCTTCAATCTAGAAAAATAAATCAATGCACAGTGATGCTAGTTGCAGGTTATAATGCTAATAAACAGAGACGGATTTGGGTTGTGGAGAAAACTTCCTCAACTGAAGGTTTGCGCCGAAACGGAAACTACAGTAAAAACTGGTTAAGACGTTTTTCTATGAACCAACTTTCAGCATGGCCCAAATTGCCTTACTTCAATTTTTTAAGAGTGGTATGCTTTAGTTACTTAACTCTCATAAATTTTTACTCTAAAATGAAGTAGTTTTTACTAGATGGACAATTAGGGGACAATACTGAATATTTAACTGGTAGTGTTGAGAGGGTATCACGGAGACCAATCTCACTATAACTACGCTCACAAAATACTGCGCTCATTTTCTGTTTTTTCTTTGATATTTTTTATAACATGAGATTGCCACGGAAGGTAACACTATGAAGCGAATTTCTAATCTTACTTTCTGCTTTGATGGTGAGACAAAAATTATAAAGGGGATCTCACTATATCTTAGAGTTCGTACCATAGCTTCAAAAGGGGGACGGAGATTATTCTCTTTTGCAATATCTTCATTTTAGTCTCAACAAGGATCCGTCTAAGGTTAAATTAATATGAATATATTATATATGATATATTATAATAAAGTAATTAAACCCCTACGCACTCGCGGGACATCTAAGATGCCACCTCACCATCATAGCGGACTCACAATCATTGTTTCATCATAGCTACAGAAATGAAGGGATTTTTCTGTCCTGGTTGCATGATCGAATAAAGCAACCGCCCAGAAAGTGGAAGATCTGGGTTCGAGTCCCGGCTACGGTGAACTTTTTCTCTTCCATTTCCATACCTAATATTTAGCATGAGAGTCACATGCTTTTCATCTATCACATGCTATAACTAAGTTTATTGTATATTTCCTGAAACCTAGCGACCGTTCGTTACCTCGCGACCGTTCGCGTGATGCAAAATTCGTAAAAAATCCCAAATCCTTCCTCTTTAGTGAAAATGACCAAAATTAAGTGATTTGATAAAGCAACCGTCTGGGAAGTGGGAGATACAGGTTCGAGTCCCGGTTACGGCGGACTTTTTCTCCTTCATTTCCATATCTAAAATTAAGGACGGAAATCATGCGTTTTTATCTATCACAAGTTATGAACAAGTTTTTTGTATTTTTACTATCTACTTTTACCTAACGGCAGTTCGTTACATAGCGACAGTTCGTCACCTAGCGACCGTTCGTTACCTAGAGACCGTTCGCGTGATGCAAAATTCGTAGAAAATCCCAAATCCTTCCTCTTTATTCTTACCTCCCTACGTAAGCTTTAAGCTCTCCGAAATGCACACGCAATTCGAAATCCGCTGACGTTTATCAGTGATCACGGGGGGGTTGCGGACTCGGCGTTTTTAAAATGTAAATGTAGTTTTAAGAGCGTCGTTAGGAGCGTGGTTTTCGATTTTCCGAACGCAAATAATCCTGACCCACAATATTGGTTTCGGGGTTATCCGGCCGCGGGCGATGAATAGTCCTCCCGCATTCCGCCGCTGTAATCCCACACAGATTAAGGTCTCGCCCTTTCCTTTTTTTCAGCCCGAGAGATAAATTTTTCCGCGCGCGCAGATAACGTCTTCCTCGCTTATGTGTCGAGTTGCGCTAATGTAGCGAAACAGACCCTCCATTCCGTAAGCCCCCTCCATGCCATTCTCTTTGCTATGAATTTTGGTGGGGACGTATCTTTCACTTACTCTTCTCTCCCGTGTGGTGCGAGAAGTGCTGAGTGAGGCCGAATGGTGGATTTCAGTCACTGTTTACGGCAAAACCCGGTTAAGATGCTCTTTAGGATAATAGACTATACCCACATTACATGTGAGGCAGCGTTTTAACCGGGTTTTGTAATACTGGTTCTCTTTTCGTCTTATTAATTTGAGTTAGTGAAATATGAGATTTGATTCAGAAAGGGAAGCTTGAAGTAGCGCTTCTTAAACATCTACCGCCAGCACACAAATATTCTGCATATCTGATCAAAGTTTCATAACCATGCAGAAACATTGAATTATTATAAACATTTATTATGATTATTTGTTATTTTTATAATTATTATATATTTAGGTTTTTTGTTTCGGTGTTCAGAGATAATGATAGCCCTTAAAGTACTAGAATAAGTTGTATATGTTCATCGTATAGAAAGGACATGATAAGTCCTGATTTTTTAATAATTTTAATTATTATCATTATTTTATAGTATTGTTCATTGTAATTATTATGATCTAATTATTGTTTTTAATATATTATTATTATTTCATTAGTATTGTCATTTAATTGTTGTCAAAATCGTTAAATAAATTTAATTATTATTATTCAAAAATTCTTACTCGGAATAATATTGAATAATTAAAATTATTGAATATAATTTTTGAATTAATTGATAATTTAAATAGATTAAGAAAATAAAATACAAAGTCTTAGAATAGGTGGTATCTGTATATAGAAAACGAAAATAGATGAAAAGATAAGTTGAAACTGAAAGCTGTTGGTTCCTGCGCGTTAGTGATTTTTCGGGAGAGTCTATCTTTAAGAAATGCGGGCATCAAGGGATGTGTGGGTGGATATACGTACATTGCCAAGAGCAAAATTATCGGCGATTCAAGGACATATGACCTATCCTCATTGCTAGCCCCTTGCCTTTACCTGCACCCCTGCCCACTTCCGTCTGCCTCACAAACATTTTTATTTACAATTTTTTATCATAGCCAAATGGTATAATTTTACGTAGGTCAAATTAATGATACTAGTTTTCACGTGCGAAAATTTTGCAGACGGATATTTTTACTCTAATTCCCTACCGAAATACTTTTAAACAACAACTCTAATCACTAAACACGAATACACAAACTCTAAAAGTACCTATAAAACACACCTTTACATTCCATATCAGTATCCGTTTCGATATACTTCGTTTGCATCAATAGGGATCGATCGATATCTACACATCCAGTAACGAAATTCTATGGAAAAATTCAAATTTTAGCTCTGTTTTTTTATTCATATAGTGCATTTTTTGTCTGTCCAATTTTTTTAGCAGGAGAGATAACATGTCGCTTTAAAATGGACTGTAATTTATACCATTTGATATAGTTTGAATGGATATATGCGCTGGTCACCGAAAACAGCTGTTTAGAAATAATATATAAGGTTTTTCAGTGGTCTCAATTTGAAAAAGTGAGTCTCAGAAAGATTATAATGGAAGATACGAAGATACGGAATGATAAAGGTAATTTAAACCCAAATCTTCGTAACACACAATGCTTAGATATAATTTAAAATTAACTTAGACTACGTTTCAGGGAAATTTTCAGGTTTCTCCCAGGTTTATATTGCTCCAAATTAATCAAGTCTCGGTTGCTTACCAATAGAATACGATAACCCTAAGTTTAATCTCGTGTTTACCTAAAACACCAATAGTACGGTATTTCTAATATTTTCTAAATGTTATAGTTTTTTCCTCTTTCGTTTATGAATGACTTCTCTTCGTCTGTTTGTTACCTAAATTGTGTCTGGTTATTCTTATGTACTTGTTATTTTTATTCATTTCTTTAAGACTTATAACAGTATAAAATATCAATTGACCCATCCAATAAAAGCTGCTTCTTTACTCCAGAGCTCAAAAACCAATATCAGTACGAAGGTATTTAATTCCCACCGTATCATGATACCAAAATTCAATTTTTGTCACCGTAATTCAATCTCTAGTATACACACCCATTCACAAAACTTTTGAGCTCTAAAATTACGGCGGTAATGAAAAAGGAACCTCTTAAAAACCTCCGAAGATTTATCTCCATCGTTAAATGTTTCCAAGATGATTAAAATTCGCCATCATTTGACGGAATGGCCTTCAAAAACTTAATGGCAGCGAGTCGGGCGTTTGCGCCGGAAAAAATAAACGCAACTCAAACATGCTTTGATGCAGAGAGAGCCTATTTCTTGGATGTAAAGTCCCAATTAGGAAATTGGAGCGGAGGGAGTCTTCTTGAGCGAGAATGTGCGGGAATTCCGCTGCGGACGATATTTGGGTCAGGAGATCGATCCGTGCGGAATCGCATGCCGAATTCATTTCCAGGTGACAGGGAAAAGTGAAATTCATTTCCGATGGGAATATCGCCGATCCATGGAGCACTGCATGAAGCTATTAATGGGGTTGGAAAGGATGGGGATGGGATTACACCGCATTAGGACCGGCGGTACCGGGTTCGAAACTCGCTTACCCCATCTGTAAAACTGTGCGAAATGGATGGATTTTAAAGAGGATACATTATAGATCTGCAATACTCCGATGGGTTTTTTTGCTAAGATGGAGGTTATGTTCTGTTTAAAGTGGTTTATCCTGTAGTGGAGAACACCTGGCTAATAAGATTTCTGATTTGTATAATTTTTGTAATTTTTCTAATTTTTTCGTATTCTCTATTCCTCCATTTTGTGTATTCTACATCTTTATATGCCATATACGAGTATTTAGTATTGCATATTCTCTGAACAGTAACCTTATTGCATCTTATGTACTGATGTTTTTAAAGAATTATTCTTGGACTTTACTATTGCCACATATTCATACAAGACTTCTTAAATGTCTTTTTTTACTGATTTATATATTTTTGAATGAATTTCCCTTGTCGACATCATTCTCATCTCTGTTCATTAATTAATGTATGGGTGGGAATCTTTTAATTTACTTCAGGTCGTCACTAATTACCGTTGTTTAAATATAACTATGATAGCTGAAGAATGTGATCAAGGAAAGAATACTAGGGAAAAGACAGAGGGGAAGACAAAGATAAAAGTTGTTAGACGAATTAAGGGGTGGGATGAGTTACCGGGATATGAAGGAGAGGTAATTAAACAGGGAATGTGGGAGCACATGAACCTACCGAAAGGTAGAACACTTATATAATAATAAATCAACTGTTCCTATAACTGAATACTTTATATCTCCGTGCGAAATCCTTGCATTATAATTATATTCAAATAGATAAGGCTCTGAAGTATGAATTCTACTAGCGGTAACGTAAAATTCTTGGCATTTGATCTTAATTTTATTCACTTTGGTTTCCTCAATGTAAATAACCATTCCATAATATTTCCCTGTGAATACCTCGGTTGGAATTCGCTCCAGGGGATAGGAGAAAATTACCCACGGAAGTTTTGCGCAAAATTCATCTGTTCAAAACCTTTTGACAAGAAGTAGATGACGTAGTAATTCCTGTAAACAAGTAGCGCAAACTGCGGAAGTCTTAGACAAAGCTTTCCTAGACATTAATTGCGAAAACAGATTGATAAAAAATTATATCTGGTATCTTTCCTCGAGGTATTAGAGAATATAATTAAAGTATAGTTTAAATAAATTAAGTATATACCCCCTGCCATACTCCACTGGTGCCTAGCGGGGCATAATTATTTTTTTGCAGCTTATTCATCGTCAGTTCTAATACCTATCCACTATCTCGTCTTATGCTTATTTGATCAGGTAGTGGTAAATCGATTCATCTTCTCCAATTATAATTCCAACCTTTCATTCCAATTTCCTGTGGGTAAAATCATCAGCCCGAAGGTTAGTGGGAGCCTCAAACCTTACAGTATTTTATTCCAATAGCTTTTGAGAGGGAATGAGGCATACAAGGCTAGATGAGGAGTGAGGTAAATCCTCTTGCTTACCCATTATAAACAGAATGCCGCGAGAGGAAAAGTCCTCGTAATTGTAAAAGAAATGATACCATGTATAGAAATTTACACCTAAAGCTCTATTATCGTTAAAATTATGTAAATTATATTCTGTATTAATTTTATATGCAATATTTAGAGCAAATGAATACATTCACGTATACTTTAACGAGGAGTGACTAGGATATGTTAGGTAGCATCAACCATACCTCATCAGTAACATTAGTAGCTTTAACATTATTACAGGTATGAACATATCTGAGAGATAATGGACGAGAGAAACATATTCCGCAGCTCTTTAATGAAAGACGTATGTATTGCAAGATATAGTAGTAAGTAGCGTATTCAGAAGTATTAGGACAGTAATTTTTTGATTAACGTTTTTTTTGTATAAGTAAATCGTCTTCATTAAAGTTTTGACGTATATCATATAGATAGATTGATAGACCCTTAATTAGCGAAGTTAAGCCCTATCTTGCACCTAACCTTGTATTTTGTTGTAATATTTACAGAGGTTAAACAGTAACAAAAGAAATGTTGCAGTTTAGGAAAAAATTATTGCAACAGAATGTTGAAAAAGAACAATCTGTTGAGGGAAAACTCCAATAAAGAGAGGGGGAAAGAAAAACCATGGAAACACAAATATATACATTTAGATAATAATAAAAAAAATTATTTAAAATACAAAAGGGGAAATTTATAATACAGAAAAGAATATGCTTAAAAAATGGATAGTTATAATACACGTAACATCACACCTTTAAAATTACAATAGTATTATAAACGCTGACTAAATATTATATTGTATTATATTATATTATATTATATCATATCATATCATATCATATTATATTATATTATAAATGCTGACTAAATAATAATAATATATTATAAATTCAATTAAACTATAGTTATAAAATAACTATTCATTAGAAATATCTTAATTATAAATAAATATAATGTATAATACGTGAAGATATATATTAAATTTAATATAGCAAAAATTAATTGCGAAATGTTTTTTTATTAAAGACTAGCCTACGTTTTTTAAAGGACACATCCCCCTACCCCTGTAAATATGCCTCAGGCAGCAGGAAATATAAAGATCCATCCGTGAATCAAAATGGCAGTTTGGGAACTAAATTATTGGTTTCCTCTTTCAGATAACTCGCGTTTTAATTACGAAAATATTCCCTTCATCAAGGCACGGTGGCAGGAAGTCTACCGTTTACGAAATCCAAATTGATATCGATCTGAAGCACTCCGAAATAACGGATGAATCACATGTTCCGCTATCCCTTTATATTCTCCGTGGCCCACATCAGTGGCTTCCTAAATTAATCACTTCCGAAAATATTTCTTTTTCATTAAGTCCCGGTTTCTGCGCATGTCCACCTCTTCACAGTGCCCCTATTCTCTGACCCCTCTAAAACTCTGCCCTCAACTGCCATTTGCCCTTGTTATTTCTACGAAACTCACCCTTGGGAAGTGTTTTTTCAATCGCTCTTACCCTCACAAACATTCTTTCAGACTCCCATCAAACTCTTTCCTTTACGACCTCTAATTCCCTTCCCTCTCATTTGGATTGATTGGGTGTGGAAAAGGGCCTCTCTCGAATACTTTCCCTTCGACTTTTACGGCTCGAAACTTGAATTAACCGTGTGGCGCGTGCGCACACCGGAATTTTAGAGGGACTGATTTGAGTCGATGGTTTTCATTGTTATGTCTTAGTCTATGCCTGCTCGTTTGTTCATACGTCAGCGATCAGCTATTTCCCCGTGTTTGAGGGCAGGTGGGGTTATCAAGGGGGTTCGGTATTGCAACCATGTGCAGTCATCTTTTAAACAAAAAATACAAAATTTTGCAGCGATTCAACGTTTATATTTTATTCGTCTGCTGAGCAATTTAATTTGATCTGTTAAGCCAATGTTTTTGTTGTTGCTTAATTCATTTCATAATGTAATTTTACTTGTATTATAATTGAGAATTTTTCATTTTGATTGTTGTTATTGGTTATTGTTGTTATTGATTGTTGGTATTGATAATTGTGGTGATTGTTGTCATATACGAGCATTTTGAATAATTTCGCACCAACAAGTGAAAAAACTGGCCTCTAGATGTTTTGAATTTAATCTTTAATGAATATAGAATACAGTCTTTATTAATATTCTTTCAAGAGGAAGTTTCATTTATTGCCTCTCATTAGCTTCTATCACACAGTCATTATCGTAGTATAGTTTCTTCTGCTGATATATATGCTGGAAATGGCTGATAGTGAAACTTCCATTAGAGGCGATATAAAAATGAAAAATATAGACATGACTGGGAACACAGGTCTCATACTTTCCGGGTAGATATTACGGGATTCTTTGTTGGTAAGGGATCCCGTTTACAGAGTATAATTAATTCATAGTGGTAATTTAGTGATTAGAATACCTGCTTACTCAAACCTTATCCACCAAAACATCCGAAGGAAAAGCGGGCGGGCTATTCTTTAAAAAATCATGCAAAAATAAAAATATCGCAGAGAAAAAAATATTATCAACAATTATGTTTAAACGCAGTTTTTCAAAATGTTCATCTCTGAGAATGGTTAAATTTATTCACCATAATATACCTGGAAAACAAGGTTTAGATAAATGAATTTTTTTAGGTACGAACTTAGAAATATATCTAATTAAGTTCGTAAGTCGAGGTACGACTGTGTATGAAAATTTGTTTCGATGTGTCTGAAACAAAATATGTATCTTATGACACGACAATGTGTAGAAATATAATTATTACTTATTGAAATTGTAATCCTGAAATAGCGTGCTCATGGTAGTAGTGGTATCATTAATAGTGCTTCGACAGCTGAGGTTATTTCACATATGAACCCTTACCGGGAATCGAACCTGTGACTGCTTACAACAACTACAAACACGTTACTCACTTGGCTATCTGAGAACCTCGCTGTATTTTACACTGTGGTGAAGTAAACGTTATTCAACAGTTTCGATGTATGTAAATACCACAAAGTTAAGCATGATCTAATCACTTGTATTCATGTATGGTTCGGAACAAATGTATCACAAGAATTACTATGCGAGGATTAGGTCAGTTTTCGGGGTATTCGGATAGGCAGTGTGAAACTGTCTTACTTTACTTAAGTTCAACTTAGAAAGATCGGCTGGTGAGTGCTACGCAAACATGGCATCCCCTTGCTCTTCAAATCCCCATTTCTTTCCTTTCCTTTTGCTTCATTATTCACAAATCCTCTTCCCTCAAAGGAACTACTAATGGGATTTAATTCCCCTTTCCCTTTTGTTTTTTCCTCCTGTTTTTTACAGCGCTTTCTTCCACGACCCTTCTCTTTCTTTACGCATTTGACCAGCAACTCTCTCTCTCTCCAGGGGATAAGCACAGCTCTTCTTCTCCAACAAGTTTATCTACTTGTCCTTATCCATCCCCTGTCCTCCTTCCGCATTATTTCGGCTCTATTGAATTTTTTCCCCAAAAGGAATTCCCCTAAAGGAATTAGAAGAAAGTATCTACCGATAATTGAAAAATGTAAAAGATACTCTTTCAATGAACTTGTCCGGAAAGAATTCCTGGTCTCTTGATCCAAATTACTCCTGATATATTTATTTAATTTCTACCAGTTTTACTATGCTGTAAAATATTCTTACATGTATATATCTAATATTTTTTATTTTGTTTGCTATGTTTATTATATTTATATTTATAAATTTATAATATTTTTGGGTTATTTTATAAGGTTGTGTGGAAAATAGGCGCTACTGGTCTATAAATATTTGTGATTTTTATTTTACTTATAAATTAATTATCTAAATCATTCACATTTATTTTTTCTATCGAATATTCCCAATTTAAATTTTTTCGACGATTTTTATTTTGGAGATTTTGCATTATTTTATTGCTGTTATCTTTCTAAGTGGATTATTGCAAATTTTCCTGTCATTGATTCAAATTATTTCAATTTTGTTATAGTATGTATGTAGGTACTACTCTTGTGATTTCAATGTTATACACAATTTTCCTTCACATTTGTTAGCTTTTGCTATCGGTAGTTTGAGGCAGGTTTTTGTCACACACCTTCTTCATGGAAGTTTGCCTGCTGTGAATCTTTTTGTAAGATAATACTTTATTTCTTTACTCCCAAACCTTCTAAATTTTCCGCGCTCTATTTACGAATGACGGATATTAAATAACTTTATTTTGATCATGAAATATTTGTATCTATTATTGCCTCTTAATTATGAATTTTCGCCTCACTGAAACACTCTATCAGGCAATAATGGATAAATGAGGCAATAATAATAATAGCAATAATAATAATAATAATAAATGTAATCTCAGTTAACATTTAACAATTACCTCAAACAAGAAAAAAAATATTCTTCATGTACTAATACTGCACACTGGTACGGAAAAGCCGTACTTAACATCAATTTATTACCATAACTAACAATTTAAGAATCAATAATTTACTTATCAATATACAGCCCTTTACAAAACAGAATCATCCTTCTAAAGGTTACAAGAAAACCTAACATACACAAATGCAGAATAACATTAAAACAAAATTGCCAATCAACTACTATGACGTATAGTCAGCGCTGTTTAAAGTTATAATATACATTTGGATCAATTACCTTAAAATAGCATATACATAACTTGTCACTATTATTTATCGTGGAAGATATCTCAGGGTCACTGATAATCCTACACGACTACCGAGGCGGCCACTGAACCCACGAGGAATCCGTATGTGAGAAATTGAGCCGGAATCTTATAAGTTCACGTATATGAAGTACAATGAATTAACCAGTAAATATAGATGTAGTATTGTGAAAAGTGCTGTGACATCTATGGTGATTTCGCACGCGGGCTCCCACCGGGAATCGAACCCAGGAACTGCCCACGTGGCTATCCGGGAACTCCACCAGTAAAGCTTTTCGTAGCCTTCCATAAGAACAGTCATTAATTAGTATCATTATTTATTAGTATCCTTATCACTCATAGATGTAGCTTTATATCCATCGTAGTCATGAGTAAGACTGAGATACCAGGAAATGAAAGATGCTTTTCCTCCATCCTATGCCAAAAGACAAAAGAAAATAATTTCGCGATTCTTCACTTAAGCTCAACTCATGCCTCAGCAAATGGTAATTATGCATGAATTTTTTCAATTGAAACAATTTTTTCACTTCTCTCCCAAGCCCTTTCATCACAGAGAGAAATATAGACTCCGAAATCTTCCTTTCCTTTGAAGGAGGACGTTGTTTTGAAAAGTCTTTCTAGTGAAACTCCTTTTTAAAAATATATAAAGAGGATGGAGGATTTTAGCCGTCATATTCGTCGTGTATTTTTTACCTTTAATGAGCTCATGGAACCGTATTGGGAGAGCTATTTGAGGAGGGGAAATGGAGCAAGAGAGAGTGGGACGAAACCCCTTTGATAAGGCGATGTTTTTTAGATCTCCTTGCTGTAATCCAATTTTTCACGTGGGCGACACGTCGGATCGATTCTCTCGTAAATAAACAATGTTGAAGGGGCGGCCGCTGGGTTTTATTCACTTTAAGGCGGTTGCGTGAAGAGGGGATGAACCCCCTCACTAAAAACTATTCCTGTGCACGACTTGGAAAGGTGAAACTACTCCGTGAAAGGATGGATGTTTGCTACTTTTTTTAGCTGGACGCTAGAAATTTTATATCACCTAGCGTTGTATAATGTTCAGGTGTTTAAGAATTGGATGATTTGACGTAATGTTTTGATATATCTGTTATGGAAGAAGGATACAAAGACGGTGAACGTTGGGTGCTATTTTTAGTAGATAATTGTCGCTCATCCTACAATAGAATCACGTCTTTCTTATGTTGATGTAATTTTAGTAATGGCATTGTTGTACATTATTGTCATATTTTATACCGCCATTGTAATCATTGATAAGGTCATTTTTATATTTTACTATATCTCTTTATTTGTTATATCGTCATTTATATGCTATGGCACCATACTTATATGTTGTGACCCATTGTCATATGCTATTACGTCATCACTTGGTGGTATAGCATCATTAGCGTTTTATTATTATTTTTACAGTCTATATTGTGTTGTTCATTGCTAAACGCTATTGTCTTATTTTATACTTCCATTGTAATGAGTGATAAGTCATCGTTATACATTACCGTATCTTTTTCTTTGTTACAGTGTCATTTTTTGCTATAGCGCCAATCTCACATGCTATATCACATTTTCATATGTTATACCGTCGTCACTAAGGTTCATAGCCTTTTGAATGTTATAGTACATATAGAGATGTTTATTGCGGATTTATGTTATACGTTTGGCGTCATTTTTACGTTATAGCACGTAGTTTCATGTAAAGCATATTTTCATATTTTGAACCTTATTGCTATATCTTATAGTGTCATTTTTATACCTTAAATCTCGTTGTTCTGTATCATAGCGTAATAATACAACTTATCTGACATCATGTTTATATGTTTTCAATTTTATATCGAAAGTGTTTCTAAAATTGTATTGATACTAAGTATCCTTCATCCAGAGATGGCGAACGTTAAACAATAGCAGGACTTAGATACTAAATAACTAGGAATTAAACTAATTAATAGTATATGGAATCACAAAATTTATTCACAAACTAAGAGGAATATATAACGCATGCAGTAATAATAACCATGTCACAAAGATTGGGATATAAATATTGTAATCTACATACTCCCCGATGGTGGTAAAAGAAGAGTTAAAAACTAAAGGAGGATGAGTCATCCCAGCGATGTCTATTAATCGCTCGAAAAGATGGTTTTTGCTTAAAAGGCATTTTGGAAACAAAGGGAAGGAATAACGACTGTGATAATGGTTTCAAGAAAGGATTATCTTGAGAGTCTCGAATGCTAGGTTTCAATCTGGATTCCTTTTGAAGTGCTGGATAAAGAATTGCAGGTCGATTCGATTGTGATTGATTCTCCTAAAGCGTTTTATTCTGTAGCAAATCAGGAATATCAACACGATGGGGATGTACACTAAAGTATTACAGGCAGAATACTTATTGAAAGCATGCAAAGGAAATGATTTGGGAATACAAGATCAAAGAGATCAAAGTAACGGCAGAGGTACCACAAAGCAGTGTTTTGGGACCCTTATTCTTGTTAACTCTTTTTGATGTCATGCGAGAAATGATTGAATCCATTCTGATTATTTGCTGGTGATTCTATTATATAAAGAAAATTGATTAGCAGAGCTTATTTGGGAGTATTACAAAAGGATTTTGATACTCCACTAGATTGGATAGTCACTAATAGGCTAGAAATTAGTTAGTGGTGAACATAGAGCAAGATATGAAGTTTATAGTAGCGGATAATATGACTATAAGAGCTGAATAATATCAATGTTTGAACTGATAACCTTTGATCATCGTGGTTATGATGAAACAAAAAGAAGGTCAAGGATTACTTTTAGTTGTAATTTAAAATTGGATCAGCATATAGGAGGTGCCGTTCTAAAAATTATAAAGCTATGAACTATATATGTAAAATACAAGAAAATACTTCCTCATTACAAGGAAATATAATGAGTAAGTGAAAGAGACCACTATAAATTATTGATATAAAGTTAGAATTCAGAGGATTTTCTATAAACAAAGTTAGTTACAATTTAACAATCCAAATAAAGCTATAAACAATGCAACAATACCAACATTGTAGTGTTAGTAGGGTTGCAATAAACAACGCAATAATGCAAATTGCTAATTTTTACCATAATTGTTACTGTAAAAGCGGTCACTATGAAAATTCACTATGATGGCTCTGTTACCATTCAAAAATGCATATAAAACCATAAACAATGCAAAAGTGCTTACATGATACTTTTAGTAGGAATACAGTCATCAACGTAGCTATGCAAACAGGTTACTGTTAAAGCGTTTACTGTAAGAGGTGGACTACAATGGTTTTGCTGCAATTGGACAATGAATGGAAAACTATAAATAATGCAACAATGCTAACATGATACTTAATTCACATGTCCCAACCTAATTTGGTGGAATGGTGCCGTCATGAAAAGAAAAAAAACACACTTTGTGAATTCCACAGAAATATATTGAATGCTACTAGTTTCGACTATCAGACATCATCAGGCACAGACACATGAGGACAGTGCCTGATGATTTCTGATAGACAACAGTCATACAACACTACAAACAATGCAACAATGCTAGCTTGGACTGTTAGTAGGGTTACAATATAGAACACAGCTATGCGAACACGTTACTGTAAAAACGGTTACCATAAACAATGCAGTGGCTTTTCTGTGAACAATTCATCATCATAATCACTTTGCTATCATACTGCCATTTTTCCACAAACTAACATTCCTTTTCTTTTCTTTTCGCAGGTAAGAGAAAACAAGCCCTCCCGAAAAGCGCCCTCAACATCCGGTAAGCTGTCACTTCAATTCTCACAATTTAACGAACCTTTTAACCTATCTCCGACGTCACAACATTAAAAGAGATAACCTTTTCGCATAAGCGAACGCGTTTGACTGGACAGATGGAGAGACCCTAGGGTATCCTTTGTGAAAAGGGGATTAGGGTAAAGCCGCCGCCTAAAGGCGAACTCGGACTTCCATAAAAGTACACTATTCTTTCTTAGCGAGAGACATCAGTTTTAAAGGAGTGTTTGTGGCACTCATCCAGGCGTATGTTTTTCCTGCCATGTCATTCTGGATGTAGACTTAAAGGTAGTCCAAAGTCGATAGCGGAATCTCATTTCCCTGCCCCTTTATCCTCCAGGAAATAGGGTCGCCTTTGTAATGAGCAGAATTTACGCTGGGGAAGGAAAAATTCGTGGGTTTGGAATAATAAGAAAGCACCCCGAATATAAAAAAGGCCGCGATCATATTGATTCACGTGACCTATAAAACTATTGCTTTTTTGCTATGAGCTTTGGAAGGTAACTTTGGGAAGCAAAAAGTGGGCGTGTATGCGCATCTGAAATTTAAATCGATATCTTTCGCGGGGCCCACTGAAGGAAACAAGTGCGTCTTGACGGGGTATCAATGCAGGGGAATGTTATCCTTTCTGTAGATGAATATGAGCTACTTCGTAAATCAATAATAACATATGTTTTTTGAGCACCAGTATTTACTTACGTAAGCATCTCGGTTTTTAGGTGATACTAACACTCAACTTTTTCACTCATTTTAGTTTTAAATTTCCAAAATTCAGTGCCAGGTACCTACTATTTTTAGGTGTTCTAAGGCACTTAATATTACAAATATGTAGGCAGGGGTGATTTTTAAGAAGATAAATTTAAAAAATAGATACAAAACTGTGATTTTTGTATAAGATCTAATTTAATAGATACGAAATTATTTATACAACGGGATTTTTCTATAAGATTTAATTATGAAAATACATAAATATAATCACAAGGTGATTTTTAAACATAAATACATAAATATATAGACAAGATTAGTTATTCCATATGATATAAATATATAAATAAATACCCAACGGTTATTATTATATGAATTATAAATATATAAAAACATACATATATACTCAAGAGGTATTATACACCAACATTAAATTTTATGTATTGTTATAAAAATCTCATAAAATTTTATATTACTTTATTTTTATATATATTCCTATATTTATACACATTATTTTATATTAGGTCAAAAACCGATACGCTACCTAGGATACCGATTTCAATTGTTAAATAAACCAAAGAAGAATATCTACATTTTATTACCATCTGACGAAAAATATTAAACCAAGAAATAAAATTCCTGAAATTCCTCCGAGGAATACAGAGTAGACCGCACTGTCCGCCGGAGGAGCCGCATGCGTCCTTAAGACAGCAGCTTTTCCACCTCTTCTTTGGAAAGGACAGAGAACTCTAAGAAGTCTTAATTCAGCTCCGATAAAGAGCTAATCTACACCGGAATCGCGTTCTATTTTTACCGTGACTAGCGCAAGCCGGGTTATTAGCATAGAAATGGCGAAAAGCAGGAGATATTCCGAAGTAACATTAAATGAGAATCATCCTCATCTGCAATTGTAATCGGCGCCAGGTGAGATTTCCTTAGGAAACTAAGTGGGGCTTCCCCAGTTCATTACCGGAGCACAACCATCTTAAAAACACACTCTCTTGCACTTGGCAAAACATTTCTTTTCCGACTTTCACAGCATAAATTGAAGTCGAGATTCCGCTCCGAATGTGTACTGCGGGGAATTAAGCCGGTGAGAATTTGATATGATGGAAACTGGAAATATTTGTAATCCATCCATCCAACAAGGATGTTTACGCAATCCTGATAAAATTAGACACGGAGAAAATGAGAAATTAAACAGTATCTGGAACGAAAATCAAGGAGAAAACATGAAAGGAAAGATATTGTTTGTTATTTATAATTCATTATATCCATGGAAACGGTTCAACCCTCCGGGAATTAAGGCTCTTTAAGCGTCTGGAATAACTTCGATCTGTATAATCTAACATCAATAATTAAGCTGTTTTGAGAAAGATTGACTGAGCGGTATTGTTATCCTGCTTTGTTGTAAGTATACAATAATAGAATTTCTTTACAAAGACTTACACGTGGAAATGTGATGTAACAATAATTTTTAATGAACGATAATGAATGTCTGCCTGGAAGCCATAGACTTTAAGCTACAATTCTCTAAATAATATTATTCGTAAAAATAAATCTCGTTTTCTTTCCTAAATCTTATAGACTGAATCAAGGAAATTTTGGTTGAATTTTGAGGCTTTGAATAAGTGAGTAACTAGGAGTTTTACCTCTGGTTAAGATAAAATTTCGATCAACAAAATAGATAGAAAGTCTTACAAGTAATGTTCGTATTCAAGTAATAAAAACCTCCCGAAAGAAAATGAAAAAATTGCAGCTAAGTAGGATATGGTAAGCACAGTTATTACATTTACCAATAAAAATTATCAATTGTTAATGACTCTGGAACCTAGAATTTCGTGGTGCCTTTAATCATCAAGGGAAAAAATTGAAAGTGTTTGCCTGGTACTATTTTGTTTTCTGTAATTTTTAGATTGAAGAGAAGCGTTTTAATTTTTCCTCAAAAAAATCATGAATAGACAAACTTGTTTCGAGAAATAATCGTCATCATTAGGTTCTTAATGTATATAGAATTTCAAGAATTTTATCTCTCAGTTAAATTATTTTGTTCGGTTGGTAATAAATGGAAATAGTCTTCTTTGGTTTATTTAACAACTGAAATCGGTTTCCTACGTAACTTTTCGATTTTTGACTTAATATGAGTATTAGTAAAGGTGGAAGAGGTGGAACTGGCACAACCCCGCCAAAAGTATCAAATAAATAAATAAACACACACACACACATACATACATACATACATATATATATATATATATATATATATAAGCATAATGTTATATTTAAATAAAATAATATCGTATTTCATATAAAAATTATATAAAAATGCATTAACTTTAGTATAGGTTTATAATAATGGGATACTTTCAGTTAACAATAGTAATTAGGGATATTGTTGAGCAGCATACATCTAACAATAAACTCCAGATGTTCTCAGCAAACATTGTGGAACTCCATCTAGGACCTACTTAAAAGCAATACTTAGTAATTTCAAAAATTTATTCCTAATTTCGATTCAAAATTTTTCGGAAGAATATCAGTATTTGAATTTTCAGTTATGTCATTATATAAATAACTTTATCCAATAATTTTGCACATCATTCCAATTGTGAAATCTACAATAATTTATTGAACATGACAATGAGGTTATATCCATCAAATAAAGCGAAAACGAAGGAAATCAATCCAAATGTATGTCCTTAAACATGTAAAGGAAGAAATCCTAACATCCATGGCAAGGATAAGGTGAACTCCATGTGTATATTCAGAGAAGTAACGTTTATTTCTTGTGACTCAGTGCCTTAAATAATTCAGGCGTCTTCCACTTTACATAAGGCGGCAAACGCCAGCATCAATTTCCAAATTATTTCCACCTGACCTCACCAGGGAGCGTCTTCTATTGTATTTATCTCGAATTCTCTCTCTAGTTCCCAGGAGAATGGACCAAAAAATGTTTAATAATCCACGGCCCTCTCTTTCCACATGTAATGTAATAAAAGGAGAGTTAAGAGGAAGATCATTTTTCCGCGTTGTTTTTCTGTTTGCCGCATTCGAGTGAACTGACTAACAGATTGAAATAAGGAAATTGAATTCCATAGTAAGCGGATAAAGTATGTCTTTTTTCTTAAGGATTTTACTGATGAATTCGAAATAAAAGTAAGTCTTTTGAAGCGGATTACATAAATATCTGGATAATTTACCCAAAAATATCAGCGTAAGAGCTTAGGTATAAAATGTTTACCTTCATTTTAAACATTAATTTCTACATTATGTCTAACTCATATCCATATTTTTCAACGTGTATTCTAGATTTTCAGACTTATCTGATTACTTTTTAATTTTCATCCAAGTCTTAGGTTATAGCAATGAAATAATATATAATCCAGTTATTGTCATCCTTCATCCTTATATATAATTTTCTTAGTGTCCGTCCGTCCGTCCGACAAATATGAGAACTTCGATGGGATTCAAAAAGTTCATTTACTGTAAACTGCCACACTGAACTGGGCTAAGATGATAGATGTTAGATTCACTACCACAAAAATAGTACTGCTAATTTCATTCTACATCTTTTATTACCGCTGAGAAACTATGAGTAATTCAGCTAGTTATATATAACAAATTGTATAAACTCATAGCAACAAATACGTTTAACAATTATTATCAGACATTTTTAAAAAAGCTTAAATTTTGGAATTCTATATTCATTTATTTCGTCTTTATTTCTATGAGAGAGCGAAAAAATCTCAAATTCTGAAAGAGGAAACGATTTTCTTTCTTTATATTTTATTAAGATGATAGTAAAACTAAATAAGTGATAACTATAGCTACAATAATTTCAATATTATAAATTCTTTTTAATTTCATTTAAATGTCATAAACTATAAATAAAAGCGATTATTATAAAACAACAATAATTTAAATTCTATGAATTATTTTTATTGTATTGAAATGATAGTTATAACAAATTAAAGTGATACTTATAATACAAAATGATTAATATTATATAATTTGATGATGATATAACAATGATAATAGTATACAATACGTTCATAGATTTGTAAAAATTGTGATTGAAAAAAATTCAAGGTCCTTCATTATAATTAGTGTTACGCTTTGCAAATAGTTTAACAATTAAAGTAAGAAAAAATAAGAATTATTATAGTAATACAGCAATGATCTCAATAATATAACTTTGATGATAACATAATAAACATATTAATAAATAATACATTAATAACTATATAACAATGATGATAAAAATTATAAGATTGAAGGCCATTCATTATAATAACTTTTCCACTTTATAAAAAGCTCAAAATTTCAAACTTTATCGCCCAAGGTGTTCGCACAACTTCTATTTATCCGATCATCGACGCCCCGTGGATTGACACGCCCTGAGGCGGTTCCCCGTTGCAGATGCCATCTCGTTTATCATTTCGGAGACACTTTCATCACACATCACCTCTATCCGAGCGCATTCAGCGTGTTTTTTTCATATTCTTTTTCTTTTCTCCGTGACAGTGACACTCTGCGACCGATATATTTGGAAACAGTGGCTCCATCTCCCGTCATTTCCGGTGCCTCGTTATTCGCGCGCTTCTTTCTTTTGTCTCTCATTCAGCAGCCGTACATGCTGAGATAAGTAAATACAGACAGATGCCTTTATTATCTGCTCACAGTCGGATGAGGAAATGTTACGGCAAATATTTAAAAGCTGCATTGGAAAGAACTGTCTCTCCGCGATCTCTGTTTTCGCTACTGGGGAATATGCAGACACGCTATTCACTAACTCACTCTCGATCAAAATGCGAATATTTCCGCTATTAGTTGAGAGTTGGAATTCAAGCTGCCATTTTCACTCTCGAACCCATCTGCTTCTGTATAATTGTCCCTTATTTCCCTGTTTAAATCCAACGTTGCCACATTTGCAACTTGCGGAGATAAGTAATGTGATTACTGGTAAAATAAATGAAATGAATTCCTCTATTGGTACTGCTCATTTTATGTGTTAAGCAATAGATCATATTTCTCCCAAGTTTAATCTTTATTTACTTCTGACGTTGCTATGTTACATAGAGTTAGAAATGAATGTTGCAACTGTTAGTAGATTAAAGAGAAGAATCATTTCCAATACCAGAGATAACAGTCATCTAATTGTGAAACATGTTATAGTTCCTGTTAAATTTTTAAAGAGTCTTACTTCTTTCAGCATTGCAACATTTCCAACTTTAGGGGTAAATGTTGCTATGACTTATTGACAATGTTGATTGATAAAAATCAATGACAATATCTGAAACTAAACTAACCATAGTATAAGTACTGTAAAATAACTAACATGCAGACTCAGAGATAGAATAGCAAATAATATAACTGTCATATGGCTTTAGGATGAGCATAGATCAGTATAATTGTGTTAGTTTAATTAGATTAGTCTTTTTTCTTCTCATAAAGTAACAAATTTAGCTATTTTAAGAGCTCAACACATTGGCAATCGGTTGACTAAAGGAGTATCTATTGAATTAATAATAGCGTTTACATAATACATATAGCACTTATGTCATCAATAGGATAAATAATTGTACTTAATAATCGTCTCGATATTTCAAAGGGAAAAAAGAGACCAGAATAAAACTCGTTGAACGTAGGGACTCGAACCTGGACCAAACCGAAAACAAAAAAAAAAAAATTTCTGTAATGAAATTCCGAACCGAAAAATTAAAATTCTTAAACCTGATGCGAAACTGGAAGAATTATATTTTCCTTTACGATTATAGTCAGTATTCTCATCCAATGCAACAGCAGTTATTAACATTATACATATCTAAAAATGAATTGTGATCTCATGTAATGTAGCTAACACCGAAACAAAAATAATTACTATTCTAATGTAGTGAATGAGGTGTCGAATAATATAATATATTCGCTTTATATATATATAAAGGAATGTATAAATCGAAAGATTCACAAATATATTTACGTATGTATACATGGATAGGCAAAGGGTGGGGTCTAATATGAATAAACGAGACAAATAACGTCCTTATACCAAAAGGGAATATGTTGATGGATAGGTACGTGCGTACGTATGTATTTATACTGACTGGGAATGATTATGGTAGTTCGGGTGAGGGATGATGGTCGTCAAGGTAATACCATCGGAAAAGGATCCTTTACGGGTGGTCCAGCACATTTTGAAAGCTCAAATTGAGATACATCTGGCGCTCGGAACACGTGTAGAGTACGTGTTCCCTCCGAAAGATCTTCTTTGAAGTTCTCTTTTGTGAGAGAGCTGCCGAAATTTCACGTGAACCATTTGGCGTTTGACGGACCAACTTTCCAACGGACGGCTCAAAGAACATTTCTCTCCTCTTCCTCGAAAGGAAGTGGGAAAAGGCAAGCAGATGAAGAAAAGCAGGAGTTTCTGAATAAAAAGTCGATTTCGGGAGTGGAATTTGACGGTAAAGATATGTTCGGGTTTGATCGGTTCATTAAATCAAACATTTTGCTATGGTTTATTTTCTCGTAAAAACATTAATTTATAGTGGAGTTAATAGTTGCAGTTTTACAGTTGTACAGATACAGTTTTAATATTTTTGATCGTTACCTTCCTTTAAGAAAAATTTACATAATCAGGCGATGTTTTTGGAAATCCATAATGGAAAAAATCTCGAAAATGTTTACTTTTTTCGCATCTTTTAATTTAAACAAATATCTCACGACCGGTTTCGACGAGTGGTCGTCATCATCTGGTTAATTTTATTATTGATCTCATTGTTTGTTTAGCAACTTTATTTTTTTTTATTATTATTATTAATTGAACAGTTACAGTTAGACATATAGTCTGGTGGCAACTACATACTAAGTTAAACAAACATCCTAAAAACATAATAAGTTAAAAATACCAATACAACCCAATAATAATGATAATTCCCCACAAAACAATACAAATTTTCACTTTACTCTTTCTAGTTCCCATTTCGTACGACAGTTTATTTTAATTTAATTTTTTCTTAAGAAGTAAAGCCTGCAACCAATAAAACTGAAGTTAACGTGTATATCTTATGAAAATTCTGGGCTCCTGGGTTCGAACCCAAGCCTTCAAGGTGATGGGAATAGTTTTCCTGTAAGTTTCTAACTCGCAGATACACAATGGAGTTAGTTTCGAATCACTAAATTACACCGTTTTTTAAATAAAGGGGGACGAACAGATGGACACTTCAAATTATATATAATGATTATTTACTAATTAATTCAACCGAAGTTTAATTTATTCCTAGAAAATTAATGGATAGTAAAATTACTTTGAAATGATAATGATCATCAATTACATTGCTTAATTGAAAAATTTCATATTTATTGTAATATGTAACTTTATCGAAATATAATTATAGAGATATGTAACTGAATATTAAATTAATTATAATATTGAATTAACTATTAAATAGCGTGAATTCATGATTTATGCAATTACTTTACTCTGGGTTATACATAGTTTGTGAAAAATTACAAATGCATTGTTAGTGATTGATTGTAATTGCATTGTTTTCTGATCGATTTCAACTGCATTGTTTACAGAGATAGCTCACTCACGTTGTTTGTTGAATCATTCTCTTCGCATTGTTTCTTAAATAAGTCTGTTGGAGTCGTATCTTAACTGACTTTACATGTATTGCTATAGACAGATCATTCTTTAACTGCATGAGAAACATGGTATTCACAAGATTCTCGCATAGCCTGTCGGCATAGTTTAGCCGAGCTATGAGCTGGACTTTCCTTTCATTATAAGGAAAACAATAGAAGGTCAGATGGCGCGAATGGAATCTGAGGAAGTTCCTTAGAAAGAATATATCGGCTTCGTTTTTTTTGAATAGAGAGAAAACTTGGCAAGTTGTGAAAGCGATTGAGGGCCCTGAAATCGGTGGAGCTTTGATGTGTAAGAATACGGATATGTCAAACGGAAAAGGAATTTTATAAGCGAACTAACGTCTTTACTACAAAGAGAATCGGTCTGTGAATGAAGAAATTGTTACTATAAGTGTATGTTTTGGCCTTTTTCGGTGTGAAACGTGGACATTAAGAATGGAAGATAATATTTTAATTGAATAATAATGTTTATTTAATATACAAAACGAGAATCAGTACATGTAATATATACCATAGTAACAATTCAATAATATTTTTGTACAGTAATAATAACTACACAATAATGATAGTACACAAGAGTATTGAAAAATTCATAATACAATAATAGTATTACAATTATCATAATACTATAACAATAGGATAATAATACATTGATGATAGTTGCATAGTTCCTTGCATATTTATTATGTTAGCACATGATTATTTACAAGTTTTATTTTTTTAAAAAAGCTGTTTACCTTATGGTCCTCCTGAGCTAGATAATAATGATAATAATATTAAAAGATAGTTAAAAGCTAAAAGAGTAATACTTTTCTTAGTATTCCATATGAGGAAACCTTAATCAATAGCAGTAATAAGAAATATAAAATTGATGTGTTCCAGCCTAACTTTGTGGAATGGTGCCATCATGTAAAGAAAAAAAACACTTTTTAATACTAAAATATTATATTAATAACACTGCAGTAATATAATAATAATACAGTTGTAATAAGCATCACTCATACTTCAATAGCTTTCATACTATTATCTCCTTAAACGAGACTAGCACTAAAGTAAATGAAAGGTACTTTTTATCCATCCTGCAGCAAAAACAAATGAGTAATATCCCATTATTAAAGCTGTGGTAAAAGGACCAGATATATAACTAACCTGGTCATGTTTTAATACATAAATGACCACCAATTAGCGGTGCAGTAACAGAAGTCCCTCGCACATTTCACGGCCGAATTAGAATTGACTCAATTTCCAAGAGATTACTAAAGCAAACGAACATGTAATTAGGATATCTCGTGGCAAATGTAGCATTAAACGTTCCCTGGGAAGCTTTAAGATGTTGTTTCTTCCCTAATTTAATCGGGGTACAGTTCCGTCGCATTTTAATAAGCCTCCCTCCTGCGTAATATATGTGGGTCTCTTGACCTCAATAAAACAAACCTTTCCTTGTCATGCCCAATTCTTTTGTGATGCAAATTCCGAAAGGGATGCGTATTTTTAAAACGTCCCTGCTTTCACACTGACCCTAGCCTGAAACTTGTACGTTCATATCTTATCCGCTTTGTTTGAGGGAATATTAAGCGTCAAAGACGGAGACTGAAATTACTGAGTTGCGCATTGTTTTAACTCTGCCTTCTCATTTATCTTACGTTAGAAATGCAGAGAGTTTTGATGCACGTTTTCACCACAAAAAGACGGATCATTAAATGTCCATGTGTGAAGATAGATGCGTTACATAGGGAAATGGCGTAAGAAGTGTTGAAACCCACTATTCATCTCTTTATCTTTTATTCTGCATTGAGTCCCTGAGAATGATAACATAGCTATCGAAATGTGCATTGGGTAATACCGAAATGTCTATAATCCTGGTCTTCCTGGGTGCTTCTTGTACCTGGAAGACGCTTCTCCGACGGACGGCTAACGGCGTATTTTCAACCCAGTTTATTAGGGCTCCCGGATAGCCATATGGGCAGCCTGTTTAACTCTGATATAATCGGTCCCGGGTTCGATTCCCGAAGGGATCCAAAGTTTGAAATGATCTCAGCAGTCTAAGCATTTTTAATATCATTTCTATAATCGTTATCAGAAGTATATTCTTTCCATAGAATGAAATTTCCAAAAATTTTGGATGCCTTTCAATTATACTTACTTAACCTTAACAGTTTTAAATTCTTGTTACAGCTATGTTATCGCATATTCATGAGGTTTTCTGTCCAGTCGCAGGTCCTTGGCGTTATTTTATTTAAAATAATTCTCTTCCCAAGGCTTTGACTTTTACATCTGCATAAATACCCTACAAGCCGCCTTTCGGCGTGTGGCAGGGAGTGTAAACACCGAACGATTGAGCTAACGTTTTAGCCTATTGTTATAAATTTTATATTTTAATTCGGCCTATTCCTCTCTTCCTTTTACCTAATCCAGTAGCTTCGTTTTTCTTCTTTCTCTATTTATTCTTTCCTCCACTACTCCTTATACTGCCATCTTCAATAGGCCTTCGTGCCTTTAAAAATGTCCAATCCAATTACTCTTCCACTTTTTAATATAAAAATTATGAAAAAAGACAATTATAAAACAGGAGTATTTTAATGTTTGACATAATCAAGGCACCTCCTGATGAGCCAATAGGCTCAGGCAATAGGCTCAATCTTATTATTGATTAATTATGTTATCATTATATGTTATATATTATCATATCATAGTGTAGAGTAGTAGTTAAACAAAAAGTATATGTGACTGTGTATTCATCTTATATAAGAATCTTGATTAAACAGTTTTAATGTATTTATTCTATCAGAATGTATATCAATGTATCGAGTATAATGACATAATTATGAATGTATATTAATGTAGCTAATAACTAATAAATTATTTATGTTGTTGCAATAATAATGATAATATTATCTACATTATTAATGTAGATAATATCTGTTTTCAATAATAATGTGTAATATCTGTTTTCTATACATATATTTTTAAATCATATAAGTTACCACCGGACAATTGTCCACCTGTAACTATATTGTAATTAAATAAATAAATAAATCTAAAACCATATTCTGTCTTCTCCCACGCGTTGTAATACTTCCTAGAGAATAAAAAAATCTCCTTCGGGTGGACTGATTGGGGACGAAGGCCCCAAACGACCATCCCAGACTCGGATGACCGGGCAATAAGCATGCCTTGGGATGCGGGTGCCCAAATTTAGAAGATACCTTCCCAAGAGTTGACCTAGGTCGGGGTACTTTTTCAAACTGCGATCCCCCTTTTAATAGGTCATGAGCTGAATGTTTCCTGGGAATGTGGGCATGATAAACTTGTAAAACTTTCGGCAGGTTCATCTCCCCGAATTTCTCACCTAACACCCATACCTTCGTTTCTTCATAACTCAACCCCACCTTCATATCATCGCACCCTGCCTACCGTTACTTCCTTTTAGCAATTCATCTTAGTATCTGACCCGCACATTTTGGGACGGAAAATGTCTTTAACAGTAGTTCAGTATGAGAGGAGGATATGTTACAAAGTAGATGTTACGATTTTGTGTTAGCAAAAAAATTCTTAATAACTTTCAAAATATTACACGTATGCAGTAAGTAATACAATGTTTAATGAATCCCTTACGCCACTGGTGGCTCTCGGAGTACAATTTTAAGTCTAAGATTCTAATACTATGTAAGACTATAGCTCGCCTTTTCATAGTGTAATATTAATAGTTTATTTTCATTCCAAAGCCCCTTGTCTTACTTTAGTACTTTCACTTTTTTCTGCAACCTTGCCTTATATAACTGTATATTCCTGATGTGATACCTTGAATAGAATATCTTTCCATCACATTGAAGTACAGGATAGAAAAGATTCATCTCCATCAACTTTCTACGGCTACAATATAAAATCAAAATAGTTATGAATTATACAGAGTTAGGTGATTGATTTAGGCCTCTACTTATTGATAACATTATTTTCATTTCCAGAAAGTAATATTAAAACACTATTACTCTCCTTATTGAGTTCTGTGAAAATTTCAAGAATCAACCAAGTTATAAATTATACAGAGTTAGGCCTCTACTTAGTGATAAAATTATTTTTATTTCCAGGAAGTAAAATTAAAATGGGATTACTCCCCTTACTGAGTTCTGTGAAAATTTGATAGGGTCACTGTGTTATATTTACGTAAACTTGATGTACTGATAGCATCTGCCGAAGAGAAAGAAGTAAATTCAAATTACCTCACTCCTCATCTTGTACAATAAGCCCCATCCCATACAAGGATCTTAGGTAGCCAATCCTGGAAGGGTTAAGATCCAAACCTGCTTTCGGAAAGGATATTTCCCTTTATTTGTATACCCTTTTCAGAATCGTATGATATAGGTCTTTTCTCTACATATCTTAAAATTCATGGCCACCAGAGAAAAACTTCATTTAGCATATACTAGTATTTCTAACTTTGTTTTCCTCAAATAACGGTTGCTATCGACAAAAAACGGAATCACATACCCTTTTTAGAAAAAAAGTAAAATTGTCCTCTGAATATCTTAAACATCATGACCTACAGAAGGAAAACTTCATTTAGCATATACTCCTTAACTTTGTTTTCCTCAATGGTTGCCATGGACACAAAACGGAATCACATTATCCACTTTTGCAAATTCCCGATCGGTTGATCCAATTATGAAATTGTTTGACTAGTTATAACTTTGTAAAGCATTACTTTTTTAATAGGTCGACATTCTGAAAGGAAAGATATAATCTCTATTAATATTGGTCTTGTAATTAGCAGTTGGATTAATCTTCAGCCCCAGGAGGGAGGGTTGGCCAATTAAAACTTCCAAAATAAAAAGTCGCAAAAACCCGTAAGTTGGAGAATAAATAAATAGCCTCTTTTTTTAAAAAAGGAGTCAAATTGGCCGCGGGAAAATGCAAAGTTGTTTAATTAAGGTTAATTATGACTTTTAATTTATGAAACGCTTTACCGGAGTTTAGCCTTTTTACAGTTCAAAATCGCCGGATAATTTTCGGTGGCGAAATTTCTCATTTGCGAAATTACCTGCAGTTGTGGAAAGTTGTAGGAACATTTCGTTTAATCATTTAATATTTATATAAAATACGAGATATGTAGAATCTGCATCTGTTGTTATTTTTTGATTGTACCTCAAATTTAATGTTTCTAATTTAATGTTTAGAATCTATTATATCCTTGGTAACACGAAGGTATAGTTAAGGTTATATTGGCCCCTTGCGACTAATTAGGGAACCCCTTTTTTCCGTAGAAACGAACTGAAAGTAAATAATGTTTAATTTCCATGACTACGGTCTTTTACGGTACTGAAATCTCTTTTAACTCGCCTCAGCCTTATTTGACCAATTGAGACTTAGCACTTATCGTGCACCTATTTACTTTTCACGAATTAGTCTTTAGTAAAAGTTATTTTGATGGATATTAGTGATTATCGCGCTTAGGTCTAATAATGTTCAAATTAAGTTATAGTAATAAGATAGAAGCAATGTAAATATGAATGATTCCCTTAAAAAATCTAGTCAATGATAGGCCATGAATACATTTTTGTATACATCTGTATATAGTGTATCTATGAACACTTATGTATGAAAATTTATTTGCTATAACAGACGATGGTATACTTCTATTCTTTGATCTTGTTTATAATTTATTTTGCAGGAACATAATTTGAGGAATCATTGCTGGTACCCTTGAAAACTGTCTTTTCGAATTTAGTGATAGTATGTTTAAAAATCCTTTAAATTGGGGTTATTTCGTACGTATGGGATCCTACCGGGAATCGAACCCGTGATCGCTTTCACGAAGTGCGAACGCGCTACCAACTTGGCTATCTGGGAGCAAATTCAAATGTTTCTAATTTATTTATGTCAGAGAATATTTGTGTCAAGGAGAGAATGTTGCTAGGAAATGACTTTTATGAATGAATGATTGTTGTCAAGTAGTGACTACTATTCAGTAAGCATTGTTGGCCTGGAATAATAAGTGTTATGATGTGATTGTTGCCGATGAATTATTGTTATTTTTATAATTATGTAAGTATTTATTATATTATTGTTCGATCCAACAATTGCCAAGGTCAACAACTAAAACTGGATATTGCCTATTAATATCAGACAAGAATAATTAATTACTCATGACGCTTAAGCGTTGAAACATCTCGTGCTCTTAGTTATTCATTTGTATTTTGTAGAGTTATTTATGATAAGGAAGGAATTAGTTTCCCAAAGAAAAGTTGTTTTCTTATTTTATTTTTCCCCTTAAAAACAATAAATTTGAACATTAATAAAATATCAAAGAAGCAAATGCATTGTTTACGTAACGAGACGAGTAAGGTAACTCAATGAACGGAGATTTGATTCCAAAACATGAAAAATTTAAAAACAAAAATATGATATTTTCGACAAAATTTACACAATAAAATTGATGCGTTAAAATATATAATGAGTAACTTGCTAAAATTAGATAGACTGGAGATTTAATGTTTATGAAAGGAAAATATTCGTATGTATATTTACGTGTTTCGATGAATAAAAGACGAAAGATCTCTATGATAAGACAGACTGTAGATTTAGCCCTGATTAGAAAAAATCTCATACGTGTTTACCCAGTTCGCTGAATTAAAGACGAAACTAAAAAAATCATCAAAGCGTTTCTCTGAATAAAAGACGAAATTCCACTGTAATGAGACAGACAGTTTTGGCGTCGATTAGAGGAAAACCTTCACTTAAACGTTTACCCATTTCGCCCCAAACTCTTCCTTTCGGTAAATTGGGAAAGGAGTGAAAAAAGTAGCGCGATTGTCACGCACGTATCCAGCTATCTCTTTATCTCCTTAATCGCGTGATTCATTGGATCAGAATCCGCCTCTGCAACCTCCTCAGTACAATTTAGATAATGCGTCTCGATGCGGTCGATTTTTTTCAACAAACGAGCGTCAAAATCTTCTCGGCGCGAAATCTTGGAAAGCGGCGCTGAAATTCGTTCGTAAAAAAACACGCGGCTTCTATTAGCTGCCCCTCCACGGTTTCGAAACCTAGGCGACGGCGTTTTCATTATTCACCGCAGCAAAGTTCAAAGTTCAGCGATTTGAGCGCCGAATTTTGAATCTCGCAAAAAAAGAGTGGAAACTTTCGAAAAGCTTTTGGAAGATTAAAACTTCCAAAGCCGTTGCATAAGAGAGTTTCACGCTTCTTCAGGGGTGATGGAGAAGTGTTGAGGTGAGCGGGTATCGAACCCGGGTCTTCCACCTACCGGGGAAGTGGAAGATCCTTATTCCTTGAGCTTTTTGCAGATTGCTTTCCTCCGTGGTACACTTACCTTAGTTGATATACCTTGTTTGTGGGGATCTTGTGGGGTGTAACCTTGTTCGTGGTAACCTAGTTTAGTACCGTTGCTAAGCGTAAATTTGTTTACTGTAATCTTGTTTGTAGTAGCTTGTTTACGGAAAACTTTTCTATAGTAACCTCGTAAGTATTAAAGTAGCTTACGGTGGCCTTGCTTACAAGTTTATTGATGGTAACCATGCTTACGATTAAATTGTTATCAGCAATTTTGTTTATGGAAATCTTTGTTGATAGTAATAATGATAATAATATTATTATTAATTTATTCAGGAGATATTTGGTGGAACTTATTCATGATTGGATGAGTAAAAATTATTTAAATTAATTATTAATTTTAATTATTTATTTTACGGAAACCGGAATACCCCAATTACATCAGTTTGAATATATATTTATTGACGAGTACACACAACCATTCCTTAACCAGAAATATCTGATTAACCGGGACTCGAACCCAGGACCATGTAATTCGGGAGCTAGCACAACACCATGATCGCCAAATTTGTTTATGGTAACCATGCTTACAGTACCTTGTTATTCCCAACTTTGTGTATAGCAATCTTGTTTATAGTAATCTTGTGTATAGCAACCCTTTTGATACTAAACGTGCATCCAGTAACCTTGTTACCAGCAACTTTGTTTATAGTAATCTTTTTGACAGTAACCTTGTCATAGCAACCCTTTTGACGGTAACCATGTTTGCCGTAACCTTGTTAATAGTAACTTACCATGTTGATAGAAATCATCATACATATTCATCCGTTTCCAACTTGTGTTTCTTCTCCCTTCCATATCAGTGATTCCAGTAATATCTTCTCTCAGTTATATCTCCCCTGCTACTTCCTTTTTCATCAGTGTCTGTTTTAATTAAGTCAGCTCATCTTGTCCCATGTCTTCTCACAGATTTCCTTCCTCACATGCATTTCTTGCAATACAGTATATTTTCGGAATTGTTGCGGAAAGTTCCTTGAAAATTAGCTTCGAAGTCCCTGAATTTAAGGATAACATCTCTGAAATTTCGTAAAAACATAAAATGACTGGAATTCGCCTCTATACATATAGTAGATATGAGATGAATTAAGTATAATTTTGAGTATTTTATCAAATACACGTAACGCTATTATATAAAAAACTCAAATATTATGTAATGAGTACTCAACAAGACCTCCCAGATTATGTTAGGCATATATATGTATGCTAAGAGCTTTTATCGGTTACACACGATTTTGTGGAAGACAAAAGTTTTGTAATCTCCAATTTAGCCTTCAGACATTTGGCCTACCACGTTCTTTTTTTCTTAAAGTTCATTCTAAAATTAGTCGTGAGTTAGAAATCTGGTAGAATTTTCTCTTTTTTCTAATCCATACAATCCATTATTTCTGTGTTGCTACATACTCTACCTTATTTGGTAATTTTGTTGATACAAAGCCACACTTAGGGTACATACATGGCGCAGGGTACAAGAAGTGTTTCCGGCGCCAAATAAGTTACGTATCTTGTGGAGAGGAATACTACAGCGATAAGTTGTATACTTTTGTTCGTTTCAACAATTATTCTATGATTTTTTGTTGTACATTTAGTATTTATTTTTATGTATTTCTTTGTTCTACTTTTGTTGTTATTTCTATTGTTGTTGTTATTTCTGTAGTTGTTTATATTTCTAAATATTTTTATGTATTTCTTTGTTGTGCATTTGGTATGTATTCTATTTTTCCAGACATGTTTCTGATAACTTCCTTTCTTCTTCTCATTTTCCATTTCCTTTCTTCTCTTAAATTTTAGCTTTTATCTTTGGTTTATTAGATTTCACAGATTTTTCACACCTAGATCTTTTGTGGGTGTTTTTCTGCTGGGCCATGTTTTTTCTAAGAAAAGACCTAGGATTTTTAGCCCATATCATATTCCTTCTTTCATTACTTCACTTTCTTTCAATACCTCTTTCTATATATTTGTTATTTTTTTCTTTTCTCTGTATTGACAAAGGGTTAGATGGAGAAGGAACCTTGTCTCAATCTCGCTCCACAGTAAAGATGACTTATTATTAATATTATAAAGTGGACCTTTGTATTCTGCAGCCGATTACGGCACACCTCCTGCACCACAAGTAGTAGCGGCTCTATGGTGATGCATTTTCTGACTATTGCAGAATTTCTCGGCATACATAATGCACTTTTATTTTTCAAACTTACGGCCAAAACATTGACCCCATGTCCTCGATGTGAAATTTCTGCCTTCTTAACTGTTCTGCAATATGAAAGGAGGTGCGGGGGAGATATCGAACGACCTTGATGGACTGGAATGTACGGTCTCAAAAATACGTAACCCAAAAACGGAAATTCAGAAATTAAACGGGGGTGTAACATATGTTTCAACGGTGCCATTTAAAGTATTTTATGAGATTTCCTTGCTGAAATCGGGGTGAATCTTTTATGTCCACAAATACGGTGATTAACTACCGAAATGTGTTACCCTTAGTGTTGTCACCTATTAAAATAATCTCTATCACCATAGTGATTTTTAGAGTTTTCATTGTTAGGATTCTAATTATTGTAGCCTATCCTAATTAAGATTATCGTTATCATAATCAGTTAATATTATAAATATTACCAAATATTCAGTATTTAAATTCTTGCTACCTTAATTAATACTATCCCAATGATTGTTATAATACCTATTGTTGTCTATTGTTTCTTGTTTATCATATCATCCTGCCCATTGTTGCTTATTTATCATCTTTCCTTTTATCCTAATTTATAATATCACTAGTTATCAAGAAGTATAAATTCATAAATATTTCCGCATGATGTTTAATGTATTGTAAAGAAAACTATAAACCATCAGAAACATGAATGAACCCAATGCGCATTTCTTTCTATTAAAGAATCTCAAATACAGAATTCTTTACCCCATCTTTAGAAGTTAGACTATCTCTGCCCCTGATGATATTTTTAAAGAAATGCGCATTGGGTTTACTCACTTATATTGATGTTTTTTTTCAATACATTTTGCTTAGCCATATGTTGTCCACTACATGCGCACCATGTTTAGATAAATAGATAGCTAATCAAGTCGCAGATATCAAGCAGTAGTTCCATCACCCGATTGCATAATGAGCTAAAGAATGCCTTCTGAAGAATATCCACCCATGGTCCTCTTACGTAAATGTTCCCTTCCATTGGACAATCCTCCCCAGCGCTCATATCACCCGCTAAACGGCTCATTTTCTTCTCTGGGAGCTGAAAGATTCGACGCAGAGATTAAAGGGCAGATTTGGCAACGTGTTCGAAGGGAAGGAGCTGAATTTTAAAGAGGAGAATTTTCGGCGCAAAAAATATTCGCCGATTTGCAACTTTCGCGAATCCATGCGAAAATCCACCGGTCAATCAAGTTTCCGTGGGGAACTAGGATAGTGTGAATTGCTAAGGTGATACTTTGTTTTCATCACCATTGAGAGATTTATTCCGTAAAAAGTCATCATCCAACATCTGGCATTAACTTTCTTCTGTCTCATCCCTTGCATTCTATACTTCGTTCATATTATTACTTATTTATTATATTTACTAGATTATTATCTATTATTTTATTTATACTTTATTGTTATTAATTATATAATTTATATTTTTTCTTGTAAGTTGTATTGTTTATACTTAATTTTATCTATTTTAGAACTTATACTTTATTATTATTTATTACATTATTTTTACTTTATCATTGTTAATCATATTATTTATACTTTATTGTTATTAATCATATCATTTATATTTTGTCATTATTACATTAAATATACTTTATAATTGTTAGTTACATTATTTATACCTTATTGTTATTGATTATATTATTTTTACTTAATTGTTATTAATTACATTATTTATTATGTTTATCTATTTTGTTTATTTATTATATGTACTGGATCCCGGGTTCGATTCTCGATTCCGTCTGACCTTTTCAAGTCTGTTATTCCTTGGGATTCTTTCTGGATGCACGTCCTTATGTGCAGAGAGACCCTAAAACTTTTTCCATTTCTTTTTACTTACCTTACACTTACAGACACGAAAAGAAATCATTGAAGTTCGCTTTCATTATATAATTGTGCTTGTTTGTAAGAAAATTTGTCAAATTTCATTTTTCTTTATACCAAATGAGGGAAATGAATGTAAAGCTAGGAATGAGGGAACACAGATAATGCAATCAAATTTTTCCTTTTAAATAAGATGGAGATGTGCCTATAGAGGATTTCAGGGCATCTGGGGAAGGGAAAACATCCGCGTTATAACTGAGTAGCAGAGCGTCTTAAGCTGTATATATACTATGTGCTTCTCGTACAAAGGACAGGTACCGAGAATAAGAAACCGCGTATTAAGCGGGATAGCATCTTAAGCATGGGCGTCTTAAACGGGTTTTACTGTATCTAGCAATCTTCTGCAGAAGAATTCCATACTTCTAACGTCTTCTACATGAAGAGACCACGTAAATATTATGTCACCCTGTATTCTTTACAGGAAAATGGTACGCGCTGTTCGTACTGTTCTATCAGAAATCAATTATACTTCATGTTGAATGACTTCAAAATCAATTACAGCTATAGCTTTTTCTTTCTATTAGCTTTTTCTATGCAAAAGTCGCAACAGCTCGCCCCATTTCCCCGTAAGTAATACACAGGCCCATAAGATATACGTGGTCTCTTTATGAAGTTGGACGAAGTACCTTCAAATTTTTTCTTTAGCAATCTCTCTAAATATTTGACCCACTCATGTCATCACTCAAATACTTTACTAAAACCATCCCTTCACTCTCCATCTCCAGCACTGCCCCTCTTATTTTTCGTTCGATCCAACTTACTATTTCCATTCTACACCACACCCAAATTTAGAAGGTCACCGATCCTTTCACGGGCATTTTTCTCCTCCCTTCATAAGTGGGCGTTTTCCCTCATCGTGGATTTTTTTCCGTAAACCTTCAATTGAGTTTTTCCCACAACTTCTATCTTTCTGTTTATTTGTATCTGTTATCTAATTTGAATATACACCAAAAGAAGGTTAAGATGTAATGCAAGGGATAACTGAAAACCGTGTAATAAGTGGACTGACGTCATAACCAGGATATTATATCTTTTTATGTCTTGTATATACATTAGAAAACAATATGGGAGGGTTCCTTAGCTCTTCAATTTTTTTCAAGTGCTTTTTACCTTGAAAACGAAAATAATTCTTCTCTAGTTTGATTTATTTTCCACCTATTCTTTTGTTATATTGATTGCATTCTTGCTATACCCGTTTAGAATTGTTTTCTTTTCCTACAAAGATATCGTCTTCCTTTGTTTGTCATTATTTAGTAAATGTACTAGTATTTTAAACCCCTTTCAAAATCACACAAAATGATTTTTATCATCTGTATATATCACTGAATTTATTTATTCCATACAAACTTTCACTCCTTAATTTCTGCCCAAGCTACCTACACCATTTTGTCAAATGAGTGGTGATTTTCCTCTATATATAACTTGATTGTGATTGGTGATGATTCTGTAGGTAACGTGCCTTGCAATTAAAGAATTATTCTGAAGTGGGGTGATTTTTAAAGCTTAAAACTATTAAAAATCGAATGGTAAATATCATGTATGTATTAACCTTATCCGTTTCGGTTCAACATGCAATTGGCCTAGTTTATTCACTATTTAACTCGCATGGTGCTCAAATATTTCCCTTCATACTCCTTTAAATACTTTATTTTAAGAATACCTCTTTCGTCATCACCGTTGCATAGCAACACGGAGATTTTTTCAACATCTTAATGCGTCCAGTACCCGACAATTACTCTCTCTTCATTCCTAACTTTAAGACCAACTATTATTCATTAAATATTGTTTTATGATATTTTATTGGAGTGAATTTTCTATAGTTATCCTTTGAAATCAGTTTTCTTGACATTTATTATTGAAGCTCCACGTGACACTTGGTGACAGAAAATGAAATTAGTTAGCTATCCCAAAATGCCTTGACATAATATAAAGGTTGCTCTTTTCATTAGTTACTCGAAATATCAATTTTATTTTCATAATTTTCTTATAGCACCAAATCTTTACTGGTAATTTTCTCTATTTCCATTTCTTTCCATCTTCGATATTATATTAGTTTTATGAATCTATCCCTGAAATCAGATTGTGTTTTCTTATTATTCGGTTCCAGCATTTGTTTTGTTAGCTCTCCTCGTTCTTTTATTATATGTAGCCAAGTCACGGAAGAGAGAAAATCGAAAAAGAGAAAAACTTGCGAATGACTGTTTTCTACTGAATTCGGGAAAGTTTCGGATCCGACCGAAGCAAGGCATTCCTGCATCCGACGGGAGGACGAATCAACGGATGAAAACATTTGAAATATGTGTCGATAAAGAAGGGTTAAAAATATATCTCTCTGTCCGCTGAAGTTGTGTCGATAAAAAGAATTTTGATAAGTGTCAAAATATATACGAGTGATGGAACCACGCTCATAACAATGCGTTGGCGTTGCTTTACCGACGATATTAAACTCTTCTTGTTTATTTTATTGTTATTATTTCCACGCTCGTAACAATGTGTGGGCGTTGCTTAAGTATCAATATTAAATTGCCTTTTGTTTATTTTATTGTTATTATTTCCTCGCTCATAACAATGCGTAGGCGTTGGTCAACATTATTAAACGTCAAAATATTACATTGAATCTTGTTTGTATATTTTTATTATTTTTTTATTGTTGTTCCTTTTATGATAACTCTTTCTGTAGTTACATAGTGGTTTAATCTTAATGCTTATAGTTATACTTTTTGTTAGAACATTTCATATTTTTGTACTGCTAATAGAAATCTTGTTTATTTTGCATTCAGCTTGCATTGCCTACATTAAATTCTGATTCCATTTTTTATGGAAACCTTGTTTATAGGATCCTTAGTTACGAGAACCTTTATAGGTGTGACAGGTATGAGACTAGTAACAAAGTTTTCCGCTTTCTTGGCGGATGCTATAGCCAGTTAAGCTATCTTGCCAGAAAATTTAGTCATACCGTTTACTTTACTGACCTAATGACTTTACTTGCAAACTCACTTATCACCATTTTGCTCATCGTATAGTAAATAGGGTAGTTCCTCTTTCATCACTTTGTTTGATCGGTGGCACATGGAAGACGCTGTCCGTGGACAGTGCCGCATATTCGGACGGACAACTTTCCCCTGCCTACAACCAAAAACACTGCCTGAATCCTCTGGCAAGATAACTTAATTGGCAAAACCATCCTCCCGGAAAATGGTAGATCCTGGTTCGAGCCCCATTCCTTAATGTTTTTCATATCCGTTTTCCTTGGAAAATTTCTTAGATTCAAAGCTAGCTCTCACCCATTTCCATAAATTTAGTGGAATTCTGTTTAAAAATCATTTATGTTAGTCCTTTTTCAGACCTGCATAATATACATAAAATATGATAGTATATTAAGCTAAAAACGTATTATTCAGTTCATTTGGAAGGAAGCGCTGACCAGTTAGAACCTCTTCGAATAAATAGACCGAAATAACCAGTCATCTAGTTAACTCTATGCTGTTTTTCAATGGTAAGATAGCGTATGTATCATACGAGTGGATACGAAAACATTCCTTGTTTCTCCATTTTTCCATTTGCACTAATTGGTGCCTCTTGATAAGTTTGCGCTATGAAGAGTTCTTGAGTCCCTCCATTATGCGTATAGACGCAAAATGATGTTTGAATTAATACCCATTAAAGGAGTGTGTATGCTCTAGGCATAATACAAACCTATGAATTAATTCCACCGAACTGTTTGGATTAGTTCTAACTTCAATAGCGACTGCACGGGTATCCAAGAGCAACAATTGCCGCTGAATTAACAGTGTACTCTTTTCAACAATTTAGCGATCTCGGCGTCTGTTATTGTTATGGAAACGCGACTTGCTCTAGGAGCCTTATTTATGAGAAAATTTATTAATTTATCTATCACACACAGCAGAAAAACACCAATTTACATTTAGTGGTGATATAACATAAGTTACGGAAACAGGAAAAAAAGTAATAGAAGAAATAAAAAATTTTTGTTTTTGTTGATGGTAATGTGAGCTTTTAAGTAATAGTAATATTGGAGTAGCGATTTTTAGCCGTAGTAATGTATACTTAAGTAGCTGTAGGAAAAACTCAACAACAATACTTAACAATACATTCTAAAGTCTCTAGATAATATATTGTTACTATTAGCATATTATTAGGAGATGGATTATTAAAGTATGCATAGATAAGCAAAAGTATTATTTTAGTAACAATGTTTAGTTGTATTAATGCATTTTTAAATAGTTGCAAGTAAAAAAATTGATTTATCTATCACATAAAGCGGATACACACCAGTTACAATAACATGTATAGCCAACAGAACACAACTCTAACGAAAAAGTCAGAGAAGAAATACGAACAATTTTAGTTGTTTTCGTTGACAGTAACGTATTGTTCAGTAATAGTATTATTATAGTAGTAATTCCTGCTGGTATTAATATATTTTTAAGTAGTATTTATTCATCACACACAGAGGAAAAAACATCAATATAACATTAATAAACAACGGAAACAAGAACAAAGAAGTCGTAGAGCAAATAAAGACAATTCTTTGTTGTTTTGTCGATAATTATGTATTGTTGAGTACTAATATTATTGTCTTAGCAATGTATTTTTAATTAGTTGCTGGAACAATACAAAGCAATGATATCAAGCAACAATCCTCAACAATACATTCTAAAGTACCGAAGAATAGATTGCAATTACTGACACATTCTTAGAATCTCCATTATTAACGTATTTAATGGTTTGATGTCAAACCAAAGAGTCCCGCATGTAAATGGAGGAAGTAAACGACTCTCTAAGCAAAAGAATAGTGGTAAACCGCAAACCACACAGGGGAAGTTGCACACCAAAAGAACGAATAATGGGAGACTTTAACGCTTTTCCAGCAGCAAAATGTTAAAAAGGGACCATCGATCTAACATAGGGGCAATGCAAACGTAGGCTCCCAATGGGAGGCACAGATGAAGCGGCTATGATGGACAGGTGAACAGAGGCATTGATTGCAGCGATTGGTGCGCAGTCTGTCGGATGACCGATGGAGGCGTGCTTAAATCACTCCGTCGCCAATTCCGTGAGACAAATGACTCGCGCAGTGCGCCGAGCAAACATTTCGGAAATTGGCTCGTTTGAAGAGGTCTTGTCCGTGGGAAACGGAGTTAAGCTGCGACCGATTCCTTTATCTCCATTTTGCTCTTCTCTTTTTTCTCTCTTTATTTGTTCGATCGAACATTCGTCGCTGGAATCGAACACATCGGTTTATCTCGCTGTGTGTCAAGGTAACGGAAAACGGGGAAAAATAGTCTCGTCTAACGTATTTGTTTCTATGGTTTCCCGGCAACAATGTGGGAAAAGTAATGTTAAGATAGACCCGTTGGTTCTATACGGGAATACAGAAAATTAGTTGCATAGGGTTAGTAGCGTACGTTATCTTCGAGACAAAACGATGAAGATTCACAGGGCAAATATTTGCCAGGAGAGAGAGTTTTTTCTGATCATTTTTTAGTATTAATGAAGCCAACAGTAGTCAAGGATGGATTGGGTTTTCGGTGTTTTACACCCCCTGCCATGCACCAGTGGTGGTTTGCAGGGTTTAAATGTAAATGTGCAAAAATAATGTGCTTTGGTTAAGGATGAGAGAGAGGGGAAGACAAAAAAAGTAGTTAGACGAATTAAGGGGTGGGATGACCTACCAGGAATTTAAGGAGAGGGAATTAAATAGGGAATGTAGGGGCACATGAACCTACTGAAAGGTAGAACACTTATTTAACGTCAACCGTTGGACAAGTTCTGAACTGGACACCAAGAGATGAAGACCAAGAAGAAGACCAAAGGACGGATGGAACAGAGACATCATTAAGTACTTAAGGGTGACATGGAAAAGAGAAGCTCAGAATAGAGAGAATTGTAAAGCGCTTGGGGAGGCCTACATCCGACATCGGATTGAAAATGGCTGATGATGATGACGTTCACCGGCGTATTCGGCAACTGAAGAGTTTTTCGAATCCATAATCTTTAACAGTTCATTATGTACCAAATGCTATCTTTCATTATTGTGTTAGTCTTATTTTTAATATCTTCTATATGGTACTAATATTTCTATGGTAGCCAAATGGGTAGCGCATTCATCTTTGGTGAAAGTGGTTCCGGGTTCGATTCCCGTCAGGGGCCCATATGTACGAAATGACCTCAGCTATCGAGGCACTTTTGACAATACCACTAGTATATCTCCTGTAGCCTTTCTTATGTCTTTTTTGAACCAACTACTTTTACTCGTAACCAGAACTGTTAAACAGCTGTAATTAACTCATGAATTTGCAGTTACTCTGAAATAGCATCTGCATGACTTCAACGTTACTTATCTTGCAAGAGTTTTCAGTCTTCATTACGTCTACGTACTGACTCCAGAAGTTATTATATATTTAAGATATATACCCATATTTACGTGTATCTGATTTCTGTATACTCCTTACTTACACTTTACGCACATTCCCCAGAGCATACTTTAACGTACGTTCACCTTCGATGAACATATTTTCACAACCTCCACTTATTCTTCAATCTATCACGGATTTTACTCTTAGACAATCAACAAAATCATGGTCCTTTTTAGCTATTGTCTACCATCCAGTCATCTCCTCATGCAACGTCTCAGCCATTCTTCTAATGGTTTCTGAATATGGAATCCTAACTTTTAATATCATATCGAAGTGGCTATCATGTATTTTTAATCCTCAATCTCGCAGAATCTGAATAGATCCATCACCAGGCATTCCAGTGCATTCCAAACAGAAGATGACTATAGCAGGACTGGGAAAGACTTTTCCGTCACATGGTCGCAATAAATTCTTCTCGAGGACGAAATGAAGAAGAAAACTGCGTTTCGAGGAGAAGTGCTCCCTCTGAGATGCACTCAAGAAGCGAAAGGAACGTCCGCAAAAAACAGTGGATTCATAAAAAAACAGCGCTTTCATAAGAAGTGCTTTCACTTTTCGGCCAACTTGGATTTGGCGGTCCTTTCCTCGGTTATTTACTCACAAGGGAATCCAAGGTTAGTCATGACTAGGTGTTTGTAAGACTTTGATTATAAATAGATGGAAAAAATTCCCGAAAAACTCGGGATTCCTAAGACATTTCAAAATTTTTTGTTTCTAAGTGCACAGCGTTTTTCTACCATTTAGTAAGCATTTGAGTAATGTCGATGGTTTCTGCCGTTACTTCGCAGTATTTCATAACAGGACGAAGAAATTTAGTAAGCACTTGAGATTTTAATTTATGCACTAATGCAAACAGTAGGATAACACGACCCGGGTTTCGATGTATAGAATAATCATCTGGTGATTACTGGCATATACTAACTTCTTTATTAAGCATGGAAATGTTTTTCACATCTCTTCTAGTATAAGAAGAAGTAAAGGTATCATACATTTACTTTTATATCTCTCTTGTTTATATCTGTGGTGGTATGAAAATTATGGAAGCATGAGTGAATTTTATAATTGTACCCACTGCCACTTTGGTAGGTAGGTAGATCCTGCACCTATTTGCAGTGTTTTCTTTCTAATAATATTAATATGATCTTTAGGGTTACGTACTTTGGTTTAAACTTTTGTCTTGTAACATTGCTGCCGTCATAGCTAGATAACTATCACTTAAGATTTTTATTAATTAATACTTCATGACTTTATATTCTTCTTAATTTTTTTTACTGAAAACGAGAAAGTGTTTTAATCATAGAAAACTTAGAGGAATTCTTCAAATGGATGACGAATGGGTGCCATGAGGGCTTCTTTGAAAGAAAGGTAGTTGTTCATCTAGTTTATAAAAGTAACGTGAATTCCATGGCGTTATAATATCCCAATGTGGAATTTGGCCTAAGCCTGCGTGGGTGACACTAGGTCAGCGCATCGACTCCCACATCGCCTTAATTGGCTTTTTATAGACCTGGATCCTTTACCTCTTAATTTAGGTAGCTTCCCAGTTGCTTCGAATTGGTTAACATCTTTGCCCCCACCGGGGTTCGAACCCGAGACCGCTTCCGCCGATAGCGAACGAGCTATCCACATGGCTACCCTACATAGACACATAAACAGACTTTTGTTTATTCAATTATGTTTTTTATGTTTATTTGTTATGTTTTTATGTTTATTTGTTATGTTTTTATGTTTATTTATTATGTTTGTTATGTTTATTTATTATGTTTGTTATGTCTATTTATTATGTCAGTTTTGTTTATTTATTATGTTTTTATGCTTATTTATTATGTTTGTTATGTTTATTTATTATGTTTGTTATGTCTATTTATTATGTCAGTTTTGTTTATTTATTATGTTTGTTATGTCTATTTACTATGTTTGTTATGTTTATTTATTATGTTTGTTATGTCTATTTACTATGTTAGTTTTGTTTATTTATTATGTTTGTTATGCTTATTTGTTTTTTGTTATGTTATGTATTATGTTTGTTATATTTATTTATCATGTTTGTTGTGATTATTTATTATGTTTGTTTGTTTATATGACATGAATTTTAACCAATACAACCCAAACAGTTCAAATTTACAATTCCATAGGTTACCCATAAACTACCTCATTTGTCTCAATCATTCAATTATTGTACACATCGATCTAATATCAAGGATAACAAACTTCGTTGTCCTTATGGAATTTCGACATTGTTTGGGCGTTTTTTTCATTCCGTCGCGCATTATTCCAGCGTTCTTTTCGATTGTTGCGTCATCTTCTCCCGGATTTGGGTCACCTCAGCTTCCGGTTGATTTTTATCGGTAAATTTAATAGTCTCCTCCGCAGTGTAAAGAACATTTATGGAAACCCAAAAAGGCTTTATGTAGGTCGTTAAGAAATATTCGGCGAGAATTGCTTTTGGGGGACTTTCATTGAGTGAAAGCTACATTTTATGCCCTTTGATGGAGATATTCTGGACGTACATGCATACCTCGAATATATATGCCACTTTGCGAAATGTTCCGCAGAAGCTATTACTTGTTCCTTTTGACGACATGCCTGTGATGGAATAATCTCGAACGGTGAATTGAACCTCATCCCTCCCACCGTTAACTTTCAACATATCTTAATGGGGTATGAGGCATAGTGGATGAGGAGTGAGGTATTTTCCCCCTTGCTTACCGCTTTCATTTAGAATTTTATAAATGTAACAAGTTTAAATAAATGCATCGCGGTCTTATGAATACGATAGAATCATAGAAACGAGAGTCATCGAAATTATAAAGAAATTACATAGATAAATTCAACATCACTCGATGGTTTTCATGCTAAAGCAGAGAAGAAAATAAGAAATTAGAATGTAATGGTGTCAGACGATATTTATGCGGTATATTAACAATGCAAAATTTTTTCTACAAAAAGAGATGTTAAAAACAAAATAACAATGCGACCACTTTGCCGTAGGCAGTATTGTTGAAAATATTATGAAAATGCAGAAACGTTTTTATGAGCAGGGCTACAATTAGCATTACAACAATTCATCTCATTTTTATCAATGTGACTTATATAAACGTGACTAAAATTTGACAAAGTGCATTTATTATTGGAAACAGACAAAAATGCAGAAACATTTTTATGAGCAGGGCTAATAGAAACATTCATCACATTGTTATCAATATGGATAACATAAAAATGCCAACAATTTAAAAAAGGACAGACTGGATTGGAAGCAGACAAAAATTCAGAATCGCTTTTACATGCATGACTAATATAAATTTGCAATAATGCGTATCCGTTGCTATGTACTGAACTTACATAAAACATTATCCATGAGCATTGCTATAAATAAGTATACTCTAAATTATACAACAATACAGATAGATTTCCATAAAACAGATTATAAAAAGCTCAACAATAGAGAAAAAATCAGAAAAAATTTTTTTTTTTCATTTTGCAAACTTATTAAAACGGGTATAGTTTCCTCGTGAAAATTTTATCATGATTTATGTCCTCCTGCCATGGAATACTACAAATGTACTCGAATATCTGTGGAATTAACTACAACAATTCTGTGAAATATACTTCAATAATACTTAAAAAACGGAATTCTGTCTCAGTGAGGCCTTACAAAACTTCCTTCTTATAAAATTCTCTTCGAAACAGAAACCCTCAGCCTGTCTCCTCTTCAGTTCTTAATTAGCCATCAAACCGTGTATTTCCGTCATACATTCACCATCTCCAGCATTTCTTATTTAATCCTTTCTCCAGGGAAATCGGAATCGTAAGGTAGCCATCGACTCCAGTCCCTAGTTACTCTCCGTGCCACAATTACCGAGAGTTACATTTGGGGCATGTCAAAGGCCTGAGTCAATTGCGACCGCTCCGCCGGGACATGTCCGTCGAGATCTCTTGGGTCCAGAGACTCCGATTGGCGCAGAAAGATTAAAGACGAACCTCCTTTTCAAGGAAAATTTGTACCACTTCTTCATATCGCTGCTTTTGTCTTCTCCCTTATATTCCATCTTTCTCCAGCAATCCATTACTCCCGTACCACTCTTCTCCATCCGCTTCTGCTTTTGCATCTTCATTCCTTGTCCAACTCCATCCGCACTTAACATTCCTATTTAATACGGACGATGTATTTACGTTGCTCAATTTGCATGCACCTTTATAATTTAATAATAATGATAATAATAAGGTTTATTGTTTAGTGGCTAGCCATCTAAAACAAAATTGGATACAGACAGTTTTACACAAACCGTAGTGAGCGAATGTAATAATATAATGTAATTTGATAAAAATCAAAATTAAATACAAGTTTTTCAAACAGTTTTAGGATCAATCAAAAATTTATGAAACAAATGCAAACATACTAAATGTATGTACATATGCAGTTTCCATTACATGATGGTGATACAATATTTTGATTGTGTTTACATTTTTCCTTGCTATTATTGGACGAGGCAAAGAATTCCATAATTTTATAGCTGAGGCTAAGAGCGATTTCTTATATAAAACCGAATAAAATTCACAGTTTCAGGCGTTGTCTTGTGGAAATATTCCATAATTAGCAAGAAAACTTTTGTACTTTTTCCACAAATTAATAATTAATTTGTGGAAAAAGTACAAAAGTTTTCTTGCTAATTATATAAAACCGATTTGTTAAGAGGACAGTAGTAATCTTGGGTGCTATTTCTTAATTTTTTATGCTGTCTGCATTCATTCTTACGTGGAACCGATTCAAAAGATACTCCGGTCTGTTATTAAAACATATTTCCCCCTTGTTCAAAGTTTCATATTCTCCGTCGTATTTTATTGTTTTTGAGTTCGAATAATGAGAAACCGTACTTGATTGCCTAGAAAGAAATTTTTTGTAAAAATCAATGCATTACATGCATCATTACTTACTTCTTTATATATTTTAGGAAACAAACAATGATTCATTCTCCCTAAATTATTTTCTTTTTTGTTATTCCATATATATATTAATATAAAAAGTAAAACCTTCTGTTCGAAAAAAGGAGAGTTTCAAGGAAAACATTCGGTTTTTGCGCTACTTCTTTATATATTGTAGAAAACACATACGAATTTGTTACCTCTGAATTATTAATTTTTGTTGATTCATCTCGTAAATATCTAGTAAAACGTATTACTTTTTGGAAAACTCATGGTTTCAGGAGATGTTTGCATAAAAACTTTCACCTTTGACCTTACTTCTGTGTATATTATAGGAAACGCACTATGGTTCATTACCTCTGAATTATTATCTTTCTTTGTAATTCCATCTCGTATATATGGAAAGTATGTACATACAAATTTCATGTGAAAAAAGTGAAGTTTGCCAGAATTGTTTGCATGAAAACACATTTTTCCCCAATTCTTAATTTACTATAGGAAACGCACACTAATTCGTTACCTCTAAATTATTTAATTTTTGATACTCCAACTCGAAAATTTGAAACCTAAGATATACTTTTTGAAAATGTCAGGGTTTCAGGGGATGTTTGCATAAAAACTTTCAACTTTGACCTTACTTCTTCATATATTATAGGAAACACACTAATTCTTCACCTTTAAGTAATTTCCTATCTTGTTACTCTGTATCGTAAATATGAAAAATACGAATTGATTTGTGTAAAATAGTGAGGGTTGCAACGATTCTTTGCATGAGAAAGTTCACTTTTGGCCTTAATTCCCCATATATATTCTCTATTGTATCATAGGAAACACACACCGATCCGTTACCTTTAAATTATTAATCCGTTTTTCGTTACTCCATCTCGTTACATATAACCTTTTTCCTCCCAACAGCCGCAATTCCTTCATTGAAAGCACTCTTTCAAACTCTGAAAGGGAGTAATAGATTTATTTCCCATAAACCCGAGCGAAATATTTGCCATGCAATCGAATTTCCTAACGGGATGATTGAATAGCTCCAAGTAGATAAACACACAACAAAATAGCAAGCGAATTTCTGCTCCATTTTTCGCATGTACGTCCAGCGTTTTCCCCCCTGTTTCGAAAAAGTTTCGCAGTGGATATTCATTAATTCGGACAAAGCTTCCGCGAGCGAGTAAATTCGCGAATTTTCCCGATGGAAATAAAAAGGAAGGCGAAAGACTTTCATTACGCCGATTTCTCGACGTAAAAAGAGCAGATATTTTTGTAAAAAGGGGCAGCTCTGTAACCTTTCACTTTTTCACCCCGCGCGGACTAACTGGGAAATTAGCTGAGACCCTTTTCAACGAAAAATGCATAAATACGAGCAGGTCATACTCTGGAAGGGAAAAAGCAGTAACCAAATGAGATATTGAGAAGTTTTGGCGAAGGGGAATAATGGAGAGTGTGTGCGGAAATGGAGAATATTCCGCATCCGGAAGATATTGCGGGATCCAGTCCGTATTTTGGGTTTTTTTAGCGAGTTGGGAGTATTACATTTAAAACATTTTCGTATGAACAGTCGTGCCGTTTCCTTTCAACTTAAACAAGTTGATATTAGCCTCTTCCGCTCAGTACATACATTCTTTCACTTGCATAAATCTTTCTTTTCAAACATTTACAGATTTCTTTTCATGCACCACCTTTTAGTCTTAATTAGCTAACTCTTTTCGTTTCAGAATTTAATTCACTCTGATTTTTAGGAGATATTATATTTATCTCCATTCGTCAAGGGGTGCCGATAAGGTATTATTCGCTAATAATTTTTTACCCACCGCCTACCTTTGTACCCTAATCTTATGTAATAATAATAACCCTTTTTCGTATATTTATATATTTATTTATCCGTTGTCAGTAATTCCCTTAAGAAACATATGGCAAAAATATTTGAAAATTAATTTCACCCACTTCCTGACATGATAGAGTTATGTAGTTTAAAAAGTCGTTACGGATCCAATGAACTATTACATTTCGATATCCTCTTGCCCAAGATATTCTTGGTTCGATTCTGGACGTCTTGAAAATTCTCATTCAAAGAAATGCACATATAGTCAATTTTGATCGATTGCAGACTTCTTTTATTCTTTTGCAAAGTTAAATCAGGAATAATGGTTCTACAAGATTAAGAAAAATATCTTAAGAAAGAAAATTAAATAAAGATTCTTATTTTTACTAAGAGACAAAGATTCTCCAAGCGCCGAACGCGGCGACCGTCTAAGCGCGATTCCCGGGAAACGGATAATCGCTTAGCGGTCACCAGTTATTCAGAATCCCGATGTACATTTCGGAAACAATGCTCCCATCTTCATGGGGGGTCCAATGCTGACAAACTTTTCTCTCTTCTTTTCTTATTTTTGTCGTGGAATGTAGTTTTGGATTAGAAACTGTGGTAATCAGGAAAAGAAACGAAAAGTTCGTGGTTATAAACAACGAGTCACACTGATGAGTAATGTGATTCTTGAACACTATCGTACGAATGTGGGAAAGATTGGATAAATAATGAATTTTTCATAAGTGTTGTATTACATTTAAAATCAACGCAACACGAAATACAACACAATTAAATACATAGATAACGTCTTTATTATGGGCGAAATTGAGACTATGAAGTCTCCTATTTCATAAAACCCTTATTCAATGATTCGGAGGATATATTCGAAAACTTCTTACATTTTTACATCAAAACCTTTATCATTTTAAAATCAAGAGCCTACAATTGTAATTTTTAATCAGAAAAATACATAGTCATCGACTCTTTGAAGTACATACATTCGAATACCGCTAATTGTTGACTTCAATTCTTGCTGTACTAATGCATTGATGTATCACTGTGAGAAGCGCTTCGGCGAATATCCTATACATAGACATCTCGGACTGCATCTAAAATCGTCAAATTAATGCTTCGGTAATTAGATTAGAGAACGTCCCAAAATAAAGGGGAATACTGACCTTATTGCTTTCAACTGCTAAAGGACGTCATTTCGGAAACCCAATTACATTTCCAGTGCAATTTTTCTGTCTAGAGGCTAATGAAGTCATTTTAACTTTCATTTGTACAATGAAACTTCATTAGCCTGTAGGCTGTACATTTTTTGCGTGTGTGGCAAAGTCATATATCACGTATTTATCCACGGTACCTCATTTCATTTTCCATACAGATTTTTAAGTTTGTCCTCAAGCTTGATTCTTAACTTCATTTTGGAATATTATGCCCAGTTTGAATCGTTCTAGAACCATCCACCTCCCTAAAATACTTATTTATAATAATAATGTTTCTATTTCATCAAGTAACTGTTGTCACCGGTGAACAGAAACTGAAATTCCAAAACCACATCCACCACTTACATACGTCACACTTATCCAATAGATCTTACGTTTCGTAATTACTTTATTTTGGTGTATTCTAAACTGATTGCTGATAGAAATGGTGTGACGCTAAATCTTATACGGTAATATCAATGCGAAAAGTTTAGCTTTCCCGAAGTGCAATTAATATTTTCTATGACAGAAGTTTCCGCAAATATGGAAAAGCTCACTACAGAATTAATGATACTCACAAGTTTTTATTATTATTGATGCATTAATTGTAATTGGACAGTAAATCCGATTGCAATGTTCTGCATTAGTGTAGTAAACATATAACATAGCACAATACTACGCAAAATACTATAAATATACATAATATAGCAATTTTGACAATTACAGAAGTTAAATCAACTGCCTAATAAACCAACTTGAAACAAATAACTCCTTGGTATTGAATACAATATAATAACATACGCAACAATAATACTGTAGAGTTGACAGCTAGCTACAACAATATGTTTATAAAGCCATTTTTGATATTAATCAAGAGAGATGTGATTGTCACCTATGTGGTTTTTTAATAATGTACACTTGTTTGTTGAAATTGAAAACTTACAATCATTACATTCACACATATTTAGCTCCATTCTTTTAATTTTTAATTTATTATCAACTTTTCATTGCACATTTTCACAAATATTACATTGATGTGTAGAATAGAGCATTAGTAATACTAGTAAGTAAAAAAAACAAAAGCATCATCAATTGCGAATTAACTTAATGATAATTTTGGTGCTAAGCCAGTTTGCGGATCATCAGGAGGTGCCAGGTTATGTTAAAATTATAGTGCATAGTAAAAATTAAAGAAAAATAAAGAAAGAGAAAAGAAAACAGGTTATGATGAATAATAATAATTTTAGTCATAATCATAAGTCTTCTATTGGTCAGAGTATGTAATATTAATTCAATTATAATTATCATTGCTTTATGCTTAAAATAAAACTTACATTCTTGAGCTTAAGCAATTTCATATGATTATCATTCCATTTATGATCATAATCATGAGTGACTGTATGGTTTTCATCTCTTATTGTTATGATGAATCTTAATAATTTTGATCATGATCATAACTGGAATGATATAGCGAGTAATGATATTTAAATGATAATTAAAATTGCTTGATGTTTCACACTAAATTTCGATGATGTGGCAAAAGGGAAATATCTCCATCACCAGCGCCCCCCGAGGAAAAGTTCATCGCCAGTCCATCCCGACTCATCCATATTACATTCCGAAAGAGAGTATGGAGATTCGAACTCGGGCCAGTTTAAATGCAACGAGTACGGGAATTCTCCGGGAAAAGATGAGTGCGCCCTAAATTTTTCATACGGTCTTCGGATAGACTCAAAAAAAAAAGCCTCTGAAATTTTCATTGAAAATCGCGTTCGCCTGCGAATAGAAATTGATAGTGGAAATGGATTCCACCCAGCGCTTGCATTATTCACCCCCTCCCTCTCTCTCAAACGCCTCTCGCGGAATTCCCTTATAATTACCGGAGCAAACGTCATTTGTTTCGGGAAGATTAAAACGTTGGGAGTGATAAGAGAGGGAAAATTCGAGGCAGAGATTCGCCGTAAGACACACAATGTCAACTTCAAAAGTCGCTACCATCTTTCGGGTTGATAGGGAACGTTAGACAGTCAAGACGTCGAATTAGAGCGCTTCGACCGGCTTGAGATGAACGCTAATGCGGTAATTGGCGCTTCTTTAGAACGCTGTGGCAATTGACTGCATCGACGAACCTTAAATCCTCAGTATTTTTTAAATCTCAATTTTTTGTTTCAACCATCAAGTGGAAGATTTTCAAAGGCTTGCGCGGTCCCACTAGGTTCATTTTCTCTGTTTTAAATAGTGTAATGCTGAAATGTTAAATATAAATGCGATGGTTACTTTAGAGGGTGATTATATTATGTTATTTCATCTTGGTAAATCCCCATCTATATGGTCTGAAGATGATTCTGATAAGCTTGGTATTTCACTTAGGAAAATGTACTCTAATTTGAGGAACCACCCACGAAATTGGAACAATCTGTGATAACTCCCAAAATTAAGCATTGAATTACAAGGCTAGATAATCCTTAAATCCAGAAGAAAAACCCAGTAACACTAAAATCTATTTCACTGTTTTCAGCTATTCTACGACTGTATAGTATTCTCAATTAAAACAAGCTAATTCCATAAAATCAACTCGAAACTATAGGATTACCAATTGCTTCCAAAAAGAGACTTAGTGTTGCATGAAAACGAAAGGAAAAATAACTGTACACTACTTACAGTCGCTGTCTTTCGCTCCTGTGACCCGCTCGGTATAGCAACTCTTACAAATAACTTAAACTGGGGCAAACGTAGCCGAAAAATCTGCAGTTAAGCAATTTAAAAAAATTATAAAGCGTATTGTCATTGGATAGGATGGAAAGGTTTAGTGAGCGGTGTTATATGAGCTTGGTCAGATCCCATCTGGAGTAAGCGGCAAGTATATGGGATCTGGCGAATGAAATGTGTATCCGTGAACTAGGGAAAGTGCAGCTTAAGGCGTTTCATTTTGTTAAAACAAATGCCATGTTAAGAAAACCAAGCGTTAAGGAGATGCTCTCAGACGCAGGTTGAGAATCCTTGAAAGAAAGAAGACTTGAAACGTAATCGGTATTCGCGAGTACATTGTTACCTCTGCCGATTCATTAATGAGCATAAAATTAGAGAAATAGATGCTGAAGCAAGTAGTCATAAGGACTCATTCTTTCCGCGAACAATACGCGATAAAAATAAACTAAAACTCGAACTCTCGACTTTTGCATCCTCTGCTTCAAGCCGAAAAGTTATTAATGTAAATATATAATAGATGTATGTAATATATAGATATCTCGATATAGGTATAAAGGAATATAATATAGTAATATATAGAATAATAGATATATGTATAAAGGAATTTTGACTTAAGGAAAGGCTGCATTACGTTGATTTGTAATGTTGATAAAAGTAATGGTGATAGTGAAATGATTACACATTGGTTGAAGGGAGTACGCAATGCTGCTTAAAAGTGTAGAATAAGATTACAAAAAGAAGTATTTAGCATGAAGGAGTGAAGGCAAATATACGGAAATGTAGAGAAATCTGCTAAAGGATAGCCAAGCATAGAATTTGTGAAATCTCTAAGGAGAACGTGGATGAAAAAAAGTGTGACACTCCCGGCCCTTTCAGAACTTTTTTTCCTAATGCTCGTTTTTCCTAGCATTTTTCATATCCCTTTCTCCTTGGTTTCCTTAGTGCAGGCTTTTTCGTGCTAAGTCACCTTTAACCCTCTTTCTTATAGTGAAATTTGTTTAAGGATAGGGAACCGTAGAATTTCGTTAGTGAAAGTGAGTAAATAGAGCAGGTAGAATCTTTACTCTAAAAGGGAATAGCGTGAAAGATATGTATTTATTAGAATATTTGTATTAAAAAGGAATCCTGTGTAGTATTGGGCGTATGGAAAGTATGGAATTAAGCAAGATTTTTATAACAATGTACGAGGAGTGTGTGAATGAATATTAAGGGAAAGGAGACCGAGAAATAGCTGGTTGAAGATAGTGAAATTTTAAAGGTATAAGTAGCATTAAAAATGATTGGGTGTTTATGAAAATATGTACGGGAGTAGTGAAAGTTTAAGGTAAGGATAGAAAGGAATGGAATATCCTTGACAGACGACCAGATTGCTTTCTTTTAAGGGTGTCCCGAGGAAGGGTATATCCTTATGAAGGGTATATCCTGATAAAGAGGTACATCCTGAGTGAAATGAACCGTAAGCAGGGTACATTACCAGGGCATGACGATCCATTATACTCACCTTCTGATTATATTGTAAAATTCGACTCGAAGAAACGTAAAAACCGGAAACGATCGCGAGTCCCTTTCCTCCGAAAAAATTGAACATCGGAGTGCGCCAGGAGGTGGAGATAAGGGTGAAGAATGCGAAGGTGAAGGCGCGTACCCTTTTATGGAAAGGGAGATGAAACTTTAAGCAAGATTAAGGATTCTTTAGGGCTCTCCCTCTCTTGTAGTTTGAGGTGTTCGGAAGGAGAAAAAGGGAAGTTGAGATTATAAAAGAGTGGCTGAGTTAAGGGCACTGAAAAAGGGCGTCTTAAGCACGTGCTGAGTAGCGGAGAGATTATCCTAAAGACCCTCCGTTTTATTCGCTTTTTAATGATGTGGGCAGAGGGTGTTTGCAGACGTGTGACGGATTCGGAAATCCTCGTTTAATGAACGGAAAGAATAGTAGATGACGGGCGGATGACGGAGAATTACTCACTCTGATTCTTAAGCGGTGCTTTTCTCCATTGATTTAGCCTGGACTTCTTGTTTACAGCTAAGCAAAGGACTTAAGCTGGTTGTGGTTGTCCTGTGTAAAGTATGGATGATGAAGCCTTAAGATGTCCGTAACACGCATTCTTCTTTGATTCGATCTCTTTTTTCCCCTTGTTCAGGAGATTCACTTTCTTACCTTTGTTCCTTTCCGTTCGGTAAGTCGAATCAGTGGTCCCACAAGGATACGCTCTCGGACCCATTTTGTTTTGGATCAACATTGACACAATAATTTAACATAATTCCCGCTATTATTTTCCCCTGCAATGCATTACACCCTTTATAATACTGTATGCATTACATCATCACGAAATTGTTACATTTCAAGGAAGGATAGAGGGACGATAAGTAGTGACGAAAGTTGAACATTAATAGAACTAATTACTTGAAGTGAAGTAGGGAAGAAGTATATATGATGAACAAGTTGAGTGAATATTGATCATGTTAAATAAGTAGTTGTGCAAATTATTAGTACTTTATTTTTTGTGACTTATTTATGTTTCCTTATTGATATTTTAGTCTTGCTGATGTACTTTTGTGAACTTCATAGTATGACAGCAATTTCTGCCTCCTGGGTTATACCAACCTGCAGATTTCTTCTAATGGTAATGATAATATTTTTTGAAGAATGGTTTGATTCTCGCAGAGAGCATCTTAGTTAATTAATTTTGCTCATTTTTAACTACACATCCAAGCAGTATTTTATTAGATAGACAATTAGGGTAGAAAGATTTTTCTAACAGCAGTGAATAGGGCATCACGATTTCTCCAAGACTATGCTAAACAATCCATAAAATACTCCTTTTCTGGAAGATATATTGATGCATATAAATTGGGATAACAGAATCTTCTTTTAGGATCTTTCCGGTATATCGACTTCCAACTGAGCGCAAATACTCGTCATGCCCTGACAGGTTCCATACACTCAATGAAACCGAGATAGACTAATCAGTGGATCAATAGGAAGAGACGATTATCCCACAAGATGATTTTGATAGCAGACATTATCCTTACGACATGAGGAGAATCTCAAGTTAAAAGTGAATAATCTTTGCATTTACTTCTCAAAGGAACGCTTTGACTCCTTTGGGATCGAATCGGGGACCATCAAATGCATGAAAAGCAGCATTCCCCTGCCTTTGGGAGACGTTGAATACTCCTAATTTATACTTATTATTTATGCCAATATATTTTTTATATTACTTAGTTAAATTTCAACGATAATAGGACGATAGATTAGTAAAATCCTTGGTGTGAAGTGTAATGTTGTACGGGTGTGAAACTTGGAAGTTAAGAAAAGAGGATATCAAAAGATTAGAGGCTTTTGAGATGAGGGTATGGCGTAGAATGGAGAAAGTAAGTTGGGTCGATAGAAAAACGAACGAGGAGGTGCTAGAGATGGTTGGGGAGAAAAGAGTAATGATTGAAGTAATTAGAAATCGAAAAAGCAAATGGGTGGGTCAAATATTGAGAGGAGAGGGATTGCTGAAAAAAATGATTGAAAGAAGAATGCCAGTGAAAAGGCAGAGGAGAGGGAATTAAATAGGGAATGTGGGGCACATGAACCTACCGAAAGATAGAAAACTTATATATAAATAGGACGATATAAAAGAAAATGTGCTATAATCATCCAGTACTACACAACCCTGTTAAGACGCTATCCTTCTATGACAGGGATTTCTCTTGGTCCCTCGAAAAGCGTCTTAACCGTGTTTTACTGCCTTTAGTTATTTAAACCTCGCTTTTGAAAACATTAGTTCGTGAAAGCAGAAGTTTGACCAGTCGATCCCTACCTCTTTTTTCCACTTTGAACCAAATTATTCTACCCTTCCGTAAGGTGAACACTAGGCAGAGAAGATCCACTGCGCGCTATTTGTGTGAGTGATGTAAAACGCCGTCCCAGAGAGGATGATGCCCTTCCTCGTGGAAAAAACGAACGTGTGTTGGATTGCATTGGCTTTTGCCAATCAATTGGGAGCCTATTTCAGGCAGATAATTCCTCTCCACTCTAACGGACAGACGGACGGACAAGGGAGTGACGGCGAGAGGGGGCGGTTCTTTGTGTACACCGCTCAAAGCTCCCCCGCTCACAGGTAAATCTAATCATCCTTTTGATGGGGAAAGAGTTGAGTTTGGATCGGAAATAAATCGTGGGTGCCCGTGGACAATGGTTCCGCCGGTTTCGAGCTCGGTCCTCCCGCTTTCTCTCGATCGGAATTCGCGGTAAATAAGTCAGCGTTCCATCTTCCCATAACGGCGTCCGTGGGTGACTTTTGGAAGCTCACGAGTTTGCCATTTGCGTGGGATGGGAATTGTTTTTTCATATGTCGGGACTATTCTCTCTCTCGGAACGTAAAATTTTCTGCGATCGCATGGTATCACTGTTATATTTTTTACTCCGCGATAGAGTTTTATTTTAGATATTTTTTGGTCGTTGAATTGTTATTAATATTTGCGATTGAAGGGGTAATAAAGTTTCTCTTCAATGGAAAGGATGAAGTTCCACTTAGTAAAAGCTTCATTAGTTTATTTTATTATTTATATATTGTTGCATGAGGGTGAATGTTGCCAAGGAAACGTGGCAAATAAATAGCTATAGATAACAATAGAGTATTACTATAGTAATATTACAGCAATATTAGTTTTAATGTGACCGGTTTCGTCTATGTATTGATATTTCCAGAAAGGATTGGATATATTCCAGATGTAGATTTTTAGGTTGGTCAGGATATCTTCTTGCAAGTGGATGAATATTAGGAAAGTCGCTAGTAAATATCTACAGATAACAATCTAGATGAACAGTTACAATATTGTTAGCATAGCAATATTATTTTTACAACACTTATTGTTATAACAACTATGATTGTTGTTATAACAATAAGCGTTGTACTAGATTGATAATCTTAAAAAAAGGGACACTCAATAAATTCCAGTAACTTGTTAATTTGGCCGGTTTTGTCTACTTATTTACTTCTTCAAATACTGAACTTTTCATATCGATTATTTCCCTTGATACGTTGATGAAGTCGGTCAAATTAGAATTAAAATTCACCTAAAACTGTTCTTCGCTAATTAATGATGTAAATATATACAAATAGATTTTTGAGACAAAATCTTCATGTATATTATGATGTCTTAAGGTAAACCATTTTAGCCACCTACTTTGAAAACTTAAATTGAAGAAAACGCATATACCTATATTCTTAGTCATCAGGAGATTTTACGTTTTACATTGTTCTTACAGGTCTCGCGACAACTCCCATTATGTTGTCTTTCATACTGTATTTAATTGTATTTTGCGTTATTTTAAATCCTGCGATTTAATTTTCCATATCATTATTTTCTGATGGACATTCAGTATCATCTCATTTTACCTTTTTGATGTATTTCATCATTTTATTTTATTATAAAAATAAGCCTAACATACTTATGAACTCTATATTCTAGGAAAAATTGATCGGTTTCATCTCACAATTAATATTTTCATCGCCTCATATATATAAATGCATCTGTTTTGCTTACACATCATCCAAATTTTTCAAATTTAAACATCGTATCTCTTGAAGAGGCAGCCGATTCAGAAGTCTCGTTTTCTATACGTTAAAACATGTTCAGATGTCAGATTCCGATGTAAATGTGAAATGCACCCAAAGAAGCCATAAGCGTGACATGGGATTGATTGATGGAACGTAGGGATTGAATATACTTTTTCCGAGGTCAGAGAGCTATGCTAGCTTCACTTTAGACAGGCCTCATCTGGAATATGCGGCAAGAATATGGGATCCATCAGGTGATAGCTGCATCCTACATGCTGCGCAAGGCAGTGCGTTTCGTTAAAAATTGAAAAACCGCTGCGACACAGCGTTTCCTCTCTGACGCAGGTTGAGAATCCATGGAATAAAGGAAGATAGGTTATTAAATTTTTTAGATACGCCCAGAAGAACTCGGTCATTGGATTGAATATAGAATTTACTTGGGAGACGTGATTGGTGTTACGTTGGTTGGTTATATTAAACCATCTATGACCTATATCCATGTGGAATAACAATCTTTATGTAATGTTTCTTAACATCCGTTTTCGGTGACCTTTTTTTCCTTTAACTTACATCAAAACATATAAACCACACCATTTTAAAGAGTAAATTTCTCGCTTCATGCTAAAAATGGAGCAACAAATGAAAAATACAAAAATGTAAAAACAGTCGAACTAAAATTTGAATTTGCCCATAGTGTTTCGTTACTTGAAGTAGATGAAGTTATCGAGATCTATCGATACTAACGAGGTATATCGAAACGGACACCGATGTGAAGGTATGATTTTAAGGTATGTTCCTCCATTCCTTGCTAAAAACAGAGAAACAAATGAAAAATGCACTTTTAGTTCAAAAACTCAAGTTAAAAATTTGAATTTGCCCACAGAGTGTCGTATACCGGATGTGTAGATATCGAAATCTATCGATACAAACGAGGTATATCGAAACGGACACTGATTTCCCCAACCAAGTATATTTAAAAAAAATACTCCAGTCAGTACAAACGAATTCACAAACACTAAAACGTACCTCTGCGTATGAATCAATTACTTTCACTTTAGTTGGGCGAAATTTTCGCACCGAACAACTAGTCATTATATATATTTCTTTTGCATCGTGTCATAAATACGACTATATCTAGTATATCCAGTGATACGTAATGATTTATATCTACAAAATTATTCATTTGTTCTATTAAAGCACGGACACACCCCCTCTTTAATTATGACGGATCTCTCCAGCCATTTCCTGCAATACGCTTCCTAAGGAAGGAAGTCTTCTATCTTCTTACCGTGAGTTCGGTGTGGGCGTACATTCTAGATGTTTTTTAAAGGGAAAGAACTCGAACTCCATTACGAATTCCCATTAGAGGAAAATGACTCGAAAAATTATGTGACTAGTTAATGTATTGTCTCTAAATATTTCTCCTAAAATATCATGCGGCACACCAAAATCTTACGACTCAACAATGTATCGCGGCACACTTATTGGGAAGCGGTATTCTAGGAAAAGGGTAACTACTACATGGCCTGAAAATTCCCGAGCCTAACAAATAAAAAATCAATTTTTTACCTGAAAACCTTTTTTATTCTTCAGTATATTATATATTCCCCCTGTCCTCGAGCATCTTGATGCCTTTCGAAAAAAAATGATTTCTCAAGTCCTCCAAAATAGGCCTCTGTTTCGGACATGACTTCTTCATTTGACGTGAATTTCTTCCCCTGAAGAAATCTCTTCATGTTTGGGAATAGATAGTAATCGCTGGGTGCCAGATCTGGTGAATACGGGGGATGTGAAACCAATTCGTATGCCTTTTCATTATTAGACGAAAAAAATCAAAATCTGACTGTCGTATTTTTCTCATCTAATCATGAAGAAGTTCTACCAGTTATCACCAGAAGTAATTAATCATATACATTTTCTCTTACGTTGATGATTTTTACCTACCCGCAAGTTTAAGTAAATATTACTTTATAATTAAGTTTAAGCATAATATTTTGTTACTCTGATCCCGCTATCACACCTCATATGATAATGAAGGTAAGGAAAAAAAGGTAGGAAGAGGTAGATTTACCAATAAGCGAACCAGCAGCTATTTGAAGGCCTCATAGTTAAGGAGGTCCAAAAAAGAACGTTTATTAAATCAAATAATCACTTGGAGAGGGCTCAAAAACAGCCCTTTCGCACAGGGGCTTCTAATTGCTAATTTTGGTCCCTGGAGGTGGATTCAAGAACAAACCGTTTTCCCGAACTCTCTCCTCGAACTGCTCTTGATAGCGGTCTGTATGTGAAAGTGGGTTGATTGGCGAGTACACCCCCTGCCACATGCCGAGAAAAGATGGACAGGTGGCTTAGAATTCAATGGAAAAGCTTGCGTACGGGTTTGCATACTTTACAGGTGCTAAGTATTCGGTTTATATTTTCCACACGTATTGCATTCGGCCAGTTGCATAACCTTCAGGATAAATCCACTATTTCCTAAGTTTTAATTTCTGAGAAACGGGAAAATTTTTAGTAGTTTAAAAAGCAATTTTTCCTTGATCTCTCCATGCCTTACTTCTCGGATATGAAATCAAGTGAATCTATTTAAAACGTTTTAGTTTTTGCATCCCATAGATCTGTTGTGCTCGTTTTCAATAAATTTCTTCGACTAATTTAACTTAAAGAATATTCTCCAATAGAAATAGATTTCTACAATTTTCTTCAAGTAAACGATTTAAACCATTTAGGCTTTGCACTTGATCCGAAGTTAAAAAATTTACTTATTAATATTTTTTAAATATTCTCTATCGCGCACCAGAGGAAATTTTTGGAATTCGCTAAATTTATCTGAATGTGGTGAGATAGTTTAATTGGCTAAGCCATCCTATTTGAAGGTGAAAGGTCTGGGTTCGAATCCCGTTCCTATCGGACAATTTGAATGTCCATTTTTCCTTAAGAATTTTCCTAGGTACACGCCTTTATATACAAAGTTTCCTTTCATCCCATATTTCTCACGCCCCTTGTGGGTGTTTTTCTACCGTGAAAATTTTTCTCTAAGATAATACCCTAGGTATTTTTTACATCCACTCCTAATTTTTTTCATTCTATTTCTATTTACATATATATTAATTAAGTTTTTATAAATATTAATGATGATAGGATAGGTGGAAAAAGATACTTTTAGTCTCAATCTCGCCTAAATAATGACCTTTAAGTCCTTTAAAATCTTGTGATCTACTAATGTTTGCAACCATATTTATATACTCTTAGACGATAAGATTGTTACCTTCGCTCAACCTTGAAAATTCAGAAATGTACGTCTAGATCATGAAGATCGTCTGAGAGAGAACCTTCAAAAGTGCCTTGTTCTATGAGAAAATTCAGCGTTCCCCTAAAAATGCATGTTTTTCGGTCTTCTTTAGAACGGCTACGAAAAAAGCGCCCGTCATACGTCATTTACTCCACTGAATAACGTGAAGGAAAAAGAGGCAGACTGGGATGCTCAGCCAGCGAATCTCTCGCATATCCTTCAATGAATTTCGGGGTCATTTCTGTTACTATCTCTTAAAACAGGGCGACTCCAGCTATAAAAACTTTAACGTTTTTCATTGACGTACCTTCGTTGGGAATTTGAGTAACTCATTGACAGTCCATCTCGTTTCGGTATTAGAATTTATAACCAGTTCTGAAGATCGTGTTTTGAAGCTGTTGAAGGTCCGATACAAAAGATGAGTATTGCAATAGAACGTCTTTATCTTTAATAATCGGAATTACGACGTTGCAACCTGGAAATTGAATCACTTGGTATTTTTTTAATTTATGATAACAATAATAAGAGCTCAATTTTTAAACTACTTTTTAACTACTATTGGGTGACGAAGTTCAAGAACTTTCTTAGCAATGGTTAACAGATTACGAATTTTACTAAATTTATCTGTGGTTTTCTCAAAGAACAGTTTATTCATTGTGTGATATAATGTTTCTTAACCTTCATAGATCGTTTCATCCTGTCTCATGAGTCATTTGTACAGCTAGTTCCAAAAAAAACTTACCACCTAAGCCGCAACCCGCATAACAGACCTGAAGCTCGATGAGAGCGAGTCTAGAGTTTTCCATGCATTCTATTGGCTCTTGGAAGGAGGAGCACTGTGATGGCGCCTTTTTAAACATTGTGAAACGCGTTGAACGTATTTGTATCGTCTTTACTAGCACGAAATCTTGTTTAAATTTAGTGTTACTTTTTACTATGTCAGCAGCATAGTATTAAAAAATGAATAAACATCGGATCTCCTTATTTCGGCCTGAAACTTCTGCGTAATTCACCTTTTTCTGGAGACATCGGGTAAACTTACTTTAGCTGCTTCAATTATCCAATAAAAAATTATGTCATTGCAAGATTGAAAAGGATTATATTATTACGTTTTTTATGCTCTTGACGCCTACAGGAGGAACTTTTAAATTTATTTAGAGGAACTTCACGACTATGACGCAAATAGAAACATGAACGAAAACTCTGCAAGGAGATAAAGAATACTTAGGTATATGAACACAATCAACTGTATTTCAACTAATTTATGTTGCAGAAGAAATGCTATCGAGAAGGGGAGCATGAAAAAACTGCGAAACCTACTAATGAAAGCAAAGATGAAAAGAAACTTAATCTGGACGAATACACTGAGAAAGAATCATTTTAAGTCAACCTGGTAAAGAGCTCTGAAAATTAGACCCAAAACATATTACAATAAAGTAAACCAAGTAAAATACGATCAACTACATCAGATAATTACATCATATATTATAAAAATTTTAAATACCACCAAATCATATGATAGAAAGTAAAATATTAATTGCTGTGATATCATCATTTTCTAAGGTAATCGCTTAAAATTCAAATTGCTAATTTAGTATTTTAGAAAATAACATAGATATTAGAATAGTAGCACTCTTAATTTAAATACTGAGGACTACAATTTTTTTTCACGTATCGAATAAAAAATTAATTTACGACGAAATTAACGCCAGCATTTCGTAACACTTTTCCGAACATATTGTTCATTGCCAGTCCCAGAAAAACCATCCCTTTAATTAAATCAAGTTCATGTTCCTTGGAAAATTATGCTGTCCCAACTTTTATCTGATGCTAAATCTCTTTCTTGCCCCGTGGTGCAAATTTTGACTCGATTTCTTCGCAGTTGAATTATTCTGCAATACAGAGAGGTATAAAATTTGCTTGATACTACAATTAACAGAGCATTAGGTAATTCAGAATATATGCATCAACATGCCATTCTGTTCTTACTTCCATCAGGCGTGATGACAGTATCAGATGAAGCATTATGATTTTGAGATGAGATTTGGCTGTTTCTGACAAATTCGCGTCTGAAGTTTTACCGAGTCTTTCAGAGAGAGCGGAGGACCTCCACCCTGGCCCTAGGAGTATCCCCTATTCATTCCTTTGTTGTTTCTTTTTCTTTTGTTTCGTCCATCGAAAGGTATTATCTATTTTCTCAAAGGAACCATAAAACGGCCGATGGGTGAAGGTGAACTCCGCTCTGAAAAAGAAAACCCCCTTTTCGGCATATTGTGGATGGTCGTATGTATGCGGGGTAGCGAATTTGAAAGCGCTAATGAGGATTACCGACCGCACCCCTGCTGAGCAGGTATCTAAGGTTAGGGTATGGTGGCGGCGACCGATCTCAAGTAAGGTGGGAAATGGTAGATCCGCGATTTGTTATCTTCGCCGCGGGTATTCCCTTAGGGAATGAAGATATTCAACTCTATTTTTGAGGTAGACGACCTTTCAGGACTTCTTGCAAGGAATCCAGATGGTTAAGAAACAACAGTTAGTATGGCAAATCAGAACCTTAAGACTGATTTGCATATTGCAGATAAATACCAGGTTTTTGTATACTTGCATATTGCAGGTTTACACGTTAACATCTGGTTTATTTACATTTACATTAATACCCCGCGAGCCGCCGTATGACGTATGTCAGGGGGTGTGAAAACACCCACAACACGATTTCTATTGTTATACTGAAATGATTTTCAGAACTATGCACTAGGTGAAAGTGAGACTAATGATTAATGATCCCTGCTTCGGTTTCTGAATGCCTCAAGTAAACTATATAACCCGAATTGTTTGAATGGTGTATAATGATTAAAAGAAAAATCACCGCCAATAATTATGAATGATGAGTAATATGAGTCATGGAAGAATACGCTAAAAATATAAACCAACGGATGGTAACCAGACTTACATGAGAATATTCCTCTAATTCTCATGATTCATACCTTAGCTGTTAAAATATTCTTGGTTCTATATGTAATCCATTATTCCAACATTCACTCCAAGGACCTTCGTAGCATCATCCTTCATCCTAGGCACATCATAATTCTCTACGAATTTTGCGAAGATGTTTTGAATTTTTTAATGGTAATGCAAGGAAGATCATTCTAGTTGAAATAGGACCTTCGGAAAATCTGAATGATAACATAAAGTTGAAAATGTTTGGGTGCATCATATCTGAATTAGTATCTCTATATTCTGCTTTTAAAGTGAATGGCATAAACTGTATTAGCTTATTCTAAATAACTAATTCAACGACAAAAACGAAAAAATAAGTAATGTGCCTATCGTCCATTTATATAAATCAAGCTCCTCGTCAATGATTGTTTATTTATAAATATTGTTTTTTATGCTTTATTTTGTCTCTATATTGAGCTCAAAATTTCGTAGTTTGAAATTACTTGAAAAATTAATTAGAGAAATACCACCTAATATGTATTCTTTACGCTTACGAGAACCAAATCGTTTAACTTCTCTTACAACATCTATGATACAAAGTAGATAGAGCGTTGAAGATGATCTTACTAGATCGACTAAAGTTTCTATTATAATGTCACTAAAATATGAATCGAAACGTAAATACGGAATTGTAGACACTCCGCATATTCAATGTCGCAGAAACTTGAAGTTTATACGCCGAATACCGATAAATAATATCTCTAAAGTTATTTAGAAGAAAACATTGGCTTGCATAGGTAGTAATACTAATGTTAGCGATTTCTATTGGTTTAAAAAACCTCGAAATTTCTTTCCAAAATAAATTGCTGATAAGAAGATGGTTTAGTTACTGGCTTAGTGAACTACTCGAACTTTCTTATAGAATTAAGAGAAGGTTGCTATAAAACATTGAACATCGATATAGTATACAATTTCGGAGATCCTGGGAATAAACTGATGCATGAGAAGGAAATTTCTGAAAGTATGATGAGCCATCGACGTTATATCTTGTATATTTGAATGTTAATCATTTTTGACTAAGATATTACTAAAATTGGATAAATGAGTAGTTTCTCTGGAGGCAGTCATAAACGGAAAAAATGTATGTTGGATGAGAAAATTGAGAAGGTGAGCGAGTGGGTTATACTTTTAAAAGAAGTCGTTCCTCCTACTCAAAGTAAACAATTGGTCGACTAGGAAAGCAAAAAATGCGCCTACCTATTGTGATTCATCCAAAAATCTGGAATTAACATACCTCTTACACTTTTGGTTGTTAAATTCATGTGAGTGTATATATTACTGTTGCCGTCACTTCTCACTTCCCTATCTCTATCAAAACAGTCCCCCTCTTGAAGTCCTGATGAATTCATTGCTTTATTCACTGCCGTCACTTCTCACTTCCCTATCTCTATCAAAACAGTCCCCCTCTTGAAGTCCTGGTGAATTCATTGCTTTATTCACTTCTTCCCATCACTCCTGTATCTTGCTTTTCAAATTTGTCACGGAATGTGGAGAGATGAAAAGTTTCTCATAGTCAATACATTTTAAATACGAAGAAATATTTTCAATATTACCAATCGATAAATATGTAGATAGACTAGCCATACCAAACCACCACCCATTCATCTCAATCATTAAAATTCTGTCGAAAAATATGAGAGTTACGCAGGGCCAGCCATCAACCGAGGGGAGCAAAATTTCAACATGAGCCTCATATGCGCTTCCCCAAGTGATATTACAGGGTTGGAATTACAGGTAAAAAGGCCCTGGGAAAAACTATTTCGCCAAGTCCCTATTATTTTGCGTATTTTTAACGTTTTCTACATTATAATAATTGTAAACGTTATAATAAACAATTGAAATATAAATAATGTAGGTAGTTTTGTATACATTCAAAATTAATTGAAAATTTTACATTCATAGCTAACAGTAGCATTCAATGAGCATTATGACCAAACCTCATTCGCACTATCTTTTTGTGTATTTTAGAACTTTTAAAGGTGATAAATATAGCGAGAAGAATGTTTAAGAACGTAATGGTTTGTGACTGCAACCATTTCAAGAGGAATCCACAGAAGAAATCAAGTTTATTCGATTCACACTTCAATGACACCGAAAAATATTAATTAATTAATTCAAAATTAATGTGAAAGATGGTAGTCTCGTGTCCGTCATCTTTATTCATTGAGGAAAATCGATTCTAGCACATTTTCTCTCAGTTGATTTGGACGGTATAGTAAAAATTCCAACTGCATAGATGATAAAATTTACTGATTTTTTACCGATCGAATTTTAATTTCGATGCTTATCAAATGAAACAAAATGTATCTAAAATACGCAGAGAATGCCTCAAGACTTCATACTATATATTTACTTATTGTTTTTTAATGTAGCATATTAATGTAATAGCCTAGATATGGCCATGAGTGTGCCTTACTTTACTTGTGTAGATTGCATTCACACAGGCTATGATAAAACTGGTGATCGATATAGACTCCTTTGGTATATAATTTTAAAGGCTAATAACTGCTCTCTTGAACGATGCATAATATTAGCTAGTATTATATTATATAATACCACCCGTTATAACCGCAGAGTTTTGCAAGCGAAGGCGTCGAATTCGAGGTCTATACATTTTTGGTCCGACACCGATTCAAACTGCGCGGAAATTTTCTTTCTCCCATCTCAGTGCTAAACATAAGCTCAGAGCGGCTCAGAGGCAGATTTTGCGAAAATTTCCTTCGACTTGCTCGTGCCTTTCGCCCTCAGACTCAAATTTTATTAGGGGAAGGGGGTTTGCCTCGGTTTCCTAGGAATAACGGGACCTTGTGTGCGACGTTTCCCTCTGTGCGAGAAGCAATGCTAGAATATATACTGATTCGTTATAATCATTTTATAATAACTGAATTCTTGCATTACGACATCCGTATTGTTATAATACTATTCTGCTAGGCCAATGCCACCAAACTCAGGATACTAATAAATCTTTGCAATATTAATAAAGCAAATAAATCCATTTCAACTCTGCAGGCGGAGTTATGACTCAAGGAGACCATCTCCGCCATGTTTTTCCTCTCTCTCTCTCTCTCTCTCACTTCTTAAGGCTCGCTCGGAGGAAATTCACTGCCTGTTATGCGGGTTGCGGCTTAGGTGGTAAGTTTTTTTTGGAACTAGCTGTACAAGAAATTTTGTATGAATATTCATTTAAATATTTTTTATCAAATATTCCTCAGGAAAAGAATGTGTATATAAAGATAAATGTTACTAACTCCCTGCTTAATTCTTCTTTTTCTATGAAGTTGTTCTTCTTGATTTGCTTTTATTTTTGTTTCATACATTCGTGTATATTTACAGTAATTTTTTTGCTCTTTTGTTTTTGTCTCTATTGTAAAATTGTGAAAACACTGTGAATATTTTACAGACATAGATAATATTTATATAATAATAATAATAATAATAATAATAATAATAATAATATTTATTCATCCGAAGACATGTAAATACATGTATAGGATAAGTCACAATTTGTTGTACACTATTTATATATATACATATAATATATATATATATATATATATATATATATATATATATATATATATATATATATATATATATATATATATATATATATATTATATATATAACAATACATAACATTTAATTATTTAAACTAAACTATACATAACAATTTAATTATTTTACATTTATATGGCATACAAAAACATGATACATAGCATTCATTATTCTTATTAATTAAAATATTTACATTTAAATTATTTCCATTGAAATTACAATTAAATCATGGTAAAACATTTGTCATACATTGCAGAGATGCCCTATAAATCCTAGCGCCGCTGGGCATGTGACTATTCCACTTAACCCCTAATAGACTCACTTCTATGCAGTGACGTGCTTGATGCACTAGGGTGGTTGGCTCCCCCGGAGATTAAAATAGTTATAACAAATAATATATTGATTATTTCTACTTGAAAATTTTTATATCTTGTCCAAAGCTTACATTTTGAATTTATATGGGTGATATAACCAGAATATAAATTTAAGTATCTTTAAAAAGTTCAAATAACGGAAAATTTGAAAAAATAACTGTTTTTACAAAAAATCGTTTATTTAATTTTTCATATAAATTTTCATAAGATATAATTCTCAAATAATTTAATTGAATTTACTCTATATATAGTAATATAATAAACGTTAGTATATTACTGAACTATCTAAAAAAAAAGGTATTTATTTTGGAAAATGATGGGAAAAAATTTCGCGAAAAAGTGAAAACTCTGTTACTATTAATATAAGTAAAATTTTTATTGTTTAAAAATAACATTCATTAGATTTAATTATAAAATGGAATAAATATGTTAGCAATAACGAAATGAAAGTATTTAAATCAAATATACATACTATAGTCTATCATACATCCTATTATACATACATACTAATATAAACTTCATAATATTTAAATCAAATATATATAAAGATGGGCTTGGGATGTACTGGACCGCAGTGAGTCTAACCAGGGTTAACACTACAGCCCATACGTGTAGACATACTACGAGTATACGACCACGTAAGGGGTACCCAACCTAAGGATGTAGATAACGCATAAACAGTTTTCGCCGTGTCCACTCAAGGAGACTACTCAATGTCGTGCACAAGCACCCGACCTCCTTTCCCTGCAAAGAAGCCGGCGTGTTTGCCCATGGAAAAGGAAGATAGCACATTCAATGCCTTAAAAAAAAGGCGAGGATCGAAACGGGGTCTTTCGCGTGGAGATCCCCGCGGGAGATTGCGATCCAGGCGATAAGCTAAGTAACGAAGTGACCTGTTGTGTGATGCCCTTATCACTTTTGATACATCTCCTTTAACCTTTTAAGGGGCACGTCGGAACGTGAGGGTTCTCGTAAATGACCCTGTTAATTTGCTAAGTACGCAAAACGAGCTTCGAATTCGCTATATATTATGTAATTCTACATCAAAAGGGGTTTTAATTAGAGAAAGACGTATTCTGGACTTTTTCGCGTTGTTATGATAAATTCAAAGGATGGGGACGTGTATAATGGGTTACGCAATGGAATAGAATAAAGCGCATGTATCTCTTGGGTATATCTTTACTTGTACAAAGATGTGATGATATGAAAGCTACTGAGGTTATTGTGAGTTATAGTATTGATCTAGGCTATTTATGTTGAATGCTATGAAATATGTAATTCATAGAATCATTACTAAGGCTTCCACGTATTAGATTTCTATTAGGATATTTGCTTTCTTCATTTTCACTTTCATGTTATATCCTTGAACAGCTTAATCCATTGCATTCAGGGATGCCTGTAAATCATCTTCATTTTTTGCTATCACTGCGATGTCATCTGCAAACCCAAGCATGTTAATTTCTTTTCCATTCACCTTAATTCCTTTCATGTTCATTCCTTCTATTTAATTTATTGCTTCTTATAGGTATACATTGAACGATCGATGTTTCAACAATGGGAAAACATCAAATCATAGGATCATTGTTTTACGTGTGATGATTTTGCACCACTGTACTTGGTCCATCGTCATGAGGAGACCACATAAATCTTATGGCATCGTGTATTCCTTACCGGAGAATGGCGCGAGCTGTTGTGACTTTTCCATAGAAAAAGAAAGTTGTGATAAATGATTTTGAATACATTCAGCATAGTGTAAAATTGATTTCTGATAGAACAGTACGAACAGTGCCTCCCATTCTCCCGTAAGGAATACATGGTGCCATAAGATTTATGAGGTATCTTTATGATGTTGGACGAAGTATAGGAATTTCCCAGGATCTGTCAGGGAACATTTAAATCGGATTTTAAAGTATCTCCATAGTCATCGTGCCCCTGCTATATTTATCACGATAGAGTGGCATTTTAAAAGTTAGTTGTAGATGAATTCATATGGAAATTGTCTTAAATTGCTCATCCACTCCTTGGCAAGTTTCAGATCCTCACATGTTGTTCTATATTAATCGTTCTACTACTGAAGGTACAGCTAAGTGACGGTAGCTATGGATTTACTCCTCATCCAGCCTTGTATAGCTCTCTCAAATGCTTCTAATACCTAATGGTGTAGTACCATGTCTAGAATTTGCCTTAAAGACTTATTATTAACTAATTCTTGCTTAATGCTAGCACTATGTTCCGTTGTGCGTACACGGTCAATAAATTGCACGTGAAATAATCTTGTATGTATTATACAATACGTTATGATTATACATACAACATCAACTAATCATCGCTCCTTACTTGATAAGCATCTTGTAAGAGTAATATGTATCTTTTGAGAAAGTTAACTTTCAGTATCTAGTATAGTGCTTAGTAATTACTTGTGTTTTATATCGAGGAACCCTGTAAAATCCTGTATAAATCACAATGGGTTTGATTTACATAGTCAGGTAAAGTGATCATAGTGAGGGTATTTTATTGTTCTTAACAATTATCGCTTATTGTATTAATTATCATGTTACCTATTGTTTTAATTATTGTATTATTTATTAATTATTTTAATAATTAATTCATTTTGTTGATAATAACAATCATTAATTAGTGTATTAATTATTGTGTTAACTGTTGTTTTAATAATGGTGTTCATTATTTTATTAGTTATTAATTATTTTACTTATTTGGCACTACTACCGGACAGTTATACACTTGCCACGTATTTCCATAGTAAATAATTAAATATTAGTCATTACCTTTGAGGATATTATCTTATAAGAAGGTAAACTTTTCTGTAGTATAAGTTCTGTATTACTTTCTATCTTCTATCCACATTCTCCCTTTCAGACACATGCACACATATCTTTTTACAAATTCCATTAAATCCCTCGAACTTCGTCTCCTTCCTTTGAGATAAAAATCCACCAAATTAAACTTGCTTTTTCCCTTACATACATATACGACACGCGTCCCATCCTATTTTTACACGCTCTTTTCCCTCACGAATTCATTTCCGCCGCTGTTTATTAATGTGCCTCACGAACGCGCAAGTCACGGCTTCCACCGCAGTGGACAGGGAGGAGTCATCGCACACAATATTCCAATCGAAAATGGAAATGCGAATCCTGTTCAAGATTCCGCTCCCATTGAGAGGATTCCTCCCTCTGGAAATTGATGCAGACGATCTGCTAAATTAGTTTCGGATTCCTGGCAATAATAGCCTCCTGCCTTAATTGTTGACTTTGTCGAATCAGGTTTTAATATTGTTGATGCTGATTGTTGTCTCTCGACGCTATTGTTGCAGCTCAATATCTCTCTTAATTGTTGAGTATCCTCTTGCTCTGATTATTACTTAACTTTCAACTTTTCCGACTCGGATTTTAATATTTTTGATGCCGATTGCTGTCTCTCGACGCTATTGTTGCAGCTCACTACCTCTCTTAATTGTTGATTATCCTCTTACTCTGATTATTACTTAACTTTCAACCTTCGCGAAGCCGGTCCCGGGTTCGATTTCCCGTACTTGCGAAATGACCTCAGCTGTCGAAGAACTTTTAACAATACCCGACTACTACTCCTATTACTTAAATAGTGAATTTCTCCGTCAGAACATGAACTAAATTTAACTCCTAAACAAGTGTATTAGGTACTAAAATAGAATGATATATATGAGGCTATATTTCCCTCGTATTCGTATGAGAGTCGAGTTAAAAATCGCCTAAATAGTCAGGAGGACTGGTTTTTTTATAGCCACAAATTTGTACAAATGTTTCGTATATTAATTATACGTATATAAGTATATTAATTAGTTTCGGATCCAGATTCCTGGCAATAATAGCCTTCTGCCTTAATTGTTGGCTTTGTCGAATCAGGTTTTAATATTTTTGATGCTCATTGTTGTCTCTCGACGCTATTGTTGCAGCTCACTATCTCTCTTAATTGTGTGTTATCTTTATCTTTTAACTCTGATTATTACTTAATTGTGGGTAGCGCGCTCGGCTTTCGCGAGAGCGGTCCCGGGTTCGATTCCCGGTGGGAGCTCATGTGTGAAATGACCTCGGCTGTTTTTAATAATTCTACAACAACTACTATTTTTTAACAATTCTACTACTACTATTACTTGAGTACTGAATTTCACAAAATGAAGTAGCTAAATTTAATTATAAAAATATACATTAGATATGGGATGATAGAAAGATTTATATGAGATTTATCTTTCCCGTACATTCGTATGGGAGTAGAGTTCAAAAATCGCCTTGATCGTCAAGGGAACTGGTTGTTTATAGCAACAAAGTTTTCGTAATTCTCACGATTTTGATTCCAAAACAATATGACACGACGGAAATAAGAATTTTTAATCAATATCCTTTATTTTGATACTTATCTCGATTTCGTAGGAGCATAGGTTTTGACTTAATTGTTTTCATGGTAATAAGTTTGCAATCGATCTGAATAAGCTACGTGTGATCCTTATGAGAGCATTTTCGAGCCATCTAGAATCGAACCTATGATACTCTGAACAAATGTATATGTATCGATATCCAGATAAGATGCAGTAGACCTTTAAGGAACACCTAAATTTAATAATTCGATGTCGTCTGGAAGTTCGTGAAATTAACGACCAAAAATTTCTCCCATGTGCTTCTTACAGAGCTACTGGCATAAGATAGATAAATAGGAATTTTTGTAGTTCACAGGAAATTTCTTTCGTATTTTAGAGCTTGATGAGCATGGTTCTTCTCCCTCGCCTAAATCAAATGTATTTTCATCGTCCCCTACTATATATATTTCCCAACTTGCTCAACTCCATACCTCCTTCTGCAGACTCTCTCAGACTGTCGCTGAACACATTCTTAAAAGTATGTCTGTATGAAGATTCATGAGAAGTTCGAAAATCTCTCCAATGACCGAATATGCTGGTGCTATCCTCGTAGATTTAACCCGCTAAGGATGGCGGTGTATTCGCCAAAATGAGCGCTGTTTGTTATCCAGAAGGTTGGTAATCCGCGGCTTCTTTCTCTCTTTCTCCTTTCGAGGAATTGGTCACCTGCACATTCAGCTATCTCTTTCTTGAACTTCTTTTTCATGAACAGTCGAGTTCCAACTTTTTCATAAGGATTCATGCAAAATATTTCTTTATCGAATATTCCATACAGAAGAATTTCTGTATGAAAATTAATATGAATAATTTCCAGCTAAAATCATATTTTATCCATTTTTTTCTTGAGTAGCTATTGTTTGAATTTCATGTTTATTACATTATTATTATCATTATATTGTTTATTCATTATTATTATTGTAAATTTTGTGTTCCCTTGTTTTGTTTTCTCTATGAAATGGTGTCAGCCCTGTATGTTCTAGATAAATAAAACTCCCACGCAGAATGGGATCAAATTAGCTGACAAATATATATGCCAAAGGCGCTCTCGATTGTTCTAATGATTAATTTTCGCGGAACGGAAGATTTTTCTTCCGAAATGGGTTTTGTGCGATTCGACCGAAATCCCCGTTGTTCTGGATGCGCGCTTTATATCTGTAGAAAAGGGCATCTTTTGTCTGTCTGAAAGTGGGACGAATAACAACGACCCATGGAAGGTCTTCGGAGTGAATCACGTGAATAGTGAACTTTCGGATGCACGGTGAGGGGAGGCACGGATTGTTAAAAGTGCTCTCAACCTGTGATCCAACCTTTAGCAATGCATAATTGTGGTCTTAAATGTGTATTATACTAAGGAAATCCCCTGTCGAAAATTAAGGAAATTAATTCAACTTAGAAAAACTATGTATAACCGTCATTGCATACTTCTGAATAATCAGCGATAAAAGTAATTTTTTAGAGATATTAATAAGAATTATTTTACTACAAGGCTTAAAAGAAGTATTAAATTCTTACAATATATACATTTCAATTTTTACATGTAAACCAATAGGGTCTTGCAAAGTCCTGAGGAGGACTCTTCTGCAAAAGCCACAATTCGGTGTACAATTTCGGTGTAAAATTGCTAGTTAACTATATTGTCATAATAAATTTATCTGTTTACAAAGTACATGTTTATTTATACAGACATAAATTACATTTTAACAACATTACATACGTGTTTTTACAAAAAATAAGTGCAGACGTTTACAAGGAAATAAAATATATAATTTATTAATGAAGTTACAGAATTAACAATGCAGTAACCAATTTTTAATTTCCCTTTTTACCGTTGAAGGTTTATCAATACAATGTAAATGTTTTAGTAATTCATTCTATTGCAATTCATTGCCCTTCAATATAATATTAACAAGAAACAACTTTATTTCATAGCAAGATTGAGACTTATAAGTCTCTTCTGACATAAAGCCCTATGCCTTTATTGATGAAAATAGGATTTTTAAAGAAAGAAAAGCATAATGAAGAGAATTTTTCTAGTATTGCAAAATTCCTTAATTATTTCTAGGGAAAAAAACTAAAACCTTACCCAAATCAGTGCGGTTTTATATACTGTAGATGAAAGACGATTCAAAGTGGTTTATTCTGAAAAATTCTACTATTATATCCATTTTAAGGCTGATAAACAGCTTACTCAGTAAAAATTGGTGTCCATTCTGTTTGTTTATTTTTTTGCTAAAACAATATCGCGTTTGTTTAATTGTTACCTTAGAAATCGTTTCTATGGAAAAATTTTCCGTGTTTTTCTCAAAGGAAACCTCATTTGAAATTCTTTTCATGAAGTCCAACTTTGATCCATTTACTGTGTAGGGAGTTACAATATTCGTTGAAATATATAGCTGAATTTCGATTTCCAAAGTTTACCACTGCTTTCATAACCGTGAAATGTCGGCTTTCCTTTCCCATACATTTCATATGGGCCTATCATTCCCCATAGATTCGTATGAAAGTCAAGTTCAACAGACGCCTTAGTCGTCAGGGTGACTGGTTGTTTATAGCAACAAAATTGTACAAATGTTTTCCTCTTTTTTGTCCTAAGTATCGCAATGTATAACCCAGAAACGATATTTTACGACTAATATAAGAATCTTAGTGAAATAATTTCTTCATTCGGTACCCTTTTTTATTTCGTAGGATCAGTGTTTCTGATTTAATTGTGCCGAAGAAAAACATCTGAACGCGACCAAAATAAATTTTACGTGCATTTCTTATGAGAGTGTTTTCCAGTCGTTCAGAATCGTACGCGTGTTACTTTGAAGAAAGAAATATCTGTATGTAGATGTATATAGGAACTTTAACGGACCTCCAAATTTCATAATTCTATCTCGTTAGTAAGTGCGTGAAATTCATATTCCTAAATTTCTATGGTGATCGGTGATGGTTATATAAGACTAGTGAATTTCCCCATCAAAAATGACGGAACTGAATTTAACTCATAAAAAATTATCATTCGCACGAATGTGAATGCCGCTAAAGGGAAAGAAAGGTCGAGAAAAAGCTGGTGAATGGGTAGAATCAGATTATGATTAGATGAACATAAATTTGACACTTAATGTAATGCAGGTTACTGCAGCAGGTTATTGCCTACCCAACATCCGTAACATCTCTGTATATTTGGCGTTTTTTGACAAATTTTGGCGAACTAAGAAATCAATTTTCCTCATTCAAACTCAGTAAATTGTTAATCACTAAGCAACATACAAGCAATACATGTAATATTTTGCCATTAAATCACTTCAGAAACATCGAAAAATCATCAGAAAAAATTGCGAATTTTTGACATTTTTTCACAAAAATTGAAAATTTTGACTAAATTTCGCAGCCTCAGGACATATTCCGATCGAGCTGAAATTTCTTATGGTTTATAAGGACCACCAACCACAAACTTTAAGCACTAGCCGCATACCGATTTCGAAAAAAAGTTTTTTCGATCCACCCTATTGTGCATGCAAGGATAATAACGTATGCTGGAGTATTTTGAATTAACGAGTCATGTGTGTAATTTATGACCGTTTTTATTAAAAAAGAATGGTATTCCCTTCGAAAATACTTCATTTTCGAAGACCGGCATTTCGTCCAATATTAAGAGCATGCCCCCCCACGGCGACAAAACCCCGTCTCTCCAACGAATTGGACATGGAATCGATTCCTCATCCAGTACGCATTTGGCCTCGGGTCATTTCTCTTCCCAAATGCGAAAAATCTCGCAAGAAATTTCCTCCCGATGAGCAGTCGCCGAATAAAGAATTGTATTTCATCCTGGAGCACGCTGATATTGGCAAATATTCAATCATTTCCCGTGACTGCATTCAGCACCCTTTGGGATCTAAGGGACCATGAAAACTGGGCTCTTTTACCTACAGCGGGACATAATGAGACGTATGAAAACTCAGCTGGACATAGCTGTGCTTCGAGGTATCGTAGAGCATAATAATTCATCAGCAACAGTTTTATCTATCAGTTAATGGCAGTGAAAGAAGAATAAAAAGTTCCTGCAAAGAAGCCGTATAGCTTCTGAGATCAATTCATACTAAATTAAAACCGAGTGTTATTGTTCTTCTAAATTATAACAATTCAGCAACAATGGTTGAATGAATTTGTTTATTACAATGGCTTGCGAGACGCTCGAAACAATGGAATAAACCGTCTGGAATCGATTCCAACAAAATGTACGACATTGTTTTTTAATTAACAATAATTCATCAACAATAGTTTAATTTATTGTTTTTTATTACAGTGAAATGAGAGGAGATTAAAATTTCATGGAATGAAGCCCTACCACGTCTGGCATTCATACTAAAATAAAACAGAGCGATTTTTTAGATAATGATAATTCATCAATAAATGTTGAATTAATTGGTTTATTATTGTGATATGAGAGGCAGTTAAAATTTTTCCCAAAAATGAAGCCTTACAAAGTCTGGGATCATTCGAAAGTAGAGAAAAACCGAGCGTCATTGTTGTGCATCATTGTTGGTATCTAATGATGTTAAGTCTTTACAGTTCATGGGCACTACAATGGTACGTTACGATGGCTTTTCCTGAGAGATACTTGATTACTAATACAGTTATTAATCCCGTTCCGATTTCTTGTTCCCATATTTGAAACTTTATTTGCTAAAGTGTAATTGGAGTTAGGTTTACTAAACGTATAAAACCGACATGCAATCAGCTGTTACTATATTTTCTTTTAAAATTTAAAGTAAATTAATGCAAGTGAAAAAGATAGAAATAATTAAAAACTCTCAGAAGGTTATAAAAATGCAATGATCGGAGTAGGTTAATTAGCTCTGGGCATTGTGTTAGACTTCGTGAAAACGATCCCGGGTTCGATTCCCAGTGGGAACCCACACGTGCGAAATGACCTCAGCCTTCAAAACACTTTTAAAAATACGAATACTACTAAAATTCAACTTCGACATACTTTGTCGTCGGTGTATGGAGAGAACCGGGAATCAACCGGAATTCGTTTTTCGATAAACCGTAGCGAAAACCGGAACGGAAATTTTCACTGTTCGATTACTTGCCTTCATTTCATACCGATAGGTAAAAATCCATGGTAACTTGAATGTTTACTAGACCACGTTATTTAAGTATGACACTACCTAGGTTACGATGCCTTGCCTCATCATGAGGTAAGTAAGTACATCGTCATTCTTAAATGGCTCATTCCACGCCAAACCTAACAAAAAAATAAAGAACATGACATTTCCGTATCTTCCTGAAACTTTGCCACATAATTGATAGTAACAACTGAGTCACTTTTACGAATTTTTAGACCAACAATCCACCAATAATTTACCACTTTATTTATAAAGTGGTCTATTATTGGTGAATTATTTATTTATAAAGTTTATAAAATACATAAATATAAAAATATAAATATTTAAACAAGTAGTTGTTTAAGTTGCTATAGATATTTTACGTTAATAAGTACCACAGTATTAATCTTGATTCTGTATCGTTTATTTATACCGATAGGCTTTGGTATTTAGAGGCTTAAACCTGCCCACACCCATTGATTCATTGAACGGAAAACTTATTATATAAGCAAGGAATAGAAGGGGCACGAAATCCCACTTCAACGTAGAATTTTGAATGGGGGATTTTGACCTTTCCCCCTCCACCCACGAATACTCCTCAGCCCTCATTCTCACCATAAGAATCAAAATGATGTATAGAATTAGAAACGAGCTGGAATCCTTAAAGGATACATTCCAGGCCCGGATCACGCCTCTCAGAGTCACGAACGTGCACCTCAGACAACGGCCGCTAACAAGACACGTCGCGTACGCAGAGGGCAGTAAAAGTGGAAACAATAGAAGGTGTAGGAGCGCCACGGAGGTCCATATTGATTTTCCCATCCTAATTTACAGCCTCGTTACTTGCTCCGCGGTTCGGATGAAAAAACTCCGTCCCCACGCATAAATAAATCTGGCGAAGATTCTCTCGAAAGGGGCTGTATATCATCGACGATTGGATGTCGTATCCCAAGTGAACGCATCTCGGGGTAATTTATGCCGACCCGAGTGAGGCTAACGGAGAGTAAAAATGAAGTTCGGTTAAGGGGGTTGTTTTAAAGAGAGATTCGTGTTCATTTTGGGTGACCGGACGTCCCGCTCAAATGGTTTTATCCCAGGGACTTTGCGCCTAAAAGAGGGTTGGCCATGCTGGGGAATTTTCACTCAGAGACTTGCTCCGAAAACTGATCGACCAATGGTTTTTTTAAGTCGGTTTACGCATGCTGTATGACCGGGTGGGTGGTGGATGAATGAATGTTTTTCTAAGATGTTTTTTTATTTGATTTACACATACTATTTGGCTGGTTGGTTGGTGTATGAATGAATTTTTTTCTAAGATGTTTTTTTATTTGATTTACTCATACTATATGGCTGGTTGGTTGGTGGATGAATGAATGTTTTTAAGATGGTTTTTTGAGTCGATCTACACATACTGTATGACCGGGTGGTTGGTGGAAGAATGAGTGTTTTGTAAGTGGAATCTTAAAAAAAATCGCTCAGATTAAGCTGGGTTAGGCGGTTATCTTTTTGATTGATTTCAGCGAAAGAAATATTATTTGAAGACGAAAAAAATTAGCTTTCATTTCTAATCTTATCGATCATAAGACAGTTTGAAGGGTATGAAATATGTATCTCATCATTTAAAGAGTTTAGAGATTTAATACTGAAAATTTTAGAAAATGAGGGTGGGTGTGTATAAAATAGGGTAGTTGGGGAGGGTAAGATGTATTCTAGTCATTTTTATATTATGATGGAGACCTAGCATAATGTTGTGGCCGAATTAAAAGGTTCTATTATTCCTTATCCAGCCACAGCAATGAACGAAAAATGGACACCTTTAGATTTCCCGCTAAATTAACTTTGTACATCCTTTTCAGCAACTCTAAGATGCTATTCAAGAATTGTTTACAATAACATAATATTTCATGTTAATATTTATTTAGAAATGTTTGAACTCGTTAATGTAATATATAATAGAGTAATAAAACCGATGTTGCGAAATATTCATCCATCAATAGAGATATAAGGAAATGGAATGTCTTAACGGAAGAACTTCTCATTTACTATAAATGCCGAAAAATGTTAAAGTTTTCAAAAAGAAGCTTAAAAGTGATATATATGATATTTTGAAATGGGATATTGTTTGGTGTAGGTATATTAATAATTGTGTAGTTGAGTTTAGATAGAACTTCTTCTTGTTTTGCTTCCTGTAATATTTTTGCATGTTGTTTTGTATTAATCATAATTTGTGTAAATTCGTAAAGTATTTGACATTTTAAATCTTATTGTTTTATCGTTGTGATAGTAGTGCATAGTATTCATTGCTAAATAATTTTTTATAACGTGCTGTCTTAGGAAGATTTTTGGATGGTCCTCGCTCCTAGATTTCCTCCCGACAAGAATGTGAATGCTAGACAGGTATTTTGTCATTTTTGCTCCTCTATTGACTTCCACCAGGCAATATATCTCTTCAAAGTCATACAATAAAAATAAATACATAAACATAGCACATGCTCATGTCCGTAACTAAAGCCAATTCCCTATATCTTGTAAAAATCGTTAGACCGTTCCTTGTATCCCGGCGTACAACTCTTTATCACCCGGTCTTTATGTACAGCAATCCCTTAACAGCTCTCTTTCTGTAACATTCCCCTCCAACGACCGAGGAAATCTAAATTTGGCGAATAAATCGGACGGGAGCGAATTCGGCGAAAACTCGGGAAAGAAACGATTTCAGTTAGCGCTCTCCCTCATTCCGGGAAACAAGGAAATAGACGCTTCGCCTCTTTAATCGGACGAGTTACATTGAGACAAACAGCGGTGAGATTCCTCCCAAAATGGTCCATAAGTCTTCCCCGTTTACTTCCGCCGAGAAGTGGAAACAAAAGACGCGCAAAAGCATCCTCCAGAAAACAGATTCCCGCCGTTTCCTTCACCTGAATTCGCTGACGTGTCCGCAAGAGAGGTGGGAAGACGGCGTTTGGGAAAGGAGGGACTCTTTTGTGAGCCCATTTCGGTGTTGAGATGAAAGGAGAATGTTGTTCTTATTCATAACGATTTAACGAGATAAATAAGACCCGAAATTCATCTGAAAATCTTGTTACTCTTGAGAAAGTCATAAGGGTTTATTTCACGTGAGAGAATTTGTTCTTTTCTTCTAATTGTTAACACAAGTTGATTATGTGTTATCATTGTTGAGAAAGTCATGAGGATTTGTTTCATAGATGACAATTTGTTCTTTGGTTCTAATTGTTAATACAAGTTGATTATGTGTTATCATTGTTGAGAAAGTCATGAGGATTTGTTTCATAGATGACAATTTGTTCTTTGGATCTAATTGTTAATGCATGTTGAGTATCTTCTGTCTGAACCCAAAATTCATCTGCATATCGTGTTACTGTTGAAGAATTCGTTGTCATGGGGATTAATTTCGTAGACGATAGTTAATTGTTTTGTTCTAATTGTCAATACAAGTTGAGTATATTCGATCTCAACCTAAAATTCATCTACAAATATGTGTTACTGTTTAGAAAGTCATAAGGATTTATTTCATGTGAGACAATTTGTTCTTTTGTATATATTATGCCAGAAAACGCAAAAAAATTTAAAGCTAAGTTAAGTTATATTAATATCTGAATTAGTAATTTAGTAATAACAGCCGTTGCTGGATTGCAAATTAAACTTGTATTTTCTAAAATAATAATTATTTCTTTATTATGTAACATTCTTTTATGAGGTTTGTCTTTTATATTTCACATTGTTTGTATCTTTCATGTTTGTATATTTTATATATAGTACTAAATTGTGTGATGTACTGCCTTCGGGAGGTTTTGGGGGGTTTTCCTCTCGACTTGGGTGAATACCAGGCAGGATATTTTATATTTCCCTCCCCCCACAGGGAATGGCTACCACCTGGCCTCGTGCCTACTCGTAGTCTAACGTATAAATAAATAAATATTGTTATAACAAGTTGAGTATCTTCAATCAGAACCCGGAATTCATCTGCATATCGTGTTACTATTGAAGAATTCGTTGTCATGGGGATTGATTTCGTGAACGATAGTTAATTGTTTTGTTCTAATTGTTAATACAAGTTGAGTATATTCAATCTCAACCTAAAATTCATCTACAAATATGTGTTACTGTTTAGAAAGTCATAAGGATTTATTTCATAGATGACAATGCATTCTTTTGTTCTAATTGTTAATGCAAGTTGAGTAACTTCAATTTGAACCCAAAATTCATCTGCATATCGTGTTACTCTTGAGAAAGTTATGAGGATTTATTTCATAAAGACAACTCATTACTTTGTTCTAATCTAAGTGTTAGATGTAAGAGGAGACTCATCAGTTTCAATCTCGCCCGAAAATAAAGTCCTTTTCTTATTATTATTATTCTTAATACAAGTTGAATATCTTCAATCTGAGCCTAAATTTCATCTGCAAATCATATTACTGTTAAGAAAGTCTTGAGGATTTATTTCATAGATGACAATTCGTTCTTTTGTTGTAATTGTTTATTAAAGTTGAGTATCTTCTATTTGAGCCCGAAATTCATTTGAAAATCATGTCACTGTTGAAGAAGTCGTTACCATGGATATTTATATCATAAACGCAATTAATTCTGTTTTTAATTCTTAAAACCGATCAGATTGAGTATCTTTAATTGGAAATACGAAATATTCCGAAGTTCATGTCATTGTATGAACTCACTTTACAGTAGTGTTTTTTTTTAAATATATTTGGGTAATGGGAACAACAGCCGTATAATTGTTACCAAACATAAGAAAATAGAAAGATTTTTAACTCTAAAACCTTCGGAAACGAGGAAAATAGCACTATAGGAAATACTAAAATACACCATTCAATACAATGTCTCTTCTTCACTATCCCTCGAGGATTCCATTCATAGCTCATCAACCTCGCCCAATAAATAAGTATGTTTAGATTCTTTGCTTGTTGCATCTTTAGTCATTTTTATTTGATTCAGAAAGTATTTTTACTGAAATTCTTACTTAATATCTTTTTCTTCAACTTCAACGAATCATGTATTTCGAACTCGGTGAAATTTCAAATTCCGAAATAAGCTTGATCCAAAGAATTTTAAATTGAGGGACTCTCATGGAATTAGAGGTGGTAAATTTCTATTACCGTATTGTTTGGTTTCAGTTCTTAAGGCGTTTAAGCTTTAACCAAATATATTTCTTATTTTAACTTATATTTTTTTCTAGCAGATAGGGCAAACATTTGCGAAAATTTTATACCATTGGATTGATGTAAATTATCTTTTGAGTGCAGGCGATGTAAAAATACCAATGCGTTCGAATTACCGATGTTGGATTATATTTGAGCTCTTGTTTCATTTGATGAAATATTGTGAAGGTGGATGGTTATGCTTGAAGTTTAAGGCGTATGAGGTAACGGGTGCTTACGTGTACGGATGTTGCCAAATATGTATGCTCGGATAGGAAGTTATGGAGTTATACTGTGCATAAACGAGACAGTTAACGTCTTCATCCATAATTGGATGAGCGTGACTGACGTACGTACTCATCATGCTATTAACATCCGCATATGAATACATCTCAGAGATACCAGCATAATCTTCAGAGTACTAATGCCTCCGAAAATCGATTCCCCCAAAATCTCAGCCTCTCTTCGGGGATGATTTCATCTCGCGATAAACTGTTTTCCCAGAAGAGACCAAGATGTTTTCGAGAGATCTTCCCGGGAAATGCCTTCCGAAAAATATCGCGTGCATCACCATTTCTTCCTCAAAACGACCCCTTTCCTAGGGGCCCCTTTTTCAGGGTAATTAAGGCACTCTTTTTACTGCTGGACCCTCGTTTCCTTAGAAACTCTATTTTATCTCTCCCCTTAAAATTCCAGCGGCGACTTCTCCTTCCTTTTGAATGCGCTTTCCTTGTTACCCTTGCAATATTTTAAGTCCCTGTTAACCCTCTACCGGGTTAATGTGGAAATATACATACTTCCGTGATGTACTCACCAATTGGACTGTAGTATTTTGGGGTGAATTAGTCACGTGCCTATTCTGCTCGTTCTACTTCTGAATGCTTTCCTATCCTAGGATACAGCCGTTTCTCGGATCTGCGGGACCCGTTTACTGCGCTAATGTATTTCAGGATTTGATCCGTGAAAGTGTAAAAAATATGCAGAAAAATCAAGGTGGATAATGTAAACCCTTGGTTTTTCAAGATTGTATAGGATTCTTCAACTATAATTTAGATATTGACTCCTGCTCCTTTTATAATTCACATGAGTCGCAGTCAACGACTTTATAGGACCATTCGGATACTTCTAACTTTATGCTTAAAATAAATATATTGTGTACATCATTATAAGTCAAAAGTCGAGTTAAATTAGAATTGGCCCATAGAGTTTCGTTACTAGAAGTGTAGATAGATATAGATATCTATCGATACGAACGATGTATATCAAGCTGATATTAAAACCCTATTTTCCATCCAAATACACCTCAGCAAACACTCCAATCACTACAAACGAATACACAAACACTAACATTTCCCTTAAAAACACACATTCGCGCATAAACTAATTACTTTAAATATAGTCGAGCGAAATTCTCGAATGGGGAAACTAGTTTCAAACTATTTAACAAGTATAGATATGGATTGAAAGCGAAGTATGACGAAGTGATATAAACGGACAAGGGAAAACCCTCCCAAGTCCCTGCGTAGCGAAAGACATTCCATCTGCCCTAATTCTGCTCTGCGACTGCTCAGAATCGAGCGATTTTCCGTTCGCTACCTCAAAAGGGCTTTTATGCCTGATTATGCCTCTATTTTCCCCTTCCTTTCCATCGTTTCCTCCCTCGGGAGAGAGGCAAATCGCTGCTTTTCCACTATCGCCGTATTTGTGCTCGTGGATTGGCAAAGCTTAGGGGAGCACGCGTTGTTAAGAATCGCAGGAATAAATCGGTTAACTTAAACGAGATGCCTCACGGTATGGGGAGAGAGGTAAGATTAAATCTTCCGTCGAAAGCTGCTCTATGAATGCGGAGGAGATTCGGGGAAATGGGCGGACGGACGGACAGGATGAGGAGTGAAGTAGTTTGCTCTTGTTTTGCTCACTCAGTTGGAATATTCTAAGTTTGGAAAAGCACGTATGAGGTGGACATAGAACTGGAACCGAACTGAAAACCGACACCGAACCGGAAATCGACACCGAACCGGAAACCGGAAACGGACAGAAAACCGAAAGCAAATATAAACGATATTTTAGCTTAGAAATTTTTTCATAACATTGTTTATTTAGTTTCATGAACGTTGTCTAGTGACCAACGGACTTAAACAGCAAACTTAAACAGAAAAAAAACGTATTTTAGCTTAAAAATTTATTTATGTTCACCTTTTTTTAATTTAAGAAACGTTATTTAGTTTCGACCGAATTGGAAAACGAGTACTTAAACCGAAAAAAAACGTTATTTTAACTTAAAGCTTTATTTATTTTATTTTTGTTTATTAAGTTTAAGAAGCGTTATTTAGTGACAAACGTACTTAAACCGAAAACTTTAACCGAAAAAAACGTTATTTTAGCTTAAATATTTATATACTTCTATCCTTTAATTACTTTAATAAAGGTTATTTAGTGACAAACGTACTCGAACTGAAATGATTGTAAATCCTGATCCCGAACCGGAACTGAAAACCGTTATTCATTACGTTCTGATTTTGTCCCACACCAGTTGACTAATTGAAGGAATGTTTACTGAGCTCAAGTAACTACGACTTGCAACCAACCATTGCTAAGTTTGATTTAGAAAATTAATTTAATGAGGTATGTATGAAGAAAGCCCAAAGTAATGAAACATATTTGAGTGGGAACCTTCCCGGAATTAATGTGGTATGAGAGAAGAAACAACTGTTCGAACCGGTGAGACGTTTACCGAAGGAGCGAAATCGGAACTGAACAGAAATAATGAGAATCTGAACTGAATTGAAACATTAAACGGACAATATTATGGTTTGATGACCTGTGTTTGAGCAGCTGATCACATGACTGCAATTTTCCTAGCATTCTGTAAGGGTAATTCTGTGATAATATGTTCCGTAGTAACGTGACTGTCCTGTTTCGGACTCTTCTGTCCCGTCCATGTCGTCAAGAAACGTGATTTGTCTCGTTGAAACCTTCGCCAGAAATTGTCATCTTTTTTGTGAAACTCATAAGAAACGTACATAGAATATAAATTTTCGGCTTTGTGAGAGTTCATACATATTAAATTGAAAGACGTGTAATTAAAAAATTTTCATAGTAGTTTTCATCATTATAATGTTATTAAACTATTACCATCATGATGTTTTAAAAACTATGCTGAAGTTACCGCAGAAAGTGTTGGCTTCAAAAGATGACGCTATTTCACCTTTAAAATTTAATATCCCACCTTGATTTAAAGTATATTTTGTCTTTCGCCCACCAGTAAAAGAAGAACGCAATTTTTTGCTGATACGCCGCATTCATCGCGTGAATAAGACTGCTAAATATTCCTACGTTGACTGAATAATGAGTCTTTGATTTCAGTATATCTTGTTACCCTTTCCTTAAAGAAAGAGCAGAAATAATTCAGTCATAACTTGATTTAATAATGGTCTCGGCCCCCCAGCTGTATCATAAATTGCTCTGCACTTATTCTCTTTGTATTAGCTGTCCACCTTACATCCTTCGTTTCCCTATACAGATTCATTTCGACGCGCATCGCTCAGCCTAACATGGCATATCTATCTCACAGAGGATTCCTCAGAAACTGGAGCATGATAGAGCCATGATACTCTACGTCCCTTAGCGTGAAAGAGTTACTTCGTCAAGGATCTCGAGCATTGCAGAGTTGGGCTATAAACTAGTCTAATATCACATCAACTAGTCTAGGAAAAGACTAGTTTATACGATAAGTTGAATCGATCAACGATATTTTTTCCTTCCTTCTGTGTTTTTTTTATGTTGAATATTATGTTTGATATAAATATATTTTCTTTATTATGATTCAATATAAATCTCATTTGACTGTTTCTGAATCTCGATAAAAATAAATAAATATTACGAATTTTTTGCAACAGTAGTGGTGAGCAGGATAGACCCAAATTCCATACACTTAGAACCAACCATGGGATAGTTATATCCAAACCCAATATTGAAAAATTTCGAAAATCATTCCTTTATCTTGGTTCAGTACTGTTTCTTTCCCTACCTATGAAAATAATCGATGTTGATAAATAAAAAAAACTTCTTAAAACTAGTTAGATTATGGTTATTCGAGAACAAGAATGTGGTGAATTTGATCAAGAAAATTGAATGATCATTATTTTTACTTATATAAAGTGTAGTTACCTATGTCATTTTATTTGCATTGTTCCGGAAAAAAAATGTTTTTTTTCTATTTTTTCGTTTCTTATTCATTATATTTTGTACTCAAATATAAAATTGTAAAAAGTTTCGTAATCTTGTAGCACAGTTTTCTACTTGAGTTAAATTTGTTGGATAATGAAGAGTCAGTTACCACAAGCAGGAAACTATTCTAAGGGGAAACTATGTCCCTCTTTCTAATTTTTGTTATATATCGTATGACCTATGTATGAGCTTATACAAGGAACAACAAAAATAATAAATAAATAATAAAAATATCTTTCTGAGCTGAAAAGATAGTGGGTGAAAAACTCGACTGGTATGAAGAAATGAATAACAAAAGACTTTCTTCCTTCTTTTCTTCACATCACATTAAGCATGTGTTTCATGCGTTTTACATCTTTCACAAATTTCACTAGTGTTTCCTAGAAAAGGACTGCATTGGAGTACTCATTGTTCTGAGATACTGTTAAATTCAATGCAACGTGGCAGTCGTTGGAGATAATTAGTAAAGAAAATTACGTCGCACCTCTATATTATGAGTCTTTATCCTTTGCTTCGTCATATTTTTTCATGTGCCTAGTACGGTATTTGAATATTTTATTTAACAATTTGAATAAATTAGATAAAATAATACAAAGGAAGGGTTTACATAATTACGTGCACTTAGGAAAAGAATACCAAGAAGATACGGGTATGAAACAAGTCTGACTGAATTTGCTATTAGAAATTTATTCGAAGATCTGTGACATTCATTCGACATAAGCATAGTTTAACTATCTGTATATCAAGACACTTACAGACAGAAAAACGGCGGAAACTGTATTCTTGAATTATAAATTCTCCACAAAAGGTATCGTGAACTCACCAACAGTTAGAAAAACAACAGAAAATATATTAATAATATTCACCGTCGGAATGTTCGCCTTAATTTGCAAAAAGAGTCATCTTAAAAAAATCCTGCTCGAAAAAATTTATCAACGATATTTTAATTTGATGAATGAGTCCAAATATCACCTTAAGTCTACAGTATTCGTTCGTATTTTTTCTCCCTAGTCATTACGTAATTATGATATATGATGTTCATTTATTCAATTGCCTTTCAACCCATATGAATGGCTTTATAAATGAAACAAATGGAAAACTGTCTGGAATTTATTAAAAGTGAGTTAATCAATAACGACTTTGGGTTGATGAATCACGTGTTATGAGTGGTGATCGTGTGGAATGTATTCGTCGAAGAAAGAGAATTAAATCATCATTGTTTTCTGCATAAGCACCTTCACACATACCTTACGATGTGAAATTTTAATGCTGAATTGCGGATCAGTATACTAAACCCCCACCAGTAGTGGCAGTTACACCCCTGTTCCCCACCGATATTTCTCCGAGTAATTTAATTTAAATAATGTCACACTAATATATTCTTGCTCACGCTGGCGAGGCGTACATTTGGGAAGAATAATTGCTCTCATTAGGAAAAAAGACTGCACGGAAACGCTGACTCGGTCTCCAAGTTTCTATTTTCCTTAAAAAATCCGCGGAGAAAGAAATATGAGGGGAAGGGTTCAGGGGTCAGCGCCTGGGAATGGCGGATCGATGGCGATTAATTTGGTCGGCGCATAAAAGAAGTAGCGTTGTAATGGATGCGGACATTAATGTGAATATAAGGGAGGGGAAAATGGTATAATCCGGCGTAAAATATGGAGGAACGCGACGTTAAAAACGGCGCTTTTTATATAAGGACGCACGCCACGGACACGAAAAAACCCGCGTTTTAAGATGTGCGTGATGCAGAACGGGGATATTTGCGAGTATAATGGCGGACCGAAATAAGCGTCTGCAATATCCATCAAATCTACTCTCGATTTCTTTATTCCGAATCCGAAACTTCCGCATGCGATCGAGCTCTGCCATGGTGGTGTAGGATGGCGTTCATTTATTTATTTAATTATTTATTTGTTTATTTATTTGTTTATTTCTGAAATACGTCACAATGGACAATTGTCCGGCGGTAACGACACACAAGTAAAATAATTAAGACAATAATCAAAATTATTATTAATGATAACAGCTCGATACATTAATTAATATTTAATAAGTAATTGTTGTTATCAAGATTTAATTGTTACTTATAATCTAGATACACGGATAATGTTACAATAAATAATTGTTGGTAACAATATGTTATTACAATATAGCTACACGAATTATATCACATAAATAATTGTTGGTAACAAGATATTTTTGTTACTTATAACCTAGCTACACCCATAATATCACAATAAATAATTGTTGGTAACAAGATGTTATCGTTAATAAAATAATTAGTAAATGTAAATTATGTTAATAAATTATTAAGCCACTAATTAAACCCACGAAATGAAATTAAGTATTTAAAAATAAGTACTTAAAAATAAGTATTTAAAAATTATAAAAATAAATATATAGTATTGAAAACTAGAATATCATTACAGAATTAGTACTCAGTAATTTTATGTGTTAGTTTCAATACTTGAATTAGAGCTACAGTTGATACCAGAAAAGGCTGAATTTGGCCTGAATACCGCAGGTTTCACAAATCTAGTATAGATAATCGAATAATGATAATTCATTATTCTGAACATTTGAAACGAATGAAATGCTTCTAAATATTACTTCCATATTATGCCATACATATTCTGCATTTGAGAATTCAGTGATTTTCAAGATGGCGAGGGAATGGCAACTGTATAGTGAGGAAATAATTTGATTTCAATGTGAACGGGCTCTTGGAAATCCAAGTGGGTAATGCGTTCGTCTTTCGTGAAAGTGGTCCCGGATTCGATTCCCGGTGGGGCCCATATCTTCAAAACTATGTTAGCTGTCGAAGCACATTTAAGAATACTACCATTACATGAATATGAATATGTTTTCTGAGTTTGGTTCGTCAGCAGCGTTAGAGCTGTAGAAATAGTGATCCGAACATCCAAGGTTTTCGAAGCTCATTTAAAAGTAAAAAAAATTTCGTCTGTTTAGCTGTGTAACTAGAGGAAATATTGACTCGAAGATGACGTCACGGCAGACGTCATCCATTCGGACGTCAAAGGCACGGCGTGCAAATATTACGAAGGAATGTGCGGTAATAGGAAGGATATGATTCTAATTAGACTTGAAAGTCATCGTAAACTGTGAACAGATGAAGGAAGGCAAGAGTCAAGGGTTTTAAGGAGCCATTAAAAGAATTTATAACGTATATTAAGGGAAGAGCATGAGAATTATACGATAACGTTCCTACAGTCGCATAACGGTGGTACGGTATGTTCAAGTAGTCTTTTGCGCATGCGCGGAACATAGTCTTTACCTAACTCTTATGAGCAAGTATTCTTGGGGTTATAAAGGCGCCCTTATTTGAGACGTTAATATTACGCGTTATACGTACACGTATAGAGTTTACGGTGTACGTCTTGCTGAAGGTCTCTTAAAGCCCCATAAAAGGGTCACTATTACTTACATACTTAGGGTTATTATTGCTGCTGTTGTTATTGTTGAATATATGATTATGATGCATAGACATTCTCTTCATTAAAATCTGTCTATATGGAGATTCTGAACAATTCATTATCAACACAAATTTATATTAATTATTCTTGTTCATTTTTAATAATGGATTCGGGATTAAAAGTGATTTTAAGTCATTCTATTAACGCTTGCTACTCAATGCTCCCCTAAATTCCTTTAATTTCTTTTGTTTTTCATATTCCCAGTTGATGATTCATTAACTTTAACTCTCTTACATATGTTAACGTATAAACTCACGATATTTACTTTTGGGTTAATTATCTTATTAGTCTCCGTTATTCACAATGCTAGTACATATTAGATTTTTTAAATTTTATGCTTTTATATCTTTTGTCTATTTTGTTTATACTCTGTATTAAATTCTATTTTTCTAGATTTAAATTAACTGTTTATAATAATTGAGTGAATTTTACATGATTTCTTAGAATTTTTGTAAAGGTTTGATGGAAGAGGGGCCACATTTGTCTAACTCCGCCAAAATGGTCAAATAATAACGATAAAAATACTCCAAAATTTCCCATCCTTGCCTATATCCTTTTATTTATGCATAAATATATTTTCATACGCTCTTTTATTCTTAAGTCAAAGAGCGTATCTTCTCCTGATTATCTTATCTAACACATTCAAGAACACGTTCTCACCTTGAGCCAATTTTGTTATTCTTCTTCCATTTATCCTCACTAATTATTTCTAAAGATCTTTTTTTCGGTAGATATCGATATCTGTCGATACAAACTGGATCTATGGAAACTGACACTGATACAGAATTTGAAGATGTATTTGTAGATATGTTTTATAGTTTGTGTATTCGTTTGTATAGATTGCATTGTTTGTTGGAATGTATTTGGGAAAAAAGCATGATTTTCCGTCTGCAAAATTTTCGCAAAAAATAAAAATTGTAATTTATATATTCAAAACCAATATTAAAAACCATTTTATATCGTCCATATATACTTTCGTTTCTACTTGATACTTTTACGTTTCTATTTCCTGCCCCTTCACATTTTTTCAGTATTCCATCATTCCTTGTCTACTCTATCAATCTTCTGAACATTATGTACACATCTCGAAGCTTTTCCTCCAAAACCCTTATCAGTTCCGTTTGTTTCAATGCGGGAAAAATTCTCTCGACCTTCCATTCCAACCAACACAAAACCTTAACAGAATAACCCTGTTCAGGCTGTAATCCTTTCAATTGTGCAGTCCCAATTCGTACAACTCTCTCGCTAAAGTTTTTCGTAAGCTTGAATCGAGTTCCGGCAAATGAAGCCAATTTATACCGTTCCGTTGGGCATATCCTCGGAGAAAAAGCAAATTCATCGGCAGCAAAACGAGTCTTCAATTCCGGAGAATAATTCTTGCGGGACCAAACGGCGTCTCTCGAATTAAAACGGGACTAAAAGAGATCATTTAAAAAGCACTGGGCAAATGTAGCAGTGGAGAGAAAAAGGTAATATCTCCGGGAGAATTGTGGCCCAGATTATGTATTCAAAAAGACTTGGGGAGAAATTACCTGATAAACACAGCGGGGATCATAAATTTGGAGGGAAAACAAACCAGAAATTCCTTTCTCTTGCGGAGGAGAATTGCGGATTGAACCGAACAGAGAATCTTGCGTCGCTTAATTTCGTAGGAGTTTTGAGGCTTATTGTATTGAGGGTGAAAGGGGGGAGTCGAACCGGAAACCGAGACCGCGAAAAACCGTCATTTTTACCGGAATCAAAACCGGACCCAAACCGAAAAAAAATATTGCATATTAAATATTAAAATATTACTCGAAACCGGAAACCGTTATATTTTCCGTTTATTTTCTCAGTTTCATACATTTCCGAACCCAGAACCGGAAATTTTAACCGGAAAACGTAATTTTATAGAGTTAGAACCGAAACCGAACCGGAAACCGTTATTTATTCCGTTCCGATTTTCGATTCCGTAAAATTACTAACTCAGAAACCGTAAGCCGAAAGTTAATTAACCGGAATGCAAACCGAACTGAACAGAAAAAAAACATTCTTGAACTAAATTCGATACCGAAATCCGTTATATATTCCTGTTCCTTTTTCGATTTCATACAATTCCGATCCCAGAAACCGGAAATCGGTAAAACTATGATTTTTTACAGAGTAAGAACCGAACCTCAGAAGATGAAATTCTCACACACAGACCGGAAACCGTTATTCATTCCGTTCTGACTTTCGGTTCCCTATAATGCATATTTTAATAAAGTAAAACTGAAGAAAGGTTGACTTAACTTCTGTAATTACGACCTGCATTAACTATTCCATTCTAAAATTTAGTTCAATGTTATGTAAATGATAAAAGATAGAAATGGTAAAATAAAATTTAGAAGGATGTTCTATCGAAACGGTCAGATGGAACGAACAAATTAACTTGCTAGTATTTGCTCAATATAGGGCTGTATATTATAGATTAAGCATGTATTATAGATAACGCATAAAAAATTACGGTATATTTGCATACAATAAAAATTAAACATCAGGAATACAAAAGTTAAGAGAAGTCTATTTTTTTAAATATTTATATTTGAAGTATTAGCGACTGGTTGTTGAAAACAAATTATCTTGATGAGTGTCTCAGGGAAGATTAGCATAATCATTGGTGTGTAATGTTACACTGTATGGATGCGAAACATGGATCATAAGAAAAGAGGACATAAAAAAATAGGAGATCTTAGATATTTGGGTGTGATTAAAATGATAAAAGTATGTTGTGTTCATAGGAAAACAAACCCAGAGGTACAGATATTGATGGTAGAAAAGAGTTTTTATTGAAGTAATGAAGGATAGATGAATCAAATATTATTTTCGGAAATACATCACAAGTGGACAACCGTCCGGCGGTAACGTCACACAAGTAAAATAATTAAGACAATGATCAAAATTATAGTACAGTATTATACAAAGGTGAAGGATAAAGATAACATGAAGAGTGAGATAAAATATTAAGCTAAGGTAAGACCTCTAGTTTGGGAATTTTAGTGCACGTGAATCTACCTAGAGTCATGAACGTGTTTAAGACACAATATGGGATAGCAGGGAAACGCTGTGGCAGGAATTTTCCACCGTTTATGCATATAATACCCGGGCTTGAGATTCAGTAAACGAAAGAGATACTGCTTAGGCTAAATGGAAAAGAAGGGAGGACTTGTAATATCCGTCTTCCCGTGAATAACTAGGAATTTCTGTGATAACAAATGAAATAGTGACAGTGTGATTCCATTCTCATTGTTATACATTTGAATACTACAGTTTACATACAAAAATAACTCTTACACTATATTGTTGCTTTTGAGGTAAACGCTACATTAGAAGATTAATGGAATTCCGACTACGGAAATAGCCTTCCGTAAGGTATACCTAGATTCCGTCTTTACTATTTGTCGGTGTTCTCATCTGGATGGAATTCAACTCTAGGTATTCATGAATATCCGTGGAATTTATATTAATAGAAACACGTCTCCAGGGAAGAAGAATTTTAACGTTTACGTTTTGATAAATTTACTCATTTGAGCAAGCAATTTAAATCGTGTTATGAAATCTCTGAAAAAGAAATTTCTCTAAATTTTCCTAAATATTGCGATATGCTTTCTGTATGTAATTGAATATTTAAGCTCTTCATGTATATTTATTATGAGGGCCAACATATATATGGTGCTTTCTAAGTGTGAGGCCAGAATTAATACTGTAGAAATGGTAATGTGAATAACATGTATGGTATAATTAGAGGAGATGGAGTCAGCTATGATAGTGTAATGAATGACTGTACATTGAAGGAAATACTTTACTAATGTATCAGAGGATTGCTAGACGTCTGTTTGAATGTTTGGAAACGATGCAAAAAAGCTGAATGACAGTAATTGTGATTGAGAAGGAAGATAATGGTTCTAAAGAGACAGGAAAATTAAGGAAAATTTCTCGAATGTCTCATACATGATATTTATGTACAAAAAGATGTATGAATTCAGAGAATGATATGAATGAAAGGGTACGAAATTGTACTGTGTTATTTTTATGATAATGGTAGCAGCTTTACTTATTTTACAAGAAAAATATTTATTAACTTAATTAACTTAACGTATGAATAGAGTTGCTAGATATTTTAAAGATAAGGTCGGGACAAGGTGGGACAACTGCGAGTAAAAATAAACTTCAAATCATAGTTAATTATTCCAATTCATAAAATTCAAATATTGTGAATAAATCTTGTTTAAAATACATTATCATGAGAACATGTCCTTTGCTAATGCGTCATTAGTAGAATAAAATTTATCATATTTATTTACCTAAAAATCTTGCCATTTCTATATAATTCTTAATCATTCACAATAAAAATAATAATAATTTTTTTGATCCAACGGCATTTATAAACAAGAATGTCCAGAAAAAGTCATTAGATGGGTAGTTAAAATTTTACTATAACTGCTTATTATATTACAAACCGGCTCCCGGATAGCCATGGGTAGTACATTCGACTTTGATGGAAGCGGTCCCGGGTTCGATTCCCGATGGGAGCCTACCAGTGAAATGACTATAGATTTCGAAGAACTTTTATAAACACAGCTGCATTGCATAACACATATAGATGGCAAATTCTCCGTGATTATTAAAAATTTCTTTCCAGCCCAAATTTTTTAATTTTTAATCTGAGAATAGTAGATAATGTCTCTCTTCTCTATACAGCTTCTGTAGATCTAAATATTCCATCACACGCTACATTAGTGTTTCGTGAGTTGTAATATTTAACAACAGAAATTCAAAGAAGTTGGGACGCTGTAAACACTTCGTAAATCCGGAAAAATCCCGCCAAAACCGCGTCTCCCGGCAACCCCGCGTATGAATGATGACACGACGGTCGTCCTGGAAACATCGCATGTTGTAATCACCAGATGAGAAACGGGGTCAATTGTAATAATGCCGGAACTTCAAATCCGTTGTTTAAGCGTCGCAACGTAACGGATTAACGTTTAAATTTGAAGGTATTGATTAATTACATCCACAGAAATTGCTCCTGAAATATGCATAGACGTAAAACGCCCAATGATCAATTGAAGTCGCCGGCGATAATTCAAAGCAAATATCGGAGACGCAGTTCAAGCAATTATATCTGCGTCTAATTAGACCTCCTTCGCTTTAATGCGGCTTTTCGTCGGGCATGCATCTTCGTTATTTACGACTGCGATTCCTCATTCTAATGTAGACGCTAAGCTAACGTTAGTGTCGTTGAACAAAACATGGATATTCCGTCATGTAATTCAATTCATGACCTGCCTGCTGAAATGCGGAATTAACGGTATTAAAAAGATGACGATCTGAAATGATGATGCGTTTTTGGAATCCGTTATTAACGCCGTCCGTCCGTCCGTCCGTCATTCGGACCCAAATATTTATGATAATTTATATTTAAGAAAAGACTAAAGTTATGAGGTTTTCAAAGGGAAAGAAAGCTAAGTTAAAAAATCCACCTAAGGGTGGATGGGAAAAAACTAGAGCAAGTAGATCAATTTCCATACTTGGGCAGCCTTCTTTCTAAGGATGGCAGATGTTCGAAAAAATTAGAAAAAGGATACCATTAGCAAAAGAAGCATTTATGAAGCGAAGGGAACTGATGATAAAGGGACTTGATAAAGGATTCAGGAAGAGATTGGTAAAATCCTTGGTGTGGAGTGTAATGTTGTACGGGTGTGAAACGTGGACGTTAAGAAAAGAGGATGTCAAAAGATTGGAGGCTTTTGAGATGTGGGTATGGCGTAGAATGGAGAAAGTTAGTTGGGTCGATAGAAAAACGAACGAAGAGGTGCTAGAGATGGTTGGGGAGAAAAGGGTAATGATTGAAGTAGTTAGAAATAGACAAAAGAAATGGCTGGGTCAAATATTGAGAGGAGAGGGATTACTGAAGAAAGCGATCGAGGGAAGAATGCTAGGGAAAAGACAGAGGGGAAGACAAAGACAGAAGTTGTTAGACGAATTAAGGCGTGGGATAAGTTACCGGGAATTGAAGGAGAGGGAATTAAATAGGGAATCTGAGGGCACATGAACCTACCAAAAGGTAGAGGACTTATATATTTAGAAATATTACAAAAATATGAAAACGAGGGACTTAGATTTACCTTCAGAATAATATCCTGCTTGGGGTAACTGAGTCTTCAGTCTCGAGTAAAATTAACTCAAAGTGGAAAACCGTGCCGCAAAATTAAAATTTACTTGACTAAATTATTGCTGGGTGCGTAAAATTGATCATCAGCCTTGCTTATGGCCTAAAAGGTCGAAACCATAGTAATTTAATAAAATATTGGTGGTAAAGGTATAAATGCTTCCCAGTCGTTTTTTCATTACAAGTATCTAATGTTGAGGTGTTGAAAAATTCAAGCGCGGTTTTATTTTTTTTTCTAGTATAGTGACCAATGGGTAACTCATTATTTCAGCTTTTTTAAAAAATTAGTATTGAAGTAACAGAAGTGATTGTAACATCGATGACTCAGTAAGAACAGTCAGATGGGAATATCCCATGCGTTTTGGAGTAGATAGCTTTTTCTTGAATTATTGCACACCATAAAATATCGGAAGAATAATAACCAAGGGATTTTATCTGTCACATAGAGCAAATCGTAGCATATCCTTCATATATACCATTTTGATAGGTAGACAACTTAGGTTTGTTTTAATAATTTAGACTAGGTTATGGGAACCTTTGTGCATAAGATGAATACATGGACATTTTTAAAAGTGTACTCTAGATGTAAGCCAAAAGATCAAAAGCGAAAATATTCTTTTGTTCGAAACAGCACCAGCTTTTAGTCACTCGACTTTTAAATGAGAAAATCCAATAGGACCTGAACTGTGATCGAACTCTGACGGACCTGGAGTAAATAAAGAATTCCACATTCCTCTGACGATATGTATAGAAAGAGCATTTCGTCTTTTTGAGCTCTAGTTCGAGCGTAACTATGGTTTCCTTTGTTTGACCTTCGCCAATAAAATGCAGCGCTAACCTTATTAATTCTGCAGCGTCAGCTTCAGACGTAGTTCATTGTTGATTTTTCATTGTTTACCTCATTGTTGAACGGTCCATTAATAACTGCGTCGATTATTGTTAATTGTAACAATCGTTTGTCATTCATTATTATGCCATTATTAATGCCGATCGTTATGTCATTCAGCCAGAAAGCAAATCGATTCATCGATATTCCAGATGTGCCAATGATGACTCATTTAATGATGTCTCGCTTGGTTTATGTAGTTAGCAGCTCTATCTCTCTAATTAATTTTGATTGCTTCAGACTTGTCGATATTCGATTATTTACGGGCTATTTATTTGTTTGCCCTGAGGCAATCTTTCTGAAGCCATCTCTGATATTCTTATTCTTAAATCTTAGGAGTATAAAAGCAATTTCTTTGGGAAAGTTTCCAATTATATTAAAGCGATTTTATCTAGAGCGTTGAAACTATACAGTCTTTTCTTATGCCTAGCCAGTCTTCGCATAAAATTTAAAAGAAAGAGACTTGACACAAATAGCAAAGAATAAACTAATTTCTAGGTATAAAAACTTTAATGTGCACTTATGAAAAATACACCAAAACAGAAAAATTCCCGAAAAAAATTCACTTTACATAGATGATACCGATGATATATAGATATTCATAGAAAAGTAACCGGTGTAGCTTTAAATTTTAATGTGGAAAACTACTGATAGGGTAGGTTTAATCAAATTTTGGAATTAAGCAGTAACTTAGCACATGAAGTTGTGCGACCAACCCAAAGCTGTACGAGAACTGAAAAAGTGTGACTTGACGATTGCGATAATCACAATAACAATTTCTTGCATTTAAATGAAAACTCTGATTACACATACATAACAGCATAAATATTTTATCAATTTAGGTACACCTTTGAAACATATTCACTCACAAGCTCCTGTCATCTAAAAATTCCTCTACTGAGTAGTAGCACTTTTTAGATAATAATTTATGTAACTTTTCCTTAAATTTTTTTGTTTTTTTTTCCATATTTTTCTTTGAAATCATTCGGGATTTTATAGTTGATTGAAATTGAAAGATTGAATGATTGAAAGAGAAAGAATTGAAATGATTGAAAATTGAAAAATTGAATGAAAGTGGTGTTTGACTTCCTATTCATCTGCTCTTCAGGTTGACAGTTGCACCGCTTTCCTGATTCGGGAAATGCAAATCCTAGACACGGGTTCGATTTATAGAAAAAGTTGCACTTCTAGGAGAGAGACACGTGTCTTCCAACGCACGGAGCATTCATAACATCGTCTCAGACATTCTCCACGCTCTACTTCCCGAAGAAAAACATGGATTTAGAATTTCATGAAAATATTCCAGCTTCCAGCACCAGCGGCGTACGTTTTCCCCCTAAGCCGTTTCCAGAAGTATTCCTTAAAGATTTATAGCGAGTTTGCCTTCCTCTTTCATAAATTTTCACTTAAACGTATTCTAGAAATTCAGTTCTTCACTCTCAAATGCTTATCGGTTCGTAAATATGCGAATTGTAAACGGTGCGCAAGATATCGTTCCTTCACTGATGAAATTCTCAGAGTTGAAATGGGAATTGCTTCTTTAAACTTTGAAACAAAGCAGGCTCGTTTCTATAAACAGGCAAACACCAACAATAAACAACAATGCTAACGCTTTTGTATAAGTAGGTTAACTGTAAACAATACAACAATAATAATCTTTTAAAATTGAATAGTAATTAATCAAAATTATATAATATTTTAATGAAATAAAAATTTAAATAATATATTTTAATTAAATAAAAATATTAAATAATATCTTTGTAATTAAATAATATTTTTAAATTAAATAATATTTTAAATTAAATAATATTTTTAAATTTAATAATACTTTTTAATTAAATAATATTTTGTATTTAAATAGTATTTTTTACATGAAATAGTAATTTTAAAAAAATAATTACATAAAATTAATTAATAAAAAATTAGTTAATAAAAAATCTCAATTAACTGCGAGAACGCGAAATTTCGGAACATAGAAATAAGCAAATGAATAGGTCCTCAGCTAACTATAATTTAAGAACCGTTGCCATGGACGATTCAACAATGTAGACCCGTTGCCAATAGTTTCTCTCCTCGAGTCCAACAGTAGGAGAGAGAACCGTTTCTCCCCAATATGTATATAGAGAGAGCAAGTAGCTCCGCGAACATTTTATCGGAGGAAGATTTTCGATCGCAAGATGCAATGGGAAGGTGATAGCGCCGTATTTCAAGTTGGCAGCGCTGGCACATCAATGCTCTACTTCTTAAGAACGAGGCTAAATGGTGGCGGAGCGAGACGTTAAAGAAGACCTGCTAATCCCTTCCCTACCTCCATCTTTGCGGTTTCACTCGATACCTTCAATCCCAGGGAAGCACAATAGCGGAAAATGCGTCGATGCACTCTGTCACTTGCAGTAGGATACATCTGTAATAGCTACGTATCGGTGAAAAAAAAGTTCATCGCGCTTTATCTTATGAATTCTGAAATACGTAAATATTATTGAATTTCCCTCTAACGTCATTATTTTGATAAAAAACTAAATTATGAATAGATTACCTTCTTTTTTGTTTTAAAACTTCTTTCATGTTTTCCCGTATTATTACGTGCACATTGTCTTTCATAAAAATATTTCCCGTATATATACGTTCACATACGTTCTCCATGTTTTCCGTAAAAGTACGCACTCACTAGAGAAAATATGCCCGTATATATACGGTCACATACTTTCTGCATGTTTTTTGCCCGTAATATTACGTGTACAATTTTTCCACAATATTATTGCCCGTATATATACGGGATACATGCGTTCATGTATTTATTTTTATTATTCGCCCGTATACTTACACAATAATTGAAAAAGTAATATGAGAACCCGTTTAGAGTCGATTGCAAAAATGTTTTGGAGCAATTGCATACGGTTATAATATGAATAATAAAACGAATTTATTCGGGCGAGATTGAGACTGTATTATATGTAAAATTTTCCTTGATTATGTAAAATAATGTCATATTTTTCGAACCGAATTATTAGAAATAACTTCGCTTGGAAGATGATAGTTAATCATCAAAACTCAAGCCCATCTCGTTCCTGCAGTACTTATACGTTTGGGGGTGGGGATTTGTCGCGATATGCAATTTAATAGCGAAAATACTGGATAATTTATTGCATTCGTTAGTTTTTTCGTATTCTACCCACTGCCATTCCTCTCAGAGATTGAGTTTGTCATTAAAACTCATATTCAAAAATAAGGAAAAATTACTTAAAATAACAAAAAAAAGATAGGTTTAGTCATTGTTACGGTACCTAGAATCTTATCGATAACGACTTAAACATCGACATCTACAATCAATATATTTATCATTACTGAAGATTTTTCCCTCCATTCCCATATCTTGATTCTCTTGATTTAAAGTGGTATTCCCCCTCTTCTAAGTATTTCACGAGCTTAACTCCAAACCTCTTTCTTTCCTTAAATTTTCCTCTAAAAAGAATGAAGGAGGAAATAATCCCCTCTAATGGTTTATATCAGCTTTAGATTGTGATTCATCTTTTGAACTGAGTCAAGTATGATGAATACATAGTAACAGAGACATAATTGAAAACAGGGTTTAATTGGAATATTATCAATTTGTACGATTTATGCTTGAAAATGTTTAGGATAAAAGAAGAAATTCCGCACACATACAATCAGCTTCTTTAATGGCCATAGTGGTCATTTTAGTGAGTTTGTTGTTACTATAGCGACAAATACGCAGACGAAGTATTGCTATTATTAAATATCTAAATTAAATTAAAAAATAGTATCAGAATAAGGTATAGTTCATAATAGACTTAAAATTCATCCAATATATTTTAATCGTGTGTTATCATAATTTATTTAAGCAGAAGTAGTAATTTTAAAAGTGCTTCAACAGCTAAGGTCATTTCTCACGTGACTTCTCCTGGATTCGAATCTTGTGTTAGATTTGAAAATATAAAACTAATTATTTTTGTTAGTTAACATCAGATGCAGAAGATTGTGTGTGACGTATGAAAATTATGTCATTTTCTTTAGAAAATTATAAAAAGGACCATAAAATATCGTATTATACCATTTTATAAATTTACTACTTATTTATCCTTCTAGAATGCATGTTTAATTACATTACAGATATCAGAACATCCATATTTATGTATTCCATTAAAACACTACAGCATTTAAAACTGCAAAAGAGTTAGAGAAATTATGTATTTTCACTACTTTTAACTGATATTTCTTCCTAGTTTAGCTACATTCAAGTCACTTGTCAAGGTTCATACATATGGAGACATTCAAAATATAAACTGACATCCCAAGTTATCTGTTTGTTTCGACTCGATTTTGTTTACCTTTTACTCTTAATCCCGCTTTTATTTTTCTCTCTTACCTCACTTTTCCTGCTTACACTTTCGTAAACGTCTTTCACCATTCTTTTCACTTTACCTTCTCATCCACGAAATGTTCAATTAACCTTCGTTCCTCCATATCCATCCTTTGTACGAAAATCCAGCTCAGAGAAGAAGGTCGTATTTGTCCCATAACCTCAACAAATCAGATTTTTCTTCCGAGATCTCGGATAAGTTTTTCGAGAGGTTTTTAATGACTTCCATAAAGTGATTTTTCTTCGAATAAGAGAGCGATCCCGTGAGAAATTACCTCCTCCGTGGCCTACTTTGCGATCGCCGCTTTCAAGATACTCTCTTCTTACTCCCCGAAGAGTGTAATGCATCTCTAGAGGTATGTCTGACGTAACGTCGAACGGTGAATTTGCATGCAGAATGATAGACAATGGCTGTGATGTTTACATCGAAAAAAGAGGAGATGCTGTGGCTAAGAGAATGCAAGGATACCAGCCAGGAATGAGGAGCACATAGTCTTTGAAAAAGTTTCTGCGGGGTGGGAGGGGCTGCTGGTTGTAGCTTTAGAATGAAAACTTACATATCGTTAGGACTGTCTGTCTATGAAGTCACTGGAGTTTTATCGTTTCTTTGTGTTGCGTATTTTGTCTCATTGCTAATCGATGACTTTAAAGGTCTTTATTAAGGCGAGATTGAGACTAAAAAGTCTCTTCAACCATCTAACCTCTTGTCAATGATATTGATATAATCATAAGTAATGTAGGTGTAAATATAAATACATGGGTGGTCTGAAAAGTTTCCGACATTTCGCCATTTCTCTACATGTTTTCTGAAAGTTTCTGAAAATTTTCTGAAGATTTCTGAAAAATCTGGGGTCGGAAACTTTTCAGATCATCCTCGTAGAGTGGTAAAGCCTTTGAAGGAGTGGATGTAAAGAAAAGTAAATTGTTATCTTAGGAAAAAAGATCCACTGCAGGAAAACACCCACAAAGGAAGAGGATGTGAAAAACCTGCGCAAATCTACTGATACTACAAGCTAAAAGATCAAATGGAAAGCTGTGTAGCTGTGTATGAGTAAATAACAAATGCAAATGATATGACATAAGTTACATAAAATGAAACCAATAAATAGACAATTATTTTATCGCCTACAATGAAAAATCACTAAAGAGACTTATATACTCTATACTATAATGCACTATACATTTACCATCAGTATATTATTAATCTACGATGTATCTTACCTTTAAGGGCATCATTAATCCTGAAGATGACCAAAGGGTTCATACTATGGTAGTTTGTTAAAATATTGGTGGTAAAGTTATATATGATCTCTAATCATTTTTGATGATAATGTCAGCAAATGATAAAGCAAACCGGAGATATATTATCTCCATCCTTTACCCAAAGACGAAAGAAAAATCATAATACACTGATTCCTACTAATAATTAGTCTTAACTGCTAACTAAATTTTACTGATGTTATGATAAAAACTTCAAGAATATCATTCCTAGAAACGAAAATTCTAATCATTATAGCTGCTCTGAAGTGACTGATCACCTCTGTGTAACTCTTAGACAGCTTCCACTATTCGTGCCTGATAGATGTGGCGTGTGGCAGGGGGTGTTCAGCCAACTTTCTAAGGGAACGAGCTGAGAAATGACGTTAATTATTCGTATTTGAGCACCCGCTGTAAATTCCATCTCAGCCTCGCCCACGAACTGTCGCGAGATATTAAGGCTGAAGCGGTAACTGTAAGTGCAGAGGAAGTTTGCAAAATGTTTAAACATGGAGACTTTTCCAGATCCAATCCCTTCCCAATGGAGAGAAATTGCATAAGTTATTCCCTCCCCGGGAGATATATCATTTGGAATTCACGTTTCTTTGGAAAGGGGTTAGAGCTCAATGGATTCTTGAATGCTTCATATCTCGAGAACTAGGCCAGCGAGCACCAGAGTCATAAACGGGGATCGAAAAACTGCAATGAAGAAAGGTATCAGACTTTCTTATTATCTCCCAGTCGAATTCGAACTCGGCAAGAAGAGAAAAAGAGGCCGTAATTGGTTTTCTCGGCGATTCCAAGGATGTGGAAAGCTGGGAGAGGGGGAACGCCACTTCCTCATGAATGTATTTTATATTCGAATCTTAAGATTTAATGATTTGGCTGAGGGACCTTGAATACTTTTCGAACTCTATTTCGTCTTGAAATTGCGATTTTTTCCTAAGATCTAATGTAGGTTATTTGAAATATTTGCCGATATTTCGAAGTGAATGATTAATTTTGCGATTATTGCCGATGAGGCTGATATTATTGTCTGTCATTATTGTCTGTAGATGTATTGGCTATTGTTGAATCATTGTTATTCTTTCAGTATTGTTTCCGATGAGACAGATGTCGTTGCTATGAGACCATTGTTGGCTATGATTGGTCTTCTTTTCTATTACTGCAAGTCAGCCATTGGCCTTAATTGCCATCGTTGATTGTCATTTGCGTTTCTTTTCAGATTAGACTTAAATTGTTGACTATCAGTCTTCTTACGAGATTGTCGTTGATGAGAATTTCATTGTTTACTAACGGCTAGCAATGAGGCTGGCATAATTGAAAGGCATTGCTCTATTTGTACGGTTGAAGCCATTGTTAAACCTACCGCCGACTTTCATTGTGATTTTTGCTATCATTTTCTATGAGATTGTCATTGTTTATTTTGCTTGAAACTATAGTTCTTGCGCATTTACCCGTAGGCAATATATAGGCAAAAATATAATGCTATTTTTCCTTCATTTCTGTGTAGGCCAACCTAAATATGTAAAAATTATGTACCGTATATAATGCTACCTGTACATACAAAAGTACCTACGCCCATATCATCCAGGGTATGCATTTTACAAAATAAACCAATAATTTTAAAGAAATAACTAAAATCAGATATCACACTCATTGCTTTCATCAAAAAGTGGGCGTGCGCATTTTTCAAAATTTCAGAAAAATTATTATTTATTTTAATAATTAAATTTGTTACCATAGACGCACATTATGTTTTCATTGAAAATAAACAAATTCAAATTAACTCCTCCTGATTTATTTTCTTTTTTCATTGCTTTCTGGATATTTTGCTAATAAATTAGCCTGGTTTAACATGATTTTCAATTAGTATCTAAATAAATTTCACACGGTAATAATCAATGATAATTTATCCATTTTATAATCTCCTGTTATACCGGTTGTTAGAAATGCATCATTAAGTTGATGTCCAGTAAAATCTGTATTCCACATTGTCAGAAGTGCAGCTGTTTTTTATTTATTTAATTAATTCAACAAAGGTGCGCTACACCTGACTAAGGTCTGTTGACAGAACGTCAATAGCACAGAATTTTATCACAAAATATTATAAAATTCATTATCATAACCGCTCGGAGCTCACCGTATAAAAATAAGGAATAAACAAGTAGTGCTGAAGTGACAAGAAAAACAAAAAATATTAAAAAAAATTAACTATGCAATATGTAAATCTGAACTAATTTTTCTATTGCCAAAATTAGCCCCGTACATTTTACCTTTAGAAGAGAAAAAATATACCGTAGAAAAAGACAAAAAAGAAAAACTTCTTACATAATTACAGAAACATGATTACACATCTTCAATAATGACAAAAATGTTTCAAAATGTAAGAAGAATCATTTTTTCACGTATTACCTTATAGGGGGCAGGGGTTAATTAATATAATTAATGTTGCTTGTGATTGAATGTGTATTGTTTCTGTGGGAGTGTTTGTGTTATATCTTTTCAGGGAACAAGTGTTGTAGTAGTAGAACTGTATTTGAGGTTTTTTTTCTTTTTTTTAAAGGAATTAGAAATGGAGTTGGGAAATGTGCTGCACTGGATTGTTGTATCTTGTAAAGTAATTGTATTTAATTTTGTGAGGGCATTATATAGTTTATTATTAGTTGTTTAATTGATGTTTGTCAAAAATTAATGTAATTGTTGCCATCAGACAAGCAGTCTATCTGCAACAATGTAGTTAATAGTAATAATAACAATAATAATAACGACAACTATATTAATAATAATTAATTTTTATAATAATAATTCTTTATTTCACTTTGTCACAAAATACAATAATAATAATAATAAGAATTTTTTTTCATTATAAACTTTAAGGTCCCCCTGAGCCAGAGAAAGGCTCGTCAGGAGGTTCCAGGTTAGCATAATAATAATTTGAATTAAATGAACAAAAACAAACGAAAAAATAAATTATTATCGAACATGAAACAATTTTTAAAGTTTGATGTTAACATATTAGCTTAAGAGTTAATCCCATTCATTCAGACTCTGAATCTCAACGAGGCATTCCTTCGTTTTGGAGAACAATTTCCCGGGTAAAGAAACAAAGCAAAGAATGGAGAATCCTCCAAAGGCAAAGATGAATGCTTTTTACAGTAGAAAAGGTGTCCGTCAGACCCAGAATGATGACGTCGCGAGATCGCAAACCGCATTCGGGAATCTAACTTCATTTCTAAGGTCAAACAAAGTCACTCGGCGATAAGTTGGTGAGGAATCGAGCAAATATTGACTCGGTTGCGCTTCAGAAGTAATAGGGAAAGTGCTTCTCAGATTCCATCAGCGGGCGGACAACTTTAAGTTTTCGTCTTTTCATTCGTATTAGATCAACAGGATGGACCAAGTCTGCTCCCTTACCTTTGAAGATTTATAATTACACCGCGGAACTCAATTTGAGAAGCGTGATGGTTTCAGGTGATACTAGGTGTAACTTCGTCTTGTATTTCCTCTCTCCTGGTTCGTGAGCTCTAATTCCTTCACAGAACTATCTATTTTCATAGCTAACACCTTTATGTTATTCAGCTATTTTAGTCCTATTTGACTTTTCCCTTGCATCCTACATTTATGCTCACTTGAATTGTGTATCTTCCCTCAATACCTCATATATATCTTGAAATTGTTTTATAGTACTCACTAATAATCCGTTATTTTCATTGGTGATATTGTTAATTTTCAAATATTTGTTATTTTATTTTCGAATATTTAGACTTTTTTAGTGATTTATTATTTATTTTATCAATGGCCAATGACAATGTTGGAATAAATTATCAATCTTAAATATTTGTTTTGCATCCCTTTCTGTTCTTCTTGCCATATTATATCCGTTACATATTTTGTAGTAATTTTTTTCTTTTTAGTTTATAACCTTTATTTCCTGGTTATCATTATTGTTTCTTTTATTTAAGCATATCTCTTTTTGTGTTTGCAGACTAAGTTTAAGCTTAAAGTGTAAATTTACAGTTTAAGTGTAAAGTATACATTTATTGCTTCTTTCTTTAGCCTGCCTGCTTCTTCCGTATAATTTTTGTTTCTTTCCATCTAAATGTTTCGCATATTTTTCATACCCCCTTCGTGAGGGTGTTTTCCTCTCATGGGGTATTTTTCCTAAAGAATTTTATTCCTTAATTCCTAAGGTGTCTCTCCTAGCACAGGATTTTGTACCCACGAATTAATTTTCCTCTGAGTATTTTTTCTTCATTAACATTCTTCTTAACACTTCATGAATTAATTTTCGATTGGTTAGGTGTAAGAAGAGATTTTTTAGTCCCTATCTCGCCCATATGACGTTTTTATTTTTATCCTTTACTTGTATTTTATTCCCTTAATTTAGTTCTTCTTTCATTTAGTTCTCCCCACCGCAACTTATTTGCCTACCGCTAGAGATAGTGATCCTCATAATAATGCTACATTAGTGTTACTACGAATATTTGGGTGTTTGCGAAGTAGCTGTAATATTTTTGCACCTCATGTTGACAAATGTGAAAATCTTCACGGCAACAATATTGATGCATGAAAATTTTTATTTTATTTTAGCAAATGATTTATTCTATTCGTGAACCTTAACCTGAAGCTTACATCCTCAATAGGCTCCAACTGCAATTGAATTCATATTGCCAATTTGATAATCTTTCAGGAACACTTACAAAAGCCATAACTTGTAAAAGTTCTACAAAATGTTTTTAATTTAAATTTTATGGAATTTATACAAATTTTGGTTTTTGCAAGTGTTTCTATAATGAAGTTCCACCAAGTATCTTTTGAGAAGATTTCTTTGACGACTTTTCGGAATATTTAAAGGGAAAAATGCTGGATATATGTTAATTTCCAAAATATAAGATAAAATATATACTTATCAGATCCACAAATTACCATGTATAAAACTATCGATATCCAACAGCTATAATTCGTCATTGACAATATACAGTTGGACATATAAAGGGCACCATTACCTTCAGTAGCATAAGGACTCATCAAAACTGAATTAAACTTTGCGTGCAATGTCTTCTCACGTCTTTATTTATCACTACGGATCTCGGGGAGGAGATAGTTGATATTGTTATACCAGTGAGTAGCATACGTGATCTTCGAGACAAAACGACGAAGCGTTACAGGGAAATAGTAGCCAGGACAGATAGTTATTTCTGGTCATTTTTTCCGCGAAGTATTAGAGAAGCCAACAGCAGTCAAAGGTAGATAGGGTTTTCGGTGTTTCACACCCCCTGCCATGCGCCAGTGGCGGTTAGCAGGGTCTTTATGTAAATGTAAAGCTCTTATGCAGCAATTGTACATGTGATACCGTTAATAATATAAATCGTTTGAAATAAATCGCAGATTAACCTGGCCTGAAATTTAAACAAGAGATTTCAATGCCCAAAAATGTGCAATGCGTAACAATGCTCGATTCGTTGTAACCACGGCGACATTAGTTGCCTCGGGGAATGCCTCCGTCATTTTTGACGTGAGCGGATTCAATAAAGCGAACCTGTGTAAGGCAGTGCGAACATGAAGTCGGACGCTGCCGTTATCCATTCGATATTCTTACGGTGGTTTTATTGGAAAAGCATTATGTGAGCTTCGGAAAGAAGGATTCCTCCAGAATGAGAAGCATTTCTTGAAAGAAATTCAATGCACAAAAGAGGGAAGAGATAATCTCCAGCCGTGACACATCCCGGTGGTCCCTCGTCATCTGCCACACGTACGATATCCATTCCTAGGAATCTGACGTTAGACCGCTGTCCTGCATAAAGGATAGGATTCGCATTCACCAAGGGATTTCGAAGAAGTGTACAGAAATGTCGAAATGATCACAGGAGAATTCTTTGTACAAAATATTTCTGCAGCAATATATAGACCAGGGGATGATTGGTAACATTCTTATCTGTAAAATTAATTAATAAATCAATGAACGATAAAAACCGACCCTTTTGCATTATGGTAAAATTGTGACTATTACATATCCTTATTTTTATACCGAAATTATACTCTTAAAAGACTCGAAAATGCTCTCATAAGAAATGCACGTAAAGTTCGCCATCATGAACTGCAGACTTTTTTTCTTATGAGGAATAAAATGAGATATAACTATCATAGAAAATCTAGAATAGTACCAAAAGAACGGAAACTGAACAGAGAATCTTATTATGGTCGAACAGTAACGTTTTCAATTCGAAATTGCAAGGAATCTGACAAAAAAACTGCAAATTTTGTGGTTGGATCACATTTTTACGATGATATGAAAGCTCAAGCATGAATGAAACTTAATACATGTTCATTAATTGTCATGAATGTTTTAGAAATGGCAATTCTTAAGGGCTTTCCTCATCAGTTTATGTGAAAACATTCTCCATCGAGAGAATTGATTTACATTAATTATATTTATGGTGTATATGTAGTAGTAAGCTATCTCTATTCACTGCAAGTTGACCTAATTTATTAAGAAAAGGACTTTTTTATACTGGAGTGAAATTATACGATAAACTGCCACGTTTCTTAGAGTATTTTGTGGGTAATAAATTGTGCTTGAGGAAAAATTGTTGGAATAAAATTATTGAAATAAAAGCTTATATAGTTTGTTAATAAAGGGTCCTTTTACTTTGTAAATGTTTCAGACCTTTTTTTTTGTCAACATTCTTTCTTCTAGTTATAAGGAAAGAAACATACAATTCATTATTGATATAATTTCATTATTGACCCGTTAAAATTGTACATGAGAGAGCAACTTCACTGTGTTTGCAAAACTATTAGTTAGAGTGGAAGGTGAAAATGATGTATAGTGGTAATAAAATGTATCTAAACAAGGAATGGGTTTTAGACGATTTTGCACGAGATGGCGTGCACCCAGGAAAAATCCCAAGGAAGAATAGACTTGAAAAAAGTCCGCCGGGACCGGGAATCGAACACGGGTCTCCCAATTGACGGTCGGGTGCTCTGTTCGTTGAGTTATCCCGCCGGAACATTTTCTCAAGCTATTCGGGATAAAGAATTATTGCTGTTTTATGTTGAATATATGCTACATGGTAATTTATGGATATGCAAATATATCTAAACATTACAGGCAGTATTTCCAAAAGTTGGTCAGTTTCAAGATTGAGAACCGAATATTAGATGTAACCCTGTTGTGCTAGAAAACAAGCTATGGAATTTACGCATTTCATTACCAAATTTTTCAGTGAGCATTTTCACGGAATTTCATTTAAATCCTACGTATGTGAGAAAATCGTTTTCTGCAGATTTCTTGACCCCCCCCTTGGGCGAGGGAAATATTGAATTTTGGGTTTCGTGAGACCTTATCCCCGAAACACTTTGAAGGGTTATTGACCCTTTTCTTCCCGAGGAACTCATGCGTCCAACGTCTTAGGGATGAATGCTTACGGATTCCTGAGGCATTTCGACGTCGGATGCGTAGATAGTCATTTGTTTGGGTCTTCCAAGTGTGAGAGGGATTGTAAGCGCTCCACGGGAGTGAGCGGCGATTATCTCAATCGGAGCAGCAACAATTTGGCGAAAAGAATGAGATTAAGGCCTCTTCTTACCATGTATCTATGTGCTAAGAGTTGCGTGCGAGGACTGAACCTTGTGGGATTCCCGTATGGTAGTGGTGGGCTCCACCGATACTTTCTTGCAATCGTCACTACTCGTTACTTTTCCAGCAGACACTCGTTACTTTTGAGTACTTATATTGGTACTTCTCTGCGATGATCCAGATCGAGTTGATCGTTGGATGCGTAGTTATGTAGGTGTTTAATCGTTAACCATTCACTGTCCGGATTTTGGTGGTCATCGAGTGAGTGGTTACGTATTCGGTATCCGTATTCGGTAACCTTTATAAATTTCAGGGTAAGCTGATTTCTACATTAACTCCGAAGTATGGTAGGTCATCACATGTTTGATTTCCTTCTTAAATTAAGTATCTAATGTAATTGAATTAAATATTGATTTAATTATAGGCTGTCGAAAAAACTTTTTTTAAATACTACTACTGAATATTTGTTGTTTTTTTAATGAATGCAGTCATAGTTATGCCGTATCCTCTGTATATTATTTTTTTGTAATACAATGAGTAATTATTTTCATATATTGTAAAAAGATTGCAGCCAAGATCCTCTTGAGTAATGAACCATCGGGTCGAAAAATTGATTAAAAATTTGCATTCATTTACCATCTTTTTATTTTCATATCTATTAACAAAACACCCTGTACGTCATCCGATATCCATATCTTCATGCGTACCCCTCACCCCACCTTTCGGCGTATGGCAGTGGATGCGTGCACAATGACTTTACATTCCTCATTGATTAATTTCTCGTATAGATCTCGGAAAAAATTGTATTTGCATCGGCTGGTTCTAGCATCTATTTCTCTAATCTTCCATGTAATATCAGAACGGCTTATATAACAAGGAGAACACATAGTGATGGCTGTATATTCTACTAACGTGCTTTCTCCGAATTTATTATGTAAATTGAATCTTTTACTAAACTTTCTTCCTTCTAAATACGACGGTTTCCATGGAAATGGACATGTTCCTTTCACCGACTATTAAACAACTAGACATTTTTAAAACAGTGAGGCAAATGAAACCGTGTTTTAGTGTATTTAAATGATGACACCACTCAAGTCCATCCTAATGGTTTTCCCCCAATGAAAAGAGATTCCCCAACCCCTTGAATATCTTATACAGATGATGATCTCTTATCTTAAAAGTTCTGAGATAAGGGATAAGTTGCGGCGAAACATTTGGGCCGTCGCGTATCGAAATCAAGGGTCGCCCTGACTCCTCAGCATCCGCTGTACCACTCTCTCTCCTCCCCTAGCAACCCCTTAAGTCATTACAGCTTCTAGTAGAGCATTATTCCACTCCCTCTTCTCTCCATATTTTTCCACCCTTCTCCACTCCATAATGTCATTCAGTCCTGTACATTTTCATCATTCACAACCTCTTCAGGAGCTGGTGATAGCGGACGTAGATGGAACATTAAATTTTACATTTTAAATACCTCACGGCTTGAATCCATCCCTCAGCTTCGTCAACCAAGAGGAGAGGAAACATTTCAGCCGTTTTATGGCCATTATGATTTTGTCTTTCTTGAAATTTTAAAGTCCGTCTGTATATTCTGTAAATGGAGAATACTTATGCTAGTGCATTTTACATTTACATGTACATTTTTCTCTTGCCTGCGACGAAAGAATCAGATGTTGCTGAAACTAAATTCATAATCGTGCATAATCACATAACAATATTGAAAAGAAAATGCATAATGGTTCGCCTAAACTGTAACTTTGTTTGAGAGTTTTTTTACCGTAATATCTACATCTTGCTTTTTTCCTTCAATTATTTTTTAACTTTTGTTTACATCTTGAGTTGTATTCATATATTTTATACACATCTTCTGCTTGAAATTATCTTTCTGTTCTCTTAATTTCATGCAAGACGACTTTCTCTGCATTGGCCGTTAGCTGAAAGAATTCTTCCTCAATCTACTCTTTCCTGGTTTGCTAAAATTACAATATTATTATAACTATATTGTTATGCGGTAGAGAGACAAAAATAGATCTAACCCATGTATGTCAAATTATTTTACCCCACTACACACTGGGGGTTGTAAATTTATTTTGCAGCAAATCAACGAAATTTAATTTTGGGTTCGCTATTAAATAAAAAAGACTGTGTGTTCGACGAATGCTAAATTTTGTAATGATTCAAGAATGATCATTCCCAAAAGTTTGAGATTCACGAAGTTTAGGAGTGCGTTCCTTTATAAAAGTTGTGGTGTATACACTCAATAATTCAGTTGAACGAAGAATCAGCAGGTATCCAATAAATTTATGCTCAGACAATGAGTAAATATTTATTATATACAACCATTAATGCCACTCATAAACCGAATAATCACTAATGGTACCAGACTGATGAAATTTGCAAGCATCATTAGCTGTGTGGTGAACTTATTTCTACACTTGTGCAATCTTATAGCGCAAAGAATGTACAAACGAACCGCAAAATATACAAGATAACGCATCGAAAATACAGTCAGACTCTTCGCGGCATACAAGCCTTATCTTGCGGCACACTTACTTCCTCTAGCGGCACACTTACCATCTCTAGAGACACACATATCACATTTAGCGCCACAATTACAACCTCTAGCGGCACACTTACTTCCTCTAGCGGCACACTTACCATCTCTTGAGACACACATATCACATTTAGCGCCACAATTACAACCTCTAGCGGCACACTTACTTCCTCTAGCGGCACACTTACCATCTCTAGAGACACACATATCACATTTAGCGCCACAATTACAACCTCTAGCGGCACACTTACTATCTCTAGCGGAACACTTACAACCTCTAGCGGCACACTTACCATCTCTAGAGATATCATATCTCATGAGACACATATCACATTTAGCGGCACAATTACAACCTCTAGCGGCACACTTATCACCTCTCGCGGTACACCATCTCTCGAGGGCCACAAATGTGAACATTGGCCTATCCAATTTACCCATCCATCAATTAAACTGTTCTAATATCCGCGGCACGTCACTTAAACAACGACCCGGTGGCCCTACAACCTCCAGTTTAACAGTAGGTCACACCCGCGGAATTAAAGCCTGATAAAGAAGGAAAAAAGGCGTGTTATGGGCATTCGTTCGGTCGTTCCAACGGCAGGAAAACAGCTGTCATGAAAACGCAAAGACAGGGTGTAATTGGAGGGCGTCGGAACTCGATGGCATCTTCTTGTCCATTCGACAGCGAAAAGTATGCGTTAATTGGCAATCGTATCGGTCTGCCCTAATTAAACGTAGAACGCTTCTCAAATGAACGGATTTCGGTTTGTTTCGCCAAAGAGATCCTAAAAGAGTGTGCGAGAGGTACTTTACTGTGGTAATTGGGCGAGGAAGGACGGAAGGTTTGTCAAATAATGCGCTTCGGAAATTTAACGACGCGATTTATCGGATCCGAAAGCAAATCGTTACCGCGGAATGAGACCGTTTGCAGGAATAATGCGGAAAAATTTTTCGAACTAGGTCAATGTTTTTGATGTGGGGCTTTTTAAAGAGGTATCCCTAACAAGGGAACCTGGTTTGGTGATCAGAGATGGATGAAAGAAGAAATTAATCTTGATTATTTCTATGCACAAATTATTTTATTTTTTTCTTCCTATTATCATTTTAATATAAATTTGTAACTTTACGAAACTTAGAGGGTGGTCTGAAAGGTTTCCGACCCCAGATTTTTCAGAAATCTTCAGAAAATTTTCAGAAATGTTCAGAAAACATGTCGAGAAATGGCGAAATGTCGAAAACCTTTCAGACCACCCATGTAAATATGTAATGATTTGTTATTTTCTGTCTTGTACGATATTATTGGTATGTCTTCTTGTATTTAAAAATCTGTTTTTATGTTATTTCACCACTAAACTTAGTTTTCCTACCTGTGGGTTTCGCAGGTTTTTCACACCCCTCTTCTTGAGGGTATTTTCCTGCAGTGGAAATTTTTTTCCTAAGCATTCAGCTTAGGATTTTAAGTCCACGAAGTAGTCTTCTGTGTACTGTTTCTTCAAGCCATCTCTTTATTTAATTTATATGACGAAGGGTTGGATGTAAGAAGAGACTTTATAGTCTCAATCTCGCCCTAAATAATAATATATTACTAATTACTATTCATGAATATGGTTCTGGCTACCTCATATCTTAATGCCACCGTAACAACTCGAGGATCTCAGTAATATTTTCCCTAGTTCTGTTTTAGCTACGTAAATTCACAATCTTTTGAGAGAAAATTATTGTAATTTAATGTTTGAATACCACTCATATGTGAACTTCTTACATCTGCTTTGAAGTACCCTCTTCGATTCAGTCACTTATCTTTTCCTTATTCCACTATGATTTTTACTATTTATTTTACTCATATTCGCCCTAAACATTCTCTCTCCATCATTACTGGCCCTTTTCTTGCTTCTTATTGCCGTAATGCAAACTAATTATGTAACACAAACTGAGTTAGTATACTATATTAGTAGTAGGTTCGAGAAAATCTCCAGTAGCCGAATACGTCAGGGAATCGTCAGGCCTCTTCCCCGAAAAGGGAAAATAAGCAGTAAATTACCAACCTTCTAAGAATCACCCAATTCACATTTCGGTAGTATGTTCTCAGGGGGAGTAAATGCTGGATGAAAAAAAAATTTCATTCTGCATTTACCCCCCCTGAGGATGGTAGAGTAGCTAAATTATTCCATATTTCCTCCCTTACTTTTTCATGACAAAGCAAAACTGTCTCCTTTTGAAAATTCTTCAGATTAAATACTTCTACTTGGCTGCAAGTTTGTCCCTTCTATTTTTTTTTATCGTAGTTCTTCACAGAGTAGAAGTAGTGAAAACACAGAGAACCCCTTCAAGAAGACTATCACTTTTTTACCATTCAAATTATATAGGCCTAGACTCGCCTGTATTCCTATGGGAAAATGCATTCGCTATTATTTAATCGCTTCAGTCGTCAAGGGAACTGGTAGTTTACGCCCAAAAAATTGTGAAATTTTTTGTGTTTTAAGTCCAAATACAGGCAATTTCGAATTCGACATAGTATTAGTCCATCAAAATAAGAATTTTTATCAATTTAATTTCTTTCGTTACTTGTCTCGATTTCTTGGGATTATTATTTTCAAGTTAACCGAGGTAAAGAAAAGAAGTCTCCAATCGATCTACTTGAACTTAACGTGCATTTCTTATCAGAGTATTTTAGAATGAATTAAAGTCGAACTCATGATACTTTGGGCAAAAAGATATCTTAAGTTATAGGCCATTGGTCCTCTGGTAAGTACCTAAATTTTTCTATTCTTTTTCATCGGAATTTACGTAGAATTTAATTCCAAATTTTTCCTCAATATATATATCTTGATAAGGATTATGATGAATTCCTATTCTATTTTATCGGAAACTACTGGGAGTTTATTTCCAAATTGTTCTTCAATATGTATCTTAATGAGAATTATCGGCATCGGTTGGAAGAATACATAAATTAATAAATATTTAAATATTTATAGACGGCGATTCTTAAAGGGATAGTAGATGTATTCATCCCACAGTTTCCTCAATCTATATCTTAATGATAATTATTGGGATCGGATCGATGCATACATAAATTTACAAATATTTAAATATATATAGACGGCGATTCTTATGATGATGGTAGATATATACATCCCACTCACTGTACACGCATATATATTTATGTACATACTTTTTCAAGGCTTTTGTGAACGTCTCAAGCTTGAGATGAAAGGACAGAATTAAAGCACGGAGCAATTTAGCGAATGCGTCTTAAGAAAGACGTGAAAATGGAAGGAAAGAGATGAGGGACAAAAGGAGAGCTTAATCTCGCAGAAAAGGTATTACATTTTCTCGGGAGGGAGGGAAAGTGAGGCGATGAAAGAGATAATGGGGAAGAGAAAAATGTATGAAGAGGAGAAGAGAAAGTCAGGCCGATGAAGCCTTCTCCTCAAACGCGCCTTCATCTTTTATTTATCATTTTCAGCTCGTTTCCGAAAGAAAAAAAGAAAGATTTTTGCTATCACAGCTCCGGAGAGTAAGCACTGCGGTGGAATATCTTTAACAAAGGGAGGATGGCCTGGATAGGATGGAGTTTCTGCTGCAATTTTGCAACTGTAACTATGATACTGTTCTATTTGGTGCATGTTAAAGACGAGCCTAATTAAGTAACTTCTGATGGTACGTGTATACTATGTTATCTCAGTAATAATCACCGTTGTGTATATATTTACATCTTTATGTATTTACATATTTATGAAGTTACATATATAAATGTATTTAAATATTTTAATCTCATATAATGTAACTATGATACTGTCTTATTTGGTGCATGTTAAAGACGAGCCTAATTAAGTAACTTCTGATGGTATGTTTTGAGTAAACTATACTATATGATACTATATTAATTCAGTAAAAATCACCGTTGTGTTTATATTTATATCTTTGTGTATTTACATATATATGAAATTACCTATTTATGTATTTAAATACTTTAATCTCGTATAATATTCACCGTCGTGCATATATCAATATATTATTATATTTTATCTGATGGCAGTAACACCCGTAAGAAATACGTGGGAGAAATATTTGAACATTAATTTTTTGCATTACCCGACGTGATAGGATTATAAAATTTTGGTTGTTGTTAAAAGTCTAATGGAGTATTAGATATTGCTATTTGTCTGTCCAAATTATCCTTGGTTCAACTCTGGATTGCTTGAAAATATTATTATATGAATTGCACGCAAATTTCGTGTGACCGATTGCAGACGATTTTTTGAGAATTAAATTAGAAACAATGATCCTACAAAATCTAGACGGCAATCATTTAAATAAATATTCTTATTTTGGTCGTGGAATATTGTGTTAGAATCGATATTGAGAAAATTCGTACAGTAAAATTAAAAATTCATAAGATTTTTCGGGTATTTCGGTTAATTACCCGTCACCCTGACAATAGAGGCGATTTTAAAAATCCGAGCTCATGTTTTTTCCCGAAAGTATACGCGGGGAATAAATAAAATAGATGGTATGAATATGACGACCTTTACGCAAAGGAAAACATTTGGAAATCAATTTCACCTACTTCCCGATAATATAAGTATGGATTTTTTGTAGTTTCAGTTTCTATCATGAAGGATATTTAGAATTGGAGAACGTTTAATCTAAATTTAGATTATTCAGGATCTTTGGTATGCAATATTAGTTTTGTATTTATAAATTGAATTTATTTATTACGTATTTTTTGACGTGGGAAGTAACTATTCCATTGTTATGATCATCGTCATGGGTAACTTTATTATTCCTATGGTAGTTATTTCCATCAGAACTACAAGTAGAGTTAATTTTGCTTTAGTTCACAAACATTTTTCCAAACGTGAAATTTAATTAAAATCAACGACCGTATTGGGATGGGATCCACAGAAAATGAAATTAACATTGTCATGTGTATCGTAGAATATTGCTTTCCATTCCAAATTACGAAAACTATAATACAGTGACATTTCTCTTAAGCTCGGCATAAACCAGCCGACGGATTAACTGACCTTCCAGATATATCTAAAACGGCCTATACATGTAGAAAGAAGCTATGCAATATGGTTTCAGTATTCATGCACTCTTTTCCATGAATTATTTAGCCCAGAATATAGATATTAGACATTCAACGATTCACTTAATTTGATAATATAGAAAAATATTGCAAACCTTTAGTGAAACTGTCTTAACTTTTTTGTTGCAGAAATGCTACATTTTTCTTCTATTCTAGGTTGGTAAAACCATGCGAAAAATCTGAACTGCTCCATAATACAGAAATTCCCAGCAAGGTCATATTTTCCATAATATACTGTCGCTCTGTATGAAAATTAATTCAAAGAACTTTCCAGCATGACAGTGACAACATTCAAAAAAGGGGGCCAAAAAATATCAAGAGGCGGCGTCTTTATTATGACCGGCTTTATGATGGGCTTAAGGAAATCTGGAAAACTTAAACCATAGGAAGTGCATTAAAATTATTTTTTAGCAGTCTTCTTTTCTTTCACGAATCGAAATTCTGATCAATAGTAGTGCAATATCTCAATATTGGACGAATTTGGATTGAAATTTTATTTGCCTAAGAAAAGAAGACCGGGTCAAAAGTAAGGATATTCTGTGAAAATTTTTAAAAGTATAATGGATACAAAAGTAGCACAAGGTTCATGATATGTCTGAAACTTACATTGGACACCATAAAAAACAGGAAAACAATTAAAATACAATATAAAATTTAAAAATGTATATAATATAACAAGACTATACTTCTTCCAACGACATGAAGAGACCACATTAATCTTAAGGCACCGTGTATTCCTTGCGGGAGAATTGCGCGCGCTGTCCGTACTGTTCCATCAGGAATCAATTTTACTCTATGCTGAAATATATGAATATCCTTTAAAATATTTATAATTACCTCCATGGCTATTTTAAGACCATCCCGATGTGAGAGAAACTGAATTAATGACTCCACAAAATTTTGCATTACATTTCACAAATATATTTCAGCTTTAGTATCGATCATTAATTACTCTTGCAATATCAGATGTAAAGTTCTCAAATTCTGATGAAATTTTAATTGATTTAAATTTTTATGTGATTGTGTGATTTATATACAGATAACATACTTATTACTTGTGAGTGATTTATATACAGATAACATAGTTATTTGAATTAATGACTTCCACCACTATTATAAGGACATTCCGATGTGAAAGAAACTAAACAAATATTACTGCGAAATTTTACATTACATTTCGTAAATAGATTTTTCTGCTTTGGTATCGATTATTACTCTTGCAACATCAAATGTAAGGATTTCAAATTTTGGTAAAATATTATTTGACTTAAATATTTTTCAGATAGATTTGTATTCCTATTTCATACTTAATTATTTAAAATTTATCAAATTTAAATCAAATTATTTTAAGTAATTAAGTATGAAATAGGTATATAAATCACTCTGATAAATATTTAAGTCAAATAATATTTCGCTAGAATTCAAGAACCTTACATATGATGTTGCAAAGTAATGAACTATATTTTTTGGAGAATAAATAATTAAAATTAAAATTTACATTCTACAAATATATTCCTTTAATGTCGTTCATTACTTTTGCAACATCAGACGTAAAAATCACCCGCCTCAACCAACTAAAAACCCGCGATAAACTTCAGCTTGTATTTTCCTCTCCAACGGCATTTCAAGGGGACAAAACTTCCATCGAGAGCCTCTCTACCACGTTTTTTTAATCCAGTTATTCCGTGCGACTCTTGAAACCTACCGAAATATAAATTCATAGAATTGCGAGCTAAAATGGGGCGCAATTTTTCCGCCGTGCAGAGGACGTTTTACTCCGCCACCAGTTGATATTCGGACCGCCAGATGGCTTCTTTTTATCCCCTCCGTCCGATATATTTTCTGACCAAACTAGGTCAATCCCGAAACCTCAGATAGAGCGGCTTTTATCTCGGAATCGGATTGTCAATTTGAATGCAACCTCCGAAAAAAGGAAATTCCTCCGGCGAGAATGTATGTAAAGACATCTTCAAACGGCGTCCTTATGAAATGCGCTCCCGCTGAAGTTATCCAAATTATGAAACAGTTTGTGGATTAATGCGGATCTTGTAGCTAAGAGAGAGTCCGTTTTGGAAGAGCATGACTGGTGAAGGTGAATTATTTACTTTTCTAACGGGAAGTGGGGTTCAAATTGACCTCTCGCCATTAATTTCTTAGTTGTTTTCCTTAAATGTTTCTCTGTTGCTATGACGTTTCATCTGTATACAGTTAAACCCGGTTATGATGTTTTTCAGAGAACCAAGCCAAAACCGGTTATAATAGGGATAGCGTTATAACAGGGTTGTAGTTTTTTCCTTTAATTTTTCTCTATAACTTTGACGTTTCATCTTTATACAGTGAAACTCGGTTGAGATGCTGTTATTTATTTATTTATGAAAAACACTGCAGTTTGGTCTTTGGACCAGGTGGCAACGGTAGTTTTCAGAGAACCAAGCTAAAACCGCGTAATAACCAGGGTAGCGTTATAACAGGGTTATATGGTGATGATGATGGTGTTTGAAACATATTTAATAATAATGTTATCTACTTTGCCCAAAGAGAGCGTTTTACTTAGTAATAATAATAATAAAACGTCTTTATTCGGGCGAGATTGAGACTGGATAGTCTCTTCTTACATCTAACCCTTCGTAAATTTGTAAGAAAGAGATAGCAAAAAAAAGTGCACGGAAGAAATTTATATTGTGGGTTTAAAAACCTAGGATAGGGAAAATAGCCCACAGCAGGAAAACACCCCAGAAGAGAGTGTGAAAAACCTGCGAAACCTACAGATAGATAAGAAACTGAAATTTATAGAAAAGGCTGGAATCAGAAAGTAATACGTTGGATGGTAGAGGCCTTAATATAGTAGAACTCCATAATGCGAATAAAAACTACAACCATTCATTAATATACACAGGATCCACATATAAATTACAAATATGCGACCTAGGTTTCAGAGCATCGCTCCATGATGGAATGATGCTCCGAAACCTAGGTCCCTTATTTGTAATTTATTTATGGATCCTGTATATAATAACGAATTCTTCCAGTATTATTCGTTTTACTTAGTACTTTTGATGATTTTTCACTTTACAAGGCAGTAGTTTTGGTAGGTAGACAACTTGGGAAGAATAAAGATTTTTTTAGCTGTGGAGAAGAAAAACTTTCTGGGAATAATAAACGAGCTTTGGGAAGAATGAAAATTGTTTCATTAGCTAACAGCCGATAAAAAAAATGCGCTTTCCTTCTGGTTTATTCAATATAATCACAACTTGAGATTTTGTCAATAGGAAACATCAAAAAGCGAATTTTTAATCTAACGTTATGCCCCGAAACAAAACTGATTGGAAAAATATCACAATTATTATTGATTTTGACGGTGACATAAAGTTTGTTCTGCTTCGACTACAATCTCTTCTTCTACATCTCCCAGAATCAGTAATTCCAAACAGGAGACTCTCAAGGAAACCATTCAGAGACAAGGCAAATCAAAGGAGGAGAAGGAATACGCAGATATCGTAAAAACTTTTTGATCCATCTAATGAGGCAATCGGTTGTCTATAGCAGATAACATTGCGTTTGGGAATAGGAAAAATCCGCTTTTTAAGTGGGTAACGGAGCATCTTAAGCGGTATCTTTACCATGCGTTTCGCCTTAAAGGGACCGGGAGAAAATCGCGTATTAAGCGGGATACGGTCTTAAGCAGGAGCGTCTTAAACGGGTTTTAATGTTCCTTCTTTTTCACTGTATTCTTAGGAAAAAATTATACATTATTTTTCTTTCTTTTTTATCTTCAAATAAATCCCAATTTTCAGTTTGGGGGGATTTTTACCCTCCTAAAATTTTTATGACAATGTTAGTTATGCAATTATGCTAATATTTAATGTCTTCTTTCTTTTAGGTGAGAATTCAGCAATACTCTCTCCCCATTTACTCAATGCTGTGAAAACCAGTTCTGGTGAGTCGATAATATTTTCTTTACTCTGCCCACAAGAAGGTGAAGAGATGGGCTCAGAGCACTTAGCGATTTTTGCACCAGTTCGCGGAATTTAACAAGAAAATTGAGGTTTTGAAGGGGCTTTATGAATAAATTTGCAAAATGGAAAACCAGACATCACCCTAAATGTGGTAATGCACGGCTGGATTTTGATTTCATCTTCCATGATAATAAAAAGCAGGAAAATTAATAGCTGCCTAACTGAAAGAGAAACTAATATCAAACGTAGTAGAAATGGGAATCCCAGCATTTTTTCTCAGAGTGTACTCTTTCGTAATTTATTCTGTCTTTCGGAAAATATAAAACTGGAAATATGATGTACCCGGGAAGTTGGAGTTTGTAAGAAATAATTGCTCATTCATTCTCAATTTATGATGCTGGATATAGTCATTAGAAGTTTGAGCACCTCTAGCTGTGCAGGTTTTCGGAAAATATCAAAAATTTACTTTGAAATGTATACCGACTCCGGAGATATAGTTAAATACCTGTAAGCTATAAACTTCTAATAAATATATTTATTTCATTATCTTTTATTACAAGTATGTAAGTTTATTTCGCTATCGCGTTATACTTTGTACATGAGAGGGACTTAATTGCATTTGCAAAACGATAAACAAGAGAAAGGATCAAAATGGTTTCCGGAAAACGTCAAACAATTATTTTTAAATGTATACCGATTCCAGATTAATATTTAAGAAGTATGGGCTATGCACTAATACTTCACATCATAATTGACACTTTAAAATGTGTACAGAAGAGATTGACTTCACTGTACCTGCACAATGACTAGCACAAGTAAGGGGAGAAAGTGGTTTATATTGGTAATAAAATACGTAATTGTAAACACAACCCACCAACTGGGAGTACTTCCACGGTTGGGTCTATTTCATCATTGAAAACCCAAGCTGTTTTCCGTGTATTTCAAATATATCGCGGGTTGCGTTTCAATTTCCGAAGTTCTTCTCCTTTGACATCGTTTAGCACTTATATCTCTCGGTTTCCACAGTCTTTCCACTCTTTATAAAAGACTTCTATCGATCTTGCCCACGTGAAGACGTTCACCCTCACAATGAGGATTCTCCCTCACCGGTAGCTCCTCTTCTTCCACTTCAACATTCAGAAACTATGGCAGTATGCTCCGTAAAAATTATCGGTAAGGAATCCACCAACCCTGTCCGTTAACTTGAGCTATTCATCTTCGACTTAATGCACCCAAAAATCCTAGTCAAACGGTTTTCTTCTTACTATGGAATGGAAAGAAAAGGATTGACGTAGTCTTTGGATTTCTCACCGCGAGATATCTCTCATTTTATCTGCGTTTGTCAGCGGAAGAATGGGGATGGAAAGGATCCCACCAATGAATGGAATACATTTAAATAACAATAGGATCTCGTTTAACCCCAAATTCACCCCTTCTCATCAGAGTCCTCTTTGATATTCTTTCGAATAACTTCAGCAGACGCTCTTCAATCGATTGCTGCTGCAGTCTCCTTCATCTGCTTCGGTTGAGATCTGCATGCTTTTTATTCGCCCAAACTCTCTTAAAGGAGGTGCATTTGTTAACCTTTAAAGGGTCAAGTTTGACCCCACTTTCTTATTCTTCGCCTATTTTCTCCAATGCTTTTTTGTTACTTTCACGTTCCATGTATACACCCATTTTTTCCTGCTGTATCATTAGAGGGAAACGATCCATTTTGTATTATTTATGTTTACTCTTAAGGTTTAGACTCTTTTTAGAAAAGTTTTCTTTTTAGAATAAAGAAGGCTCAATCAGAGATTTACATGGGTGGTCTGAAAAGTTTCTGACACTTCGCCGTTTCTCGACATGTTTTCTGAAAATTTTCTGAAGATTTCTGAAAAATCTGGGGTCGGAAACTTTTCAGACCACCCTCGTAATTTACCTGATAAATTCAGATATAGTACGTTCATAGAATATGTAACCGATATTATGCGTCCTCCTTGTTGAATAGGCCGTTCTGATACAGCGAGGAAGATCAGAGAAATAGATGCTAGAACCAGTCGATTCAAGAATTTTTTTTACGAGAACAATCCGCGAAAACAATCGACTAGGAAAGTAGAGTCATGGTTCTTACACCCCCTGCCACACGTCCGAAGGATATAGAAAGGCAGGGTACGTTTGTAGATGTAGATATAGAAAAGTACCTCTTCATTTGAGAACTTTATCCTAATGAGAGTTGCAATTCACTCTCCATCGATTCGCGAATAATACGAACAAAGTTTCTGGATAAGGTTATTTTTACCCCTCTCATCGGGCAATGACACCTATTACCTGCATATATTTCATTTGTATGAGCTAATAATGAACTATGATACAACTTATATCTCACACATATAGTGTTATATTGTTGTATTAGAATATCATATACGTATTATAATTATACGCTTTCAATTACTGAATAATTTCCTGAAAATTCCTGATTGGGGTATATTATACATATAGTAGTAGTTTTAAAGTGCTTCGACAGCTTAGAGTTATTTCCCACGCGAGCTCACACCAGAAATCAAACTAAGGACCGCTGTCACCGACCAATATTACTATTAATTAGGAGATTTATACCTTGAGCGCTATAAAATAAGAGAAAATAAAGTAATAGCGAGCATATTAGGGGGAAAACTTTTTTGTGCTCAAATTTTATTCAAAGATACTGGTTACGCAACCATACAGACTTGTTCTTTTACCAGTCGAGTAATATTAACATTGCATTTTGAGGACTTATTCAGCTGGGTGTTGCATTAAAGTGTTACGGCCTTATTTTAATGCTTAATGCTGCATACTTTTCATCATCATTTAATGTTGTTAGTCCTTATCTCAGTTTGCATAAGAGAGTAAAACCGTTTAATTCCCTTCCATTAATTCCGTTTTATTCCTTATTTTCATCTTCTAATTTTCTATTTAGTTCTTTCTTTTCTAATTTTACACTGCACAGTCTTGTAACTTAACTATTAGTATTTCATAATTTTCTTGTTTCTGTTTATTTTATTATGCAGACACTTCTATTTGTTTTATCCACGTCATTGTATTTTTGCTCTTCAGATCTGTCTTAGCCTGATTTCTCCTTAGCTTAAAATTTGCTAACCTTAGTTTTCGCAGATGTTTCGCACACCCTTTCTTGGCTGTTTCTTTCTGCTTTGGTGTATAATTTCCCAAGTGCAAACTTAAGTTTTTGAACTCAAGAAGTAGTTTTCCTCTGAGCATTTTTCGCAAGCTCCTTCCTTTAAATTTTATATTTCTAAGAAATAGATGCAAGAAGAGACTTCTTTGTCTCAAACTCGGTCTTATGAAATCGTTTTATTACTTAATCGATATGTCTTGACCTGATTTTGAGAAACTCCATTCAGTGATTGACAGCTGGATTTCATATATTCTACAATTAACTAATTTTATTTGTATTAAAAAACACGATTCGTGCATCAGCATTTAGTAGATGAAGTGATCTTCGACGCCATGGGGGCTGTCAATAAAATAACATTCAAATAATCAAATTAAACAGAGGACATAATTCTCGAGAAATTCCTGTATTCTCGAGTCATTCTCCTATACCCGGAATTCCCTATCACACATAAGGAACCCTGAAAAAACCTGTATGATTGAGGGTGGGGGTTAATAATTGTTGCTTGTAATTGAATGTGTATTGTTTCTTTGGGAGTGTTGTGTTTTAACTTTTCAGTGAACAAGTGTTGTAGTAGTAGTAGAACATTTTTTTTTGCAAGGGAAATAGCAATGGAGTTGGGAATTGTGTTATATTGGAGTTTTGTATCTTGTAAAGTAGTTGTATTTAAGTGTTTAATCTTGTGAGGGTATTATATATAGTTGGTTCTGAGTTGTTTAATTATGTCTGTGAAAATTATTGTAGTTGTTTGTAATGTTGTCACCAGACTAGCAGTCTATCTGCAACAAGGTACTCAACAATTTTATCTCTTTCTTACAAATTGACGAAGGGTTAGATGTAAGAAGAGACTATCCAGTCTCAATCTCGCCCGAATAAAAACGTTTTATTATTATTAATTATAATAAGTAAATTAAATCTAGAACGGAATTCTCGATAAACTTCTGTACTCTCGAGAAACTCCGTATTTTTGAGAAATTCCTTATTCTCGAGAAATTCCGTATTCCCTAGAAATTCCTAACTCTCGAGAAATTCCGTATTCTCACGGTACTTTATTATTATTAATAAGTAAATTAAATCTAAAACGCAATTCTCGATAAACTTCTGTAATCTCGAGAAATTCCGTATTCCCAAGAAATTCCGTATTCCCGAGAAATTCCGTATTCTCGAAAAATTCCGTATTCTCACGGTACTTTATTATTATTAATAAGTAAATTAAATCTAAAACGCAATTCTCGATAAACTTCTGTAATCTCGAGAAATTCCGTATTCCCAAGAAATTCCGTATTCCCGAGAAATTCCGTATTCTCGAAAAATTCCGTATTCTCGAGAAATTCCGTATTCTCGAGAAATTCCGTATTCTCGAGAAATTCCGTATTCCCGAGAAATTCCGTATTCTCGAAAAATTCAGCATTCTCGAGAAATTCCGTATTCCCGAGAAATTCCGAATTCTCGAGAAATTCCGTATTCCCGAGAAATTCCGTATTCTCGAGAAATTCCGTATTCTCACGGTACTTCTCGAGAGCAGTTTTCGAAGCTCTTCTCATCTCATCCACACTTAAGACGCCTCACTTCCATTTCCGCCTCACTCTTTTAGCCCTTTGAAAAATAACAAGAACCTCCTCTCGCTACCGTTCCGCCAGACCTTTCCGTTTTATTTGGATACACACGCACCACTCGGAATGGCTTCCGACGGTTTTAACGTCCTCTTCTTATTTTCCCTTATTTCGACCTTTTTTTCCGCGAATTCCATCCGTCATTCTTATCTACAGCATTCCACTCCTCGCTGTCATTCCCACCGTCCCGAAAAAACTTCCTTGTTCGGGAGTCCACTTTTCTCCCGCGAGAGTTTTTACACAATTTCGATTTTTTTTTCCTCCGTTTTGCAGATGCGTTAATCTCGTTTTTTTTCTCTCCGGTGGCCTACATGCGCTTCGCAGAGGAATACTATAAATTTTATTTTTCCGGAGTCTCTTTTTAAGAACGGCGGAAATGGAGAAAGGGGCGGAGAAATTACTTACCTTACGGAAAAAAGCATCGCGATACTATTCTTTCTCTGTCGCCGCCGCTATTTAATCACTCAGAGGCACCGAAAAGAAAGGGTTTTTCCCCGCCCCTTTCTCCTGGCCCACATCCAACATTCACCCGGAGGGTATCGCTTGCTTAGACTCACTTTCGTGAATCACGTGAACGTTGCTTATTGTGCATTGGGCGCTGTTCTCTATTCACCAGGTATTCTTCGAATCTTCGATAGTCGCATGAGGATTTCGGACCGCGGAAACCGGGGCGTCGAACCGGACTACTTAAAACCAAAGATGAAAAAAGTTGCAAATGATGGAAATTAAATTTAACTCATCTTTTCTTAAGCCTAGCCCATCTTCGTATAAAATTTGAAAGGAACGGATAGATTGGCAAAAAAAAGCACAGAAAAAACTAGTTTGTAGACATAAAAATTTTAATTTGCACTTAGAAAAAATGTACCAAAACAGAAAAACTCCCGAAAAATATTCACTTTACACAGATTTACATAGAAAAGTAATCGGTGTAGTAGCTTTTAATTTGAACGTGGAAACCTACTGACAGGGTAGGTTTGATCAAATTATGGAGTTAAACAGTAACTTAGCCCATGAAGTTGTACAACTACACACTAAACTATCGAGTCACGATAGTGTTTATTTTCGTATTTAGATTATGTGCCCGGAAAGTGGGAGACCTGGGTTCGAGTCCCAGTCAAGTCACAATTTTACACTTCTCGTACAACTTTGGGAAAAATATTATTTTCGCAAAGAGGGTTAATGAACCGGAAAAGATTCTCAAAAATTTATTACCAATCCAAAAATCTGAACTGATACCTGAAACTGTACTTATTGTTCCAATTTACAGTCAATTTAGCCTAACAGCAGTTCAATTTACCTTGGGTTTTTATGAAGAGCGTCGAACCGCATTACTTAAAACCGAAGACGAAAAAACCTTATTTTCGCCAAAGTTGTAAATAAATTCTCGAAGTTGTAAATAGATTCTCAAAAATTTCCTCCTATTCTTGAAACAGAAGCGATACCTGAAGCCGTAATTAATAATTTCCAATTTTCAGGGAATTTATAGTAACATTAGTTGAATTTATCTTGGTTTTATGAAATTCGTCGAACCGGAACCGTAAGCCGAAGTTATCGTAATCATTTCCAGGGTGAAAACCAATCCAAAAAATAAAAATGCTTGAACCAGAACTGAAACCGCAAACCGCGGTTTATGATCCGGATCTTGGTTGATTAATTCTAACAGTATATCTACTTTGGTTTTAAATTATATTGAACCGAAAACCGAATCCGAAAAATCTTAATTCTCACTAAGTGGTGAAATGTCCAAAAAAAATACAATTCTTGAGCCGAAACCGGAAACCGTAGATAATTTTCCGATTTTCAGTCAATTCAGGGTAACAATAGTTCAATTTAACTCGGGTTTTCACAATAACCGTCGAACCGAAACTGAATAAAAAACCGTTATTCTCGATGAGTAGTGAACAAACCGAAAAATTACAATTCTTGAACTGGAATCGATTCAGTACGCGCGTATTAAGCATGATCATTCTTACTGAATCTGGCTTTAAAGTCAGAGTTTACCAAAGATGACAATATGGAACCCGGAGCCAACTCTATGCAGGGGTTTAAGGCAAGGATATCTCGCTTTTTAGTGTCCTTCCTATCTAAATAAAAACTTTTGGGTTTTAGATAGCAGGAAAATGTCAGTGTATATCTTATTCGGTGACAAGGCAGAGGTTTTTATCATTTTAGGTCTTATTTTCGTTTGACTCTGTTGTAAAAAAAATTAGATAATGATTGGGAATGCTTCGTGTAGAACAAGAGGGGCGATGGCATGAGGAAGTTGGAAAATTCCTCTTTAAGTCAAATATCTTTCGCGACAGGAGTACAGGAAGATAAAGACAATAGAAAAAGGATCTTTCAAAAAATCTCTCTTTAATATTACAGATACAGGATATTTTTACTTTTCCGAAAATCAGATTGACTAGAAACTAAAAAAATTCCTTCGGGATAAAAAAATTGAGTAAAATCAGATCTAGATTAAATCACTCCTAATACCCTTTACGTCATTGAATACTAAAGGATTAAAAGTTTTGTCATTGGACCTTATTTAAAATTAAATGTTTTAAAAATCAAAATCTTAAAGCTTCACATATCTGAAACTATTGCTACTAATAACCGTATTGTATCTGATGAAGGATTAAAAGTGACTTTGCACGTAAATGATTAGGAAAGCGGATATAAAAAATCTGCAAGATTTTATCACGCTAAGCTCACATGGTGCTTAGGGTAGTATTTCATTGTGGGAAGTTGCGTAGATTCTTGATGTTTTAATTTCATTAATTGTGAAAAATTCTCGACTTGCAGAAAGGGTTAACTTGAAAACAAAAATATTTTGTAGTATCTATCTATACATACTTTTACTTTTTCTAGCTATCTCTTTCTATTCAGTCTTTCTCAGATGACAAAGGGTTGGATGTAAGAAGAGACTCCCAAGTCTCAATCCTTATTACAGTCCTTTATTATTATATTATTAGTATTATATCTTGCTTTAAAGTTTTCTAAAATTAATTACCATCAGATATCACCAGATAAAATAAATCTTTTTAGATTAATTTGGTTTTAATATTCCGTCTCCATGATTTTAGCTCCATGTTCCAGCAAACAAAAATAAAACATTTCAAAGAGAAAAAAAATCATTTTTAGCTTGGTTACGTAATCCCTACTGTATTTTCTAAATTATTCTAGCACAAAATTCTCAAATTCCTCAAATAAAATTTAAATCATAGTGAAAGAACGTTACCAAATTAGTCTGCCCCAATAGATGTTGCCAGTAAACTCTTTAGAAGTAGTGCTATACAAATTTAAGTTTCATACATAAACTATGAGTTTTATAAACACAAAACTTGGGTATTTTGGTTGCTATCATATCATTAAATTTTAATAAATTCAGAAACTCATTTCAAAGACCTATACCTTTTGTTAGCGGAAAGTTATGCTTGTTTTTGCACTCTTCATTTTTGCCAAGGAAACAATACACGCGTGTGTTTTGATAACTTGTAATTGGCGAAAGAAATACAACTGATTTGTTCCCAATTGAATGCCGTAACTTTGGTGTACAAATTTCCCGTAAAAATATCCCATCAAAAATTGAATTTCAGAGCTCGTTACTGCGCCCTTTTCTAAGCTACCTTTTCTTCGAATAAAAGACTTTTTCCCATAAAAAAATGTTTCCTTCCCATTACTCAGTTCAAGTTCGTATTTGTGTTCATTTACGGAGATCCTATTGAGGTGCGTCGGACGTCAATTATATTCCGGAAATTGAGAACCGACGGTTCTCTGCTACTTCTCAGATCTTGTTATGCACTCGCAGAAGCGGGTTTCCTGCTCTTGGGTTTCATAAAAACGAATTACTCCGAGTATTTCGACGGAGCTGAGGACTTAAATGGAGCAGGATGGCAAACTTGGTGGAATTTTGATAAAATCGGGTGCATGACCGTGTATTTCGTGGTTGGTGGCTTTTTTTTAATATTCCTGAATCAGTGCTACCAACTCAATCTTAACTCGTTACGTAGCGATATCAGCTTTAAATAGGGGGTTATTTATTGGTTTAAGATATCCTTAGAGTAATCAGTCTCAGGATAGTCATCCCCTCTAGTATTAGCTTTGAGAAACGAATGAGGCTATTATGTAAGATGAGGAATGAGGTATCTTGGCGCAGAAAATTTTCAGATAATTGCATTAAAATAATCCTGTGTGTAACACTTTTTATACTATTTAATTAGGATTAATAATAATAATAATAATAAATCGTCTTTATTCGGGCGAGATTGAGACTGAAAAGTCTCTTCTTACATCTAACCCTTCGTCAATTTGTAAGAAAGAGATAGGAGAAAGAAAAGTGCACGGAAGAAATTTATATTGTGGGCTTAAAAACCTAGGATATGAAAAATAGCCCACAGCAGGAAAACACCCCAGAAGAGGGCGTGAAAAACCTGCGAAACCTACAGATAGATAAGAATCTGAAATTTATAGAAAAGGCTGGAATCAAAAAGCAAGGAACATATTTACACTTCAAACTGCATATAAAAATAGTCCATAAAAGAATAACAGTTAGTAAAAAGGATAACATGAGATAAGATATTTAAAAAAAAACACTGAAAACACAGAATGTTATAAATGGAAATGGCAAAAAAACTAGTGTGAATACAGAAAAAAGAGGAAAAAAAATCAAATAAATAATCACAAAAAATCACTATCATTTAACAACTTCGTCAATGTTCTTTAAGAGGGATTAACCAATACAAAGGTCATTATTCAGAATCATAACTTTGTAACATTCCTATTAATAATCAAGACAAAGGTTTAAGTAAATCAATGATGCATGGACTTTACCAATCATAGCATTCTGACCATCATGGCTCGTACTTATACTTTGACTCAAGAACAAACTACCTCACTCCTCATTGTGCCTTGTATACCTCATCCCCTTTCCTATGCTTACTTTAGCCAATTTTGTAGGAAAAATGACGAACCTTTCGATGAAATATAGAGCAATATTTGATAAATACGAAGGACATGCGTGCAAATGTGGCGCCAATAGATAGAGTTGCTGATATTATCTATTTAATATACAAATGCTGGGGTTAAGATATTATACTTGAAATGAATAATCATTCATTATGATTAGTGATGTAATCACATTACTATATAAAATAATCTTTATAATCAAACATACAAAAATATAATGTAACACAATCCAAATTTATTTACTATGGGGCTTAAATTTCTGAGGCGAAGAATACATTATAAGGATAGTGCCGTTTGAGTTCCACGTGTTAAAATAAACTCTTCCACGTACTATAGTTTAAAAACTCGTTGTATAAATAATTTTTGGTACGGAGGATAGAGGTAGAGCATACAATGAATATTCAGGTTAATTAAAATTAGGTGTGTCAGAAAATATTTTGAAAAATTTCACTTTCAGCCGTATTTTATCCTTCGCACCACTGGGTATTGGTTTCAAAGATCGAATTTTTTCAGATTCGCCAACAAATTCCCTCTTGAATTTTGGAAGTGGAAAATGTAAAAATAACCCAGGATAGGGGAAAAAATCCAGTCTGGGAGTAAAATCGCCTCGAAGAAGCTACAGCCGCGGGCTATGCGTTTCTCCGAGTTTATCGAAATTAATTTCAGCAAGATCTTTCCCTGGGTCACCTTTAGGATCGTTTGTCCTTCACTTTTTCTCTTTCCTCCGATCTTAAGTCCGATATGCATCCACGTTTTTTCTCATCTCTTCCGTGCCTGAGGCGATTCCAAAAGAGAGCGCCCTCATTCCCTCTGCGGGGGGTCTCACCTTTGCCATTACATGACATTCCAATTTCCAATCTGCAGATTCGTCATGCTCCGGCGATGGATGCTGCGGAGGAAGAGTTTTTGGGATGAAAAGTTATCTTTTGCGCGTCCGTGAAAGTTTAATCAGCCAATGGGGGCGGAAATAAATTGCCGTGAACAATGACGCGATTAATTACGTGCATGCATAGCTTTCCTTTTTTAAGGGAGAGCTGCCCTAGCAGGGTTGTAATGAATGGGAATTTTCCGTTTGTCTTTTCTAGTGGAATTGAGAGCATAAGATTTTCCATAATTTTGTTCTTATCTGTGGATGTGGTAGCATGAATTCTATCTAATAATGTTTATGTTTATCAATATTGATGAGGTGTTGATACTGACAATTAATCTGTTTTTATATTTATCTTTTTTTGTCTATTTTTAATATTTTACATTTGGTATTACGAATGCTTTCGAGTAATCCTAACATTTATAGATATTAATGAGGTGTTGTTACTGACAATTCATCTGTTTTTATATTCATCTTTTATTTGTCTATTTTTAATATTTTACATTTTTGTCCTATTCTCATGCGTAAATCATGTGTAACAAATAAGTCATCTTTAATTAAGACGTATTAATATGTTTTTTTTAATAATCAATGGGTTAAATAGAACAGGAGACTTACCAGTCTCAATTTCTCCCAAAATAAGCACTCCTTTTATATCTTAATTTAATAATATGTAAAAATTGTGTCTTAAAATTTTACCTAACAAGTTTGGAGTCATTTTTTGTGTGTAAATCGAAATGTTTGTTTCATTCTGCTTTTTAGTTTCCAGTGAATTGTGGAACGTGCAATTCCTCAGTGTTTGGTCTTAAGTGCTAAATGACTCTTAGAACACACAATATGTACACTCAAAATATGTTGTGTCGCAGATTTCTGCATACAAAGGACATTACACACATTCCTAGGGAAAGGGGCGATTAATCCGTCGGTGGGTTGATGCGAAACCGGTAATAAAGAATTATACTGTGCTTGAATACATTGCCATTGTGTGTACCAGTTTTTTCATTACCTTTGTCATATTTTCAGTAAATTATTTTTACCTTGTTTGATTCTTAATTTTATTCTACTTATTATCCTTGGTAGGTTAATTGCGATAAATTTACACATATGGGTAAAATGGACTAAATTTACTTATTTCGTAGTAAAAAGAGGAGAAATGCGAATCCGGCCGAGAGAAATTATGCAATTAATTTGAAGACCGAGATAAAATTTTACAAAAAGTTGAAGTGTGAGGAAATGAGGGATAATAGCTAGTGTTGAATAATCCGTCATCTAAAGGCACGACAACCCAAAAAAATATGTACGATTTTGTGTTAACTTTGATGATAGAGAATAAAACACGGAAAGAGTAACTTGACATAAAATGGCTAATATTGAAGCTTTCGCATTAATTAACACCCCTAACAGTAGCGTGCTATTTTCCGCATATTTTCGAAAATTTATTTTTCAACACTCTGCGCATTTGAATTTAATTAAAATTTCATGCATAATAAGGAAAAATTCCTCGACGAAAAACATAATTGCATGAACCGCGATGACTTCGGCGGTATCGTGGATTTTTGCGCTCGAAAGTTTGATTCTTGCCTAAATTGGTAGGGGGAAGGCAAACGTAGAAAAATCCGATAAATATTTTTCCTTTATTTAGGAAAGAATGCAGGGAGGAACGATATTTTTCCAGATTCGAAAAGGGTTAAATATTTTTGCTTCATAAGGATCGTATTAAAGGAAAAGCTATAAGCAATGGAAGTGCTGTTTGTGAACAGATTAAGCTGCTTTTTGTGCCTGTTATACGTGGTTTTTTCCATGAATAAGGTCTGTTTGATTATGTAAGGAGAAAAATCTACTCATAGAATGTTATACGTAACATTGGAAATCATTTCTGTTCACGTACTAGTGTTATCAGGTTTGTTAACCTAAAACTAGAGAACATTTAATCGCAAAGTTTTAAAAGTTCGCAGCTAATTGAATCTAATACTGTGACAGAATATACAATACTTATTTTTACGTAAAAAGTCTCAGATTCGTTATTTTTCGTATTAAAAGTACAAGTTAGAATCGGTTTTTCGCCTTGCAGTATTATTTTCTTTTGTTAAATTAAATAACTAAATTGGACCCCCCCCATGAAGACGGAAGCATTGTTTCCGAAATGCGCATCGGGATTCTGAATACCTAGTGTCCGCTAAGCGATTTTCCTTTTCCCGGGAATCGCCCTTAGACGGTCGCCGCTGTCGGCGCTTGGAGAACCTTAGTCTCTTAGTTCATTGACCGCCGAGTTCCTTTTTTTTTCTTCTTAAATTAAATAAACAAAGCATAGCTGTTGAGTGAAAAATACTTGCTTTAAGTTTAGCGAATCTTCAAAAATTACTACTGAGGAAAAACACCATTTTTTATATTAACAGTGTAAATTTAAAGTACGATGTGACAGTAAAAATATATAAAAATACTTAGCTTACACAGAAATAGTACATGGAACACACCATTTTCGTTGACAAAAATTCTACTTATTCACGATTTTACAGCCGGTCTTGTATTTATTTAACATTTTTAATTCATTTTTAGCATTAATAATACTTAGAGGCAAAGTGGTGTAAAAAGTTCAAAATTAGGTTACTATAGTATTGGATCCAATTTAATTTGTACATATAAGGAATATCTTTATTTTTAGCTAAAACTTTACAGTTATATCATATTCCATGAATTTAAGTTGTCGTGAGACAAGCTTTCCAAATCCTTCTTAGAATATTTCTTCGTCTGAGACCCCAGCCAATTATTCAGCGAGGTTTTCAACTCCTCAGAGTCCTTGAACCGTTGAGACTCAAGCCAGTTCTTGAGTTTAGAAAAATATTAAATTAGAGAAGTCGTAGGCGGACGTCCGAGACGATGTTAATTAACTCGTAACTCTATTTATTAAATAAGGCTACATTTCAAACAGTGTTCCTAGGGCAGAATTTTTGAGTCAACGTTTTCTTTACCCGTATGAATTAAGTTACTAGCTTTAACCATCTTTTTCTTAGTTTTTATCATTCTAAGTATTGTTTTACTCATTATTTTCTGCCTGTAAAACCCAACCAGCCTTTGGATTGGTAGAAATCTTCACCACCTCTACCAAAAGCTATGGGAATGAGCTCTCTATTCATGATAAATAGTGTTATAATTATCCCTTTATCTTCACTTGGACAGAATTCCATTACTTGAGCAAGTGTATCAACTTGCAGAGTAATGATTGCATGAATAACACTTTTATTTACATTCAATATGAAGTGACCTAGATTAATGTAATTTATTCAGCATCATTCTATCCTCGCTAGCTTTCTTATTAACGAAGCCGTAAAGAAGACTGATTTGAGACCAAAGTAAATGAAATATGCAATTTTCTTCCTTCTCCTTTGGATACCAAGAACTGAGCTTAATACACAAGATGAGGATTGAAGTAGTTTGCCGTTGCTTTTCTTATCGAGCGAGAATCCTATGAGCACAATAAAAATCCACACAAATGGGGCTCTATGAGTATACGAGTAAGACTTTTCGTAATATTTTAAAGTCTTAATCAGTACAATTTTTCAGAATTACACATACCTCAATAGTTTCATATTATCGCAGCCATGAACGACTAAATCAAAAGTAAGTAAATGATGCATTTTTCTTTTTTCTCTACCAATAGATAATTTATTTCAATACACACCAATAGCATAGGATAATATAGAGATTTGTAGGCGAACGAATAAATCTGGCTAACAATTTTTTCGACTAACGAAGATCGTTTGTAGGACTCGACTAACGAATGTTTTAGCGGATGCGTCGAGATATGGGAACACCGAATGAAAACAATTCAATGATCAGATTATAATTATTATATATACATATGTATTTTATATATATTTTACTTAGATCACACTATTCGAATATATTGTTGTAATTTTTCACTCTATCCTTAGAGAGTCGAATAACCAAATGAATTTATTCAATTTTTCATTCGCTCCTCCCCATCGAGTGAACCATTCGATAATTTATTCGTGTACTCTTTATCTTTAAATAGTTCTCCTTTTAACATCCTCCTTTATCCTTATAATAAATACTTTTATTATTATAATTATTAATATCGCTAGTTTAACAGTAGTCAGGTGAAAGCCACAAACATTGTTAAATTACAAACCCTTTCACACTTATATTATTACATTTAACATTCCTAAATAATATCACTATATTGTCACAGTATAAGGTTTATTAACAACAAACATATAACACATTAACAATACCTTAAACAACAATATCCCGAACCCCCCTTTAACAACAATATCTCAAACCCCCTTCTAATAACAATATCCCAAACCCCTTTAACAACAATATTCCAAACCCCCTTTTAACAACAATATCCCAAACTCCTTCTAACAACAATATCCCAAACTCCTTCTAACAACAATATCCCAAACTCCTTCTAACAACAATATCCCAAACTCCTTCTAACAACAATATCCCAACCCCTTTAACAACAATATCCCAAACCCCCTTCTAACAACAATATCTCAAACTCCCCTTCTAACAACAATATCCCAAATCCCCCTTTAACGACAATATCCCAAACGCCCTTCTAACAACAATATCCCAAACCCCCTTCTAACAACAATAACCCAAACCCCCTTTAACAACAATATCCCAAACCCCCCTTTAACAACAATATCCCAAACCCCCTTCTAACAACAATATCCCAAACCCCCCTTTAACAACAATATCCCATACCCCCTTCTAACAACAATCCCAAACCCCCCTTTAACAACAATATCCCAAACCCCCTTCTAACAACAATATCACAATCCCCCCTTTAACAACAATATCCCATACCCCCTTCTAACAACAATATCCCAAACCCCCCTTTAACAAAAATATCCCAAACCCCCTTCTAACAACAATATCACAATCCCCCTTCTAACAACAATATCTCAAACCCCCTTCTAACAACAATATCCCAAACCTCCTTCTAACAACAATATCCCAAACCCCCCTTTAACAACAATATCCCAAACCCCTTTTTAACAACATCCAGAAAGGATTAAACCATTCTCTTTGGAAATCTAGGAAAAATCACTTTTCGGCTGACAAATGTGATCCTGATTTATCTTCGCTAGCTTAGATATCACTGCATTATCCAAGAGAGTTGTGTAGAGAGTCTTCATTTGGCATAATAGGGTTCCTTTTGAGATGGAGCACCACGCGAATGGAGTACACAAAACTACGCATTTCACGTTCACCAATCAGACATAAGAATCGACTTCCACTCACAACCTATAGGAAGCATTTCTGGATCTAAACATCCTCCAATTTACAGCTAATTTGCCAGGATTTATTGGCAATCCCCCACGTTTTTATACCTCTTGGAAACTCGAATCCATCCTCTTCATTCCTTCCAATTTAAATCGAGAGATAGATTGCTGTCGAAATCAGGACTAATTCCCCAATTCAGTCTAATGCTTCCCTTTTTATCCTTAAAAACCCTCGCGAAATTTTTACCCCCGATTTTTTCAGCACTCGACGTCAGAGTGTGTCCCAAATCGACCGAACGTAACGAGACCGCGACCGAAAATTCTCAAGTGGCATTTCAAGATCACCTGGATTTTGCCTCGTTTGAAACGGAGCGGATAGGCATTTGTAGTTTCTTTTTTGTGCTTGACGAATTTCCGAAGTGTCATTGTGGGAGGGTGAACCTGCTTCCCACTTCTTCCATTCACTGGTGAAATAAGCGAAACAGTTAAGGCTGTTTTCCTTCAAGACCATATCTCAGACTTACATTAATAAGAGGGTTGATATCTTTGCTATAATGACAACAGATCGATTGTGGAAGTGCAATAGGTCGATTGCGACCGGTAATCGAAAATTTTCTAATCTTTCCGGTAATGTTTCATTTCTTAAGGATTTATTTTTATAATACCATATCTCAGACTTTGCTTAATAGGGAGGTTGGTATGTTTGCGATATTGACAACAGATCGATTCCTATCGACCTATCGATCATTATCAATGAGTCGATCGAATCTGGTAATCGAAAATATTCCAATATTTCGAGTAATGTTTATTTCTTAAGTATTTATTTTTATAACACCATATCTCAGACTTTGCTTAATAAGAAGGTTGGTATCTTTGCTACATTGACTACAGTTCGATTCTTATCGATCGATCGATCTTCGTCAATGAGTCGACCGAATCTGGTAGTCGAAAATATTCCAATATTTCGAGTAATGTTTATTTCTTAAGTATTTATTTTTATAATACCATATCTCAGACTATGCTTAATAAGGGGGTGGGTATCTTTCCTACACAGCCAACAGTTCGATCTATCGATCGAGCAAGGGCAATAGGTCGATCGTGACCGGTGATCGATAATGTTCTAATCTTTCGATTAATTTGTATTTCTTCAAGTGTTTATTTTTATGATACACCTACTGTTTCCTTCAAGTCCGCATCTCAGACTTTGCTTAATAAGAGTGTTGGTATCTTTCCTTCACAGCCAACTGATCGATTGCTATCGACCTATCGATCTTCTAGAGGCAATAGGTAGATCGCGTCTAGTAATCGAAAAAATTTAAATTTTTCGAATAATTTTATTTCTTCAGCTATATATTTTTGTGGCACATATACGGTCCCCCAAATTTATTATTAAGTTCCAAAGCTTTAGTATAGTACAAAATAAGTCTCGAAGAGGCGGAAATATGATTGCGAATTAATTTTGTTTCGACGCACGCCAAATCTCTATTTTCATACTCCATAGCTGTCGAATAATAAATATCTACATTCATCAGAGCAGGAGATAAGTTGGCCGCCCATGATATAGGATACGAACAAACCTATCTCTCTGAAAATGTTTGGGGTTGACACAGTATTTGCATAGTTTGTTCTCATTACTCCTTGATGATACCTATTAAGTTTACACTACTTGCTCCGTGCAAAATCTTAGCCTAATTAAATTGAAAGTAATTTGTTTATACGCAAATGTGTGTTTTAGGTATGTTTTAGTGTTTGTGCATTCGTTAGAAGCGGGTGAACTGTTTCCTAAAATGTACATGGGTAATAGGGTATATGAATAATAATCGTTGTCCATTTCGATATACTCCGTCACTATATAGCGCTCACCCAACAGGGGTCGCTGTTTTCTTCTGTTCTCTCCGCCCATTGAGCAAATCAAATTCCACTAATGCGCCCTTTTTATGCCGTTCCCATGGAGACACTCCTTCCACGAATTTCTTTCCACTGCTACACTTTCAATGTCACATTTCGTGCTTTTTTTCCTTCTTTGTTGTCTCTTATGCATTGCATAGAGTAAAACCCGGTCAAGACTATTTTTGGAGACCGTCTTAAGTGGCATAGCGTAATAACCGAGTTTTGTAATGCTTGTTACCTTCATAATAATAACATAATAATAATAAAACGTCTTCATTAGGGCGAGATTGAGACTGAATAGTCTCTTCTTACATCTAACCCTTCGTCAATTTGTAAGAAAGAGATAGAAAAAAAACCGAGGATAGGAAAAATAGCCCACAGCAGGAAAACACCCCAGAAGAGGGTGTGAAAAACCTGCGAAACCTACAGATAGATAAGAAACTGAAATTTATAGAAAAGGCTGGAATCAAAAAGCAAGGAACATATTTACTCTTCAAACTGCATATAGAAATAATCCATAAAAGAATAACAGTTAATAAAAAGGAAAACATGAGATAAGAGGTAAAAATAAATACTGAAAATACAGAATGTCATAAATGAAAATGGAAAAAAACTAGTATGAATACAGAAAAAGAATAAAAAATAAAAATTAAAAAAAAAAATCACTATCATTTAGCAACTTCGTCAATGTTCTTTCGAAGAGAAAAAAAATGAAAACCATATACTCATAATAAGATACCCGACACCATGAAATATAATAAAAAGTGAGAATAAATGAGATGAAACATGCATGAAAAAATAAAAATATCATCACCTATCAGAGTGAGGCTCGACAGATAATACATTACGATAATACATAAAAGAAGAACAACAGCATGAAAAAAGCTACTTCGTACTTATATATACATATTCAACATGAAATGGCGGACAAAACCGTTATATAGGGCTAGCCGGCAGAAGGGTAATTTTACTGACTTGAATGATTAAATGAGCTTTGTGGATGTGTCATATATCTGAAGATTTTTCTGCATTTCGAACTAGGAGAGTGTCTACTGTTAGGGTACTTCATTTAGCTTATTTTTCACTTTACAGTCTGATGATATAACACTGACATATACTTTTTCCAGAGTGATATAGGGCATGGATTTGTGTTAAATCGTTCGACCGTTACAGTCCAAAAGCATTTTACGAGTAAATGCCAACGTTTTGTCTTACTTATCATATTTACATTTAACTACTAGGACAGCTACTAAAATTCCAACAAATACGTGTCATTCACGCCACAACGTATTTTGAATCGGAAAGTAAGTTTATAATCATTGGATAAATTAAATATTCGTAGCATAATAAGATAACGTGATATCATCCGCTGGTTAGTTGGGATGATACTGAATTAATTACCAGTAAAATGAATTTTCACAGTATCACGGCCTCCTCTGTAGATTTTAGTCTGATGATATTTTAATGTGTTTTATGTTTGTTGTTCCTGTTTTTAATAATTTTGTCAACATTTTTCGTTACAGTTGCTCAAAATCCGTTGCTTTTTTTCATGTTGCACGTCACGTTTCATAATAGTGCTTCACATTCGCGGGCTATGATTCCGAATCCAGGAAAAGTACTCCCGTTTTCTTGGGATCGCTCTCTGGTTTGTTAGTATTGCTAACTTTTTAGACATCGATAAACCAAATCTTTGGAAAGTTTCGCCCCTCAATCACTCGATTCTCATCTCCCGCGAATTTTCGTCAACAAGTCGAGATCGGTTGGTTTTACTTTTATCCGCAGTTGTTTTCGCGATGCGATTCGACGGGGATTCGCAAACAAACTCGACCCACTTTCGCGTTCCTTCTATTTGTTCGCTCGCAGTTTTTTCGAATGCGGGAGCGTTAATTAGGCATTTGCTTCCATTGTGCTCAGTCATCAGGACTAAAAATCTCGAACAGAGAAGCTTAACAGTGGAAGATATGCACTTTTGTGAAGGCAAAAGTTCCGCTCGAATGTAAGTGTATATTGCCGTTTTCGTCGGTTCAGGATGTTTCATCCAAAGAGGTCTCCCCCACAAGACGGTTTGCCCAAGAATTTTCACCCAAAGACACATTTAATCCAAGACTTTTCACCCAAAGGCTCTCCGGATAACTTAATGTCAAAGATTTGAGTGACATTGTTATAATTCTTATATGATATTTGTATTAGAAGGAGGAAAGATTTTCTCATTGGGGAAAAATCTCAAAAACTGAAGGTTGATGGAGAAAAATCCACCATGCAGGAATACACTTACTCTAAAAGGGGTTGGGAAATACCAGCAAAAACATAGAGAGAGAAAATTTAAACTGAAAAATTACTCAATGGAAATAAAATTATATAAATTTAAAATTATTACTAAAAATTGTTAGCATTAAGATTTCCTAAAATCATAAATTAGGAAAATTAAATTATTATTTTATCTATTTTTTCACTTAAACTTGAAATTATTGAAATAAAAATATTAGTAAATTAAAAATTATTAAAGTTAAAAATCTTCAAAATTAATAGTTATTAAAACTAAAATTAAAGATTATTAAAATTCAAAAATATTAATTATGATTTATTGAAATTAAAATCTATTAAAGTTAATATTTATCAGACTTTAAAATTATCAGGATTAAGAATTATTGAATTTAAAAATCGTTAAACCTAAACCTTAATAAAATTGAATATTGTAATAATTCAAGATAAAAAACAGCCGTCGATTGGGCTGATATTAGTAACAGCGAAAGAGCTAAGAATCTCATAAGAGGGGCAATTCAGGTGTTTGAAATGGCAGTGGGGAAAATCCGACTCTACTATTAGTATAAAATGCCATTCACCCTTTTTGTAGGCATTGCGACTCACAGCGTGCCCATAAATCCATCAACGTGTCCAAGTAAAGATTTCCTTTTGCATACTTTTCCATCCCCACAGCGCCCATTAAGACTCTGCACCTCCAATTCCAATTCAATTTCCCGTCGAACCAAATCGAAGCCCAAGGCTGGAATTACGCCAAAAATCCCAAGGTGTCCCCGACGAAGCAAACTAAATATGAAGATCGAAGATTATTCCTCACCTTCCTCTACCTTCATCTCTTGATTCCATCGAAATTCTTATTCAATACATTTGTATCTAACTATAGATATACATTCGCTAATATTGTCGGCAGGGATAATTCTAAGCTGTGCGTCCCATGTTTTTAGATGCAGATTTTTGGAGTGCCCACTATTACTTGAGAAATTTGAATTCGGTGAGTTGTAGCTATAACTATTACATCTAAGACTTTGGTCTTCATGAGCGGTGTTGTCTAAAAACCCTGCTCCTTTTTCCTTTTGACCAGGGGCGCAGCCAGGATTTGTGTATGGGGGGTCCGAGACCTTAGAGAGAATGAAAACCCCCCTTTCAGGGACCAGCATCGCAATCATATGAATAGCTGCACATAACACTGATAACTACATAACGATTAGGCAATTGTCATCTTTAGCAACGTCAATAGCCCAAGGCTGGTAATAAGATTAAAAATCGAAATCAGAAACGTATTTAAACTATTATAATGATATCTTCCTTAAAGTATTTAACTCTCTTGGGGGTTTGAGCTCCTAAATCCCCCTCACTACGCCACTACTTCTTACTAATAAAAAGCCTAATATTGCTAACTATATACATCCTGGTTGTCATGATGCTGGTGTGTTATTTAATCGCTCACAGTAATATTCTTGCCGCTCAAAATAGAAAAAATTTGAAGGGAATTACGACTGTGAGAATCAAACCCAGCGCTGATACATCCAGTAAAGTATAACGCAGTGGTACAGAAGTATTTTTAAGGAAAATTTCATCGGATTTTTTATGTTATTAGTATAAGTACAACGAAGAACAATACGTTTTTGTTAAGAATCTCTATGACAAATCGGTGAGCGTTACTCGGATGCATCAGGAGGCAGAATGGGAATCTTTATAAGAAAGAAGGTGCAATCAAAGACTTACTTTGATTAATTACCTCAGAGAGAGTCTAACAAGATGTAGTCGATATTATGCACCCTTGATGCTAAATCTGCTGTTCTGATACCGTGAGAAAGATCAGAGAATTAGATGCTAGAGCCATTCAGTTTTTCCTAGAGCGATGCGTGAAAGTAATCGATTAAGAAATTAAAGTCATGGTGCTGCCGAAAGGCGGCTTGCAGGGTACATATTAGATGAAGATATTTTCCTTTCTGAATCGCATTTTACCGTGAATATCAGAGAGTCACAAACTTACAAAAGTGTCCAAAGAGAAGGTCAACGGAAGAAATAAATTCTTTAGGAAAGAGTCTCCCAAAAAACCGCGTGAGACCGCTATATGAAATAACTCAGTGGTTAGCTGTCCGGCATGAACTTCCGGGTTCGAGTACCGGTCTCTGGAGGCTTTATTAACATCCGTTCATGCTTTAGGTGTAAGATGCTTTTGCAAGCTTGAAAAAAGCTTTTGCTCTGAGCTCAGTGATAGGATTCCATAGGGCTTAGTATGAAGTTTTAAGTAAGGCTAATTTTCAAAGTGTTAATTTTTATGCTTGAGAATTCCGAATTCTTTTTCTTTCTTAAAGCTATGTATATAAAGATGGGTGGATGGGGAAAAATGTATGAAGCTATTAGAAAGCATGGAAGAAGTACCGAGACAGATAACGTGCATATATCGAAATGGAAATAACTTGGTATTGCACCGTAATAGTTTTCGTTTCGGTTTAACTGCTTCTGCCAGCAGCGAACCGGTTAAAACCGGCTTCCTTCGCTCCAGCCATTGTTGTATTTTATCTTTCTGAAATTTCTTTTTACTCTCTCTTACTTTTTCAGTAAGATTAATTTTATGTTCAAAACTTAGTAAAGAAGAGTTGTAAGTCGTAATAACACATGTTTAGTAAGCCTTCCTCCGAACACACTTATGGAAAATGTGTATTGGTGATAACTAATAATTGATACAATAGTTTCTGGTTTCGGTACATGTTCAAGTAATTCGGTATTTTCGGTTTTCAGTCCGGAAATAACGGTTTTTTCGGTTGGTTTCTGCTGCGATGCCCTGTAACACCGTGATGTATGCATGTTGAGAATGATTCTAGAATCCCATGGAAGAATAGAATTGAAATAAGTCCAAGGGTACTCGGGTTCGACCCCCAGTTCTGTCGGACTCTTTGAATTCTATTTTGGCTTTGCATTTATTTTTGGTGCACGCCATTTCGTTCAAAAACACCTTACCTATTTCCTTCATGCTGCTAGAAGATTTTTCAGGTTTATCGTTATTTTAAGTTAATTACCCCTATGAAAAATGTGCATTGGTGGCAACTAAAAATAGGTAAATAAATGTTTTCGGTTTTCATTGGTGTTCAAGTATTTAAAAATTTTCGGTTCAGACTCGGTTTAACATCCGGTAATGACGGTTTTTTTCAGTTCAAGTTTTTCGGTTCGGTTCTTGTTCCATTCCCTGGGAATAGCTTGATATATGTATGTTTAAAATGGTTCAATAAGAATTTCCAGGCTTCTTACTTTAATCTTAATTTTAAGCTAATTAAGACAGTCCCATTTTTACTGTTTTCTTAGGAGTTTTTATCGTTTAAAACGGGGTCTTATATGACCTCAGATCAGGAATCGCACAAATCACCTCATTTAGCGACTCAAGGATTAAGAAGCGATAAAGTTTATCGATCCGCGTAAATACTTTGGGATAGCGTTCCTCGAGGAGATTCGGCTCTAAGGAACTTGGAAACTTCTCAATTGAGAGAGTGAAAAAAATTCTTTTATCCGAGCGAATGGAATAGTCCTTGGCAGCAATTTCGCCTCGTTGATTCTTTTAAGCGAAAGAGTTGGAATTTATTTCCCTGGCATCCCTTCCGGGAACTATGCTTTCCCTCCACATTACTTCCACTCCCTCGGGTCTTTATGAATAATAAGACTCTCTCCTCCAAAGTGTTGAAATTTGGTAAATATAATCGGACTGCAAATGCTGCCCGGTCCTTATTACGTTTAAATAACTGTTATTAGAAGGCTGCTCGAGATTTTCCTGGAATCATGTTACTCAGTGAATTGAAACCAAGCAGTATTGCTGCACAGCAATGTTGCAAGTATCTAATAATGAATGATCTCAGCAGTTCAATTGCCAAAGCCTTGACCTGTTAGAACTTCGTGCTTAGAAGTATGGTGAAATAAACTATGCTATGTTGCACATGACTATCTACGTATGCATCCTACAAGCCATTTTTAAAGAATTCATGTAAAAATTTTATTTTAGAGACTTTTTTTAAGAATTTATTTCTTCTGGTCACTTTTGGAACTTTATGGCTCTCTGATATTCACGGTAATATCCGTTCTTCAAAGGAAAATATCTTTATCTATATCCACATACCCTGCAAGCCGTCTTTCGGCGTGTGGCAGGGGGTGCATGCACCATGACTATTCTCCTACTCGATTATTTTCACGCATCGTTCTCGGAAATAAATGAATTTTCGAATCGACTGGTTCTAGCATCTTTTTCTCTGATCTTTCTCGCAGTATCTCGCAGGTCAGTTGTTTAAGTTCAATCGTGTGTCAAAACGAGAATTTTTCTTGTCTGTATTTCATGTTCATGTGATTAGTAAATCCTCCATAAATGTATTGAGTGATCATAAAGCTGTATAATTCCTTTATCAAGCGATACCGTCTCATTACTAAATAAGATTTTTGAAATCTCATAAACTCAGGTGTGAATCTTTGTTCTTCGTCAACGCTGGCTTTGTACAATATTAAAAATAGCCAGTAATTTAATACATGATCTACTTTTGTTACTAATTATGAATCGACTTCCTAAGTCCCAACGTTTTTCATGTAGCATAAGTTGTGTGTCCTATACAGTCTTATATGGTTATGTGCATTTTATGCCAATTTTTCGACCGGAACGGCAAGTATAGCGAGTAAACTCTACTTGTAACTACCGTGCGAAGCTGCATTTAGAGCGTATTTGCAACTCGCAGTTTCTCCGACATTGCAGTTAACATTGAAGTGCTAACTCTCGAGGATCCTCACTGCTACTTGGGGTAGATAGCAAGTTGCATACATGTTCCCATTGTATCTTCACATAGGAACCGCCTCAGCTTCATCCACAAGCTGCGTAATGACTTTGCAACTCGCAACGCATTTAAATTAAAACTACATTAGTTACAGTAGTCAGCGATTCCCACATATTCCTAATAAGGTGCATTCACTACGTACATATATCTCTTAATGATCTCATACAAAAATTAATGACGTGTGTGAACTATGTATCTGGAAATAACCATGCATTTAAATTGATGACAAATAGGTATTTTTTATAAAATATCGTGGTCATATCTTAAAACCTGAATATAATAACCTATACTCAATATATAATACCCAAAATTTTTTGGGTTTGGGAGTATACCCAAACCACGAAAATAATATTTGAACGAACGATTCGTAGATAGCCTTATTTTTCTCTGAATTTTCAGATTTCAGAATTCGTAAATTGAGTGAACTGCTGAAACAATAATGGTAAATAGATAGATTTTTTATTGGAATGGTTAGGTACGTGGGGGCCTCCCTTTCACCTAACGTTGTATTGCGTGCATTTTTTACAAAAAAATATCAGTAGCAAAAAGGAAGAATAGGGTTTGGGAAAAAACTTTGAAACTGTGTTGACATAGAAAAAAATCCACGTTGTAGAAAAACACCCGCAAAAAAAGAGGAGTGGAAAAAAACCGGGAAGAGAAGGCGTAGAAATCGCAAGGCCATTTTACCTTATGATAAGTTAAGAGCAATGGAAATAAAATTAACTTCGAAAAAGAAAATTTATAATACATCAGTAGAAAATCTGTTCTGAAAAAGGTGTAAGGAGACGTAGAAATTACAAAGAACAATAAAATTAAAAATCTTAAAATTACAATAATAACATTGATGAAAGGAGATGACATGTTCAAATCATGCAAATCATAATTATGAAATAACTACCTGTAATAATTAGACCCAAAGGCCGTATGTATAATAATAATCGGTACTCATGTCAGATATCTTCGTCAACGTAATTTTGCCACATTCATCCTTGTCATAGAGAGATACTTGAAAGTAAAAAAGACAAAATACGGAAGATGAGACTTATTCATAACAATTATTATGATTATTATTCGAGCTATCTCGTAGGAAATTCATAGATGATGATAAAAGATAGAGAAAAATACATAAAACAGAAGGCATAAACAGGGGAGAAGATTGGAAGAAAAAGAAGAAATATTTGGTATGAGAAAAAAATCTCCACTACTGAATGATGATGGAGTGAGCGAGGAAAAAACTTAATCAGAACTAAAATTATTTTTTTAATAAAAATATGACTAAAATAAGTAAAAATATATAATAAAAATAAAATAGAAAAGTCATAAAACAATTTTTTTTAAAAGCGAGGAGCGAGGAAAATTGGAACTATAATTATTTTTTAATAAAAATATGACGAAGAATATACATAAAAAATAAAATAGACAAAGTCATAAAACAATTTTTTAAAACAGCGAGGAGCGAGGAAAATAATTAATTAAAACTATAATTATTTTTAATAAAAATATGACTAAGAATATACAATGAAAATAAAATAGACAAAGTCATAGAATAATTTATAATATTTCGTAATAGATAACGGAAAAGAACAGAATTATAGCTACTTTTGTTTAGTTAAGTTTGAATGCTACAGCATTATGGGAGGCAAGAATTGTAATCTCTATGGCTTCGATCGAAAAGTGCTTCAAACTATATTAGTAGAATAAATGCATAGTAGAGAAAGTGTTTGTGAAGAACTGACTTTTAATGTGATTGCATAAAGTATCGATAGGGAAATCCTCTGTCTCCTAGACACCGGCTTTTATTAAAACTCTAAACTTCTCTCTTTCTTCTTCGCAACTCTGCAGGTAATCTCCGGGAACTCGGCTCGGGGCGATGGCACCTTATATTGCTCTGCTTCATTTGCATCTGTTTAAAGGCGTGGGAGGAAGTCCTAAACAGAGTCTGCGTCATAAAGGAATCAAAGGAAATTTCATTTACTACGGACATCGAACTCGGGTTGATTTCCTCATCACGTAGTCTATTGGATATCCGAAAACGAGACGAAAAGTGAAAATTTTGCATCGAGGGGCTTCGAAAGCTATCGGAGGAATATTTAGGAAGACCAATGTCTAAAAGGGCCTTCACGTGTCCTAACGGTGTACCTTGGGAGGACCTTGTGACAAATGCAAGGAATTGGGAAGCCATGCAGATCCAAATGCGTCCCAATCTTCCATTTTCATTTAGGCTTCGCCATCATGGATACCAATTCAGGTTTTTTTCGCTAGATCTAGCGATATTTTCCAACTTTTAACGGCTTATTTTCTAACTCAGCGACAACTCAAAGTACAGATAGAGTATCTTTTTGAACGATTTATCAAAAAATATTACAATACGCTACGAATTTTTTTGTTTGGGCAACAATTTTTTCTATTTATTTATTTTCCAAATCCCAACAAGCATCCATTAATGCACAATTACAGGTCGGGAAAAAAACTTCCATAGCAGTAAATACATTCAGCATGCTCTTTCACGTTTACACTCATCTTAGTTTTCTTAGAGTAACAAGTTCGACTCTTGTATATATCAAAAAATTACGTTGTAAGAAAATAAAATTTGAATACGACTGTCAATGAATTAGTGGTTGAATACTCTCCGTTAGCCGTTTGTCGGGCCAGCGTCTTACTGGTACCGATGGACTGACTGGGGAAGGCCGGGATCAGAATTTCGGCATTATAGAATTCGGTGATTGCAATGTAAAATATATAGCCGACGCAACATCGGTTTCAGGAGAGTACTGACCTTGAGGATTAAGGTTACTAACAAATTTATCTCTGCACATAAGAACATTTATAGCGACCTGGCGTCGAACCCAGGATCATTTTGGAAAACATCCATGGCGATTCTGTATCTACATTACTTTCTCTATCGCTATCTACAGAGACAGCTATCTTATCGAATAATAAATCAAAATATTCTAAAATACGCTGGAAATCTTTTCATGTGGCAAAATTATTAAAAACCTGACTTTTAACCTAGAACTATTTTGGAAGATCTATTTGTCGCTGTGGACCTTGTAGGATCTGGTACCTATATCCCATTTATCTGGTGGCTTCACGATGAGATCTTTGCTAACTCTAAAAAGGTCTAAATCGTTGACTCCAGTGGCTTATACGATAAATTTTTATCCAATGTAACATATTTGCAGAGACTCTTATAATATTATTTGATTTATTAACATACTAAATTATGTATTTATATAGTATAGAAATTATATGTATAATAATTAGATGTAATAGCAGTAAAATGCTGGATTTCTAACCCATTTAAACTATTTTATCATTTTATCCATTTATTCATTTAATAAAAACCCATAAACAGCTCGACTTTATAATGTATTATCAATGGTAGAAAATTAAAGCATTTAACAGTGAGTCAACAATAACGATAAAAAGTAAAAATATTCATAGTAGAATAAAAATATCACACTAAAGAGCTAACAAAATATATATGTATCAAAACAATAATACAGAAAATATTTCAGAATAATAAAAGTTATTGAAATAATAAATAACTAAGTTAAAGTTAAACTATATAGAAGTGCAATTTTGTATGTCTGTAATCTGACTAATAAATAATTATATATTTAAAAAAATTTCAAATACTAAAATTGTTGAACTTTTACTAACAAATCGCCGCAGCTATTTGCATCGAACATGACAAAGTTATTAAGTATTTACCTGGTGGGGGAATATTTAATATCTGTTGGGTACACCAATATCGCTCCACATTGATTTCCTGATTCATTCATTACTGTTTGAACCCGACTCTGACATCAAACCTCCCCAACACGTTAATGAAAATACACTTATCATACAAATCGGCAGAGCCGCGCATAAATGTATTTGATCGTACATCATTTTGCACCCATGGATTTGTCGAAGTATTCAACCACGTTTCCCAAAACGTAGTCTTTTTAATCACCGCGTTAATTTGCATGCGATATTTAGCGGAGACCGTCCGAAAAGCATAAGTGATGCTCATTAAGCTTTTTTCCTTGCGACAAGCCCTTTCGAATCCCTGTAATTAAAAATAATCTCTTTTCCGATGCCTTTGACTTCACGTAGCTTCCTTTCAGCTCGTCAAAAAGCTTTCAACTTCTCATCCTTTTAACTTTCTCTTTCATGCCATCCTCAGCAGTCATTGTGTCCGATCCAGTTTCTTCTTTTTGATCATTTCCACCTCTCTTTACGCCGTCTCATTTCTAACTTTATCATCCTTCATTTCCTCCGTTTCAAACACTCCCTTTTTCATCTTTACCAATCGTTTCTGACCCGAGAGAATGCTATTGGAAGCATTACATCAACTTCTTTTTCTAAAATCCGTGTCCATAATGCAAACGGGGAAGAAAAGTTCATCACACCCAGACGGGTACCCAAGGGTGTTGGCAGACAAGCTTCAGCCAAAAGCTTCTGCAAGTTATGCTTATACATATTTTGATCTCCCTTATTGTAAGAATTTTTTGTACGTACGCGGTAATTAATTTTCAATAATAGTATTATTCTGGTGCGAAGGCGTTCGCTGCATGTGGATTCCATTTGAAATAAAATTCTTTGAATCTTAGGATAATAATTGTATTTCAAAAATTATTATTCTCTTCGTTTTTATCGTGAGAATTATTAAGTTCGTATTCCTGAATATGACTTCGTATGGCTGAAATAGAAGAATGATATATGAAACTCTTATGTCTTATATTTGTTATTTTCTTTTTCTTTGTTATTGTAATTACCTTTGTACATATTGTGTATTGTATTGTGTATTGTTCTTTTTACAAACTTATTCATCGCCTTTACATCGGTAATTATTAGTAGTTGCCAGGAAACAATCATGAAAACTAACAGAGACTTCTGATCGTTTGTATCTGAAAAGTATTAGAGAGTATACGAGTAGATTCAGTATGAAAAGTTAAATGTAAAGTTTGTTTCCAAAAGGGGACGGTCCTAAATAAGGATGTTTGGTCTTCATAGCAATGTTAGTCACGTGTGTCATTTCATGAATGATGTATATCCTCTAATTAATGAAGTATTACAATAAGACCTTTTGCAAAAGGATCACCCCCATTTATAAGAGAGCATTTGAAGGAAGCTTCCTCGAAATTAGGGTGAGTTTCGATATTATAATTTCTTGCACCCTGCTTTTTTAAGTTATGTTCCTTCGATTCTGATAGAAAAAAAATTGTTTTGCTGATATTTATGAAACTTTTAATTTAAATCCAGGAGAGTTCATGTGTTCTTTTATAGGAGTATGGCAAACAGAATCAATTAGGAAGGAAAAGTTAGAAGTCTTCTAAATTCTAAGATAAGTGAATCCATATTTCTGAAAACCGACATATTATTTCTCTTAAAAATCAATCTGGCATACATCCCCTTCATTAGAAAACTATTCAACTTATATTTTAAGATACCTTATTTAAACATATTTCTTACTAATTAGAATGCACAGCTTACAGTGTTGGTAATTAATTTCATCCATATCTCGAATCTAGAACCACGAATTTATAGATACCAGATTATAATAAGAGAATTTATAGATACCAGAATTTCATATTTGTGAAAATTGTATTCATCTGTCATTTTGACAGTGGTCGTTGGGCAACTTCCTTAAAGGCATTAAGCCCTGGGCAGTCGCCTCTAACTCCCATAACCGTTAGTCTGCACATTCGAATCGATCTAATGATAACACGATTCTCGTTCTTTGTTTTGGAGATTTTTCAGCTTTCAAGTCTTTCAGTCTTTTGTACGAATTCAGTGAGGAATATCATTCGAAGCTCTCTTCGTTATCGTGGAATTCTCACACGAGTGGATTAGTGTCCGGTCGAAATAATACACCCCGTATTTTACATTTTCGTGCTTTGATGAGATGACGTCGCACGAACTTGATTTCTTCTTAACATTTTATCTATAAAGTCAATTAGCTATGCCTTCACATCGCGACCATTACGTTTATGATAAGAATTAGAATAATATCTATCGCGTTCCAAATCCATTTTGCTTATTATTGTTGCTGCTACAATATCTATAGTTATTGTGTTTCTCATTTTAGTATTGTTATCGTGTTATAATTTTTTATATTGTTATTTTTATCATAATAATTATCATTGTATATTATCATTATACTTATAATTAGACGACATTCACAAAAATTAGTACTAAAATTTACTTGATTTATTATACTTATTTATATTGTATGACTAATACTACACCAAAGGACAGCTAGTAGTTATCGAGAGCAATTAGAGTATAAAATACCTCCCTGGTATTCATCCTAGTTGGGCGGAAAACGTAATATTAAGTATGTGACAATTTTCTAACTTTACAAAATCCTTGTAATTCTATACATAAAAAAATTGCAGGAAGAGGGAATGATTTCGAAAACGGCTTCCGTTCTGTTACCCCATTCCTTATCTTCCAATTCAGAAATAAATATTTACAAATATCTGTCCGTTTTTTAAGAACTGAAACCTAATATTTATGATTCTTTCTCCCGAGATAATCTGCGTCTTCAATTCCAATTTTCAATTCTTTCATGGAAGGCTTTGCTGCTACAATTTTGCAAATTTTCCTTCGCCTTTTCGTTTAGCGACTTCCTAATTTTTGTAACTCTTTGATCATAGTAGTGACGCTGTATGTCTTTCCATACAATTCCAAATCAAACCTTATTGTTTTCTTTTGCAATGAAGTAATTTAAAGAAGGAAGGGAGGATAATATTTCTACACCCATTGAGAGAAATTAAACGAAAAAAGAATAGCATGAAAACCACTCCAAATTTGATAAGAACATGTTCATGACAAAAACATTATCATCATTACCATCATCAACTCATATGAAGCCCGAAGATCACTTCGTTGCTGCTCCCCATATCGTCTTGTTCATTGAATATTGCTTCACTCCCTCATAATCTCTAACCTTAAAAACTAACCATCACCTGTCTATCATAATCCGACCTAGGGCTTCCTCTATTATCCACCCTTCAATCATTCATTCCCATACAGCAGACTATCGTTCCTCAGCTGCTGCCCCACTGAATTTCCTCTTCAGTTTATCAATGTCTTCCGTGGACTCCTTTCTTCACTTGCACTTCGAAGGATTTCTTCATTAGTTGCCGGTCTTTCCATTGAACTTTCTTCATCCATAAAATAGGTGAGTTAATTAAGGCGGGGTGATTTGGAAATTGGGGAAGCTCATAGATGCTATCTGCGTAGGAGAAACAAGTAAATGAAAGAAGCCGTGCAAGTTAAAGAAAACATTGCTCTAGAGATGGATTGGCAGTAATAAGACTTCGGGCTGATGACTTTGATTGCATATTCTCCTTAGAAGAAAAATAAGATTTTCAGTTCACTATGAATTGAGATATAACACGTTTACAGATGACCTATAAGAAATTACGAGTCTACCTTGTTACATAGGCCGATCAGATAATTCAAAAAATAGAGGAAATGGATGCTAGAATAGACTCTTCGAAGATTTAATTTGTTCCGTGAACGATACGTGACAGCAGTAGATTAGAGTATAGATTATTGGTCCATGCACTCCCTGCCACAGCCCGAAAAGCGATTGTGGGGGATTACTCTATGAATGACAACCACGTATATGTCAGAAAAATGCTTTTATGCATCTTTTAGATACAATGTCGCTTTTAATTTTTAATGTCTAAACGAGTTTGTGGCGAGGTATTTTTGGCCTATTACCACCCATTTAAGATGGTGAGTGTTTATTAACTGTAGGAGCTTTTAAACAACAGTTTAATATTCCACATTGGGGCACCCTAATGTGGAATCGGTTGGTCATCTAACATTTTCTTAATACCTCAAAAATTATTTAATTAATCTATTGATATCCTTTGTGGTAAGATGTCTGAGAGGTCAAAGATTAAGAGGAAATTTTCGTGATAAAATATTGCAAAATTAAATGAGCACAGTATAGGGTATTTTCAGATAAGTATTCCATATCTTTACGTTATATTAAAATATTCTTTTAAGGTGCGAGATTTTGATTCTTAGGTGACGTAATATCACGAGCTGTAATCATGATTACTCAGTATTAGTATTTGTGGAATAGCTACAAGAAACGGTTAAAAATGTTGTGTTAAAAAAAAATGAGACAGAAAAGTGGTGATTTCGGAAGTCGTGAAGGCCTACCAGGAACCCCAAAAAAACTTGTGTGTGATTGATTTCATTGCTTACGGGTACATTCGTAATTGTGTAAAATTGACAATTTATATGTTTGTATATAAATTAGGATGGTTTTAACTCGTATATGGTCTTTTAATATATTAGGTATTGTGATATGTAAGGTGTTGATGTCTCCTTCCCGCAGCTCTAACCTTCTTCACATACCTCGTTACCGGCTTTCAATCTTCCAGAGATCACTCTTCTATCGAATCCCAAAATTTTTCAATTCTCTTTTGTCCCTTAACCCTTACCTTGAACTGTTTTCTCCTATTAATTCACTCCTTTCTTCCGTCCGTTAATCTTTCCCTTCTGTTTTTTGGCTCCTTCTTTTTTGTTTTATTTTATTTTTCGAATCACTCTTATCTTTTAATACATTATTAATTTTGTTTTCTTTTGACTCAGTTTTTTTCACGCTGTTATGTTTTATTTCATGCTTTGTTATGACTCAATGTCATTAGTCAAAATTGGCTGTTTTTGAATCAAATTTAAATTAATAAAATAAATAAATAAATAAAATAAATAAATAAAATAAATAAAATAAATAAAATAAATAAAATAAATAAATAAAATAAATAAATAAAATAAATAAAATAAATAAAATAAATAAATTAATAAAATAAATAAAATAAATAAATAAATAAAATAAATAAATAAAATAAATAAAATAAATAAAATAAATTAATAAATTAATAAAATAAATAAAATAAATAAAATAAATAAATTAATAAAATAAATAAAATAAATAAATAAATAAAATAAATAAAATAAATAAATAAAATAAATAAATAAAATAAATAAATAAAATAAATTAATAAAGGGTATATACGGTGATAATTGAGTTGATTACGCTGCCACCAGGCATAAGTCCAACTGCGGCGAAATTCCTAAATAAATTTCCGTAATGCTATGCAGATGTTAGTCCTCAACTACAGGATGAAACAATCCCCACTGAAGGACTAGTCTTCTCAAGACTTTAAAATTTAATTTATGCCCTTGATTAAGCCTCGGAGATAATCCCACAGCCCTCGACACCGGCCCGAAATAAATTCCCTTAATTTTTATCCGATTTTCTCAAATCCCAGAATGTGGCAATTATGAGCAGCGCCTCCTGGAATGGAATCGCGACACTAAGCCCCCTCCCCGTGGAAACTTCGACAGAAAAGCTCAGGTTAAACGTGTGCTATGCGACGCGCGTGAAGTTTTCCAACTTATGCGGGGTGTAGCCGAGTTTTTTTCCTCCATAAGGGAATCTCATTAAATCCGAATATCTGGTTTAAAAGGAGGTTTCTCGATCCGCTGAGCTGAGAAATGCACGGCTGAAATGTTTGCCAACTCTTTATTCGATCCGAAGCACGCGTGACGCGGAAACGAACTCTCGAGGAACAAAAGTTTTCACACGTTTAACTTCGCGGGTTTTAATTGCTGCCGCGGACTTCCATTTCGTAGAGCATCAATTACTCTTTCGTCGCTCGCGAAGGTTTACTCAATCCGGAAATTATTTCGGTGCGAAAGTTATGACATATTAATAGCCTGAAGAAAAGGCTTTCACTCCGTGGGAATTAATAAAACGAGAGAAATATATATGAAGATATCCTGAACCTTTTTACTACATTGTAGTGAATTACAAGATGCGTTTGGAATACACGCGGCACGTTGGTGTGTTACCTTTTCTCAATAGTCTGTTTTATGCGGAATATGCATTTTTAAATTGAATCGCCCTTATATTTATTTGTATGCATTTTATTCCTTTCCTGTATGTTATTATTCTATATATATTGAGTATAATATAAGCCATTTATTCTGAAAACTTATCTTCTTTTTTTGATTAATCTTCTTTTAAGACTCTGAAGTCTGACTATCGGTAGTGAAAGCTTTAATTTCCTTTGACTTAACAATTTCTATGTCTACGCTTAACACAATTTTACTTGTGACTATAAAATAATCATGATAACGACTTCTTGAAAAGTTACTAATCACTAAAATATACGAAAAAATAAAAAAATTGATGTAATATGAAAAAATAAAATTTTAATGTATTATTTTCATAAAAAAAGACATGAGAACTGTTTCAGGGTGTTTCTATTATAGAGATAATTTACCCTATAATGCACCCTAAGGATATTTTAGTCGAGAGATATTTTATTTTTTAAAGTGAGTCGACTATGAGGGAGTTAATACTGTAAAATTGACAGAAAATAAGAACTATAATGATCTTGAAATTAACTGTTTAAAAATATGAAATAATGTGAAAAACATCGATTCTTACCTGTAAACTTTTAAATTTAAAAATCCATATGCTTTATTGCTCATTTCCAGAAAATTGGGGTACCCTATCTCTGATTAAAATAATTAACCAGAGATAAAATTAATATTTACAGAATACCCAGGAAGTCTTACAAATGTTACTCGTATTGAAACAATGAGTATATCTTCTGAGAAAAGTAGGTCCTGAAAAAATTAGTCTCATTTCACTGATGGGAAATATCCCATGGGAAATGGATAGCCTAACAAACTGGAAGGGGAACATTTCCCGAATGCGTTAGCTCAAGAGAAATTCGATTGCAGAATCGATTCGATTAGCAATAGCATCTTAACATTCTTCGCGGCGACTGACCCACAATATCCGGACAGCGATCGATCCCACGAGTTCACTCAAATAATTTTTACTTACAAACATTTCTCTTTCAATCTGTATTTGTACTGCATTTGCTAATATTATAGATGACCGTTGGGAAGGAGAGAAAAAGTATTATACAGAGTAGTAGTGTTTCATTGTATTGAATAACTTTCATGGTTGCTAATGATCGTTTTTATAGTAATTTTTAATTGTATTTAATAACTTTTATGATTGGTAATAATCGTATTTAATAACCGTGCTAGCCTAGCGACACCGAAATCCCCGGTTTGAATCCTGGTTAGGTTGATTCTATTCTCAGATCGAAGGGTATCTTGTAAGAGTGGAGTTATCGTAAATTTCTACAAATAAAGTCTTGATGATCACTATCACGACCCTTACAAAATAATGGCATTTTTGGAATTCGTTTGGTATTTAACTAATAAATATCGTTAATTTCCTATTTTCTTCTTTAGTAGCCATACCAGGCGCCCGTAGTTGGGAGTTATGCTGGTATCCCTTCCGTACAGATGCTTGCGTATTTTTCAAATAGATCAATAATTTACTAGTGTAACCTCTTGCTTAATTTATCTGCTTGAATGAAATAAGAATATTATATTGCCTAAGAAGACGAATATTATTTGTGTATATTATGTTGATTATGAATGAGAATTATGAATTAACGAGTATTATTTATGAATATTATATAGCATATGATTTTGAAGAAAAGACGTGAAAACATGAAGGGAGGTATTGAGATTGAGTTTATATTTTCAAAAATATAAAGAAGCCAACTGATGAGATGCATCAATAAATTTTTTCTTATGTAATCAGTCATTATTAAATTTTTTATTAGGGGCAAAAATACTTCACTGTCCACTTTTTATTTTGTAATAATATCCACAAAGTAATCTATTAATAATTATAATAATGGAAAAAGGAATATAATCCCAATTATATCAATTTTTAATAACAATTATTATTACTATAATTGACGAACACACACAATCATAAAAATCTGGTTAGCCAGGATTGGAACCCAGGACCTTGGCATTGGAGCGCTAATGTGATAACACGCTGATCACTCCGCCACCGCGGCAAATAAATTAATAAATGATATTCATTTCTCTTTTCATACGAATTCCTGAAATCATAAAGCGACCTCGTGAGCAACCTGTACATAAGGATAGGAAATCACGTAGTAGCATTGTGAACGAAATCACCAATAGCGTGCTTCCTCCAAACTAGAACGGCGTGATCGATCCGCGCACGTATGCACGCTCATTACAAAGGAGAAATAATATTGCGAATGTTGATTTATCATCGCAGTGTAAAATGCACGGGCGCTCCATGTTTCGAAAGGGCAGATATTAGAAAAAATATTCCCTAAGAAATTTCGACGGGCTTTCATCTCAAATTGCTTCCGTCGGTTACTTTGTCAAAGTCGTGATTTCCATTCTTCGACGGCGAGGCACGTCCGAAGGAAGATGGATGACGAAATAGAATTGTCTGCTTCTTGGAGCACTTAATCTTGTCAGCGTTTTACATCTTCAGCATGAAAGCCATTACTTGCTCGACCATTAGACTCATAATCCCGTCGCATTAGTGCAGAAAAGAATGTGTCACCACCGCGTACAAAATGCATAGGTGAGAGATTGCGGAGACATCAGCTGCTGAAAAATTGAGGGCGATTTGCTGTAAATTGTGCCATGCATTATAACGTGAATCGTGCTAAAAATGAATTTTGTGGAGAAATAATTTTGGAAGAATGTGCCGTTTTTATAATTCCAAAAAGAATTTTTATTCAAGTAAGATACGGATAAATAATTAATGTGACTTTTATGATGATATTTTATGTACTCAGCAGCAGAAGTCTTTTTTGATTGACTATATTTTTTAAAAATGACCGCATGCATTAGAAATATGATTTTAGAAAAATAATTTGTTTTTTTTTTATAATTCCGAAAGAATTTTTATTCATGTGAGATACAAATAAATAATTTATATGAATTTCACGATGGTATTTTGTGTACTCGGGAGCGGAAGTAATTTTTAATTTAATATACTAAAAAATATATCGCATGCATCAGAAAAATAATTTTAGAAAAATAAGTCGTTTTCTTAATTCCGAAAGAATTTTTATTTAAGTAAGACACGAAAAATAATTTATGTGAATTTCATGATCAAGGTATTTTATGTACTCAGAAGTGGAAGTTATTTTTCATTGATTATCCTTAAAAATGATAGTATGCTGCAGAATAATAACTTTAGAAGAATACGTTGTTTTTATAATTCCTAAGATTTTTTGTTCAAGTAAGATACGGATAAATTTGATGTGAATTTCATGATAAAGGTATTTTATGTACTCAGAAGTGGAAGTTATTTTTCATTGATTATACTTAAAAATGATAGTATACAGCAGAATGATAATTTTAGAGAAATGTGTTGTTTTCTGTAATTCCGAAAGAATTTTTATACAAGTAAGATTCGAATAAATAATTGATGTGAAATCCATGATGAAAGTATTTCATGTTCTCAGCAGTGCAATTCTTTTTTGATTGACTATACTTAAAAGCTATCGCATACAGCAGAAAAATAGTTTTAGATAAATGCGTTGTTTTTTTATAATTCCCGAAAGAATTTTTATTCTTGTAAGACACGAATAAATAATTGATATAAATTCCATGATCAATGTATTTCATGAGCTTAGCAGCGGAAGTCATTTTGTATAATTTTGTATAAGAATTGTGTATAATGATTGAAAATGATCGCATGCAGTAGAAAATAATTTCAGAGCAATGCGTTGTTTTTTTTTAAATTCCGAAAAATTTCTATTCAAGTAAGACACGAAAAAATAATTGTTGTGAGTTTTATGATGATATTATATGTGTATTTAATTGAGGAAGTCTTTTTGATTGACTACGTTTCTCCCTCGTTACTGTTTACCTTTCTTTGTCTAAAAGCTTTATTAATTTCTTCTACTCTATATTTCATGAAATTAATTTTTATGGTGGACGAAATGAAGAATCAAGCATTTCAACCTAGAGAAGCCTACAGTAGCATCGGTGAAGCGTATTCAATCAAACATACATCCTCTGCTGAATACAGAAAATTGCCTTTGTTAAGAAATATCAACGTATCGGAAACGTTCCAACTAAAATTAATGAATGTGATACTTAATCTTTCCAGCAAAAAGCTTCGTGTAATATGGAATCTCATATGAGATCGATATTCATAAATCTGTTTTGGAGCCAAGCTTTTATTACGTACTTTTATAATAAATCTTATTAAAAACTAATTTTTATAAATGAACACGATTTCCAAAACATAGAGGGCCGTGTGTGGCCGTATGTTGGTTGCTCTGCATTATACTGTTCGCTGTTGGCCTGCATTATACTATTAATTATGCTACCCATATTACTAAACATAATTAATGCGATGGATTAATACATAAATTGTACTATACATTACGTATAGGAACTTATAAATTACACTATGAGTTATGTCTTAAATTGGATTAAACTATGCCTATCTTAGTCTAAATTGCCCAGTTCGTTATGTAATTATTATGCGAGATATTCCCTTAGATCTTTACTGTCTTGTGCGGTTTTCCAACGAGGCATAGAGAATGTCCCGTGTTAGTGTAAGTGTGATCATTTAATTGAGATATCATATCGTGAAATGATTTTACTTTTTAACTTAGTATAGTTGATACTCTAATAGTTTCACACAGTGCACTTTGGTTTGTATTTCTTCTTGTAGTCTGGAACTACATGACACACAATTTGTCATAAGGTGATGGAGATATTCACATTATATCTTCGATGTATGTACATGTATAATTCCTATGTAAAATTGAATATTTCAATTTAATAATCTGAGTAGGTAATAGCGACATAATTACTTTGGGCTTAAGTGTACTAAATTTGAGATCATTCATTTTTCAGGTCATTGTTCCGCATTTTATAAGTTTACGTATCCCGAGTGTTTCAAAATTGAAAATTATCCTAATAATACCATGTATATTCCGTAGTTACAAGAACTTTATCTGTAATAATGCTTTAACGTAAAGAGGCTCAAGAAGTAAAAATCTTTTGTTCAATAAATTCGTATTTTTATGAACAAAATGTAAAGCACCTATGGATTAGTGATGTGTAATATATATTAAGTTTTAATTCCAGCACTTATTTTCTTGGCAGTTATACCATATACACATGACTATTTCAAAGTTTTACATCTCTAACATTTATAATTTACACACTGAAAGTTCATATCACATACTTCCTCTATACACATTAGAATACTCAACGTTGACTCGGATTATTACACCGGACGTTTCCAACAGCATCCGCTTTTTACCATGGAGACCATTGTCATTACTTTCGATCATAGAAACCCATATTAAAGTTTTAAACAGGCTCAGAAATATCTCTCATTGTCACTATTTTATGAACTCAAATTGTGTTTTTAGCAACGCAGATGTTTTCGGATCATAATTGAGCGAATGTCACAATGCAAGCATTCTTTAGGTATCCTCTTTTTTTTACTTTATCACTTCCTAACTCTCATTAATTCTGTGCTGTTCAAGTTGATTAAATTACGGTAATGCGTGGGATGACTTTCCATAATTAATATTTTATTCTAGCATCGTTAATTTCTAATCAGCAAAAGTCGATGCAGAAGTCATTTTCGAGTTGAAATTGTTCCGACGGATGATTGCAAAATTTTTATAAAAACAGTGCAGCCAGGGGCATTTTAGGACCTTGGGCACGTCGGAAAATGGAAGTGAAGTCAATTTTGAAATTCGAATGGGGTTCACGTAATGAAATTGTCATTTTTCGGGGGGGATTTCATGATTTCAACTCCCGCTTGAGTCATCCGGGCATTGCATTTTGGGCTAAAATATCAGCCCAAAATATATCCCCATTTGCGCTCGGTTTAAAATGGAAATAAATCAATATGCGTACTTGAGTGCGGAATGGGTATGAGTTTAAAATTTATTAAATTTTGACGTTTCGCGACCGAGAGTTTCATCTTTCTTTTTTTGGCTGATGTTTGAGTCCCCAAGGGGCATTCACTCTCGGGCATCACGTCGAGATTTCGGCGGGATTTGCCCCATTTGACCGAGAGTTTCCCGCGTTTTGCGAAATCCCAGTTTTTAAATATTGCACATCGAAAAACTTCGCACGCAGCTTATTTTAGAATATTCAGCTTAATGGCAGCTGCATAGAAATACGGCGGATATTAACTATTGATCTAAAAACGAAAGAACTGAACCTGCAGTCAATCTAAACTTTCAAATCAAATTACTCGGGAATCAAACGGATACAGATGTTACCACCTTGCAACAATATAACAAATTTTCACTCACAATGTATTTTTTTACGGGAGAGCCTTTCCGCAGAATATAAATTCAATTTATTTTATGACCGTTTCCAATCAAAGCAAGGGAAATGCGAAATGAAAATACACTTCTTGAACATCCGATGATATTTTTTTCCAGAAACGCTGCCGAATTCAACATTTCGAAAATCATCTACAGTTATAGAAAACAAGCATGATATCGACGTATCATTTCTTAAATGTTTTTTTTTCATGTATGTTTAATAATTTTCTAGTTTTCTAATTAATAGTTTTACTATATTTTTGCAGAATCTGATTCAAATTTTTGATTTTTCCGCACGGGAAAGCTATTGGAAAATATTTTTTTTGCAATTTTAAAGTGATTCGATTCCAAAAAACTCTATAACGAATAATTGTTTACAATTTTCGCTTATATTAAAACTCAGTACTTATTGTTCATATATTTTGAGAACCTTATACTTTAGGCTAGGAATAACTAGTAGGAAGTTAGAGATAATGGCTTTAAAATATACAGTATGCCATCAGGTGAATTGAGGAATGTTAAAAGTGAATGTTTTCTAAAATACTGAAGAAATGCTAGCTTTTGTAAGTCATTTTATACTGTAGAAGAATTTCCTAGTTAAAGAAATATGCGACGTAGGTTAGTTGACTTGTTTCCTTATAAATAATATAATGAATTATTTGATTGTAATTGTCATAAATCGTAAGGTAGTGTAGCATTTGTTAGGTTGTTGAATAATGAATAATGGTTGTAAAATGTAAATGAAATTATTGTAATTATATGTATGATTTTTAAGGTACCTAGTGGTTTTTTATCTATTGGTCTTATTAAATACAGTGCAATCAATGACCATTATCTGTCTTTTACATACTTTTGTTAGTCGTTGGTTTAATTAATTTATTATAATTACTATAAAGAACTATGTTTATTATATATTGTAGTTATTAATTAACGGTCTACATCCTAACTTATATAGCACGAGTTTGAAGTTTTTTAAACATTGTGAACTCTTGAACCTCTTCAATCCTTCGATGAACGTCATATTTTCAACAACTTCCCACCGGAAAAATCTTCCCGTCCATTTCGTAGGGGATTTGGCACCTTTTTTATAAAGACCCAGTGCTTTGGAGGTAACCTTTTTATGGCTTATACTCCTTAAGTTTTCGTTCTTATAGAATTTAAACCACTTTCATTCAACTTACTTTCATAGACGTACCCGGAAGACGTCTGATTAGTCACAGCCTCTTCCTCAGGACCACGCCCCGCAGTCTTCCTACTTTTTTCGTATTGATCCTTCTTTTTGCCGCATCCCGCACACCTTGGTCTCATCATAATCCGCGTGTTTTCATTAAAATTGCACCTCCCGCACTTCCAGCAATAAATCAAGCTCATCAGTTCCTCCAAATGCCGATAACTAAATACCATAAACCAGCCTTCTGACGGCTGACGGGGAATATATCGTTATGCCTTATTATCAGCGGAGTGTTGTATATACAGATCGTTTAATTCTGAGCCTTATGAATTGGTATGACTCTTCTTTTATAGATGATTTTACTGGGAATGACCCTTGCAGAATAGCAGAATAAGTGTAAAAATGTGGAGTTAAAAAGTTCTCGGAAGATGCTTACTGTGATTAGTTAAAAAGTTATCGTTACCGTGGCATCGAACCGGGAACAGAAAATCAAACAGGGAACCGGGAACCGACAACCAAACCGGGAACCGACAATCAAACCGGGAACCGGGAATTAAAATTAAACCGAGAACTGAAAATTAAACCGGAAACCGGAACAGAAAAAAACTAAAGCAAAAACTAAACTAAAATCGAAAAAAGTGTAATTTTTCAGGAACGAAATCCGATCTCGAACCGAGGCGATAAAATCCATGAACCTGAATTGAAATTGTAAACCGTTTTTTTTCTCCGATTACCGGTTCACATTCTCTTCAAGCGTACCCAAAGTTATGTTTCATAAACATATGCAGCGGTAACTTGCTGCTCATCTATTCAAACTTAAAATCATCACTTTTAAATATCAAAAAGACCAATTGGTTATTTTCCAACCCAGTTTCCAAAAGATCCAAAGAGTATCCTCAGTGGTTCAAAAACTGTTTACGGAAAATTGTTTTCCGGGAGTTTTTGAAAGGGTCTTCCTTCCAACTTTGTGAATAATCGACAGAGATTTCATTCTATGTGCCCCTCCAATGACTATAGCCACTAGGCTAGATGCCTATTTGCAGTCTAAGATTATACTAAATAAATAAATGAACTTTATTAACTGTACTTAATTACGAGTATGATCCGAATTCCGATTGTGTTCCAATTCATTCATCGAATGAATTCTAAAAATGTGAGATAGCTTCTGGAAAAGAAGTAAGGTATGGATTACTCTGTGGAAAAGGAAAGGAAATGTAATCAGAGTCGGAACGAGAATTAGCGGAAGATACTGAGAGCTCTCCTAGGTTAAGAGATCTAAAAATTGCGATTGCTATTCATGGTGTAATGAACACAAAGATGAACCTATCATATACTTCCTTCTTTAGAACGTTCTTTTCCTGAAAGGAAATTGCGTGATAGAAATAAAGGTATACGTAAATAGATCTTTATTTACCTTAATTTAGAAGCGAATCATACGCTGAAAACGTACAAGCATGAACTTAATTCTCCAAATCTTCTGACGGTGGGAGTAAAGCTATTTAAATCGGCTTTCATATCGAATCTCGCGAAGGAGTGAGGAATATTTATCTCTTTGCTTGGAACAATCAATTCGTTCCTCGAGGGGGAAATTTTTCCTTGATTCAAGTTCCTTAATGATGAAATCGGGGGATAGAAATTGAGGATCAAATGGCATCGTTTCTGGCCCATTAAGCCCAAACGCCGTCTTCAGGAAACAGATGTTCCACAGTGATACTTAGTGGAATTCCATAATTTAACTCATACTCCGCCAATGGGCTCAAGAGAAAACGCGGGGTCCGTTTGAAGGATTTACATCGCAAACAAAGTGAATTGAATGTATGAAATCGTTATCAAACGGTGTATTTTTGTAATCTTAGTTTACAATATAGTTTATGATATACCCTAAAATCTGGATAATATGCAGGCTATATTATGTATTTAATTTGAAGTTAACTATTATATTTACTTGTTTTTAACTATATATTCAATGACTGCAAATGGGCATATTTTTGGACCCTCATCTTTATTTGATATGGTCTTAATCTTAGTTTACAATATACATAGGTGGTCTGAAAAGTTTCCTACATTTCGCCATTTCTCGACAGGTTTTCTGAAAATTTTCTGAAGATTTCTGAAAAATCTGGGTCGGAAACTTTTCAGACCTAGAACATACCCATACAATGTGGATAATATGCAGGTTATATTACGATGTAATTTAAAATATGCTATTTTAACAGAAAAAACCCTGCTTGATATTCACCCTAATCTAAAGTAAAACCCCTGCAAAAACCCTCTAGAAGGTAGAACGTCATACAACGTTATTTAGCAAACAATGCTATTAATGCTAGCAAACTGTGCTATTGCAACGATATCAATGATTGTAAAATGCGACTTTCATAATTCGACTTACGATTTCCGATACTTTTTGCTATGCAAAAATCTGACACTGTTTACCGCATTTACCGTTTACCGGGAAATTTTACTGTGAGGAATGAGGAATAAAGAGCTAGGTTATCTTATATAATAATCAGCGAGTTGAATCTAAACTTATATTATTTACCTCATGTTACTAACTGCAGGAAGAAAAATATGCAAGAAATCTGTTTCTCGTATTTTCTGACGAGATAAATATACGACATTTGGTGATATATTAGAGGACCACTGACCTAAGATATTTAGATGTTCTTCTACCAAAAGTATCCGTGGTTCCACTTCAAAGGACTCTAAAATCTTATAGGAAATGCTCTTAAATATAATAGGTGATATAATTTTAATCGATTATAGACTTATGTAATATAAAAATAATAAAAATGTATAAATGTGAAAAAATTAAGACCGGAATTGTAAGGAAATGAAGAACGAAAAAGGTAAATAAAATTGAAGAAAATACTGAAAAAGTAGATCAGGAATTTAGAAAAATTTAGATCGGGGAATATGAAATAATTAGGGTTAAATAATTCTAAAAAATTAAGATCTGGAAATACAATAATCAGAGTTATGCAATGATAGGCGTACATTTTTATAAATTAAATTCAGTTTCGTCATTTATGACGGCGGAATTCACTAGTTATAATAATATAATACAGGATCGCATGGTATGCAATGCCCATTTCAAAATCCGTCACGAAAACTTTTATTTCCGCAACATGCAGAAGTGAAAAATTTGGGCTCACCCTTAGTCAAAAGGTCCTCTTAAATCTTCGTAACAGAGCGGATGTCCTAAATACAATTCCAATTCATCTCAGGATAACAACGGCCGCACTTTAGTTAGACATCCAATTTAGGATCTTCTGTAAGCTGCACATTCGTATCGCCAACTGCAGCAGCAGAAAAAATAAAGTAATTTCGTCGCATCCCAGCTTTTTTATTTCCTTTTCGATTAATTCCCTTATTAATGTATCGTGGTTGCAAGCTATGGTGTCGGGGAATGCAATAGCGGTTTCGCTAGTATTCCGGAAATTTTTTCTGTGTCATAAAATTGTTATTGAAAAGTGGCTTTCATATGGTGGTTGAATTTAAAAAAATATTATTTCTTAATAATTTAATTATTATTTATTTACTAGTGAATTATTTAGTCAAAAATTACGGAACTAAACTAAGATTATAAAAATATATGCCTATCATTGCATAAGTCTGATTTTTATACTTCCAGATCTATATTTTAAAGAATTATCAATCTTAATTTTTTTTATATTCCCCGATCTTAGTTTTCTTACGTTTCTCCATCCTCTTTTCAATATTTAATCTATCTATATATTATTTTAAAACATGCTTTTTTGGTGATCGGGACTTTTCTCCCTTATTACTTAATACCGAATATCTCCGCTATCTCCGAAGCACAAAAATGTATTATTTTGTCACATTAACGATGTTAGAGACTTTCAATGCGGGGAGAATGCTATGCGCTTTGACAATGTAACACAATGCATTCGTATGAAAGTGTGACATTTAGCTTCCCCTCTAGCTCTCCTCTCCCAGATCAGATCACTGCAGACGAGTAGTAATTATTTCAGGTATGAAGAAAAGAACATAGAAAATAAATATGTAACATGGATGCAGAAGGTATGTTTCGTTGTTTTATCTTGATCTTTTAAGTGATACATCATTGCCGGTATAAAAGGAAGTGGTTTTTATAACGACAGAGTTTAGCTAAAGCTCGCAGTGATATTTTGTATCTTTACCATAATTCATTTAGTCATAAATGCATTGAGTGAATTTAGGTATTCGGTATAGGATAAGATACATGTATCGTTATAGTGATGGCGTGCACTATTCGTGATTATACTGCTAAAAGTAAATTTTTAAAACATTCGACAACATTTATACTCTCACGTTCTCTAATATAATAGTGATTTTGTTTGGGTTCATATGGCAAGGAATTAGAAAACGCAAGGCATTTTATTTGGCCATTGAGTTTCGTTACTGGATGTGTAGATACCGATACCTATCGCTACAAACGAGGTATATCAAAACAGACACTGATAAAGAATATTAAGGTGTGTATTTTTAGGTATGTTTTAGTTCAAAGAAATGGTGGATTAAAAATCCACCATTTGTTAAACAAATTGAATTAACATTTTAATCATCGCGTTGTTTACTGGACGAAACAATGCCCGGGTTGCTATGTACAGATTAAATTTGTTTATTAGTTACGAGTGTAAACAATTTCAAAAATGAGAAAGTGATTTTAATACTTGGTCTTACAATGATTGAAAAAGTACTCGGAAGTAATATATGGTCTCCATAAACGAAGAACTTAAGATTGCACGCAACTATAACAGGTTAATAAACCGGCTACTTCACATCTTTTGGGAGCAGAACGTCAACTACAAAAACATGAGAATTGCCGGATTGTTAATGTTTGTGTCACAGGAGTATCGCTTGGTATGTTTGAATAACGTTGCATCGTATTACTTCTCGGTCATTTAAATTTAAAATCGACCATAGTAGAATATTCGATTTTTAGTATCATGATTAGATTTTGGAGTATTGATAGAAAAAATGTAAGGTTCTAATTATGAGTCATACCCCATACCGATCAAAACAATTAGGTCGTTCAATTCAAATTAATTTTGGTGAAACTTTCGTGTTGCAAATTTTCTATATACCTAAACCTGGTATCAAATGATTTTTAGTGTTTATATTTTACTCACTGAATAGATAGTATTCTATATTTATTCATACCTCGGAGTAATATCATACCTGCGATTCAAGAAAACTCACCTCTATGGAATACAAGCGTAACGAAAGCCCAAGCCTCCATTCCCTTTCGCTATGCCCGTAGTACAAAAATATGCTCAACGAATTTAATAGTATGTGTAGTAGTAGACTTAAGAGTAGTATTTTAAAATCTAAGTTTTGTGAATGGGTTAAAATACCATGATTGACTACTATATTTGTGTGAGAGACATTCAAATAATGCGGGGCAATGGGTTTGCTACATTTGCGATACTTTACTTTGCACTTCGACAATGAATCACAATTTATGGTCTTCTGAAAGTGAGACACACCGCAGATGCTTCCTTCTCCCAAATTAGTAACATTTTCTCTCATCCTACACCAGCAGGACAACAAGCTTTCAACTGATAATTGCTGACTGTATATCTTTCAGTACTTGAATAAATCTGATTCAGTGAATTTATGAGATGCAATTTCACTGCAGACGAGCAGTAATTATTTTTATATTTCGTGTATGAATAGAAAAAATAGAAAGTGTAACGTGTAACGAAAATAAGTAACGTGGATGCAGGAAGTATTTTTGTTGTTTTATCTTGGTTATATATGTTAAACACGAAGCCTTTAGTGACACATCATAAAAGGAAGTGGCATTTTGAAGAACAGAGTTTACCAAAATGTGGTAGTGATGTTTTGTATTTTTGTCTAAATTCATGATGTAATAAATGCATTAAGTGAATTGGGGTATTCGGTATAGGATAAAATGCATATACGTCGTTATATAAATGTCGCGTACTATTCGTGATTATAGTGCTAAAAGAAAATTCTCTCTACAAATCTATCACTACAAACGACGTATGTCGAAACTGACACTGACATGGAATATCAAGGTACGATTTTTTTGGCATGTCTTATTGTTTGTGTATTCGTCTGTAGTGATTAGAGTAGTTAATGTATTTGGTTGGGGAAATTGAGTATTACTGATCGTCTGCGAAATTTTCGCACGGGGCAACTAGTATGTATACTTATTATTGCATACTTATGAATTTAACATTTTCCTATCTATATTTTAATACATTGACGTTATATATTTAAACATTCATCACATAACATTACTGCAATCGATTTAAATTACCTTTAAGTGCATTTCTTATAGGAGGATTCTTGATTCGTCTGGAGTCGAACCTAGGATACTTTTGGTGGAAAATATCAAAATTTCTCAGGCCTTTCATGAGTCCCCAAATTTCGTATTATTCTCGTCAGTAATTACGAGAAATTGATGTTCAAAAATTTTTCCCATGTTTTTCTTACGGTAGTTACCAATATCGGATAAATAAATATATGCACTATGGTGATTATTATACATCTGATGTTTCCCTCGAAAGGGCGCGAAGATATTTTTTACGTTAAATACTATATATAAAAGAAAAAGTTGTACAAGAAGTGAAAAATTTAGATTTTGGATTTACTTGCAGAACTTAATGTGATATGTTCAATTTCATTTCCATCATTTGTGATATATAAAATAGCGAAAATATACTAATCATAAGTCCGATTTTATGCCAAATGATTCACAATCTTTATCTTACTTATTTTAGCCTTTGAAAGGGTAAACGGGTTCAAATTTGACCCCACCCTTTCATATCCTTCGTTCTACTTTCCTTTCTCGCTAAGATATTTCTCTATCGATTTCAGGTTAAAAGAACTTGAGTACGTATTTTTTCTCATTCTGTTACCTGGAGGAACTAATCTGTTTTTATTTTAATTTTTTGTCTTTTGAAGAAACTTAAGTTTCTTAACGGGGTCATTTTTTATGGAAAGAAAAGAAAATGGAACTCAGCCGTTAATGAATAAGAGGTTCAAGAAACTCTTATATTTTACCTCGCTTGTCGGGAAAAGACACCTTTTACTTACAGCATTTATTTCCGTTTTATGGGGTTAATAAAGTAAATTATACCTCAGTTTCATTTGTTTAGATGTTATGATGTTTTAAATATAATTTATGATAGCAATACAGGATGTTTTCTTATGGAATGCAAGTATATATTAATATAATTGGGTTGAAGGGGTTTTTCTTAAGTATCAGCCGAAACAAATGTCTCGTCCATAGATATCGGTATCATAATAGCATTAGTAGAGGCTAGAGCATAAGAAAAATGTATGAAACAGTTGGTATTGAATGAATTAACAATAATGTGAAAAATTTACTCTAAAATCTTAATTGAGAACTAAATAAGTTTGACGTGAGAGTAATCAAAATCAGGTTGAAGATGAGTTACTAAGTCCGAATAGAGAAAATTAAGTCCTACTTTAAGTTAGCTTGTTCTCGATAGTCCATGGTTAAGAACTACTTCAGATACTTGCAGAAAATGTTAAGGTATTCATTTTGGTGTAAGGTTGTTGATTCCAATACTTTACATCTTGCACTATCGAAGATCTGGAGTATTATTCAGTTCTTAGCTTAAGTGAAAACTTTCCGGATGATCGAGTTCCTAGTGTATGGCCGTGGTTTAGAAATTGAAAGTAAGGCACGAGGTAGTTCGAGGAACAATAATTGAGAGTTTTACGTATGTACATGTCTTAGGGTATGAAGTTTGTGCCTTGAACCATACCCTAGAAATTTTGTTCTCTTTGAAGTAGGGTAATATGGTCGGATCTTTTGACATTAAATATAGCATATTATAATCCTTCTGAATGATTTTCATTAGTTAATTTAAATAATAATATGCTTAGTTAATTGAAATAATAATTTAATTTTAAACTAATAATAAATAAATTTTAAATCAATAAAAAATATATTTTAATTTAATGATAATTACATTTTAAATTGATAATATTTAATTGATAATTGATGCTTAAGAGTACAATTCGTGATATTAATTAAATCAAAGTATGATGTAGGTGATTAAAATATGAAAGGAAATGGGTAAAGATGACTTAGCACGATATTGCGTGCAACAAGGAAATATCCCAAGGAAAAGAATAGACTTGAAAAATGTCTGACGGGACCGGGAATCGAACAAGGGACTCCCAATTTCCGGTCGGGTGTTCTGTCCGTTGAGCTATCTCTCCAGAACGTTCTCTCAATCCAATAGTAAAATATAGATGGTAATAATTACATACCTGGTAAATTAAAGTTACACATGATTAGTAAATGTAACTTTTATAAAATGAATTACAGGCAAACGAATCATCGGCATGGGATTAGTAACTTTTTCCGGAATCGGCTAATTTTCATGAGTATTTATTTATTTTTTCGGTATGATAAAAAAGATGGTATTTTGCTGTTTCGAATCTTGGTTCGATTCCGGTTCTATGCCAGAAACATCCACATCAGAAAATCTAAAATTCGGCCTTTGAGGTTACACCCCCTTTTGGAGAATCATCACCACCCCAAAGTGCTCAATTAATACCGTAGGATTCTTCCTCGGAGAATTAATTGCCTAAATTTTTTAAACGTAGGGAATTCCTTAATTAAGACCATGTGATCCACGTTCGAAAAATTATTCTCGGTCGGGAGTAATGGAAGGTTTAGGAGAATATATCAACCCAATTACTACGGCGCCCCATTTATTCGGCGACGCAGATTGAAATATCCTCCGGAAGACCCAACCGGAGTCCTGAGATTGGTCCATTGCGTATTCATATCAGTTTTGCGAGAAAAGTTTCGATCTATTTCAACTAGCACCGTGTCGTATATGTCCATCGGATATCATTAATACACACATCTATATTATATACATGATTAGTTATTTTATTATGAATGTTATTGATGCATTATTGAATTCTTTAATTTTGTTGTGATACAACATATATTTATTCAGTTTTTAATTGATACGTTTGAGTTTTCACATGTTTTAACCTAACAATTTCTAATTTACAACATTAATTTACACATCTGTATTATAAACATGACAGGTTATTTAACTACGAATTTTATTGAATTCTCTAATCTTTTGATACAGTATGCGTTTATTCAATTTTTGATTGATTTAAATCAGTGTGCACGTGTTTAATGCAACGAATTTCTAATTTGTATTATTTGTGTGGCAGTAATGTATGCTGTTGTAAGCGGGATAGACCAGCAAATGAAAAATGAATCATTTGGCCAAAAATTCGAAAAAAAAATTATAAATAAATAAAAAATAAATATAAACAAGGGTGGTCTGAAAAGTTTCCGACCCCAGATTTTTCAGAAATCTTCAGAAAATTTTCAGAAAATATGTCGAGAAATGGCGAAATGTCGGAAACTTTTCAGACCACCCATGTATAAATTACTTAAAATTCGAATTTGTTCGTAGAATTTCGTTACCGGATTTATAGATACTGATATTTATCGATACAAACGAGGTATATCGAAACGGACAATGATACTATATTTACCCACCCAAAAATACCTTTGAACAAGCAATACAAAGGAATACACCAATACTGCAACATATCTAAAAAAAAAGAAGCACCGAGTATAAATCAGTTACTTTCAATAGGCGAAATTTTCGCACGGAGCAACTAGTAACTATTAAATATTCCATCATAAATGTATACATAAATATATTTCTATGAACAAATCTGTAAATAAAATGGTCTTAAAGGGTTATTAAGGAGAGATTGAGACTAAAAAGTCTCTTCTTCCATCTAACCTCTTGTTAATGATATTAATGCATACATAAGTAATGTAGGTGTGAATAGAAATCAGTGGAAAAGTTTTAGAAGGAGTGGATGTAAAAATTCCTAAGTTTTCTTAGGAAAAAGATCAACTGCAGGAAAACACCCACAAGGAAGGGGGTGTGAAAAATCAGCAGAAACCTACTGTTAGTACGAGCTAAAAGATGAAACGGAAAGCTGTGTATTACAATGAAAACGAAAAAAGCAAAAAATATGACATAAATTACATAAAATGGAACCAATAAATAGACAAACTGCAATCATTCACCCATAAGAAGAAGAAAAACATAGAAATAACAAACAAATAAGCATTCAAACATACTACAAAAATATCCAAATACTTACTAAAAAAGCATTACGAATTAAAAATAGAATTATTCAGTAGTAAATAGTAAGCAATATACATATATTATTGTCCATATAAAATAATCACCGATATATACATAGATATGGCATTTCATCGATGCTATTCTATTGAATAAATTTACAAATATACATGCGCCCACAGATAAATGGGTATAGGAATGAAAATATCATATACCTTCCCCAATAGAGAACGATATCGTGGGATGATGATGGAGCTTTCGGGAAGCAGAATAAATTCTCGGGTGAAGTGACATTTTCAAACGCGTTTTTTATCTATATATCCGTGGGCCGTGCTTCTTCCTCTGTTATCTTCGAAAACATTTCGGACGCCTTTGGCTCCGAAAGATCGGGAATCTGATCCCGTTGAAAATACAAGCGCCGGAATGTGATTTGTGAATTCTACCGACGCTCAAACAGGCAGCCGCTGCGCTTTTGCAAATGCCCTACTCCCGAAAAACGTCCCCCGGAATTTATGGAGACCTCTTCTAATGCCTCAGGCGCAAAACTTGATTGGTTCGAATGAATATCGTGCTCCTAGAGAAGATGCGAATTGTTTATGACGAGATCTAGTTATTCTGCACAAGTTGGGAATTGATTGAAATAGGATTAGCGTGCTGAATGTTCTGTGTTGTAGAAATGATTCCATTCAAGACTCTGGAATGCATGGGTGGCTAACCTTTCATGGTTCATTCGTATATTTTTAAACTTTTAAAGGAGATGCGGCATACAAATAAAGACATGAAACAACAATATTAACTTAACAACTATGTAATAAAAAACAATTATAACGTTATTTAATAAAGGTAATCGAACTTTAATAATAATCATAACCATGGTAAAATTATAACCATAATAAGAACATGACAATGATTATAATATAACAATTATAGAATACTAACAATGATAGACACACGGTATAAAATAATAACAATGGAACTTTAACAACAATTATAACCATGATGATAAGGTAACCATAATAAGAGCATGACAATAATCATAATATGACAATTATAGAATTATAAAAATGATAAGAATATAGCAATAATAATAAATTATTATAAATGTACTCTCAATAAATGTGATGATAAGTTAAACTAATTTAGTAGGTATGTGTATGTCTGTATAGTTATGTAAATGAGATATGTCTTTCTGGATTAACTATGCCATTTTTAATCATCTAATACGTTATTTTTTGTGGGTACAACATAGTTTTGCCATTCCTTCTCTAAAATCATTAGTTAAGATAGTTCTGCAGGTCGTGGGTAACTAAAGTTTCATGCAAAAATATGGAAGGATTTTTAATCTTTTACCCCGGATCGTTTAAATTTTGTTGTATAGTATATTTCATTGTTTTATAAACACATCCTCCTTTGAAACTGTAGTGTTTTCACTGATTCCGAAACTTATTTAGCTTAAACATCCCGACTGAACGGCTTAACCTTTCTAGCAATGCATATGAAATACCATTTTGAATCGATCGCCACTTGGAATTAAAATCGCCGTTTAATCTCACGTGAATCGAGATACGTTTCAATCCGGACTTTCATTCGGCCATCTAAGCGATCGGCTAAACGGGCGACCCCTCGTAGTAGAAATTCAAAAGAGAGCGAATCCGAACCGATAATGAAACAGCGCTCTTTCCTTGCATAAAATTTCGAATCGATCGCCGTAATACGAAACCGAATCGAATGATTGGGGAGCAACGATTTTAGAACTCACAGGGTTTCCGATATTTCGTCGGGATAAAATTAGTGGAATAAACGAAAAGGCGGCCGATGGAATGTCTCGGGGTCACGCAATCGAATAACTCAACGTGCATCCGCGGAATCTGCTGCGAATAAATTTCATAAGTATTGGTTTCGTGAATGGCGTGGTCGTTGATGGGTGATGAGGAATGTTGCTATGATATGTTGATGCTAGAATGAGGCGACGTTGCTAAGGTACTCGTGATTGGAATATTAAAGTAAATTATGATGTAGCAAAACTGATAACAATTATATGTATGTGTGTAATTGTTTTGATAGAAAATTATAATTATATATCCGTATCTACGTGATGATATTATTATATCTATTTCTCGTATCCTTAATAATGAATAAACTGTATTTTAGAAATAATTTGTTGTACGTTTTATCATTATTAATTTAATTTGTGTTCTTTACAATTACCAAGTATTTTAAATTTACCACTTATAGTGTCCTGTATATTATAATTATTGAATTAATTTGTATTTTATTCGCTTACTTTTCTTGATGTTTGTTTTTAGAGTTCTATCTATTTTGTATTCACCATCCTGCTCTGGGAAAATAAAATTCATTTTCATATTCTTATGATACTTTACATTTGAAATGTAAAACCTCATAAACCAATATGAAGTGTCCTAAAATATTGATGTGAGAATGTGAAATGATTAAAAGAAAATTTTTACGAAAAAGTCATGTCGTTTCAGTGGGGTATTATTTCGTATTTCCCTCATCATTACCTCTAATTTTATATAATGTCATCATATTTTACGATTCTACAACTAAGTCCCATCTTTCTTGCATAATATTTTTGTCACTATTAACTCGTTCTATTTTCTTTTCAGGTGAGTTATTGAAATATCTGCTTACTGATACTCTCAAGATTATGCGAACTGGCTCTGGTGAGTTTAATCAATTCCTTACTTTGCTCTGGAGGGAGAAAAATACTCTGAAATTGTCACTTTTCGAAGTCAGTTTTCAGTGACTGAAATGAAGAAATTTATTGTGCTTTTAAGTTGACACGGATTTTTCTCGGTAGTTCTGAATGCTTTACTGAGTTTTGTTGGTATTTTAAATTTTCTGAAGCTTAATTTTAGAAGGATACAAAAATATTCAGGCTGAATACGTGTGTCTACCTTTATAACTTGGTAGCGATAGTTTGGTATGTTAGGAGAATCCTCGTAAACCAAGTCCAGTTGAAATGTATAATACGTCTGTATTGGCATGGTTAAGTTTACTTATCTGTTTTTCAAGAACTATTTAACACTTGAGATGAGAAAATTGAGAGAATACTCATTCTAAAAATAACTGAAGGTGAAAAAGCAGTAGGAGATAGCAGGAATTTTCAGAAATTGATTCTTAATTTGTTCATATATATATTAGTTTTATTTATACATAATATTAGTTACGAATGAAGGATGAATACGTGCTAAAAGGTAGCATTTCTCCATTTTTAATAATTATTCCATGGAAATATCAGTCCACGAGGACATATAAATGAACATGCATAAATTATGCAGGTGCATGGCGGATTAACCGGCGAAATCGGCAACCGGCCAGATGCTGCGAGTCCAGAGGAGAACGGTTTAAAGGGATTATACTGTAGTATACTTCAGTTTGTCGTAAATTATACGTTTTAATCATTCCCATAACGACTAATACCGATTGTCGAAATCGTTTTGGTTGATTTTGTTTACTTTGGTGTCATAAGCGTTGGATATGGGTAGCCTAATCCATATGGTGAATTAGGCTACTCATAAACCCTGACCTTGACCTTAACCTCATTGCTAGCGACTAGGATTTCCCAGAAAATCCTAGTCTCACATACACATAGGTATATTGCGGGATTGCCTATACTCCGATTTTCAATTTTAAATTAATTATTGCAGTGAAACCAAGGCCTATTCAGACGAACGCCGCTACAATTTTTTATTACTTCACCAAAAAAATTGTCATGTAAATCTAAGAGTCTCCTTGCCAGTGGTAGAACCGTAGGTAGAAATCTGAGGTTAATCCTAGTATCATGTTTGACCACAGGAGTTCCGATAGAAGTCAGATATTCCATAATGTATTATCATACCGTGTGAAAATGTGATTTTTTATTTATTTACTTATGCTGCTGGTAGAATTTCTTCTGGTGGCAGCCCCAACCATCATCAAGAGACAACATAGTTACAACCCCAATCCTTGCACCGGACGATACACAGATAAATATCCCACACTTAACATTACTACCCACACAGTACTCAATCACAATACACATTATTCAAATATCACTACACTGCATCAGGACTTTACACACACACCTTGTCACCCCCACCATAACATTTACACCACATATATCCCCTAATTATAAAAAGTACAGTTCACTGTCACACTCTGATGCTTTTAAGTCCAAATTGTCAATGGTTTTCATAACGTCACTTTTACAAACAACCAAATAATACAAAAGATAACAATTCTCCCTCCTCTTATTTAATTAATCTACAACATCTACTTTTGAACTCTTTTCTATTTTTAGGTAAGGGTTTGAAGACCTCTTCAGGCAACATATTCCATTCATTAACCCCTCTATTTATAAAGGAATACTTCGGGAGGAATACAATACTTCTACAAGGAATATGATTCAAATCAATGCAAAAAATTTTTCCATTGAAAAAATTGACTTCAAATTCTCCCTTCCCACTCTGTATATCAGCAATCTACACATCGACCCACCTTCAAATTAACTTTCCTCAGGGAAAAAAACCTGAGAAACGTTTTCCTAATAACCCTCATTTGGGACTTCAAAAGGCAAATTCGGCTCGATACTCGATTCTCGGAAAGATCATCTTTCGTTTCGTTTTCCTGACATTTCGCGGGGCGTGACGCAACCAAAGTGACATCGGTGATTGGAGCTGGCGTGACCGTTTGGCCGATAAGAGAAATGCGCTAATAACGGCGCCCCGAAAAACGTTCGATCGGAGCCAATAAAAGGGCAATTAGAGCGCGATAATGACCGGTGCCGTGACCACACAATGTCACGGCCTCACGCTGATGAACAGCCGTCACGCTTTGCCCCTCGCTTTCTTGGAAGGCCTCTCTTGGATACTGCATCGCTCCAGATCTAAACAAGCGAATCGGGGGTGGTTTACGAAGGATTTTTTGGAAATTGGTTATTAAGTAGGCTATCTGGCTAATCACACGCAGTGCCGTGGATATAGGGAAATTCGAAGCGGCCGATTCACAGCGGGTTATATCGTATACCGTATACAATATGTATTAAAAAGGGACAAATCTATCAATGTATCACACAGGTTTTCCTTATATTGGAAGAATTCCCGGATCCAAAGCGACTATCCAATACAACCCGCCGCACCTAATTACGATTTCGTAAAAATAGCTGACAAACAAAAATTACTAAATTCTACGAGGGTGGTCTGAAAAGTTTCCGACCCCAGATTTTTCAGAAATCTTCAGAAATTTTTCAGAAATTTTCAGAAAAAATGTCTAGAAATGGTGAAATGTCGGAAAGTTTTCAGATCACCCATGTATATGTTGCAATAAGGTAGACATTTAATTAGCTGCATTAATTTCGCAGACGAACACTGATACTCAATTTTCCCATCAAATAAATTTCAACAAATACTCCAAGCACTACAACGAATACACCAACACTAAAAGATAAAAAAGGTTTATATTCTGTATTAGTGTCCGTTTATATATACCTCGTTTATAATGATGGATATGTATATCCATACCCAGTAACAAAACTCTACTTGCAATCAAATTTTGAGTCGACTTTTTTACCGAATGGTGAATTTTTCATTTACTGATCTATTTTTAGCAGGAATGGGGAAACAATCCATTTGAAATGGTGCGTTATTTATATTTTTTGAAGGAGTGTGAAGGAAGAATAGCGTTGGTCACATCCGTGAAAACGAATTTATAGAAATAATGTATAAGGATCATGGTATGTCCCATTGTGATGATGAAATATGCTCATTTTTACCTTTTGCTGACATTTGTTAACCAAAATTGTCACTATCTCTGTAGATATGTTCCTATGAATTTTGACTGACTGAAATTTAACTGTGACTAGTCATAGGGAGAGTAATCTTCACTATTCTCCTATTTCTACAATGTATAAAATATCTCCATGCTAAAGGTACCATCAAGTAGTAATCTTCCTCTAAACCGAAAGAAAAATTCCAACATACTCTGCAATGAATATTTTAAATTCTGAAAAAAATCGTTACCATGGTTTCACCACAATCACAGTCGTGTATTCCTCCCGGACACAATCAATATGCACACCAACAAGGTATACATTCGATACTTCACTAATTAACTCTATATCTTTCTATATCTATATATATCTATAATGGGTAGCATCCAGAAAGAATGAAACGATTTCCTGTAGAAACGTATGGGAAATTACGTTTCGGCTAACCATGATTTCGGCTAACAAACGTGATTAAGGAAAAAAACTATCTTCGTCATCCGAGGTATCACTTTAGATATAGACTCTTTTTCTCCTGTCTCTCTGTAGTCTTTCTGCGCTAATTTGTTCGTATCTATATCTAGTTGGTATATCTAGTAATATCTAGTATCTATTAGTAATGCCAACATGGAAATAATCAGTCCTCAGAATTTCCAATTTCTCCCATCGCCAAAATCTTCTACTCACTACATACAGTGCTTTAAAGCATATTCACACTCCATCAATTGAAGTATATATGTGCATTTCGTGCAATGCAAAAATTCAACAGCTGCGAATATTATATACGCAAAATCTGTAAAAAAACACTCGTACTTTCATTTAGTATCTAAACATTTTTATTCCCTCAGATGTAGTATATCGACCGCAATTGGAATATCAAATAGTAGCTATGGCAACACTTTCGTGCAGATTGCAGCTGTTTTTCTTCGGTCGGTGTTTTATTGAATTTAAAACCCTAACTTTAGCAAGGCAAAAAAAAAGATTGGAAAGCAGCGGCCGATGTGTTTTTATAGAATTCTGCCTCAAACTAATCGATGGGGAACGTGAGCGGTTTTCTCATAAGAGGGAATTTATTTTTTGATTCTCAGAAGCGTTTTTTGCTTTCTCCGCCGTGATCGTGATCGCATTTTCTCTTTTCCCACAGCGGAGAGGAAATCAGTTTCGATAAGGAAATAAACTCGAATAAACGAACTGGCATTTGAAGTTTCCGAAAAGGTATTTCGTATTTTTACCGCTGGATCAGGCACATTCGTTGCAGTACACCCGCTATCCTTATGCATGCATAGAGTTGTGTGTAGGACAACTGGTCTTAGGAAAACTCGGTGACATGTTAAACCAGTTATATAATACCTAATATTAATATATAAAATATAATTATTCTCACTTATAATCTTTTAATTTATAATATTTTATAAAATATATAATATAAATGTTCTACATATGGTTATACAAGAAGTGAAAAATTGTGACTTGGCCGGGACTCGAACCCGGGTCTCCCACTTTCCGGGCAGGTATTCTATCCATTAAACTACCGAGTCACGCAGTCTCACTTCTGTAATAGTAGTTAGTAGGTATAGTAAATAGTAGTATATAGGTAGTTTAGTAGTAATAACTACTAAAATAGTAGTAAATAGGTAGTCCAATGGATAGAATACCTGCCCGGAAAGTGGGAGACCCGGGTTCGAGTCCCGGCCAAGTCACAATTTTTCACTTCTTGTATAACCTTGGGTTAGTCGCACAACTTAATGTGCAAGTAAAAATTACATTTCCATCGTTTGTTCTACATATATAATTAAAGTATAATATTCAATATCAACAAATATTCAAATAATTGAAGGATGAACTTTACCAATAAAACATTCTATTTTACGTGATCTTCTGCAATTAAAATTGCTTGTCTCGATATAGAGTATTATTTGTTTTCCTATGATTAAGATATTAACCAGAAAATGTTACAAAAGTATTGAAATAAATCTCACATGCATGATAATTAGTTTAAAAAATATCTAATGGCAATACTCCATTAACAGTATGGGTTAATATTCTCAACGAAAGTTTGCTACAGAAATTCTTTCAAATAAGAAAGTTTGCGAATGATAACATTATAATATTACTGAAAGTTTCCTTACACAATCGACTTTTTTACAAACTTAAATAAAAAATCGCGGTGTTATGAAATCGAAAGAAGTTACATGACAAGGGTAATTAAATAAAGAGTTTTATTTTATATTCTAAACTAGGGGCGGATCTAGGAAAATGCCAAGTCGGTACTTGTCAGTTTAGAAGGCAATTTTAGAAAATTTCCTCATGAACTCATTTCAGTTAACTTTCAAAATGCTATTTTTTCGCGATAATTGTAGTAGATATATAGTTATGGAAGAAAAAATTCACAATCTGATTTTAAATCAAGCTTATCGTCATATGATAGGCATATTCCCAATACTCCCCAGGGGAGATCTCTGCCCTGAATCCGCCAAAGAAAAATATTTTACTCTAATTACCATTTGAGAAATTTAAATTATTTACAATTTTTTTTTATTTTACACACGTGTGTATCTTAGAAAAGAGAATAATAAATAAGAATAATAATAAATAATAATAATCTAATTTAATTCAGTATTATATAAATAATTGTATTTTTTATAAATAGTTTTATATTCTTTTATAAATAAATTATATTTATAAAATTATTCTATACACATACCTAAATATAAATGATATTTATAAATTCTATCAAAATTATAAATTATATTTATGAATTCTCTTGAAACTATGAATTATATTCATAAATTCTATTAAAATTATAAATTATATTTATAAATTCTATTAAAATTATAAATTATATTTATAAATTCTATTAAAACTATGAATTATATTTATGAAATTATAAATTTTATAAATTGTATATTTTAAATCATATAGCAATTTTGTAAATATAATTTATATAATAATTTTAATAAATTAACATTGGACATAAAATATAACTTCTATTAGTTTGGATAAATCTACGTTAGACCGAACCCCTTAGTCATAGACAGAAAAAAGTAGTCAACTTCGACATTTAATGATTCGCCATGTTTGCGAACGGCGCAAATTACGATCCCACAGTCTTAGGCAAACACCAATGACCCACAGATGCATATATGCAGCCAAACTTTCTACTCCGCATGCATATAGGTATTGCTCAATAAATACGCTGAGAGGTGAACGGTGAAGGAGTGTAAGGTAATTGAATGTAAATATCTTCCGATAGACTGCACGCTCTCTCGCTTATATGAGGGCAGCCGTCGGATCGGTTCCAGGTGAAAATCCGATGTCAGGGGAATAGTATTTCCTCCCCCTTTGGGGCCTCACAAAGCATCCCTTAGGGGACAACCCCTCTCGTAAGATTGCCTTCGATCAAACCACGACCCCCCATACAGAACCCTGTTGCTGCCTCCCCACTTTATGCCCTCTATTGTGGATCACACTGAATTGTGCCCCCCTGTATATTGTGATCGTACGACCTCATGCGTGTGGCAACCCTGACTGGCGGGATGAACGGCCTGGAGAATTGACTTCCCGATCCTGAATTTTTCGATCATATTCCATCAATTATGTACTGTGATTATTGTAGAAATATCATCCACTTTTTAAATTATATTATAAGTCCATTACTGATTCCTTCAAAATCTTATTATTCATTGTTGAGTCCGTCATAACGAATTGTTGTATATTATTATTATTATTATTCTGATTGATAATAATTGTTGTATTAAGATATAGTTCATTACAATTTCATAATTAGAGCCGTGAGAGTTGACTTTCTGATCGAAGTTTCCACTTATATTTCACCTATTAAACACTGTGATAATTGTTGAAATATCATCCAAACTTTATTGATATCAAAATACATTATTTATTTCTTCAAGATCTTATTACTATCCTTTATCGATTTAATCAAAATGCATTGTTATATATTGTTGTTATTCTGAGTGGATTATTAATTTTATTAAAATGTCAGTAATAGTACCTTTGATTTTTAATTCATTGCCTAAAATTTTACATGAAGTTGACAGTTTTAGAAGTTTAAAGCATAAGATTGAAGACTGGTTAATATGTTCTCTATAAATTTTCTATGTTATTTCTATGTTAAAACTCATTCCTTTGTAATTTAAATTTATATAAATTAATGTGCGATTTTTCTTGTACTGTTTTTTAAGTTTTATTGAATGTATACTTTAATTTTTAACATTTTTAATGTTTGATTTTTTGTATTGGATTTTGTAATGTAGTAATGAAATAATTGAATGATTTAATTGGTTGTTTAGTTATAAATGTAGACGGTTAATTTCTTGTATCTTTTATTGTATTTGTTATTTTCTTGCTAAACATGGAACCTCCTGACGAGCCTTTCTCTGGCTCAGGGGGACCTTTAAGTTTACAATGGAGAAAAAACTATTGTATTTTGTGACAAAGTAGAATAAAGATTATTATTATTATTCGTATCATCATTGTATTCTAATGGTTTTAATACGAAATTGTAGATTGCAATTTTATGTTCAATTATTGTATTTTAGTAGTGGTATTGTTAAAAATGCTTCGACAGCTGAGGTCATTTCGCACGTGGGCTCCCACCGGGAATCGAACCCGGGTACGCTTTCGCCAAAGTCGAACGCATTGCCAACATGGCTATCCGGGAACCCTACATTTCATTTTTAATGTGATTTAGATTGTTATCGTTATGTTAAATTTAAATGTTTTTGATACATTGCTGTCGTGTAAAATTTAGGTGTTATTATGAAGGAATTTGGATCAATTACTGTTTTGTTTACATCTGCAATTTCACTATACTATCAAAGCGAAACGGGGATGGGTGAATATTTTACGTAAATATCTTCACTGAATATTTAACGATTTCTATGTACTGCCCATTAAAATAACGTCGCAAAATCTGAAAAAACATTTACCCCGTTACAGTGCAAAGCAAATTCTCTTCGGCTTAAATTAATTAATAGCCAGCTAAGAAAGCAGTTAACCCTAAAAATATTAATAAATCAAGACTACTTCACCAATCACCTTAGTCGTCAGGGAGACGGGTTGCTTACGTCAGCAAAATTACACGAATATTTCGCATATTTATGTCCTAATTATCGTGATTTCGGCTTGAAAATGACATTCTACTGAAAAATAAGAATCTTTGTTGAAGAGAGAAAAGTCGCCGAAAATAGATGTTTTAAAAATAATATAAGAGACAGAATACACTGAAATAGAAACATAAAAAGTTTGACCCTTGAAAAAACAGAAGTGAAACAAGGATAAAGAAACAGCTTCAAAAACGGGTTTCGCTTCATAGAAAAGCATGTTTTGTAGGACCATTATTTCTTATTTTATTCCGTAATAGAAGAAAAGTCATCAATCGATCGGAAAGAACTTTTCGTGTATTTCTTATGAGAATTTTTTCTCGTACCTTTTCTCGAACCGGTCCTTCAATATCGCAGAAACATCAGAAACTGTTAAAAAAAAACGTTCAAAACCGAACTTTTGCATATAAGACGTGGGAGTCATATTCGTGCCATAATTTCGAGCAAATCTTATAAGCCGTGAAATACTATATATCTATTATATATAGCTAACTCTCCGGATATACCTATATATATATATAGGGGATACGAATTCTGACCATGTTCCACAAGCGCCATTGACGTCAGATTTTTTCGTCGTACTGGCCCTACACTCTAGATGCCAGAATAATGCAGACATCGACGCTAGGTGTCATGGGTTCGATGCCAGAAATTCCCAAAAATCGCAATTTTCCCATAAGAATGCATTGCGCGGATTTTTGAAAATTATTTTGAGGCACTTATTGTTAAGATAGAGTAACCAAAATTTCGGAGGTTGAAGTTGAGGTAGTCTTCTATGCTTCTCATGGAAAAAATGTAGCCAAATGACAGTGAGTTCGACGCCAGGTGGATGCAAAATTCTTCCATAAGAAATGCATTGGACGATTTTTTAAATGGCTTCCCGATAAGCTGGAAAGATAAAACCCGGAATGGTGACAGAGGCGTGGGACCTTCCAGATAAGATATTGAATCGAAACTTTGGAACAAGTAAGGATGGCAGTTATCTAATATTATTTTGCTGTCTTCTCTCACGATCGGGTTCTTAGTTCGTCGCCAGGCGGTCTTTGGCGCGAAGTTTTAAATTTGAACTGAGGCAGTACTTGGTATGATACTGTATTCAACGGATAGCTTGCAGTATGCAAGCAACTTTTACTCGTATATACTATATGCATTTATTGTGTTTATGTGTGTATATATATATATATATATATATATATATATATATATATATATATATATATACATATATATATCGCTTATACAAATGCTTAGGTTGGCCACATCGTAGGGGATGAAGCAGATGTTAAGATGAAACCCTCCCCCTTTCGAAAGATACAAGTCCCAATCTCATTTTTTACTGCCTGAGGGGATCTCCGAATTTCTCAATCTCGACCATTTTAACTCCATCCGAATAAAGTCGCTCGTGTTCCAAGTTAGCGTTCGCTTACCTCAGCAGTCACTCTTTGTTTACGACGCATTCCATGCTCTCTCTCTGCTTTTTCCGAATATCTGGGAGAGAGAGCTTTTCCTCGATGCCTCCAGGATATCCAGGGATCCTCCCAAATTTTTCCGAGACGTCGAAGTCAAAGATACCGGGACGTGTACTGCGTCGTGAGAGGCCTACGCAGTCTTCGATTCTCTATTTCGCACCGACGGAATTCTGACTTCAACTGTTCAATTCCGCGTCTATATATGTGACTCTAGCGCGATTCTCCGCGGATGTTTCACTATGTCGTTCCACCATGATAGTCACAGTATATTGCATTGGGGTACTTATTGGTTTACAAGGTATTAAGGATATTTTATAATCTTGCAGGTGATAAGAAAAAACCGTCGCTGTATTTGTTGAGATCAAGATCACTGTGTTCCCAAAATCCAATTGTGAAATCCTCCGTCACTATTTTCTGTACTTAGGTTAATTGTTTAGGACTAATTCATCTGAGGATATTATCATTTCAACGTCAGAAATTAAGTTTATATAATTAATTAAGGAATATATATTCGAACATAATGACGTTTAACTCTTGTTTAAAAATACTGAATGAAAACTGTATTAGTATGATGTTATGAGTTCATTATCATATTCTTAAGTAATATCTTGCTAGTTATCATTGTGCATACGGTCTATATTTTATTTTCATTGTGTAATCTTATGGTTTATTCTTTTGTAAATATGATTTTTATATTATGCATAACATATATTAAGAAGGACCTGATTAATGTATTAATTTTTCCATACATTTAAGGAAATCCCAGCCCGCAACCAATCCAACCCAACGCTGCTAACTCGAAATTTACTATACTATTACTGTGCTATATAATTATGTATTAGTAACTCTTAAATGGAGCTGAATTTCCTGCAATCTATGCAGCAATAGCAGTTAATTATATCGGAAGTCATTGTGATGATGACGTGTGCTCACTTAAACTCCAAAATTGTAACTTTTTTCTATATGAATCTCTATGACCAGTCACGAACAGAATAGTCCATTCCATTTTGAAGAAACACTCCGCATTCACGGTATCATGAAGTAATAATATTCTTTATATATTTTTAGATATATTTTTATATTAATTTCATATTTATTTTATATTTTGGCTCATTGCTCTATTTCATTCTGGACTATAATATCTATAGATGCATCAAATATCGTTCATTACCGTCTGTATAGAACAAAATGTATTTACGCAACGATTCTTTTAAGATGGATTTGTATATAAGGAATAGATGCATAAAAGTAAGATGAGTAAAATGGTATACGGGGAATATCTATATTGTTTTAAATAGAGAGAGAGAAACTGAAAAATAACTGGTTATTATGGTGATGTTTGCATGACATGTGATATCTCTCTGAAGTAAAGGGAATAATCTAAAAATATAAAGGTTTATTGAGAGATGCAATGATAGGAATGTCTGGAAATACTTCTCCATCTAAATATAAACGAGTATTAACCTGAAAATTAATTTTTTACACCCAAAAATGGAATTAGTGTGAATAATATGCATTCATATTTATAGCCTTTTATGAGCAATTTTATGGGAGATACATTATACCATCCACCCCTCTTGACCCATATTTACACCACCAGCTAAAATTAAGACTGCGGTTGCCTTAAATATTTAGCGGATATCTAGTTTTCCACGCGGCGAATGTAGTATGCTCACCCACGTGCATAAACAACCAGCTTTTACTTTGGAACGGATTATGTGGAGGTAGTAAATTAAGGAACGGTAATAATATGAATGGTTTCTCCTGAAATATTTACGGGACATTAACGTAAACAAACATCGCGAGTCCAAGATTACCATGCCAACCCCCTATATAACTTCAGCAGTACCATTTGAAAGAAATAGCTCATTTTTTATTTTGATGGTGTGTTTTATGTTAATCTTTAGTACCCCAAATTTATATTGTCTTGTTTAAAATTTTTATATCGCTACTCAAGTCTATGTTATTATGGTTAAAGGTTACACCTGTGAAAACAATGATATAATAAGAAATATTGGTCATAGAGAACAATTCTATGAATCTTTAGGTGGCTTATTTATTATAATATAACTGCGATGTGACAAAAATAGGAAAAGTGTTCAAAAGTAGATGTTGTAGACTACTAGTGAGAATTGTTATGTTTATATTATTTTTATATTTGTAAAAGTGACAATCTGAAAACTGATCTGATTAAGTGACAATTTGGACTGAAAAGTATCATTACAGACTGTGACAGTGATCTATAGTTTTTATAATTAGAGGATTTATGTGGTGTAAATGTTTTGGTGGGGGCGACAAGGAGGTGTGTGTATATTAAGTCTTGATGTAGTGTAATGGTGTTTGAATACTGTACTGTGTGAGTAGTAACGCTAATTATGGAATATTTATCTGGTGTAGGGATTTGGGATTTTAATTATACTGCTTATAGATAATGGTTGGGGCTGCCAACAGAAGTAATTCTACTCGCAGCATACTTACTAATAAATAAATAAAACTTATTAGTTTCTATTTGAGGTTGTTTTGCACGTGGGTTTCAACCGGGAATCGAACCCGGGACCGCCTTCGCCGAGCTCGAATGCACTGCCCACATGACTATCCGAAAGTACTTGTGCCGTCACTTTTTACAACATGGTTCATTATACTTATCCTGTATAAATTTTTGGGACTCAGTCTGAAATCATGTGCGACTAAAATGTTAACCTATTCTTAAGTGACTCTGTAATTCGATTTAAGAATGTATGAGGAGATTTCATAAGCTTCCTGGAACCAAGCTTTACAACTCTGGGATGTTTACCAGCTGAAATGAAACTGAGCTCTAATGTCATCTTCATCTTGTATAGCAAGCCTCCCTCCCTCTTCAAGACTTTTGGCAACCAATATTGAATGGGTTTAATATCCAACCAGCCATTTGGGACTGATGATGTAACAGATATACTAGATGCTAAGACTTCCCGACATTTTTCTCCAAATTCATCCTGCAAATTTGATCCAACCTAATCTTCTTTCTTCCAAGAACGCCCATCCAATAAGTTTCCATGGTTAGGAGGCGCGCTCGAGGAAGATGGTTCCTGAAAAATTGAGTTCCAAAACAACTTTCACTCAAGCGCGAGATACAGACCCGTTGCAGCGAAAATGAAATTTTCTCCTCTCTCAAGCAGGCAAATTCGCGGAAGATGCACACGACCTTGAAGTCGTCTTCGGAAGGTAAAGAATTCCTCGGGTACACTCCAAAGTAGCGGATTATTCATTGAGAAAATTTGAAAACATTTGAAGATTCAAGTCGTATGATTGAAATGTCTATTTAACTGTATGTATTCCTTGAAAATCTTGTTAACGTTGCACAGTAGGCTAGAATCGGAAAAAGCTGGACAAAAATACGAAAACGCTTTTCTTGAGTGCGGACCTCAAAATTCGCATGATTGATTATGAATAAATCCTGCATACAACTATGGAGGTCATTTACATTGGATCCTTCTCAACAGAATTATACAGGAGGTCAAAGTTGACCAATTTTTGCGAAAATTTCCCGTTCCCCCTTTTTCGCGAAATTCTTCAACTTCGAGTCGATTGTGAACCCAAACTAGGAAAATCATCGGATAAAATATGATGCCATATTATAAATATGTTCTTTGTCCTTTATAAGACTTAATTTCAATGAGCTCTGTTGAATGTTTATATACTTTAAATCACAAAATTGCCGACCCTTATTTTGGAAGAAACTTTTACATAAAGCGAGGAAAATAGTAGATTGAGACACCGTGTGACACGGGATTACTTACACCACGATAAGCTATAAACCTTCCTTAATGGGAATCTAAAATAAAATCTTGCCCCAATTTGCCCCAATAATATACTGTATAAGTCGACTTTTCGGCAACGCTACAAGGCCAGGATTTTTCGATTCTATCCCACTGTGCGTTGGAACAAAGTTGTAAACAACAAAGGAGAATACATTATTGATTAATTATTTGTTAAGTTTTATTGAAAAATGAACTTTTAAAAAGATTCAAAAAACGATGGGAACTTAGTTCCCAGCCTAATATTTTGTATAATAGACTAGGTACTTGCATAAGTTTAGCGAGAAGATGGAATGTTTCAAATGAATATTTTATTCTGGTAAGCGAATTCTTAATCCCAATTAAAATTCTTGTTAAATTAATTGATAACCGGATATTCGGCTCATGAAACAGAACTGCGGGATACCTCATTTCAAGGGTTTTTACTCGGTGAATTGGAAAAGTTTAGCCATAGAGTAAGTATATAAAAGGCCAGCCCAGTGTATTACTTTTACATGGAATTGGACGCAGTACAGAACCTGTTGACGAGATAGCACTGCAGTAGTACAGGGTATATTAATATAAATTTTAGAGAAGCAAAATTAAAAATCGTCACCACTCTTTTTTCACATTTTAGCATATTAATATCAGCAATCGTATTTTAGGGGTTGTGATAGAGTGAGTTTTCAGTAAAGAACAATTTCGCTTTAATTTTGAAATCGTCATTAGGAATTATTATATTGCGAAAAATTTTATTCACTTGCTACAATATGCTATTACTTAATAGTAGTTAAGTAAAGGAAGATTGTAACTAGTGAATATTGATTATTTATACATAATCAAATGAGGTAGCCGTTACTTGGTAGCACTACATTACAGGAAATAATACAATAACTTGGTATAGTTCTACATATATTTTTGTACAACTTTACCAAGTTATTGCATTATTTCCTGATTATATATACATTATTTGTTACTTATAATACTAATTACTTCGATTACATTAATACTAAATTCCTAAGAGATAACCCTCTGTTGGGTTCTCCTGATAGCCTAGTGGGCAACGGATTAGATTTTGGTAAAAACGGTCCTGGGTTCGATTCTCGGTGGGGGAGCTCTCGATCATTGATTTTAAAGACACTCAGCATAGAATAAAATTGATTTCTGATGTACAGTACGAACAGCGTCCTCCATTCTCCCGTAATGAATACATGACACATCAAAAACATCCACAAAGTTCGGCCAGATATCTTGATTTTATAAGCTATAAGATTAACGTGGTCTCTTCATAACTTTGGACGTAGTGTAGCTTCACATTAATGATTCCCTCACTACAAAAGTACAGAAATCCAGCGTAGAAGACCCATCAAAACTTCTTCATAGCAGATTTACAACAAAGGTACAACGATATCCTTTCGCCCAATTTTTTCCAAGGCCATTATTTTGTTAATAAGCAAATTATCTGCGCCCGGAGGCCAATTCTACATAATGGTCCATTCTTTCATACTACTTTCCGAATCCCTCTTTCCTAACTGACCTCATTATTTCATTCCTTTCTTTCTTTCGCCGAAAGATTTGGGTTACTCGAATAATTTTTGCCTTTTCTCCTTCTCCCAGATAAAAGCCTTTAAAAGGCATCCATTATTTTGCGTAACATTTGGTCCTTAGCTCATTCCGTGTAATCAAGTGAGTCCGCTATTTTTGTCAGCCGCTCCATTCTTTTCCTTTCGTTTTTATGTGCCGTTCTATTAAACAAGCAGGTGCATACGTGATACTGAGCGTTACTCTGATTCTCTGTGATGTAGATTAGGAATCCTTAGAGGTAAATTGCTTCCAGCGAAGCTTCATGTACCCCGTATTTCGAATAGGGAAAAATGGTTGCGTTGGTTTTATGAAAACGTTTTCAGCATCACAGAAATACATTAGTTGTATATATATTTACATTATAAGTATTTACATTATATGTATGTACATTATTTGTATTTGTATAAGCTATATATAATAGATATGCGTGTATACATTTTTACGATGTACAATATAGTAAGACTCGTTTAAGACGCTCCTGCTTAACACAGTATCCCGGTTAATACGGTTTTCTCTAGGTCCTTTTAACTCGAAATGCATGGTATACATACCGCTTAAGACGCTATTCTACCCGCTTAAGAGGCGGATTTTCCCCATACCCAAATGCATTGCAAACTGCTATAGCCAACCTACCGCCTCATTCGAAATATCAAAAATAATACAAAATCTGTTTTACCGTCCTCTCCCCTATCATACTTAATCTTGCCTCTAAAGGGTTTCCTTTTGAGTATCTCAATTTAAAATTCTAATTTTGTATTAATAAAATCCCACTGACGGAGCTGATACAAATTCTGAGATAGGATGAATCTTGGAAAATATCAGTTTCGTCTCAGAGCAGAATGTTGGCCAGGCTATATGCCAGATAGCTAAAAAAATCTGTAGCAACTTAATCATTTACTAGACCTCTTTATTTAAGAATGACACGACCTATGTTTCTAGGCCTTGACTCATCATCAGGTCTAGTTTCTAATGTTTAAGTTGCCATGGATATTTTACGCGTTAATAAGTACTACAGTATTCAGCCGCACTCTGCATCGCTTTCCTAGATGACTATTTGCAATCATAACATATAAATAAATAATAAAAAGCTTAGAGTGAATCATCTTTATCAGTTTTATCTCAGGGCAGAATTTTGGCATTGATAGATGCTAGATACTTGTTTGCATACATATAAAATTGATAAATAAATAATACAAATTATAGCAGCGGTATAAATATCTGCTAGTATAATGATGAGGAACCTATATCTTGATGTATGGAATGGTTTACGCATCTCATTTGGTTAACATTAGTTGTAGAATTAGTTAGTAATTAGTAGGCCGTTATTTGGTGAAACTGCAATGTGGTAGACTAAGCAAATTTTCACAAAATGTGCTTGTGATTTTGTGAAACTTTGCTTCGTTACTTCCATCACTAAGTAAAGAAAAGGAATAATTTACATATATTATTTTCATCATCTTCTAAAGGCGAAATCTTGTCTTTTTTGCTAATTGTCTCTTTATATTACTGTTCTTTTTAGATCCTTATATGCTGTGACACCCGTAGTACCCTTTATGTAATCCAAATACTTCTTTCCTGGGCTTTCTTTTCCTTTTTTTTCAAAGTACTTTTGCCTCCATTATATTTTCTGGGAATTCGTTATGCTGCAGAACATGTTCAACGAATTTAATTTTTCTTTTTTCCATCTCTTAAATTACATTTCTTTTTCCCTCAAAACTTCCATGTTGCTTTTCTTTTCTAGCCGTCTTGTTCATCTTATCCTTCTCTAAATACACATTTCCTTTGCTCCCAAACGAGTATCTGCTAATGTAAGTGTGAAATGTGGCAAAAATTTGTTTCGGATGACAAAGTCTTACTGGCAAATGAGGAAGTGATGATTTTTCATTGAGTTTGTATGGTTAGCTGTATATTTCATGCGATTATTTCCTTTGATAATCACTTCGTTATTTTTTTCCTTTAAACTCTGAAGGCATTACTCGATATATTTTAACCGTAACCTGTAGAAAAATTTAATATAATCGACCAACATCTTGAAAAATTTATCAAAGCATACAAAAAACTACAGAAAGCTTTGGGTTGTGGAAAAAATACCTTATACAGAAAATTAACGAGGAAAATTTCATGATACCATATCGTTTAGCAATTAATTTTTTTAATTCGTAATTAGTACCAAAAGTACGACACATACTACATCACTAATTATTTATAATATTTTACATAGCATGATATTATTTACACATAAATTTATTATAACCATAACCATTTATATAACACGTATATTTACAATAGCATGTAAAGGCACGCTTATTACGCAAAGACAAAAGGTATCAGTCTTTTTTATGGCAGTCATATTATTAAAGCTACTGATGTATTCATAAGTAATAAATAAAAATTATGTATAGACTTATGTATAGAGTATTATTCTGAAATATATTATGTTCAGCTCTTTCGCTTACTAATTAGATTTCATAAATTAATGCTAATTAAATTTTATTGAAATTTAGGCTAAAACCTGCATTCTTAAACGATGAATAATCACAGTACTTAAAAAGACAATTGTAAAGCTAGTTAATTGCAAGTCGTTCTTTTACATATTTAGTGCAACTTTTCCCATGTACTCGTAAGTGAAATATCATTTTTGGTAAACAAAAATCGGAGCGGAATAAATAACGGTTTTCGGCTTTGATTCGGGTTCAGGAATTATAACCTTTCAGTTCGGGTTCGGTTTTTCACCAAAAATTTTAACGCCAAAAATAAAGGTTTTCGGTTAATGTTTCCGGTTCTTTCCGATTTAGGTTAACGGTTTATGTTTTCTGTTCGATTTTGGTTTGAGTTTAGTTTCGTTTTTTTCGGTTTGGTTTCCATTTACGGTTCGTGTTTTCGTAGGTTCCGGTTTGATTTTTCGGTTTCAGTCTCGATTTCCGGTTTCCGTTTCTTCGTTTTCCGGTTCTATTTTCGGTTTCCGGTTTGATTTTCTGTTTCTTGTTCTTGTTTTCGGTTTCCGGTTTTCTATTTATGTTTATCGTACGGTTTCGGTTACCGGTTCCTTCGGTTTCTATGTCTTACCAATTTCATCCATTTCGGCAGTCTCTCGTATTCAAAACAATGAGTGTAACTCATACGATCATTGCGCCGTACTTATGCAGAATCCTTCCACTCATATATTCATATAACATTCTGCAAGAACTCACTCCTCATCCTGCCTAAGTAGCCTCGCACCTTATCCTCGACTTTTCGGTATATGCGTCGAGGTTTAAAGCCAGCCTCGGGGCAGAATACATTGCAGACAGACAGAAAGATAGCGAAAGTCGGAGAAGCCTAAGAATAAAAGAGAGGAAAATGAGAGAGAGACGGATGGATTTGGAGTGGTGCTGAGGATAAGAAAGAGAAAAGATTTAATGGCGAAGAAAGAATGCAAAAGGGGAAATGAGAAGAGATAATGATGGGGGTGGGAGAGAGCATCTCAGCCTCAAGGCACAATTAATTCTGGACCAGTATTTTGGAGTTTTTAACTTAAAAATGGTCGAGAGATTTAAAAGCGTGTTCGTAGGATAATCTCCAGAGTGAGTTTCTGAAGAACGAGACAACATGGAGGCACAGTGTTTATATTAACAACTTGACATTGTTGGCTATATTCAATGTTTATAACAATGTCCTCATTGGTATCTTTTATTATATATTCTTATTTATTTCTTAAATGATTGTTTATTAATTATTTCATTGTTAATTTTAATTATCTTTTAAACGATGTTTATATTAACACGAAGGCATTGTTTCTTATGTTTATTGTTTATAACAATGTCCTCATTGTTGTTATCTTTTATTATATATTTTTATTTAATTATTCCTCAAATAATTGTTTCTTAATTATTTTATTTTTAATATAACCATCGCTTATACCGACGTTTATAGATTGTTTTTATATTTTGTAATTATTTAATAATAATAACGATTTACATTTGACCTTGTGAATTCTCATAGATAGGGTTTAATTACAAAATACAAATACCTCAATGAACAAACGCCATACTAAAATGGAGAATAAAATTTGGATTCATACGAAAATAATGATAAATATGATACTGAAAGTGGAAAACGCGAAATACAAGGCCCAAAAAGCAAACAAAATAGAGGATAAAATATAGAATTACACAAAAATAATAATACATATGGTACCAAAGAAAAGAATTAGCTCTGAATTCTTTTCGTAGATATGCTTCCACACTTTTTATTTCTCCATTGTCGTGTTTGTCATTTCTAGCAACGAATCCGCTTTCTTTCATTGTTTATTTTGACAGTATTCCTAGAATCTCCTCTAAATTTTGTTTATATTCATCGAAAATATTCCTTGTAGAGTAGGTTCTGGATTGTTTTTACTTTTTATTGTGTATTTTTCGTATTAACGCTAATGAATTCTTTTAACATTTACTTCAGCACTGTTCATAGCAACGCTTCTGCATTGTTAGCAACTTATCGATGGAAAAATCATTCGTGCGTCAGCGATGAACCGGTGATTGATATCGTTTGTTTTTACTCTAAATTAATCTATCCACGGTTTAGTGAGCTTCTTATTGTCCTTTAGGAAGATAAAGGACGAAAACTAGTCAATTGAATTTCTCGATCGAATGATTTGCTGTCCCAAAAGCAAAAGGACTCAATATAAGAATTTACATATCGGAGGGAATTTCGATAGGAGTATAAAGAGATTCCTCAGCTCAGAAAACGTTATTTTTCGTTTAAATTTTTATATTAATCATTATATCATCTCCCATTATTTTTCACTTTTTCCATAGCTTATGCTTCACTGCCGATGGGTGAAATATAGCGGACATCTAAGGGAAATTAAATGGCAGAAATTCTCTCTCTAAAGTCCTCGTTTGAATGATTTGTAAAATGTGAAGTCAATCACTCAAAATGTCAATCACTGCGGCTAATTTATATAATAAATATAAAATGATGAGGAATAATATAAAATTAGGAAAATATGTATTGTGTGTTGTTTATTTCGGTGCGATTATTGGCTAATTGACATTGGTTAGCATTATGAAGTCTTTTCTCACTAGAAAAGTCCACCAACGGTGAATATGAATCAAATATATGAAAATATTCATCAAAGTATTTCATAAACGTTAAGGAGCTGAAAAATATTATATTAGTTAATGAATTGCTGGGACAAGTAATCTTAGATTCTTTGAAACAATTACTATACGGATACAAAAATACTACCCAAGTCTGATAAGTACTACTCTGTACCTTATATTTATAAGAATTGTACGGATGTAAATCAGGGCATTGAACCGAAATGAAAAAAATTTTCTCCGGAATGAATATCGAATTAATGCGAAAAAGTTAAAATTCTTGAACCGAAACAGATTACCATTAATTATTCCCTTCCGAATTTTGAATATTTTATTAACGAATATATAATTATATACTATATGTACTGAATATAATTCTATTATATTAGAAGAAAATGTGTAAAATATCTATAAAAATAACTTAGAATTAACCGATATGAATGTTTGAGATTTTAATTTATTTAATCTACTAATATGTTCGTGCTTTATATATTACCACATTTTCAGTCTTAAGTTTAATTTGATCTCATGCAATTAAATAACGCTGCATTTAATAAAACGTATTTCAGAGGTATTCGTTGTTATGAATAATAACGATCTTGACTCTCATGTCAGACATAGGCTAGAACTGAAGTGAAATAAGTGTTTCTCATTGAACTGGTACGAAAATATGAAGAGAACTACGTTCCAATACCTTAACAGGAAAGGAAGGACTAGTACTTTAAGAAAGAAGTACTTCCTGATGTCTAATACACGATATATGTGTGGGTGTGAAACAATACGAAACTTACGGGTAATCAAGGCCGGTAATCAAGTAAGGAAACAGCCCCTGGGCTTAACAATCAATTCTGCGTGATTGCCTGTATCTCGGGCAACGCCTCAAACTGAAAAGTTGATTACAGATAACTTTTTATGATTCCAAACATAATGATAACATCACAAGGTGATAATTATGTGCTAAGTAATGGAGTTTTTAATTGATATCATTTCCCTTTCACTGAAAAAGGAAAAGATTGTTGCTAATAACGTTGTCACTTCCCGTAATTACAATCAGAATTGTTGAAATGCAAACCAATAATGTGAACAATCAAGAGAGAAAGTATTTTTGTTGTAATGATACTGCAGTTATTTACATTAGTTAAAGCAGTCTATTAGATCAAAAAAATCATATCAACTGGTAGAATTAATAACAGATATACATCTTTGCCTTACAATTCCCTTGTTAGAGTTTTAGTATCAAACTAAGTCAGCTTTATTGCATTACTTGTTAGAATAACGGGAATCTCAACTATTTGTAAAAAGAAATTCACTATGCTCACAAAAGAAAGAATTTCATTTTGCACTGTGCTCTACATTCTAGAGGAAAGAAGGCAGAAAACAAATTGAGGCAGATAATCAATATTTTGCATCTTCTGTAAAAATGTTTTCATCTGAAATACGAGGTTTTCATTGTAATCCGAAATAATTACAAATTAATAATTACAATAATAATACAGTAAAATTCAATAATATAATACATAACAACAATGAAATACGCCGCAAAAACTAACAACAATTAAATAAATTAAATAATAGGAATAGCAGTCATTTTTTAACTTATAAAGTAAATTAAATAAAACAATAGCGATTCACAACTTTATATGAAAAATCTCTTATCATATACTCTGGTATACATCCTCTGGCTTAGTTGAAAATTGATATTATTTAATTCATGATAGGATCAGACGTTTCCCATATTACTCTTAATTTTTTCAAACCTTAGATTCTTCTACATTCTATATTTCACCTTACCTGTCTGAATTTCTTTCTTTCCATTCTAATTGATTGTTCCATAATTGAGTAGCGAAATTTTTATTCCGTAAGTAGCTTTGGAAATTTCACTTTTGTTTTCCACCCCCTTCCACTGAATGAAAAAAATCCTCACAAAGTAACATAAAAAAGAAATAACCCACGGTTTTCCCTCATAGTGGGATTTTTCTTGGTCATCCTTAAGTTGAAAAGAATATTCCCAAACTGTAATCCTTTATGGTCTTTAATTAATTCCTGCGAACGTTACAATGACATATGGGCTTAGGATAAAAAATCTACACATTTTAATGACCTTTTTTAACGTATTCAAGTTATTCCTAATCTATTATACCCGATAATAATAACGTTTCAGCGTATGTGAAGATTATATAAATAAATGAAACGCAGGCATTAAATCTAATCATTAACGTATTGAAAAATCCATCCGCAATCAAGTCTTACGTCCAGATAATAGAATTCAGTGAGCCTCCTTTATGTAAGAGATTAAATCCATCCTTCCCCATGAGCTAACATACACAAAACTCTTCTCCTCTGTTTTAATCCGAGCGAGCATAATTTGATTTTCCTCCTCAACCGATGTTGCGGCAGCTGACCAATCATGCGATGCAATCAGATCTGATGATTGAATACCTCGAATATCTCGCTTGCATTCATTTCGACACATTTTTTCTCAAAGAGTGAAGCCGAGTTTTCCTTTCCTCTTTTGTTTTCCCCCATCGCTAAAAATCGGTTGTTTTCGTAAAATAAATCAATTTTTAACGTTTATACGTATTTGGTCCACAGATTTTCGGTATGTGAAAGCGTAAAAAATTGAAGATGAATAAATAATCACGAATCGGATTTCGAATGAGGTGATGTTTTTAAACAAGATGAATTAAAACGGTGAAATGTTTCGAAACGATAATCGTAAATATTTCGAAAGATTCGTTTCGCGATTCGGCTTTACCGGGTGGTGGAGTGGTTAGCGTTGATAGCAACCCCATGGATCTGGGTTCGTATCCCGACTGATCATATTTTTCCGGTAAATGAATGGTTGTTTGTTCTCGTGGTTTGTGTCTGTGATCGTAGAGTATTATTTAAACGGATATAATAATGGTTTCCATTGGAGAAATAATAATAATTTATTCTTTGATTCAGCTAATGTTTGAGTAAAAAATTTTAACTGTTTCTCTTAGAGATATGATGATGATAATAATAATAATAATTTATTCTTTGATTCTACTAATATGCGAGTAAAAAGAATCCTAGTACACTCTAAATAAATCTAAAATAAATTCTTAACCGTTACATCTAGAATATAGCATAATACTTTGACAAATCAAAAGGTGAAGAATCATAGCAAACATTTCCATGAAAAGTATCTACTTTAAAACGAACTTGAATGTTTCTCAAACAATTTCAAAATCGCATAAAAATGATCTTCATAAAAAGAATTAATACTGTACAGATTATTTGAAAATCTTTTGAAAAGCGCAGTGTATCCGTTACCAAGAAATTTCAACAAATATTAGCTCTCTCCACCTAATTTATGAAACGTAGAAAATTGTAAAGCTGAACCCCAAAAAAATTGCTCAAAGGACCGTGGGTGGGAACACCCTCTATAGGGGTTCTTTCAAACATTTTGTGTGGCTAATTGCTTCACCCATTGTGATCTAGGACTCTCCATTGAATGGATGGATTTTCCTTTACACTTTCTGCAAATAATAAGGGATCCCCACTCGAGGCATTACTGTGATTGGATCTTCCTATACCGTAACAATACGAAAACACGGTAAGTTATCAATAGGGCCCCTAATTAAACAATGCAACAATGTAAACTTGGCTACCAACATGGTTACCGTAAACAGCACAAAAAAAAATTCTGGCAAGTATAAACAGGATGGAATAAAATATAGTTGCTATTTTTGAAGAATTGTAAACAATAAACTTAGCAACCAACATGGTTACCGTAAACAGCACAACAAAGAAGTCAGGGAACTATAAATATGATGAATTTAAAATTTAGTTGCTATTTTTGCTGTACTGTAACCAATAAACTTTTATCTAACAACATGGTTACTGTGAGAAGCACAACAAAGAAAGCGAGCTACAATGAACAGGATGGAGTAAAAATGACGTTGCTATTGTTGCAGTAGTGTTAGCACCCAATATATTTTTATAAATTAAAACGAAGTGGATTAGGGAGACAATAGACATATGTTCGGAGGATATGCGCGCCAACTTGTAGTAATGGAACGAATAATGCATTCTCTATTTCCGGATCGGGGACAGATGACTTCCAATTATGAGCGGTTTTTGCATCTCTGCTTCCCGTGCATTTCTCCAATTTTCCATGCTTAAAACTATCCAGCATTTGATCACGTTCACGTTCTTCTAATACCGTCCATTTCCATCAATATGTTTTGTATATTTTTCCGAATGTACAAACTAAGGAGAAAAATCCTTTCATATTGGTCTGTATATGTAGCATTTCCTAACAGTTTACATTATATTCGTATACAGTTATCACTGTAATCAGCAAAATCCACTGTATTTCGTTCTTGATTGCAAATTTGAAAAATTATGTGAACACTAAACCTTTTGAAAAGGTTGCTTTCACACACTTCTCGATGAAGTATGACATAGTAATGTGAAAGTTAGGAATTTATTAGAGGACCAATGCAATATCACAGGTATTTTTTTCTATTAAGGATATCATTGGTTTGACCATAACTCAAAAATACGATAACGACTCAAAAATACTCCAGTAAGAAATGCATGTACAGCACTCTGTTACCGTTTACAGTTTTCATTTCATTTACAAATTCGAATTAGAAACAATGGTCCCACGAAATTAGTTAGATAGTTAAAGAAGGAAGTTGAATAAAGATTCATATTTCGGTCGTGGGATATAGTCTTAGATTTAGAAAAAAATTATACTTTGTTATGACACTATCAAGGAGGCGAGGAAATGTCAAGATACTTATCAGAATAGGGAGAAAAGAGGGAAAATGTGAAGAGGGCTTCTAAAGTTGTTTGAGGCGTTCCGTTTATATTTCTATCTTCAATTTCTATCATGATGAGTATTTATGAAAGGAGTTGGATTAATCTTGATAGTTCAAAAGGATCACATGAATACAGGAATATTTTAACATTGATAAACTATAAAATTTACTTCTATCATTCTTTCCCGTAATATTCACTACTACATTCATAATTGTCAGTTGAAATATTGAAGTAATCTTTCCGCTGAAAGACCTATTTATTTATTTGTTTATTTACTTACTTTTGATTCGTTTGTTTATTTGTTTATTTACTTACTATTGATTCGTTTGTTTATTTGTTTATTTACTTACTATTGATTCGTTTGTTTATTTGTTTATTTACTTACTATTGATTCGTTTGTTTATTTGTTTATTTACTTACTATTGATTCGTTTGTTTATTTGTTTATTTACTTACTATTGATTTGTTTGTTTATTTGTTTATTTGCTTACTATTGATTTGTTTCTTTGTTTATTTACTTACTATTGATTCGTTTGTTTATTTGTTTATTTACTTACTATTGATTCGTTTGTTTATTTGTTTATTTGCTTACTATTGATTTGTTTCTTTGTTTATTTACTTACTATTGATTTGTTTGTTTATTTGTTTATTTACTTACTATTGATTTGTTGGTTTATTTGTTTATTTACTTACTATTGATTTGTTTGTTTATTTGTTTATTTACTTACTATTGATTTGTTGGTTTATTTGTTTATTTACTTACTATTGATTTGTTTGTTTATTTTTTTATTTACTTACTATTGATTTGTTTATTTATTTGTTTATTTGCTTACTATTGATTTGTTGGTTTATTTGTTTATTTACTTACTATTGATTTGTTGGTTTATTTGTTTATTTACTTACTATTGATTTGTTTGTTTATTTGTTTATTTACTTACTATTGATTTGTTTGTTTATTTGTTTATTTACTTACTATTGATTCGTTTGTTTATTTGTTTATTTACTTACTATTGATTTGTTTGTTTATTTGTTTATTTACTTACTATTTATATATTTTGTTTATTTACTAATTATTCTTTTATGTACTGATTATTTATTTGTTTTTTTATAAGTTTATTTACTGTTTATTTGTTTATTTATACATTATTTATTTATTCATTTAAACTATTATTTATTCGTTTTCTTTTTTCTTTTTTTATATTCATTTAATCAAATATTCATATACAGCCTCGACACCATTTCATAGCGAATACAAACAACAAACAAAGAATACGACGAATTTAAAGAAAACGTACATGGAAATAAAAATGGAAGCAAATCAACAAACAAATGACACACATAAACACACCCAAACAAACGATCTCAGCAGTAAATCATTTTACAAAATTCACAGCGACAGACGCGTAAAATGGTCCCTCACAAACGTAGCAGCTCATTCTTTCAAAGGCCTCATAGAGGATACTTGTTTCATGCAGACGGGATTCATACATTCCATTTGAATACCATCTTAACCCAGATTCCCCCCTAATAAAAAAAGAAGAACGCATCGGGTGAGTGCGCGTATACAATTAGCGCCATCGCAAACGAGCGGCTGCCGATCGCATCAAATCCGGTGAATAAACGCGCCGTCAAATGCATCCAGCAAATGAGCCTTCTCCCATTGTTATTTCCGGAGATCCCATTTGACCTTTTGCGCGAGAGAGATGTGTGAACAGTCGCTCTTTTTCCACTGAGCGTGTGTCACCTCGCGATTCTAATTTCAGCGGAAAATGCTAAAGATTGCTCGAGAGCTAAAAGGCCTTACGGTTGGACGTTTTTTGTCAGTGTTCTGCTGTTTATCCAGCGAGAAGATGGAGCGAACGATTGTGATTTGTCATATGTGTCACATGTGTTGTGATTGTGTCATAAACATGAAAGGCACCAACTATGACGTGTTACGGTGGAACCCGGTTAAGACGCTTCTCAGGGGACTATTTTTTTTTTAATTTATTTAATTTAGCAAAGGTGCGTTCCATCAGACTAAGGTCTGTCAACAGAACGTCAATAGCCCAGAAGAATCATATCACAAAATATTATAAAATGCATTATGATAACATCTCGAAGCTAACCGTATAAAAATAAGCAACAAACAAGTAGCGCTGAAGTACCAAGAAATACAAAGAATATGAAAAAAAAATTTAGTAAGCAATAAGTAAATCTAAACTAATTTTTATATTACCAAAGTTAACCCAGAACATTTTGCATTTAGAAGAGAAAAAAATATACCTTAGAAAAAGACGAAATAGAATAACTTCTTTAGAAACATAATTAAGCATCTTCAATTATGACAAAAATGTTTCAAAATGAAAGAATGGAAAACAAACAATTTTCACATATTAACATATGTAAACAAAAATACTATGGGGGACTAATTGTGAGTGAAAACCGCGCTATAAGCGGGATAGCGATAATATTGTACTCCTTTTGCATCAGACAACATAAGAGAAGCGTATTTAGGCTCCTTAATTTTTAAATAGGTGCTTTACTCAATGAGTTGTAATACTGTAAGTTAAAGTTTAGCATGCCATAGCCTTGCATTTCGTACTGACTTCAATACTTCCCCACCAACTTTCACTCCCTTATCTATTTCATCCCAAGCTTCTTTGACCATTTCTTTTGCATATATGTTAAAAAGAGATGGTGATAAAGGACATCCTTGTCTTACTCCCCTACCTAACTCTGCCCATTCAGCAACTCTTACTCGTGTGTCTGATATAAGTACAAATTTGAACTGAACGCCTATCTTTCCAATCCAACCCAGTTTTCTTTAGTATCACCATCCGTTTTGGCCATTGGACTCTATCGAAGGCCTTTTCAAAATCAACGAAACATACACAAACTTCCTTTCTTCTTTCGCTAATGCTATCCTTTTTCTAATCTCTGTTGAGCATCTTCCATCCTTAGAAAGTAGACTGCATAAGTATGGAAATTGATCTACTTGTTCTAGTTTCTTAAGCGGTATCGATACTATGTTTTTCGTGTGAAAGGGACTAGTACCGTAAGAAAACCGCATATTAATCGGGATAGCGTCTTAAATGCATAGCTTAGTTGGTCAAAGCAGCCTTTTCGATAGAGGAAGATCCCGGTTTCGATTTCCTTAGCTAGTACTTGATTATTCGATGAACTAAGAGCTGCAGTTTACTTCTTTTCTTACTATCTTATTTTTCTTGATAAATTTAATTCGGAAAACATTTTTCCTCATTCAAACTCAATAAATTGTTAATCACTATGCAACATAAAAACAATTTATGTTATATTTTATTTACATTTAATCACTTCGGAATTCATCATAAAAATTGAAAATTTTTGACATTTTTTCACAAAACTCAAATTTTGACTAAAAATCTCAGCCTCAGGACACAATCCGATCGAGTTAAAATTTCTTATGGGTTATAAGAACCACCAACCACAAACTTTAAGCATTAGCCGCTGACACACTTCGAAAAAGAAGGTTTTTTGATCCACCCTAGCGCAAAGTTACCTTTAACCATTCCTTGTATATATGCCTTCTATTAAACGTCAGCGTTCCATCAAGATACCTTCGCTAGAGGGTTCCCCACGTCTTCTGCAGACATAGTCATACAGGAAGCTGTCGACAAGGGGCATTTCGCGTGCAGATGGCAATGCGCGTGACATGGATTTTCACGCTCAGATTCGGAAAAGCAAAATGAGTTTTGATCAATATCATGAAATCATTAAAAGAACGAAGGAAAGGGGTAATCGATTTTGCTTGATTTTCGTGTCTTAATTTCTGCCCCAGGAAAAATGCGATGAACGATTCGATTTCATTTTAAATTTAGCAGAAAAAGAAACAGAATTTCCTTTCTTAAAATAATTCGAAAAATGTTTGCGTGATACCTGAATCCTCTGCTAATAAATTCGACGAAATTTGAATTTAAATTCTTTCATCATTATCTACAAACGGGTCATTTTTAGGAAATTTAAAACAGCGTTGATCATATGGTTATTCGTTTGTGACTTAAGAAGAACAATGACACGTTTATGAAATAGTATGGATTGTCAATAGGAAATGTCACATTGGAGGCATCATAAATATTTTGGCAGTAAACTTATTGAAGAGCTCGTTCTAATAGGCTATAATATTGGCGAAATAGACTAAGTGTGATCAATACAGAGAATACTTAAATAGAAACAAATGTGTTTTCTTTTATTTTTATTTAAAAGTATATATTTAATTATAGTTTAAAATTTATTTACTTTTTGACGAATTATACGTGCATATTGAAAAATACGTAAGTCCGATTTTCAATGAAACTAATATTTCTATCTATGGTTAACAAGTTTTTTATGAACGCATTTAACATTTCAGCTTGACTTCATTAACTTGACCTTATGTCATGTCTTTGTATACATTTTCCTTTCTATTTTCTCCAACATTTTTGTACATTTTAAATATTGGGATTTTATTTTTAATTACTTTTTATTAATATTATAATATTCGTATTATTTCCATCACATCTAATTAGGATATTTTCTAACCTGTATAATAAATAAATAATTATCGTTATCATATATATGATAAGATTTCGAATTATGAGGCACCTATTTTTATAATCGTTTATAACATAATATGCCAAGTATTATCAATTTCTTACTGCTCATAATATAATATTCGTGCAAATGAATGCAAATATATAAAAATTAGTCAAGCTAAATAAGTAATATACAAATGTAACTTAAGTATCTTAAATATATAATAATACAGTAAATTACAAAGTAAATGTATAATTTATACATTGTCTTAAATGCATTCCGTGAACTGGAATTCTACAAATTAGTTTTCATATCCAAAAAGCACTATTTTAATTTGTTAGATTTTTTAAATATTTTAAAGAAGCCAAAATTTTTATAAAAATATTACGAATTATCATGAAATTTCATGCGGTTATAATCCAACTTACATAAAATGGAATGGATCATCAGGAATGTAAATAGTGTATGACGAGATAACTCGTCATTGCCGGTGGACGGGCTTGGGATGGTTCTTGCCAACCTCTCTAATATCCCCGCAGAGATGTGAGAATTGGCGAAGTAAAACTCCCCTTTCATTATATTTAGCTTCCGACGCTTATTTTATTCTATTTGGAGTCGATCACGCCTCGTCCATCTCGTACGGGTGTTCCAAACTAAGGAAGGCAGATAAATTCGACAATTCATTGGGCTCAAAGAAATGAAAAGTTCGGTTGATGAAGCAGATTGAAGGTTTTGATTTGAATATCGTTCAGTTTCTGAGAAGGCTTAAAATATTTGGAAAGCCATTTGTGAGCTCACGAAACTGATTTTTTAAATTATTTTTTAAAATTTTTATGTAATGAATTTGATGTGAATCGAGACATATATAAAAATATCGTTCGCGGAAAGAACGAGCCCTTAAGATGAATTTTCATAGCAACCGTTTCTATTATTTGACGGTCATTGTTGGATCGGCCGAAGTAACAGGGTTGTCATAGTACCGATTACCAGATCAAGGTATCTAAGGTGAAAGAACATCCCCTCTCTCTTACTTTTTCATTGCATCTACCGACAATACGCTCTGTATATTCGAGATTTTTAATTGCTTTACCGGTGATATTTCGGATATGTGTGTTCCACTTTAAATTCTTCGTAAAATTCCTCCTTAGATATGCAACTGACTGGATTACACTCATATTTATTCCAATGTTTCTGAAAGGTTATTTCTGACCTAATTGCTTCCTTTCGAAGAATAAGAACTTTTCTACCGAGCATTTACACATATTAAGCTCTGGTTTTTAAATTTTCGGCACTGCCTCAGAATAAGAACTAAATCTTTTGATAGAAAAATACTTTTATTTATTTACTTATTATTTTAAGCACGATACAGTAAAACCCGTTTAATATATAAATAGTTTTGTCTTACTCTGGTGATCCATACTGGTGATCCATAATAATGATAGAGATAGAAGAAAGAAAGAAACCTCTCTTGTGTATATTTTGCAGTAAAAACGGAGTGAGACGTGGAAGAAGCCACAAAATGAGAACTTTACTATTTTGTCGCTGTTTAAGATTCCGTGGTAAATAAATTATAGTGAGAATTGGGGGAAAAGCGGAAATGGTTGTTTACATATTTGTGTATATCTTTTGTATGGAAGCGAAAGTGGGTTCTGGGAGGACAATATAAGCAGATCTGATGGTTACAGTAAAAAACGTTTATGATACTTTTCAGGGTGCCAGAAGACTGATCACATACTGATTTTAACTCATGCAAAATAACTAAATATTTTTAATAGCAATATTTAAAATTAGATGTTTCTATTAGGCTGCGAATAGCACATTTAAGCCTTTAACATACCACGACATAATTCTTCGAACAATTTTCATCCATATCGTAAACTTAAGCGTCTATCATCGGTGTATTCTCCATTTTCTTTGTGTGTGATCATGAAGGAGTACCATCATATCTCACCTAAATCTGTCATGTTCAACTATTATATATGTACTTCCAGTTTGGATTCTTTATATATTTTGGTGTTTGGATATGTTTTTAGTATGTTTGAATGATAATTTGTTATTTCTATATTTTTCTTCTTCTTATGAGTGGACGATTGCAATGTGTCCATTTATTGGTATCATTTTTTGTAATATATGACATATTATTTTCTTGTGTCATGCTTAATGTGATACATAGCTTTCCATTTCATCTTTTAGCTTGTACTATCAATAGGTTTGCGCAGGTTTTTCACACCCCTCATCTTTGTAGGTGTTTTCCTACAGTGGATCTTTTTTCCTAAGATAACAACTTAGGTTTTTTTACGTCCACTCCTTTTAAGGTTTTCCACTCTATTTCTATTTACACCTACATTACTTATGTTTTTATTTATATTATTGACAAGAGGTTTGATGGAAGAAGAGACTTTTTAGTCTCAATCTCGCCTTAATAAAGACTTTTAAAATTAAGCTGCGTTTTATGCTTGATAGACTTATAACCGGGTTGTGTAATGCTGATTATATTTTATTGATGTATTCGGCTTACTGACAGTTTTTCGATCTCTTACTTTTATCCAAGTTTTCGCTATGCCCTTACTAATTCTGACGGTGCAGTTTGGAATACTCTTATCTAAACGTAGAGAAGGCTTACGAAATCTCTCACTCAGTTCACATCACTATAAATATGAAAATAGGACGTAACACTTCTGATTCTAACCTTGAGATATATATTCTCCCTTATCTTTTTGCGCGCGATAATTGTGGGGGAGATTTACGTTTAGCGGCGCCGCCGTAATTGCTACGGCCACCGTAATGAGACACCGTAATGGCCAAATCCTCATCCCGACGCGCACTTAATGAGAGAGAGGCTATTTTAATGAAAGATGTACGGAATTTAAACGAATTAATGACCCTGAAACTTGGTCGCCTGCCAAACTCTAAATATGGAGGAGGATTTTGGAGCATTTTGCGTTCCTCAAGCTGGCAGATTTGCACGTGCATTCTCGTTTGCGTGACACGTGACCTGGCTGCATTTGCGACGTATTGCCCCGCGCGTTATTTGCATCTCGAAATAAATACAAACTTTGACCTTTCGAACGCACCTGCGATTCCCAATCCATCGGTGCATTTCTTTTTCTACTTGCACTTGTTAATATGAATGATACAAATGTTTGTGATTCCGTATTTACATTCATGTGCAATTCCTGACTTTCATAAGCTTCTTAAATAATAGTTAAGTAAGTGATGGACAACCTTTGACCCCTTGAAGGTATTATTTATTCATTAGAAGAAGCATCAAAATACAGTGCGAGGTTCTCATGCATCTCCATTTTTCTCGTTCACTTGATTTAATTTTCAATTCTTCATTCTTCTTAATTTCGGTGCTTATCAGATACTTTTCATGCTTGCAAATTCGTAGATTCAGAAATTATGTTGGGCTCGATTATTATTTAAGCAGTTAGCAATGCGAAGAGTTTGTAAAGTGGGAACAAAATTTGGACTGAAAATTAATGTCAAAATTAAGAAGTGTGAAGAATTGAAAATGAAATCATGTAGACGAGAAGATTCTCATATCAAGACATATTATACTGTATATTGTACTTTTTAAAAATTATTTGCCAACTGTAACATAGCCTATGATCTCATTTCCTCTGATAATATCGCTGCAAAACAAAATGCACCACCTGCAGCTGCACTTTCTCGAGACGTGGATGCATATTTCAAGATGCAGGATCCCATAAGCTTTCTGCATCTCCCAGATGAGGCCTGTCTAAAGTGAATTGGCATCATTCACCTACTCGTTTGTCATCGTACCTTTTGTCGATACGCTTTATAAAACTACTCGCGACTAGGTATATGAAATCGTTACGGACATCGATAGTCTCCTCCACTATTTTATCCTTCCATCATGTTGATCTCAACATACTTCGTTGGGATGAGATTTTCTTTCAAGCCAGCGCCTTTGTCAAGTTTCATTATTTCTGCTACCATATCCTGTACTAAGAGACAAAGGTTCTCCAAGTGCCGACAGCGGCATCCGTCGAGGGCAATTCCTCGGAAAAGGATAATAGCTCGGCGGTCACCAGTTATTCAGAATCCCGATGCGCATTTCGGAAATAAAGCTTCCATCTTCATTCAGCATTGGACCCCCTATAAAGATGGAAGCTTTGTTTCCGAAACGCGCATCGGAATTCTGAACAATTGACACAAACTGACACAAAATTCCGGGACACAATTATTCAGAACGAAAAAATCCTAGAGAAACAACTGTCCGGTACCTATTGTTCGGGGCGCAGTTTCCCAGGACGCAATTATCCGGGTCACAAGCTTCCGGGACGCAAATGTCCGGGACTCAAAATCCCGGGACACAATTATTCAGAACACAAAAATGCTAGAAAAAGAACTGTCCGATACTTATTGTCCCGTATCAATTATCCGGACACAATCGTCCTTAATCCGCAAAGATAAATTCTTATATTGAGTCTTCATCTGCACTTACTTCTATTCCAGATCATTAGTCCCACCATTCTTTCATAATCCCACTGATATGACCTTAAAAGAACGAGTGAGTAAAGGAAGAGATTCTTTTAAACAGGACCACATCCATCCCATCAAATCCGGGACTCGAATCCCACGATAACCACGCAAGAGCGGGCTCAGTTGTTTCAAACATTAAGTCGACATAGCTAATCGAATCGCCCAAGATACAAGTCGGGGGGAATCGATCGCTGGAGGGAATAAATGGGATGGAATGAGCGCCGCGGTGGGATGGAGTGGGAACCATTAAAACAAAAGGGCGCACTCTAGGTACGTCATTGATCAAGACGCCTTTCAAACAGCCCTCTCTTCGATAACCGATGGAATGGGGGTTATCGTGTAATGGCATTGCCCTTCTTAATCGCTGTGGTGGACGTCAACGGACGGAGCTATCGGAAGAAAAGGATGGAATGGCCCCAAACACTGTGTGTCTCCCTTGAAAATAGTGACGAACCAATTTCACTCTGTCCCGATACGGTTAATCTTACGGTATCGCGATTTTTAGGTGATGAAGTTTCCTTCGTTCAGTATTCCCATCCGAGTGCATGTCACTTTTTAATTGCACATTTTTACAAACATTACAATCCTGTGTACAATAGAGCATTAGTAATCATTAGAAAAACAAAAGAATTATTAATTGAGAATTTATATGATAATTTTGGTCCTCCTGAGCCATGTTTGTGGCTCATCGGGAAGTGCCAGGTTATGTTAAAATTATGGCTTATTGGTAAAATCCAAGTAAAAACAAAAAAAAAGAAAAATATCATATTTATTATATGAATATGAATGAAATATCATTTTATTATCTTGAGAAATATCCGGATTTGACTGACATACATTTGTTCGTATCCGGATGTCATAGCTGGATATCCCACGTATAACTATAAGCATTTGCTAAACATATTTATGTCACGGTAATTGTTACATTGGCGAAAGCTGGATATGCCAATCTGAAACGAATTCAAGCGTGAAATGTCCGAAATGTTGGTTGTTAGTAATTTAAAAGAGCGTATAGAATTCAGGAGTAGCGTAATGAAGCATAGAAGGAAAGACGCAATGCATAAGCTCTTATTTTACATAACTTTGCTTATGTAACATTATGGCACAACAAGAACGCATCCAGGCTATATAAGCTTCTAAGATTCTACAAGTACATAAATCACTATTTTTATCGGTTTCAGCTTACAGTAAGACTTCGTTGAATGTATCTACCGTAACTTTTAGTAAAAATTCTCTTCACTAAGTAATTTTATTGGTTACTTAGTAAATTTTTTAGTTCTTATTAATTTGTCTATATTTTAGTAAATATTTGCTTTATCTTTTCCATGAGAATTATTATGCTCGTCTTCTACCTAAAGTCGTACCTTGTTCAATATATTATAATATAATTGTAATATAAATAATAATTATTAGTGAAGATCCTATAATTGAGCCCTTCCAAGCGAAATTCTTGGGTGCTCGCCTGGAATAATACCATAGAATAAGCATACTTACTCAATGATGTAACCAATGCTGGTTTCTCAGCAGAGCACCCAAGTTACCTTTGTTATCGGTCGGTTGTTGTAATAGGTCGGTAAGTGTTACTCAGATGCGTCACAGGAGGAAGGATGGGAATCTTTAGAAGAAAGAAGGCTCAATCAGAGATTTAAATTACTAGATAAATTCAGACAGAGCACGTTCATAGAAGATGTAGCCGATATTATGCGCCCTCCTTGCTATATAGGCCGTTCTGATACCGCGAGAAAAATCAGAGAAATAGATGCTAGAAATAGATTCAAGAATTCATTTTTTTCGAGAACAATACGCGAAAATAATCGACTAGGAAAATAGTCATGGTGCTTGCACCCCCTGCCACACGCCGAAAGGTGGCTTGCAGAGTACATATGTAGATGTAGATGTAATGCCGTTAGATATCTGTCGAAATTGATTCAATTATGAGTCTAGAGTTCAATGATAGCGGAATTAATTACTCTGAACAGAGCCAACTAACAACAACCGATGAAATTTGCCGATAGGAATAATCTCCTTCTCTCAGAGCATTAGAAATCAATGGTGATACCAAATGGCATACATAGAAATCGATAAAAACCTATGGTTATGTATTACATAGATGTAAATACCAACATGAAGCTAAAAATATTTTCAACAGAGTTTGTCGAAAATGAGCTCTTTAGGGCAAAGACTGTGTATGCTGTTCATCTCATGGAAGAGGAAAGATAAGTACTGAGGTTGGCTATTTTTGATAGCGCTGCGGTTATAGAAAAGCGATAGAAGTATCACTTAGTTGAGATGAAATGTATGCGATCGGAAGTTTGGGCGATGAAAAAGGCATTAATCAGGCGAGATAAGGCCGATCGCGCTGGGGAAACTTTTCGGAAAGCGCTCTTCTCTTTTTTTTTCTTTTCCTTCGCTTTAATGATGACACGATCGAAGGGATCGAGTTTCTAATTGAAAATAAATTTCGCCGTGATTTAACTTGTGAAATCTGAAACTTCTGATTTAATTAGCCGATTTTTTCCTTTATTCTCCGATCCGAATTAGAGTGTTAATCTTGATGGAGGGATTAGCGGAAGAGGCGGGTTGAAGACTTATTTTCTTTCGCGTAATCTGAGGGGATTAATTAATACCGATACCGTTCTTGTATACTAATAATAATGTTCTTGTATCCCAGTGTTTATTCTTGCTAAGATATCTTGATGATCGGAATATTTTTCCTTTCGGATCATTAGAGAGGATAATGATTATTTTCATTAACTTTTCCTCATAATTAGTCAGATTATCTCTAGACTATCTCTATACCGGCCAAGGAGTTAAAGCCAATAATGATTATTATAGGCGATTAACCCTTATATATTATTTATAATCATCCAGCGCTTTTTTCCCTTCACACTGCATCGAAAAATATAAGGGACACACAATTTTAGAGAGAAAGTTTCCCCCTACAACTAAAAATAGAGAAGCAAATGAAAAATGCACCATTTAGTGGAAAAATCGAGTTAAAGTTTGAATTCTCCCATAGAGTTTCGTTACTGGATGTGTAGATATGGATATCTATCAATGAAAATGAGGTACATCGAAACGTACACTGAGACAGACTATGAATGTGTGTTTTAGGTATGTTTTAGTGCTTGTGTATTCGTTTGTAGTGATTGGAGTGTTTGTTGAAATGTATTTGGGATGGGAAACAGAGTATCAGTGTCCGTCCGCAAAATTTTCGCACGGGGCAACTAGTTCATATACATTGTATTCTCCACGAAAAAGAGGATTTTAACAATTTATTACTCAGTAATTGGATAGAATTGGAGCTCAAAGATTACTGTTACTTAAATGATGATTTTATCGGGAAATTGTCGTAATTCTCCCTTAGTAATCGCGTAAATTATATCTTTAAATATATCCTAAGTATTAGACTATTATAATATATAGTAAACCAACTTTTCAAAACGCTTCAAGGTCCTCAGCCGCGAAGAATCAATTCCAAATTTGGTCGACTTTGACCCCACGTATAATTAAAATTCGCAGGAATCAACTTAAATGACTTGCACAGTTGAATGCAAAATTTATTCAAGAATGATCATGCGAAGTTTCGAATTCCTTACTCAAAGAAACCACTTTCATATTTTTAGCCAGCTTTTTTCGATTATAGCCCACTACGCATCGTTTTGAATTGATTTCAGTCGAAAAATAAATATGTTATATAAATGAATAGTGCCATAAGAAACATCTCATTCCAACACAACACCGGGCAGAAATTCACCACAATTCCTTCAATGGAACTTCCACTTACTTAGGGAATGCCCTTCATTCCGAGACACAACTCTTAAACCCCTTTAAACTGCGTTCGCTTTCGTGCCTTCCCAAATAGGACGTGCGCAAGACACGCGCTCGCTTAAGCAATAAGAGATCGATGGGAGAAAGAGCGAGGAAATAAATTACCGCGGCAGGAAGACGTGATAGAGGCGAGGAAAGAAAAGGGCGGGGATTGCGTGCAGCGACGTTGATTTGAATTCAAGAGATAGATAAGCAGATAACCCCTCTATCGGTGAGGGTAGGGCCTCTCTTCCAGCTAACATTGCTGTTACAATATATAGAAAGGTATATTAATGACTATAAGAAAAACCGTGGGAAAAATCTATGCAACGTATGGTAGACACAGAAAATACATGCGAAATCATTCAAAGAGAATGTGGATAGCAGTTTTAAGGAGATATATCTGATCTCTAAGATCATAAAAGAGAATGGATTGAGGAAGTTGAGCTGAATTCTACTCTCGTTATTCCCGTTTACAAGGAACTTGTCCATTTCATACAATATTCTTATCTCTTTTACAGAGCTTTCACAGTGGAATACCTATGAACCGTAGGATGATTATCGGTACATGACTTTTTAGTATTCGTCCTCACGATATTTTCCTCAGGTATCAAAAATTCACACACAAAATGCCTAAGTATTTACATTCAGGAATAGCTATTAATTACAAACAGCAACCAGTTAACCGAGCAGATGAGCTACAATACATGTTTACGCCGGAAATACTTTTACAATGACATTACCGCTACGAAACAGATCAGCGGTAAAGTGAGGAAAAATACTGCCATTTTATTTAAAACATTAATTTCTTACTTTTCCTTCCATTAAAGTCAGAGCCATGTCCATAAAAATCTTATAAAGCCATGAAAAATGTCCGACTCTGAGAGTAAATGATAGTAAATTTTTTATTTGCGTACATTATTAACGTTATAAGAAATAAAAGTGAAAGTTAGGGGTTTCCATAATAACTAATAGTAGAATAACTTTTACCTGTATCACTTGAATATCTTATTTCACTAACCAGATTTTGACGTGTCGCGTCATTGTAAGGAAAAAGGTGCAGAATTTTCATGTCAATATATTATGAAACGGAATGGAGAAGGTAATGAGAAGGAGTAGGAGAAGAGATTGTTCTAGTCGAGATTTAAGAAAGGAATTTAACAATAGAGGAAAGTATTGGGAAGGGCCCCTTCTACGGACTACACCTTGACGTGGTGAAGGGGCTTGCGTGTTCCTATGACCTAGAGAGCTATACTGGCTGGAACTTTGTTCCTGGTAGTGTCACTCATGCCAGAAAGGTCAATAGGTAGGGGCCAGACGAAAGGTAGTCCACGCAGCGTCTGTACCTCAGTGAGGCGGCTGCAAAGGCGTCTGTACCCCAGTGGGGCGGCCTATATGAGTGATGGTGTCACGGTAAAAACACTGTTGAGGAAGGCAAGGGGAGACCACCTCGACTATCCATCCCATGATTATGATGTGCCACAATAATTATATTGTCCCTGGCAAAAACGGGACTCAGCCCACTAGGGAGAGTGTCGTGCTCGGCAGGGATGGTGGTAAGGCCACCCCGGTCGTCATTCCACGAAATCCTTACCCAACGACACAAGAGAAGAAGAAGAAGATGACCAAGGAAACCAGAGTAGGGACCTGGAACGTTAGAACGATGCTTAGGAAAGGGAAGTTAGAAAACGTAAAGTTAGAAATGAAGAGGTCCAACATTAACATTCTGGGACTATGCGAAGTACGGTGGAAGGATGGGGGAGATTTTTGGAGCGATGGTGTGAGGGTCATATTCAGTGGAGGAAATGATAGTCAGAGAGGGGTTGCTATAGTGTTGGACAAGGGAGCGGGAAATGCTGTGATAGCCACCGAACTGATAAGCGACCGAGTAATGTCAGTAGAAATCAAGGCAGAGCCAGTAAACACTGTGATAGTGCAAGTGTACCTCCCTACTAGCGATTACACTGAGAATGAAGTAGATTTAGTTTATGAACAAAGAGAAGAGGTTATTGGAAGGGTGAAAGGCAATAAAAACCTTATTGTAATGGGGGACTGGAATGCTGTGGTTGGGCAGGGCAAAGATGGGGACGAAGTGGGAGAGTTCGGACTAGGAAAAAGAAACGAAAGGGGACAAAAACTGGTAGATTTTTGCATAAGGAATAACCTCTGTATCACCAACACTCTTTTTCAGCACCATAACAGAAGGAGGTACACATGGAAAAAGCCGGGGGACACAGATAGGTACCAAATCGACTATATTCTGGTAAGGAAGAGGTTTAGAAATAGTGTTAAAAACTCGCGAAGTTATCCTGGTGCTGATGTAGACTCGGATCATAATTTAGTAATGATGAAGACCGAGCTTAGATTCAAAAAGATTTATAGGGCAAAAACCGCACCCAAATGGAACGTAGAAGCCCTCAGGGGTAGGAAAGCTAGAGAGTTTCAAGAGTCAGTAAACAGGGCTCTAGAAGATAAGGAAAGGGAACTCACTATAGATGAAAGATGGGAAATGATCAAAACTAGCATTAAAGATAGTGCCCAAAGAACCATCGGGAGGGTCACACAAAGCAAAATTAGGAAACCATGGGTGACGGTTGCAATGATAAATAAAATGGAGGAAAGAAGGAAATGGAGAAGTGTTAACACAGAACACGGGCGCAGAATGTACAGGGCCTTAAACAACGAACTGAGGAGGGTAACAAATAAAGCAAGAGAATCGTGGTGGAAAGGACAGTGTAACGAAATAGAGAAGATGGCTGAAAGTGGGAGGGTCGACCTATTATACAGAAAAGTAAAACAATTAACGGGGAATAAAATTAGTAATAAAATGGTCACTATTAGGGACAACAAGGGAAACATCTTAAGGGAACCAGCTAGCATAAGGAGACGATGGAAAGAGTATGTAGAAGAATTGTATTCGAAAGACATGAAGTCTACCCACATAAACATTGAGGGCATACATGAAGTAGAGGAAGATGATCTTGGGCCGTATATACTAGATAGTGAACTTGATAGGGCATTGCAGGACATGAAAGGGAAGAAAGCAACGGGTGTGGACGAGATTCCTGTAGAATTTCTGAAGAATCTTGGGGGAAATGGTAAAAAACAATTCTATAATTTATGTAGGAAAATTTACGACGAAGGAAAGTGGCCAGAGGATTTTACCAAGTCTATCCTGATTCCGTTACAGAAAAAGAATAATGCCTTAGAATGCCGGGACTACCGAACAATTAGCTTAATATCTCATGCGGCAAAAGTTATTCTTAGGGTCTTGAATAGAAGAATCGAGGGAAAAACAAAGGAATTCATAGGGAATGATCAGTTCGGTTTTCAAAGAGGGAAAGGGACGAGGGATGCAATTGGGGTTATGAGGGTTCTCGTAGAACGAAGCTTAGAATTTAAAAGGGACGTTTGTGTATGTTTCGTTGATTTTGAAAAGGCCTTCGATAGAGTTCAATGGCCAAAACTGATGGTGATACTAAAGAAAATTGGGTTGGATTGGAAAGATAGGCGTTTAGTGCAAAATTTGTATTTAAATCAAACCGCAAGAGTAAGAGTTGCTAATGGGGAATCGGAATGGGCAGAGTTAGGAAGGGGAGTAAGACAAGGTTGTCCTCTATCACCATCTCTTTTTAACTTATATGCAGAGGAAATGATCAAAGAAGCTTGGGATGAAATAGATAAGGGAATAAAGGTTGGTGGGGAACTTGTGAAGTCAGTAAGATATGCAGACGATAAAGCTATTGTGTGCGATTCGGAAAAGGGTTTGCAAAGCCTAGTAAATGCACTAAACGATAAAGCAAAGGAGTTTGGGATGAAAATCAATGTAAGAAAGACTAAGATTATGAGGTTCTCAAAGGGAAAGAATGCTAAGTTAACAATAAGGGTGGATGGGGAAAAACTAGAGCAAGTAGATCAATTTCCATACTTGGGTAGCCTTCTTTCGAAGGATGGAAGATGTTCGACAGAAATTAGAAAAAGGATAGCATTAGCAAAAGAAGCTTTCATGAAACGAAGGGAACTGATGACAAAGGGACTTGATAAAGGAATCAGGAAGAGATTGGTAAAATCCCTGGTGTGGAGTGTAATGTTGTACGGGTGTGAAACGTGGATGTTGAGAAAAGAGGATGTCAAAAGATTGGAGGCTTTTGAGATGTGGGTATGGCGTAGAATGGAGAAAGTTAGTTGGGTCGACAGAAAAACGAACGAGGAGGTTCTAGAGATGGTTGGGGAGAAAAGAGTAATGATTGATGTAATTAAAAATAGACAAAAGAAATGGGTGGGTCAAATATTGAGAGGGGAGGGATTGTTAAAGAAAGCGATCGAGGGAAGAATGCTAGGGAAAAGACAGAGGGGAAGACAAAGACAAAAATTATTAGACGAGTTAAGGGGTGGGATAAGTTACCGGGAATTGAAGGAGAGAGAATTAAATAGGGAATGTGGGGGCACATGAACCTACCGAAAGGTAGAACACTTTATATAATTGGGAAGGGAATGGTGAAAGATTGTCATTCATAATTCTGGATTTGGGCGTGGCCAGAGTATGTATGTACGATATTTTCACTCTAGAATGGAATGACTTTTAGAATGGACAGCTATGGAGAATTATTATTTTATTAATGATTTTTCGATTATTATTATTGAATTATAAATATTAGTAAAATAAAATAAAAAATAAAATAACTATTGAAGAATTATCAAAATATTATCTAACAGCAGTGCGGAGAGGGCATCACACAGCTCGATTTCTCCAAAACTGCGTACAATAGCCTACTAAACACCCTTTTTCTCGCTTTTTCGATAAGTTTACAAATTGAGATTGCGACAAAAGGAAACACCGCCACCAGAATTTTTAATCTATCGTTCTGCTTTGATCGTGTCGACAGAGGGTGATGAAGAAGATCTCACTCTATCTCAGAGTTCGTATCGACTCCTACGGTGGAATATAGATCGTTCTGCTTTGCGATATCTTCATTTTTTCCTCCCAGAATTATTCATTCAAAAGAAGGGACTCGCAATGAACCTTTTTAGAGACAAGGAAAGGAAAGAGGTGACGCAGATAATGAAAAGTTCTTTTCTATCAAATGAAGCGAAAGATTGCCTATAATGGGTTGCAGTACTTCCTGAGATGGGAAATTTCCGCGTCTTAAGCGGGAATCAGAGTGTTTTAAGCTGTATATTTACAATGTGTTGAGTGTGAAAGGGACTGAAACCCTGAGAAAACAGCGTCTTAAGCAGGAGCGTCTTAAACGGGTTTTACCCTAACAAAGAAAGGATGAAAGGTAAGCACGAAATGTCGTGCGGCTAGGAGAAATCCCAAAATCAAATAATCCAAAGATCAAAATAGAGTAAAATCCCAAGGAAGAAAGAACATGAAAAAAGCATGACCGAATCGGGATTCGAACCCGGGTCTTCCAATTGCCAGACGGTTGCTCTGACCACTAAGCTATCACCATTATAAAACTTTTTAGGTAAGTTCCCAGAACAACATTTTGGGATGTCCTGCCTAGTTAGTGGTCAAAGAAACTGCCTGGAAAGTGGATTGGGGAACCTGGGTTCGAATCCTGGTTCGGTCACGCTTTTTTCATGTTCGTTCATCCTTGTGATTTTACTCAATTTTGATCATGTTGGGGTAGCCATGTGGGCAGCGCGTTCGACTTAGGTGGTCCCGGGTTCGATTCCCGGTGGGAGACAACGTGCGAAATGACCTCAGCTGTCGAAGCACTTAAACAATAATACTTTTTTATTGCTGCGCTGCTACTATTGCATCTGCATTGGTTTAAGTCCTCCTAAGCTCTATTGAGCTTGTCAGGCGCTAAACCAGGGCAACAGTAACAATTGACAAACACACAACCATTTCATGGTTAAATACTAATAATCTAATTCATTAGGAGCCGCGTTCCAATTTTCTTACACCATAACTATCGTGATATTTCTCGGACGCTTGGCTAACGTGAGGCAACATAACTGTTTCAGTCGTTGACTTCTTTAATTGTACGAGGGTGGTCTGAAAAGTATTCGACCCCAGATTTTTCAGAAATTTTCAGAAAACATGTCGAGAAATGGCGAAATGTCGGAAACTTTTCAGACCACCCATGTATGCACCATACAAGTAGCAGACAAATAATAATACTACTATACTTTGATCACATTGAGACGTTCTTAAAACGCGGCAAAACTTGAATCCAAGAACCTTTAGAACACTTCCCGTATGTTATTTGAATCTTCAGGAATCCAAACCACTTTTCATTGCCAAATTCAAACATAGAATCATCAGCAATACGCTTTCTGATGCGGCATACTCACTTTTTCCCTTCCAAAACTCCGATAGCGAATGCGACGGTAATTAACGGTGGAGTAGCACCTTTAATCACAAGAGCTCCTTTCGCCATGTAAATAAAATCGCCGTGTGTTTGCGGCACGCGTGTGCTCTGAAATATGGAACGGAGTCATAAAAGCGAGCTCCTCTTCGAAAAAGTCGTTTGAAATTCACTTTGCCAATGCGACGCCAACTTAAATTATTCTCACTCATTAATCCGAGCGCTGCAAACTTGCGTCTGCGAATCGGAATTTAATCGAGCGCGAATTAATTATGCGATAAATCGGCTTTATTTTTCGATTTGCGAAATATTAATTCGATTGTGAATTTCGACAGTTGATGGCGGATCTATTGGGTGAATATAATGTTCATTATAGACGTGAATAACTTGATAGATTCGGGTAAAAATAATGTTAATTATGGACCAACGTGTGAATAATATGAATGCTTCGTTGCGTCACGATTCGTGATGTTTACATGTGCAGAAGGTGAGGGAGGAAGTGATTGTGTAATGAATGACATTATGATTCCTCCGTGGTTCACATTCTTTACCGATGAGGCTCTCTTCCTGTTTGTATATCGTCATCGTAATTAGCAGCGTTGGTTGGGGTTCTGGGAGTTTCAAGAGTCATTCTAGTGCGTTGCATATTAATCTCGTAATATATCCAAATTCAAAGGTAGTGAAATTAGAATCCAATAATTTCATGTAGCGTATATGCTCCGGAAACAAAATGTTCATGGCCAAAAGTTGATGAAAAAAAACTGCAGCAAAATCTTTTTGTAGAAAAAATTATTGTAGAATCGTTACAAACAGAAAGGCAACTGTAGCGAAAAATATTGTAAAGTACTCTGTATCTCTATATCGAAGTCTGAAGATGTTTGAAAAAATCTAACAAATAAAGTCTATTACGAAAATCTTGTTAGCGAAATCTTTGTATTGAAAACATCGGCAATGAACCATCCGTAGCGAATCTTCCTTGACCTGCCAGTTTGACTCAAACCCTACTGTATTAGTAATCAGTCTCAGACTAGGGAATGATTCTTACTTGGTAAAAGAAGAACTAGTTATTTTCATATGCTTTTATCGTTGTGTAAAAAAACTAAGTTTGGAAATAGTTCATTGATTGCAGTACATTGACCCGCTGAAGTGTAACTTTTCATTGCAATCATTAAGGAGTGAACCTAATGAATGTCATAAACCCAGCACTTGTAACTCAGTAAGTTACATATCATCACAGCCATGAACAGTAAACGAAAGATATATTTTCCTCCTTTCTGTACCGTGACTTAACACACGCATAAAATTTATATTGCCATCTATCCTTGGAACTTTTAATGCGTTAAATATTATGCGAGAACCTTGGGCTTAATCCCAGCAGTCTCAATATCGCCAGAAATAAACCAGCATACGTGTATGCAAAGGAGCGATGAGTCAGGGGCATTCCACCGAAAATAGTAGGAGGTACCCCCTGACCAAACAACGTTGTTTCCTCAACCTCTGCAGAAGATGGTGGAAGATTGAAATTCGTGTGGCCAAGGGATTGAAGACGTCGTAAATTCCCTGGCAACGGTGATCTTCCACTTTCACTTTTCAACAATAAGGGAAGTCCAGCGAGCATCCGCCATAAGGGAGGCTCGAAACAATCTTTCTTTCCTTCCCTGTGGACCGATCGGAGGAAGACTTCTCATCTCTCTGGAATCTCACAATATTTACCCATCGACTTCCCCTCTTCTTCCAAACAGAAAATCTATTTCTGCTCGGTCCGGACACTGCATCATATCCCCCACACGTCTCGGCGCTTTTTATTTTCGGATCCGACGCACTTTGTGTCTACCAGAGGATTTTCTTTATCCCAGCTGTTGATCCCAAACTCTCTTCGCGATGTGTATCGCTCGGACGGAATGCTCGGGGCTACTTGTACGCACTGGATGGGTAAACTACAAGTGTTTGTAGCGGTTGGTTAAATGAAGGTTTCTCAGAGCCACAGTATAGTTGTGGAGTTGGTGGTTTTGTCTCGTGATATTGCGAATTTTTCCTTCTTTTGGAGATTTTGTTTTTGTTATGTAATCTTCTACCCTGTTCTTCTTCCAACTTGAAGAATATGCACTATACTCATTGTTTTTTGTTTTCTTTTAATCTAGTTTTCCGTAGTATGTATCTTCAATATGACTTCAGAGGTTAGGTGTAAGAGAGGTCCACATGGGCCTAACTTAGCCAAATTAAGAGTTTTATAATAGTTATGATATGTATTTCTCATGGGCACATGCATATCATGGTTTGCACTGTTGAAATATATGCATTGTAAATGTATTTTGGTCGCTAAATAAAATTAATTTACGAAAGTAGAAAATCATTGAGTGACATCAAAGGTAAACAGTATTAGCATTGGTTATACTCGTATATCAGTTAGCAATTTTTGAAATAGAATAGATTAGTATGTATTTTCATTTTGTATCGATTTATACTGATTTATATACCTGTATTTTTTTACAATTCTTCATAGATTTGTATCTTATTTTTCTTATTATGTCAATTGTATTTTTTATATTATGTAATTCTTTTGGTTACATGGAAGATGGGACTCAATAGTCCCAATCTCGCCAAATGAAGTCCATATGTATGTATGTATATATCGCCACAAGTTAGGAATGCACTCATATCGCAGAATTCTTCAAACCAATTTTCAAGCGCCCACTCAACTACTTAACTCCACATTTCATCCATTTAAATGTTTCTGCTATAAGACGACGATTCGCAAACAATTCGCGAGATTTACGACAACTCGGAAGATTTAAAAAAACACAGAAACAATGAGCTCGTCTCCATGGCGACACAATGGGCTCCCTTAAGCCCCTCTCATATAAACTCGCTGAAAATTGTCTTCGAGACGATACTAAATTTTAATCCTTATCCTTGAATGCGGCGCGATTCCCTAAGGAAACGTTCTGAGAGGATTTTTTGAGGGAAATATGTGGAAAGAACAGGGAAAGGAACGCACTAAGTCCCTGAGAAGCATTCATCCGAATCGCTAACAATGGACCACTGGTGGAGACTCACGCAATGATGTTCAATTCGACGGAATCTCATTCGAAACAACTTCGGAGACTCTTTTCTATAGGGTGTCCCAAGGCGTGGAATTAGGTAATTAGTCCCATGCGAATACCTCGGAATACAGATCCGCATAAAATGGCTGCAGCCATGGAGGAATCGCTTTTGGTTAACTAGAGGTAAGCGTAAACTATCTGTGTGAGGAATGGGTGAAGTAACTTTGCAAATAAAGGTGTAACTGTCGACACAAAGGAAGTATTTTAAAACGGACTCTGATACAGAATACGAATGTGTTAATTAGGTATGTTTCAGTGTTAGTGTATTCATATTTAGTGACTGAAGTGTTTTTTGAAATGTGTTTGAGTAGGGGAGATAGCGTATCAGTGTCCGTATGCAAAATTTTCACTCATTATTATTATTATTGCACAAACTACAGGTAGGCTGAAAGCCTGGTTTTAAGCCTGAAAAGGTTGAAGCCTGAAAGCAGTTTTTATACCTACATAAATACATATCAGTGATAAACATCATTAACATAAAATACATACTTGATAAGCATACAAATCCCACATGATGATTCCATACATGTACTAGTATTTACCTTACAACTAAATTATGAATTTATAATATTATTTGTAACTGTTTTTCCTGTTTTTTTCGGAGTTCATGACAGGCCTTCTCGGCTACCGTAGCGGTCACGGGTTAGAAACCCCACCGTACATCACCCTGCCATGCAATCCCCTTCTTTTCCAGAAGTCCCTATATGACTAATACACATTACACAGTATTTCACAACATTACTATAACATATTAAAACATTTCTTTTTGAAAGATTTTTTATTTTCAGGCAAGGGCCTTAAGAGTGATCCAGGTAACTTATTCCACTCAGAAATACCTCTGTTGAGAAAAGACACACACATAGTAATTTAAAAATATTTTTCCATCATCTAGAAGAATATCACCAACAAAAACATGAAAAATTGCGATTAAACAAGAAATTGATTAATTGTCAGTGGAATCCTCTCCCCTAGGGCCCGGCGTATCCTAGATACGATCTTGTTTAGTGATATCGGTGTCATTACATCCCCTGCCATACGCCACTGGCGGCTTGCAGTATAAATATGTATAAAAAACTGTTGGAGGGCAAATATGGTTTCTATGGATACATAGAAGTATGCTCGAAGCGCATTAGAGGTGTGCATTTTTAATGATGGCGAATGTAGGTTGAGTCAAAAAGAGCGTATGAGTAACCAGGATTTAGTTGGAATGGAGTATATCATGCAAAAAAGGGGAGCCACTCAGCAGTGACTGGATAATGAATGAATGAGAGAAAGACTGAGGGAGCAGAAAGAACGGGTTGTTTACGTTGGTTTGAATATACAGAGAAATGGAGTCAGACAAGTTATGCTAAGAGTAAGTAGAGGAATAAAAGTTCCTGCTGGAAATTTTCTTCTATGCAAACAGAACGAAAAATAGCTCCTGACAACATTTCTCAACGTCTTTGCCGAAAGCTCTTGGCAGGTCAGTTAGTTTCGCCTAAACATTTGTCTCCGAAATTTTTAACAGGGAAGTTAATAATACCCGAGGAATGTGAACGAAGTAGTATTAGATATGAAAAAATCTGGTTTCTCTAATGGATGAACCAAATTCATTGGTGCGGAAATATCAAAACATTAAATTTAAATGATCTATTGCTTATTTTTCGTTCGATTAAGGTCAGAGTAACAGGAACCGAACCAAAAACCGAAAATTACCGTTATATTTGTCTGTGTGATAACAAACACCAAACCGGAAAACTGAAATTATTTAACTTGAGCTGAAACCGGAAACCGATGTTCACTCAGTCGTACAGTTTAATTAAGTATAATTGGAGGATAGTTTACTATAGATATATAAGTTCGACTTGCGACGAACTATTACCAACTATGATTCTGACGTTTAGTGTAGAGTAGCGTCAGTAAAATGAGGAAGAATAATGAAACAAACTCTCAGTAGAATATAATATTTCATTGGTAGAAGCGATAATACTGTTCAATCAGCTTTGAAGTTAGTAGAAGGAGCCAAGCCACAATTGAACCGAAATGTTTTTACTTTCCCAACAAACCATAGCAAATAATATTGCAGATAAAATTCATAAGTTATCTACTGAGAATTGTAAATAGATAAACTTATTGGTCCTTTTTCTGAATTAGAAAATAGAGATACTTATTTATATCTTACTCTTTCCTTATGAATTCTGTATTATTTGTTTCTGATTGATTCTTACGCAATATCATTTATCCAATTTAGGAAGTATTTAATTCACAATTTTTAAGTTCCTTTAAATCCCAAATATTCTATTAAGATGTATAGTAGTAGTACATCCCTGTTAACCTGTGTTCCTTTCAATAAATTTATCACTACGGATCTCGGGGAGAAGATAGTTGATATTGTTATACCAGTTAGTAGCGTACGTGATCTTCGAGACAAAACGATGAAGCGTTACAGTGAAAAAGTTGCCAGGACAGATAGTTATTTCTGGTCATTTTTTCCGCGAAGTATTAGAGAAGCCAACAGCAATCAATGATAGATAGGGATTTCGGTCTTTTACACCCCCTGCCATGCGCCAGTGACGGTTTGCAGGGTTTAAATGTAAATAATTATAAACTGTTACAAAGTAAAGTATTTAATGGCGTGTCAGTAACAGTAAAGAGTCAAAATATGCGTAAAAGCACACAGATATTCCAAGAAAGAGCAAACAGAAATACATTTGTAATGTTAAGTTACAAAAACAGTAAAGGAAAGGAGATGATAATAAATTAAAGGTCATAGTTAAAGTTACATAATGCAAATGTAAATGTAAAAACTCGCTGCCTCTGAAGTCTTCAATCAATCTCAATTTTGCTTCTAATATCTTTTCTTACAAGTGTTGCCAGCATCTTAGAGCATATTCGTGAACCTTGCCAAAGTCTCCAAACATTTAAGTCTCGCCCGTGTTTCCAAGCGTAATCATGCATCGCACCATTTAATTCTCACGCTTTTTGGATTAAATTAAAAATTCAATTCCGGCGATTCACTTCAATTAACTCTGAAAAACGTCTCTTCATTCGGATGCACTTTCTTTCAGCCCTCGGACATGTACTCCTTGTTTTAATTCGGCACTTAATGGAGTGCTGGGAGAGAGATCAGAGAAAGAGAGAAAGAAAGGGAGAAAGACAAATGAAAAGAAAGAGAAAGAGGGAGAGAGAGAGAGGTGAGGGAAAAGTGTGTAATCTTTTGGAAGAGAGAATATTTCGTCGGTCAGCTTAGTGGAGTGGCAGGGCCGTGGGCAGAATTTAATGGGAAGAAAGGGAGAGCTAAAGAATGAAATATGAAGAGAAAAAAGGAGAGGGACGAAATTGCCGGAGAATATTCCTCAATTGAAGTAAAAAAAGGAGATGAGGAAGAGGAGCCCTATTTTCCTTGAGTCCCAGGAACACGGAGTAGTGGAGAGGAAGGGACTCAAAGATATCTCTGGAGCAAAATTGAGGAAATTTATTGAAATGGACTTTATTACGTTTACTCGCAACGCTACAATGGGACTAAAAAATTTGGAGCATTGTCAGAATTTTGGCATTGTTGGAACCCGAGAAATTTTATAACTCGGGAATTGTTAGAATTTCGAGCTTTTTCGGAATATAACAGAACACTGTTATAATTAATTCATTATTAAATTTTGAGCTTTGTTAGAAGCCCAAAATCGAAAAGATTCAGCATTGTTAGAATTTGGGCATTTTCGGATATGGAACACTGTTATAATTCGTTCATTATTAAATTTTGGGCATTTTTAGAACCTTAAATTTGACGGAATTCGAGAATTATTAAACTTTGAGCTTTTCGGATATCTAAATCTGTTATTGTTCAATTTTTTCATTGTTAAATTTCGAGCATTGATGGAATTCGAGCTTTGTTAGAATTCTAAAATTTATAACATTCAGCATTGTTAGAATTTGAGCTTTTTGGATGTAGAAAATTGTTATAATTTGTTCATTGTTAAATTTCGAATTGTTAATGCGTTCATTCTAAGGATTCGAGCATCGTTAGAATATTAAAATTTATAAAATTCGAGAACTGTTGAAATTTCAGCCTTCTCTGGTGTCGAAAACGGCTATTATTTATTCATTGTTAAATCTCCAGCATTGTTAGAATTCAAGCATTGGTAGAATTCGAGCTTTTTAGGATATATGTTATAATTCGTTCCTTGTTAAATTTTGAGCGTTGTTAGTTAAAATTCGATAATCATTGTTGAAATTTGAGCGTTGTCGGATATCTAAGATTGATATAATACGATAATTGTTTGATTTGAGCATTGTTAAACTTAGCACTGTGTTATAATTCGTACATTGTTATCATTCGAGCATTGTTTGAATCCTTAAATCATTAGAACTCTTGAATTGTTAGAAATCCAGTCTTGTTGGATATCGGAAACTTTTATAATTCGATGATTCTTCCATGTCGAGAATTGTTAAGATCAGCGCAACTTTACATTTATACCTTTTTTAATTCTACAATTCTCGTAGCATCCTTAAACTTCGACGTAATTGGAATTCCAGCCTTTTTAACATAATGTATCCGCTCATGCAGAACTAGTAGATGAAAATAGTGAAACGCAACAGGTAACGGACCATACTTGTATAGAAAAGGATTCGGATTTTCATTCTGAGACGTAGTATGTGTATGAAAGTCAAGCTCTTCCCTTTAACTCCAAGACAAGGAATGTCCTCATCTACCCAAACTCAACACTCCGCTACTCTTTCTTATCCTTGCATACTTCTTTCGCTTAAATATGTCTATAACATTGCTCCATTTATTCTCTTTAACCCTTTAAGCTACGTACACCTCTACTTTATCCCATTCTTCTCAATCATCAAACTCTTCTCATTCTTCCTTTCATTTTAGTGCCACTTACTACCTCCTAGTATACCATCTTTGAATTCCACTACTAATTTTGTATTAGTATTGCTTAAAGTATTAACATGAGATATCTAGCCTTTGCAGAACGCTATGAAACTTGGTAAAGAATACTAAACACGGCATTTCCACAAGATACCTGATGATAGCTGACTTTGGCTAAAACCGGTAGTAATAAAAATATTTGTGGAACTTACTGAGTATATTATTCTTTACAGTTGTTAAAAGTACTTGGGCAGCTGATGTCATTTCGCACATTTGGGCTCCCACTGGAAATCTAAGCCTGGACTGGTTTCATCAAAGGCGGACGCGCTATCCACTTGGCTATATGAAAGCCCCAAATATATCGTTTTACTGTATATCTTTTCCTTGTTTTCCGACCGGTGAGGTACTCTTTAACATTGGAAGGCCATATAATTATTGGTACTTTTGTGCTTTAACGCCTGGGGTCATTACGTACATGTACACCACCGGGAATCGAACCCAGCACTGCTTTCAACTATTGCGTCAGAAGTACATATGCACTTTTCTGAATCATTAAGTCATATATGAAACACCAGACCACTCGAGAACACCTACATCATATCGATGTTTTTCAAAATTTAAGGAAAGAAAACCATTTTTACTTCTGCATAAGTGTAAAAAAGATATTTCCGTTTTATTTTTCTTTGACGAGATACAATAACTGGATATCATAAGTATTTAAATTGACGCATTCCCCTCAATTAGTTGAGTAAAGACTACGCCAAACACTCATAAATTCTGCGTATTAACCCAAAATTTGCGACTTAACACTTCTGATCCAAATCGATTTAATAACCAATAAGGGAAATTGATGTATTGCTTCACACACCCTATGGTACAGAGCGCAGTAGGGCTCCAGGGGCACATATGTAGTAAATGTATAAATAGAAACCATGGTAATACACGTTACATACGTAGACGTGGTTTAGAATGAGTCTAAGGGAGCATCTTTCTATTCAAATTCATTCATTCCAAATTATTCATTCATGCATTCATTCATCACATGCTCATTACCGTCTCTATCTCTCCGTTTTCTGTCACACATTCTCCATTAATATAATCTATTCTCACTGTATGTAATTAGCTCATATGCAGGGTCATGCACAGCCATTTCTCCTCGTGAGGCGAGAATTAGTCCTCTTATTTTATTCCCATTTCATAATCCTCTGCCTAAAATTATTCTATAAATTATTCTTCATGGTAGGATTCTGCTTACCGTCTCCTGAACTGAAGTTCATTTTTTTACAATGAATTTGTAACATTAAAAAAATAATCTGCTTTGTAAAATGATATGGTTACGTATGATCACTATGTTGATTATTATGATGATACTATGGTTACTATGATGAATGCTATGGTTACCTATGATTCAGATTTGTACAAATAGATGAGAAGCAAGCTTTCATATACGCTTTCCATTAACTGACAGACGTATGCATTTTTCTAATTAAATATATTTTCTAAAGGAAGGATAGACTTGAAAAAAGTCCGAGGAGACCGGAAATCCAGCCCGGGTCTCCTGAATAGCTTGAGAGAGTGTTCTGGCGGGATAGCTCAACGGACAGAGCACCCGACCGGCGATTGGGAGATCCGGGTTCGATTCCCGGTCCCGTTGGACTTTTTTCAAGTCTATTCTTGCTTGGTATTCCCTGGGTGTTCGCCATCTCGTGGAAAATATACCTTACTTATTACCTTAAAGGTATCATTTTTCAAAACACCAATTAAATTTGTGTCATCATACATAGTTACATATATTGTTTTAATTAGAAAAAACCAAAAATTATATCTATAATTCATTACTATTTGCTATTTTTCCTATGTTTTAGCTTGCTTTAACTGTCGTTTTACTTACTTAAATATTGATTCGCGCACCCCCAACGAGAGACGCCCGAGGCAGTCGCCCTGTCTCCTCATCCATCAGCACCTCCCTGTTCATATGAATCTTGATACTCCCAACTTTTGCTACCTTTACAAGAAGGACTCAGAGACACCCATATTCAGCCATTCTTCCCTCTTTAAATCTTCATTAGCTTTAACCTGTTTTACTGCACTAACTTTGTATCTACCAATGAATTCATCCACCAATTGAATATCCAAAACCAAGATCATTTGCCATTTCGATATAAGTACTTTCAGGGTTTCTTTTGCAGTTACTCTATAGAACATTACAGCCAATGTTTTAGCGATATACATGTACATACATATCCATATTTTATGTGACCACAGCCATACTATCCTTGGCCACATTCACACATTAGATTAATTCCCCGGTTAAAAAAGGACCGCCGGCTCTCGGTAGCATTCACACAAATTTCCTAACTTAAAATACCAGATTTATACGTTACATTAATTAAGTATTCTCTAAAATGTATGGTAATAGATAATTTATATAGTCATACACATAATAGATGATTCAATTGTGAATAACACACCACGCTATACACGGTGATAAATAAACTAAATATTAATATTACAGCTTACATCGCAAACTTATATCAATTGTTATAGCCACATTCATAATAGAAAATTCAGTTGTGAATAATATAGCACGCTATAATATTACACGGTAATACATTGTAGCTTAATGAACTATACCTAAATACTGAAGTTTAAATCATATAATTATATAAATTATTATAATTGGAGCGTAGAACTAGCTTTATTTGAACCAGCTATCATGTACTGCAAGAGTGGGATAGTTTAACTTCTTTTCGATGTAGAATAGAGGAGAATTTATCTTCCATTTACATTGTCTAAATCCTGTTCGTTATCATAATTCCTTTTAACTTAATGTAAAATTATGTTCCTTGGAAACCCGTGCATATCACGTATAAACAGTTCATCGAGTTCTTTATATCATTAAGCTATTCTTGTCTTTGTCTTCCCCTCTGTCTTTTCCCTTGTATTCTACCTTCAACTACTTTCCTCATCCATCTTTCTCATCCCACTATTAGACTTAACCAATTTCTCTGTCGCTTTATTGACTCGATTAAAACCTCCCGCCGTCCCCATCACTTCCGCGTTTGTTTTTCATTCACCCGACTTACTTTTCCGATTTCACGCCAAACTCGTTTCTCTTAAGCTTTCCTATCTTTTGATGTCCTCCTCTCCTTAGATCTTAGTTTCGTATCCACATAGAAAAACCGCAGACCTTGTTTGTGTCTGCTAATGTCAAAGCTCTTGGATCATGTGCAGAAAATAGACCCGGAACCAGACTGAAACTGAAAAAAAAAAACTTATTTTTGCAGGAAAGAAAGCCGAACCTGAATCGAAAAATGTTGAGTCTTGAACGCTTGAAACCGAAAACTTTATTTATTCCGGTTCGATCTTTATTCCCAGAAATCTACATTCTACAGTCTTTATTCCCAGAAATCTACGTTCTACAATCCTTATTCCCAGAAATCTACATTCCAGAAATCTACATTCCAGAAGTCTACATTCTACAATGCTTATTCCCAGAAATGTACATTCCAGAAATCTACATTCTACGATCTTTATTCCCAGAAATCTACATTCCAGAAATTTTCATTCTACAATCTTTATTCCCAGATATCTACATTTTAAATCTACAATCTGGATTCTAATCTACCTTCCTTAAGTGTACTTAAGTAAGAATGTTTGTGTGTAACTACGGCTAGCAAATAACTAAATTCATTCTAAATTTAATGTGGGTGATGTTAACATAGATGTCTAGAAATATCAAACAAAACCTTTTAAAAGGATATAAAATTATCTTCTTCGAAGTTAAAAAAGACGGTGTGAACCGATCTAACCTCAGTCAAAGGAGCTTAACCGAAACTCACCTGAAATTCGGTTCTTTCGTTGAACCGTAACGAATACCCGAAAATTTAACGGTTTGACTGAATGATGATAAAAAATTATTATTGAACCTAGTCAATTCGAAATGACCGTATAAAAATTGTGGTTCCTCTTTATTTTTAATAATATTAATTTTATTTATTTTTTACTATGGGGTTATTTTTCTGATTTACGTGGACTTCATCATCTAATGAGGTTTTGTATCAGAGGGATGCAAAACGAATATGATACAAACTACCTCACTCCTCATCTAACATAGTAAGCCTCACTTCCTCTCAAATTAGTCGCTAAAGTTGTTCGTAGCTAATGCTAAAGGGAATGAGGATCCGACCAACCTTCGAAATTTGACAAAAAATTTTGAAAGAAAACATTCCCTTCTCATTCTAAATAAAATCTGTAATTCTATTTGAAAGTAAATCAAAGGATATCAAAAAAAACCCGCAATTAGACCATAAACTAATTAGAGGCACAGTCCATCCAAAAATTTCCGTAGCCTCAGATTGCAGGAGGAATAACTCCATCAGACTTACTTGAGAAAAATGCCACATAGTTCAAGGAATGAAAAAATTCTCTCAAAATAAACCGATCCGTAATTTTTCTCCTCCGGGGAAATCTTCGCAGAAAAATACACATTCCGCCGAATGCGGATGTCTGCAACGCGTTTTTTGGCTGAAGTAGAATGAGGAGTCTTTTTGGTTAAGAAAACTTTCCTTCCCACTCTGCTTCTCTTCATTTTGAAACACTTTTATCCACATTTATCCCAACTACTTTTTTGACTCATCTGCATCTACTTATATATCCTGCAAGCCGCCTCATAGTGTGTGGCAGAGGATATGTACACCATGACTCGGCTTCCTTAATAGATTTCTTTGCTAAGACTGAAGTTTTTACTCGAATTTTTTAGAATCTATTTTTCCCGATCTTCTTCGTAGTTTCAGACCAGCTAATATAACAGGAAGGATGCATAAAATCCGCTACCTCCTTAAAGAACACATTATTCTATTTATTTATTCCATATACAATTATACATTCATTCCATTGTATATATACAATTATACATCCATTCCATATACAATGATACATTATATACATTCCAAACATCCACATTCTGGACCCTTACAGTGGAAGGCAATTAACAATAACAAAGAACAATCACACGCGACCAAAATCCAACTAGCCGGGATTCGAATCCGGGACCGTGGGGTTGGAGTGATAACAAGCGAGCTCGCTATCCACTCGGCCATCACGGCTGGTATTCCGTAACTTATTAAATAAATTAAGCAATTCAATAAATTCAATTAATTAATTAAGAATTAAATAAATTCTTGTAAAGACTCCGACACCAAAATATTCTGAAGCATCTGAGTAACGCTCGCCCAATTTTCATAACAATTCCTTACAAAGCTTTACCTTGTTCAGTTTGCGAAACGAACACTTTTCGGTTACTAAAATCACGACATTAGTTGTTGCTTTCTAAAGCTCTGTTCTAACATTAACTTGAATGTAAAATCAAAGAAGTAAAAAATGATAAAGATTTCTCAAAATGTTTATTTGTGACACTTAATGTTATTTCAGAGATCAATATGTTCTGGCGTTACATTGTGGAAAGCCATAATAAATTATACAACTTTGTAATTTATTATTTCAGAGACTTATGTATCTTGTTACTTACTAATTCAATGGAAGACGATACTTTCCAGTCCCAGTTTCGCTTAATAAAGACTCTTGTATAGAGCAACTCTTAGTTTCTCTGGTAACTAAATGAAATGTATTTAGTGCTTGAAGAACGTGGAGATGTGAGTTTAGTTAAGAAAGGAAATGAGTAAGTCGGATCATATAATATGATATAAAATTAGATTGCGAACTTTTTCCCAATCACTATACACCTGCTACATTCATCACGACAACATAAGGTCTTTATTTATAAAGGTGAGATAGAGACTGAAAAGTCTCTTCTTCCATCTAACCTTTCGACAATGAAATTATATGCATAAAAATTTTGTGTAGGTGGATAGAAATAGAGAGGAAAACTTTTGAGGGAGTGGATGTAAAAAAAACCTAAGGTGATATCTTAGGAAAAAAGATCCACTGCAGGAAAACACCCGCAAAAGAAGGGGGGTGTGAAAAACCAATGCAAACCTACTGATGGTACAAGCTAAAAGATATAAAAGAAAACTTCGTATGACTTGGTAATTACAAAAGCAGTACTATAACAAAATTACAAAAACAATAATAAAATAAAATCAGAAAAGGAAAGGTTGCAATAGTAAACAATGAGGAAATAATAAATTTGAGAAAAACATAAGATAAAACATTCAAACGAAATAACAGAAATAATAAAATCAAATCAAAAGAAGAGGAAGTTGCAAGAATACACTATGAGAAAATAATAAAATAAATCATTGAAATAATAAAAATTGTTATGAAAATGAAACAATTAAAAGACATGAAAAAATTCAACAGTCGATTAAAAATGGTAAATTAATAAATACGAATGGAAATATTTTTTTATATAAAGGACCTAAGAACAAGTACATGGAATATGTATAATATGGCATATAAAAATTTAACATTAGATCATTTCATAAGGAAATCGTCTTGGATCGCCTGTCCCCCTTTCCTCTTTGGAAACTACCGCTCTCCCCTCTAATCTTGGCAAGTTTCTAGACCCTGAGTTGGGTTGATACAAAAACAAACACGGAAGGGCTGTAGATTGTGGGAGAAGACGGGGTTTTCAGTGAAGTGATAAAGGAGGGCTGCGTCAAATATTAGGAGGAGAGAGAGATTGCTAAAGAAAGTAATTGAAGTTAGGCTGTAAGGGAAAAGACAGAGGGGAAAGCAAAAGATTTGGAATGATAAAATGGGACAATACCTACCGAGGGATGCAATACACATATTTGCGCAACGAAAAACTCTGTATTGTCTTCTGTTACAATACACAGACGGTGCCCAGCTCACGTAAGTTTGAGATTCGTAAACATGGACTTAAACGATGAATTCCAACGGCCGAAAAGTGTATGGAAAACGTTAATTTTCAAACAATTGACGCTGTATTTGCGCAGCTTTACTATACGGAGTTGCTTCTTTCTCGATTTTCGTGTATTATGAGCATGTGTGAATCTCTTTAATGTTTATTTTTAAGTTAATCTATTTAATGCTTAGTTTTAAGTTATCCTAATCTCTGAAATGTTGCCCTATGAGAGTTGTCGGACAAGTAAAATTCGAGTCACATATCGGATTTAGAAACGGTTCAATTTAGTAAATCGAGAACATTATGTATTCGAATTAAAGCATTTTATGTAGGAAACCATGGAATATCACATTTTGGCCCACAAATGTGATTATGCAGAAAATCATCTTCGTTAACCGAGGCATCTCTCTAGATAATATTCTCTTCCTTATAATTTTTATAAGTAAACAACGTACGCTAGGGTGCAAGGGAAACAAAGGAGAGTTAGATGAATAAAAAGTTATTGGATGATATAAACGTTGTTGTATAGTTGTTTAGTTATCAAGCATTATAGGAAACTGTTTTCCATAAAGAAATTTAAAGGTATTTATTAAGGTGAGATTGAGACTAAAGTGTCTCTCTACGTAGTGGTAAAGCTTAAGAAGGAGGTTATCAGAAAAAAAACTAAGCTATTATCTTAGGAAAAAAGATCCACAGCAGAAAAACACCCGCAAAGAAGTAGGATGTGGAAAACCAGCGCAAACCTACTGATAGTACAATCTACAAGATGAAAGAGAAAGATGCGTAACACATTAAATATGACAACAGCTAATAAAATGACATAAATTACATAAAATCAAACCAATGAATGGACAAATTGTAATCATTCGCTCATAAGCATGCAACGTGTCCATTTATGGCTGTGATTTTATCTAATTTATGTCATATTATTTGCTTTCAGGGCGTATGAACGTATAGGAAGAGGCAGAACGGGCATTAATGTACCAAAGGGAATGCTTCACACGTTGGGAAAATTGGGGCAAATATAGGAGGAAACATAACTTGAGGGTTGCACAGAGGCAAAGGGATTACTGGGCGAATTATTAGGTCCGGACAGTTGACGGTCAGTGGGCGTGCAAGAGATTCCGACAGATGTCACGTAGGAAATCCCCCCGAGTTATTTTCTTTCCCCCTTTTATTTCTCTACGCCGGAGACGGGATTAACGTGCGATGTGGATAAAGGCTTTTATTTAATCTCCGTTTTTTTCCTCCCTTCGAATTGTAATTACTCAAATTGAATGAAGCTTCTTTTACGCCAGCTAGATCGCTTGGCGAGATGTAACTTTTGTCCGCTTCACGCTTGTGATCCAAAACTAAGATTTGTCACATCTCTTACTTTGGCGGGGAATAATGGTGTGTGAGTGTTCAGCTATTCATTTCGGGTGATTTCATATTCATATTACACATTATATCCATAATTATAGTTCGATAGGAAGTTTAAAACGTATACGAAGGGAAATGCAGTAACATTTTATTAAGAAACTATTTAGGGAACTACTGAATGAATACTGCTTTATAAAAGGGATATTGCAAATTTTTATTCATTATATTATATTATATTACATTGTATTACATTATATTATTTATTATAGAGGAAGATCCCGTCAGACTTTTTCTTCAAGACCGGTTTTCCCTAGGATATTTCCCGGGTGCACGCCCTTATGTGCAAAATTACCATAAAATTCTTCCTTAAATTTTTATTATTTTTACATTTGAAAAGAAAACAATGAATTTCCGCTTCTTAATATTTAAATAAGTGCTTAACACCTTTAAACAAGGTACTGCTTCGTGTTGCTATTCGAATGAAGATGCCACCTTAACTAGCAGAGGGTATCAAAAATGTTGTGCACTAATTCAGCTTTAGCAACAGAAAGTTACCATTTTTTGGTAGAAAACTGAAACTTACTTTTTTAATATCCCTCATACATACGTAATGCAACAATTTATTGTTTACATTATTTTATTCATAGTAGTATTTATTATTGTATTCATTGTAGTATTTATTATTGTATTTATTATAGTATTTATTGTTGTATTTATTATTGTATTATAGCACTTATTATTGTATCTATTGTAATATTTATTGTCATTATCATAATATTAATTATTGTACTATAATTGTGTTGTATTTAATTGAATATTTAATTCTTTCTAAGCTCACCCTGTAATCATGCTAAGTATTGAGTGAATTTCAAACACAATCAAGAAAAGACAAACAATCAAAACAGTGTAGAATCCTCACGAAGCAAGGCTGATTCAGAAAAGTTCGATATTCAAGGGTAAATTGTGTCGTAGCGGCGGTAATAAGTTGAAAGGCCGAGAGTAAGGATCAAAATTCGTTTATTACCTTGCTAAGACGGTGGCTCGACGGGCACTTGATTGGGAGTCTCTCGAGTAGGGGGAGTCGCACAGTCCTCCGGCGGAATTCGGGTAGGGATCCTCCGCGGCTGTCTCGCTGTATTCGCGGTCGGCGTACCGGTACTGTTGAGTCGGGCTAGCGGCCGGTGTCTGAGTAAGACACTCCGGCAGGATTCGGGAACGGCCGGTGTCTGAGAAAGACAGTCCGGCTAGGGCACGGGTGGGCGGTGTCAGTTAATGACAATCCGCAAAAAGGTCTGATTTTCTCTGTCTTGGGACCCCCTTTATATACGATTTGGTGGGGGATGGGCTTGGAGGACTAGTCATGAAGTGGGAGTCATGAGTTACTGTTACTGACGATAGGACCCTGTGATTCACTATCGACTTCGGACCCCACTTCGGACCCCCATCCTTACCACATCACCCCACCGGCAGTTAAAAACCCGGGGTCGGAAAAAAAAGATCGAGCCACCTATCCCGTATACATAGCAAAAAAATATATACAAAAAATTTAAAAAAAGAAACAAATGTACCATTCATTATTGTTCATGAGTTCATGTCTGGCACCATATGACATCCTTTTGATATAAAACATAACTTTCAATACCCTATTTAACGCAAAAACTTTACTTAGTCGCCAGGAAATGGAAAAAAAAAACAACAAAGAAACATCACTAACACTGCACACTTAACAGGGGGCACTCAAATTGAGTTCTGGGAATAGGGGTGCATGGCTGGGGGGAATGAAGCTGGTGGTCCCGTCGCCAGACCGGGAGATGGTGTACAGGTTGATGGAGGGCGCTGTCGGGGTGATAACCGCTGGCACGTTGGTTCGTCTCATCCGCCTGCAGCACAGTACAGACGCGGCGATGGCTCCTAAGCACAGGATAAGTCCGGCAGGTATCCCAGCATAGTGGATGGTCCGGATGTCGTCCTCCAACGGCGCCAGGAGCCTCGTGTGTCTGGTGACCTCTGCCAGGGAGATGGTTGGAACCTTGTGGCTGTTTAATCGTTCAATGGAGGCCAGCAGTTCTGTTAGGTTCCTCGAATCCAGGAGGTGGTCGGCGAAGGATGGGTCCGATGAGTTCAGGACGAAACTGGGAATCGGGTCGATGGTAATGCTGTTATCCCGGGAAATGTCGCTATTGAAGATACTAGGTGCTCCCGATAAAACATAGGTACCATCGCTTGCCATGCATCCTGAAGATAGCGACAGTCTCCCTTGGCCTAATATGGACACCTCGGAATAATTCTTGGGGCACGTTATACTTAGGGGCGTCCACTCGCTTACACTATATATCCACTGCCCAGGCTTATTTCCCTTGACATATCTTCGATACGGGGTTTGCGCGAGGTGCAATTCGCAATTTTGTCTGATGGACTCGCTATTGTTCTGATAGACCGCGATGCTGCATGACCGGGAGGTGTTACGGTGGACAGGGAAGGTGGGATGGCAGATGTAGGGCTTATCTTTCAGGCAGCCTTCCTTATACCCCTTTGGTAGAAGAATGAAATTGTCTCGTTTGCTGGATACTGCTAGGTAGGGCTCCTCCGCGTGTATGAGCACAGCATGTCGGCTCCCAGGAACCAGGGAAGGCAAAGGTATCGCTTCCAACACCTGGTAGTCGCCCCCCTCCCGGACGAGAGGCAGTAGGATGATTACGAGAAAGTGCTCTACTGGGGATACCATATGTACCTCGGCTGTTTGGTAAATGGACAGCGGGCTATTCCCATCGAGCAACACGAACTCGAGCCCCTTGCTTAGTTGGGAACGAGCATCTGCCAGGAGATGGAATAACTGTGTAGGTGGGAGAATTTCAGGAGTTAACCTCCCCAGACCTGCCAGCATAGCAATAGTTCGAATATGGCGTACCTCCCGCTGGAACGCGTCTATATGGCTATTGATTGCGAAGTAACTTGAATGGAGGTGATTGGATAAATTGGTAAAAAGGTGACTATCGGTGATTGCCTGAGCGAGTGAAGCTTCTGATTGGTTGAAGAGTTGGTGGAGCCCCTGTAACGCCTTCACAGTTTGTGATAGCATTGTATCGTGCCGTTGTAACGCGTCGGACGTTCGGTTCAAGAAGGTAATTCTTGCGTTCCCCAGATCCTCTGTCCGCTCGGCGAGCTTCACTATTTCTCGGTGCAGTCCTAGTAGCTGCTTATCGGTAGCGACCCCCGTAAGATAATGTAAACCCACCCCTAGAGCATCGAACAAACCCCTATTAAATCTTCTATTTGGGGGGGCATGAAACAATGAATTAAAATCCCGGATAAGATGCGTCATCCGTTGGGACAAGCTTTGCTCGTAGACCCGGGCTAGGTTCTCTACGGTGGTCCGAAGGTGTATGTTCGTGCTACTAGCGATGAGGCGGAATGCTAGACACTGGTCTTGCAGTTCTTGCAGCGCAATTCTAAGATGGTCGACGTTGAGGTTGAGGTGCAAGACCCATTCTCCTTCCATGGTGACCATTTTCCCCACAGGTTGAAACACCAATGCTTCGGAATGCCTCACCGGCAGGAGCGCCAAGATCAGGGGCAGTAGTAGGTCGTAGATCTTCATGTTAGCTGGAAGGGGAAAAAGTGGGGAATGGAGGTTGACACATGAACTATTAAAAGTTAATCCCACATGGCTGCTGCTTTCTTAAGAGCGTTCAGACGCCGCCGATACTGATTGAGACTCCTACGTGCCGGCGTTATACGCCGTTTGGATCGGGATTCAGAAAAGGTGGGTTGCGGTAGCACTCTTGCGGACGACGAGTGTTGATCACTAGGAGGCTGCGTGTCTCCTTCACCTAGGTAGGGGCGGTTCGGAAAAAGGGCTGGGTCTTGTCCTTCTTGCTCGAACGAGGCCTCCCTTATGTTACGTCGGTAGAGGGGATCATGCACCTGAGAATTAGGTAGATGGTGCGACACTAGGGTAGAATAATAGGGAGCAATATCCGAACTCTTCTGCTCAGGCAAGGGAGGCAGGGTAAGGTCACACTCCGGCACTATACCCAGGTAGGGAGTCCAAGGATTCGTAATCATGGCTAGAGACTCCTCAGTGTAATCGGGTACATATTCGCTCCGCTCCAGTTCGAACAACGGGCTGCCGAGGATTTTGGTGAGTTTAGCTGTGAGGCCCCGGTTAGAAGTACTCGTTTCGCACGTTCCTCTGCTGCGATCCACAGGCGCCATTCTGAAACATGTGTAATACTACTGGTGAGTTCGCCCTGGTCGCGGTCGTAGGTTGTAAGGTATATGATGAGCGGCTGGGGTTGGTACGGGGCGCAGGAGTTTTGGCACTCCTTTCTCGGGGAGGGGCTGCTGAGGGCAGTCTGGTGATGGTTGCACTTTCCCGTTCTCCTCCTCATGGGTGGATGCTGGAGGCAGTATCTCCTCTCGATCACTTACAGGGAACCGAGGCGTAGGATACGGGTCAGGGTCTGGAGGTAGAGGGAGAAGATTCCGAGCATGAGCTGTCACCCTGCGGTCGTTTTGTACGTTGATGATGTCGAAAGTGACAGGTGACCGAATTTTGACAACTTTGTACGGGCCGATCCAACGTGGGGCTAGCTTCTTTGATTGCCCCCTTGGGAGGGCCATGTTCCGGAGTAGGACTAATTGACCGACGGAGATAGATGGTAGCGACAAGTTCTGGTTGTGCTTGCGGTGTTCATTCTCCTGGTTCTGCCTGTTCCACTCAGCTGCTTGGGCATGGGCTGTCCTCAGACGGCTCTGTAACTCAACCGCATAGGAAGGCTCCTCTGCATAATTCGGTCGCTCAGGTGTAGGTAGGGTATCCCAGGGTAAAACTAGCTCGCGGCCATACATCAAATACGCAGGGGAGTAACCTGTCATCCTATGTTTGCTGTTCCGATAGGCGAAGAGTGCGAAATTCAGTTGCTCGTCCCAGTCGGAATGGTCTTGAGACACGTAGTGCGAAATAACAGCAGCGAAGGACTGGTGGGCGCGTTCCAGGCGACCGTTGGATGCAGGATTATATGGGGAAGTGAATAATGACTTTATCTTCAGTATTTCACAGATTTCCTTCATTAGAGTCGACGTAAAGTTGGCACCTCTATCGGTGAGTAAATACTTAGGAATTCCGTGTCTGCAGATGATATTCTCTACAAAAACTTGGGCAACAGTTGCAGCAGTCTGATCCGGGATGGCGAAGGCCTCTGGATAGCGCGTGAAGTAATCTTGACACGTAAGGATGTATCGGTTTCCTCTACTCGATGTGGGCAGTGGTCCCACGATATCCAGTGCAAGTTTCTCCAAGGGATAGGTAGCCTCAGTGACCGGCTGAATGGGAGTTTTCGTGCTCCCTGCCTTTCGTTTTTTGCATGCCAAGCAATTTTGGATATATCTGCGGGTGTCGGCATAACAACCATTCCAATTAAAGTTCCGCCTCACGAGGTCCAAAGTTTTGTCGAATCCAAGGTGCCCCGCTAATGGGTTATCATGGCATTGCGTGAGAATATGATTTCGCATCCCAGTAGGGGCGCAAATTGTAGCTTTCGGTCTCTCTTCCCCAGGACTTCTCTTATATAGGATCCCACGCTCGTCGAAAAAGTAGGTCTGGTCATTCTTCCGCGCTAGTTCGAGCAATGGACGCAACTCTGCACAGGTAGCTTGCTGTTCAACAATCCTGGTGACGTCCCACGCCGGTTCATACAGGACAGGTGCTCCTTCAATCGCGTTAACAGTGGAAGGGATCCGGGAAAGCGCGTCAGAATGCGGGATGTTTTTTCCAGGACAATATTTCACTTCGTATGAGTACTCTCCAAGTTCCATTATCCAGCGCGCGAGCCGTGGTTTTGGTTCTTTCAAAGATAGAAGCCAGCGGAGTGGCTTATGGTCGGTGCGAAGTATGAAGTGTCTGCCCAGTAGGTAGATCCGGAATTTCTTCACCATGTCTACGGCTGCTAAGCATTCCATTTCCGTTGCGGAGTAGGATTGCTCTGCCTGTTTCAATTGGCGACTTGCATAGGCAACCGGATGTTCTCCATCCTCAAACTCCTGTGATAAGATTCCGCCTAATGCCAATGGACACGCATCGGTGGTGAGAATAAACGTCTTGGCAAAGTCAGGAAATTTTAAAACTGGTTGCGTGATAAGGCATGATCGTAGGGTTTCGAAGGCCTTCCCTGCCTCCGGCGTCCAAGAGAATTCTACCTTCTTGCCTGTTAATCTCGTTAGTGGAGATGCAATTTGTGCGAAATTAGGAATAAATTTCCGATAATATCCAACCAGACCTAAAAATGACTGTATTGTTTTGACGTTTTTCGGCACCGGAAAACTTTTTATTGCCGAAATTTTTTCCTCATCTGGTTGTAGACCGTTCTTAGACAGTACATGGCCTAAAAATTTAACTCTTTTTCGGAAAAAACTGCACTTCTGAGGTTTCAGTTTCAAATTCGCCGCTCGTAACCTCTGGAAAATTTCTCTGAGGACCATTATATGACCTTTCCAAGTGGAATGGAATGCAAGGATATCGTCTAAATAGCAAACACAATTGTTGTTGATGAGACCGTCAAGGACTTTACACATCAGGCGCATAAAGGTGGATGGTGCGTTAGCCAATCCGAAACTCATTCGGTTGCACTCATAATGGCCTGAAGGGGTGCTAAATGCAGTGTACTCCTTACTCCTGTCATCCATCTTCACCTGCCAATAGCCGCTGCATAAGTCCATGGTGGAAAAATACGTAGCACCTCCCAACAGATCAAAGGTTTCATCCATGTTTGGAATGGGGAAGATGTCCTTCTTCGTCACAGCATTGAGTGCACGATAATCTATGCATGGCCTATATGAAATGGGACCGCCATTGGATACTTTCTTCTTCACTAGAATGATAGGTGCGGACCACGGACTATTTGAGGGTGATATAACGCCCTGTTTCAACATTTCTTGAATGGCATCCTGGAGATTAGTGCGTAAGGAATGTGGTACTCGGTATGGACGCTTCTTAATAGGTTCTGCGGCGCCCACGTCTATCGTATGTTGAACCCAATCCGTGTGTCCAAGAGTTACGTCCCCATGAGAAAAAATATCTGCGAACTCGGTAATAAGATTTTGAAGCGGTTGTAACGCCTCCTGAGGGACATCCTCGTACTGAAAGAGGGAAAGCAAATCACCATTGGTCGTGTTTTCGGGCCACATCTCCGCTTCCTCGTCCTCGACAGCGTTTATCATAGTAGCGGAATAACTGCCATTCATTGACTCAATCTTCACAATGCTCCCCTTTTTCAGAACCTGCATGCTATTTCCCATGTTCCCAATTAGGATGGGGAAAGTACCATCCGGCGAGACTCTAGCTAAAATCGGCATCAATAGCACATTGTGGTCTTCCTCGCGAACAATAACCTCTTGGCCTATCAAATCCTCATTCAAAGCTTCGGAGACTATGAAGCAGTGTGGTGGAATCTTCACACGTTGCGTCAGACGACCTGACTTAATGTTGGCTTGCACGTCCATCTCACCTTCGTCGTTATTTGCGGAATAGCTCTTGGTTCGGGTAACTTGATTGTCATTCGGAGAAACCGTGGCTCCATCAGGGGCGATGTCTTCTTCGGTAACTGTAACCGTGACTGCTGACATCCTGTCCCTCTCATATGGTTCTCTATTGACGACCGTATCCTTTACTTGAACCGGAGTATCCGCGAAGGCGGCAGGTGGCGCTAACATTTCGCTGGAGGATGCCTCTTCAAGACTGCATAACTCGTCTTTTCCTGCATCCGCCTCACTCCGTACTACCATGGCCACTCTCGCGATACTTTTATCGAGTGCCACGCCTTTTTGTTCCGTGCCGTCCTCGCAGGTGAGACTTTCTCGAACGTTTTCCACTAAACTTGGATTATTCAGGTTCCTAACTGGCTTGGGCAATTCGTTATCATTCGGAGAGAACGTTACTTGCTGCAGGGAGTTGCAGAAGAATCTTCTGTCTATTGTTGCGACCTGTGTCGGTGCTACTCCTTTCGCAATGTCCTCTCTATTGACACTTACTGCCCTCTCCGTTGCTCCACTTTGATTTGAAGGGGTAAATATTCGCCCAACGCTCTCGTCGGTGCAAACCTCATCTAACATGCTAACTCTGTCATCAGCAATCGCCACAGTGGCGGAATTCTCATTTCTCTCCCTTTGCTGATATTCGAAATTCTCTTTTAGTGTCTCGCTCCGATTTGAGGGAATTAATATACGTCCCATGACGTCATCGGGGAGATCCTCGTCTATGATGCTCAAGAGGTCGTCGTCGGCCGGCGGCGCGTCATCATCCTTATCTCCCTTAGTCCGTTGGTTGTCGGAGTTCCCTTTCATATTCTCATTTTCGTTCTTCCATTGTATTAAGTCCCGGAATGCATGCTTAAACTGCGGCTCTCTGGGCTTCTCGGACTCCGTTGAAATATTGTGTGCAGTTTCAATTTTTTCGCCGCTTGATAGCAATTGAATCTCATGGCGGTGGTTAATGTTAAGCACACAGCGGTCTAATGATAGGCTACAGTTATAATCCCGCATGAAGTCGAGACCAATAATCCCATCATAAACTGTATGGCCCAAATCTATAATCAGCGCGTCTTGCGGGTATAGAACATTATCAATTTTTATAGGGATTTTACTCTGGCCCATGACCGGCAAAAGATGACCCGAAGCGCTCTTAATCGGTCTATTGTAGGGACAAATGTCAATTTCGCCGAAGGGGAATTTTCGCGAGCTGATTATGGTGACTGCGGCTCCCGTGTCAATAAGAAACTTGAACTTTGTCTCGAATACTTCCCCCGCGACGATCAAGCCTGCCTTCGGCGTTACTGCAAGAATTAATTCCTCCCCGATCTCACGATCGGGGAATTCATGTTTCCCGCGTTTTGAGGAGAGGCACTGTTTGGGCAGTCGAGCGGGCGATGACCCAATTGTTTACATGCTCCGCAGAACAATAGTGGACAATCCCTTTGCATGTGATCTTTCTTCCCGCAAAGAAAACAACTACGGTCCCTTGCTTGACAAGAGCGGGAGAAATGACCTGTTCGTCCGCAGCGAAAACATTTGCGATCGGATGATTGCCGCTCTCTTATCTGTGGTGATAGTGGTACTGACGGAGGCTGCTGATTAGATTGAGCGCTTACTGCGTGTAGCGGAAGTGGGTGACTTATAGGGATAGGAACGTTAGGAAAAGAATGATTCGCGGATTGATGCGAGACAATATTATGTATCTGAGAGATACATGGAGAGCGAGTAGCCGCTAACTCCGCGGATTTTTGAGCGTAATTACGCGCGGTAGCCTCCTCACATAGAGCGAATTCCTCCGCTTCGCGGAGAGTTTTTGGGCTTCTTACGATAACAAAGCGGCCTATCTCCTCCCGTAATCCCAAAAGGAATTGAGTGAGTAGCCTTTCTTCCATGATATTTCTCGTCGCTTCGCTGTTTGGGGATGGATAGCTTTCGCGTAGTTGCCGCGCAATAGTTCTAAGTCTCGTGGAGAATTCCATTACTGACTCGAGAGGTTTCTGTGCAGAAGAAGAGAACATTTTTTCTAGGGAGAGAGGTGAGACTTTTAACGTGAAGCGACGTTTGAGATGCGTGGAAAAACTATCATAGCTCTCAATTACGTGAGGGTTTGCTGATACGTAATCGGCAGCGGATCCAAGAAGACGTAAGCGCGCCACGCACAGAGTTTGGTGCTCCGTCCAGCCGTTAAGGTGACTCGTGATTTTTAAGGTTTCGAGAAAATGCTCGACTGACGTAGCATCATCTCCGCTAAACGAGGGAATGAGGTAAATATGGTTCCCTATCGGAGGTGGAACCCTATCGTTCGCCGGAGGAGGTGGATTTTGGGGTGCATCGACAGTTGACACTAGATCGATTAAATTATCACAAGGTTGGCAGTAATCTGAGCCATGATATAAAAATGGGTTAGTGGAGGCGTAAAAAGATGCCATTGTGGAATATAAGTTAAATAGCAAAAGTTATAGAAAAAAATTGAATAAGGCTTTACTTTAAAAAAAAATGCAAAAATAATAAATACACGATAACAAAAATCAAGGCCAGGAGCGAGTTACCGTTCGTACCGCTTGAAAACACCTGACACCAAATTGTCGTAATGTCGATTCAAGGAATATGGAGACGTCACCCCACACCTGACACCAAATTGTCGTAGCGGCGGTAATAAGTTGAAAGGCCGAGAGTAAGGATCAAAATTCGTTTATTACCTTGCTAAGACGGTGGCTCGACGGGCACTTGATTGGGAGTCTCTCGAGTAGGGGGAGTCGCACAGTCCTCCGGCGGAATTCGGGTAGGGATCCTCCGCGGCTGTCTCGCTGTATTCGCGGTCGGCGTACCGGTACTGTTGAGTCGGGCTAGCGGCCGGTGTCTGAGTAAGACACTCCGGCAGGATTCGGGAACGGCCGGTGTCTGAGAAAGACAGTCCGGCTAGGGCACGGGTGGGCGGTGTCAGTTAATGACAATCCGCAAAAAGGTCTGATTTTCTCTGTCTTGGGACCCCCTTTATATACGATTTGGTGGGGGATGGGCTTGGAGGACTAGTCATGAAGTGGGAGTCATGAGTTACTGTTACTGACGATAGGACCCTGTGATTCACTATCGACTTCGGACCCCACTTCGGACCCCCATCCTTACCACAATTGTATGTATTGTCTCCCTGTAGTGATGACATCCCTCAGATGAGATTCATCGCAAGTTTACAACGCAAGCGAAAGCTTTTCAATTAATCTTTGTATTCGAAATTTCTCCCTTTCCACCGAATAACTCCGGGATCAATCGACGAGGCTTTCAGGAAAATCATTGCGTCAAGGGAAAGTTTATCTTTTTCGTTTTCCACGCATAAAATTCTGCTTCGACGAAGAAAACAAGGGCAGACCATGTCATCTTGCCTAATTATTAAGCCTCGTTTCTTCTTCAAAGCTCTTGGTGGCTAATGGTGAAGGGGGTTGAGGTTTCAAACTGCTTTTGGGCTGATAACCTTAGAAGCAAACCGACTTTTCTCAGCGTCTTTTATGTCACCACGACCATAAAGGAGACTGAAGTCAATAAAATGTTGGTGAATGTTCATCTCCTTAGTTAAGAATTAAAATGTTTGAATATGGAAAGGCTACCGCCTCCCCCCATACCTATGACGATGACTTTATACCTCTATCAATTCGCCTATGATCTGATAAGGAGCCTGAATTAAAACCAGTTTTTCCACGATCACTATACACTTACTATATTTATCACGACAAGTGGTGGTTTATAAGTTAGATAAAGATGACTTCATTAAGAAATAATGTTTAATATTTAATTCAACCCTTTCCCCAAGCATGCAATGTGTTTATTAAAAGAATTAGAATTTTTAAATTTAATTTGATTAGAAAATTATTGTGTCCTAGTTAAATCTAATCTTGATATATTAGTAGTCTATAAGTTGCATGTTGTAAAGTACTATTTGTAAATTTATAATATTCTAATTTAGAACTAACTTGCTTCTTTCTAAAAACCTTCGAACTAACTATTGATATGCTCTTACAAACATTAATCAGAATACAAATATCAGGTCTCCTAAGTATGTACATGCTGCATAATTAGAAAAATTCTTATCATGCCTATAGTTTAAAACAAAGACTAAAGTGAAAAGAAAAAAAACTTAATTTTAAAATAAAACAAATAAACGAAGCAAAATAACAGCAGTAGTAGTGGCCTAATCCCTATGGTGAATTTTACCAGTTTTTTTTTTTTTGACTGAGAAGTTAAAATTTCGAATAAGACAAGAGAAATACGACAGTGAAAAAATTGGCGACCACTACAGGTTAGTGTATTTGTGATAGTAGGGATCGTGTGAAGGTAAATTCGTCCATTAGTCAAAAAAACAATCAAACTAAGTTTGCGTCATCTAATTTCCATCTCCATCTTTTTAATTTTCCCAATTTTTTGACTCTCTAGAAAAGGTAATATGAAGCACTGCCCCAGTCATTCTCACAGGAAATTCAGCTAGAGAAAAGTAATCCATCCGGAGATATTTCGTTGGTAACTTGTTGTGCAAGAGAAAAAAACTTTAGCAATATAAAATTTAAAGCGGCCGTCTTCAGATAGGATGGATATGTTTGTGAATTGAATTTTTGTGGTAAGAAGTCGAGGACATAAATGTATTGAGAAGCATCTCTCGTGGAGATCAATACCAGAGGCGTTAATAATAGGAGATAAGAGCGATAGCCTTGGCATGAAAGGAATCTTTTTGGAAACAGACACATGAAATTAAAAATTAGAAAATCTTTGCAAAAAAATTTATTCTTAGATTGTTATATGGGTGTAGAAAATACCTAAATAATTAGGTAATCAACTGTGGTAAGTCTCCATAAAAAAAACAAAAAGTCACTTATGCCATTATTTTTATTACACGACCATGGTTTCAACTCTTTGGAAGACTTGAGAATGACCTAAACTTTGGTCACATAATAAAAATATTGTGGCAAAGGCATAAGTAGGAAAGATTCTCTGTTGGAAGCAATGCTGCCAAAAGCCGCCGAAGCCTCTTGCGTAGGAAATTGATTTGAATATCCCATTGAAAACGATTGTCGATAATTAGGCTAATTATTCGGACATGTTTAAGATAATAATAATTACAAGAGTACTACGACGTGAGATAAGTAAAATGTGGGCCACCATTGGGTTTTTATTGATGGCAGACACCGTGTTAAGGTAAATTCGTCCATTAATCAAAGAGATAATCAAATAACATAAGAAAAGATACAAGAAATTAACCATCTACATTTATAACTAACAACCAATTAAATCATTCAATTATTTCAATACTACAATATATAATCCTTATCACAGTTTCAATAGCAATAAAATTACAAATAATAATAGTTCAATATGCAATAATGTTATATAAGTATTATAATAATATTACATAATATAAAGTCACAATCAAATTTTAAGTTCTTTGTTGTTGAGATATTGACTTTGAATTTATTGGTTTGTCCAATTAGTCACTAGTTTGATTAACATTGTAGTGAATTAATATTACAAGGAAATACAATCATTAAAATGTTAACAATTAATAATAATAATAATAACAGGAGTACTATGACGAGCAGTGGGTAAAAAAAGATTGGCAACCACTAGAGGTTTGGATGTTACTAGTAGCAGTTTGAAGAAAAATTCGTCCATTAATCAAAGAAATAATCAAATAACATATGCATCATCTTATTTCCACCTCCCATCTTCACAGCCTCTTCCTTACAGCAGGTGGAGTGGACTTCGATCGATCACGGACCAACCATAGATTCGATTGAGCCGTTGAAAAAAACTTGGACCGAATTCCGCTACACAATGCGGACTCAATGATCTGAATCGACTAGCGAATTGCCCGGATATAAATCGTACCGCTGGATTTCGGAATAGGAGCGTATTATACCGACGAATGCGTAAATCAAAGTGTTTTGACAGCGTCATTCTGCCAAAGCCGCTCTGGAATGGTGCGCCGCCCGTTGTATTCGCAGTCGTAAATTATTAGCTTAAAAACGGACGTTTTCGGGGCGAATAATTACACTTTCATTCCAATCGCCCTTCGAACAGAAGAGTTTTAATTCGCGGCTTATTGTTTTAAACGACGCAGGCGTCTCTCTGGGAGTGAATTAATGCCGGACTATTTCTACCCCCCGTAAGTTTCGCCGGATTTTATTGATTGATCGGAAAGGATGAGTTTTCCGGGAATATTGGGGTTATTCTGTCGGAATACTTTGTTTTTGTATGGATTTGTGTTTTTGTTTTCCATTTTTTATTCCTTTATAATGAAGGACCTCAATAACTCGGAGTTTGAAGGAAAGAAATTGGAACTCGGCTGTTAATTAATAGGAGATTTCATTCTATTTGCCCCTCCAATGGCCGTCACTGGGATAGATGCTCATTTGTAGTCATAGAAGTTATTAAATAAATTATAGATTAATAATATATACATGATAAATAAACAATATATAAATATTAAATCATTTACAAATAAATAATACAAATAACAAATAAATAATATATAAACAACAAATAAATTATAAATAGATTTATATTTGTACCCCGTAATCAGCTAGTGGCGTATGGCAGCGGGTTAGATGAATTATAAATGAATAACAACGAAATAAATTATAGATGAATAAATAACAGATATATAATATAAACAACAAATAAATGATAAATAAATTATAAATAAATAATACTAACAAGGAATGGGTTTAGGTGATTTTTTACAAGATGGCATGCACCCAGGAAAAATCCCAAGGAGGTATAGACTTGATAAAAGTCCGACGGTAACGGGAATCGAACTCGGGTCTCCAAATTGCTGGTTGGGTGCTCTGTCCGTTGAGCCATCCCGCAAGAACATTTTCTCACACTATTCGGGATACTTTGTTGGCAAGGAGTAAATACTAAAATAATAACTAGTAGTAATAAATAAATAATAAATAAATGATATACGAATAATATAAATAATAAATTATATATACATACATGATAATAAGAAGTCGAAAAACTTTCCGTAAGTCGACCACATCAATGAAGCGACGGGCATCTTCCGCGAATACAGGAAGAACTGACCTTCTAAGAATCACCCAATAAACATTTCTGTGATTATGCCGCCATCTTCAGGGGGTAAACGCAGGTTGTTTTTTTTTCTCTGCGAGTACTAAGACCGGCGCTTCCTTGATGTAGTCGCCACAGTATTTTTAACAGTATTTTTCGGTATCTTAAACTTAGAATTTTATATTTTTAGAATTTATATTTTAGAATTTTATATTTACTCTCTCAGGGTGGGATCTAGAAACTTGCCAATTTAGGAGGAATTACAAACAGTTTCCTTTAGAAATCATGCCCAATTATATTTTAGAATGCTATTTTGTAGTGAAAAATGTAGCACATGTACAATATAATTCCTTTTAACCGGCTTCGTATAGACCTTCTGAAGGATTAACTAGCCTGTTTACTAAGCTTGTGTTTAACTACCTCTTCAAATTGAAAACGTGATGCACTGTGATTTCAGTTTACACATTCTGTGTTCCGAGAATCACTTACCACTTCAGATGTGAAAATGGAGAGATTAAGCATGTAACGATACACTAAAAATGAAAAACAGAAGAATATTTCAGCATTCTCAAAACCTTTTTGGACTCTTAACCCGTTTGGAAAAATGGTAGATTTTATTGATACATATTATTGTTTGTAATACTTGAAGTATGTAGGTACAGGTAAGATTAACGGACCAAAACGATATCCTGCAGTTTCGAAATGACCAATTAATGGGGGATAAAACGAAGGTAATCTGAAAAGTTGTAAACCACAGCATGAAGATGGGATTACATCTCGAAAACATTCCGGTAATGCAGCTATGCATGAGTTGAAAGATGTAAAATTTATTGAAAATTTCAGCCATATTGGACACTCAGTTTTTTAACATACGTTTGTATAAACCGATGTTAGTCTTTATATGTAAATGGAAAAAATGAACATCTAGCCATCATTAAATTCTTGAATTTGAAAGACAACTTGCGTCCGCAGATAAAAGCTGAGATAAACTCTGCTTATAAGGACTCTTCATCGTCATTAGTACAGGCTTTATCATAGAGTGACTTTAAAAATGTTTAGAAAATTTTAAACATTTTAGTCTTAAAGTATTATGTATGAATGCCCATTGAACACGTGTTAAAAATGAACATTTATTCATGTTTACTTTAGATATTATGAAAATATTTTCCACTTGGAAATACAATTGTGCTTACGTTAATCATATAGATACGGTTTCGTTAATTATATATATATATATATATATATATATATATATATATATATATATATAGTCGGTTTAACCAGTCTAAACAGCAGTCGAGTAAATATGCAGCGCTGAGATCAGTTTAGAGTGATTACACAGTATACTCATCGTGGAAAATTTTCACTTACTTTCATTTTAATTCAATCTCCATATCCTACACAATTCCCTAGTACTAAAATGTCATCGGGAGGGGGGGAGGGCGATCACCCCTCCTTCCCCCCCCCCTTGAATAGCGCTAATGGTGTCTTTCTGCATTCGGCTAAAATTCCTGAGCTAGAAGTTGTAGAAGTTTAAGAACTTCGAACCTTGTTAAAACTTGACGTCCCGCTGATAATAAGTTTGTTTCTATTTACCTAACTATTCCCCTGCTCGAATCTATTTAGAATTTCATGTCTCCGTAACTCTACTCGAGAGAGTCTGTCTCTCCACGAATAGCATTATTTTCTTTATAAAGATTAATTTATTTAAAATTTTACTTAATATTCATGATCTTACAGGAAATCTTTTGGGAAATCTTATTAATTTATCGGTCAAATGCCTAAGAATTTCAGACGTAAACACTCAGATAGAGAATTCCATATTTTTATCACGAAATGAAATTCATCGCTTGATACCGAGGAAACTGACATGAAAAATGGGTTTGTGGTAAAAATATTTGCGTTTTCTGCAGTCGCCTTGGCAACCAGAATTATTGTTAAAGTCGATTCTCAGGAGAAAATATATGGGATATAGGACCATTACGTTTGTGTTTGGAACTATTTTGGCTATTTCTCTATAAAATAAATAATTTAATGCGAATTTTTTTTCGAATAAGAAAAATATCATAAAGTCAATATAATTTCATATTTTCCGTTGGATAACATGCAGACGTCTATCATGGATCAATTTTCAAACCTTATTTGCGATTTATAATAATGATTCAATTAGATTTGCTGTTCAGATATTAAACCTTTCAATATAATTTTTTTTAAATTAGTCTAACTCGTGAAGACTCGTGATCTCTTCGCAATAAACGAGTTTACTACCTAGTATCCTATTTCCCGATGGCTATTTACTGGTTAAGCTAGTTTCTGTTGTAAAATAACAATGCCTATTATAAGATTATTTCATTTTCGTTTCAGGTGAGTGACCACTTGAAATAATTCTGCATGCTGTACCAAGATGAAATTCGTAAGTTATAAAATTCTTTCCGTCCTAATTTTAGTTTTACGTGATAGATAAGCGAGGATTTCATCTTAGAAATATTTTTGAGATGTCAATTATCCATGAACAACATCTTGAAATTGGTACTATTCTAATGTGGTATTTCAGATCCTCAGATCATATCCGGTTATAGCGAGTACCGGCTTCGAGTCCCGTCTATGTCCGACTTATCTTTTCGATTATTTTAATGATCTACTTTTAGTAATCTACTTTCGTAAGGTGCTACTTTCCTACTTCCTGTTCTCGTGTGGTCTTTTTTAATGCTCTATATTTATATTTAATCATTCGTTTGATGGAACGATAAAACTTTCTTCTAAGTTACCTAAGCCAAGCTCCGGGAAGATGCCGCAAAAGGAACTACTTTTTGGTCAGATATTCGTGACCTTGCTCCCATCTGGACCACGTGAGAATCCGAGATGATATGAGAGTGTGCACCCCGCAGGACTACCAAAGTATAAGAAATAAAAAGTAGGCGGATCGTGAGATGAGAGCAAAAAATGTGGTGGAATAATTTTAAAATAGGATGTTTCCAGCAGTGCTAAGTAAACGTCCGTGGGACTTGCAGTATGTCGAGAAAATATGAAATGCTAGGTAAAAAGGGCCTTCAAGAGAATGAATGGGATGTGGGTGGTAGTTAAATTTTTGCAGCCAGAGATTCTCTTTAATAGAGGACGATATCGAAGTTGTCTGTAAAGGGAAATAGATTCTTCCAAAGGTACAATTTCAATATGTATTCTAACTCACGCAGCCTTTTATATGGGAAATAGAGAGCTAAGGAAAAACGGATTACTTTGTAGAGACATAGAAAACCAAGGAAGTCTTCCGGGACCGGGAATCGAACCTGGGATCTTCCTCTCTCTAGGAGGCTGCCTTAGCCAACGAAGCTATCCAGCCAGAACATTTACGTACACCGTTTAGGGAACTTTGTAATCCTGTAATGTTTGCGAAGTTATTATAAATTTTTCTGAGCCAGAAATTTGCAGATATGTTAAAAAGTTTAGCATAGAATAGTGGATTATTGCAAATTTCAACAGTATTGTACTTGGGGAGCTGCCGTTACATACGAATAGATTTTGCTTTTCGTTCTCCAAGCTAATGTACATGTAATGTACCTGTGTGAAATAAAATTAGTAATAATTTCTTTCAACTTCAAATGATTTAATATTTATTGACAGTTGACAGTATAAACAATACAGCAATTAAAAACAAGACTCAATACGGTCTCCTTGAGCCTAATTGGCTCATCAGGAGGTGTCTGGGTTTACACAAATCACATTATCATTAAATACGTTTGAAATATCCCCAATATAAATTTCGTCAAATTTAATCAATTTCACTAACTTTAAAAATTCGCCAAATTTAGAGTCTCACTGACTGTAAAATTGCACAAATTGAAAATTTTCACTAATTGTGAAATTGCGAAAATTGGAAAATTGCACTGAAATGAAAAAGCACAAATTGAAATTTTGCATTGTTAAAAATGTAACGTAATTTAAATATAACATAATTTTATATACTACCCGTGAATTGCATACAACATAATTTAAAATACTTAATAATAATAATATAAGTAATTGTAAAATATTTCCAATATCCTAGCGAATGTCGATATTTTGAGAATAAGCATTTTCTATGTTTATTATCCCAGAGTTAAATATTCGAGGTAAGAATTGCTTCATACTCAACTGCAAACCTAAAATTTAATTATGTTGGTGTACCGCGAAACAAATCCCAACCCCAAGTCGGCCACGGGGTTAAATAGTTCAAGTAGACACTGTTATAAAGGCACAGCTTGAATACAGGACGCCATTGGCGAATTTCTAACAAAAGCTAACGTAAAGACTGATATTTATTCAACGCGATTCCGTGAGTTCTCCTTACAGAAGAATCCGAAAACAGCCCACGGAAAATCGATAGGGGATTATAAGAAGCACAGCAGATGTATGAATATTGAAGGATCCTGACGAATGGAAAGGGTTCTCAGGGCTTGAAGGGCTCGAATTCGTGTATTTAACAGTGTTTGCGAAAGAGTCGACGAAAGTGAAAGTATGAGGGTGGGGGTGGAGGGGAGGGAGGGCTCGCACACCATTAGTTCCGCCCACCCCCGCCAACACTCGAAAAGCGGGAGTTTGCTTGATTATTTTGACATTTTTTCGCGAAATTCCAAAATGTTTTTCCCGAGCTGTGCCAAAATCCAGGGGGTTTCTATGGAGGCAAATAATTAGCCGAGAGGAACTGCCAAATATCAGCGCCCTTTTCATATCCAAGGTTCTCTTTTTGCGTCGCTAATGGTAGTTCATCCTGATCAAATCTCTGAAGGGAATAACGTAAGCTTTTCAGCAGTTGTTGAGATGAATTTATAGGGAGAAAATACGTTTTTAATGGGCTGTCTTTGGGCTGATGGCGAACCAAAGCTTGGTATTTGTAGTCCTGTTAAAAGCGCTTCGACAGCTTCATTTCGCACGTGGGCTCCCACCGGGAATCGAACCCGGGACCGCTTTCACCAAGGTCGGACTCGCTGCTCACATGGTTATCTGGAAGCCTCCCAAAGTATAGTTCCCTGCAATATGGATTCCTACCCTTCACAGTAATAACATGACCGTACCTTCTTCAAGACTGTACCTCTTTCAGCTTGATTTAATTCCTCAGTTGCCTTGTTACCTACCTGCCCCATGGAGATATTTCAATGGTCATACATGACTGAACATTAAGACTCACTCCGTTGCCATTTAATTGAGGACATAAATACTCGCAAATATGAAGTGAAACCTATTTATAGAGTGTCACGGCCATCAACTTCGATTGCGTTGCATTATAAAGGCGTATTTATTCGAGATTGATCCACATTTCTGTCTCTTGAGTCTACAGTTTTACCTTATTCAATTATTATTTTTATTTTCTGAAGCCAGCTGTTATTTATTTTCTGTTTTACGGATTTTTTCTTATGCTTACAACCGTATTAACTACTTACTAAAATCTTCGTTAAAATTTGGTTCTTTACCGCTGAACTCGTAAGTCAGTGCCGTATTACAGATATTATTACGGTGTTACTGTAATTATTACGTTGTTAAGGTAATTATTACGGTGTTACTGTAATTATTACGGTATTACGGTAATTATTACGGTGTAACGGTAATTATTAAGACAATATGTATGGTAATTCTAATGGTGATACAGTAATTATTACGGTGTAACGGTAATTATTAAGACAATATGTATAGTAATTCTAATGGTGACACGGTAATTATTACGGTGTAACGGTAATTATTAAGACAATATGTATAGTAATTCTAATGGTGATACGGTAATTATTATGGTAATTTATACGGTAGTTCGCTAATTATTAAGGCGTTATAGTAATTATTACTGTGCTAATGTAATTATTAGGTAGTTACGGCAAATATTATGATGGTACGGTAATTATAAAGGTTGTACGGTAATTATAACGGTGATACGTAACACAGCTCTAATATAAGGATTGCAGATTTTTTTACGACAGAAAATCGAAACGCCGATATTTCAATTTCCTTCCGCTGTAGCCATCTCTAATGATATCGAATTAGTCTCCTTAAAAAAATCAGGCGAAGTTACCGTTCAAATAGCTAAAAGAAGAAGAAAAAATTGGCAGCCAATAAAACGCAAATAGCAAACGACTTCCGACGAGAATTCCTCCGTCTGCAAACACACCTTTAGGAAAAGGAAGAAGAAAAAAATAACAGTTTGGACGAATCTTCTTTGCCCGATTAATCGATCGAGACGGTGAAGTCGCTCTGGAGCAGGAGAAGATGGAGGAATAATTAATTTGAATTGAATCCTTTCGAAGGAATAGAAAAAGAAAGGAAGGAAAGAAGCGATTGAAACTCTTAAGGTGGAATTATTCATCGGCCGAAGAACAAAACAATGGATAACGTCGAACAAAACAATGGACGGTCTCCATGGGAACGAATTTTTCTCCTTCAAATTCGATATTGCATTCCCGAATCGAATACGGAAATACGTAAAACATTCGCTGTTTGCGTATGCTTGAATTAGGCGCCAGAATTATGAATCATGGCTCATTTTTTTTTTTTCAAAGGGAAAAGCAAAAGAGAATGTTTACCGACGCTTATTTGGGATGTGAATCAAATCGGCGATTTCGGCGGAATTTTCGCGCGTTTTATCTGTAGGTGTTTTCCACGGCTCTTATAAAGTAGAACTCATAAAAGCATTCTTTAATTAATTGTTTATCTCTTCGAAGTTGGCTATACTTGATCGAATGGAAGATTGCGGTAGCGTCAAAGTAACTTTAATACGGCAAATTTTTCGGAAATTTTATATTTCCCATTTGACGAAAACAGAAGAAAAAGTTTCATTATAAAGATTTGACTGCAAGCGTGCAACATTTTCCACCAAATTCTGAAATTAAACTTTCTACCAAAAATATCCTTGGTTTGATTCTGGACACCTCGAGAATGCTTCCATACCCAATTCCTCTAAAGTTCATTTTGATCGATTACAGACTTTCTTGCTGTATTAAATCAGTAATAGTAGTCCTACGAAATCGATCCGAGTACCCAAAGAGACGAAATAGAATATATATTCTTATTTTGCTCATGGAACAAAGTCTTCAATTATAAATTGCGATAATTCGGACAATAATTACGAAGAAGTCGTGTAATTTTGCGGGTATAAACAACCCATCCCCCTGGCGACAAAGGCGATTGTTAAACTAGATTGTCATAAGAATATATGGGAAGATAGGCCCTGATATGAAATAGGATATGAAATATATGGGGAAGGAGAGCCTACATTTCACGGTAGGGAAAGCTTTAGCAAACATATGATAGAATTTTAGCAATATATTTCTAAGAAAATATGAAGTATTCTATACAATAGAAGTTTTAAAATTATACCTGATTAATCAAATCTTAAATAACAAATGCTTTCTTTCTCAAAATCGTGGAAATTTTAACCGTCGAAAAGATTTCAAATGTAACAATGTGAATAAAACGCGATGTTTTCTTAGCAACCAGATAAACAAATACTATCGATAGGTTCAATTATTATCACTTAATTGTTTCCGTAATTGTAGACAAGGAATCTAGTATAATCTACATCTACATCTGTACCCTGCAAGCCGCATTTCGGCGTGTCGCAGGGGGTGCAAGCACCATGACTCTATTTTCCTAGTCGATTATTTTCGCGTATTGTTCTCGGAAAAAATGAATTCTTGAATCGACTGGTTTTAGCATCTATTTCTCTGATCTTTCTCGCTGTATCAGAACGGCCTACATAGCAAGGAGGGCGCATCGGCTACGTCTTCTATGTGAACGTGCTCTGTCTGAATTTATCTAGTAATTTAATAAAGAAAGACAATAAAAAGAATAATGAAATAAAGAAAGAATTGTAAATAGATTGGAAAGATTTCCCAAGGAAATAGATGTTGTAATAGTTTAAGGTTCTTTTAAAGGAGTATATCTCTAACCCAATCTCCCTACAAGCAATGCTGTGTGAATTGATCACTTTGGAGCAGTTCCCTTTGCCTTCAGACAGGTTTCATTGTTCGCCGAACATAATTTTAATGATATCATTCGTCCACCTTTTGATCTGGCCGCACTCGCGTTTTTTTCGACGTACGCAACGCTCTCTTAATTAAAGCTCTTCCACTCAGAGAATGTTCACTTTCTGTTTTATTCTTTCGGAGGAATTCGCGCAGGAATCGCGTTGAGAGTAAATGTTTTCCTTCCATTGTCCTCCACAAGAGGGAAATTTCGGGATGACTCCTCCTATCTTCCTTCTGCATTTTCAGCCCTCGCCTTCCTCATCTCGAGATTGCTCGCAGTCTGAGGAAACTCGGAGAGAATTTACGCGTTGAAATTTTACCTAGAGCCAGATGAAGAAGTCGTCCATATGGTAAACGGTTCTCAAAATGAAATTTTTGGCGCAAAAGGGTACTCTTCTAAATCAGGGTGTCGAACCGGAACAAGACTGAAAACCGAAATGAACCGGTAACCGAACCACATCTGAAACCGGAAATGAACCGAAACAGAACATTAATCGATAATCGAAACAGAACATTAATCGATAATCGTAACAGAACATTAATCGATAATGGAAACAGAACATTAAACGATAATCGAAACAGAACATTAATCGATAATCGAAACAGAACATTAATCGATAATCGAAACAGAAAATTAATCGAAAACCGAACTGAAGCGGAATAAGGAAGCCGAATATAAACAGAAAACCGAACCGAAATGAACCGGTAACCGAACCTGAATATGAAACCGGAAACATAACTGCAACCGAAAATTAATCGATAACCGAAACAGAAAATTAATCGAAAACCGAGCTGAACCGGAAAACAAAACCGAAAACAAAAACCGGTATTTTGCCGAAGAGAAAATCTAATCTCAATCGAATAAAATCAAATTCTCGAACCCAAAACCGGATATTGTTCTCGATTATCACTTTCCAACGATGCATATTTTATTCAAATCTAATTGGAGTTTTACTATTTGTTTCTTCAGGTTATCGTAACTCTACGTTGCCTGCAACAATCATAAGGTATACATTAAATAGTTGTCTCAAGAGCTGCATTTTTCATGATTGATCGATGATCAGCGGAAGTAATAACAGCTTTAGCTCATAAAACAATATCATTAAAGTATATAACAATTATAACAACATAATGTTATTATTACCCAAGTAATTGTTACATACTTTCAACAATTATTACCTATTCAAAATCTCAAGAATAGTCATTGTTCATCGATATCAGGAATTCTTGTAAAGACTCATTGTAATATTCGTAATTAAATACGTTCTTCATTGTTGAAGGCTGTCTATGAGTATAATTGCAATCCGATTATTATTTAAAACAAAACATGAAATGTTTTAATTTAATGCTTTCAACTCGTTTGTGCTTATTCGTATTTCTGAGACTCTGTTATTACGTTCTTAGAATCCAGCCTACATTCCGCTACATTTTTAATTTAATAGAGACTGTTTTACTTACTTCCTCCTTGTACTACATATTTTTCGTCGTTATCATTCCGTGAGATATACAAATCTTTTTTAAATCTTTTTTTCTTTTAAATCTTTTTCCTTCTAAAGATTCCCGTTCCTTGTAAAAAAAAGAATCATATTTGCGCCGTTTATCGATCGCTTGTATTGGTCTCGTTTGGCTCCCCGAACCATTTCCGAATTAACGTGTAAAATTCCCATCGCCGTATCGATTGTGTTATAGCTATAGAAAGTAAATGAAAATTCCGGAGTGCAACATAATGCCTCAAACTGAAAAATAATCAATTTTTTGATGGCGCAAATCGCGATTAATTTGAACGAAATGCACTCATTCGAGCGAATATTCCCTGAAAACTAGGTCACGAAGATAAAGGTTGCATTTATACTCTGTTTTTTTTAAATCTTTTTTTTTTAGAAAATGGAAATATCGTTAGATTAATCGGGGAATGGAAATCAATGGGTAAGCCAAATGAAACCGGAAATCAGCGTTTTTTGCACCTTTTCTCTCATGATGGACGTTTCATCTGCAAAAATCACTGTTATAAGTAAGAAGTTATAGTATCAAATAATATTGTGTAGATATGGTTCATTGCTATGGCAACCACATTCGAATCCTAAAGATTTTCTTACCGGTTTTGGTTACGGTATCATTAAACCGGTTTTTGATTGTTACGATATCGTATAAACCGTCGAACCGGTTGTATCCGGATTTCTAGCCACAAGTATTAGGGATCAACTTCATTTCGAAAGCCTTAAATTGTGTATGGATACATTTTTAATAAGCCCTAGTATTAAATTTCGTTTCTGTTAACAAATAAAGTGTGAAATTTTTTTTTTTCAATTTCAGATTTTTTTATTATAATTCCAACACCAGCCTTCGAACCTGTTTTAACCGTTATTTTTCTCCGAAAATTCAAGATTATCCCCATTTAGAGGGTATTTTTATCAAGTTTTCATTGTAAACAATAGTAAATTTAATTTATTTCATAAAAATTATTTTAAATAGGTGATATTAATTAAATTCTCGGATTCATGAAACCCTAAAATTCCGATGGTTTGTTATCGGTTCAAACACCCGCCTGCAAACCCGGTTTTTACCGGTTTTTTCGTTACAATCATAAGGATCATCCTCATTCGGAGAGTCTCTTATTATGTTTACCATTTTAATAAGGCTCAACCACA